>OY755211.1:4130225-6530225 GCA_963576765.1 Draba incana | reverse complement strand
TTACATTACTGCTTCTCCACTTGGTGTTCCTCAACAGGTTTAGTTTCTTCTACTCTAGATCTTTGATTTCTCCTACTGTTTCTTGGATTCACAGTTTAGGTTTTCTAAAGTTTGGATCTTTTTGGGGGTTTGCTTGTAAAAAGGGATTCTTTTTTCCCTCAAAAGCCCTTAATTTTGAGATTTTTATTACTGTTTATTTGGATTTACAATTTGGGGTGTTGAGATTTTGAAGTTGCTTAATAAAATGTTGGACCTTTTTGGAGCTATAATTTTAGATTTATCCACATTTTGGAATAAGGGATCAGTTAATACTTGAAATTTGTGCTACTGTTTATTTGGAATTACAATTTGGGAAATTTGAGATTTTTGAAGTTGCTTAGTGAAAAATTAGACCTTTTGGGTATCTCAGTAAGTCTTTAATTCTAGAGGTTTATTTTAGTTCCAGTGAGCTATTAGTTTACTATTGAATATTCCATGAAGGGTAGATCTAACTAAAATCACAATAAGCGTTTCTAAAACTTCTAAACAAAGCTAATTCCACCTTTAATTCCATTTTCAGGTCATTGCTATAAATGGAAAGTTCCCTGGTCCTACTATCAATGTTACAACCAATGAAAATCTGGTTGTTAATGTTAGAAACAAATTAGACGAAGGGCTTCTTCTTCACTGGTAAGAAAAGTTTGTCTTTTAGAGATTTTACATTCTCAAGATTGAAGAAAGAAACATTTTTATGAATGTGTGTTTGATGTTCTTATAGGTCTGGAATCCAACAGAGACGTGTGTCGTGGCAAGACGGACTTGCAGGAACAAATTGTCCAATTCCTCCAAAGTGGAATTGGACTTATGAGTTTCAAGTTAAGGATCAAATTGGAAGTTTCTTTTACTTCCCATCTCTACATTTCCAAAGAGCTTCTGGTGGTTTTGGCTCTTTCATTGTTAACCCAAGAGCGATTATTCCCGTCCCTTTCTCGACTCCAGACGGCGATATCACCATCGCGATTGGTGATTGGTACACGAGGAACCACACGGTTAGTAGTTTTTTTACTAAGCAATAACATTTTAGAAGTTTATATCAAACATTTGTAAGATTGTGTGGGAAAATGTAGGCTTTGAGGAAGGCTTTAGATGACGGTAAAGATCTTGGAATGCCCGATGGTGTTCTCATTAACGGAAAAGGACCTTATCAATACAATCAGACTCTTGTTCCCGACGGTATCGATTACGAAACAATCACAGTCCATCCCGGTGAGTATTTTTTTTTATATCCAAGAATCATCTATGTGTTGATTTTCGGTTTTTAATGGACCGTATTCGCTTGTGATGATATCAGGAAAGACTTATAGAATTCGAGTGTCGAATGTGGGAATCTCGACAAGTTTGAACTTTAGGATTCAAGGCCATAACTTGCTTCTTGCGGAGTCCGAAGGATCTTACACGGTTCAACAAAACTACACAAGCTTGGATATTCATGTTGGTCAATCTTATTCCTTTTTGGTTACAATGGATCAAAACGCTAGTGCTGATTACTACATTGTCGCGAGTGCTCGTGTTGTTAATGAAACCATTTGGAGAAGAGTCACCGGAGTCGGAATCTTACATTATACCAACTCTAAAGGTAAAGCTAAAGGTCACTTACCTCCTGGACCACAAGACGAATTCGACAAAACTTTCTCCATGAATCAAGCTAGATCCATCAGGTTCGTAATACGGAACAAAAATCAAATCTTTTTTCTTTTAGTTTCATAAAGTTTTAACCTTTTTGTTGTTGTTGTAGATGGAATGTATCAGCGAGTGGTGCGCGTCCTAACCCGCAAGGCTCGTTTAAGTACGGTTCGATTAATGTAACCGATGTCTACGTTTTGAGGAATATGCCGCCTGTGACGATACAAGGGAAAAGAAGAACGACTCTCAGCGGAGTATCGTTTGAGAATCCTAGTACGCCTATTAGACTAGCTGATAAGCATAACATTCATGGAGTTTACAAGCTTGATTTTCCTAAAAGACCGTTAACCGGACCGCCTAGAAGGAGTACTTCGATTATTAACGGTACTTACCGAGGTTTCATGGAAGTCATTCTTCAAAACAATGACACCAAGATGCAAAGTTATCACATGAGTGGCTACGCCTTCTTTGTCGTCGGGTTAGTTTGATTGCAAAGTCTCTACCTTTCTTAAAACATTGAAGAATCTCGCTAAATGGCATTGTAAATAACTGTTTCATGATACCAATTTGATTGCAGAATGGATTACGGCGAGTGGACAGAGAACAGTAGAGGAACTTACAACAAGTGGGACGGTATTGCCCGCTCGACTATTCAGGTACTATCTGAATCCCTTACAACAAATCGAGTTCTTAGTGGTTTCGCGTTCTAAAGGTGTAACTAATTGATGTTTTGGCAGGTGTATCCAGGAGCATGGTCAGCGATCTTGATATCTTTGGACAATCCAGGAGCTTGGAATCTAAGAACAGAGAATCTTGATTCGTGGTATCTCGGACAAGAAACATATGTGAGAGTGGTTAATCCAGACGAAAACAACAAAACCGAATTCGGGGCGCCGGATAATGTTCTCTACTGTGGTGCTCTCAAGAAGCTACAAAAGTAAGAAACTTCAGCAAACGTTTTTTTTTTTTGTTCAAAAAGATTTTTAATATAAAGCTTAAGCACCCAAACCAGGGCAAGAGTTTAACGATACAAGACCGGACTTGGCTAGAGCGTCGGCTAGAACATTTTCCAAACGCGAAACTTCAAGAAATGTTATAACATAAAAGTTGTGTTCTTGATTTGGTTTTTTCTTTGTTGTTTCATCAGGCCGCAAAAGATTTCATCGTCGGGGTCGCGGAGCATTGGATTCACTAATCTTTCAATGGTGGTAATGGCATTGGTGATGATGCTTCTGCGTTGAAATGTAATTTGAGGGGTTTGTGGTATTTTTTTAGGGTTTTGTCGATATTTGAGAATCAGAGATGATTCTTCTTCTTTACGTTTCCACAGTTTGTATTTCTCTGACTTATTTCTCTGATCTGTTGTTTTATTCTTTCTCCCGGATTTGATTATTTAAGAAGAAGAAAAAAGATTCATTAAAATGTTGAAATTTCTCTAACCTTTCGTTACTGTTCATTTTCATACCACACAATACACATTATCGACATATTTGAATAATAATTTTGAGTGTAATTTTAGGAAATATCACTTTTGGCCATGTTAAATGTGATTGATTGGTAAAAGTAGAGTTGTTCATTTTCAGATCAGTAAATTCATATACATCTCAAATACTATATTTGAGAAGACATCTTTTTGGCTATTGGTTAAAATTACATGATTTCATTACGGTTGATTTTGAATGTTTTTTTGCGAAGTTAATTATTCAGTCGGATAATTCGGATATCTCAAATAATATATGACCCACCTCGATGTACAAGTAGAGTATGTATGATCCAGCTCAAAATGCACATTCATAGACTGAAAACTATGATAGCTAATTTACACAGATAAAATCGGATCCAAAGAGGGAAATGTGATTCAAGAATTTCATTGATATATATTTTGTTTTATTTTTAATAAAAGAAAATGGAAAAGGGCATTATTATGAGAATGAGGTCCCAAAGGTGATGCAGACTTGCAGAGTGAGGTGGTTGTTGATTAGTTATCTTTTTGGTTGGATTTTGCAGCTTTTGTCTCTCTGACAGTTCCAGCTGGATTCTTTCTGTATTTTTTAGCTTTCCTTTTCTGTCTTTGGTTCATGCTTTTTAATTTTGTGAATTTTTTGCCATTTTCGAAAATGAACAAGAAAAAAAAATACAATTGTTTTTTAGTAAAGTGATAATTGAAAAATTTCTGGTGATTTTTTTTGTGTTGTTGTAAATGACAAAAATAAAGGGACATATATTCTGGCAAACTGGTTTTTCTATATTGACAGTTTCAAGACAAGGCTAGATATTGTTGTACTGTCAAAATGTATAAATCATTGGTATAGATAGAAATCATCTCTAGTTGACAAAAAAAGAAGAAGATAGAAATCATCTCTAAACAAAATTACTAAAAATTTACATCTCTAAAATTTCTATAGTTTAGTTGTACATATATGTATATGTAACTAGATTTGAAGTGCACGTTATAGAATTAAAATTAATACTATATAGTATGTAAAGAAAGAAAAAAAAATACTGAATCAAACTCATCAGTATTCAGGTTTAAACCACGTAATGCATGTGATTTGACAACGAAAAACAATGCAACACTCCTACATGCTAATTTGTAAGAGGAACAAAAATTATAACGAAAGAACAAAACATTAGAAATTACAACTCTTATCATAGGTTTTCTAAATATATAAATGGGCTTTTAGTGGACCTATTCTTGGACTTGGATAGCATCAAGACTTTATTATTGGCCCCAGCCGAAACAAACATACGCTTATATACTACACACATGTTAATTTTGTTTTGAACATCCCAAAAATATCAAAACATAGAGGTATCATATTTTCAAAACGTTATTTTACATAGAAATAAATGAATATTCCCATGATAACTAATTGTATACTAAACCGAATGATTAATCATGTGATATCAAATAATTAACTAGTTAATTAGTTATCATAATCATTCATTTAGAAAATGATCAAACGAAAAGATTGTAGCAGCAAAACACAAAGATCCGTGATTGGTGGATTAACAAATTACTAAGCCAAATATTTATTTGTATGTGTTGTCCTCTTGCCCACAAACAAATCTTGCGCTGACTTTCTTTAGCTGTTCTTATTTCTTTTTCTCTACAATTATATGTTTTTTTTTAACTATGCAGAACAAAGTCCGATTAATTTTTGTAAGTATAATCATCGAATAACTTATTTATTTGTAATAGATCTAGCAAATGATACTATTTTGATTGACCAGTGGAAGCGAGTCTACAGTCATATGGTACGTTTTGAATTGTTCACTAACCACTTGAGTTCGGCTTGAGTCGCCTTCATCACGTTATTACTATTTGACACTTTTTTTTGGGTTGTTATAAGAAAATTATTATAACCAAATAAACTTTGAAACGAATACATCTTCATAATAGTTGGTCGTTACAATGAATCATTTCTTTGATCATAAAAAAGGTCACTTTTGATGTTTTAAGTGGTAAACGTATTTTATAAATTAGTTTGAGTTTTGTAATAGGTCACCGAAAACAGGACCGTCTCAAATTATAGGTTGACCAGTTCGATATTTTTAAAACGTAAATTTAATACAAAGTATTTTTCATAAGTATGGACAGTGGCGGAGGCAGGAAGGGAGGAGGGTGGTCATGTGACCCCCACAAAATTAGTGTATTTAGTGAATTTTGGTGTAAATTTTATTGGATTTAGTGAAATATTTAGTTTAAATTAGTCTTTGACCCCTATAAATTTGTGTATAAACTTTCAAAATGCGCCCATCAATTCATACACTATTATCACTTTTGTTATAAATTGTAAAAATATATCAAATTATATAGTTTGACCCCGACAAAAATTATTTCTAGATATGGATACTAATTAATGTAAACATATAGTTAAAATTTTCTTAATGACCACTAGTCTATTATTTACTCGAAGCTACTTGTAAACAAGCTACTTGGCCAGCTTAACTCAATTTCGTCAAATCAAATTATGGTATACATATATGGAGAAATGCATTTTGATGCTAGGATTTTTTATATGTACCAATAATTTGTATGAAGTAGCAATTGAAAGCCTAAGTGTTAATTTGATATTTAGAAAAATGTTGTATTGTTCAAGTATAAGATCTAAGGAAGAATTGGGTGCATATTACAGTAGGGTGTGTCAATTGTCATGCTCTTACATATTGGATTCTCTTACATATATAGATAGTACAAAAAGCAATTTCTTTACATATTGGATACTTTTACGATGTCATATGTGTGAATAGGATTTAGATATTTATAGAATGCTAAATTTTATTTTAAATAACATAGGACGATAAGAACGGGTGACGAATGTATCGTTTCAATATTAGGTAAACAGAAGTACATAAAAATGTTAGTTTCTATCTTTCCATTCCATAAAGGCTCCGAATTTCTTTCTTCTTTTCCCCCTTTTTCTCCAACTAAATCAACACGTTTTCAATTGTTCTATTAAAATGTAAATCGTGGCACAACTGGAGTATCATGTTCTTTAGAAATAGTGGATATGGAGAAAACGAGAAGAAAATCTAGGAAACTATATGACGAAAAAAATACAAAACGTGTATAGTTTATAGTAATGCCTTGACCACTCATTATACTCTCTTCATTCTCTACGCTTTTCACAAGTAATTGATGTAACATCGAACGTTACATGTTCTGACTTTTGAAATCATACTTTTTTTTTAAACATAGCATTAGTGATTTCGAGTATTAATTTTTGTTTTAAACGGATTCGATCGGAGGATTAAGAGAATGAGTTTTAACGTGAATCAAATCTTACTGGATAAACTTGTTTGAGTCAGTAAAAAAGAAACGACTTGTTTAAACCACTTATAAATTTGTAATGGTATGTACACTAATCTCTCGAATTTTAACATTTGTGCTAGAATACAATCAAAAAGTGACAAAGGGCAAGAGAGAGCTGAAAACAATAGAGTTAAGACTTTTTTGTAGTTGTATCCTATTGTAAGCTAAGAATTAATGTTCTTGCGAAAAGTTTGTTCTTAATTACAAAAAAAAAAAAAAAAAAGTTCGTTCTTTCTATTTTTGCAAAGCTTTTTTTCACGATAGAATGTGATTGATCTCGCAAAATAAAATATAAATGTATGTATAATTGTGATACACGACTTGGAAGTTAAACATACAATCACAATATATATATATATATATATATATATATATATATGTATAAGTTACAAAAAAAAAAAAGACATATCAATCTATTGAATTGTTTTACTTTGAAAAGATGATATTAAAACTAATATTGTCGATCTATGTAAGATGATCCATGGAGACCTTGTGGTTAGTTGATCCGTATTTGGGTTGAGAAAATTTTCTTCATTTGTCATATTTTCCCTTTCTCATTTGTATAAGTTGTTTGTTTTAATTCTCTCCGTGTGCCTTTTGGCACCGGCTTTGTCATCCGGTTTCGCACCGGCTTTGTATTCCGGTTTCGCACCGGCTTTGTATCCGCTGTTGTATCCGATTTTTAAATCGGCTTTGTTGGGTTTAAATAAATAAAATCTCTAGATGAAAAAAAAAATGTAAGATGATCCAAAATAGGTTATTGCCGATATGGAATTCGGTTGGAGATAAATCGATAATACTAACAATCATATCAAAAGTGCATATGTTAAGACATAAAAAAAATTAAACTGCAGTAAATTGTATTTCTTATTTTTTTTGTCAAAAATTGTATTTCTTATATTTTTAAAGTAAATACAATGATCATGTATATTATACCACAAAAATAAATAAATTATGCAACACAATAATTGTAAAACAGAAGGAAGCAGTTTCAGTGAATCAGGGCATGTTACAAAAGATCGCATGCGCCGTGTCGACCGCCGACCAAATCCCTACACTATGCCCCTCCCACACACTTGCAATGCCTTTGGTCCTCACTAACCTCTTTTATGAATTTAATCTTTTTTATTCAAACTTTCATTTTCAACTTTTAAAAATCTCCTCTAAAATAATATAAAATGTTATGAAACAACTTATTCAATCTTCATATCTGAACTATACCTGTATAATATTAAGTTATAGATGCATTATTTCAAGTTGCCTTATCAAAACATTATTGAATCTGACTTTGATATTGATAAACAGAGCAAACAATCGAACTAATAACTACTAAGTTCATATACACATATACATATGCATGTATTTATTCGTACGAAACGACATACTAAACCCATAATGGAGTAAACGAATCGAATCATTCTAGATTCTTACAACAAGAAACATGTTATTACTAACTACATAATCACATATTAAAAAATGATTATGTTACATGTTATAGACATATTAAAAATAATTTATTAACACAAGTATTTTAGCATTATATGATCAGTTTTCCAATATCTAAAACACGAAATCTTACACATATAGAAGAATCAGATACTCAAAACGTAGAAAAGTAATATACCATTCATATGATAATTCATCATTTAAGTTTTTTTTCAGGATCAATTGATTTCAACATTCCATTCTACATATTTCTCTCTCTCTCTCTCTCTCTCTCTCTCTCTCTCTCTCTCTCTCTCTCTCTCTCTCTCTCTCTCTCTCTCTCTCTATTATCATCGTTTGCATCGTTAATTTTTGTTTTCCTTTTTTTTTTTGACAATCCATTGTTATTTGTTAATTAATCAGAACAAACGAAACAAAGTTTAACAAAAGAAAAAAAGAGACTAAATCCGGCTCGAAAACAACAACACACATAATCAATAGAACAATTCATGTATTCTCGGGTCCTTTGGTATTAAACCAACTCCAATGTAAATCTCTATTTTTTTCTCTAAAATTTTTTTTTATAGCATTCTCATATTTTCACTCTAATGCACTCTTCTATTTTAGAGAATTGTTATTTTTCCCCTTATAATAGAGATATTTTGAATTAGACAAAAAAGTCTCTACTTCTATCTCCAATTATAGAGAAAAATGTAGAGATCTCTATTTTAGAGATGAAAATAGAGGTGGATTGGAGAGAAAATAAAAAACTGCTATTTTTATCTCTATTTTTAGGGGAAGAAATAGAGATGAGTTGGAGATGCACTTAGTGAAAATTGCTCGTTATCTAGGTTTGGAGGATTTGGGTGGTGGCAGGGTCAATGCCAGTCTCTCTTGACCCGGTGATTCCCGGTAAAGATGGTTGCCGTATTTGGTCCGAGTTTTGCTTCTTTTTTTTTTGTGCCCTCGATCATAGTTACGAGTGTGGTTTCCCGTCACTTCTCTATTGATGTATCTTTTTTTTTTATCCTTTTAATCATTTGATTCGATTTTTTTTTATTGGCTAGTTCATAGAGTTGTTCTTACATTTGTACCATGTTAAAATCGATTCCCATACTTTTTCATAAAATGTTTCAAAAAAAAAAAAAAAAAAAAAACTCGTTTCCTAACTAAAAAGAAGAAACTTTTACTAAAATAAAATGAAATGTTAAAATTTGGAAAACTATCCATCAATATGCATAAGTGCACTTCTAAAACCGCACGCACACACAACGGTCATTGCTCAAAAGAGCCTATAAAAGAGTCTTCTTCCTCTTCATTTTCTTCTTCAAAACACAAAACACGAAGAAAGCAAAAAACTCCAATTTTCTTACAAAATCTACTCTAAATAATTAACCCATTTCTTGCAATTCGATTTCAAATAAACCCATTTCACAGATTCGACCGATCGAACAAAGCATGAAGAGAATCAGAGGTTTCAAAATCGGACAAAGATTCGTCAAGATCTTCAAATGGACAATCCGACCCAAAATAATCCAATCAGGAAAACGCCAATGCTCGACCCGATTAACCAACCCGGTTTCAGGAATCCGGTCATTAGCTCTATCTTTAAGCCGTGGAGCCAAGAGATTGTGCGGTAACGACAAAAACAAGAAGAAGAACTCGGGTCAGAGTAAGATCCGACTTGGAACGGATCCTAAGAACCGGGTTGTTCCGAGAGGTTATTTAGTGGTTCACGTCGGCGAATCAGACTGTGACACGCTGCGTGTGATGGTTCCGGTGATTTACTTTAACCACCCATTGTTCGGAGAGTTGTTAGAGCAGACGGAGCGGGTTCATGGGTTTGATCAACCGGGTCGGATTACAATTCCGTGTCGGGTCTCTGATTTTGAAAAAGTTCAGATGAGGATCGCCGCATGGGATCATTGCCGAAGGAAGAGAACTTACAAGATTCTCTAGTTTGAATTTTTTTTAGCCGACGAAGAAAATATGAATAATAGTCAAAAATAAAAATAGATTAAGTTTGTTAATATTAGTTTTTTCTTGTAAGTTATACGATATACAGATTCATAATTGAAAAGTATACCAATTTTTTTTAATGAAACATATTGCAAAAAATTATATTATACTAGATTAGACATGAGCGTGTGGCTGTTAACCACAAGGTCAGAGGTTCGACAACTCTCTCTAGCGTTTTTTTTCTCTTTTTTTTTTTTTTTTCCCGTGTTCGCTGTTCAAGAAATTCGAATTTTCCAGAACTCTCTCGTCGTCTCTCCCAAAAGAGCATTCTCCAATCTTCTCTTCACCTTTCTTAAATCTCACCATTTTCGCAATCTCAACAATGAAACAACTCAATCCAATCCAACAAATTCTCATACCCAACAACACAATCCTTCTTCTTCATTTCGATTTCACATGGCGGAAGAAGCAAAAGCCAAAGGAAACGCAGCTTTCTCCTCCGGTGACTACTCCGCCGCAATAACCCATTTCACGGAGGCAATCAAACTCTCTCCGACGAACCACGTCCTCTACTCGAATCGATCCGCCGCTTACGCTTCTCTCCACCGTTACCCAGAAGCTTTATCCGACGCGAAGAAAACCGTAGATCTAAAACCCGATTGGTCTAAGGGTTATAGCAGATTAGGAGCTGCGTGTATCGGATTATCTCAGTTTAACGAAGCGATTGATGCGTATAAGAGAGGATTAGAGATTGATCCGAATAACGAAACTCTCAAATCGGGATTAGCTGATGCATCGAGACCTCGAGGTTCTTCGAGGAATCCGTTCGTTGATGCTTTTCAAGGTTCGGAGATGTGGGCGAAATTGACGGCGGATCCTGGAACTAGGGTTTATTTGCAGCAGCCTGATTTTGTGAAAACGATGCAGGAGATTCAGAAGAACCCTAATAATCTTAATCTGTATATGAAGGATAAGAGAGTCATGCAGGCTTTAGGGGTTTTGTTGAATGTTAAGTTTAGTGGTGGATCGAGTGGTGAAGAAGAAGATACGGTGATGCATGAGCCTGAGCCGGCGAAGAAGACTGAATCGGAACCGGAACGGGAACCGGAGCCGGAGCCAATGGAGTTGACGGAGGAGGATAGGGAGAAGAAAGAGAGGAAGGAGAAGGCAGAGAAGGAGAAAGAGGAAGGAAATGTTGCTTATAAGAAGAAGGATTTTGAGAAAGCTATTGAACATTACACTAAGGCAATCGAGCTAGATGATGAAGATATCTCGTATCTTACGAATCGTGCTGCTGTTTATCTTGAAATGGGAAAGGTATTTGCTTCATCTTCTTCACAAGTTTTGGTTTTGAACTTTTGCATAGTAATAGTATAGCGTGTCACTAGTTAGTGAATCTATGATAGTCTTGATGGGATTTGATAACTTTGATCTGCTTCTTGTTGGAGATTAAGAAGATTTTAACTTGTTCTGAAGAAGTTGGTCAGAACAACTTCATATTGATTCATATTTTGGTATATGTGATCCTGCATTAGTCAAGTTTTGATCAAAGAGTTGGTTCATCTGAATCATAGATGCAATTTATGTAATCTTTGGGTGGGTTTTGTTGAAATGTGAATGTCTTCAAATGAATGTTAGTATGAGGAGTGCATTGGAGACTGTGACAAGGCTGTTGAAAGAGGAAGAGAGCTTCGTTCTGACTTCAAGATGATAGCAAGAGCTTTAACTAGGAAAGGATCTGCGTTGGTGAAAATGGCGAAATGCTCAAAAGACTTTGAACCTGCGATCGAGACTTTCCAGAAAGCTCTAACAGAGCATCGTAATCCGGATACTTTGAAGAAACTGAATGATGCTGAGAAAGCCAAGAAAGATCTGGAGCAGAAAGAGTACTTTGATCCAAAGATAGCTGAGGAGGAACGGGAAAAAGGTATTGACCGGACCTATGCGATTTGGTATAATGGTTTTGCATTTGACATTCTTCTGCTGACTTTGATTCGACGCAGGTAATGAATTCTTTAAAGAGCAGAAGTATCCAGAGGCAGTGAAGCATTATTCAGAAGCAATCAAAAGGAACCCGAACGACGTGAGGGTAAGAGCAACAGCACTTAAAGCATATAGTTAGAGAGTTAAAAATGGAGTCTTAGTGAGTTTTCTTAATCGGTTTGTATAGGCGTACAGCAACAGAGCTGCTTGTTACACAAAGCTAGGAGCATTACCAGAAGGATTGAAAGATGCTGAGAAATGCATAGAGCTAGACTCGAGTTTCACCAAAGGATACAGCAGGAAAGGAGCTATTGAGTTTTTCATGAAGGAATACGATAAAGCCATGAAGACGTATCAAGAAGGGCTAAAACATGATCCTAAGAACCAAGAGTTGCTCGATGGTGTTAGAAGGTTCGATAACTTTTCATTTCTCTATGTTTTACAGCTTGTAAAGATCAGTTTAGTGAAAGAATGTTATTTCAGATGTGTGGAGCAGATAAACAAAATGAACCGAGGTGATATGACTCCAGAAGAATTGAAGGAGAGACAAGCAAAGGCAATGCAAGATCCAGAAGTTCAAAACATATTGTCGGATCCAGTAATGAGACAGGTAAAAGCAAAATTGTGTCTAGAATTTGATGTCTAAACTCACAAGCTGAATTTTGAGGATTGTGTGATGATGTTTTTTAACAATTTTGTGTAGGTATTGGTTGATTTTCAAGAGAATCCGAAAGCTGCACATGAGCATGTGAAGAATCCAATGGTGATGAACAAGATTCAGAAGCTGGTTAGCGCCGGTATAGTTCAGGTTCGGTAAATTGGTTATTACTGAACTGGAATGAACCGTTTTCTCTGGGGCTTTTGTAAAACTGAAACTCTGATATGGTTTGGATTATGTGGAGTTAATCAATTCTGTGTTATATTTGAAACTGAAACTAAAACTGAAACATTTGATATGGTTTACTTCTTTGAATCTTTTCTAAGAGAATCTTCTCGTTGTGTGATTAAAGCGAAAAGCTGTTTCTCTATGCTTCATTCACTCCTGCTAAAATTTGCTCAGAGGAATATATCTATGTGCTCCTCTAATCTTTAAGACTCTTTTTAGAACTCATGTGCATTGCACGTTTTGGTGACTTGGAATCTGTAAGTACGATTGACGCCACTTTAGAAAGTATAATGGGATGTCCATTCAAATGTTTCATTATGAATAATAATGGGATTAGGTCAGCCTCAGGGCCGATCCTATTTGGAAGGATTATGTTAATAGAAAGTGATTATGACATTTTCCTACAAATGCTTGATGGAGCTGGTGGAAACATATCCATGGTTAACAAATTATTTTCTATTTCATTAAGTTCCTGAAAAGGAGAAAAGAAAAGCAAATTGTCTTTAAACAAATCTTGCCCAAAGATAAATGTAATTGCATGTTTTGTAAATGTTGCAACAAGCGATTTTTTTGTTGTTTCCATTGACCACTTGAACCTACTCTTCACTCTTCCTTCTTGTGTTGTGCCTTTCCCAAAGGCTAATAACAATTTGAGCTTTTGTATAAAATAATTAAAGGTGCACTTTCAAACATATCCCTACCTGCTCCCAAAGTTGCTAAAAGTAGTGTAGCATAGACGTGGAAAGAGATATCATAATTCTTATTGCATAGATTATTCTAATCTTACAAATGCTCATTTTCTAAATTCTTGGCGTTTGTACGTTGAAAAAGTGTATGTGTGTGAAGAAAAAAAGAACTTAATTTGTTTCTAGAAAACATTATTGGTTTATTACTCGAGGAGTGGCTCGAAATGGTGAAGATAATTGTGTGGACAATTCAATAATATATAATACTTGGCATATATGTTCATTTGAATTTATATTAGGGACCCAATAGAATTTAAGCTTATCCTACTTGCAGAGGGATTCGCTTGATTACAAATGATCAAATGTTACATTTCATATTTTAAAATATGAAATGTTACTATGTTACTGTGTCTCTATAGAAACACTCAAAAGTATTTGTAAATTTTATTTTCCATATTTCAATATTTTCTGTGATTACGAAACTAAAGTCGTAATTATATTGATAATATAGGAGTAAAACCAAATCATGTAGCCAAAATTTCCCCCATAAACCCAATAAACATCTTTCTTATATGATTAGGTCGACTCAAAAACCATGACAATAAACATCACAAAGACTACACATAAATACAAATTATCGTATAGAAACAAACAACGATAAAAAAGAGAGAACAAAACCTAATTAAGGACGGAATCCTTTTCTTTATTGTCCGAATCTATGGCTTATGCCGAGCCGCAAACCGGTTTACAAGAGCCAAAGCATTACTAGTAACTCGAGCCACATGAACCACTCTTCTTCTAATCGTCGATTTCACCACACCGTCCATAACCTTTCCATCAAACCCATCAAGACACGTTGTCTCATCCGTTAAAGCAGCACTAACCCAAGTCTCAACGTTACTTAACCGCCACAAGAACTCGTCCTGACCACGACCAGAACGACCAACTTGTTTCAACTCCCTCATAGATTGAGCCAACATCTCTAAACCGTCTCCAAGAGTCTCAACACAATCTTTAACCGCTAAGTACTCTCTCCGTTTGATTCTACTTGCCTTAGTTAGCTTTGTTACGTAGACCGTCGTGGACCGGACTCGAACTAGAGTAACAGCTAAAGCGGTTTGAGCTAACCGGTTTTCGTTGTGGCGGATTTTGCCTGCGAAAGGGGCTAGGCATTTGATGCAAAGAGTTGTATAACGCGTTGTGCGGCATGAGGATACAATGAAGTTCATGCTATTGCTAGGATCTGGTGATGATGGTGAGGTTGATGGAGGTTTGGCTATGGTGGATTGGGGGAGTAGTGGAAGAAAAAGTAGAAGGCAATAACAAAGATGGGTTAGTTTTGGTTCCATTGGTATGTGTGAGGGAAAACTTTTTGTGGTGTGTTTAAATTAAAAGGCATATGTGTGTATAGTTGGTATTTATAGGAGAGCTTCACTTCTTGTATTTGTCTTTAGATATTGTTTACAACGGACATTTTATAAAAAAAATATGATGGGGAATTTGGTTAATTTTTAGGAGCTTATATTGGTGAGAAATCTATTGAGTATTTCGCTAATGGAGATGCTTTTACAACGTAAATTAATTGACAATTACTAAATAATTCATGTTTTTATTTAAAATTATATTGAATACAAATTCTTCTCAATATATGTGCTTGGAGTTTTTTTTGGGAGGTTATGTTCATAATAGATATTATATTTAGCATAAATTTATGTTTAGCTTTTTAAGTTAGAGACTCTACCATAGATATATGTAAAAGGGAATATGGTGGTCACATGTCTTCTTTTTGGTCTTTTAATAGCTTTTGCATGTTTTTACCATCTTTTCATAGATTATTTTGTTTTTAATATCAGCTTTATTATTCCAGACAAGAAATCTGATGCTTTTTCCCAGATCCACTTTTAAAAGTAAACACATCCGTATAGTTCCGTTAATAATATGTGATCTAATCTCAAACTTGTCCAAGTTTACTAACTGTTAGTTTTGGTATGTTCATATATAACAGTAAGATTTGGACGAGTTATTTTCTAATATTGGAAGTAATCATTGTCTGTCTCATTGTAACTTCTGAGAAAACAAAATCATAATTTCAGTTTCAAGTTTTCTAGATATTAATGTGAGTCCTGAATCTGGATCGACTCGGATCACACCAAAATGTAATGAATTGGGAACGAGATTACTATCGGAGCAAGGTCGCTAGATGAGATTCGTTCACCGAAAAAGTAACTATATGATTGGAACGCTAGTTGCGAGATAAAAAGTAACGTAAAAATGGCTAAGTAAAAAGAAAACGTTTTATTGCGTAATGTGTGCTAGAGAGTTCAGAATGTCCTTCTCTCTAGACTCGTTGTGTTTATATATTCATTACAAGTTGCGAGAATCTCGCTATACATTAATCATCTTCTTTAACTCTCATCACTCTCTTTGACTTAGACGTTACAAGGTTTAAATTCGACACTTTTCCCGAACTCGCATCTCGTGGACCTCGCATCTTGAGGACTTTGCTACTCTGCAGTAAAGCCCACTTTCACAAGACTTTAGGCCCATCTCTACGGTTTAATTAACCAAACCGTGCTATATCCGATTTAATGCAAATTGAACGAGTTCCTCGATCGTGACTTGACTTTCCGGTAAGCCATATTCCGGGTTCCCGGGTCGGATTTCCTTCGTGCGAGGTCCGAAGCCATGTTAAAGACCTCATCAATAAGATCAATCTGGGTCCGAGTTCTGCGAACTAATCAACCCATTCTTTCCTTGTTTGCGAGTTGGACTTGTTATAGTGATGTCGAGATGAATTTTCCTAACTAAGATTTGGCTATCTCTAGAACCAGATCCCAGGTTAGCGGGTTAGATCTCCTTGTACAGATTCTGATGCCAACAGTTAGCCCCCCAAGTTCTTCAAGTGTAAACTTTCAACTTTTAGCTTGAAGGATTTAAGTACAACAATTGAATTTAACTTGTGATGTTGTATATTCTCATTCCCAAGATTCCAATTCACAATAAAGAAATTTCGAAAAATCAAATTGTCTCCATGGCAGATATGTAAGCTCATTTCTCATCTTGCCAATTCAGAAACGCATCGCCATGTGCATTGTTTTTTATTTTTCTTTTGATGATTTTACTTTGGTTTGAGGCGATCTCGGTAAATTCACCAAGTTTAGAGCTCATTGCGCATTTCGAGATAGATTCGGTGGAGCTCGTAGCTCGTTTATTTGTTTGAGGCGATCTCGGTGAATACACCAAGTTCAGAGCTCATTTCGCATTTCGAGATGGACTCGGTGGAGCTTGTAGCTCGTTATATGTTTGAGGCGATCATGGTGAATATACCAAGTTCGGAGCTTATTGCGCATTTCGAGATGGACTCGGTGGAGCTCGTAGCTCGTTATATGTTTGAGGCGATCTTGGTGAATACACCAAGTTCGGAGCTCATTGCGCATTTCGAGATGGACTCGGTGGAGCTCGTAGCTCGTTATATGTTTGAGGCGATCTTGGTGAATATACCAAGTTCGGAGCTCATTGTGCATTTCGAGATAGACTCTGTGGAGCTTGTAGCTCTTTATATGTTTGAGGCGATCTTGGTGAATACACCAAGTTCGGAGCTCATTTCGCATTTCGAGATGGACTCGGTGGAGCTCGTTATATACCACGCAACAAACTTGATTTATCAGGAGAATCGAGTCCAAAGATTTAATCTTTACGAGGTGAACTCTAAAAATAATTGTTATTTCTTCCTCTAATCTCCAAATCGTTAATATCAATTTCAGCAAATCAATTTCGGATTCACACCAGAACATAGTTGATGTTCTTCACCATTCTTTATAATAAAAAAAAACTTTTCTTTGATCTTGGTGGTTTAGATTCCGAAATTGTTTGTTGTTAGTGTATTCCCATGTCCCGATTCCTTTGATCTGTTGGGATTATCCTTGTTTTCGCAAGACCTCGCAACTCGTTTTCCGAGATGGCGAGTCCCGCTTTTGAGGTCTTTGGTCCACATCCACATTGTATTTTAGCGTGTTAGTCTTTTCCTTTACGTGACTTTTGCCTTCCTCGCATTGCATCATGAGTACTAATTTCCTTTCCCTTGTTCATTTAGTCACACTCAAATTTCTGAATCCGCAGCGCGGCTTCAAGTATTTGGATCGTACGATCCAAATTGTTAAGCTTACTGTTTTTAGAACATCTTGCTTTTTATCTTTCCTTGTTGCAAGATAACGCGTACATCTTGCATATGTCAAAGATAGCTAGACACGTTGCATCTCGTTATTGTCGTTATTTTTTTTTTTTTAATAAACATTTTGTCGCATAATCTGTCTCTCCACGTTTCCAGGTTGCGAGGTAGTATGCATATATCTTCCACGTTAGATAAAAATGATTAACTGTTGCATTTTTTTCCTGGCTTCCGCGTTGCGAGATGATTAGATATCTTTCATGTTGGATGATGATTAGATATGTTGCACCTTGTCTACCTCATGGTTTCCACATTGCGAGATGATTCTTTCATGATGGATTATTAGATATGTTGCATCTTGTCTACCTCATCGATTTAATAAATGAATTATGGACATTCTCCCCAAGCTGAAATCATATCGAGCTTATTTTATCCTGGAATTGTTTTTTTTTTATTCAGTGACTGAACCCACATCGTGAGCTGCCTACGTACCCATGATGAGATCAAGTCTAAACGTAGTTCGATAATTTTCCCTGTTTAAGAGATTATAATGATCTCGGCTTCGAAGTCTTAACTTCAACAACAATTTTCTATGTAGAATTCATATCCAACTGTGAGACTTAAGTTCTCTATCAAAGGACACTGCACGGCTTGATCAATTTAACTTTTTTTCCAACACATGGACCGTGATTATCAATACGAACTTTGATAAGCCAATATTTATGTGGAATAGCTAGAGAACCCGCGATATCGTGCTTGCTTTCTTGGTCGACTCACCAACATGGATTGTCTAAGTTCTCCACTTGCATGCTCACGTTTCCTAAGTTCATAACTCGCGAGCTAGGATTTTTCGTGTTTATAACTCGCTAAGTTAGATATTCCAAGTTCTCATCTTGTCGGCTTTGGCTTCTTTTTTATTTTTTTTTATTTACAACTAGCCAGTTTAGACTTTTTGAGTATTACAATTCGCATCATTCGAGATCTTTGAATTATTCCAAATTGAAATTGATTCTTTTCTTTTTAGTTGGTTTTGGCGACTCCGTATCTCCTTCCAATCTTCCTCTTTTCACGGTAAGAGTCTCTTCACAACTGTTTTGAACGTCATTAATCAATTCTCGTTTGAGACTTTCTACGTCAAGGCCAATATTTGCTAGTTCTCCTGATACAAACTTTGCAGCAAGGAATGTTTTCAATTTAAAACAATTTTCAGTAGCATGAACTATACTTTTGGATTTCTCAAAATGCATCTTGTTCGAGGCCCATGTTTCTTGGATATGATTTAAGTAAGCTCTTGTCTGAATTTTCAAAAATATTTGACATATGAAATTTTTTTTTTTTAGCGAGAACAACTTTCTCTTCCTCCACATCTATCTAATTCGTGGACCGATGAAGAGCATCTTCAATCGTATCCGCCTTATGGATAGTTAGATCAAAACGAAATGACGATTCGTGCCAGAGACCTTGTTTTAAGGCTTGTAATGCGGTGGAATCATCAATGCTAGCTATCTTCGATTTCACATTCTTAAATCGCTCAATGAAACTGCACAAATGTTTGGTCGCCCCTTGTGATAAATTCCAAAGATCTGCGGTTGACGTTTCCTTATTCATAAAGATAGAATAATTCTTTAGAAATGCCGTCGATAACTGATTAAAATTGTAGATTGTTCCTTTTTCTATTCGTGAAAACCATTCTAAGGCAGAGCCTTCAAGGTTTTCCGCGAACAAACGACAAAACCCGATGTCCTTTTCTTCGTCATGGAAATGCGCTCGCGCTGCCGCAATACGAAAGGCGGTTATAAAGGCCTTTGGGTCTGAAGTTCCATCATAGGTCGGAAGCCTTACCTTTCCTGTATCTCGAATTCGTGAATTTGCTATTCTTGGTGAGAACGGGGTTCTCTCCGTTTCTTCAATAACGCAGACAATTTCTGGAGCTGCACTAGCTACTCTATGAACCTTGGATGTCACTGTTAACAGTTCCGCGTTTGTTCTTGCGAGATCTCTGCGAAGAATCTCGAACTCTAATCCTCTTTGTCCGACAGGTATGTCTTCAGACAAGCTATGGCGTCTTTCCTAATGCGGAGTGAGAATGCCATTAATTTGGCTGCTCTCCGACTCAGGGCGAGTCGAGTTTCACTGATCCCCTTGATCAAGAGAACCATTCCTTCCAAGACTTCCTGGTGGGAGCATATCCTGGTTGCCTGTTACGGGTCTCGTATTATGACCCATTTCACTATCTCTTCTATTATTTAGTGGGATAGACCCGGTTGGGAGTTGCTCATTGGAACGAGTTTCCAGGGTCCTAGTTGGATTTGCACGTCTTGCCCCCGAAGCAGATGCATCGGTGGGCGGATTATCCACACGTCGAGGCATGACACTTGATGGGTTTCCATCAGTCTGCGGAGTGCTCAGTACGTTAACACTTGACTCCAGCGCAGCTTGCGCGGTAGTGAAATTGGTCAATTGGGAAAAGACTTGTTCTACATGAGAATCGAGACGAGCTGCAAGAGCGTCGCTCGAGGTCCTTTGTAAATCCGAAGCAGATTTTAGTTCTGCCAACATTGATTTGATCTCGGAAAAAGCTTCAGCTGCATCCGACATCGTGGAAAGATGAGGCGATCCCGAGTTCTGGTAGGTTAAAATATTATCGGAATCCCCTTAGTCGGCGCCAAAATGTGAGTCCTGAATCTGGATCGACTCAGATCACACCAAAATGTAATGAATTGGGAACGAGATTACTATCGGAGCAAGGTCGCTAGATGAGATTCGTTCACCGGAAAAGTAACTATATGATCGGAACGCTAGTTGCGAGATAAAAAGTAACGTAAAAATGGCTAAGTAAAAAGAAAACGTTTTATTGCGTAATGTGTGCTAGAGAGTTCAGAATGTCCTTCTCTCTAGACTCGTTGTGTTTATATATTCATTACAAGTTGCGAGAATCTCGCTATACATTAATCATCTTCTTTAACTCTCATCACTCTCTTTGACTTAGACGTTACAAGGTTTAAATTCGACACTTTTCCCGGACTCGCATCTCGTGGACCTCGCATCTTGAGGACTTTGCTACTCTGCAGTAAAGCCCACTTTCACAAGACTTTAGGCCCATCTCCACGGTTTAATTAACCAAACCGTGCTATATCCGAGTTAATGCAAATTGAACGAGTTCCTCGATCGTGACTTGACTTTCCGGTAAGCCGTATTCCGGGTTCCCGAGTCGGATTTCCTTCGTGCGAGATCCGAAGCCATGTTAAAGACCTCATCAATAAGATCAATATGGGTCCGAGTTGTGCGAACTAATCAACCCATTCTTTCCTTGTTTGCGAGTTGGACTTGTTATAGTGATGTCGAAATGAATTTTCCTAACTAAGATTGGCTATCTCTAGAACCAGATCTCGGGTTAGTGGGTTGGATCTCCTTGTACAGATTCTGATGCCAACAATTAAGACCTCAAAAAATGACTAAATGAGTTATTGGGTGTAAGTCCTGACTGTTACTGAGTGACTTTTTTGAGTACACCAATTAGAATAAAAAATTGTGTAAAATTTTTTAGCATAGTGTTGTGGGAAAAACTAACAGCCCAAAGTAACCTTCAAAACAAACCAATGCAAAATATTTCCCATATGCTTTTGCTTTCACATAAAACCAAAATCATTATTCTGCGGAGCCTCGATCCAAATCGTCCTAGAAGGACGTAGCTCATCCAGATCGAACTACTCATAACACCGATAGTACCTCTCTTCATCAAACGAGGAATACACATAACCTTTTCCATCAAATGGAACCGTAGAGAAATGCATATTGTTTCTTATCCATGGAAGATCAATCGTTGTTTCCGATGAAAACTTACTCCCAAAGATTGTCAAGCCATCGAGTTTAGTATTCGTCTCTTTCCATTTCGAAGAGTCTAGTTTATAGTTATACACTAAAGGCTTCTCGTCGCCAAATATAAACAAACCAAAAATCACTCCTTCATTCTCTGCCAAGAACATTTTCTTGTTCAGCTCGGTCTTGTTACTAAAAAGGCATTTGGAAAGACTAGGCTGATTAAGAAGATACCAAATGCGCTGAGACGGGTTAATGCAAAATAAATTGCCTTTGCCGTAGAGTCCATAAAGACAGTCATTTGAGTAGACAAGATTGCTTTTAAATGGAGGCCAATACGAGAAATTCTCAGTTATCCATTCACTTGTTCCAAGATTGCAAATACTTGAAGCGGCACCTCGACCATTAGGCTTCAAAGCTAGCACCAAACATGTACTACCCAATTTAGGGGCGCAAGAGAAAGCGATCTTTTGATACGAAAGCTTCAATCTTGGCAAGTTTATGCGCTCTCGAGTAAACGGGTTGAATAGAAACACGAATGTTATCTTTTAAAAAAAAGATTTGACATTATTAATTCCAAAAGTTTGATGGAAGTTGAGAGAAAGTTGGATTCTCTGTTTTATTGCTCTGACTCTGCCTCTTAACCTCACCATTTTCTTTAACGTCCCTGGAAATATTGTTTGATTAACAAAACAGTGATCAAATTACTCGAAACGATGCAATTCTAGACTTACTTCAAAGTGAAAGCTATTAACTCAAAATTTGATTCAACAGAGATATAAACTCATTTTATTAGAACTTAATAATTTCTATAAACTCATTCAAGATTTAGACCAATATGGCAAACACAATTAGATTCTTGAAACCAGTAATTTTCTGTTTTTCAAAGTTTATAATTTACCAAAGAAAAGAGAAAACAACTCACGTGTTATAAATCATAGTGGATTGTCATAACTAGTTCTGGTCCGTTTACGGCCCATTAACACTTAGTCTTTAGGCCGGTTTAATGAATCCTAGTTGAATTAGGATTTTCCTTTTATGTACTTTCCTTTTCCCATTAGGAAAAGGAATTTTCCTTTCTCTCTTGTAATAATCCTATATAAAGGATCTTATGATTAATGAATAAACACAATCTTCCCTATTCGTTCTCTTGATTTACAACACGTTATCAGCACGAGTTGCTCCCTAAACCCTAAAAACACAAAAAACGCGATTACTGTTCATCGTTACTATTCATCGTACTGTTCATCGCGTACTGTTCATCGCGCACTATTCATCGCGTACTGTTCATCGCGCACTATTCATCGCGAACTGTTCATCGACGATTACTGTTCATCGACGATTACTGTTCATCGACGATTACTGTTCATCGACGATTACTGTTCATCCGGCGTTACTGTTCAAATCATAGTTCATACAGCCTTTAAGGTTACGGCGAACTAGAAGAAAGTTCATACAACCTATCAACGGTTACGGCGAACTAGAAGACTCACGGAGGTTAAGATAAACAATAAGAAACCCTAATCTAAAGAACCTAGATTCATGATAATCTTAGAAACCCTAATCTAAATCATGCTTGTTATTGTTATTGCTTGCTTGATTGTGTTTATTGATTCATGATTCGTAATCACTTGAAACCCTAACTTGAAACCCTAACCTAATTCAATTAAAATCCAAACCGATTGCATGATCTGTACCCGTGTCGATCGACACTAGTTTTATGTCGATCGACACGTAACCTTCTGCCTGAATTTGTTGTTTGAATTAAACTGTGTCGATCGACACAAATCACCCGTCGATCGACAGTAAACACTCTGTCCAAATTTGGTTGCATATTTATTTGAACTCGTTTGTTTGTTTGCTTGTTTGGATTGATTCGTTGATTGATAAACATGAAACTGAAACTGATTGCATCATATAGACATAACATGCTTGATTAAAATCCGGTCATATCATCATACGGTTTAGAATTTGAATACTAGGCTTGCATCATGAGCATATAAAAACATTATGTTAGGTTGTTAAACATAAATATCTGGTTTCATAAGCATCAAGCATCCGTACCCGTTTATATAAGCACCCATGACCTATTTTGCATCATATGCATAAACTTTAAAATCTTATAGTTTTTAGAGAATAGGATGAATGTTTTCAGATGTCGAAAATCAACAATTTGGATTATGCTGCCCTCAATCTCTCTGGAGACAATTACTTACAGTGGGCGTTGGATACTAAGATAAATCTAAAGTCTAAAGGACTTGGCGAATGTATCATTGAGGATAATAATGAGAATGAAAGGAATCGATATAGAACGATATCGATCATTCGTCATCATCTTGTTGAGGGTCTCAAGGATCAATACCTAACCATTGAGAACCCTTTGGACCTTTGGAAAGAATTAAAGATAAGATATGACCACCATAGAACGGTGTTGTTACCAAAGGCCAATTATGATTGGAGGAATCTCAGGTTCCAGGACTTCAAGTCCGTGGAAGAATATAACTCGGCTATGTTCAGAATAGTTTCTCAATTGAGACTATGTGGTGAGAAGGTAACTGAGAAAGACATGTTGGAAAAGACCTTCTCCACCTTTCACACTAATAACGTGTTGCTTCAATAGCAATACCGTGAAAGCGGTTTTGAGACATACTCAAAGCTTATAGCATGTCTATTACTAGCCGAGGAGAATAATACACTGCTAATGAGAAACAGTGAGATGAGACCTCCTGGATCAGCCCCACTTCCTGAAGCGAATGTGGCCACAGATGAAAAGAAAGAAATTAACCACGTCCAAAGTGATTATAGACATCGTGGTCGTGAACGTGGGGGTAGATGGCAAGGACGTGGCCGTGGCCATTTTAATCCATACGGCCGAGGTCAGGGCCGAGGCCACGGATTCCATAACGATCATTCTAACCGCGGGCGAGGACGAGGACGCGGATACCGAACTGACTATGATCGTGATAACCGTGGTATTACTTCTCAACCACGAGAATCAAACCCAAAATCAGTTTGCCATCGATGTGGAATGAGTAATCATTGGGCTAAGACATGTAGGACTCCCAAGCATCTGGTTGAACTCTATCAAGAGAGCCTTAAAGGGAAGAATCCAGAAACTCATATGATCCAGCATGATAATGAAGGAGATTTCGATCATGAGCAAGATGACTTGATGAATTTTGAAACCTCAGATATACTTAAGTGATTGATTTTGATTTTCTGTTTTGGTGTTTTGTGTTTTGCTTGTTTTACGTTTTACACTTTATACTTTGGTTTTGTGTTATTGCTTTCTATTAAACTTTATGGAATGAAAGAGTGTTATTTAAAAGTATCTATTGTTATCTCTTTTGAAGTCTGAACGATATGGATGTGTTCATTGTGGATAGTGGATCAAGCCACTCGATATTAAGAGATAAGAGATACTTCATTGATCTTACACTTAAAAAGGCAAATGTAACCACAATTGCGGGTATAGCAAATTTAATTGAAGGCCACGGTCAAGCCCATATTTTATTACCTAAGGGCACGCATCTAGAAATTTCTAATGCGTTATATTCACCTAGTTCAAAGAGAAGTCTATTGAGCTTTAAAGACATTTGAATGAATGGTCTTCATGTTGAAACTAAGGACGAGAATAACAAAGAATTCCTTCAAATCTTTGAAACCGTCCATGGCTATAAGAAAGTCCTAGAGACTATACCTGCCATTTCTGTGGGCCTTTATTGTGCTAAGATCGGAATGATAGAAGCAAATGCTATGGTAAACAAAGAGTTTACTGAGAATTTCACTTTTTGGCATAACCGGCTTGGCCATCCCGGTGCGAACATGATGCGAAAGATATTAGCAAGTACTAATGGGCACACCTTGAAAGAAAGGAGAGTTATCCCAAAGAATCTCACGTGTGAAGCATGTTCACTAGGGAAACTCATTACTAGGCCATCACCAATCAAAGTAACTAAGGAAACGATAAATTTTCTGGAAAGAATTCAAGGAGACATATGCGGACCAATACACCCACCTTGTGGGACGTTTAGATATTTTATGGTCCTTATTGATGCATCCACGAGATGGTCACATGTCTGCCTATTATCAACTAGAAATGTGGCATTTGCAAGATTGCTTGCCCAGCTCATACGTTTAAGAGCACACTTTCCAGATTTTCCTTTAAAGACTATACGTCTTGACAATGCTGGTGAATTTACGTCCCAAGCGTTTAACGATTATTGTATGTCCATGGGGGTAAGTGTTGAATATTCTGTGGCACATGTACATACACAAAACGGTTTGGCTGAATCGTTTATTAAACGCATACAGTTGATTGCTAGACCGTTGCTAATGAGATCAAAACTCCCGGTCTCAGCTTGGGGACATGCAGTTTTACATGCAGCAGAGCTAATTCGTATCAGGCCATCTAGTGAACATAAATATTCCCCATCACAGTTAATAACGGGTCAAGAGCCAGACATATCCCATCTTAAAACATTCGGATGTTCCGTTTATGTGCCTATTGCACCACCACAGAGAACAAAGATGGGACCTCAAAGGAGGATGGGGATATATGTTGGATATGATTCTCCTACTATCATTAAGTACCTTGAGCCAACCACGGGTGATTTGTTTAAGGCCAGGTACGCAGATTGTCATTTTGACGAATCTGTCTATCCAACATTAGGAGGAGATAACAGACTGGTAAAGGAAATTATATGGAATCAAACGTCCTTAAAATGGCAAGATCCTCGGACTCAAGAATGTGAATTAGAAGTCCAAAAGATTATACATTTACAAAAGCTAGCTAATCAATTGCCAGATTCCTTTGCTGGCCCGAAAAGAGTAACTAAGTCTTACATACCAGCTGTTAATGCACCGATTAGAATTGATGTTCAAGAGGGACACAATCAAGTTGCTACAGAATCTAAACCACACTCAAAACGTGGCCGGCCAATAGGTTCCAAAGATAAGAATCCTCGGAAAAGAAAGAAAGGTGCTGAAATCGTGGTTGAGGAATCTGATGGAACCCCAGACATAACTGAACCGATAGTTCCAAGCAATGAGACTCGGGACGCCGAGTTTCATGGTTCTGACGTTCCTGAACATAATGAGATCTCAATGAATTATGTTATGTCTGGAATACAATGGAATAGAAAGTGTGTGGAAATCGATGATATATTTGCTTTTAAGGTAGCACTTGAACTTATGGAGGATCTAGAACCCACGTCGATATATGAGTGCACTCAGAGTGAAAATTGGACTAAATGGAAAGAAGCTATAAACGTGGAGTTGAATTCTTTAAGGAAAAGGGATGTCTTTGGTCCAATAATTCGGACACCCTATGAGATTAAACCAGTTGGACATAAATGGGTCTTTGTGAGGAAAAGAAATGAACATGGTGAAATCGTGAGATATAAAGCACGCCTTGTTGCACAAGGATTCTCACAGAGACCAGGAATAGATTATGAGGAGACATACTCCCCTGTGGTGGATGCTACAACTTTTAGATTTTTGATAAGTCTGGCTATAAGAGAAAAGTTGGATATGCGGTTAATGGACGTTGTAACTGCATACTTATATGGTCCACTGGATAATGAGATTTATATGAGATTACCAGAGGGTATTGAGCTCAAAGATAAGAAAGGTTCTCGAGAACAACACTGCATAAGGCTGAACAAATCCCTTTATGGACTGAAGCAAAGTGGGCGTATGTGGTACAATAGATTGAGTGAGTACTTAGTCAAAGAAGGCTATAAGAATGATCCCATCAGTCCATGTATTTTTATAAAAAAGTTTGCAAACAAAGGGTTTGTTATCATAGCAGTTTACGTGGATGATTTGAACATCCTTGGAACCCCTGGTGAAATCGTCCAAACAGTTGAATGCCTCAAGAAAGAATTTGAGATGAAAGACCTAGGCAAAACTAAGTTCTGTTTGGGATTGCAACTTGAGTACATAAATGATGGAATCCTTGTGCATCAAATGGCATATACTGAAAAGGTACTCAAGCGTTTTAATATGGATCAATGTCACCCATTGTCCAGCCCAATGGTGGTGAGATCTCTTGATCTAGAAAAGGATCCGTTTGGTCCTAAGAGAGACTCTGAAGAAGTCCTTGGTCCCGAAGTGCCATATCTCAGTGCGATAGGAGCTTTAATGTATCTGGCAAGCCACACTAGGCCAAATATATGTTTTGCCGTGAATTTATTATCAAGATTTAGCTCATGTCCGACCCAAAGGCACTGGGACGGGATAAAACATATTCTTCGTTACCTACAAGGAACGAAAGACTTGGGTCTATTTTATACTAACCAATCTAAGGACGGTTTAGTTGGTTTTGCTGATGCAGGTTATCTTTCAGATCTTCATAATGCACGGTCCCAGACAGGTTATGTGTTTACTCATGGAGGAACTGCAATATCTTGGCGGTCAATGAAGCAGGCCATTGCAGCTACATCTTCTAATCATTCAGAGATATTGGCAATTCATGAGGCTAGTCGTGAGTGTGTTTGGTTAAGGCTGATGACCCAGCACATAAGAGTGGATTGTGGAATGGCCGAAGGTAAGCAGGAATCGACGGTCTTGTTCGAGGACAATGCAGCGTGTATAGCTCAACTTAAGGATGGATACATCAAAGGTGATAGGACGAAGCACATTCTGCCAAAATTCTTCTTCACATCCGATCTACAGAAAGATGGAGAAATTCAAGTGCAGCAAGTACGATCAAGTGAGAATTCAGCAGACCTATTCACCAAGTCACTTCCAACCTCAACGTTCAAGAAACTTACTTATCAGATTGGAATGCGTCGTTTGAAAGACTTGCAGTGAGGTTCAGAACAGGGGGAGTAATACGTGTTGTACTCTTTTCCTTCACCACGGTTTTGTCCCAAAATGGTTTTTACTTGGTAAGGTTTTAATGAGGCAACATCCAAAGCGTATTACAAGCCCATTAGAGTTATGACATCCAAGGGGGAGTGTTATAAATCATAGTGGATTGTCATAACTAGTTCTGGTCCGTTTACGGCCCATTAACACTTAGTCTTTAGGCCGGTTTAATGAATCTTAGTTGAATTAGGATTTTCCTTTTATGTACTTTCCTTTTCCCATTAGGAAAATGAATTTTCCTTTCTCTCTTGTAATAATCCTATATAAAGGATCTTATGATTAATGAATAAACACAATCTTCCCTATTCGTTCTCTTGATTTACAACATCACGAGCGAAGTCGCTTCATTCTTATTATTGAGTCAGTAATAGTGATGATAATTAGTGGGGTTGGCTGCCTATTTCACCCTGTACTATAGCCACTAAACGTAAATCACCCCGAACTTTTTGCCTCCCGATTTTGTAACCTAAACTTTATAAACTCTTCATAAAACAACCTGAACTACTAAACTCTTCGAAATTCCACTTTTAAAATTGGTTAAGGCTTAACCATCCATTAACCACTAGTTTGTTCATTAAACCAATAATTGGTTAATTAAAACCTTATTTGCATTTTTAAAATCGCATTTCACTCGAAAACAAAAACCAATTCCAGAAATCAGAATCCAACTTACGTTTCAATTCAATAATGATTTGAGATAGTGTGATAGAAAACAACCTTTGGGAACAAGGGGTTAGATTTCATCTCCGATATAGCTTCTTCAAGCTCAATCACCAGAACATTGAAACCCAGAAGCAAGTATGAGCAAATCCACGAACCCTTTCAATAGCTTCATGAATTCTTCCTTGGAGATTTCTGGGTAATTCCAAACCTTTTCTCTTGTTGTTTTATTTCGATTCGAAAGAGAAAACCCTAATTTCTCTCGATTCAGTCTTCCAAGTCAAGTCAACGACAAAACCACCGATGATGATCTCAATATTCGAAAAAGAGTAAAGTTTCAATTTTTTTAAAAAAATTCTTGTATTTTTTCAGTAATGGGGGATTCCGATAGGGATTCCGGTGGAGGGCAAAACGGGAACAATCAGAACGGACAGTCTGAGATGAGATCGGCGTCGATTTCGTGTTTCTTCATCCTCGGGAGGAAATCAACGCCGTAATCGCCGTAATCCTCGAGTTTCCGTTTGTGATTATCGGTTACGGCCACCGTGGAGAACGATCGGTGAGGGTTTGTGGAATCTACGGCTGATAAACGGTTTAGAGTCATCAGAGAGAAACGGAAAACCCTCTTTTCACTCTCTCTCTAGGTTCTGGAATTTTTTTCGCCGCCGATTGAAATTCTTATCCGATCGATGACCGGAAAATTAACTGTAATCGGAAAGGGAGAGATTGTTTGTAGAGGAGAGATTGAGGTAGACGAAGGGAGAAGACGATCGGAGGTTTCGTCTGGGTTTAACAAGCCGTCATTTATTTTTTCTCTGTACGCCATTGTTAAACAGAGGCACACAATGATTTATTTTTTGGGGTTGGATTATATCTATGCAAAATGGGGATTAGAATATTGGCGTTTGGTAATGTAAAATCAAGTTAGATTTTGCGGATGTGTAAAGAGGATCAAGTGTGTTTGAACAATAGGATTCGCTAACGGATCTGCTCTCTGTTTAATCTTCTATTTTTTCCCGACCTAGAAGAAGACGAAGAAGATGAGTGAAACGTGATTTTAAAAACGCAAATAAGAGTTAAACTAACCAATTATTGGTTTAATGAATTAATTAGTGGTTAATGGATGGTTAAGCTTTAACCAATTTTAAAAGTGGAATTTCGAAGAGTTTACTAGTTCAGGTTGGTTTACGAAGAGTTTATAAAGTTTAGGTTACAAAATTGGGAGGCAAAAAGTTCGGGGTGATTTATGTTTAGTGGCTATAGTACAGGGTGAGATAGACAGCCAACCCTAATTAGTGCGGAGCCTAACTTTTACGGGGCCTAAGGTGAACTTATTTTATGTCAAAATATATATTATACATTATATCATTTGTTATAAATAATTTATATATTATTTCAAAATAAATAAATTATACTAAAACAGTATTAATAAGATGTGTGCATATGTTTATTATTTTTGTTAATTTGAAATACAGATGAAACATAACTGCAAAGTGATATAATTTTATAGTAATGCAGAAAATATAAAAAAATCGAACTAAGAAAACTGTGTTATAAAAGAATGTGAATAGTTGATAGATTTTTTTAATAAAACAGAAACGAAAACAACTAAAAAGAGTGAGAGAGAGAACAAATGGGCCTTTGAAATTGTTATGATTCTTTAAGAGCATCAATGTACCTAATGTGGATGTCTCACAATAAAAAAATATTAAAAACACACTCTCTCTTCTTTTTACTTAACTTTATACATTTTTTTCATTTTTTTACTCAACTTTATACATTCTCTTTCATCCTTTTACTCAACTTTTATTAATTTTATATTTAAACGCACATTAATATTCTCTCTTATGTCTTTCCCAAGACACAATCTCTCCAACTAAACCCACTATCTCTTCTCTTTACTCAACTTTTATTAATTTTATATTTCAATACACCACACTATTTCAACAAAAAACACTCTTTTTCTTCTTTTTACTCAAATTTTAATACTTTTATATTGTGAGACACACCCACATTGTCTCCAATGTACATGCTCTAACAAATAGTAGATGAAACAAATTGCCTCTTTTTACTACGGGAAAGATTAGCCGAAGTAACAAGATAAATATAATTTTTACCAATTGATTGATTAAATAAAAACTAAAAAATGGGGACCTTAAATTTGTTATTTGAGGTGGGACTCTAGGCAGTTGCCTTTTTTTGGAAAGGCATAAGCACGGTTCTGATGATAGTCATTAACAATGAACAGAGAACCGATAGACCTCATGGCACAGAGGAATGTGAAGAAAGCTTTTGTGAATTTGGAAAGAACTTAGAGGATCGGTCCAATTATATTGAAAATAAGATTTTAGTTTGCAAAAACTATCCAAATCGGATATTTCTATTTAACTTTTAGTACTGCTAGAACGGATCTGAATCTTGACATGCTAGAACCGAGTTACAACTATATATCTATACGAGATATGTTTTCTGACGGATTTGAAATTTTATCATCTTGATATGAATTAGAAATTTTATTACCCAGATAACTCAGATTGAAATGGATTAGGATTACGGATCTGAGTCAATATTACATTCATACTTTAATAAAATTTTAGATATATTTGAGATGGAGAATCAAGATAATGAACTTATTAAACACTAATACTAATCCGACATGATGATAAAATATATGATGTTTTTAAACTCGCATCGACATGTATACCATAATTGTATTGATCATTAAATCCAAATGGTAGAAAGAAACATAATCCAACAAAACAAAGTAGAAAAAGAAAAATAAAAATAAAGCAAGAAGTTCAAATGATCCAAAACAGATAGAAAAAAAGAGAAGTAATTAAGCTCTAAGATAAACGAATTGATCTTACTCTTCCACCATAACCAGAGGTGTTCTAAAGCTTTTCCATAATTCCTTTAGCCTTCACATGTAATCTGAAGCTTTCTTTGGCGGCCTAATCCAAAGATTCTCAACAGGACATAAATCCTCCTGCTCTTGCCATTGCTTTCGCGGATAATACCTTCCTTCATCAACCGAATACGATACGCAACGCTTGCTACTAAACCGAAGCCTCGGGAAGTAAACACTATGCCTCATCCATGGGAGATTCATTCTCGTCTCCGGGGGATAAAGACTCGCAAAGATTGTCAACCCATCGATCGTACTACTATTGATCTCATCCCATGAACCAGAGTCTAGTTTATACACAATCGGTTTCTCACCTCCGCATGTAAACATTTTAAAGAACACTCCTTTAAGCACGGCCAAGAAAATTCTCTTCTTCTTCCCCTCATACTTATATCTATCTGTGATATAAGGACATTCCGGTAGAAATGCAGTTTCAAAATGCCATTCTCGAGTAGACGGTTCAAAGTAATATAAGCTTCCGTTACCGTCAAGGCAATTGAAACGTCGTTTGGCATAGACCACATTGCTGTGCTTGAGGTCGCGCGTTGCTACCATAATGAAGGTAGAAATGTAGATTCTCAGTAATCCACCCTGTTGCATCAGGATGGCAAGTGCTCGTAGTGGTAATACCATACTCAGCATGCTTAAACGCTAGTAGCACACAAGTACCTGATGTAGGTGCACAAGAGAAAGCCATTGCATCATATGTCATCACAAGGTTTGGTAAGTTTATGAGCTTACGAGTAAATGGATTAAAGAAGAACATTTCATTTAAAGCGGGTTTTCGCATCAGTAACCATCCATCTCTTGAGCAACACACCGTGGATTTGGCTAGCTCAGGTAGATTCAATGTGTACATCTTCTGTTGCAATGGATCATAGAGTTAGAGCAAGTGTCCACGTTTAGGTAAGTACATAAGCCAAGGAGGCCTATCTACCCACCGGACAAAAACAGCAGCTTCACGCCGGACGCGAGAATGTTATCTTTTAACACAAGTTGTGATATTATTACTTCAAGGAGGCATAGTGGAAGGTCAGCAAAACTTGGTTTCTCTCCTTCTTTGCTCTCTTTCTTGTACTCCACGGGACATTTACCTTTGACATCTACCTTTGACCTATGAAGAGTTTTGGATCAATAAAAATTTAAATATTTGTGTTTGTTTGTGAGTCATAAGATATCAAATTACACTAATCTATGTAATTCAGAGTCATCTTCAAGTGATAGCTATGATGTTAAAGGAATGTAAATTGTATTGGATCCTACATCTAATCTTACAAAATTCCAATGGCTTCATTGGAGGAGGGTTATTCCTTATAGTAATAGACTAAAAGGTGACTCCGCATCAACAAGGTTGTGGTTCGAACTTAACAAAAAAAAAAAAAAAAAATCTTTCAGGTCATATATTTCAGGTCATATATATAAAATCTGATAATTCCCACATAAAGTAAGGCCAAAATTACACTGATATTAATGTTTTACAAAATCTTACAACATTCACGCCGTTTTCAGTTAAAATCCAGTGTGCTAAAGAATTTAATCTCTATGATGCATAACTTAAGAACCCTAGAACATCATATCAGAAAACCCTAGAAATTTTCAGATCCTATTAAATAAATAAAAATTCAAACAAATTCGAATCATATTCAAACATATTTCACTAAAAACGTCAAAATTAACTCTACCAAAGATTCAAATTTCCTAAACCTCTTCAAAGAAAGCCACGAAACTCTTAATTAGACAATAAAGGGCATGGAAACTCACGAGTAAAGCTTCCCATTCCGACAAGACATAGTGATAGACGACGATGAAGTGATAAACAAAGAAATTGAAGATTTCTAGCACGAGCCATATATGAAAATTTGCCACAAAAGAAATGTAAAAAAAAAAAAAAAAAAAAGGCATGAAGAAGAATGGCCAAGTACTCGTAGCCTTTATATTACACTTTAAAACCCTAATTAGTAATTAGTGCGAGTCGTGCGACTAAACAAAAGGAAGAGTTACGTCCGTTACCGCTGACGTGGCGGGTATTTACGCGTAATAGATTTCTTTAATAAAAGTGAGTATATATATATATTTTTTTTGTCACATAAAAGTGAGTATATATGAACAAGAAGGTAGAAGCTCATGATTTTGCTTACATAACGGCTGAATTATGTAGGAGTCTATGTAACTGACGGCTGACGCAAAGAGAAACACGAGGGTATCGAGGTTTCCGTTTCCAAATCAGAAATTTGTAAATATATTAAAATCAAATTAATTAATATCATAGAAAGAAAAACATTTGAATCAAATATCTATGTTCCTTTTAAAGATATGGGTCTGAATCTTCGATTCGGGTTACTATAGTATAGACCTCACACCTATACCCAACATATTTTATAGCTATAAATACCATTTTCTGATATGATATCTAATCCATTAAAGAATCTTTTTTCCTTCTTTTTAATCGAGATTTAGAGGGTGATTGATAATCTCACAACCGCCCTAAACGCTAAAGCCAGGGTGGTCCTAAGTTTTAATGGGCGGTCTTAAATTATAATGGGCCGCAAGTTAAAAAAAAGATATGAACCATTTTATTCGATAAAAAAATTATTATAAAAATAAATATAGTATTTAGTTCGAACTTATGACAAGTTCTAAAAATATTATTGGGTTCTAAGAGCATTACCATTAGTGACACTAGGGGGTCTAATGTGATTTTTAAATTATTAAAACACACACTCTCTCTTCCTTTTACTCAACTTTATACATTCTCTTTCATTTTTTTATTCAACTTTTATTAATTTTATATTTAAACATTTTTTTTTTTTATTCATATTCTTCAAAGTGTCCAATATATGACACTCTCTCTTCCTTTTTAGACACTCTATCTTTCTTTTACTCAACTTCTCTTCTTTTCACTCAACTTTTATTAATTTTATATTTTAATATACCCCACAAAAACACTCTCTCTCTTCTTTTTACTCAAATATTAATAATTTTATATACACTTAAGACCCCCTAGCGTCACCAATGACCATTAGACTAAAGAATTTTTTATTGATTTGAAGACAATTTTTTTTTAATAAATATAAAAACCGAAAACGAGTTTGCTCATATGCCCTCGGGACCGGCTCTGCACTAAGCCCACTTTGATGATTAACGTTTGCCAAATTAACTATTGAATTTAGGTGTGTTTATATTAAAATCCTTCTTATTGAATTTACGTACGCTGTCATTGTAAATCAAGATCGTCACCTCTCGCACCCCGTACCGTGTGTGGGTCCATTTTGCTACATACCTCGTATGAGTTTGACTCAGTAATGCTTTGACTGATGTATGTATGCTCCAGTTCTATTCTGGATCCGTGGATCTTACTCTCTTATGCCAGGTTTTTTCATGACTCATCACTACTTCAAGTTCTTGTCATACATATTATCACGATATTTTATTTTGTTTTCACTTTCACGATACTGTAATTGCTTCACAAATAATTATCTGGCATGAAATAGTTTTGGCTCAAACACGTTATATATTAGAAAATTATAGAAGACATTGTCATTAGTTCGGCCGGTCTTTAATTTAGTAAAAAGATCCTACCTGAATTAGTAAAGCCACGTAGACTTTTCAATTGGTTTCAATTTTTCAACATTGCTATATACAATTTCGATTGTTTACCCTTCCAACACAATGACACAGTTGATAGCTACTATGACTTTTAGATTGATGAGTATTTGATAATACATTTTTGACATAGTAGGAATAAATAAGAGTTATATTTTAAAATTGAATTGTATTTAATAAAATATTCTCCGACAAAATCATGTATCCAACAATTATGATGTAGTCATTCCTATCATATTTGCTCTCACGCACCGCGCCAACTATATATTCTGGAGAAAAAAATTTAATTACTATTCAGCATTTTGGATGCCGGTGAAGTAAATTTCACCAAGTATTAAAACGTTAAACCTCATGAGTTCTAAGTGCTGAATATTTTTGAGGTTTTCTCTTTTAAACCTCAAAAATAGTTTTGTTTTTTTTGGTCAACCATGTTATCAATCATCTTTTGAGTCTTTTCTTTTCCTTTCTCAAAACTAAAATAAAATAAGGGAATCATCTTTTGAGAAACGAAATTTTCTTCATCCTGTCTTTTTCTTTTCTCCATTGAATCAACTTGTAATAAAATTTTGAATATAATAAACACTAATATAACGCTGTCAACAACATATAGACATAGTCACATAGACCGAGTTTAAACGACAGATAAATGTCTTTTTTTTATGGTTCCAGTAGTTGAAAGATTCACTTTGAGTGTCTTTTTGGTAGAGTTTGAGTCATTCCCAACGATTTCAATCATCTTTGGCCACCCGTCAAAGCGTTTGATGGAAAGAAAATCTGAATTTCAATAAGTTTCTGGGATTAATCTTTGGAATATTCTAAACTGGAACATAATATAAACGAACGTATTCTGTTACAAAATAGTCCACCATTAATTTATTTCAATTGGGAGTACATACATTATTATAATGTACATAACACTAATAGTTTTCACGGTTGTGTTGTTTATAAAAATATTAAGGAAGCACGAAAAACAAAACGAACATAAGAAAAGTAACCACTGGCGATTAGCAATGACTCAAACCAGGACCTGTAGAACTTTGAACTCTTAAAGTGTTTAAGAATCGGACAAAACAGATTTCTCTCTTTCTTGTAAGACACTCAACATATTCTCTTATTGAAGAAAACCACACAATTTTATTAGATACACAAACTGTATTTATAAGTTTACATGACACACTTTGACTAAGGGACACGTCTCTAGAAGACAACCCAAAGTGGAGACACACACACGTAACTGTTTTGTAACTAACAATTCTATTCGTACCTCTTCGGTGTGATACGAATAGTTTATACATAAATCAGTTACTTAACTATGACTCTTCTAAAATAATAAAATAAGATGATCACTTGATCACTTCCAACACTCCTCCTTGATCATGACTTCATCTTCACGCCTAGCTCTTCTCGTAGAGACTCAAACCTTGTTGTACCGACACCAAATCCGTGAACACCATATTCTTGGGAGAAACTCTTGTGACTAACCTCGCTTTGTATTTTGTTGAATTTCCATTCGCATCCTTCTTGATACGATATATCCAAGTAGCGTTCTTCTCTATCATCTTGATTTCTCCATGCATTGCATCTCTCCACTCTTTGATCTTGGAAGCTTCATCATATGATTGAGGTTTCTCCGATGCGAGAAAGCATACTTCATGTGCAAGTACTGCAATTGCCTCCGATTTATTCCACCTAAATGAAAAACTCTTGTGCTTCATGTTGATGTCCAAGATTTTTCTTCCTTTTAAATCTTGAATCACACATTTGTTGTCTTCAAAGATGACTCGATATCCGTTGGATATCATTTGAGAGACACTCAGCAAATTTCTTGCTAGTTTGGGTACATAAAGTACATCTTTGATGACATGATCTCTTTTGTTTGTGAATACTCTTATATCTCCTTTACCTTCGGACACAACCTTTCCACCATTACCAATCCTTATGATAATTTTCTTGCTGCGATCCAAGGTGATAAAGTGTCTAACATCTTTAGACATGTGATTAGTGCATCCGCTATCTACCAACCACGTTTCCTCTCCAATTGTTGAGATCTGTTTTTCTTCAACAGCACTAAAGAGCATATGACACTCATCTTCTTCTGATTCTTCAATACTTAGATGGGCTCTTTCACCTTTTCTAAGTTTGCAATCTCTCGCTATGTGCCCTGGCTTGTCGCACACATATCATCTTCTTTCATAGTTTGCACCTCTTTGTGAAACGCTTTCACTCTTCTTTCTGAAACAATCTACCTCATTGTGATTGTTCTTCTCACACACGCCACACCACATGTTGGTCTTCCCATGGCGATTTTTGTTTTGCTTGTTTTCTCCTATTGAGCCAAGCTTTTCTCCATAAAACGCACCCTCATTGATACGATCTTCTCGGAGATTTAAACGCCTCCCATGCGCTTTCAATGTTCCTATCAATTCTGTGACATAAAGAGTTGATAGGTCTTTTGTTTGTTCAAGTACCCCAACGATACTATCGAATTGTTGTGGTACGAAGATTAGAATCTTTTGAACCATTTGGTAATCGGACTTCTCTTCTCCATGAACTCTTAGTTGATTACTCAGATTAATCAACCTAGTTGTGAAATCATTTGTGGTTTCACCTTCCTCCATCTTCAGATTCTCATTTTCCCTTCTCAAGGTCTGAAGATTAATCATCTTCACTTGTGCACTTCCTTGGAACTCCATTTCCAAAGCGTTCCAAGCCTCTTGTGCGGTCGATGCGGGAGCAATTCTCAGAAATATAGATTCTGAAACTGTACTTTGAAGTATTTGGAGAGCCAACATGTCTTTCATCAATTGATCTTCTCTCTCTTTGATCGCTGCCGGTGTAGTGGTTCCACAAGATGAAACCACCGTGATTCCTTTTTCGACAATATCCCACAACTTCCGTGTCTTCAAGATGGTAACCATTTTGATTTTCCAGAAACCGTATGATTCACCATTGAAGATCAGAATAACTTGCTGCATTGTTGTCTCCATAGCTCTGATACCATGTATAACTTTGAACTCTCAAAGTGTTTAAGGATCAGACAACACATATTTTACTCTGTTTTGTCTCTCTCTCTCTTTCTTGTAAGACACTCAACGTATTCTCTTATTGAAGAAAACCACACAATTTTATTAGATACACAAACTGTATTTATAAGTTTACATGACACACTTTGACTAAGGGACACGTCTCTAGAAGACAACCCAAAGTGGAGACACACACACGTAACTGTTTTGTAACTAACAATTCTATTCGTACCTCTTCGGTGTGATACGAATAGTTTATACATAAATCAGTTACTTAACTATGACTCTTCTAAAATAATAAAATAAGATGATCACTTGATCACTTCCAACAGGACCGTGATCCTCCTTGTAGCCTTATTGTTAATGGCGGCTACCATTGTTTCAGGACAGCAACCACCAAGTCCGATGGCTCCTGGTCCTACAGTCAACGAAGTTATGAACTGTGCGGCAGGTTTGACAGTTTGTCTTCCCGTGATTGCTGAGGGAGGAACTCCATCGCAGGAATGCGGCACCGCTATAGATATAGCCTTGAAAACGCAATTAACTTGTCTTTGTGGGTTTATCAAAAGAACAACGTTATTGGTCCCTTTCAATGTCACTGCCTAGTCTGCCTTCAATGCTCTTCTCTCCCAGACTTGTGGACTCGACACCGATCCCAACTTATGTTCCCAAACTGCCGGTAACGTTTTGGCTGAAAACTTTATATCTATACTGTATCGTGAGTATAATTTGTAACCAGGCCATACTTAATAATGAGATAAAAATAGAGTTGGTTAGATAAATAATTTTTCTGGGAGATATATTTGAAAACATGATGCATTGGCAAAAATCATAAACAAATGGGTATTGATTTGGTGATTTTAATCAAATCTATTAGCGTTTCAAAATCAAGCTATCTACTACAAATAACCATTTTACTTTTTTTTCATTCTTTTTTATTGCTAGCTCAAGCGCCTTTGCCCATGACAAAAGCACCAATTCCGGGTAAGGAACAATTCTAATATGTCAACTACAAAATGATGAAACTTATCGTAACGAATTATAAGGAAATTGTCAGTCATTCTTTTTGTTAAATAATGGGATTTGAATTAGAAATTTTTAATAATTTTTTAATTAAATATTTAATTTATCATTTTGTAGAATCACCCAAAGCCGAGAAGAATGCTGCAAGCAGACTCGCTGGAACTGGCTCGGTCGGAATAATTTTGATCACGTTCGCTTCGATTTTTTATTAAAACTGATTTTTTTTTTTGATATATCATGTATAAGACAAATTCTATGAGAGAAATTGGGCCGTTGACTTCTTTATATTAATTAGTTTTTTCCATTCAGGATTTCGAATTTTTTCTGTGGGTTTGTATATTGTTTTAATGGTCAATTTTTAATGTGTTTTTTTTCTAACAACTTAATGTATTCTTGTTTTAACATTGAAAAGAAACATGTTATATGACTCCAACGATTAATCTCAAGCAGATTACAAAGCTCATGCTTTAGCCGGGCAAGATGCACCGGTTCAAGAAAAAAAATTGTTATAATGTAATACTAGAAAATTACCCGCGTTATACGCGAGATAAAATGATTATCGAATAAAATCAATAGTTTTAGTCAAAAAAAGATTATAAAAAATAATTATACATAACCTAAGACCTAATTTATATATTTGAATTTTGCGATTATTTTTCATACAAATGTGTTCCACCCGTGAAATAATTAAACTAACAAATTTTATTAATAATTATATTTTTACATGCTCATATATTTCAAAGGATAATAAATAGTTATATTTTATTTTAAATCAATTTTTTTGGTATATATGTTAAAATTTTGTTCACATTTAATTATATGATTTAAATCTATAACTTCGAAATATTATAATTTTGGCAAGTTGAAAATTTCAAAATATTTTAATTTAGGCAAATTGAAAATTTCAAAATATTTTAATTTTGGCAAGTCTAGGAAGATTCAAATGTGTTTGACAATTAAAGTTATAGTAATCAAAATAAGTATATTTGGAATTAAATGTGTTTGTTAATGAGTATAAGAGAATGATATAATAAATAAAAATAAAGAGGAGTAAAATTATGGTGATGACACCTAAGCAAAATGCTCCCAAAATGCTCCTCAAATAATATATAGGATGATATCTTTGTTCAATTCATATTGATTGTAAGTTGTAATTCAAAGTTATATAAATGTCACATGTGTGATCTCCGCAAATAGAAATTGCTTCAATTTGCAATTGGATATAAAAAAATTGTGGTTGTGACAATTGATTCCACCCAAGTTGCGATGGAGATGTCCATTTTCGAACTCCTCTACATAAATTGCAATGACACCTTTTTATTCAAATAGTAATAATATACATACCGAAGCTTTCTGTCTAAAGTGAAATGATAATGCCCTTGGACAAAAAGTTTATAAGAAATTGATATATATACTATAGCTAATACATTTTTAATCAATTGAATGAAGGAACAACTGGATAGCAATTATAGAAAGAAAACATCCCCCTGTCTGGCTAAACTAATGAAAATCTAAAATAAATACAGATAAGTAGACACACAAAAAAATAAATTAATTTTAACTTAACCACAACCCATATTAATAATACCTTTTTAGAAACCCGAATATTATACTTTGTAGAAACCATGGTGCTTCTTTACTGCTTTACATGATTTTTCATACATTACAATTGTATGGTATTATGATTATATATATATGTGTGTTTTTATATGTACCATGTATACTTGCAAATGCTAATCTTTGTGACCAGTCTCTATGGAACTCTGACCAAAATCATGGTAACACTCGAACCCAAAATCTTGAACACCGAAGTCTTGGCAATAATCCAAAAACATCCAACTTTCACCATTCTTTTCTTCTGATGACCATGTCGGAAAAAATTTCCCAGCGGAAATGTTGTTCTTGTCTGCGGATGCGGCTGCTCGAGCAACACCGAAATTATTGGTCCATGATGCATCGACTAGAGGAGGTTCATCATCGGTCCATAGAAGGCTAAGCAAATCTTCATCTTTGTATATATTATCACCGAGCAACTCATATTCAGCTATTGAACTATTTTGATTAGTGATTATGCTACTTTCATCTATGGAATTCGTCATTATCTCATCATTCTCTATGCGTTTATTATCACTTATCTTTACAATGCCGGCTTTCGATAAATTTTTGGATTTATCGAATGATTCTTTGTCGGTAGATACTTTGTTTAGAGGTTGATGGGTCGTAGGATCGATTTCCATCTTAAGGAGCTTCTTCTTGATATGAGTATTCCAATGATTTTTTATTTCGTTGTCTGTTCGTCCAGGCAATCTTGAAGCGATCTTGGACCATCTATATAGAAATAATTAAAAGAAACATCTTTAGTGACATTGACTATGTTTGTTAAATATAAATAATGCTTTGAGGTGTTGGTAGAGATGTCAAAGTCTTGAGTCTTGGAATATAACACAAGAAAATTGACGATTTAAGTTATACTATTATTTGGAAGCGAGGAACGTTGCTTTGTCTCGAAGTTAATTTCCAAATGAAATAATTTCACAATTTTCTAAATAAAAATTTAGAATACGTTAGTTCAAGCAAGAGAAACTAATTAAGATATATGTCATATCGTTTTCTTATGAAGCTCTTCAATCATATGATCCAAAGAGTATATTTGTAATACTGGAATTATTTTTCAGTTATACATCACAGTGATACTGTTACAGCACTTACCATTAGTCAACATATATAAACATAATTTATAGTTTTTTTTGTTTGTGTTTCACAAAGTAGCATCTAAAAATTAACTTAGTTAATAATTGATATAAATAAATATACGCAAACGTTACTTTACCTCTAATCATACGAAATTACAAACATAGTGATGATCATCACTATATAGTCATGATTTATAACATGCATGCGTATGATATTTTATATTGTTGAAATTTACTAATGAAGCCGACTTACTTCATGTATAATAAGAATACATGATAATTGATCAATTTAAATTCGAACATATAAAAAATATTGTATTATCTATAAAAAGTTGTAATTCGAAAGCAGATATGGTTTTAATTTCATTTATTTTTTACGCATAACATATTTCATGTTTGCCACATCTATTTTATATTTTCTATGATTCTAGAATATAATATCATAAAATTATACTAACTACAAGTAGTTTAGTTTTGATTCAATTAGTTAGTATTAAGTTATCTTTTATGAAAGTGTTAAGACATTGAGCTAAAAAATCAGTATATACATTTCTTATATTTCTCCTTAATACATTTCCTTTTACAAAAATATATATATGCCTCTGCGTATACATACGTAATTAAAGGATGACCAATTACCATACTAGCATCGAACGCATTTCAGAGCACTGCATATATAAAAAAAAACAATTGGCTAAAATGAGATCAACCTTACCTGTTCCCAAGATGAGCATGAAGGTCGATGACAAGCTTTTCCTCGGCGTCTGAGAGAAGACCTCTCTTCAAGTCAGGTCGGAGATAATTTGTCCACCGTAGACGACAGCTCTTCCCGCAGCGCCGGAGACCGGCTAGCTTCGGCAAAGCCCTCCAGCAACAATGGCCGTTGTTCGCTATAAAGTTCATCAATTTCTTGTCTTCCTCCGCCGTCCACGGCCCTTTCTTCACCCATAGCTTGTCACAGCATGGTTGCCTCCCCATTTATACTTATTTAGATATTGATGGATCAATAGTATTATTTTGAGAGAGAAAGAGAGAGAGAGACAGATATGTGAGAGAACCCTTAAAGTTTTTCAAGATAAAATGGTTACATACTTACATCAACGTAGAAGATTTATGTCAAAAGGCTAAGCACCATAGCTCACCCACCTATATATAACCCCAACATTTTTTAACATCATCCACCACAACTTTATTTTTTTGACTAATTGGAATAATAATTTAATTTTTTAATTTACCTATATATACATTAGAAATGTATATTAGCTGACCCAACCAAGGTGTTCAGACAAAGAGTAAAAGATACTAAAAGTTTAAATCGTTTTGAGAAGAATCGTTTTAAAAAAAAAGTTATCTCTAATCTTTAGTCCGAAAAATTCTGTATAGACTAACTAAATGAAATTGAATATAAACCAGCTGTTGCATAAACGATACAGAACACTATGAATAAGAATATACGCATCAAATGTTTTTACTCCAGTTAACATCCTGAAGGCTATAAAACTAAAATATATAGAAATATAATATGGTATATGTGTACGTGGATATATATAAACAACGTAAGATGGGGAAATTTCAACGATTTCAAAGAAAGATTGTACCTTTCTTTTGGTGATCATATTTTATGTATACAGTATACCTAACAATGATATTATTGTGATATGTTTAGACACGTATATTCTGAACATATCTTTTATGTATATCTGCTTCTTATTATTAGGAAATGTGTATATTTACTTAGACAACTAGGTTAAATAAGTTGTTGTATAAATATGTGCCCAAGGCAATTGAGTTGAATAACACAGAAAATACAGAAAACCTTCTTACGCTTTAGGTTTATGACATGGTATCAGAGCAATAGCCACATACACAAACGGCTTGTTCGATCCTACTCGCAATTCTTCTCTTCTTCAACCTTTGATCTTTCTTCAAACGAATCTATCTTCCTCTCTCTACAAATTTCTTTTCCACCATGACCAAAGAAACGAGTCAAACCCCTATCACTACCTCTGCTCTTACGACTACAACAAGGAGAACCATATCTCCTTATGATCTCTCCACCGGAGATAATCAAGGTTGTGTGATTTCCCAACCCGCTCTCCGTGGTCCAAACTATGATGAGTGGACTGCGAGCATCAGTCTTGCCCTTAAAGCGAGGAAGAAATTTGGGTTTGCGGATGGCACCATCATCAATCCGGGTGAGGAATCCGATGATTATGAAGATTGGTGCGCAAACAACGCTTTGGTGATCTCTTGGATTAAACTCACCATAGATCCAACGATACGATCAAATATTGCACACTGTGAGATTGCGTCGGATCTGTGGGAACACATAAGAGTCCGTTATTCTGTTAAAGCGGACAGCGAGTTCAAAGACTGAAAACTGAGCTTGCTACATGTCGTCAAAAAGGTTTGGCGATCGAAGCTTACTACGGGAAGCTTATGAAATTTTGGACATCGTTGAATGATTATCAACATGCCAAAACAATGGAAGAGGTTTTCTGTATTTTCTGTGTTATTCAACTCAATTGCCTTGGGCACATATTTATACAACAACTTATTTAACCTAGTTGTCTAAGTAAATATACACATTTCCTAATAATAAGAAGCAGATATACATAAAAGATATGTTCAGAATATACGTATCTAAACATATCCCAATAGATATGCATGTTTCATTTTTCATGTATTAAAAAATCAAAGTTAAAACATGCATAAAACGGGTACATGCATACTGTTGCGATGTTTTTTAACAAAAAGTCAAAAACCAAAATAAAACTAAATTTTGTTTTATTTTATAACCACGAAAAAAAAAAAAACTAAGTTGCGATGGTGAAATGATTAAAACATTTTGGTGGATAAACATTCTGACCAATCGTCTATATTTCTGAATTTCAAATACGTACGTATATCATTTGGTGAAGAAAAAAAATCCAAAGTAATCAGTATTAATTTGTCAAAAGTAAATCAATTTAAGGTTTTTATTTCACGAAAATTGAGGAGTGTCGGAAAACCTAGATTAATTGGGTGGTGAAAACGACTTAGGAACAAATGTGAAAATGATAGGGTGCATACGTGCGAATGTACACACACGTGCAGCCCATAGGTAAAAACTTAGCTCCACACAATAACAATCTACAAATACTGTTCGAAGTCTAACATTTTCAAAGGATATTGACGTAGTCGGGGTTTTTAGCCATTGCCGTAGACTATACCACAAAAAAACGTAAGCATTTGGTTCATAGTCTTACGTTTATACACGTGTGGCTAATTAACAATTAAGCAATCTTATAGTAATATATAGTTGCATGTTATCTATACGGAAATAAAAGTGTGACGAACACCTATTTGACACGTATGTATAAATCTTTAGATCAAATTTATGTTGTAATATTTACAGGGATTTCCAGCTTACTACAAGTAAAACCATTTGTCGTAATTCCATGCACTGAGAGTGAAGTTATCCATCATGAACATGAACCAAATAGTACCGTCTATTGTAAATATATAAGGGTAGAATAAAAATTTCCGCGATATAATTATTTATGTAATACTTCTCATAATGTATAATAAATAATAAATTCAAACCGGCAAAAAAAGAGTAATAGTCAAATATACAAACCAAATAAACGAATTTTTTTTTCAAAAAAGCAACAATTTTTTGTAGAAAGGTTTCTTAAATATTTAGCAAGAACTTTTTTCATGTGATATATGAAGCTTACTAAACTTTCTAAAACAAATACCACAATTTCTTATGTAAAGGCCTTATAAGGCCAATAAAATAATTTGGGCTCAATATAGTATTATTATATGTTTTGCAAATAAGCCCAGACTTGTTTTCTCGTCTTCGATTTCCAGAGCTGTGTCTGAGTTTTCGCTGGCGACGAGAGAATCGCCGTCTTCACCGATTTCTTCTTGATCTTCTCCGTTCCACGTATGTTTTTCTCTCCTAACTAGCTTGAATTGTGAATTTTTGGTTTCTCACATCGATTTTTGATGACTGGTGTAAGATCCTAGGGTTTTATAATCCGAAGAATTTTCACCCAGAATTCTTCTACATCCAATTCGACGAAGAATCCGTTTGATTTTGTGTGGTTCGGTGTTGATTCTGGGTTTTGTTTCTGCACTCGTCTAGATTCTCTGAAGCATTTGACCTCAAGATATTCAAATCTGGATTAAGTAGTTACGAATAGGATTTTCTGATTTTTATAAGATTTCAACATTCAGAAACAGTTGTTGAAGCAAGTATAGAATCATATACATGTTTCTTGAGTTACATTCTGTATATAAATGTAGCTAACACATTCCAGGCTGACGAATTTTAGTCCTTATAGTTTCCTATGAACATTCTGTATTCAAATCGTTTAGGGTTTGTTACCTATTTATCTCAGCGTATCCCGGATGAACGAAAAAGAGTCAATTTGTGTGGCTATGTTACAGGATGCTAGTGTCTAATTACGTATCTGTTTGCTTTCGGTTTCTATGATTTGTTTCGTTATTTCAAAGATCTTGAAAGCAGATGTAAACGTTGTATATTCGTAGAGTGTTGTTGTTAAAACAGTTGATGTGAGGATGAGAACTATTTGCTGCTTGTTTAAATTTTGATTTGCATTAGCTGTGTGATCAGTGAGGTGTTTCTTCATCTTCTAGGTTTTTTTAAACTCGGTGATATGGGCGATTTCTCGATTCAGATCAGCTCGAAGCTGATCAATCAGTTAGCCGGAGGCAACGATCAACCTAAGAGGAGGGCGAAGAAAACTAAACCTAAAGTCTTGCCACAGAGCAAGCCAGATGAAGCAAAAACACACCACGATGCAGAGAAACCGAATCCAATGGCAGAATTACCGATGCAGCCACCGTTTTTCTTCCCGATACAGCAGCAAATAGCAGCAAGCACGGAGTTGGAAGCGATAAAATCTGTTTTGAAAGAGAGTGAACAAGTTCTTGAGAAGCTAGAGAAACAAGAAAAGAACATTGTTCATCAAGTGACAGAGAGAGCCAAAGATCTTAGGGAGAAAGAGTTCAAGATCCCGGAACCGAAACCAATGCCTTGTTCTTCGGCTCTCGAGGCGTGGAAGAAATGCTACAAAGAGAACATCGGCGATACTCTGAAGTGTAGCGATTTGGTTAAGAGTTTCGAGGATTGCGCTCACCGAGCCAGGCAGCAAGTGAAATCTGAGGAGAAGTAGAGGTACAAAGATTCACTGACTTTTGAGGTGAGAAGGGAAGAGTTTTTTGTTTTGTTTTTTGCTTTATGAATATGATCAGAAGAATGTACTCGTTTCCTTATATTACATGACCTCAAAATGAAAGCATACAAAATAAGTAGAATCTGTGATTGTTATTATATTCATGAGATCAAACCTTTTTTTAATGCGTGTTACTTAATTTGCTCCTAAATGTTGTTTTTGGAGTTCTGCATGCGTGTGATTGTGAAGCTCCTTAAGATTCGAGATTTGAAGGTGAATAGAAATTTGGTCTTGTTCTCAAGTTGAATAAAACCACTCATTCCACCAATTCATAACCCAAGTTGGTCCGAACCAAATCTCTATTCCGTTGCACCATAGGAAAGTTTAACCGGCGGTAAGTTTATTTCACGATTTGATGACAAAAATGAATTATTTCAACTTTGTTCTTTAGTTTCTGAAGATTCTAACAATCAATCTCACTACACAATCACTCTTTTCTCTGGATGAGTCCAAGAATGATTTTTTCTTCTTTCTTATGGTTTGAAAAAATTCATTGTATTTTGGGCAGGCCCGGCTCAGATCCACTAAAGGCCTAGTGCAAAAAAAAAAAAATTTAGGCTTTTATATGCACACAAATATTAAAAAAAGCCCTAATTTATATATAATTTTTTAATAAAAAACGTTTTGGACCCTAAATTTAGGTCTAAATTTTTTTAAAGCCTTATGGACCTTGGGCAAAAGCACTCCATGCACAGTATAAGGCCCGGGCCTGATTTTGGGTCCACTTTATTTTTCGTGACAAAAAAAAATTATATCCAAGTGTTTTAATTTTTAAACACATTGGAGAAAATATATCATCCGCTCAAACGTTATCAACTTGCCGACAAATACAAAAGTCACGATGGGCTATAGCCTATTATTAATTTACTAGGTTAAAACCCGTGTTCATAAGCGAATAAGCATATTAAACATTATTTAAATAAATATTTAAGTTTTAGTTAATAATTCATTGAATTACTAAAATATATCAATATACAATAAAATATGCATCTTAAATCATTCGATATCAGTTACTATCTACATTTTCATGTTCTAATTCATCTCATACATATCCTAAAATATATAAGTGTAATTCAATTCATACTCTTAATAACAAAGAAACCAAATTACTATATTCTTACCCATAATGAATATATATTTTTCAAATAATATAGAGTTAAATTAGGACATAATAAACTTCATGTAAATAATCTCATAATACCTATAAATTATTTTATTAGTAGTTATATTGTTATCATATTTTTAACTTTTATAATTTTCATTCTATACAATTTCCTTCTTTTTTTAAATATTGAAAGTACCAATATTGTCTTAAGTCGATTTTTTTTTCTTGTGATCCTAAAATTATGTTGAAAAGTATGCTTTAAGATTTATAAGATCTTTGAAATGGTTATTCATATCTTAAACTTTTAAATTTAGATTTTCATATCCTTTGAATTATTTTTTTGTTTTCCAGTTTATAAATCATATTTTGTTTTATCATTTGTTTTTTTTTCTCTCATTCTCTCAATGTTTTCTTTGTTTTTTTTATTTCTTATATCTTATTATATAAAAGAAAACCGGTCGACGAAAGATTGACACATAAGCAAAATTGTAACTCATGAGATCATGACATGTGTTTAATATTGATTGAGATGATGACATGTGTAAATATTAAAACTAATTTGGAAAAAATAAAATTAAAAAAATAGAAAATTAACAATGCAATTATTAAGTAACTAATCAAATATTAAAAAAGAAAATTTCTAATCGCCGAACTAATTAGAATAACAAGAATTTTTTTAATATAGTCAAAACTAGTGCAAACTAATTTTTAAAATAACTAAGAAAAAAATCGAGAAATTTAAATTCGTAAAAAAATAAAAATTGAAAATAGTAACTTAAAGATAATATAAGCTGCAGAAAAACAAAATATATTGAGAGAATTAAATGAAAAGACGAATGATAAAACAAAAAAAAGATATATAAGCTAAAAACAAACAATAATTAGAATGATATGAAATTCTAATTTAAAAGCCTAAGATATGCATAACCATTGCAAATATCGTATAAATATATAAGCATACTTTTCAACATAACTATAGAATCACTAAAAAATGAAAAGTTCCACTTAAGACAATATTTGTACTTTCAATATTAAAAAAAAAAATTAAAAAATGAAAATTGTATAAGTTAAAAAGATAATAACAATATAACTTCCATTAAAATAACTTTATAGGTATTATGAGATTATTTACATGAAGTTTATTATGTCCTAATTTAACTATATGAAAATCTAAATTTAAAAACTTAAGATATGCATAGCCATTGCAAAGATCGTATAAATCTATAGGCATATTTTCAACATAATTATAGAATCACTAAAAACAAAAATTTTGACTTAAGACAATATTAGTACTTTCAATATTTAAAAGAATGGAAATTGTATAAAATGAAAATTGTATAAGTTAAAAAGATAATAACAATATAATTACTATTAAAATAATTTTATACGTATTATGACATTATTTTCATGAAGTTTATTATGTCATAATTTCACTGTGCATTATTTGAAGAATATATATTCATTATGGGTAAGAATATAGTAATTTGGTTTCTTTGTTATTAAGAATATGAATTAAATTACACTTATATATTTTAGGATCCGTATGAGATAAATTAGAACATGAAAATGTAGATAAAAATTTGATATCTAATGATTTGAGATGCGTATTTTACTATATATCGTTATATTTTAGTAATTCAGCGGGTTACTAACTAAAATTTAAATATATTTATTTGAATAAATTTTAATATAATTATCCGCTTATCAACGCGGATCCTAACCTAGTTGTCTATAAGTTACAGTTTCTCAATTTTTATTCTCTCTACTTTTTGTTTTTTTTTACAATTTTGATTCTCTTAATTTTTTTCTTATAATTAGTTTAATTATATAATAAGATTTTCTACTTATTCTAATTTGTTTGGACTATTAGAATTTTTTTTTTACTGTGATTAGTTACTTAAGAATTAAATTGTTAATTTTTTTTTTAATTAATTTTAATATTAACATGTGTCATCATCTCAATTAATATTAGACACATGTCACGATCTCGTGAATTACAATTTTGCTTACATGTCCCGTTGTTGTCGATCGACTTTTCTTTTATATCATGTGCAATGGTGACCATTGGACATGCTCTAAGATTACTATATAATAAGAGTAAAGAATATGAAATAATGCTCTACGGTATAATATAACATCAAAGATCATTTCTTACAACTCCCCAAAATGTCTCCGATTTCAAATCTTATCTCCGATATCAATCTCACTCCTTACGCAATTATCATTCTCACCACAATCTTCTTGATTTCTTGCTACTTCTTCAAACGCACGCAACCGCAACCGCCTCTACCACCTGGACCGCGAGGACTACCTATAGTCGGAAACCTCCCGTTTCTTGATCCGGACCTTCATACCTACTTCACAAACCTAGCTCAAACTCACGGTCCGATTTTTAAACTCAATCTTGGATCTAAACTAACCGTCGTGGTCAACTCTCCGTCCTTGGCTCGAGAGATCTTGAAAGACCAAGACATCAATTTCGCAAACCATGACGTTCCTCTCACGGGCCGAGCCATTACCTACGGCGGTCTCGACATCGTTTGGTCACCATATGGTGCTGAGTGGAGAATGCTTAGAAAAGTTTGCGTTCTCAAGCTTCTTAGTCGTAAAACTTTGGATTTTTTCTACGAGCTTCGACGGAAAGAGATCCGAGAAAGAACGAGATATCTATACGAGCAAGGTCAAAATAAATCGCCGGTAAACGTTGGAGAACAGTTGTTCTTGACGATGATAAATCTAATAATGAATATGTTATGGGGAGGTTCGGTGAAACCAGAGGAAATGGAAAGTGTTGGAACAGAATTTAAAGGATTGATTTCTGAGATAATTAGGCTTTTAAGTGAGCCTAATGTTTCAGACTTTTTCCCATGCCTAGCGAGATTTGATCTTCAAGGGCATGTGAAGAAGATGTGTCTGTGTGCTCGAGAGCTCGATGTTATATTCGACTGAGTCATCGAGCAAATGCAAAGGCTAAGGAAACGAAAAGATAGTGATGATGGTGAATGCAAAGACTTTTTGCAATACTTGATGAAGTTAAAGGACCAAAATGGTGACTCGGATGTTCCCATTACTCTTAACCATGTCAAAGCCCTACTCACGGTAATTATTGCTTTCAGTTTCATAATCTTAACCATGTCAAAGCCCTACTCACGGTAATTATTGCTTTCAGTCTCAAGTCACTTCCTCCTAATTCTCTTAACGGCTGGGAAGAAGCTAGAGCCGCCTTCTTGGATCATTTCTACACCAAGACCAAGACAGCTCAGAGGCAGAATCAACAACTTTGCGCAGAAAGGTGGAGAATCATTTGCTGAAGCCTGGGATAGGTTCAAGGAGTACCGTAGAGAGTGCCCCCACCATGGATTTAACGAGAAGCAAATGCTCACGACTTTCTACGATGGAGTTACCTGGGAATACAAGACCAATCTCAATGCCTCCAGCAATGGTGACTTCATGACCCAGAGCATAGCAGGTGCTTACCGATTAATCGACAATATGGCGTAGAGTTCAAGCAATCAATGCACTGAGTATGATAGATCGAAAAGGGTCTGCAGTGTTGACACACCATCTGTAGCAGAAATTGCAGATGCAAGGAAGCCATCAGGGCGTTAACATGGTCGGGGATGGTTCGAATGCTGCTTTAGTTTCAGGAGATACTCAGGAAGTCAACTATGTGAATGGCCAAGGAATGGGGCAGAACAGAGGTTTCAACAACAACTACCACAACCATCCCAATTTGTCATACAGGAGCACCAATGTTGCAAACCCTCAGGATCAGGTATACCCTCAACAAGCGTCAGTTCCAGCCCAGAAACCATTTTTTTAATTCATCAGGAACAGCTCCGCCAGCTCAAGGATATACGGGCTACAATGCAGGGTATCAGAAGCAGTATGGACAGGGTTCAGACTCCGGATACCAGAACCAGAATCAGAATCAGTTTCAGCCTCGACAACAAGCTCCTCCACCTCAATCCGCTAATCCCAATGATGAGTTGAAGGCTATGATGCAGCTCATGCTAGCTAATCAGCAGAAGGCTTCCACCGACATTACAAACATCAATGGGCGTTTAGAAGCTGTTACAACTCACCTGAAGATGCTTGATACTCAAGTGGCTCAGAACGCAGAAGCTGTTAAGAGGCAGCAAGGGACTTTTCCAGCTCAAGGGGAACAAAACCCAAAGAGGGACTGCCATGCAATCTCTGCAATGGAAGTAGAAGCCATCACCACTAGGAGTGGCAAGGTTCTTGAGCCAATCTCCAGGACAGTAAAGGAGAAAGTCACTTCTGCTAATGGTCCAGATTCATCGAAAGATGATTTTCCAGAAAAAGACGAAAGCTCTCTTGAAAGGGGACCGACCGGTCCCACTATCAGACCGGTCGGTCCGGTAAACAGTGCTCCGACTAATGCCTATGTTCCTAAGCCACCTTACCCGGTTCATCCTAGAAAGTCTCAGAAGGACTTAGAAGAAGCGAAGTGCAGAGAAATGGTTAGCGGTCTCACAGTCAAGATCCCTTTGGTCGATGTTATCCACTTATGCCCTTCGTTTAAACGTTATTTCAAGAAAATCCTGACTTCTAATGTGACCGAGGAGGAGGACTATGTCAGGGTAACCAAAGAGTGTAGTGCTGTGTTGCAGAACAAGGCGGTGAAGAATCTTGGAGATCCAGGTCATTTTGTGCTTTCAGTTCACATCAACTCTACGGTTTTTGCCTGCTCCTTATGCGATCTGGGTTCAAGCGTCACTTTCATGCCATACTCCGTTGCCAAACGGCTGGGTTTTAAGAATTTTAGTCCTACTAAAATTTCTTTAATTTTTGCTGATCGTTCTGTTAAACTTCCTGTAGGTGTTCTAGAGGACTTACAGCTAAAAATTGGTGATGTTTTTGTCCCTGTATATTTCATGGTGCTTGAACTGGACGAAGAGCCAAGAGATCCTCTCATTCTGGGCAGACCATTCCTTTGAACAGCTGGTGCAATGATTGATGTCAAGCGTGGACGCATCAATCTCCAACTAGGAGATATTGAGATGCAATTCGAGATGGATAAGCTGCTAAAGAGACCCGTGATAGATGGACAAACCTTCTCCATCAATGATCCAGAGGACGTCGCTGACAAAGTCGCAGAGGAAATCATGATGGGTGATCCGCTGGAGATTGCCTTAACCAAAGCCAAAACGGAGGACGGATTTCTAAACGATGAGGCGAATGAATATACTAAGAAGCTGGACCAGACTTGCGTGTATGCGAAGTTAGTAGCTTCTTTGGATATCAGGGCAGATACACCAAAGCCATCTGAGACTCCGAGTCATATCGACAACCCGTGGAGCGAGCTGAAAGCTCCCAAGGTAGAACTTAAAACCCTCCCAGCTGGGTTACGGTACGCTTTTCTTGGCCCTAATTCCACCTATCCTGTCATCATCAATGCTGAATTAAATAATGTTGAAACTGCTTTGTTGTTGTGTGAACTTAGAAAATATCGTAGAGCATTAGGATATTCACTAGATGACATTACTGGAATTTCACCCACTTTGTGCATGCATAGGATCCATCTAGAAGACGAATCAATGACTTCTGTAGAACATCAGAGGAGGTTAAACCCGAATCTAAAAGATGTTGTTAAGAAGGAAATTATGAAACTTTTAGAAGCTGGAATTATATATGCTATCTCTGATAGTGCTTGGGTTAGTCTTGTGCATGTAGTTCCTAAAAAAGGTGGAGTCACAGTAGTGAAAAATGATAGGAACGAATTGATTCCAACTCGAACTGTGACTTGTCATATAATGTGCATTGATTACAGGAAATTGAATGTTGCAACTAGGAAGGATCATTTTCCATTGCCTTTTATTGATCAGATGCTTGAAAGGCTTGCTAATCACCCCTACTATTGTTTCTTAGATGGATATTCAGGATTTTTTCAGATTCCCATCCATCCAGATGATCAGGAGAAGACCACATTCACCTGCCCATATGGCACTTATGCGTATCGCAGAATGCCATTTGGCTTGTGTAATGCCCCAGCCACATTCCAGAGATGCATGATGTATATCTTCACAGATCTTATTGAAGACATCATGGAGGTATTCATGGACGATTTTTCTGTTTATGGCTCATCGTTTTCTGTTTGTTTGGCAAATCTTTGCAGAGGTCTGCAGCAATGCGAGGAGAAACACTTAGTGCTCAACTGGGAGAAATGCTATTTCATGGTCATAAACGGGATAGTTTTGGGACACAAGATTTCAGAGGATGGAATTGAGGTGGATAAGGCGAAGATAGAGGTCATGGTTAGTCTGCAGCCACCTAACTCGGTCAAAGGAGTACGGAGCTTCCTAGGACATGCTGGTTTTTACAGGAGGTTCATCAAGGACTTCTCCAATATTGCAAGGCCTTTGACTTAGCTGCTATGCAAAGATGTGAAATTTGATTTTGATGGTCCTTGTCTTGAGGCGTTTCACACAATCAAGGGAGCACTTATGACTGCACCAATTGTCCAACCTCCTGATTGGGACCTCCCCTTTAAGATCATGACGAATGCGAGCGACTATGCGGTAAGAGCAGTTCTGGAACAGCGAAAGGACAAGAGACTCCACGTGATCTACTACGCTAGTAGAACCCTTAATGATGCACAATGCAAGTATGCCACGACTGAGAAAGAGCTACTTCCCATCGTGTTTGCTTTTGAGAAGTTCAAATCATACTTGGTGGGTTCTAAGGTGATAGTTCATACAGATCATGCAGCTCTGCGATACCTCCTAACGAAGAAAGACGCAAAACTAAGACTTCTTCGCTGGATCCTTTTACTCCAAGAGTATGATCTAGAGATTCGCGATAAGAAGGGCATTGAAAATAGAGTGGCAGATCACCTATCTAGGCTGCAAATTGAGGAGCAAGTCCTACTCGATGCTGGAATCCCTGAAGAACAAGTCTATTCCATCAGCATTAGGGATTCATACGAGGCCGTCGCCGCTGTCCAAGTCACTCGCTCTCCTGAGCGACCCTAGTTCGCCGATTTCGCTAATTACCTGGCTGTGGGACAAGAACCAGAGGATTTTGTCAAGTACAAGAAGAAGAAGTTCTTACGAGACGTGCGAAGATATTTCTGGGATGAGCCTTACCTCTACAAACAATGCTCAGACGGCATCTTTAGAAGGTGCATATCTGATACAGAAATCCCAGGTATACTCTTCCACTGTCACAGTTCTAACTACGCAGGACACTTTGCTACTTTTAAAACAGTTTCTAAGGTATTGTAGGCAGGCTTTTGGTGGCCTACCTTGTTTAAAGACGCTAATGAGTTTGTTTCTAAGTGTGATTCTTGCCAGAGACAGGGCAACATTAGCAAGCGCAACGAAATGCCACAAAACTTCATATTGGAAGTAGAGGTGTTCGACGTGTGGGGGATTGAGTTCATGGGACCATTCCCTTCTTCCTATGGGAACCAGTACATCCTGGTGGCTGTCGATTACGTATCCAAGTGGGTTGAGGCGCTCGCTTCCCCAACAAATGACGCCAGGGTAGTTCTGAAAATGTTTAAAACGATCATCTTTCCAAGGTTTGGCATTCCTCGAGTAGTCATCAGCAATGGAGGCTCTCACTTCATCAATAAGGTGTTCGCCAACTTGTTAAAACACAATGGAGTTAAACACAAGGTGGAAACACCTTATCATCCACAAACGAGTGGCTAAGTGGAGATTTCAAATAGGGAGATTAAGAGCATCTTGCAGAAGACTGTGAACACGACCAGGAAGGATTGGTCGACAAAGCTAGACGATGCTCTATGGGCCTATCGCACCGCATATAAGACACCTTTGGGCACCACTCCATTTCATCTGGTGTATGGAAAATCCTGTCATCTCCCAGTAGAGCTAGAGTACAAGGCAGCCTGGGCAGTGAAGCAGCTGAACTTTGACATCAAATCAGCCTCTGAACGACGAGCCATCAAACTGCACGAGTTGGAAGAGATAAGGCATATGGCCTATGAGAATGCCAAAATCTACAAGGAGCGCACCAAAGCATATCATGACAAGCGGATCATCTCTAGGAGTTTCGCTCCGAATGACCAGGTATTGCTTTTCAACTCTCGCTTGAAACTTTTTCCTGGTAAACTCCGTTCAAGGTGGTTAGGGCCCTTCACCATCAAGGAAGTGCGACCTTACGGAGCAGTGGTCTTACTGAATCCATCTGGAGGTGAATTCGTCGTCAATGGTCTGCGGTTAAAGCCTTATCTCGTGGATACCACCATTCCAGAGGGTGCCAAGATACCTCTTGCCGATCCCTCACAAGCCTAAAAGGCACACACGTCAAGCTAACGACGTTAAACAAAGCGCTTTGTGAGAGGCAACCCAATTGTAAGTGTATATACGTTCTTTTACTCTTCATTTCTTTTCAATTTTACCTTTCTTTTCATTTTTCTTTTTGGTTCTTCCTTAGGATTTTTCGTCACAGAAACTTTTGGTTCGGGCCTGGAAATCGGACCGGTCGGTCCACAAGCGGACCGGTCGATCTTCTTTAGCCACAAGATTACCCATTTGGCTCTGGAAATCGGACCGGTCGATCCACAAGTGGACTGGTCGATCTCTTCGCATCGTGAGAATAGCCATTTGGCTCTGGAAATCGAACCGGTCGATCCCCACAATTCCACAGATCGGGTAAGTGTCTGGAAATCAGACCGATCGGTCCAGTATCGGGACCGGTCGGTCCGACTACCTGGTTATGGATCGCACTGGATATTCACGAGCCACCAATTCGCCAACCCAAGATGGTTCGGATGAAGATCATGAGAATCGAATTAAGCGTACTCACGACAAGCCAAAGAGATCAACAAGAGAAGAAAAGGGCAAAGAATAGCAACCTCGAGTAAATCAGATGCCCCCCGATGATCGCGTAGCTCGAGGTCCAATGCCCAAATGGATGACATGATTCCTAGTCCATGTGCCCCATGGCCTAGACGGGACGGTAAACCCTTTTCTGGAATCGATATTCACCCTATGTTGAAACGGGAGGAATTAGTTAGTGAGCCTTCTTATGGGAACAAACGGAAAGGTGACGGTGGGGTTAGGTACAATAGCATATGATATAACGGTGTGCTTAATGTAGAGATGTTGCCCACTAGAGTCCTATGTTATCAGATGCTGGAAAAATTAGGTATATTGGATGAAGTTCTTGCTGTTCTTGATCGCATGGGTTTTGGGACAATGGCTACATACCAGTACCCTTTATACCCTGACCTGGTACAATAGTTTCTTGCCTCCTGTGAGGTCTATTATGCAGACGCGGATCATAGGACAGTTGATAGAGGATCTCTAACTTATGTGATCAGAGGGATTGAGTACGAGATCTCCCTTAGGGACTTGTGTACCGTCTACGGTTTTGATGAAAGTAATACCAGTTCGGGTATGGGTCCTGCAACGTCACGAAGTATGAAAGTAACCCTTATCAGGAACCCCATCATCCGTATCATCGCTAAGGCTCTGAGTACTACCATGTTCTGCAAGGAAGAACCAGGGGCATTGCGTCTTGATGAGTTGTTCCTACTGCATTTAGGTTTGCAAGAGTTTGTGTCTGAGATTTACACATAGCGTCCTCGCGACAACCGCACTAACTTCGGAGTAGCATTTGCACATTTCCTGACAGAGAGGAAGTTCAGGGATCTAACTGGACCTGGACAGAGGAAGCACGAGGTATGTGGGAGTCTCCTAACTCCCATCTTTAAATTCCATGAGATTGATCTGCGCGACACTGAGGAGATCCTGGCGCCTTCACTCCTCGATATGCAACATTTGACTCAGAGTAGATGGATAGTGTGGGGTAAGTGGCGATACTCTGATTTGGATGGGATTCAGTGCTCCGTTTCATTACCTAGTGATCACGTACCTCTCACTTCCATGGCGGACATGCGATTTTTGCCGTCCTCCTCACCTCAGAGCACAGAGCCCGATGCACCGGTGCAACACAGGAAACGCCCCCATATTAGTGGAAATGTTGGCGCAACAGGTACTAGCAGTGGTCCTACTCCGCCCGAGCAGAGGCAATACCGAAGCTTCCAGAAGCTTCACAGTATAATGTCTACTATTTGGGGTGCCATCTCTTATTCACGAGGCAGGGATGCAGTTCGAGGATCCAACTTTGCTGGGAGTCACATGCCTCCACCTTCTGGACCCTCCACGGATATGAGATCAAACGATGACGCTGCCGGATCCGATGAGTCCTTAGAGTTCTGATGACGTTAGACTTTCTTACTTCTCTTTTTCATTTTCGATTTATTTTCTTTCTTTTTAATTGTTCTTTCCTTTGGATTTATTTTCACACCGGGTCGGTGTGAAGTAAGTCTAGGGGGAAGTGCTATTGGTACTAATCATGTTTTCTATTTTCTTATTTTCTCTTTCGTTTTCTTGACTCGTTTTCTGTTTTATCGAGTCAGTTTGTACTAAACCTTTGTGATATACATGCATTTCTAGGACCACATGATGTTTGCTAACTCTTCTAACAGTGATTAACCAATGCCATGGGAAGATTAAAAACGCCCTAGGCGGATCAGTGTTACCAGAAGGTTCCTGTCTCCTTGAAAGCTAACGGTGACACTTTTTATACTAATCCGTTTTTCTTAACTCAGGGAATTCGAAATCGCATAAGAAGTATCAACCACGTTAGGAGTCCTATCCTTTTTCAAACACTATCCCCTCTTTAGGACTCCTAATGGCCAGGCTCATTTTTAGTCTGGTACCACACCCTTACCTTAACCTTTCTTTCAAACCTTATGCTTTCTGTCCAAGACATTGACATGCACTCAAGCGCAAAAACTCCGGAGACGTAGTCCGGCCAGCTAATCATTCTAAAGACTTTCTGGTACAAATTATTAAACTTTCTGCTTAGGATTTTTCTATTTTCATTTCTTTATCTATTTTTCCATTGCATTGATTGTGCTTAGGAAAAGGTTAGAACTAATCCCCTGCATCTCCACCAAAAAAAAAAATATATATATTTATCTAGTGTGCTGAAAGGGATTAGAATAAAACCTTAGACGTTACATGTTTTATTTATGAGCACATTTCTGTTTCTTATTTTTCGCATTAGTTCTATAGATAAGCAGAAAGTTTTCATCTAAAAAAAAAAAAAAAAAAAGAAGAAGAATTGGAAGTCTTAAGTTTGAGAGGTTGTGCATCATCTTTGGATTTAGCTCTCTTGTGATTTTGCGCCATGACTTGCATTCGGCCGCGACTGAGGTTAGCCTAAACACCTTTACACCACCAAATAGCCCAAAACCTTAACCCTTATGCGACAGACATTTCCCTCCGGTAAGATTTCTGGACCCTGGTATATAGTCGCTGAGACATAGGAACTTGAGTAAGGTAACATTGCTATGTATTTGGCAAAGTACATGAAGTACCATCTTGGTTTTTGATCTGTCTATGTGGGTTGTTAGTATTACATCTGTGGGGTCTCAAAGGATTGCATTCAGGTCATGAAGGTTTGTTCGGTTTTTGTTGCTTCCTTGAACTTATTTCTAGTTTGTCTTCACTTGAGGACAAGCAAAGATCTAAGTCTGGGGGAGTTAATATAACATGATTTTGGGTTTTCCTAACTATGATTTTCACCAGTTTTCAGAGTCTTTTTGAGTTGTTTTGAGTTGACATTCAGGTTCATAATCGGAGATTTGGAACAACACGCGTTCGGGAAGGAAGTTTGAGTATTTGAGCGGGAACCGGAGCCATTTGATGCTCAGACCGACCGGTCTGCTATCGGGACCGACCGGTCCACCTTTTGGCATCTCAAGACTGACCCGGAACAAGGACCGATCGATCCTCGGATCGATGTGTAGCAGCCAAGACTCTCTGGAAAGTAGACCGACCGGTCCACCTATAGGATCGACCGGTCCACCTATAGGATCGACCGGTCCACGTAGCAAGACAAGCGACCAAACTCTCGGGAAAGTGGACCGACCGGTCCACTTGTAGGATTGACCAATCCGTTGAAGACTAGAAGACTGGAGAATGAGTGAGGACCGACCGGTCTGGTTGCTGGACCGACCGGTCCAGTCCCCTGATTTTCAGAAAGATTTCCTTTTTCTGTTTTCTTATTTTTATTCTATAAAACCCATAGGGTTTCAGATTTTTCAGAGACAGACCTTTTTCACGACGTTTTTACTGAGACTTTTAGAGTTTTTAGCAATTGTAAGCAAGGAGAAGAATTCCTCTACTTTTCGTAGAAGATTTCTAAACCTTATCTTAATTTCTATTCATTCGATTATGCTATTTTCATCTATTGCTTTTGCCATGTCTTCTATTATGTCTGAGTAGTTCTTTAGTTAGGTTTTAGGGTTTCGATGGATTTCACAAAATAAATCAAACACAAATAGGTTGTTTATTAATTACCATTTTCATCACTGCAAGGCATAATGCTAGGATTGAATTGATAACTTAATCTCTAGATCTTAGGTTGATATACATTCCAAAAGTTTGTGAATCGCTAGAACTGTCGTTGATGAGCAATTAGTCTTTAATCTCGGAAGTGAATTAGAGTCAATTGTGAACTGATCAAACCTGAACGTTAATGCTTGTCTAGGATAGCCGTGGCCAAACGGAAGTTTAGGCACTCGGATCTTTAGGGAAAGTAATAGTTATCACGGAAGTGGAGCCATTTATATCAGTGTTTGAGTTTAAGATGCGCGCATATTAGAATCTGAATAGTTGTCTGGTTTATGAATGTGATTTCCTGAGAATTTCCTAGTACCTAACGTTTTTAATCATCTGAATTTAAATCGTTTACTTTGCAATTTGTCTTTTAAGCTTAATAATATCACACCCATAATCATCATTTCCTACTTAGCTTAGTTCAATAGTCTGTATTTCGTTGCGTAACACGTGGTCTCTGGGGATTCGATCCCTAAATTACTACTTCGTTTGGTGTGCACTTGCAGTAGACTTTATAGGGTTAAAACTCTGCGTATCAAGTTTTTGGCGCCGTTGCCGGGGACAAATTGTGTTTACCATCAGATTTTATAGGGTTAAAACTCTGTGTATCAAGAGGTGGTACCGACGAGATATATTGTTGGGGTCAGTTTTCACCCGCTCAACGTCAACGTTCAAAGATCAGACGATTGAAGAAGTAGCCCTCCAGACTCTCGACGAAGAAGGCGAAACGGCAGCTAAGTATTCCAGCGAAGCAAAGCATGTGGCAGCCGAATAAATCTATGCGAAGCTGGAACGGACCGGGACCAGGCGGGCAACTACGTGCTCAGCACCATGGAGATCCGACTGCGTGCTCGGCGCCATGAAGATCCGACTGCGTGCTCGGCACCATGGAGATCCGACCATGGACTCGGCACCACGGAGATCAGACCACGGGCTCGACTCCACGGAGGTCTGACCATGGGCTCGACACCACGGTTGTCCAACCACGGGTTAGGCTCCACAGAGGTCCGACCACGGGCTTGGCCCATCGGCCCAATGACGCGAAAGTGACCCAACGATACATAGACAGTGCAAAGCCCGGTCCAGACACGATGCCTACTCTGATGCAACCAACCTTAGCAGGGATGGAATCCGCGAAGACTTAGGAATGTTTAGCCGCCTTAGAGATAGTATATATAGTTGATGTAAAAGCCCTTGAGAAGGCATTCGCAATCCGATACACAATCTTGTACTCAAACACATTCAAAGCAATAAAAAAACTACTTTCTCATCTCTTATTGTCCTAGCTTACCCTAGAAGTCTCTGCTTCCTCTCGAACCCTAACAAATCTAATTGTGCTAGCTTATGCTCCCACAATTTGGCGCCGACTAAGGGGAATAGAGAATTTCTGACACAAAAAGGCTAGGTTACACAAGATCTGGGAAGATGACCAACGACAACAGCAAGTCAAACAGCAGCGAGGAGTCCTTGTCTCGCAGGAGCAACCAGGAGAAGGAGAACTACGTCAAAGCTCATGCACCCAACACTGCTAACAACCCAGCAGACATGACGGAGATCAAGTAGATGCTGGAAACGCTCGCCAAGCGGGCGCAGGAGCAGAAGAAGTTCAATGAGGCGACGACAAGCAAGCTGCAGGCGCTTTCACGAAGAAAGCGCAAGAGATCCCGCATCAACACGCCTCGGACCAACATAAGAGATCGGGACAACGTGGTGCCACCTCGAACCGCTCGCACGGATCCAGAAGACTTGTCTCTACCACCACCACGTCAGGAATCTGATGAAACCCCTGAACATGCTAGGGAGGCATCGGACGAAGAGCAACCTCCTCCTCGGAGACGTGCCCGAACAGACACTCCTGGCGGCAACCCTAGGGCCGATGGAGGAGGAAAACCCTCCATAGCAGATCTGTATAAGAGGGAATAGGAGCGCAAGGCTCCACAAGGTTCCCAAGACGAAGGGGTCGCTGCGCTACAAGCCCAGTTGGACAAGGTCGTATCTGACCTAAAAGCTACCCAACTACAGATGTACCGGAGCACGACGAAGGCTCCTGGGATCGCTTATGTGCTCGAGAGGGCACTGAACACACCGTTTGCTGAAAAGGTCGCGAGGGCTCAAATCTCCGACCCCGGAAAAGGCAAGCTTCCAATCTATGAAGGAACCACCGACCATGCTGTCTATCTGATAGAATTCGAAGTCGCCTTAGGAAGGGAAAACTTCACAGAAGCCGAGAAGGACATCGGCTACTGCAAACTGTTCGTAGAGAGCCTCAAAGGGCCTGCCCTCCAGTGGTTCTACAAGCTGGAGAAGAACTCAATCCACACCTTCCATCAAATCTCAGAAATGTTTGTGCAGCATTACAACATCTTCGCAGAAAGAAAGATCTATGATGCGGAGCTGTGGACGAACAAGCAGGGTGAGAATGAAAGCCTGCGGTCTTTCGTGACAAGATTCAAGCACACGCTGTCAAAGGTGGACGGTATTACCAACACGTCCGCGCTGGAGGCCTTGAGAGGAGCGCTTCGATGCCCTTCTCCATTCTGGCAGGAATTGACTGTCAACCCACTCGATCTCCATCGTGCTACAGACTTCGCTCGAAGTGAAGAGGAAGTCTGCGCTAAGAGGGGCGGGAAAACCAAGCAAGCGGGCGAAACCACCCAGTCCGCTGCGACGCCACCACCCTTTTAGAAGCTCTTGCAATGAACTACGAGGCAACTTGATCCCTGCAAAGGGTACGTAGGCAGCTTGTCTTCGGATGAGTTCAGTTGCCCCCCTCCGTCAAAGGGGGGGGGGGATTACGCGTTTCCCAAGCCTTATCTACGGATGAGCTCCACTGATCTCATCCGCCTTAAGGGGAGGGGGGAGTAAGTGTTTTCACAGCCTCGTCTCCGGATGAGCTCACTTGACCTCTTCCGTCTTCAGGGGAGAGAGTAGGTGCTTTCAAAACCTTGTCTTCGAACGAGCTCAATCTCTCTTGACGATTCCAGTTCCCTCCTTCGTCTCAAAGGGGGGGGGGGGTGAGTGGGGTACCCGTACTCTACTCTTTGACTACTTCATCACCAGAAACTTCAAACAATTGGCACAAACCTCATCACGAGAATAGCTATGTCCATCATGGGCTAACAAAGTTTCAATCAAGTAAAGTCGTTCCGCATTCGTTGCTGCTGGCCATAGTGATGATGCGGGAATACGAATGCAATGACATCCAGCATCGGATCCAAAGTGCGCTATATAAGTAGAAATGTTCAGTATTGGGGCGGATGAACCCGACTGATCATTCAAAAACCCAACAAGAATCGTTGGTAAAATGCAGCTGCCAATGATTTGTTCGGCATGTACCCTGAATAGTCATTCAGAAAACCCAGGTTCCACGCTGGTAAAACTAAGGGTGTACTTGTTCTCGGACAGACGTGTCTAGAGAACAGCACCATTCTGCAAAGCCCAACAGCAACATTTGCAGATAAAGAGTGTGAGCGCATTTGCGTTTTCTCTACTTAACAAAGCCTCATTTATGAGCAAACGAAGCCTCATTCATGAGCAAACGAAGCCTCATTCATGAGCAAACAAAGCCTTATTCATGAGCAAACAAAGCCACATTCATGAGCAAACAAAGCCCCATTCATGAGCAATTGACCAACAACGAGCCTCATTCATGAGCAAAAAATAAACTAAGTCATAAACAAGGGGAGACAGTTAGTCATCGGCCTCCTCATTCTCATCGGTTTCGTCTTCGGCAACCTCGTCCTCGGACAGACCGATGGCGACCCCGCCCTCGGCGACCCTGTCGTTGGCAAACATGTGTTCGGCTCCTTTGCCCGCGACAACCTTGCCATCGACATTCGGGACACGGAGTTTTAAAACCTCCATAGGAAATACGAAGTCTTAAAACCTTCGAAAACAAAAAAAAAAATTCTGCAGAAACGCAGCAGCTTCAGCAGACGAAGCAGGAAGTCTTGAAACCTTCAGAATGCTTACAGAGTCTTAAAACCTCAAGTATGAAGTTACCTTCTACTGCTGTGTGAGTGGTTATGCCAACAACGCCATGACTTCAAACGTTAACGCTGATACCCAATACATCTTTAACTCAGCACTATTATCTCTAACTCTACCGAGCTGGGGGCTAACTGTTGTGGTCGGTTTTCACCCGCTCAACATCAATGTTCAAAGATCAGACGATTGAAGAAGTAGCCCTCCGGACTCTCGACGAAGAAGGCGGAACGGCACCTAAGTCTTCTCGCGAAGCAAAGCATGTGGCAGCCGAATAAATCTATGCAAAGCAGGAACAGACCGGGACCAGGCGGGCGAGTGCGTGCTCGGCACCATGGAGATCCGACTGCGTGCTCGGCGCCATGAAGATCCGACTGCGTGCTCGGCACCATGGAGATCCGACCACGGGCTCGGCTCCACGGAGGTCCAACCACGGGCTCGGCTCCACGGAGGTCTGACCATGGGTTCGGCTCCACGGAGGTCCGGCCACGGGCTCGGCCCTTCGGCCCAATGACGCAAAAGTGACCCGATGATACAAAGACAGTGCAAAGCCCGGTCCAGACACGAAGCCCACTCTGATGCAACCAACCTTAGCAGGGATGGAATCCGTGAAGACTTAGGAATGTTTAGCCGCCTTAGAGATAGTACATATAGTTGATGTAAAAGCCCTTGAGAAGGCATTTGCAATCCGATACACAATCTTGTACTCAAACACATTCAAAGCAATAAAAAAAACAATTTTCTCATCTCTTGTTGTCCTAGCTTACCCTAAAAGTCTCTGCTTCCTCTCGAACCCTAACAAATCTAATTGTGCTAGCTTAGGCTCCCACATATACGAGGACGCATTTTGCACCTTGCCAATGAAGATCAGTGGGACGATGCATATACTGTAATAATTTATTCATCGCATAAGCAATATCAGGTCTCGTAAATGCGAGATATTGGAGACTTCCAATAATAGTACGGTACTCTTTAGGATCAAGCAGAGGAGTCCCTGACAGTAATGAGAGCTTCGACGTTAGGGCCATTGGTGTTGAAACTGGCTTAGCGTCAAGCATCTAAGTCTTGTTTAGAAGGTCGATGATGTACTTGCGTTTCATCAAGTGAAGGCCATGTTTTGTCTGTGTTGCTTCAATGCCCAAGAAGTAGCTAATTGGACCAAGATCTTTGAGAGAGAATCGCCCAACAATATCATTGATAACCTTGGTGACAAGCGACTTATTATTTTCCTGTAATAACACTGTCGTCAACATACACAAACATATAGACCATGTCACGCCCACTAGTGTTAATGAAGAGAGAGCTATCAGCCACATAATTACGAAAACCAGTAGGTTGAAGATATGTTTTGAGCTCCTGATACCAAGTGTGAGGCGCTTGTTTTAAACCATAAAGAGCTTTTCGAAGCTTACAAACGTGATTGGGACGATGTTTATCGATGAAGCCTAGAGGTTGAGAGACATAAACCTCATCAGTGAGAGTGCCTTGAAGAAAGGCGTTATTAACGTCCAATTGTCTGATTCCCAATGACAGCGAACAACAAGCTCGAGCACCAACCGAATCGTCGTAGTTTTGACAACAGGACTGAAAGTCTCGGCATAGTCGAGTCCTTATTGTTGATTGAATCCTCTCGCTACCAACCGTGCTTTGTACCTATCAAGAACACCATTGGGATTATATTTGAGAGTAAAAATCCATTTAGTGGGAATCACATTCTGAGCTTGATGTGGCGGTACCAAGTCATAAGTGTGATGCCGACTAACAGCATTGAATTCATCACCCATTGCATTTCGCCACTTAGGATCTCGCAGCGCCTGATTTACAGTGGTCGGAATGTGAGGTTGGTTAAGGTTGGTCGTTGTGGCAAGGGCAGCATATCGAGACTTAGGTTTTGGATATTATTCTTTAGGCGAGTGGTCATGGAATGATTTGGTGGAGCTGGTGGAATCGGGTTAACGGAGGTTCGAATCGGGTTTGAGTTTGCCGAAGGTGGTACCGAATTTATGGGTGATTGTGACGATGGAGGAGGTAAGGAGTCTGTATGGTGAGATGCAGAAGGAGATGGTAATAGGCTTGTATCGGATGGGCCTGATAAAGGTGAGGTTGGATTTGGGTTTGGAGGTGGTGGACTCAAGGTGTGTAATGTAACATGTGGGCCTGCTAATTCACCTTGTTGGGCCCTGTCAATAACATGAGAAGGTGAATCATGATTCACCAGTGATGGTGATGCCGACGTTGGTGACGAGTGAAGTTCTGCACTCAGAGGCATCGACGGAGCTGACAGCGGAGCTTGAACGAGATTACGAGTGACGAGGGGAATAATGGTAGGAGTTGTATCGAAAGGATAAGTAGATGAATCAATGGTGAGGGATGGATCAGAGATCTTGGTGTTTGGAGAGAATGGGAACACATCTTCAACAAATTGTATATGTCGAGAGACATAGAGCCGGCCGGAGACAGGTTCAAGACACAGATATGCGCTTTGCGTGAGAGAGTATCCCATAAAAACACAAGGCGTAGAACGATTCTCAATTTGTTAGTTGTGTAGGGACGGAGCCACGGAAAGCATAGAAAACCAAAGATGCGTAGCTTCAAGTAGTTTGGCGGTTGTTGAAAAAGCTTTGCACATGGGGAATCATTGGCCAGCACCAAAGTTGGGAGACAATTAATCAAGTATATAGCCGCGGCGAAGGCGAAAGGCCAATAACTCTTTAAGACCTAAGCTTTACTTAGTAATGTCATGCTTGTTTCAACAATGTAGCGATGCTTACGTTCGGAGAGCCCGTTGTGTTCGGGTGTGTGTGGTGGTGAAGTGAAGTTTGAGATGCCATGATCACGGAGAAAGGAACGCAGCGTGATGAATTGACCACCATTATTAGAATATAGAGTTCCAATTTTGGTGTGAAAACGATTTTCCACAAGTGCCTTGAATGCGATAAATGTCTCACAAACTTCAGACTTTTGCTTAAGTGTATAAAACCATGTGTAGCGAGTATGGTGATCAGCAAAGATGAGGTAGTATTTGAGATTTTCATGAGAGACAATTGGTGATGTCCAAACATCGGTATATAGATACTCTAAAGGTTTTTGAGAAGTGATTGTGTTTGAATAAAATGGGAGTTTGTGACTCTTATTGATGAAACAATCAGAACAAGAATAGAGTTTTTGTAAAGAAGTAGAAACGGGTAAAGAAAATTTAGAGACAACAACTTTAACAATCGGAGAAGACGGGTGTCCCAAACGGGAATGCCAAGAGATGAGAGATGTTTTTGGTGTTGGGGAAGCAAATAGAGATGTTGGATTGTGGAACGGTTCATGCCACTCGTATAACAGAGATGAGAGATTGTGCAAGGTGAGCACGTGGTTGCCACGGAGCAGAGTATGGCTGCAAGTTTTGTGCAAACACGGGCTGAGAACCGTGAAGACGAGAGCAGCGTTGAGCACCATGTCCATGAACTCAACAGAGTTGACATTTTCCCTGGTAACCACGAGGTCGTTGTTCATTGCGAGGTTGAAATTGTTGATTTTATTGCAATGGTTGGTTTTGGTTCCGAGTCTGATTCCCATAGCGAGACTGATTTCGACCATTATTACGAGACTGGTTGTTGTTGGTGTTACCACGGTAAGAAGCAACGTTAGCAGTGATCGGATGCGGTGATGACTCGACACTAGCCAGGAGACGCAATTCATGGTTGAGAAAATGTCCGTGGACCTCAGGAAGGGTTGGAGTGTGATACTTTCCTTCAATTTGATCGATGACTGGTATATACTCTTCAGGCAGGCCTTCAAGTATAAACTCAATTTTTTCTTCACGCTCGACAGGTTTATCCAATAACGGTAACTCATGAAAACGGGTAGTAAAACCCTTGAAATATTCATGAATTGATCGATTGCCTTTCTTCCAAGACTTTAGTTGGGACCGCAGTGTCTTGACGTGACTAGGGCTCGGATTAGCGTATGTAGTAGTGAGAGTATTCCATATCTCGGCAGATGTCGTTGTGGTAGAGAGAATAGGTTGAACCAAAACAGAGATAGCACCGAGCAAAGCACTATAAATGAGACGATCTTGCCTTTTTCCAGAGGACATATGCGGGATTAGCAGTGTGTATATCACAAACAAGAGTTGTTGGAGGCGGAACAATGATGGAGCCGTCAATGTATCCGGTGGGATCATACCCATTAAGTAGGGCTTGGATCTGGCGACTCCACATCAGGAAGTTAGAGTCGGTGATTTTGGTGGCATTTGTCATGTTGACATTAAGGAGAATAGGAGAATCAGAGACAGCAATCGTCTCAATGTTTGAAGCCGGTGAAGATGTCGGTGTTGTCGAAATGGAGAAAACACAGAGATAAGACGCAGAGAGACAAAAGAATAAGAAGAAGAAAAGAACAAGAAGGCGGCGGCTATATTTTTATTTTAGGTATCTAGCTCTGATACCATGTAGAATAGGAAACTTGATTATATTCATTACAAGAGATTACATTATATAGATAACATATAGAGAGGCTCTAGGTGTAATCAGGTATAATCTTTGTACTTAATATCATTTCCATGTATACATTCTACATATGTTATGGGGGACAATTCTTGGGAATAAATACAATTTGGGAATAGTTAATCCACTCAAAAATTTAAACTATAAAAATTGATTTTTAATGAATTTGTATTTAAAATTTTTATATTTGGGTTAACTATTTCCAAATTGTATTTATTTGTTTAATTAGATAAATATAATCAATATTAGAATAATTCCCTAAACCCTAAATCTAAACCCTACTCCTAAAACTATACCCTAATTTGAGATTTAACCCAAACTCAAAAATTTAAACTATAAAAATTGATTTTTAATGTATTTGTATTTAAAATTTTTATATTTGAGTTAACTATTCCCAAATTAGGGTATAGTTTTGGGGTTTAGGGTTTGAATTTGGGGTTTATGATTTATTTTGGGTTAACTATTTCCAAAGGGTATAGTTTTGGAGTATGGTTTGAATAAGATTAGGGTTAATAATTTTAAAATTCAGATTTTTATTAATTTGTTAAGTCACTTTAAGTTTTTAATAAAATTTGGGGTTGTTTTACGTGAGAGAAAAAAATGTGGAGGCCACCATAGATTAAGTTTTGATTTTTTTAATGTTTTCATCTAATTTGTTTAATTAAGTGACACATGTTAATTTTTAATTGTCCTTTTATGGGGAGGTTCGGTGAAACCAGAGGAAATGGAAAGTGATGGAACAGAATTTAAAGGATTGATTTCTGAGATAATTAGGCTTTTAAGTGAGCCTAATGTTTCAGACTTTTTCCCATGCCTAGCGAGATTTGATCTTCAAGGGCATGTGAAGAAGATGTGTTTGTGTGCTCGAGAGCTCGATGTTATATTCGACCGAGCCATCGAGCAAATGCAAAGGCTAAGGAAAAGAAAAGATAGTGATGATGGTGAATGCAAAGACTTTTTGCAATACTTGATGAAGTTAAAGGACCAAAATGATGACTAGGATGTTCCCATTACGCTTAACCATGTCAAAGCCCTACTCACGGTAATTATTGCTTTCAGTTTCATAATTTTAGAATATAGAATTGCGATATGTTTCCGTCATCTTGACACTCCGCGGAATATCTATAAAAAAATTGGTCACTTCAGTAATAGATATTAAATGTAGTGTGCATAAATTAGTTTGAGTATCGACCTTAGACCTGGAACTTGGGAAAGAAAAAAAAGAATATAGATATTTATTTTTTCATGAAGTGATTTGATCACCTACGTTTCTGTTAAATGTGTGAAGGATATGGTGGTTGGTGGCACGGACACAACGACACACACAATAGAATTTGCGATGGCCGAGCTAATAAACAAACCGGAGATAATTAAGAGACCGCAACAAGAGCTAGACGAAGTTGTAGGCAATGACAACATTGTTGAAGAATCACACATTACCAGACTTCCTTACATACTAGCCATTATGAAAGAAACACTTAGACTTCACCCAGCTCTTCCTTTGTTAGTCCCTCACCGTCCGGACGAAACCGCGGTGGTGGGGGGCTACACCATCCCTAAAGACACTAAAATCTTTGTAAAAGTTTGGTCTATTCAGAGAGATCCAAACGTGTGGGAGAATCCAGCTGAGTTTTGTCCCGAAAAGTTTCATGATAAGAAGTCTTGTGATTTCAGTGGGACTGATTATGGCTACCTTCCGTTTGGAGCTGGTCGGAGAAATTGTGGCGGTATAGCACTCGCCGAGAGGATGGTTTTGTACACTCTTGCTACGCTCTTGCATTCGTTCAATTGGAAGATTCCAGAAGGACGCATGGTGGAACTGGAAGAGAAGTTTGGGATTGTCTTGAAGCTCAAAACCCCTCTTGTTGCCTTGCCAATTCCAAGATTGTCCATTCCAAATCTTTACCTATAGAACCGAAACCAATGCCTTGTTCTTCGGCTCACGAGGCATGGATGAAGTGCTACAAAGAGAACATCGGCGATACTCTGAAATGTAGCGATTTGGTTAAGAGTTTTGAGGATTGTGCTCACCGAGCCAGGCAACAAGTGAAATCTGAGGAGAAGCAGAGGTACAAAGATTCAATGACTTTTGAGATGAGAAGGGAAGAGTTTTTTGTTTTGTTTTTGCTTTATGAATATGATCAGAAGAATGTACTCGTTTCCTTATATTACATTACCTCAAAATGAAGATTTGATTACACCTAGAGACACTTTAAGTTGAAAAGTTTACATATGACACATTTTTGGAATGCAACACACTTATAGGTGATAAAATAACATCCATACCCTTAGTAACTTTGAACAAATAAAAGAAAAAGTTAAAAACAATAAAACAAAAAGCAAAAAGTAAAAAAAAATTTCGTTTCTTTATGCATACTTTCTTCTTCTCTTTCTTACTATTTTTCTTTTCCTCATAATTTTTTTTCCAAACTTTTTATCATCTTCAACTATCATCCTTTTATACTTTTTCTGTAATTGCTCTTAGATTTAGCTCGTAGCTAATAGTTAATAGAAATCATTTAACTCAAAATTGAATTATGGAAGCAAACCCCAGAAAATCTAATTCAACAGTAATTACGTTTTGTGGACAACCGTTTTTAGTAAACATGTCCAATTCTCAGATTTAAGTTTTTACGTTTTGTGGACAAAGTATATGTGGATAGATTTTGGACATCCACAAATGAGTTTGTGACATGAACATGACCACGTAAATATGTCCACAAGTAGCCTCCTTTTTTCCGAACAATCTACAAAACACTAACTCAAAATTGAATTATGGAAGCAAACCCCAGAAAATTCAATTCAACCTATATACCAATAATAATGGGATAGACATATGTGATACTGAGGTTTGCATCTTAACAAGTTGTTCACAATAATATGACCACAATTTTTTTTTCTTTCTTTGATAGATGATCGCCAATAATAATAAACAATGATCGACAGATTCATTGTTTCTTGTGGAATTCAAATTCTATGACCACAACTTTGATAATTAATTCTAAATCTCTATCTGACGAGAAACGAGAAAATACATGAAACCTTGATTGGAAAATCAAAATCCGGATCAAAGACGATCCCCTCGTGGATCTCTTTTCATCGTTTATTATTACTGTCCAATCTCAATTTTTTCTACCAAATTCTAGATCGAGCCACAAAATCCATTTTTTCTTTGTCTTAATAAACTATTTTTGGTATCAAAGAGAAGAAGAAAAAGAGGGAGAGAGGAGAGAGGGAGGGAAGAAGAGAAGAATTATTTATTTATTGTATTTAATTAAAATAATAGAAAAAATGGAACTAGTAATAGGTAAAGTGTATTTTAGTGTTTTTAAGTGATCAAAAGAAGGAGAAAGTGTGTCACATCCAACAAGTGTTTCCATAGAAATAAAGTCAACATAAAGTGTCTCTAGATGTAATTATCTCCAAAATGAAAGCAAATATTAATTTTGATGTTTTTGATAAAACAATATTAATTATTGACTGGGTTTTGTTATTAATGCGATAAAGATTTTAATTCAGGTTTTTCATTATACATATTTTTATCATGTTGTAATCAAGTTTTCGTTGAAAATAATCAACCAATACAAATACATTTTACAACTATCTCATTTCTTATCTCTTTAAGTAGTTAAGGGAAGGCGAAACTCTTCAAATATTTTACCAAATGTTTCTTGGACTATCATTACTCAATGATACATATATGCGTCCATATAATATTTAGATGACTATACACTTAATTATTTTAAGTTCAAAAGTTATTGACCATTTACGTTATGAACTTTTTTGTAACGAAGAATAGCACTTGCCTCTTAATCTTTAGTTACGATTTTGATACTGGTGATTTCGAAACCCGTAAGAAACCTTTTAAACTTTAAAAAAAAAAAAAATTTAGAGGAAGAGGTGACACGTGTCGTCTTGTCAGAGCTTGTTGGCTTTTGTAAACCTTAAAATATTATAAAGATATTCAATTAATCATTTTAAAATTATCATTAAAATCATGTCTTATTCAATTTGTGATTTTCAAATACAAATCAAAATCACCTGTTATTCAATTTGTGATTCTTAAATACAAATCAAAATGATTCACCAAAAAAAAAAATACAAATCAAAATCATCTCTTATTCAAATTTACTTATGAATTTGATTTTAAAATGAATTTTTATGGATTTGGAAGGTATCTATGTTAAAAAATACAAATACTCAAATTCATTGGAAAAACCTTGTTAACCTTGTTATTCTCAAATACTAATCAAAATATACATGTTGGATTTGAAAATCACAAAGATTTGTAAATTTTATATAAATTTTCAAATCCATTAACCCCAAAACTAATAAACCCCCTAACTGTGTGTTGTTTCTCTTCCACTCGTACAAATGACTTAATAGTTAGACAGAAACTCCTTAAACCCCCTTTTCCATTCCAATTTCCCTTCTACAATCTTCTATTCTCTGAGACTATGAACCTTGAATTTTCTCTTCCGAGTGTTGTGGCTCTGATGTTTGTTGCCAAGTCACTCAAACCAAGTTTTTCTTTTGTAGATAGAGTTTCTTAAGCATGTAAATTCAGTTAAACAGTGGATAGAAAAGCACTTGAAGATGTTTTCGGTTTAACTGGATGGAGAGGTGATGAAGAGGGATGTTGGTGGGGTTTCAATAGCTTGGTGTTTCTCAAGCTATTGAAAAACGAAAAGGCCAAATCCAGTTAAACAGTGGATACAACTATACTTATCACACCACTAACGAAACATATTCTAAACTAACTTCAACCAACGTTAGATCTTACCAATTTTTAATTATAAATTCTTCATCAGAACAATTTAAGAACTTTGGTAAGAAATTTTTGTTTTTCTTTGTTCCAATGGTAGTTCTTAAGAAGGAGGCTGCCATCGATTCATGAAATGAATTTCTTGCTCCGATCTGCTTCCTCCGCTACTCATCGGCCGCCGGTGAGCGAACCACCAGCTACGCCGCCTCAACCTCCGCCGGAAGCAACGAAGCCTGGATCGACTTTGGAAGGGCTAATAGCCGAAGAGCCTTTCCCACAATATCCATCAGTAGAAGATCACACGATTTGATGGGTCAATTTCGTTTGTAATCGCTCCGGAATCGTCATCGGAGAGACGATTGCGAAAGAGAAGAGAGAGAGAGAGACGGAAAGTGATAATTGATCGTGTTTTTTTTTTCTTGTTAATAAAACTTTCACCACTCTCTGCTTGACACGTGAGTGTTCTTAAGCTGATCTAAAAATGCTTATATAAGCACTAATCTTACCAAATTTCTTTATTAATCAATTTTTCCTTTTATTTTTTTTACTTAAGATCACCTTAAGATCTTCTTAAGATCTAACGTTGGTGATGCTCTTAGAACAATTTCAAACTTTTAAAGTTTCAGATCTTGAGCTCTCATATTTTGTCACATCATTATTGCCATTTTCCCCCACAATCACAATTCCACGAGGGTAACAGAATTCTTACCCAAATATTATAGTTCAGCCGTCTTTACAATCGCAAATTGTCTTTGTATGGTTTTTGAAAGCCGTATCAAGCTATCCATTGTTCTGAATGTATAGTTGGAAGTTTCTATTGAACATTGATAGGATTTCAAAATGTCAGACGAAATAGCAAACACAATTGAAGTTTGAAAAGGTACTTTCTATACACGAGACAACAACTGAATTTCTGGAAGTAGATAGAACCAGAATAGCTTCGACGAAAAAAGAAGGGAAAACCAAATATTAGTATACAAAGTCCCTTTTTATATTATTGACATGAGATTACATGGCGAAGAGTACATGAACTTGAGGTAGTAATCGAACAATGCCATTGAAAAACAAAAAAATTCATACCGATTTATCAGTAATCTCACCCCATGCTCTTCTTGCATGAAGAAGTATACACCGCTCACTCAATAAATGCCTCGTTCTCATTCCTAAATAGTATATTACCATCTCCCAAGCATTTTAATGCGCATGATTCTTGCTTTGTCACTCATATTGGAAAGTTGGGGTTATAGGTTATGTGGTAAGGACGAATTTATGGATTATTCCAATCTTTTTTCCGTATCCCGTCACTACCACCAATGCACAACCACGATGATTGAAAAGGAAATATAATGGCTAGCACATTTATAATGATGCTCGTTATGAGAAATCCAGGGTCAACAGTTCAGAAGCAATAGGACAAAAAAATTTAAAATGAAAAGGATGTGATAGAGTTTAATGGAAGATGAAATTCAATAGGTGAATCGTGAAATGCAAATGAAGCATTTGACTGTACCTTTCTTGTATTAAAACACTATCTTGCAATAGATATATACCCTACGATAACCATATTACCATAATATTATTTGTACGGTCCTAATATCGGAGAAAATTGAAGAGATTCAAGGTAGAATAATAGTTACATCACCCATTGGTCTTTTTCTGTTTGCTTACGCAGCTTCAACATGCTCTCCGTCTGCCATCTTCTTCCCCATCAACAGACTTCTTAATTCACCTACAAATGGGTTAAGAAAAGGTGGTTATGGCATAAGCGAGATGATCTAAAATGTGTATGATATTTGGGAAAACTGATCTCACCCTCCAGATGTGTCAGTGAAAGATGTGTAAGAAAACGCAAACCCTTTAACTCCCTAAACATTTATTTGATATTCAAAGCTAAACATATTCTCCTATAAGAGAAGCACAAACATGTATGTGTGCCTCCACTGGTGTATGTAGCCAGACGATTTCATAATTTTCCCTTAAAGATTTCATATAAAAAGGCAGAATCCAAATAAGAAGAGGAAAAATTAACAAAAGACAAAAGCAAGAGATGAAAGAAGTCGTAACCTTTTTTGTGGATTAATTTCAAGTTGGAAGGCTTGCGGGATATTTTGAGAGATTAAGATAGTTGCTGATATTGCTATTTTTCTATTCGTAGCTGTTAAACTAACCATATAGATTTCCTCTCTTCTTTACATTTGCCTGAAATGTAACTCTCGTGAAAAATTTGGGCGAGAGCAGTTTGTCGAGGACATAGTTGTGTTAGGAGATGGGGCAGACAAATAAGGTGTGAGGGGTTTGTTGAGGCTGAATTCGATGCTATATATAGATGATGGAATGGTTGTGGCACTTGTAGAGCCATTACTACAGGATGAGTCTTGAATTCGACGTAGTGGATGTTGACAGTTGGAGAAGGTGAAGGGATGTGAATTATATTGAATTGAATTAAATTATCGTTTTAGGTTTCCGTTACCGGTGATTTGGGAATTGTAGGAGGCGAAATTCATGTTTATGTCTTGGAAAAGTTCATTGTATTTTGGGTCCATTTTATTTTTCGTGAAAAAATAAAATTATATCCAAGTGTTTTAAACACATTGGACAAAATATCATCCACTCATACGTTATCAACTTGCCGACAAAATAAAAAAGTCAAGATTGGTTATAGCAATTATTAATAAGAGTAAAGATCATGAAATAATGCTCTACTGTATAATAATTAAAGATCGTACTTTCTTACAACTACCCAAAAAATGTCTCCGATTTCAAATCTCATCTCCGACAACACAATCAATCTCACTCCTTACGCAATAATCATCTTCACTACTATCTTCTTGATTTCTTGGTACTTCATCAAACGCACGCAACAGCAACCGCAACGGCCTCTACCGCCTGGACCGCGAGGACTACCTATTGTCGGAAACCTCCCGTTTCTTGATCCGGACCTTCACACCTACTTCACAAACCTAGCTCAAACCCACGGTCCAATCTTTAAACTCAATCTTGGATCCAAACTAACCGTCGTGGTTAACTCTCCGTCCTTGGCTCGAGATATCTTGAAAGAACAAGACATCAATTTCTCAAACCATGACGTTCCCATCACGGCTCGAACCATTACATATGGCGGTCTTGACCTCCTTTGGTTACCATACGGAGCCGAATGGAGAATGCTTAGAAAAGTTTGTGTTGTTAAGCTTCTTAGCCGCAACAATTTGGATTCTTTTTACCAGCTTCGACGAAAAGAAATCAGGGAAAGAACTAGATATTTATACGACCAAGGTCGCAAAAACTCGCCGGTGAACGTTGGAGATCAGTTGTTTTTGACGACGATGAATCTAACGTTGAATATGTTATGGGGAGGTTCGGTAAAAGCCGAGGAAATGGAGAGTATTGGAACAGAGTTTAAAGGAGTGATTTCTGAGATAGTTAGGCTTTTAGGTGAGCCTAATGTTTCCGATTTTTTCCCGTGGTTAGCGAGGTTTGATCTTCAAGGGCTTGTGAAGAAGATGCGTGTATGTGCTCGAGAGCTTGATGCGATATTCGATGGGGCCATCGAGGAGATGAAATTGTTAAGAGGCAGAGATGATGATGATGATGGTGAATGTAAAGACTTTTTGCAACATTTGATGAAGTTAAAGGACCAAGAAGCCGACTCGGAGGTTCCTATTACGGTTAACCATGTCAAAGCCGTACTCGCGGTAATTAATGGCTTTATTTTTCATAATTTTAGGTTTGAAACATTTAAGATGGTACCAATCAACATCTTAGTCTTCAAAATATATATGGCTACTACTTAAATAAATATGTAGAATAGTATGAGTTTCAATATAAGATCGTTAGATTACTAAAAAGTAAAAACAATAAAATGAGAGAATATTTATCTTTATCGGGCGGAATTGCGGAATCATTCTCCATATTTGCAGATTAGCAATTAGAGCTTAGGTACATTAGAATGTAGATGTTTATTCGTTCATGAAAGTTATTTATTTATTGTGTTTGTTATATAAATGTGAAGGATATGGTGGTTGCTGGTACGGATACATCGACTAATACGATAGAGTTTGCAATGGCCGAGCTAATAAACAAACCGGAGCTGATGAAGAAAGCACAAAAAGAGTTAGACGAAGTTGTTGGTAAAGATAACATTGTTGAAGAATCACACATCAACAGACTTCCTTACATACTAGCCATTATGAAAGAAACACTTAGGCTTCACCCAACCATTCCTTTGTTAGTTCCTCACCGTCCGAGTGAAACCGCGGTGGTGGGTGGCTACACTGTCCCTAAAGACACAAAGATCTTCATTAACGTTTGGTCTATTCAGAGAAATCCAAATGTTTGGGAGAATCCGACTGAGTTTCGTCCTGAGAGATTTCTTGATAACAAGTCTTGTGATTTTACTGGAACTGATTATAGTTTTCTTCCGTTTGGATCTGGCCGAAGAATTTGTGCCGGTATAGCACTCGCGGAGAGGATGGTTTTGTACACTCTCGCAACCCTATTGCATTCGTTCGATTGGAAGATTCCAGGAGGTCATGTACTAGATTTGGAAGAGAAGTTTGGGATTGTCTTAAAGCTCAAGACCCCTCTTGTTGCATTGCCCATGCCAAGGTTGTCTGATCCGAATCTTTATCTATAGAATTTAAGGTTGTTATGATGATGTTATCTTTTCTAATTCTTATTTTACACAACACACGAATACTTTTTAAGGTAAAGTACAATGTATTTATGAAATATCAATCCTCAAAAAGGTTTTACAATGAAGACCAAATATCATACTTGGTCTAAATTGGCAAAATGTGAAAAATATTCCACATCGAAAATATGCTATAAGACCTTGAACGATCGATAAGGAACCTAGGCTAATCATTATTGCCTAGTTGTTTTGAGTTGAAACTCATGAAACTTAACACTAAATTATATAACTAAATCCATTTGTTTTACTTAAATGTTTAAAATTTAGTTTCGTATCAGTCCTATAGTGATTCATTCATCTGAATTGCGTATAGGTGTAGACGTTGTGATTCTACTCGTTAATCATATATATTCATATATATTCAAGGCGTAGACATGCGGTTTTCTCTTATATTTGAGTTTAAGGCAATTTTCTTCCGTTAGTCTTTTTTTTTTACTTATGATATCCCAACACCTTTCAATTTAACTTCTCTTATATTTACTTTTTTTTTCATCATAATTCTTATATTTATTTTAATATCAAATTTGACGTACTTATCTCTAAATAATGAAAATCAGTTTACAAAACTAAAGACATGATATAAGAACGTAAATGATACATTGCATTGTCTATGTTTTATTTCTTGGTATTTATTTCCTTGTTTATAATCTTTTTTATAAATACTAAATTGTAATTAATTTACGCTTAAATTATTAGTAATAATATAAATTTATTTCTTACAAAATCATATATATAATTAGAGAGTTCTCTCTGCATATAGAGTGTTCACATAAGCAACCTGTTTTTACACAATTTTAAAAAATGACCATTAAATACATATTAAATCATATTTATTGATTTTTGTAATTAATAACAAATTAAATTAACTTAAAAACGTGAAAACCAACTAAAATGAATTAAAATGAAAATTTATGAATACAAGACTATAAAAAATTTAATTATGATTAATAATATAAATTTATTTCTTACCAAAATATATATTACACATATAAAAATATAGAATGTGTTTATGAATTTTAAAGATAAATATGACATAACCATAATTCTAAAAAGTGAAAAGAAAACAAAACTTTTTATATTATTTTTAAGAGCTATATATTCCATAAAATATGAAAGGTTTATTTTTTATTGAAAGGATTTTTAGGGAAATAAAAGAGAAACTTACATTAAATTTTTTAATTTACACTTATTGTTTCCAGCCACATATTTAACTTGGAAATGAACTTGACTATATAGTCCATAAAATATGAAATGTTTCTTTTTTTATCAAAAAGTTTTGGGAAATTTGCTAAAAATGACTTAAAAACTTCATTTGAATGCAAAACTAAACCCATTATCGCATGTTTGGCAAATGTAATCCAAATAGGTAGTGAAAATACAAATAGAGCCTTAATGAGCAAACAAAAAAGTAGAATGCACATTGATTATTTTAGGAAGGGATATTGGATTGTGATTTTAATGCATTTTAAAATCAGAGTAAAATCGTTGTTATTCAATCGTGTATTTGTTTAATGTATTCTAAAATCCAATAAAATCACCTGTTATTCAATGTTAGCTTAATTTTAGGGGATTACAGTTATAATGAATTTTGATGTATTTTATTTCCCAAATCACAAAGAAAACAAATACCTGCTTTTTACTCCTTCTTTTGCTGGATTTTACAAATACGTGATAGAAAGCAAACATAGGAAAAATCAATCAAATTTAATTATCCTCTTCTCCACCACACATGATATCCATCGACAACATCTCAAGTGTTTACACTTGACATGAAGCATGACTTTGACTAGAGAGAGAAAGAAGATGAAGAACATGTTTTTATGAGCAGTTTTGATTTCCTTCGGCAAATTCGATCGGGATTATATGGAAAAATACTGCTTTCCAAAAAAAAAAATCAAGATTTGATTGGAAAAAGACGATGATGGTGGAGGAATCATTGTATTTGTGAAGATTAGAGAGGTTTATCTATGACAAAACTCCAGATCTGAATTGAAAATTCTAATAAAACCTCCTTTTTTTATTGTTTATTGATTTTTTTCTAAAATCTAAATGATTTAAAAAAACATGTAAATCCACAAGAATACGTTAGAATGAAATACAGAAGAATCCACATACTTAGCAATGAATTCATCAAAATCCTTCATAATACTACTAAACTCAAATACATTAAAATCACCTAAAATTACAAATCCAATAACACCTCCTTAGTCTTTGCGAAGTCTACAACGTCAAATACGAAGTCTACTAAGTAGACATCATCTATGAAGTCTACTAAGTAAACATCATCTATGAAGTCTATTTTTGCATTTATATAGACTACAAAAGCAGTCTGCATCGTAATTATATATGATATTTAGGTTTATAAATTGATAAAAAAAATAATAATTTTATATAAAAAAATTATTCATAATCAAATTATAATCAAATGTGAAGTATGAAAAACAAAATTGAAACAAAGTAAAACAAAAAGATAAATTGCATTGAAAATGAATGAATGAGTTACATATATTATACTAAAGTATACATGAGTACCAAATATTCTACTCCATCACAATTCATTTAGCTATTGATGTAATGGGTAGTTATTGTAATTTGATACGTATAAGTTTTATGAGTTTATGATTGTAATGAGTTTAGATTTTAAGGATTCATATATATAGTTTTAGGTTTAGAATAAACAACTTAATAGAAGTTGTAATCTAGGATTTGATTTAAGGTTTATAATTTCTACATTTACAATGTAAAACTTGCATAAAAATGTTAAATTGCGAATATATTAAATAATCATGTTCACCGGAAGATCTCAAAAAAGCTTACAAGAAAGCCGCCATCAAAAAGCATCCCGATTAGGGTGGAGATCCAGAGAAGGATAGCAACTGACAGAGAAGATAAGCTTTGGAATTCCTGAATTTGTACTTGATCCGTCTTGCAATCGGCAAATCATTTTTGAAACAGAAGCGGTGGTTCGCCCGCGTCGACTGAAGATGATTGGGAAATTCTTGAGCTCAATGCAGAACTCGCCGAAGCAGCTATACTTAGTCAGGTTAGTTTTCTTTTCCATTTTTCATCAATTACGATCATCATTGCAAAAGATTTTGATCCTACTGCTAGTAAAAGTTTGTTTTCTAGTGGATTCAAAAGTAAATCATCGTTGTCTTGTTTTCCGCTAGTTTATGCATACAGTAAAAAATCTATAAATTAATAATGTTGGACCACGATATTTTATTAATTTATAGAGTTATTAATTTACCAAAAATGGAAACTTTCTATAATCTTTTTAAAATAATTTTTACTTTAATTTTTTTAATTTCTATTATACTATATTTTTATGAAATTAGTTTATTCTCTTTATTTGTTTTATACTATATCAAATAATGATAGAATTAATAAACAAATTTTAGTTCTAAGAAAAAAAAACAACACTAAAATGATATATAAATATATTTTAATCATGTTTATATAACATATATTAATTTATGATATTATTGGGACCATATATTTACATAGGATTTCTAAAAAAGTTATTATCTTATTATTTTATCGAATTGTGTTATATTTTACACCAGTCCGACTCGGGATCGGCCAAATTTATTAATTTAGAGAGTTTATTAATTTATCGAGTATTAATTTATAGAGTTTCTACTGTAGTAAACGATTTGATGGTGACTTTTGTCTGTGACAATGGCATAATGGTATGCTAAAGGAACATTCAAAAAACGTTTTTTTTTTCCATGTGAAGATACTATACGAGGCCATTTGTGATTTCTTCAATCCCCTTTGTCGTTATTGTCCAGAATTTGTTTGTGTTTGATTTGGGAAATCTGGGTATAATTCATTGCTGTGGAGATTGTTATTACTTGAGTTTTGTGGTGTTGATCATAATACTTTATAGTATGATACCATATCTCTGCAGTTCAAAGAGCTAGGTCAGGCTTATCAAGTTCTTAATGATCCCGAGAGTGGATCTCAATACGGTGAGGTTTGATTTTCTTTCTTCTTTTTAAATCCTAACTTGAGTATTGTTCGGTTTTTCGACAAAATGTGTGCGGTGTGGATTACTGTCACTCCTTGGTATATATTACATACCAAGGATGAGCTTTACGCATTGAGATCCCTAGTTCCCAACATTATTAAGGTACATTTCTCCAACTTCCTAAATACTAATTTTGATTTGTGTGACTTAAGTTGGATAAAGAGGGTAATTAATTTTGAATTGCGTGACATTAGATAGACAAAGCATCAATAGTGGGAGATGCAGTCTTGTATGTTCAAGACCTTCAATCAAAGCCAAAAAACTCAAAGCCCATATCAACCTTCCTGTATCCAAGAAAATCATTCAGGTAATAAGCCAAAGAAATGGTTATTGGCATAATCTATTTCTGTTGAGTTTTTGCTAGTTTAATGTGACCATTTAGAGCCTGATTGTTGATGTTTGGATATTTATGTGTTAGATCAAGTGGAGGAGTAAGGGATTTATGGTAAATTGGTGTGTCATAAAGGAGAAGGTGTTGGTCCATCACTCTACAAGTCTTTGGAGTCTCTTACAAGTTTCCAAGTGCAAAACTCCATCGTAAGTTTTCCTTCTTTTGACAAATACCTCTTAACATATACATTAGATGTAAACAAACTTAACTTGTGCACTTCTACCTCTTTTTTTTCTATAGAGTTTGATTTTGTAGCTTTTAATGATGAACAAATGAAGCTTATTTGCTGAGTTTTGATAGATTCTTGTTGATTATATCATATCATCGATATTTTTCTATGCTTTTTCAGTAATTGGTCATTAATTATTTTTCTATGCGTTATTTTGTGTGATGAAATCTTTGCTTACTTCATTTTTGTATTCTTGCGCAAGCTGAGAAAATGGGATTAGACTATATGAATGTAGAGGCTTTAAAAGCTTTACAAACATAAGAAATTTGTCAAGAAGCTTGGGAAGAGATACCATGCTTTCTTGGCCTCTGAATATGCAAACCTTGATCGATATCCTCAAGCTAACAATGATATCGTAGTCGAGAAAATCCACGAAGTCTTTTATACTAAAACATTGGTTATTTTTGTTCCTTGTTTTGTTTTATTTGTACCATATCTTTGTAATCGTTTTTTTAATTGTTAATTGGATGGGTGTGCGATTGTCTTTGTTGCTTGTACCCTTAATTCATGTTCTTATTTTGTTTATAAGAAAATAAAAAAAGGTAAAGTAACAAGAACATTAGAATATGTTTTAAATGTGGAAACCATATTTATCTAGAGAAGTGAAGATTGAGAAAAAAGAGAAGTTGAGAAAGAAAAATAGAAAGATGTGTTTTTGATTGATAATTTGTTAACCAAAATCATAATATTTGGGGATCTCTTTATAGTACACAAAGTAACAAAACGAAAATGGCATAGCTTTACAAAAGTACTGAACCAAATACACCACGAGTACAACAAGCTTTATTTGTCTTAAGTATGAGTCGTTGCATTTTTGTTTGTTTTAATTTATTATATTTTTTTATTATGTTTTGATTAAAAACTCATATTATTCTAATTTTTTTTCAAATGAGAAGAAACTATTAAAATCGAAATAGAAAAAAATACATGATTGATATACTTTGTCACTAAACAGAAATAAACCATTCTTTGCTTATATAATTTATCATGATCAACAAATGTTTTGCTTACATTATATATATGTCATGACGTTACCTCATCAATTGTTATTATTTTTGACTTATTATGCATCAAAGCTACAATTAAAAGAAATAAATATATATATATAGATGAAAACAATTTTAATAAATAGTCTTTAATGTTGAAAAATTTGCTTAAGGTAGGTGGATACTTTAAATATAGAGAAACTCCCTAATTATATATACTAGATTGTCTTGTTTTGTATCTCTCCATCACGTAGACATCAGATATCTCTCAGGCGACGAATCTTTTAACTAAGAGTGTAGTGGGCTAGTGGTTAAGTACTTGGAGTTGGTTCCATTGTGCCCCTAGTTCATTCCTCCTTGGGAAGAGGGGTATTCTCAAAGAGAATGGACTAAAGGTTGAATCCGGTCCCACGGAGATCAAGGTTTCGACCAGAACTTCGAGATTATAAAATAAAAATAAAAATAGATGCTTCACATTAAACAAATAATAAGAAAGTGTCGTAATTCCAAATTCTTTGATGCAGTTGAGTTGGACCATGATCCTCAACAAGACAATAATTATTTACTTTTACCCACGGTATAACGATTTATTTATTTATTTATTTATTTTTATTTTTTTTAACTTAGATTTCCATTTATTCATCTCCCATCTCCCATCTCCATAAGAGAGACCAATTGAAAGGTTTACAAGTGATGAACGCTGGAAAATACAAATAACCATAAAAAAAAAAAACCATACAGTGAAGCAACCATATGAGATTAGGCTTGAAAGGAGAGGGGTATTCTCAAAGAGAATGGACTTTTACCCACGGTATAACGATTTATTTATTTATTTATTTATTTATTTATTTTTTTAACTTAGATTTCCATTTATTCATCTCCCATCTCCCATCTCCATAAGAGAGACCAATTGAAAGGTTTACAAGTGATGAACGCTGGAAAATACAAATAACCATAAAAAAAAAAAACCATACAGTGAAGCAACCATATGAGATTAGGCTTGAAAGGAGTTAATCACGCTTGGAAATAATGAAACCATGTAGAAAGGTAAGTCTCTGATGAAATTGAAGAGGTAGATCCTTGTGCCAAGAGAGACCGACGAGGATCCCGATCAAGACCCGCCAACTTAGCCCGGATAAGCAGTTGAATATCCTTGCCGATAGCTTGGACGTGCTTAGAGATAGAATTGTGGAGTCTCGAGTTCCTCTCCCTCCAAATGAAATACATGACAGCTTGAAGAATTAATTTGATGATGGTTCCTTGTGGGTGGCTTGGTCTATTAAGCATCTTTTACGTGGACGCCTGTTCTGGGATATTGTTTCCCAACATTCCGGAAGTATAACGATTTATTATTATGAAAGAAGAAATTAAAATGAGCTAATTACGATATCATTTTAGTTTTTTTGTTAATTTGGGTCACTAACTAATCACTATGGTCTTTAAGCTAAGGTGTGGAGAGTCCACATAATCTTCTAAGCTGTTCAAAAGTCCACCACGTGCTTGGACTCTTCTTGAAACTGTTTTAAATAGAAATTTCTACACATACTTTTCACACACACACACACAAAACAGCATAGAAATTCAAAAGCACGTGGTGGACTTTTGTACAACTTGGAAGATTATGTGCAAATTCAATATAGATTGGTGTTGCTGCAGAGGTTGCGGTTGCGGTTGCGATTGCGGTTGCAAGAGTTTGCAGAAGCATGCGGTTGCGGTTTCGAGCGTTTTTGAGTGATTTGAACGACTGATGCAGTGGTTAAATTTGGTGCGTTTGCAGGATATTTAGGACTAGTTGAAAGCGAGAGCATTAGCGGTTAAATAATAAATTAACAAAATAAACACATTAAATAATTATAAAAAATATCAAAAATAATATTATTCTAATAAAATATAAAAATCATTAATTCAATAAATTTAAATACTAGAAAATCATGTATGATTCTTACGTTGTTTATTATTATTATTATTATTATTATTATTATTATTATTATTATTTTGGATGAAAGTTATAAATTTAATGGAGAAATTATTTCTTTTGTAGATTAATGTTATATTTTAAATTTTTAGTTCTTAGATTTATATAAATTTGTGATCGTAATTTATTAAGAGAATTTTGGTGTGAAGATTTTATAAATATAAAATTATAATAGGTTACTAATTAAAAAATTCAAATTATTTATATATTTATAATTATAATATTCAAATCTATTATATATTTTTATTTTTGAGTGAATTTTATTTTATTTTCTAATAAAAAATAAATCTACCCGCAACCGCAAACGCTTGAGGGAAGCATCTTTTGGTTTTGAGCTATTCGGAACGGTACGGAACGGTAGAAAGTATTTTCCATAATTGTTGTCAAACACTAGGAACCGCTACCTCCTGCAAACGCAGCCTTAAATAACAACACTTTGCTCTGTTTGATGAATCTAATAATTTCTTCAAAATAGTTTGCAAAAATGTCTAGCATTTCAAATCTCTTCCTCGACAACACAACCAATCTCACTCTTTACGCGATTGTCATTTTCATCGCTATCTTCTCAATCTTTTGGTATCACTTCAATCGCACGCAACCCCAACCACCTCTGCCACCTGGGCCGCGAGGAATACCTATAGTCGGAAACCTCCCGTTTCTTGATCCAGACCTTCACACCTACTTCACAAACCTAGCTCAAAAATATGGTCCAATCTTCAAACTCAATCTCGGCTCAAAACTAACCGTTGTGGTCAACTCTCCGTCTTTGGCTCGAGAGATCTTGAAAGACCAAGACATCAATTTCTCAAACCGAGACGTTCCCATCACGGCTCGAACCATTACCTATGGCGGTCTCGACATCCTCTGGTCACCATATGGTGCCCAATGGAGAATGCTTAGGAAAGTTTGTGTTCTCAAGCTTCTTAGCCGCAAAAATTTGGATTCTTTCTACGAGCTTCGACGTAAAGAAATCAGGGAAAGAACGAGATATCTATACGAGCAAGGTCGGAATAACTCGCCGGTAAACGTTGGAGATCAGTTGTTTTTGACAATGATGAATCTAACGATGAATATGCTATGGGGAGGGTCGGTGAAAGCAGAGGAAATGGAGAGTGTCGGAGCAGAGTTTAAAGGAGTGATTTCTGAGATAGTTAGGCTTGTAGGTGAGCCTAATGTTTCGGATTTTTTCCCGTGGTTAGGGAGATTCGATCTTCAAGGGCTTGTTAAGGGGATGTGTGCGGTCCGTCAAGAGCTCGATGCTATATTTGATCGAGCCATCAAGGAAATGCAAAAGCTAAAAAGTAGGGATTATGGTGAATGCAAAGACTTTTTGCAACATTTGATGAAGTTAAAGGACCAAGAAGCTGACTCGGAGGTTCCTATTACGGTTAACCATGTCAAAGGCGTACTCACGGTAATTGATGGCTTCATAATTTCATTATATAAACATTTGAAAGAATATAACATATTCATGGAACTGGAAAAAAATATATAACATGTATAAAATACAATTGTGGAATCATTAGTCGACAAGAATAAAATACAATTACGAAACTGAATTCAAATACATCCAAGTTAGTGTGGTCCAGTGGTAATGCTTTAGTGAGAGAGGATTTGTTTATAGGTGAAGGCCAGGAAACAAGTCTCACCATCATTATTATTATCTTAGATCTTTTCTTGACCATTGTAGATGTTTTTTGAGGGGAAAATTGGCAAAATTTAAATTTTATTTTGTGTTCAATAATTTTTAAATATTTTTCATCGAGATAATAATTTAAAATATATATAAAGGTATTTACGTACTTTGAAATAACAAAAAGTGTAACTTTTCAATTTGTATAAGATTAAGTGTAGTTTTCAGATTTTCATTCAAATTTAGGGTAGTTATCAAAATTCCCCGTGTTTTGAGTGGCAAAGACTTTACAAACTTTATGAACTAGTCTAGGCTTACAAAAAAATGATATGAAAGTACACAAAGGTGATTTCATACATTTGTTATTAGTGTCGGAGGATGGATGACGGAATAGTCATGACCAGTATGGATTTTCTATTGGTAAAGATCATGTGGAATTGCAAAATATATCCATCATTTCGCATTCCGCAAATTACTAATCAACATTTTGGTTATTTTAGAATTTAACTATCAACTACAAGGTTTTAACCAAAAACAAAAACCAACTACATTGTATGTAGATATAAATGTTCTGATTTAAGATCTTTAGATAACCTTCTTAAAAGAGAAATAGGATCGATAAAATTTTACGAAATCATGAATACCCACACCTTAACAGTCGGAGTGTGGTTCATAATTTTTACAGTTGTCGCAAGTTATGTGGATTAGTCTGACGTCTTTCGATTAATACATGAAAAACACAATACTTTAACCAATTTGTTTGTTACGTGAAGGATTTGGTGATTGGTGGCACCGACACATCGACAAATACAATAGAGTTTGCGATGGCCGAGCTAATAAGCAAACCGGAGTTGATGAAGAAAGCACAAAAAGAGCTAGACGAAGTTGTTGGTAAAGATAACATTGTTGAAGAATCACACATCAATAGACTTCCTTACATATTGGCTATTATGAAAGAAACACTTAGGCTTTACCCAACTATTCCCTTGTTAATCTCTCACCGTCCCACTGAAACCGCCGTCGTGGGTGGCTATACTGTCCCTAAAGACACTAAGGTCTTCATCAATGTTTGGTCCATTCAAAGAGCTCCAAATGTTTGGGAGAATCCGACGGAGTTTTATCCTGAGAGGTTTCTTGATAAGCCTTGTGATTTTACAGGAACCGATTATAGCTTTCTTCCCTTTGGATCTGGCCGTAGAATTTGCCCGGGTATAACACTCAGCGAGAGGATGGTTTTGTATACTCTCGCAACGCTATTGCATTCCTTCGATTGGAAAGATTCCAGAAGGACATGTGGTGGATTTAAAAGAGAAGTTTGGGATTGTCTTGAAGCTCAAGACACCACTTGTTGCCTTGCCCGTCCCGAGGTTGTCCGATTCAAATCTTTATCTTTAGAAGATAAGATTGTTATCTTTGGTAACATATATGTTATGTCCACCACGATAGCTTATTACACCCAAGGCATGATCTTAATAGTTATGTCCACTTATATTGACCATTATATTTTTATTTTATTTTTGGTTGTAATAAATGGTTTGATCCACAATCCACTCTCCCACCTCCCTATAAACTTGTTTCTAGCCGTAGACGCAAACGACACTTCTTCATTTTGCATAGCCCATATTGCTTTAACTCCATCAAGATCTGACCTTCTACCCATGATTACTCTACTAGTTGAAGGGTATAATTGTATTATTATTTTAATCCAAAGTGTTTATTATGTAACTAAAACAACAAAAGGTGTATATATATGTAAATTACTCTTCTTTTATGTTCTTCAAAATATTTTGGCAAAAATGTACCCCCTTTCAAATCTCTTCATCGACAAGACAAGCAATCTCGCTCCTTACCCAATTCCCATTATTATTGCCGTAACAATTCTCTCGGTCATCTGAGGCCACTTCAAACGCCAACCCCAACCGCCTCTACCGCCTGGACCGCTAGGGCTACCTATTGTCGGAAACCTCCCGTTTCTTGACCCGGAGCTTCACACCTACTTCACAAACCTCGCTCAAAAACATGGTCCAATATTCAAACTTAATCTAGGCACAAAACTAGCCGTCGTGGTTAATTCTCCATCACTAGCTCGAGAGATCTTGAAAGACCAAGACATCAATTTCGCAAACCATGACGTTCCTCTCACGGGCCGAGCCATTACCTACGGCGGTCTCGACGTCACCTGGTCACCATATGGTGCTGAGTGGAGAATGCTTAGAAAAGTTTGCGTTCTCAAGCTTCTTAGTCGTAAAACTTTGGATTTTTTCTACGAGCTTCGACGCAAAGAGATTCGGGAAAGAACGAGATATCTGTATGAGCAAGGTCAAAATAAATCGCCGGTGAACGTTGGAGAACAGTTGTTCTTGACGATGATAAATCTAATAATGAATGGGGAGTGATATATCATGGTTTTTACCGGTTTTCAACCATGATATAAGTCCTTTATCTAGAGTCTTTTGGTGCTTTTCGAGTCTTTATTGTTTTTATTAGGTACAAAGACGTTTGGAACTTAATTGGTGTTTACTGATATTTTGGAGCATAATGGAACGAGCAGTCAAAAGTGAAGTCTGGATGCAAAATTTGAATCTCTGTCGAGCGGCGGACACTCTGTGTCGCTCGACGCGAAGAAAAATGCTCTGTCGAGCGACGCACAATTTATGTTGCTCGACACGACCAAAATGGCGACATAATAATATTTTTGGAAGATTTCCGTTTTCGCCCCAGAAAGTTCCAGATGTTTGCAATTAGGCCCATGTCAGTTTTGTAACCTATAAATTTTATTTTCAACCATTGTTTAGGCTAAGCTTTATTTTCTAAGAGATATTTTATACTAAGGGATTATTATTCATGTCTATATTTGAGTAATCTCCTAGTTAGATTTTAGGGGTTTTCAAAGGATGAATAAGAGTTGTTAGAATTTATTTACTATTGGGATTTATATTTATATTCTTCACCCTGATTGCTTTGAACTCTGATTTAGGCCTGAATTAGATATCCTAGGTTGTTTAGTAGATCCGACAATATTATTGAATTACCTGAACTGAATCATAGGTGAGCAAAGATTTGATTTGCAACGACAGTTGGCTTTGGATCTTTGTGAACAATCGAACCTGATTTTAATACTTGTTTAGATCAATATGATTTCGCAACGACAGTTGGTTTTCTAGGGTTTAAGCATAGATAATATTTGCAACGACAGTTGATTTATTTTACATTAGTTTCGAGTTTTAGAATTGCACTTCATAATTATCCCGATAGTAACTTTATTCTGTAATTTGGAATCATTCCTGCGAATTCTCTAAGGCTTAGCGTTTCACTTATATTGAATTTAAAGCACTACAATCATCCTGATTTATTGTTTCTGCAATAGTTTTCACTGCACAATTTTTTTTTAACCACTGCACCAATTGTTCAAATCGCTTAAAACCGCAATCGCATGGTTCCGCAAACTCCTGCAACCGCAATCGCAACTTTAACCAGTCAACTGTATTGAATTTGCACATAATCTTCTAAGCTGTACAAAAGTCCACCACTTGCTTTTGAATTTCTATGCTCTTTTGTGTGTGTGTGAAAAGTATGTGCCACTACAAGAATAAGTAAATATAGTCACAATTTTTGCTACAAAATTAATTTGTAACACATTTTAGCTACGGAAAGATACTAATTCCCACAATATTTTTCATTCACTAATATGTAGCAAATTTGTTACTTTTTTGAAGCTAATTTGAGACAAATAACAACTACTTTGAGATTGTAACTAATCTGCTTCAAACAGTTACAAAAACTTGTAACAAAGTTTGCTACAAAGTATGTTGAAGCATTTAGTGGAAGAAACTAAAAAATTTGCTACAAAATTCTTTGAAGCTCTTTCTGTAGAGAGAAAATCAAAATCATATAACCACATATAGACACAAATAATTTTCTATACAAATAAATCTAAAAACCCTAGTTTTCCACATTAAATCTAAATTTCTCTCAAGTCTATCGAGACCAGCCGCTGCCTCAATTGATCTCCTATCTTGCCGTCTATGTCAGCGAGCCACCCCCACTCGTTCTCACTCAATTGATTCGATGGTATATACAACAGCGACATGTAGATCTAAAGCGAATCAACCAGATCTGGAGCTGAGAACCATGGATTCCATCAGCTCAAGGAACTGAGCTCAGTGTCGTTGTACTGAAGTAACCGGATGGATCGTTATCTCCAGGAAAGAGGAAGAGAATTTTAAAGTAATTGAGTAAGACATACTCATCTTTCCTTTCCATATTTCTTCCACAGTCGAGTTTAATTTTGAATCGTGTTTTTGAAACCTTTGAACGGATTATGTTAAGGATATATTGTTTCTATCTTAGCGAAAGTATTAGGGCATTAGTTCATACACGATGTCTGAGGAACTTGCTTCTTCTTGCTCTGAGGTTCTAATTTAGCTGAGATTACCATTATTCCAGATTATTGACTCGGTGATTGCTTATTCCGAATGAATTTCACTGGAAGAGAGGAACTTGCAGATTGTCAAGGATACGATCATGATATGAGGAAGATATGGAGAGATATGATTTTATACTCATTCATTGTCAATATTTACCTTCTACATTTAGACTAACCTTTCTTGTATAAATTCTCTACTGTAACATCTCTTATGAATATATTACAATAACATCTTTACATGGTATCAAGAGCCTCACCGATACCCTAAATTTTTTCAGCCGCCACTTTCCTCTTTCTCATTTTCTCTTACTCTGTTTTTCAATCTCTCCAATGGCGGCTGAAACAGTCGATAACACCACCTCCATTCTACACATCAACATGTCCAATATCTCAAAACTCACCTCGACGAACTACCTAACCTGGAAAATTCAGGTTCATGCCCTTCTCGATGGCTATGATCTTGCCGGTCACATCGATGGTGTCACGCAGCCACCACCGACCACCATCACCACAAACAATGTTGCTGTCTCAAATCCAGCCTACGTAAAATGGAGGCGTCAGGACAAGCTCCTCTACAGTGCCCTCCTTGGCACTCTCTCCCTCAACATTCAGTCCCTAGTCACAAAATCCACGACATCGGCCGAGATGTGGAAAACAATTGCCTCCACATACGCAAATCCAAGTCGTGGGCACATCTCTCAACTCAAGCAACAATTGAAACAATGTTCAAAGGGTTCTCAAACCATCGATGAATATCTTCAAAGCCTTGTATCACGCTTCGATCAACTTGCGCTTCTCGGCAAACCCGTTGAACACGAAGAGCAACTCGACCTCATCCTCACTGGATTACCCGAAGAATACAAGTCTGTCGTTGACCAAATCGAAAATCGAGACACTCCTCCGTCTCTCACTGAACTCCATGAAAAGCTGCTCAACAAGGAAGCCAAGCTCTTAGCTCTTGCAGCCCCTGCTCCGACTCTTAGCCCTGTCACGGCAAACCTAGCTTCTGCAAAGCCTCGTTCCTATCAAGGGAAACAGAACAACCGTCAACAAACCTGGAACACCAACAACAATCAGCAGCAACAATATCAGTCCAAAACGGACAACCGAAACACCACAAAGGGTTACCAAGGGCGTTGCCAAATCTGTGGTGTCTTTGGACACAGTGCCAAACGATGTACGCAACTCCTTCAATACACACAGCAAGGCACAACCTCTAACAACAGTTCCCTTCAGTCTCCGTTCCGCCCGTGGCAGCCCCGAGCCAATGTTGTGATATCGTCTCCACACCCATCAAACGAATGGCTCATGGACAGTGGTGCCACTCACCATATGACTAGCGATTTTAACAATCTATCGCTCTCCAACTCATACAATGGTCAGGATACGGTGCTCATAGGTGATGGTTCTGGTCTTCCCATCACACACACGGGTTCTCTATCTCTTCCCTCTACCTTACGTAACATAAAGCTCAACAGTGTCTTGTGTGTTCCGAATATTCAGAAAAACTTGATTTCTGTTTACTGGTTATGCAACAATAATAACGTTTCGGTTGAATTCTTTCCTTGTCATTTTCAGGTGAAGGATCTGAGCTCGGGAATCCCATTAATCCAAGGCAAGACCAAGGATGAGCTGTATGAGTGGCCGATAACCCAATCCACAATAAAATCCTTTTTCGCAACCACTACGCCAAAACCGACGACCATTGATTGGCATAATCGTCTTGGTCATCCATCTCATCATATTCTTAAAACAGTTGTTTCCTCTTTTTCGTTACCTTGTGCTCATTCTATCAATTCCATTTGCTCAGATTGCGCCATAAATAAAACACACAAACTCCCTTTTATGCAAACCTCAATTGTTTCAACTCGTCCTTTAGAATACATATTCTCTGATCTTTGGAGCTCCCCAATTCACTCCATAGATAACTACAAGTATTACTTGGTATTTGTTGATCATTACAGCCAGTACACGTGGATGTATCCACTTAAGCTTAAATCTCAAGTCCGTGACACATTTGTCTCCTTCAAGGCCCTTGTAGAGAACCGGTTCAACACCAAGATAGGTACTCTCTACTCCGACAATGGAGGAGAATTCATTGCGCTTCGATCAATCTTGACAGCCGCTGGTATATCTCACCTTACAACACCGCCACATACACCGGAACACAACGGTATCTCCGAGCGTAAACATCGACACATCGTTGAAACCGGCCTAACTCTTCTCACCCACTCCGGTCTACCAAAAACCTACTGGACCTATGCGTTTGCCACTGCCGTATACCTCATCAATCGCTTACCCACACCGGTGATTGACATGTCTTCACCGTTTAAGAATCTATTTGCAACAAATCCAAACTACTCAAAGCTTCGAATCTTTGGATGTTTACGCTTTCCGTGGCTCCGACCATACAACACAAACAAACTTGAAGATCGGTCTACACCGTGTGTCTTCCTCGGATACTCGCAAACGCAGAGTGCGTATCTATGCTTACAAAAGACCTCCGGTCGTATATATGTGTCCCGACATGTCAAATTTGACGAAGCTTCTTTTCCTTTCAAAAACATCACAATACCGACTAAAATCTCTCAAAATGACCCAAAATCCCTACCATCAATACCTCTTTGTACAATTGTACACATTTATCCATCATCTCCCTCACTCAATTCAAACCCGACGCCACTTGTACAGTCTCCATCACCGGGAATTCCAAGCTCGGACCTTCACCCCTCACCACATCCGTCGTCATCATCAACTTCCCAACACTCGCCTCAGTCTCAACCTCCGACATCAGCTCCGGCGACAGAGCCACCGCAAACATCTCCTCAGGTATCGTCATCTCCATCTCACACTCCTTCTCTCTCTCTCCCATCTTCTGAGCCCACTGCTCCAAATACACATGGGCCAGAACATGTGGCCCAGCCCAATAACCTAAACACTACCACTGTCCTCCCAAACTCTCCTTCCAGTCTAACAAATCCATCCACTACACAAAGCCCTCACAAAAGCCCACAAACACAAACCCAATCACCACGACAAAATCCATCCACTCCTCCATCAATCACGGGAAACTCTCCTGAACCTCCGCCTCCTTTACCGATGGCTCCACAACTCCTCAACAACCACCGTATGGTGACACGCCGGAAAAACGCCATCTCTAAACCCAACCCGAAATACAATTACTCCGCCGCCCTATCCTCTATCATTCCCGCCGAACCCAGAACTGTCAACCAAGCTCTCAAAGACAAGCATTGGAGAGATGCCATGTCAACAGAAATCAATGCCTTTGCCCAAACAAGAACGTTTGATTTGGTGCCAAGAGAAGAGCACTTTAACGTTATTGGATGCAAGTGGCTATTCAAAAACAAATTCTTCAACACAGGCATCCATCAACGGTGTAAGGCCCGCCTCGTCGCCAAAGGTTATTCTCAACAATTCGGCACGGATTATACAGACACTTTCAGCCCCGTAATCAAAGCCACTACCATTAGGCTCGTTCTTGATCTTGCCGTGAGTCATGGCTGGCCTCTACAACAACTAGACGTCAACAATGCGTTCCTCCAAGGAACTCTCACCGAAGAAGTCTATATGGAACAACCGCCTGGTTTCATTGATCCCGACAAGCCTTCCCACGTCTGTCGTCTAAACAAAGCGGTTTATGGACTCAAACAGGCACCGCGAGCCTGGTACAACAAACTACAGAACTTTCTACTTAGTCTCGGCTTCAAGAACTCTCTCGCCGACACGTCGCTCTTTGTTCTTCAAACTGGTACCGAATTTGTTTATCTTCTGGTTTATGTCGATGATATTCTAGTGACAGGCAGCAGTACCTCAGGAATCACACGAATTCTCCAACTTCTTGCCGATAGATTCTCCATTAAAAACCCAGAAGATTTAAACTACTTCCTCGGCCTTGAAGTGCACAGGACTACTCAGGGTCTTCATATCTGCCAGCGCAAGTACATCATCGATCTTCTACATCAGTATGATATGGTCAATGCCAAGCCCGTCACAACACCCATGGCAACTTCCCCAAAACTCACGCTGAACTCAGGTGTTACTCTCTCGGACCCGACGAAATATCGCAAGTTGATTGGTAGCTTACAATATCTACAGTTCACTCGTCTTGATATTGCATATGCGGTTAATCGCCTTTCTCAATTTATGCACCGACCAACCGAAGATCATTGGCAAGCCGCAAAATGTGTTCTTCGGTATCTTGCAGGAACACCAACTCATGGAATCTTCTACAAAGCCGCCAACAGTCTTCATCTCCAAGCATACTCGGATGCCGATTGGGCAGGAGACTCTGATGACTACGTCTCCACCAATGCATACATAGTGTACATTGGCAACCAACCAGTGTCATGGACGGCTAAGAAACAAAAGGGAGTCGCACGCTCGTCCACGGAAGCTGAATACCGTGCAGTCGCAAACGCGGTAGCTGAAGTTCAATGGATATGCAACATTCTCACTGAACTGGGCATCTCTTTACCAACATCACCGATCTTTCACTGCGACAATATCGGAGCAACTTTCCTTTGTGCCAATCCGGTTTTCCACTCAAGAATGAAGCACATTGCTCTCGATTATCACTTTGTTCGCGATCACATACAACGTGGAGCTCTCCGTGTCGCTCACATCAACACTCACGATCAACTAGCCGATGCACTTACTAAACCTCTATCCAGAGCTCGGTTCATCGACCTCAGAGACAAGATTGGATTGACCTCACTCCCTCCATCTTGAGGGGGGATGTCAAGGATACGATCATGATATGAGGAAGATATGGAGAGATATGATTTTATACTCATTCATTGTCAATATTTACCTTCTACATTTAGACTAACCTTTCTTGTATAAATTCTCAACTGTAACATCTCTTATGAATATATTACAATAACATCTTTACACAGATAACCAGGTTACATTTGCCTCCCACATATTTCTTAACACATTTATAACCGAAATCTAACAAGCTCATATGCTCTTCTTAAGGCTAATCAAAATCGCAGAAGAATTCAATGTTGTTGTTGACATTACTAACCAACTAATACACTAATTAATGACATTAGAGAAATGATTCTTTTGGTGTCTTCATTGGGCAATAACTTATTTTGATCTTCTTTTCATTTTGGTCGTTGCAGCAGATGAAGACTTGTGCATTCTTATCTTTCGTTCCTTAATTAACTTCTTGTAAAGCAGTTAATTTTCGTTTCTCTCTCGTTTATTATTATTTATTAACTCTTCCTCTAGTGATCTTTGGTTTTCGTGTTTGATAACATCTTATGCTACAAAATATTCCATGATGTTGGATTCTTAGTGAACTTTACAAAATTAGTGACTTACTTGAGACTTTCTAATCTCATTTTTCTTTGTTTTCTTGCAGGGGCTTAATCTGGAGTTAATATCATTTTGTCTCACTTCCACCATCACATGTAACTTATCTGATCTTACCGTCCTTTTGAGATTTCCATTACCAGCTTAAAACAAACTCTAAAGACTAACCCTTATGTCTCTCTTTGTTGTTTATGAGATACTTGTGGTAACTGTGTTTCCTTGTCCTCTGTTTTTCTTGCTCGCCCTTACAGTTAGGACAACTAATTCACGGTCAAAGTATCAGAGTGATGAAGAGTTCATTGCTCCAAGACAACACATCAAACATTCGTCCCACCGGTATCCCAGTTGATTTTACTTTTTACAAGGCCGAACCTTAGATGTTGGGATTTTAGAAATTAGAATTTTGTAATTTCAGAAATTAGGTGAAATAGAAATGGATATGGATAATGTATGCGTATATTAATGTTTCAAAGCGTATATATATATATATATATATATGTATTTTAAATGAATCAGTGAAAAACACAAATTTGGTTTCTTGTTTATTGGTTGCTAATATGGAAGCAAAATAGTATCCATTTGAAGCAAATTTGTTACAATTTATTAAAACCTTTTGTGGCTATTTCTTACTGTTTTTGCTAGTCACTTGTTACAAATTTTTGCCGTTTTGAAGCAAAAAGAAACAAACAAAATGAAACAAATTGTGGTGACTGAAGCAATTATGTTGTTGCTATTTGTGGGTGATTTTGCTACACCACGATTGAAGCAAATTAGCTACAAGATACCGCTGTGGGTTTTTGTCCATAATTAGCTATTATTTGCCACAAAAAACCATTTGCTACCACTACATTGTTACGCCGGATTAATTGTCGCAAAATTGTAGCAACTCGATTTCTGTTACAAATAAAATGTGATAGCTACACAAAAATATGTGGCTATAGTGTTGTAGAATTTTCTATTCAAAACAGTTTCAATTACTACACATACTTTTCACACACACACAAGAGCATAGAAATTTAAAACCACGTGGTGGACTTTTGAACAGCTTAGAAGATTTTGTGAACTCTCCACACTTTAGCTTAAAGACCATAGATACTCTATAAGTAACTGATTAATTACTGACCCAAATTAACAAAAAACTAAAATGATATCGTAATTAGCTCATTTTAATTTCTACTTTCATAATAATAAATCGTTATACCGTGGGTACAAGTAAATAATTATTGTCTTATTGAGGATCATAGTCCAACTCAATAGCATAGATATTATTCTTGGGGGTCAACTTAAAAGTCAACGAATTTGGAATTACGACACTTTCTTATTATTTTTTACTGTGAAGCATTTAATTTTTTTTTATATAACCTCGAAGTTCGGATCGAAACCTTAATTTTTGTGGGCCCGGATTCAGCCTTTAATCCACTCTCTTTGAGAATGTCTCTCTTCCCAAGGGAAAATGAACTAGGGACACAATGGAACCAACTCCAAGTGCTTAACCACTAGTCCACCACTGCACCAATCGTTCATTGATTCCATGTGGATTCGATAACCCTAAGTACTATAATTGATCTCTTAATTTGAGAGAGTAGTTCAAAGACAAATTTGAGCATATCAAAAATAAAAAATGGTAAAGCAACAAGAACATTAGAATATGTTTTAAATGTGGAAACCATATTTATCAAGAGAAGTGAAGATTGAGAAAAAAGAGAAATTGAGAGAGAAGAAGAGAAAGATGTGTTTTTGATTGATAATAACATTTGGGGATCTCTTTATAGTACAAAGCAGCAAAACGAAAAATGACATAGCTTTACTAAAGTACTGAACCAAATACACCACAAGTACAACAAGCTTTAGTTGTCTTAAGTATGAGTCGTTGCATTTTTGTTTGCTTTAATTTTTTTTTTAATTATATTTTACTTACGTTTTGATTAGAAACTCAGATTATTCTAATTTTTTTCAAATGAGAAGAAACTATTAGAATCGAAATAGAAAAAAATACATGATTGATATACTTTAGGGATGTTTTCTGAACTACACCTTTTTTTCTTGGTCAAATGCAAAATTACACCCCTCTTTCTCTCTCTTCTATTTTTTGAGTCTTTGCCACTAAACTGTCCATTTAATTACAAAACTGCCATTACGTAGACTTCTTTTTGTGTTTCGTGGACTTCCAATCAAAGATGAAAAGTCTGAACAATCCCACATAAATCAACTTATTTACCGAAATGTCATCTTCATCAATTTTCCAACCACCATAAACAACCAATTTCGAGCTCTTAATGACTCAACAACTGATTTTCGAGTACTTAATGATGTGATTTAATCCTTATAACATCTTTCCTTTCTTCACCTCTACAATTTCATCCATAAATCTTGCTAAGTTTAGTTTTGAAAATAATTTATAAAAAGGGGTTGATTTCTTGCAAATCTTGCTTTACGACACCAAAATCGGTTAAAATTCTAAGTTCCGGGGGTGGAGGAAGCAAAATACGAGCTCAAAGTGTGAAAAGGTAATCAAGACAAAAACATTTAGAAATTTTAGATCTGAAATTCGTTGACTTTATGTGTAGATTTCCAAAAGTCAACGAAGAGGGTATATTTGCATTTGACTATTTATGTGAAAAATACGAAGTAGACTTCCAAGGAAGTCTGCATGATTCATTTGGAAACAAAAAAAAAGTGCCACGTAGACGGGGATAGTTTTGCATTTGACCAGAGATTTGACTTTTTTGTGCAGACTTATAGGGAAGTCTGCAAAAACGTAAGAGTAGTTTTGCATTTGGAATTGGAAAGTAGACTTCTAGGGAAGTCTGCACAGATAAAAAGAGGCAGTTTTGCATTTGACCAAAAAATAAAACGTTGACCAATATTTGCAGACTTCCAGAAAGTGTAGATAAATAGTGTAGACTTCCCTGGAAGTCTACTACTGAAATCAACGAATTTGGTCAAATGCAAAACTTCCCCTTTTTTTTTTGCAGACTTCCTAGGAAGTTCACATTCCATTTGCGGACTTCCGAAAAAAATTTGCAATTGCAAAACTGCCATGTACGGATGTCTACAAATGCTGCAGACTTCCAAGGAAGTCTACTTTTCTTTGCAGACTTCCTAGGAAGTCTACTTTTATTTGCAGACTTCCCTGGAGAAAGTCAAAATTTGGTCAAATGCAAAACTAGAAGTCTGCACAAAAAAATCAAACCTCTAGTCAATTGCAAAACTACCCTTTGCAGACTTCCAGGAAAGTCTACGGTTGTGAAGACTTCCCTGGAAGACTTCCCTGGTCGTTCGAGTATGTTTATATGGTCCGATAACATATTTGTGTCGCAAAGTTTTGGTAGCAAGGCGGAGCTAGTTCGAGAATTACAATTAACTTGTGTTATGCTGCGATTTGCATACAAGGTACTCAAGTCTGAACCAAGGCTATTTGTGGTCATTTGTTGTGTGGAAGGATGCCAGTGGAGGTTAAGAGCGGATGTAAAGAATGAAGCAAACCGGTTTTGGGTGACAAAGTATATCAATGTCCATACATGTTCACGTGATGATCGAGTGAAGCACCGCAAACGTGCTACCGCCAAATACATTGGAAGACTTTTCTACGAGCGTGTTGGAATAATTAATGGAATTACGCCGCAACACATCAAAGATGCTATGAAACAAATGTATGGCATGATATTGGATTATACTACTTCATATAGGGCATTATGTTATGCACGTGAAATGGTGCGGGGAACTTAGGAAAATGGATACGAGGGTCTCCCATCGTATCTCCATCAAATCAAGGAAGCGAATCCGGGAACAATCACCGCTCTTGAGGTCGATGGAGAAAACCGGTTTAAGTACCTTTTCTTATCGTTCGGAGCCTCAATTGAGGGTTTTAAGTATCTCCGGCGTGTCATCGTCGTTGATGGGACGCATTTAACTAGGAAGTACGAGGGAGTGTTGTTAGTTGCATGTGCACAAGATAGTTTACAAAAGGTGAGAGGATGCGTTGAGTGTACCAACACGCTATAGTCGAGGTGTTGACTATTTGTTGAATATACGTGAGTATTACATGGCTTCCATGACGACGGAACGCATCAATGATGTCCAATTCTACATCAGGGGAGGAAACCATAATTTCCTTGTTGATATGGGCCAAGGTGCGTGTACATGTGGTGTCTTTCAAATTGAAAGGATCCCTTGCTCATACGTTTACACGGTTTTAATCGAGTGCCGTCAAGATGTGTATACGGTTATTTGTCCTTCCTACGAGAGACATTATTTATACGCGAGCTACGGCGGCAGCATTTTCCGAGCCAAGGACGCCGACAAATATCCCAAAGAGGAGGTATTATGCTTACCTCCTGAAGTTGGTCATAAAAAAGGTCGGAAGAAGAAGTCTAGATGGCAAACTTGGCTTGAAATTGCCAAGAGGAAAGGGACTAAACCGCGGAAGATGAACCCCACGTACAACTGTACGAACTGCGGACAACCAGGTCATACTAAACTTAGATGTGAAAAATGAGAGATGTGTAAGGTAGACTTCGGTTGTAAACATCAGTTATAGACTTCCGTTGTAGACTTCGTTGTACTAAGGACTTTTATTCTGTTTCTACTGTGTCCAAACGTGTGTTCAAAAGTAAGCTACTATCATGTCAGGTCTAGAGTTATTATTATGTCGAACTTTGGGTTAAAATTTGTGAAAAAAATATAAATTATATTTGAAACTTGTGTCTGAACTTGTGCTCAATCTAGGTTATTCTCATGTTCAAACTTGTGTTAAAAAAAATAACTTTGTTTTCACTTCAATTCAAACCAAATAGAAGGAGTTGTACCATGTAAGTATGGGTGACTAGTTAACTACCAAGGGTAACAGACCTTAAGCGTTAAATTTGAAAATCAATATTTAGTAAGTAGACTTCCAATGTAAACTTCGGTTGTATACTTCGGCATAAAATCATTACACGGGGTTAAAGCACCGTAACACATATCCGCTTAATAAAAACAAAACCGTTTTACTGCTCCCTTAAACGACGTAGTTTTCCTCCCCAATCGGTATTCAATCCCAAATTTGAAATCGGTAGTTTTCGTATGTTTGATATAGGAGAGTTGTATCAAGTTGAGCAGGGAAAGATCAACTTACCGGGCAAAGATCATGACTGATCTCATCGAGAGTTTTCTTTGGTTTTTGGCGTATCACCTGCATTTGGAGCAAGAATTATCATTCATGGTTTACACTCATATATGAACCATCTTTAAGGTTTTTAAAGTAGAGGATAGGGAAATGTTACCAGAAACCTGATGGCCTATCTGATATGCTTAAGCTCATCCCACGAAGAACCCGCATACTGCAATTGTTGTTGTTAGTTAGTTTTGTTGAGTAATTATAAGTAGCAATTTCCAAATTTTAAAATTACTCAGATCCCTAAATTCCCATGATTCTCAATTCTGTCAATTTCGTGTCTCAAATTTGTACATTCGAAATCTATCTTGGAAATGATCTGAATTTGCGCATTCCTCCGATGAGTTCTTCAAGCTCTGTGTCATCGGGTGTTGTCGGACACCGCGGGTTACCGTTAAAGTGTGTGTGCGGCTTAGGAGTGACGATCTTTACTTCTAAGATGCTTGAGAATCCTAGAAGACCGTTCTTCCGTTGCAACAGCAATCGTGATGCCAAATCGTGGACAAACATAAAAGATGTAAGTACATTGTTGTTCATGTTCAAAGTAGAGCTTGTTTGCGTTCAAATTAGTTGAAAATTATTATGTGGTGGTTGCGTTGAAAAGAGATGTAACACAATGTCTTATTGTGTTGTGCATTAGGGACATTTGTTTAAGTGGGTAGAGGATGGTGTTCTTGAAGAAGTTCAAGATGCTTTAGCAAGATTTGCAAGCATAGACAATGAGATAAGGAAGGCCAAATGTGAGGCAAACAAATCAAATGTCATGATACAAAAACTGCAAGAAGAAGCAAAGATGCGCGAAAAGGAAATCGGAAAGTTGAGATTGTGCTTCAAAATGTGTTTTTTTTGCTATGCTTGCTCACCATTGTGATTTTTATGTGATGTTTGGTCAGGAAAAATAAAATTTTGTTGTTAAGGATGTTGTATTGTAGTAAACCTTGTTAAAACTCAGAAGTGGAACTTGTTTGTTGGATAATTCCTTGTGAATTCATGGTTAATACATGGTTAACTCCTGGTTAATTCATGGTTCATTCCTGTGATGATTGTCCTTGGAAATTAGGTTATTCAACAACTAAGGCTAACGCAACTTATAAAGTAGACTTCCAATGTAGACTTCGTATGTACACTTCGGTTGTATACTTCTCCAAACTATAAACACTTGTAGATTTAGAGAAGGAAAGTTTCTTATTAACGATTAACGTTGAACATTTTAAAATGAAAAGAACTTGTAAAACATAAAATAAAAAACATAAAAAGCTAAAATTTAATTAAAAAAAAAATAAAAAACTCCATTTTTCTTCATTCTTCTCTTGAAATCCACCACCGCACTCCATGCATGCTCCTCCGTCCACCGCCGAGCAATTTCCTCGAACTTGGCCTTGTCATTTACGTACGTTTCGGCCGGTTCAGTCACCCAAGGCTTTGAGGCCAAGTTCGGTGAAGCCAGGAGGTGGAGGATTTCGTTGACAACGACGAGCGGGCGGATCGCAGGACTCCATCTCGTTATAAGCATCTCATGGTAGATGACCCCGTTTGCCTGGATGTTGGGATGGTATATTTTTGTACGGAAATACACCCTTGGTGTCTCTAATGGATACTGAATCGGAAAGTTGTAGGAAAGCCAAAACACTCCTCCCTCATAAGGAGTGTCCTCTGGTCTGTTTATAGGAAACTCCACGGGGTAACTTGTATCATCGATTAACATATTAGATTCTTCACACTAAATACGAGATGAAAACCTTCAAATCATTTAATATTACCTTCTTCGACGATCCTCAAAGTAGGGTACTCTTTCGTTAGTCCCTTCATATCCATACGAAATCGAATCTTCCTTGCCCTAATCGGATCCATTGTATTGGTCTGAAGGTTTGGAAGAAGAAATGGATGTTTTAGAGATGAAAGATGTAGAGATGTGTTTACCAAAATACAAATATATAGATACGAATAGATGAAAAGACGTCTCTTTTAGAGTAAAGACTTCATGATACGTCGCCCTTTTCAAAAAAAAAGTAAAATGAAAAGCCGTGACATAATATGAAGTGAACAGTTTTTTATTAAATGTCGTTCAAACGTTTAATGGTTGCTCTTAAACCATGTTCTTAGCATTAAACTGATTAAAATTAAATGAGAAACTATTTGTTAAGTTGAAACACATCTTAGTTAAGAGCAATTTCAGAGTGTTCTTAGCAGACATGTGTCACTCAGTTAATGGTGTGTATTTTGTATTTTTTAAAAAATTTTAATTAAATTTTTTAATCCTTTTTTGTATTTTGTTAAGAACACTTCACAAAGTTTTACCATTGAAAGTGAAGAACGCAAATCATGTTCTTAACTAATCATAATCTTTGTTTATTAATAAAAACTATCTTAGGAACACAAAACATGTATGTACCATTGCACTTGATATACACAATCTAAGTGAACTGTTGTCACTCATAATTTAATATAAAAACTCACAATTTACTCATGTAACAGGGTCAATTCAGATTATTACCCATTTAAGAATGAGTAGGGGAGTATAAGGACTTCGATAGTAGTGAAGTGGACCTCAATATTCATTAATTAGACTTCCAATGTATACTTCGTATGTAGACTTCGGTTGTATAATACAGTATGAGTTATTATTAGGTTCACGAATATTATAAGAATGAGTAGGGGAGTAAAAGGACTTCGATAATAGTGAAGTGGACAGTTGACATTGGCTCATGTTGTGCAATGACCCTAGACTCTACACTATGAAAGCTGTTGGCGCTATCAGTAAACTTCCATCGTAGACTTTATGTGTAGACTTTTGTTGTACACTTCGGGTACAGTAAGGATTCCACTTTGACGAATTAGGTTATACAATAGGGCCCTATACAATATGTTGGTTAAATTTGACCTCAATATTCATTAATTAGACTTCCAATGTATACTTCGTATGTAGACTTCGGTTGTATAATACAGTATGAGTTATTATTAGGTTCACAAATATTATAAGAATGAGTAGGGGAGTAAAAGGACTTCGATATTAGTAGTGAAGTGGGCAGTTGACATTGGCTCCTGTTGTGCACTGACCCTAGACTCTACACTATGAAAGCTGTTGGCGCTATCAGTAAACTTCCATCGTAGACTTTGTGTGTAGACTTTTGTTGTACACTTCGGGTACAGTAAGGATTCCACTTTGACGAATTAGGTTATACAATAGGGCCCTATACAATATATTGGTTAAATTTGACCTCAATATTCATTAATTAGACTTCCAATGTATACTTCGTATGTAGACTTCGGTTGTATAATACAGTATGAGTTATTATTAGGTTCATGAATATTATAAGAATGAGTAGGGGAGGAAAATGACTTCGATAGTAGTGAAGTGGACAGTTGACATTGGCTCATGTTGTGCACTGAACCAAGACTCTACACTATGAAAGCTGTTGGCGCTATCAGTAAACTTCCATCGTAGACTTCGTGTGTAGACTTTTGTTGTACACTTCGGGTACAGTAAGGATTCCACTTTGACGAATTAGGTTATACAATAGGGCCCTATACAATATGTTGGTTAAATTTGACCGCAATATTCATTAATTAGACTTCCAATGTATACTTAGTATGTAGACTTCGGTTGTATAATATGAGTTATTTCACTACCAAACTAATAAACATTTGTATATGTAGAGAAGGAGTCTTTATTAGGTTCACCACGAATATAAGTAGCAACAACTGAGAATAAAAAAAGTTCTACAACATAAAATAAAAACACAGGAAATAACATAAAAACCGAAATCAAATTAAAACAAAATAAAAACACATTTTTTCATAAATCTTCTCTTCATATCCACCCCCTCACTCCATAGCATGCTCCCCCGTCCACATCCGAGCAATTTCATCAAACTTGTCCTTGTCATTTAGGTACGTTTCGGCCGGTTCAGCCACCAAAGGCTCTGAGGCCAAGTTCAGTGAAGCCATGAGTTGGAGGATTTCGTTCACAACCTCGTCCGTGCGGAGCGCATGACTCCATCGAGTTCTAAGCATATCATGGTAGATGGACCCGGTTTCATCGATGTTGGGATGGTATATTTTGGTACGGAAATACACCCTTGGTGGCCCAAGTGGATAGTGAATCGGAAATGTGTAGGCAAGCCAAAACACTCCTCCCCCATAAGGAGTATCCTCTGGTCCATTTAGAGGAACCTCCACATGGTAACCTGTATCATCGATTAACATATTAGATTCTTCATACCCAAATACGACATGGACGCCTTCAAATCATTTAATATTACCTTCTTCGACGATCCTCAAATCAGGGTACTCTTGCGTTAGTCTCTTCATATCCGAACGATATCGAATCTTCCTTGCCCTAACCGGATCCATTGTTTTGGTGAGAATGTTTGGAAGAAGAAATGAATGTTTTAGAGATGAAAGATGTAGAGATGTGTTTACAGAAATACACACACATATATATATATATATATATATATATATATATATATATATATACCAATATACGAAAGGACGAGTCTTTTGACAAAAAGTAAAACGATAAGACGTGATTTGATTAATGTCTTCGAAACGTTTTATAAAAACGAGGTAAGTTAATATCAAACCGTATTTACTACCCATTTCAGACCTACTTGGGTTGAAAAGGTCTTCGAGACACGTGTATTAGACTTGCAGGGAAGTCTACACTGTTGTGCACAGGAAGTCTACAGTAAAAGTAGTTGCGCTATCAATATGACTCGTGTCAGTGTACTTTTCAGGTACCCTTATGTCGTAAACTTCCATTGTAAATTTCCATCGTAGACTTCCATTAGGACAAAATCTGAAAAAATAATTTGTCACCACATCGTTTCGAACCAGAGCAATTAATAATTACCGCGTAATAATGGCTCCGTATCTAACCAAAATGCCATAGGATGATATTCAAAATGTGCGACTTACACATTTATATATTCCTAGGACTTTCATTATTGTATAGTAACTGATAAGTTACATTTTACAATTTTTATGTTGCATTGTACAAGTAACTTACAAAAGGGGTACTGAAGAGCAGTATTAAAAAATTAGGCCAACAAACAAAACATACTATATTAAGGATAATTCCATCTGAACTGTACAGTAGAAATCTACAATAGAAGTCTATATTAGCACAACAGACTTCCAGATTACAAGTCTACAATAGAAGTCTATTTTCAAAGTTCATAAAATAACAAAAGGAGTAACTGATCCCGATAAAATTAGGATATGAGTTTGTCAAAGAGATGTACAAAATATAAGCAACAATCCTAAAAGTTTAGTTCGGGCTACCAAAAGATATTACGTAGATGAGCATTACGGTTCATACACATCCAAGTGAGACCAATCTCGGGGTTATGGGCCATCTTGCTTTATCTCGTCCCATATATCGACCGCAAGCTTATCCCTACATGCCTGGATGTCCATGTTGGCCATGACGGTAAAAGGAAACCCTAGAGCATGGCATTCAACAAATTTGAAAGCAAATACTCACAACTCGCACCATCAGCCTGTTGTGGAGCTTCATGCACCTCGATCGTATACGCATCTCTACTATACTTCGGCCTATCCTGCTCAGGACACAACTCCCGAATAGTATTTGGAACCATCACCGCAAAAGGCTCCACCATCTTCTTCGTCTGATCAACCGCCTTGGAACTAAACAAACTATCCCACACTACAACCTTACGATTTAGAATAGATATCCACAGAGCAATCCAGTGATTGTTGTTGATGTTCATGATAGTGTAGATGTCATGTACCTTACTCCCCCAAACCTTGTCTGGTCTACAAAACGCACGTAATTCACCTGTGTAGTAATTAATGGCTCCAGGAGGTAATGCCTTACCAGACCCATCAGGATTTCCATGGCTGTCCACATAGTTTTGGTATTTTGTTGACCACAAGTGGGTAAACATCGTATCATTGAAGCATATTCGGTTGCTTCTAAACCACTGTGGATGGTTATGAAAATGGTGTCTAAGCAGGTTCATGGCAGCTTCCAAGTGCTACAACAATAAAAAGCAAAAATAAGTAAAGTAGCCTACATAAGAAGACTACAGCAGAAGTTTACACAGGAAGTCTACACAACAGGTAAACACGTGAATTCTACACAATAAGTCTGCTTACGGAGTCCTTCAGCCATTCTCTTCTGGCACGTAGTGTATGAAACCAATTGGCGCGGCTCTTAATAACCTTTAGATCTGTTCTCCTGTACACAGTAAACATAGTATGTCAAATTGCCAATGCAAGAAGTCATTAAAAAATAAATCCCAAATTTAAATAACATACGGTTCGGCTTTCAAAGAAGCTAGTAACAACTTCATCTTCTTCGCATCAATAGGACCAAAAGGGTCATATCCTTTCCCTTTTGGGATTGACTGTAAGTCATACCCTTGGCAAGGTGATTCCAGTGTGGGCGGCTTTGCCAACACTCTTTCACTCTTACCCCTAGCAGCATTCACCTTTTGGTTCAGCTTTAACTTAATAATCTTAGAGTGAGCAGCTTTAACATGCTCAATATCTTCTACACCTTTAACTTCCACCAAACTTGGCTCCTCTACAACCTCTTTTGATTTTTGTTCAACTTTAATTGTTGACAACAGTTTGACTGATTTTGGTTCTTTATCCTTTGTCTCTGGTTTAGGCTTTTTATCTTCTAAGATTTCTGGAGTAGTACAATTGACACTCCTACAACTCTGCATGGTTATTGAAAGGAAAGTTAAACTTTCGGCAAAGGACAACTGCGTGAAAGACAAACCTTATAAATTATTTAATAACAGTCTACAATGTTTGTTTAAACTTTCAAGAAACCGTAAATGGATGAACATCTTATTGCTTTGGGTTTGATGGCGGCTTTCTCGCCCTTGTGCTTTTACGAATGAAGGTATGTTTGGGAGGGGAGGGTTTGGTACTAACCCCAAGATCAGCAGGTGGAGAAGATGTGTTCTGGACCTTGGCCTCTTGGTTGTTTTCCTCTTCGTTGTTTCCCTCTTGGTTTTTGCCCTCTTGGTTTTTGGCCTCTTGGTTGTTCTCAGCTGCATTGCTCACCACCATCTCCATGCAAACAGCTTTACCACCCGCTAAATGGTGGTCAACTTTATAAGATAGCTTCTCAACCTGATCAGATAGATGGTCGACCTGCTTTGTCAACTTGGTAAGGGAAGCCTCAAAGGCGGCTTGAAATTTTTGAACCACGAGGACCAATGGATCTCTACCAGAACCAGCAGCAGTGTTAGTGGATCTCTTTCTCTTCATGCTCTGTCCACCGCTCTTTCCACCTAGTTTCCTAGTAGGTACAACATTGATAGCGTCTGTTTAACACATAATCACAAAACAAAGTTAATAAGAGAAGTGTACAAGTCTTATAATGTTTATTCAGTAAAAGTATACTACAGAAGTCTACTCTAAAAGTATACAACGACAGTCAATAATCAGAATACGTACCTTTCTCATCTGCCACACCAGTCTCATCTTTCACAGCACTTGTAATCTTACCATCTGCAGGCCAGTGAAGTTTCTCCACCAGAACCAGCAGCAGTGTTAGTGGATCTCTTTCTCTTCATGCTCTGTCCACCGCTCTTTCCACCTAGTTGCCTAGTAGGTACAGCATTGATAGCGTCTGTTTAACACATAATCACAAAACAAAGTTAATAAGAGAAGTGTACAAGTCTTATAATGTTTATTCAGTAAAAGTATACTACAAAATTCTACTCTAAAAGTATACAACGACAATCAATAATCAGAATACGTACCTTTCTCATCTGCCACACCAGTCTCATCTTTCACAGCACTTGTAATCTTACCATCTGCAGGCCAGTGAAGTTTCTCAAATTCCCAATTACCTTCATAGGATGCAAGGATAATGTTTGTGATCAAAGGATCGTCAACATCATCTTCCCAGAAAGGGAACATGTCGTCAACAGAAGCCGTGCGGATGTACTTTATAACATTTGACTGTAAAGAAAATACAAAATATTGAGTTAACCTAATAGACAGGTCTACTCAGCAATCTAATTCAGAGGTCTTTTTCATTCCAATTTGTCTTTTTATTTTAATTTATGCTAACTTGGTGAACTTTTATTTTTAAAACATCACAATTGCCTTTACTTTAATTATCTAAAATATTTTATGGTCAAATTATTTTTTATGTATTTAAAGATTTAAATTTACTAAATAATTACGATGTAGACTTCCATATTTCGTTGCAGACTTCCACAATGTAGACTTTTTCATTCCAATTTTTCTTTTTATTTTAATTTATGCTAATTTGGTGAACTTTTATTTTTAAAACATCACAATTGCCTTTACTTTAATTATCCAAAATATTTTATGGTCAAATTATTTTTTTATGTATTTATATTTAAATTTTCTAAATAATTACGATGTAGACTTCCATATTTATCTGCAAACTTTTGGTGTAAATTTCCAACGAAAACTTCCAAAAGGATAGAACGGTCATTGCGGCTGCAGTTTTATTGTTTGTTCATTAAGGCTCTAACTGTAATTTCACTACCCCTTTAGAGTAGTTTTGCTAGTTTTCACAATAGGGGTGTAGTTTTGCATTAAAAATGAAAAAATGTATATTTTATGCAATAATCCCTATACTTTATCACTAAACAGAAATAAACCATGCTTTGCTTATATAATATATCATGATCAACAAATGTATTGCTTACATTATATATAGTCATGAAATTACCTCGTCAATTGTTATTTATTTTGACTTATTATTTATCAAAGCTACAATTAAAAGAAATAAATATATATAGACGAAAACATTTTTAATTTCAAATAGTCTTTAATGTTGAAAAAATTGCTTTAGGTAGGTGAATACTTTAAATATAGAGAAACTCCCTAATTATATATACTAGATTGTCTTGTTTTGTATCTCTCTTTCACGTAGACATCATATATCTCTCAGGCGACAAATCTTTTAACCAAGAGTGTGGTGGACTAGTGGTTAAGCACTTGGAGTTGGTTCCATTGTGCCTCTAGTTTATTCCCCTTTCGGAAGAGAGGCATTCTCAGATAAACAATTCTTGGGTTCACTCCTAGGGGTGAACTTTTCTCATTCACTCCCTTAATATTAACCAATCAAAATCATCCATATAATCTAATTTAATTATTTAATTAAATCACTAAAAGAAATCAAAAATGAATTTTAATATGGGACCACAATTTGATTTTGTTTCCACAAAAACAAAGAATCATTATTAAGCTTAGAAAAATAAGTTTAGTAAATCAAAAGTCTAACCCAAAAATTTTTGTGAGTGCATACGAAAGTTTTATCATTTAAAATCATTAACTTTAACCCAATTGAAACATAAATCAACAAAGAATTATAAATTAACCAATAATAAATCCTAAACCCCAAACTCAAATCCTAAACCCTAAACATATACCCTAATTTAGAAATAGTTAACCCAAAAAAAATTTTAAACCCCAAACACAAATCATAAACCCTAAACATATACCCTAACTTAGAAATAGTTAACCCAAAAAAAATTATAAACCCCAAACTCAAACCATAAACCCAAAAACTATACCCTAATTATAGAATAGTTAACCCAAAATAAATTCTAAACCTAAAACTCAAATTCTAAACCCCATAGCTATACCATAATTTAGAAGTAGTTAACCCAAAATAAATTTTAAATCCCAAACTCAAATCCTAAACCCAAAAGCTATAACCTAATTTGGGAATAGTTAACCCAAACCTAAAAATTTAAACTACAAATCCATTGATAATCAATTTTTCTAGTTTAAATTTTTAGGTTTGGGTTAACTAATCTCAAATTAGGGTATAGTTTTATGGGGGTAGGATTTGGATTTAGGGTTTAGGTAATACCAAATTATTTTTGTTACATCTTCAGGTTTGCTTTCGTTAAGAAAAAAACACTACCAATTACATTTTTTTTCTTTTTCTGGAAACTATTATTAAATCATTCAAAGATCCAAATTTAAAATTAAAAATAACAAGAAGAAGAATAAAAATGTTCCGGTGATACAATATTTTGTGGTACAATATTATGTGGGCCCTACTTTGATTAAGTTTTGAATTTTTTTAATGATTAAACTAAATGGTTTAACTAATAGACACATGTCAGATTTTAAGTGGGTAATTAAGAAGGGGTGAATGAGTTATGTTCACCCCTAGAGGTGAACCAAAGAATTATTCTTCTCAAAGAGAGTGGACTAAAGGCTGAATCCGGGCCCACAGAAATTAAGATTTCGACCCAAATTTCGAGGTTATTAAAAAAAAATTTAAATGCTTCACATTAAACAAATAATAAAAAAGTGTCGTAATTCCAAATTTGTTGACTTTTAAGTTGACCCCCAAGAATAATATCTATGTAGTTGAGTTGGAGCATGATCCTCAATAAGACAATAATTATCTACTTGTACCCACGGTATAACGATTTATTATTATGAAAGTAGAAATTAAAATGAGCTAATTACGATATCATTTTAGTTTTTTGTTAATTTGGGTCACTAATTAATCAGTTACTTATAGAGTATCTATGGTCTTTAAGCCAAGGTGTGGAGAATCCACAAAATCTTCTAAGCTGTTCAAAAGTCCACCACGTGCTTTTAAATTTCTAAGCTCTTCTGTGTGTGTGAAAAGTATGTGTAGAAATTTCTATTCAAAACAGTTTCAATTACTACACATAATTTTCACACACACAAAAGAGCATAGAAATTCAAAAGCACGTGGTGGACTTTTGTACAGCTTAGAAGATTATGTGCAAATTCAATATAGTTGACTGGTGTAGCCGGAGAGGTTGTGGTTGCGATTACGGTTGCAGGAGTTTGCGCAGAGGTTGTGGTTGCGATTACGGTTGCAGGAGTTTCCGGAAGCATACGATTGCGGTTTTAAGCGATTTGAACGATTGGTGCAGTGGTTAAAAATTGGTGCGTTTGCAGGATATTTACGATTAGTTGACAGCGGCTGTAGTAGCGGTTAAATAATAATTAACAATATAAACACATTAAATAATTATAAAAAATATCAAAAATCATATTATTCTAATAAAATATAAAAATTATTAATTCAATAAATTTAAATATGGAAAATCATGTATGATTCTTACGCTGTTTATTATTATTATTATTATTATTATTATTATTATTATTATTATTATTATTATTATTACTATTATTATTCTTTTGGATGAAAGTTATAAATTTAGTGGAGAAATTATTTCTTTTGTAGATTAATTTTATATTTTAAAATTTTAGTTTGTTAGATTTATATAAATTTATGATCGTAATTTATTAAGAGAATTTTGGTGTGAAGATTTTATAAATATAAAATTATAATAGGTTCTAATAAAAAAAAAAAATCTACCCACAACCGCCGCAATCGCAAACGCTCGAGAGAAACAGTTTTTGGTTTTGAGCTATTTGGGGCAGTAAAGAGCGGTAGAAAGCGTTTTCCGTAATTATTGTCAAATGCTAGGAACCGCTACCGCCCGCAAATGCACCCTTAAATAACAACACTTTGCTTTGTTTGATGAATCTAATAATTTCTTCAAAATAGTTTGCAAAAATGTCTATCATTTCAAATCTCTTCCTCGACAACACAACCAATCTCACTCCTTACGCGATTGTCATTTTCGTCGCTATCTTCTCAATTTTTTGGTATCACTTCAATCTCACACAACCGCAACCGCCTCTGCCACCTGGACCGCGAGGAATACCTATAGTCGGAAACCTCCCGTTTCTTGATCCGGACTTTCACACCTACTTCACAAACCTAGCTCAAAAATATGGTCCAATCTTCAAACTCAATCTCGGCTCAAAACTAACCGTTGTGGTCAACTCTCCGTCTTTGGCTCGAGAGATCTTGAAAGACCAAGACATCAATTTCTCAAACCGAGACGTTCCCATCACGACTCGACCCATTACCTATGGCGGTCTCGACATCCTCTGGTCACCATATGGTGCCCAATGGAGAATGCTTAGGAAAGTTTGTGTTCTCAAGCTTCTTAGCCGCAAAAATTTGGATTCTTTCTACGAGCTTCGACGTAAAGAAATCAGAGAAAGAACGAGATATCTATACGAGCAAGGTCGGAATAACTCGCCGGTAAATGTTGGAGATCAGTTGTTTTTCACAATGATGAATCTAACGATGAATATGCTATGGGGAGGGTCGGTGAAAGCAGAGGAAATGGAGAGTGTCGGAGCAGAGTTTAAAGGAGTGATTTCTGAGATAGTTAGGCTTGTAGGTGAGCCTAATGTTTCGGATTTTTTCCCGTGGTTAGGGAGATTCGATCTTCAAGGGCTTGTTAAGAGGATTCGTGCGGTCGGTCAAGAGCTCGATGCTATATATGATCGAGCCATCAAGGAAATGCAAAAGCTAAAAAGTAGGGATAATGGTGAATGCAAAGACCTTTTGCAACATTTGATGAAGTTGAAGGACCAAGAAGCTGACTCGGAGGTTCCTATTACGGTTAACCATGTCAAAGCCGTACTCACGGTAATCGATGTCTTCATAATTTCATTATATAAACATTTGAAAGAATATAACATATTCATGGAACTGGTAAAAAATATATAACATATGTGAAATACAATTGTGGAATCATTAGTCGACAATAATAAAATACAATTACGAAACTGAATTCAAATACATCCAAATTAGTGTGGTCCAGTGGTAATGCTTTAGTGAGAGAAGATTTGTTTATAGGTGAAGGCCAGGAAACAAGTCTCACCATCTATTATTATTATCTTAGCTAATCTCTTGACCATTGTAGATGTTTTGAGTGGCAAAGACTTTACAAACTTTATGAACTAGTCTAGGCTTACAAAAAAATGATATGAAAGTACATAATGGTGATTTCATACATTTGTTATTAGTGTCGGAGGATGGATGACGGATAGTCATGACCAGTATGGATTTTCTATTGGTAAAGATCATGTGGAATTGCAAAATATATCCATCAATTCGCTTTCTGCAAATTACTAAACAACATTTTGGTTATTTTAGAATTTAACTATCAACTACAAGGTTTTAACCAAAAACAAAAACCAACTACATGGTATGTAGATATAAATGCTCCGGTTTAAGATCTTTAGATAACCTTCATAAAAGAGAATTAGGATCGATAAAATTTTACGAAATCATGAATACCCACACCTTAACAATCAGAGTGTGGTTCATAATTTTTATAGTTGTCGCAAGTTTTGTGGATTAGTCTGACATCTTTTGATTAATACATAAAAAACACAATAATTTAACCAATTTGTTTGTTACGTGAAGGATATGGTGGTTGGTGGCACAGACACATCGACAAATACAATAGAGTTTGCGATGGCCGAGCTAATAAGCAAACCGGAGTTGATGAAGAAAGCGCAAAAAGAGCTAGACGAAGTTGTTGGTAAAGATAACATTGTTGAAGAATCACACATCAATAGACTTCCTTACATATTGGCTATTATGAAAGAAACACTTAGGCTTTACCCAACTATTCCCTTGTTAGTCCCTCACCGTCCCACTGAAACCGCCGTCGTGGGTGGCTATACTGTCCCTAAAGACACTAAGGTCTTCATCAATGTTTGGTCCATTCAAAGAGATCCAAATGTTTGGGAAAATCCGACGGAGTTTTGTCCTGAGAGGTTTCTTGATAAGCCTTTTGATTTTACCGGAACTGATTATAGCTATCTTCCCTTTGGATCTGGCCGTAGAATTTGCCCAGGTATAACACTCGGCGAGAGGATGGTTTTGTATACTCTCGCAACGCTATTGCATTCCTTTGATTGGAAGATTCCACAAGGACATGTGGTGGATTTAAAGGAGAAGTTTGGGATTGTCTTGAAGCTCAAGACACCACTTGTTGCCTTGCCCGTCCCGAGGTTGTCCGATTCAAATCTTTATCTTTAGAAGATAAGATTGTTATCTTTGGTAACAGATATGTTATGTCCACCACGATAGCTAATTACACCCAAAGCATGGGCTTAATAGTTATGTCCACTTATATTTTTATTTTATTTTTGGTTGTAATAAATGGTTTGATCCACAATCAAATGCGTATTTCCTTTTTTTAAACCATGTAATAATTTCGGCCAAGAAGCCACAGCTGCTGGACTATTTATAAAGTCCCTTCTCAGCTTGTATCTTTCAGAATTATCAATAAAGAAAACCCTATTTTTCTTAGCTAAGAAATACCCAACCGCCATCTCCTTCCTTGTGTGCTATTCCATTGAAGTTGATATCAAAACTGTGTCTTTCTCGTGTGTGATTCACTTGAAAGAGATAGAGACTTATCACGGCTCAGTTCATAGTGTCGTGTGGTATCCTCGTTTTCCCTGGTCCGTTGTTCGAATCATCATCGTTTAGGAACAACAAAGAGCGCCGTAAGGCCAGTTGTTGTTCCTCCATCCTCAAATCATTCAGAACCATATCACCATCAAAGCATCTCATCACCATTGTAGTGTACAAACCCTTGTGCCTACATCATTTCTTGTATCAGAGCTTAGGCTCTCAAATCAGGTGAATCTATTCCTTTTACTTTTGTTTTGTGATTAGTTTCGTTTGTTCTTACTTCTATATATTTTTTTAAAAAAATTCCTTTATAAGTTTTTGATTCATCCTGCATCTGTCCATTAAATCGTATCATCATATCATCATCACTAGTCAATCCATTTGCATTCATTTATCAGTTTAAAAAAAAAAAAAATGAGAACTCATTGCAACTGTCCTTTGGTTCTGCATAAATCATTAGCTGTATCATCATTGTGTAGTGCCATCTTTTAAGTTTCCGTTCTGCAATCATTCATAATTATTTACATTTCAAAAAAAAAAAAAGGATATATATATATAGCATTAGTAATTTCTAGTTTGCATATCGAGCGAGTTCTATATATTATTGTCATCCAGTTCCTTTGCACTTGATTTTTTTTTTTTGTGTTCTTTCAACCAGGAAAGAATCAACGGGTGACGAGAATAAACCAGTCGACCTGACTCAAGTCCTACACTACAAGAAAACAGTTTTTTTGTGACTCCGATTTGTGTCACAACACAAATCAGTCACAAAAGCATCATTTGTGACACTTTTGTGACGAAAAAAACGTGACAATTTTTTTGTTGCTAATTAGTTTGGTCACACATGGGTCACATATTTATGACACCTTTGTGACCAGATTAAAGAGCAGCACATTTATGACGGATTTGAGACGATATGGATGCGTCACAGATTAGTGACATAAGAGAGGCTGAAAACAAGTGTCGCAAATTACCGACTGAATTGTAACATAAATGTTGTGGCTAATGTGTAACTGATTTATGACACAACACAACGTCATAAATCTGTGACTCTTTTATGACTACTTTAAGAAAATTGGTAGTCTCAAATTGGTCACTCAAGTGTCACAAAAGAGTGACCAAATTGCTATGTATTTGTGACAATTATTTTTATACGAAATAGTATTATATTTGGTATACAAACAATATATACTTTGTATTCTACTAATTGGTATTCTATTGAAACAGTATTCTACATAAATAAAACGTAGACTTTACTAAGCAAAATACGGTTCCAAATAAGTTATACAAAAACGGTTAATATAAAGTACAAAAAAGTTAACCTTTACATAACCGAAACATTAGATACACACAATAGAATCAGGCACCTTCTTTTCGTCATTATCTCCTTGATATCGCTGCAGAATCATCATATCCATTTCAAGTCAATAACATTTCAGGTTCTAAAGGAGATTGATAATCTGAGATGTGCACTCGTCCACATCTAACACATTTGCTCAAAAGATTATGATTACGAGTTTGAATTCAATGATTTTACGTCTAGAGAATATGTTAATAACAAAAACAACTAGATGCTAGTAAATATTCCTTGACACGTACCTTCACAGCTCTTTACTCCATCGCCCTTGAACCCATGTGGGCATTTGCAACCATTTGAATGATCATCCTGAAAATTCCAATTCAAGAACCAAAGAAGTCTTACTTTAGGTTAAGAAATGATGGTTCAAAAATTAAATATTAACAGAGAAGACAAAATACTCACTACGCAAGCAGAGTAAGTGTAGCTGCCTCGGGTTTTCTCTCGAGCATCCTCCATTGTTGATACCACAATGCATAGCTCCAGAGGCTGCAAAGTGATAAGATCAGGCCACATAAAGAGACAAAAAAGTCATCTTAAATGTTAGTATGACAACTTCTGTTTTACTAATAGCAAGCAAAATAGCATCTTCACTTTTCCGCACAATTATATGGTTGATTTTGTCTTTAAATTCTAAATTTTTATGAAAGAGATATATATCATCAGTGGTCTTGACAAGTTACTTTTTCAATCTTGGTACCACAGTAGCAGGTGGTACAAACTGAGAAATAAGGCTCTCTGATTTGATTCCTAGAAAATGGCCACAAGGGAAAAGTATTGCTAGATTATTCATATCTCCAAAATCCCTTTAAAAAATCTACCAGTAACACAACATTTGGGAAATACACTAACTAAGCTAGAGGGTGCCATTTATGTATCCTGCTCCACACCAAATATGTCAAGCTACAGGGAGAAAGACTTATTTACCTCTGTAGTAAGTGTAACCATCACCAGCAAATTTAACACCTTGAACAGTAGGGCACTCGCACAATCTTCCCCTAAAAGTATCCTAAAATGCCGATTCAGATAAAAATGAATCAGGCTAAGTAGCAACAACAAAACCAAAAAATACAAAAGGGAAAAAATATCAAGGCCAAATGATACCCGGCATGCAGTTATGTTTGCAGATTTGTCTTGCCAGCACCCACCGTTGTTTTCCAAACATTCATTAGTTTCTAAATCTGCAAAACCAACCGTAGAGCAGCTTCTCTGGCTGCATCACGAACAGCACCAACAATTGACCTCGAGTAAGGCTTCTTCGTTGCAGATGAAGTACCTGCAAATTGAGTCACAATGGATAGATAATTCTTTCAATCAATTAAGATAGAAATGGAAAAACCAACAAAAAAAAAAACTCTACCTAAGAGCATCATCATTCGAGATAAAGTGTTATGTCTCACAAATAAAAAAATATTAAAAACACACTCTCTCATCATTTTAACACATTCTCTCATCCTTTTACTCAACTTTATACCTTCTTTTTCATCTTTTTACTCAACTTTTATTAATTTTATATTTAAAGATATACACTCTTATGTCTTCTCTGAGACACAATCTCTCACTATTTCCTCTCTTTACTCACATTTTATTAATTTTATATTTCAATACACTCCATTATTTCAACCAAAAACACTCTCTTTCTTCATTTTTCTCAAATTATAATAATTTTATATTCTGAGACACACCAAAAATGTCTCCAATGATGATGCTCTAAGAGCAAAGATTTCCTGCAGAACAACATTGGTCATCGAAACAGAAACTACATGGCAAGTCAAATCTTAGAAACGTAGTTTTATGGTATAAGTTACCTATGCAACCAATCTTCATGCCAGAACGAGCAAGAGCTCGGAGAGCAGACTGAGCACCAGTACCTGAAGTCTTAGTCTTGTTTCCTCCAGTAGCTCTAAGCTTCACATGAATCGCAGTAATGCCAAGCTCCTAATAAACATTAAGGTAAAATTGCAATTAAAAAATCAAACGGATGAAATCGCCTACACAAATAGCTCAGAGTAATACCAATAACGATTCAGCTAAATGTAATCCACACCAGAATGTTATATCGAAAATCAAAATGATATGAAACTTACAATGAAAGTGTCATTGAAGGAAGCAAAGATATGAACAACACCGAAAACTTGTTCACCCTCACGAACAGCTGAACCTAGAGTGACAGTTTCCTCCTTGGGTTCTCTGGTCTTTCTCTTCGACTATATAAACACATAGAGACAAAGGGACGAAAACTAGTTACTATCTAAACAAGCAAACGAATCAATGGCTATGGATCAGACTATCAACAAAATCATTTTAGTTATCACTAGAGAGAGAGAGAGAGAGAGATTAGAGCCTGAACGGTGGAGGATCTTTAGGAGGACACTCGACATGATTAGTAGCTTTCACTATCGCAACATCTAAATCCTAAAATACATGAAAATTTCCCAGAAAACCCCAAATCTATCAGAGATTTCTTCAGAAGATTTAAACGGACAAAATCAAAATTGAATAAAATTGTTTTAAAAATTGAGAGAAATCGGAAACGCGTACGGCGTAATCGCTGTTGACTCGAACAAGTCCGACTTTGGTGGTGTCTTTTAGGGATCCGTAAGCTTTTCTCCATGACTGAAGCGTTCCCATCGGAAAACCACACAAAAGAAAGAGTCGTTCAGATCTCTGCGAAATCGGAGAAGATTGATTACGGAAGCGATTAGGTTTCTGAAGGGGATCTTCTTTTAGTTGGTCTCGAAGAGAATAGACGGAGGAAATCGTGTCAAGTGGGTATTGTATAAAAAGCCGAAATTATCATTTGGCTTTTGGCCATTTTTTGATTTTTTTTTCTTAATTTAGGTGAGAGGAAAATCAAAAAGATTTGGATTTGAGCTGTTGTTTTTGGTTTTCCACCGAAACTAAATTGGTGACATTTTAAAATGCATGACAAATTTGTAACTGATTGGTGACACATTTGTGATACCATAAATTGAAACCCTAAACCCTAAACATTTTTCACACCTCATGAGAAGCATAGATGTTCCCTATTGTTTGAGCATCTATTGTTAAAGTTTTAGTTTGATTTCAAAGTGTTAATGTTCCATTACAAACAAAAAAATGATCAACAAGTATAACTTACAAAGACTAAAGATGAAATGTTAAATGTTTTAGGATAAGAGTTTGTGAGTTGGTTATTAAATTTTTGTAAACATCAAATTTTTATAATTTTTGATATATATAACATAAGTCATGGTATTTAAGAATTATAGGAAGAAAACTTAATATTTTGTAACAATTCTTGGTTAAAATTTTTTGTTTAAACTCCCAATTTGAAACCGAGAGTTGCAAATTCGTTGCAATTTTGTCACTAACTGGTCAAAGTGTCACAAAAGTGTGACAAATACTTCACAAAATTGTGACAAATGTGTGATGATGTGTTCGTCACAAATGAAACCCCAAACCCTAAATGTATATGGACAAAAATGTGACTATTTTGCTACGCTTTTGCGTCGCTTGAGTGAAAAAGGGGTAAAAAAATTTCTACACTCGATTGGATTCGAACACAAGACCCATAGAGTAAATTTAAGAGGGCAAATCCACTGTGCTATGGTTATTATTCAGTATTGTTTTACATGAGGTAATACATATACTATTGTATATTCGTAAGCTTAAAAGAAAAAATGGGATATTTGCACGTACCCCGGATTCGAACCCGCGACCATATATATGTTGGTTATGCTCTTTTCCATTGTGTTAAGGTTATTATTCGAAATTCTTGTACATCCGTTAATATATATAGTAATCTACCTATCGTTTTGTAATATATTCACTAATTGATTTTCAAACTTATAATTAAAAATCATTCACACATTTAAATTCACAAAATCAAAATATTACATAACATAATATTTCATTAAAATTCAAATCTAATACACACCAAACATATATAAATAAGTAAATAACCAAAGTTTGTTTAATTAAAATTCAATTATGATACACACCAAACGTATATAAATTAGATTATATAAACTCTAAATCTCTTCATCTTCATCTTCATCAATTTGTCACTCTCTTGTGACGTTTAACCGTGCGTCGCTAATCTGTGACATTAATAATAGTAACGAGTATGTCACCAAATTGTTACACCTTTAGATGTCACAAGTGTGTCGCAAAAAAGTGACAACTTTGCAACGCCATGAGATTAGTCGCAAATCTGCCTCAAACCAGTCACTAATATGTGACACTACTGCGACGATGTTTGTTCGTCACAAATATGTGACGGATTTGATACTCTTTTTATTGTAGTCACAAATCCGTCACAAAAGAGTCCCAATTACGTCACAAATATCTGTGACGGAATAAACAGTCACAAACAGGAGTCATAAATTAACTGTTTTCTTGTAGTGCCATTCGAGGATTGGGAGATCGATTGACACGACTCGAGCAAACCCCATAAGGCCGAAGGGAACCTATTTGTCGTGTTAATGTGCCACGCACACCATATGAGAGTGATGATGAGGCAGAAACACCACCAGCTCCCAACCATAATCAACAACAGGGGAGGGTACATCATCAGGAAAGAGATCGAGGCCAGAACCATGTGGAGGATCAAGTAAGGCAGGGAGGAAAAGATATCAAACTCAGTGCTCCCACATACGCTGGAAAGGTTAATCCTGATGCTTACCTCGATTGGGAGAGGCGTATGGAGTACATCTTCGAGTACTACAACTATACTAATCTGAGGAAGGTGTCCTTAGCTGCTGCCCAGCTCACTGATAATGCGTTGGCATGGTGGGATAGAGATATATCTGAGAGGAGACGGCACAGGCATGGCCAGATTGTAATATGGAAAGACATGAGATATCAACTCAGAAAGAGATATGTTTCATCTTACTACCATAGAGACTTGCAAAAACGATTTCGCAAGCTCGCACAAGGGAGTAAATCTGTGGAAGAGAATTTTGATGAGTTTGAAACTCTTAAGAGTAGACTGGAAGTTACGGATTCTGATGAAACTCTAATGTCAAAAATTTTAGATGGAGTCTACATTAATCATCGTCATGAGTCACCGCAGAGGCGTCGCAATGATGCTAGGAGGAAAACCATTGAGCCGAGGGAGTTATTCATCAACAGTAGTATGGCGGCGGCAGAGATGTCAAAAATTATCTTCCCAGGGACTGAGTTCCCTCCATGAAAATAAAGCATAAGCCTAAACAATGGCTCTAAAAACGTAATTATATAGTACAAGGACGGTCATGGGCCCAATTGCAAACATCTGGGCTTTTCTAGCGCGAAAACGGAAATTTTCCAAAAAATAAGAATCTGTCGCAATTTGGTCGCGTCGAGCAACGCAGAATGTCGTGTCGCTCGACACAGACATCAGATTTTCACTCCGAACTTGTGACTTTGACTACTCATTCCGTTATGCTCCATAATGCTCCAGTAAACACCAATTGAGTCTAAAGCATCCTTGTACCTAATATTAAACACCAAACACTAGAAAACACCAAAAGACTCTATAAAACGAACATATATCATGGTATAAAAACCGGTAAAAACCATGATATATCAACTCCCCCAGACTTAGCCTTTTGCTTGTCCCTAAGCAAATCAGATGTTACCACTCGTTTAGGAACCACATACATTTTCAAAGCCATTCGGTGATACTTCGATGTGTCCCTAGAAGTATAGTAGTCCTCCAGATTGAATCCAAACTCCTTAGAGAAACTCAGACTTTCAGTCGTAAACCCCTTTAGTTAATTAAGTGCGGTCTCATCGAGGGAATATCGATCGCTGAACCTTCTAGATTCTTTCACTTCCTTTAACACTTTCCTGTGTTTCACCCTCTCTCTTCCCTCTGAAACTGTATCCAATTAAGGATATCATAGAGATGCACTGCCCATTTTTGAACTTTTACTTCAAGATTTTTCTGATTTTTCGGACTTGCACTTTTTGTAGATTTTTTTTAGATCATTGGCATCTCTATGATCACTAGATCAATGCTCACTACTATTGTTCTTGTGGAGACAGGGTCATGAGGCTTTTTCTTTTTGGTCTAGGACAGTTGTATTCGTCATTCGGGAAGAAGTTTCAAGAGCGGTCCGTCCTCGCTTTCAAGTGTTTGGAAGCTGAATCAAGTCTTGCGATTTCCAACGCCCTTGACAAGAAATTAGAGATTCATTAGGGCGGGGTCTGCAACGTCTGCAACGTCTTTCTGGCGTTCTCCAGAAATCTGAACTCGCTCCGTTAGACCGATCCATTTCCAGTTACCCACCCTAGTAAAACCAGCCAACTTGCATTGGAAATGGTCCTTGAGTGCTGTTAAAAGCAAGTGGACATATATCATGGTATAAAACCGGTAAAAACCATGATATATCAATCAGCATATGCCAGCTGACGAATAGGTGATGTACACTTTTGAAGTGGAGAAAGACCAAGCCTTCTAGTAGCATCTCTCTTTTGTCGAAAGAATGAAAATTCATTTGAGAGTCGGTCGACGATATGCATGAACAAGTGCTTGTTCATTCTAAACCGGCGTTGGAATATATTATCCGGGTAAGTTGGTTGGTCACTGAAATAGTCGTTCCATAACCGCACGTGCCCCTCTTCGTGATCTCTGTAGATGTAGACACGTTTTTTCCTGGGTTTGGGTGCTTCTTGAAGATCATCAAAATCATTTAACAAATTATGAAACTCTTGTTCGATAAATTCATCAAATTCTTCATCGAGTGCTCGTGAAAAGGGATCATTGGAAGATGATACCATATATGTGATAAAAGTTGCGGAAAAAATGATTTGTTTACTTGAAGATATTTGGTTAAAGAAGATAAAGGAATTTGCTTTGTTATTGAAATAAAAGTATGGAGGAGCAGAAGTCTACAATGAGAGTAGAAGAAGCATAAAAATATAATGAGAAAAAAAACTTCATTGCTCGTATAAATAAGCAAGTTTTACAATGTTACAAAATGCATAAGACAAGACCAAAAATATAAACAGTCCCTGCCGACACAAATGACAAAAAACACTATATAACTTGTGAAGCATGAAGACAAGAACATGTGATGCATCAAGACAACAACTTCTGACTTGTTGTGTTTCTGACATGCACAAACATGAACACACATGACCATAATTACATGTGTACACCCAGACGCGGAAATAGAAGAAAGAATTATCCAAATTTCACAAACTAACCTGAAGGTATTCATGTGGAATTCATCTTCTCGTGTAGTCTTCCCTTCTTCATCTGCTCTCCTTCAACGTGAGCATCATGTACATGACAAAAAAGAAAGAGGAAACACAATTTCAGATACTAACTTAACATTCTTAAAAACACAATTTCAGAAACACAACTTAGCATAATTAATATAGTAACTAGAAAAAAATTACAATTTCAGAAAGACAAACACAAATTAAACAAACAACCTAAATTCATTCATTTCATACAAGCTTTTCATACAAGATATCATACACTAGATATCATACACTAGAAGTTAATACAAGATATCATACAAGATATCATACAGGAGTTACTACAAGCTTTGATAGAAGCTATCATACAATACTTCATAGACGAGTACACAGAAGATTTTATACAAGAGTTCAAAGTAGCATAAATCAAGGGTTTGCCAACAAGTCAGTTATGAGCTTGTTCTTCAAAGCTATTTCTAAGTCAGACAGTTCATCTGTTCTGGCAAGAAGACTCTCTAGCATGTTTGATTAACTCTGCTTTGCTTTGATGGCTGCATCCTTTTGTTTAATCTCCCATACGGTTTTAATATTCTCAAGCTTTGCGCCCTGTTCTACTTCACTGGTTGTGTTGTTCACTGACCTTTTGAGCTTGGCCTTTATTGCTTTAACACCAGGAGGTCTAACCTCAACTGGTTGTGCAAAACCATCCTCTAAATTGGTCACAGATTGTGAACTACCAGATTGGGCACCACCATCTGATGTCTTCCTTCTTTTTGAACTCCCTCCTTGTACACCTTTACTACTACTGATGTAACACCACTTCTGCTCATTTTTCAGCTCATTCCATGCATGCTCAAGCATGAATTTGACCTTGTAGTCAGAGAGGAAGATTTCATGAGCCAGCTTAACATAATTTTTGTCTGTCCATCCGCTTTTGGGAGGAGAGTTTGCAGCCGAATAGGCTCCACAAAACTTGGAGACTTGATAATTGATCTTCCTCCATCTCTGCTTACAGTTATTCATCTCTCTCTTTTGAGCAGCTGCAATGCTGGGAATACCATTGTACACTGCTGCTATGCGATTCCAGAAGGCACTATTCTTTTGCTCATTTGAAACTACACTGTCCTTGCTGGTGTTTAACCATGCGCTTATGAGCACAATATCTTCTGCTTTACTCCATCTCTTTCTCTCTTTACGATCCCCTTGATCAAGTGTTGGAGCATCAGAATCTTCAGTACAAAACAGGGGTATGCCTGATGATCCAAGTCTAGACTGAGAAAAACGCTCAAAAGAAATGTTTTCAGGATATTGACTACCGTGTTGACTATTTAAAAGGTCCATGAAATTGGACCTTTCACCGTATGGACTAGAAGAATCCATATCAGAAACAGAAGAAGAATGAAAGAGAAGAAGAGTGAAAGAGAAGTAGAAAGGAAGACAAGAAGACTGAAAGAGAAGCAAAATGAAAGAGAAGAAATCTGAAACAAAATCAAAATGAAAGAGAAGAAGGGTGAATGAGAAGCATAATGGTTTCTCAGGATTCGGTGTGTTTTTCAATTTATAGAACTGGTTTTACGGTTTTAAAGTATTTTCACTCTATCTTTTAATTTGTAGAAGTGTTTATAAAGTGTTAATATTCAGTGTATCTTTTACTTAACCATTCAATTACCTACCATTTACTAACATCAACAACTAGCATTCATTACACATCAAGTCAAACACCAAAGCCTGAATCTAACAACACTCGTTATATATGTGTTTCTCTATATATTTTAACAAGTATATGCAGTTTAGCAAGCTTTAACTCTAACCACAAAATTAAATATGATTGAGACAGAAATCTAGAACTATCACACATTTATTTACAAAGCACAAGCAATTAAATCTGGAAATCATTAATCATACCAACAACTAGCACAACTCTAACAATTCATTACAACAACAACCACCACAAGTCTAACCATACACAGTTCATCTACCCGTTTCTACCAATTTTTAGAACAATATATTAACAGTTCAGATAAGTACCTTTTGAGAGACAAGAACCATCTCATGCTCATGCACTGTTGCATTTTCAATCTCTCTACAAGATGGAGCAATGATTATCATAACCTGAACAAACCAAAAAAGGAAATGCAACAGAACATTTTGTGTTGTTAAACCAAATATATGACAATGAAGAGATACATACATGTTGATACTGCACTCTCTTCTTTTCCTTCTTCTCCATTGTGGTAACTTCAAATCATTTGGAACAAAACTCAAATTAGAGGAAATAAAAAAATCAGAAATTATAAATACAAGAACCCAACACTTCCAGGACCATTTCTAAGCAACTAGGTTATGACAATGACACATTGCAGAAATTTGAGTTCTAAGAAGATGTAGAAACATGGTAAAGTTATGTAGGTTCTGGTATTTTGTTACCTTGGACCAATGCAGAGTCTCTGGGTGTTCTTGAGTCGTGAAATGTGAATCCGAGTTACTTCTCTTGCTTCCCGAAACCCAATTGCTCATGATTGAGCTGGAAAATTCTTGTAATTACAGAGGAAAGTTGATCCGAACATAAGATGAACAACAGTTTTATGAAATATATCTATGAAAAATTGATGCTACAATCACAGATTACAATACATTATAAGTATGAATTCATCACTGCAGAACCCTAATTTCGATTTCATCAAAAATCCCCAATTTCATTCACATCCAAAACACTAAATCAAATCCTTATTTTCTATTACATGAAATATCTATAAATTAACTACGATTTACATGTAATTTCACAGTAATTTCATAAGAACCCAATTAAACCAAATTCGATGAGGAGAATAACCCTAATTACAAGTATATGTAAATCCCAAATCTGAAGATCCCTAATTTGGAGAACCAATCTCTAAAATAAGAAATAGGTTAGTCAAACAAACCTTACAAATAATTTTGTGAACCGTAACCGCCAATTCTGACCTACATTCTTTCCCCTCGGATAACCCACCAATAATCCGGCGATTTCCGATTGATTTCTCCTTCCAAAGCGGCGTTTCATCACGAATCGACGGAGGAGTATGATATCGTCTCCGAATCGCCTTCGGAGAAAACAAAGCGAGAGAGAGGAAGAGATATTTTCAGAAAAATAAAACAAGTGGAACCCAGAAAATTTTCCCCTGATTTTTTTTTCATCTGCCAGTAAAAACGTGCCACGTCAGCGTATCCAATAGGCGCAAAAGTATCATATATTGGATACTTTTCTTAATTTTTTGATCCTCTAAACATCTGCTTAATACTTGTTTAATGATAGGATCCTCTAATTAGATCCACTAGGATCACCAATAATCATGCTCTAACACATATGAATATAAGATAAAATAAAAAACAATACGGGTAGTGATAACTGATATATAATTGTATAATAAAAGATAGTTATAGTTTTCGTAATATCTTACTCAAAATGTGATACATGTTGTACAACGTCACCACACCATGACCGACGGCGCCGGTCTCACTCGATTCCTTAAAACGTTGAGTGAGTTTGCGAGTGGAAACCAAGCGCCTTCTGTTACTCCGGTGTGGGAGCGCCACCTTCTGAGCTCCAGGGTCCCATTGCGAGTGACACAAGTGCATAGAGAGTACGACGAACATGTGGCAGTTGAAACAGAATCCATTGTCGCCAACAGAGATAATCTGGTCAGCCGATCTTTCTTCTTTGGCAATGCCGAGATGTCCGCCATACAGAGGCTCCTCCCACCAGATCTCGCCAACCGCAACACAAATGCAGAAATGCTTACGTCATTTTTGTGGCGTTACCGCACCGTCGCTCTACGACCTGACCCTAACAAGGAAATGCGACTCATATTCATCGTCAACGCGCGATCCAAGCTCAGAAACCCACCATTGCCTCGGGGATACTACGGCAACGCGTTTGCGCTGCAAGTCGCAATTGCAACCGCTAGAGATCTAATTAATAAGTCCCTCGAGTTTGCTGTCCGACTAGTGAAAGAGGCAAAATCTAGCGTGAGTGAGGAATACATGAGATCGCTTGTAGATCTGTTGGTGACGAAGGGAAGACCAGGTTTCTTGACGGACGGAGCCCTCTTGGTATCGGATTTGAGAATTTTGGCAAACATCGATTTTGGGATTTGGGGGAAGCCGGTTTACGGAGGAGTCGGGGAGGCAGGATTTAGGGATTTTCCAGCGGTCAGCTCTTTCGTTTCGTTTGAGAACAAAAATTATGAGAAAGGGATCGTTGTTCCGGTTTGTTTGCCGAAGAAGGGGATGCAGAGGTTTATGGAAGAGCTCGATAATGTGTGTTAACAGAGAATCTGCATCGAAACGAGGAGGCAAAAACCCTACAAGACTGATCAAGTCTACTATGTAAAATGCGTGGGCTCAAGGGATCCAAAATATACATTTTGTCCATTTTTGGATTTTTAAAGCTTTTCTACATTGTTTTAAAACATCTCAATATTATCCAAATTTCCCATGCGAAATGTTGAGAATATGAAACTGTTCGTGTCACTCCATTTTCTTTCAATATTCCCAAATAATCATATAACTCATTTAACCTAATTTATTTCAGATCTAACATTTTCAGATTTTTTTTTTTTTGGTACGAACATTTTCAGATCTTGCCTTCCTATCTAAAATCTTTCTATCTCCAATCTCATCTCTTGATGTCTCAAATTTTTCAATCTCAATTTCGAAGAAAAACATTGATATGAGATTGGATCCGGTGAATTTTTTTAAAAAAGAAGAAGAAGCATATTTAGAGAGAAAACAATGCAAACATCAAAAGCTTTTAAATTTTTGAGTTTGGATTAATTCTTTTACATTTAAAATATTGTTCATGAGGTAGGGTTTAATGTTTACAAAATATTTTTTTCATTTTTGTATAATTCGTTTGAACTATTAAAAATTACTCTTCCTAATAATTAGTTTAGAGTCTTTGGACTATTAGAAATTTTCCTCTTTTTCAAAATTATTTTTGTACTATTAGAATTTTGCATTTTATTATTGGTCATTTTTAATTATATTTTCTTAATTTAATTTAAGCATTAATACATGTCATATTTCGATAAATATTAGAAACATGTCACGATCTTATAAGTTACTAGATTAAGGTCCGCGTTAATACACGGGTAAATACAATTTTATTTTATTAGTTTATTTGCTAATTATTGTGTTTGCTAATTAGTTATTTCAAAATTATTCATATTAAATGTTTATAATTTAATAATAATAATTTTGAAATACTATTTAAACACATATCTGAACTAATGAAATATCAAATTATATATTGATTATCATACCCTAATTGATATCATGTAGATATAATATAAACGGAATTCAAATCTTATTTTACTATATAAATCAATCGTAACAAATCATATCGTATTCCAATAGTATCTTATTATTTTATCATATCCTTTATTTATTTATTTCTATTTCTCTACTTATAATATTCTCATGTCGTTTTTTTTCTTAGTTGCTATTTATAATTTCTCTATTTTCTAACTTATTTTTTTTATATAATTTGCTTAAATTATCAAACATTTCTTTTTCCTTATAGTGAGGACTTTTAGAAAGAAAAAAAATTTGCTAATTAGTTTTGGACTATTAATATTTTTTATTATGTCGTTTCTCTTTCTTAATTGATATTTAAATTTTTTATTTTTTACGTTTCATATTTTCTCTAGTTTCTAACTTAATTTTTTTTATAATTCATTTACACTATTTAACATTTTCTTTTTTCCTTAATTAGTTTGGATTATTTAAATTTTCTTCCTTTTTTTTCCTAATTAGTTTTGGACTTTTAGAATTTTTGTTTTTAATTATTTGGTTAGCTAATTGATAATTATTTTGTTAGTTTTGCATTTTTTAAGTCGTGACATTGACACTACTTTTTAACTTTTTGGTAAAAAATTAATATTATCTAAAAGATAATTTTCATATTCATATATTGACATGTGTCATCATTGAAACGGTATTAAACACGTGTTCCGATCTCGTGAGTTACAATTGTGCGCATCCAAGTAATGCGTAATTTGTTAAAGAATATCATGATCTACATGTATAATTTGCTAAATGGTAAATACATGTTTAAAGTAAATTAATGCATAATTTGTTAAAGTATTAAATTAGGAATAATATATTTCAGTTTCAATACATGTTTAATTATATTGATAAGCTCAAATTTACCCTGAGCTACTCTCTCAAATTAAGAGATCGTATAGTACTTAGGGATCGAATCCACAGGGAAAAAAATCACACAATAAAGTTCCAAATTCAAATTAAGCTAAGAGAAATATGATGAATGTAAATTAAGCAATTAAGACTAAACAGATGATGATTAAGGTTCTTTTAAATTCAATAAAACAAAGCGCTAGGCATCGGGTAATTCGCAGGCATGACTTTAAATCGAAGCACTAAATTACTGTCGGGATATTTATTAGGAACCGTTCTAGAACTCGAAAACAATTGGAAAACTAATCAACTTTCGTTGCAAAAGCTATCTATGACTAAATCCTAGAAAACCAAATTTCTTTGCGAGTTCTATAAAATTAATCAAGCATTAACGAGCAGTTTTGATTTGTTCACAAAATTACTAAGCCAAATTTCTTTGTGAATAATAATTTTGTTCACCTATGATATTAATTCAGATAACTAACAATGCTTTCGCATCTATCAATTAACCTATGATATCTAAATCAGGGTGATCAATCCTAAAACAAAATTAAAACTATCAAGGTGAAGAACATAAATTAGATTGATCCCAACGATAATAAAGTTCTTAACAATTTTTCATCAGCCTTTGAAAAACCCTAAGCCTAACTAATAGATTACTCAAACATGATGATTGAAACAAGCATAATAACTGAATAATACTGCATTAAAGAGATAGAGTAAGAGATACAAAAGGGTTCGAAGAAATCTCTGAAAAGAGTCTGAACTTGTCTCCCTAAAAGCTCTGAATCAATCTCTCGCTAGGTCTCAATAGAATAAAAAGCATAGTCTAAACAATGGCTTAGAAAACAAATATATAAAGTCTAAAAACGTATTGGGCCGGACTTGTAATTTAATGGAACTTCTCGGTAGAAACGGAAAATCTTCAAACTTCTTATTTTTGCTTGTCACGATCGGGTGTCGATCGACACCAAGACTGGATTTCCAATCCGACTTGAAATCTTCAACAGCTCATTCTATTTGCTCCAAAATGCTCCAAATCTACAAGTTATGCTCCAATTACCTCTAAACCTGTAAAGACTCTAAAACCATACGAAAACACCGAAAAGACACTAAAAACGGACTTATATCATGACTAAAAACGAGTAAAAACCATGATATATCATATATGAAATAATAAATGGTAAAATTAAACTTCTAAAAATTCATATTAAAAAATAAAACATGATCTACAACGTATACAATAATAATCAAAATCAATACATATTTTTCACATTCTTAAACAGTAAAATTAAAAACAAAATTTTGAATAGTTTATCCGCGTTGTACGCGGGAGAGTCACCTAGTAAATAATGTATATAAATGTAGCTAACATATTCCTGGCTTACGAAGTTTTGTCCTTATACTATGAACATTAATGTTTTGTTCTTGGCACTCATGTATTGGAAGTGTTTGTTGTTCTTGTAACCAATGTGAAAATCGTTTAGGGTTTGTTACCTATTTATCTCAGTGTATCCCGGATGAGTCGTATCCGAAGGCGACATAGGAAAAGAAATGATGAACAAAAAGAGTCAATTTGTGTGCCCATGTTACAAGATGCTAGTGTCTAATTACGTATTTGTTTGCTTTTGGTTTCTATGATTTGTTTCGTTATTTCAAAGATCTGGAAATAATACTATAAGCAGATGTAAATGTTGTACATTCGTAAAGTGTTGTTAAAACAGTGTGGGACACTCCAGCTGAGTTTTGTCCCGAAATGTTTCATGATAAGAAGTCTTGTGATTTCACTGGGACCAATAATGGCTACCTTCCGTTTGGAGCTGGCCGGAGAAGTTGTGGCGGTATATCACTCGTCGAGAGGATGGTTTTGTACACTCTTGTTACGGTCTTGCATTTGTTCAATTGGAAGATTCCGGAAGGACTCATGGTAGAATTGGCCGGCAGAGAAGATTGGGATTGTCTTGAAGCTCAAGACCCCTCTTTCTGCCTTGCCCATTCCAAGGTTGTTCAGTCCAAATGTTTATCTATAGAAGCTAAGATTGGTGGGAATGTCCTTGGAGAGATCCAAATCTTTATCTATAGAAGATAAAATTGTTGAGAATTATAAAAGAAACCTCTTTAATAGTTCTTAGCGCTAAGCCCAAGACCGTACAACCCTGAGAAACCCGAAATAATCAATAGACCTTCTAAGTATGATGAAAAAATATGGAAGAACTTTTAGAGACTACTTGAAAGACTCTTAAAGAAATTTAGAGAACTTATGAATTGGAACACTCTTACTTGAATTTTATTTTATTCACCAGTTCAACTTTTTTATGTTCTTGTATGTTACAAATAAAAAGTGTGTGGAGGTATTTATAGGCATCCCAAAGTACTTTACAAAAGTTCTAGATTATTCTACTAACCTTCTTACTTCCTAGATATTTTATAAGTTTCTAGAGTTCTCTACGATCTCTAAATTACTACCTTCTTATTTTACAACTATCTAGATATCTCTACAACATCTAGATATCTCTACAACATCTAGATTATTTATCTTACAATTATCTAGATTATTCTACATTCTTATCTAGATAATTAACTAAAAGAATTCTCTATAATCTCAAAGGAGGTGATGAGATTATATGAAGTTTCTAGAGATTTCTAAACTCTTCATTAAGCTAAACCAAAATCAAGTTTAATTTCAATGCTCCCCCTTAAACTTGATTTTGTCAACCATCCCGAGCTTCGAATGAAATAGCTCGAACTATCGCTTTGGTAATGACTTGGTGAAGATATTTGCAACGTTGTCCTCACTTCGAACCTCAAAGCTTCGATTGTCCCATCAAGTACCTTCTCTCTTATGAAGTGATGTTCCAGCTCAATATGCTTCGTCCTTGCATGAAACACTGGATTACTAGTCAACTTGATAGAAATTTGATTATTTCCATAGATTGCAATTGCTTTATTGATTGGCTCGAACAATTCTTCAAGAAGCCTACGAAGCCATAAACATTCTTGAGCTGCGAGAGTCGGAGCTTTATACTCTGCTTCAGTGGTAGACAGCAATATTGTTGGCTGCTTCTTGCTGCACCACGAAACACTAGTGTCTCCACATAAGAACATATAACTCGAAGTTGACTTTCGGTCATCTAGATCTCCACCAAAGTCAGCATCAGTGAAACCATGAAGGGAAACCTTGGCATTGTACTTATACACCAGACCAAGGCCAAGAGTTGTCTTCACATACCTCAAGATCTTCTTAGCTGCTTCAAGATGTGGCTTCCTTGGTGCATGCATACACCGACTTACAAGACTTACCGCGAAGTCAATATCAGGTCTTGTAATGGTTAAGTATAAAAGACTTCCCACAATAGAGCGATAAGGTCGAGGATCTGTAGTAAGGACCCTTCATCACGCCTAAGCTTCATGTTCACACCCATAGGAGTAGTACGCATCTTTCCTTCGTGTACTCCAAACTTCCCAATAATCCTTCTTGCATAGCTTTGCTGGCCGATGAATATTTCATCCTTAATCCTTTCAACTTCCAAACCGAGGAAGTTATTCAACTCACCCAACTTCTTTATTTCAAACCATATAGACATATCTTCTTGTAAATGAGTAATTTCTGCCTCATCATTTCCTGTAATTATCATGTCGTCTACATCAAGTAGAACTACCACATGGAGTCCTCCATTCTTCTTCAAGAAGAGACTCGGATCAAAATTCGATGGCAAATACCTGCAAAACTAAAGAAACTGAGCAAGCTTTCCATATCAGGCTCATGGAGCTTGTTTTAACCCATACAAAGCCTTCTTAAGCTTGCACACATAATCAGGATGCTCTCGTGATTTGAAACCAAGTGGTTGCTTCATAAAAATATTCTTATCAAGCTCACCATATAAAAAAAGTATTCTTCACGTCTAATTGTCATAATTTCCAACCAAAACTTGCAGCTAAAGATAACAAAGAGTATGTCGTTGTCATCTTAGCCACTCGACTGAAAGTCTCATCATAGTCTTCTCCATACTTCTGAGAGAACCCTCGAGCAACCAATCTTGCCTTATATCTGTCAATGCTTCCATTGGTCTTTCGCTTACTTCGATATACCCATTTGCAAGAAACAGGTTGGACATCTTTCGGCTTCGGAACCAAATCCCAAGTTTCATTCTTCATTAGAGCATCTATTTCCTCATTCATTGCGGTTTCCCACTCATAAACTCTTTTTGCTTTATCATATGATGATTGCTCATCTTCATCTAATGGAGCTGCAAAATAACATGAGTAAGTAGTGATAAATTCGTCATCCCTGAACCGAGCAGGCCTGATAATGTTCCTCTTTGGTATTTGATTTACCAAGGAACCATTATCTTCATTCTCCTCTTGGTTAGTGCTCCCCCTTTCACCTTGCATCTCTGTTCTCGAACTTTCACCCTCACTTGGTACTTCAAGAACTGGTTCATCGATCTTAGAAGAACCATCACCTTCTTTCTCAACCAAGACATGAGGTGGCCCATAGTATGAAGAGACTTTGTCAAAGACAACATCACGAGGCACAACATACTTGTGTGTCTCAGGATCCATACACCTCCATCCCTTCTTTTGTTCATCATAGCCGACGAAAATGCACTTTTTCACCTTTGCTTCCAGCTTTGTTCTTTGGGAGTCGAACATATGGACGTAGCAAATTGATCCAAATATCCTGAGATGTTTCACCGTTGGCTTTAATTATGAACCATCTCATAAGGAGACTTCATATTGTTCGGACTGAGTGGCATTTGGTTGATGACATATGCTGCACAACTCATGCCTTCTGCCTAGAAAGCTTTAGGCAAGTTCTTCCCATGTAACCAGCTTCTACACGTCTCGCTTAGATGTCTGATCTTTCTCTCTGCTACTCCATTTTGTTGAGGTGTATATGGAAATGTAAACTCTCTCTTGATGCCACAGTCTCGACAATAAGAGAGAAACTCCTTTGACATAAACTCCCCACCATTACCCGTCCTTAGAGTCTTTATTTTCCGACCCAACTCACCTTCCACGGTAACCTTGAACTCTTGAAACCTGAAAAATACTTCTGATTTTTCTTTCACAAAGTATACCCAGGTGTACTGTGAAAAATCATCAACGAACAACAACATGTAGCGAAACTCGGAATAGGAGGATGTTCTTGTTGGACTCATCAAATCACATGGATCCTCTCTAACGGAGCACTACACCGTGAAGTAGAGTTGTCAAATGGAAGTTTGTGTGATTTTCCATATTGACATCCTTCACAAAGCTTTCTTTCATCTTGAATCTTCAACTTTGGGAGTCAATTTACCAAATCCTTATTTACCATGACTTTCAACTTAGTCATATTTATATGAACAAGTCTAGCGTGCCATATATATGCATTGTCATTGGCACTCATCTTCTCCACATAAGTGTTTGAGGCCGATAAGACATATAAATCTTTAACACGCGCTCCATTGTGAACCACATCCGCCTTTAGCTCTTTAATGTCTCTTGGGCCAAATAGAATGTAGTTACCCGAGTCTACCGCATTCACCACAGATAGAAGGTTCTTCTTTACTCCAGGAACATTGTATACATTTTTAGTGCGATTTGGCTTCCATCATCTCCTTTAATGACAACAGTTCCTTCCTTTTCAACTCGGTGGACTGAATTATCCGCGGTAATAATGGCATCTTTCCCATAACTATTTTGAAGTCTAGAAAATAACTTCTCGTCTCCGGTGATATGATGGCTATAACTCGAATCTACTATCCAACTATTTTCTAAAGTTTTAGTTGTGGATGTACCTGAAGATGCAGCCACCACCGTGAAACACTTTCCCCATTCTTCGTTTCCTTTTTAAAATGCCCAAGTTTCCCTCATCGGTAGCACTTGAATTTCTTCCTATTTCCCATGGACGATCCTTCTCTTCCATGATTATCCTTATGTTTAGCTTTGAAGCTTTGTTGTCTCCGAGCTTCAAAGATTCATCATTGACTTTAACACCCACCATTTGCATGACTAAGGATTCTTACGAAGCTAACAAATTCTCAAACTCCTCCAAGGAAGGTTGTGTAGGCCATCCTTGAACCAAAATCACAAACGGTGTATACTCAGGTCGTAGACCTCTAATAATAAACTGTTTTTAACCTCGCCTCCTAAATTGATTCATTTGAATTAAGAACATTTATCTCAGAGCAAAGGTTCTTTACCTTAATGAAGAACTCTGAGATTGTAGACTCCCCCTGCTTCGCATTCTCCAGCTCGTTCTCTAGCAATTGTAGTCAAGCTTCATTCTTCTTGTTGAACAGTTGATCTAGCGCCCGCCAAATAGAACTAGCGGAATTACACCTTGAGATATGCTCAAATACTCACGAGGATATTGACCTCTTTAAAGCAAACTCCGCCTTGGTATTCTTCCGTGTTCATTCTTTTGTCGCTTCCGCTGTCGTAACAGCTCCCCTTGGTGGTATTGTGCTACTACTGCCGAAGACATCCCATAAGTCCTCACTAACCAAGAATGACCCCATACATGACTTCCATGACCGGTAGTTAGATTGGTTTGGGATCTCCATTCCCAATCCAACAATACGACCCGTTGAATCCATACTTAGAGTAAACTCAAGCTCTCTAAAACCCGATCTTGATGAGCACAATTAGAATGACTCTGGTACCATGTAAAGAAACCTCTTTTAATTTTTAATAGTGCTTAGCACTAGCCCAAGACCGTACAACCCCGAGAAAGCCGAAATAAACAATAGACTCTCTAAGTATGATGAAGAAATATGGAAGAACTTTTTGAGACTACTTGAAAGACTCTTAGAGAAATTTAGAGAACTTATGAATTGAAACACTCTTACTTGAACTTTATTTTATTCACTTGTTCAACTTTTTTATGTTCTTGTATGTTACAAATAAAAGGGGTGTGGAGGTATTTATAGGCAGCCCAAAGTACTTTACAAAAGCTCGAGATTATTCTACTAACCTTCTTACTTCCTATATATTTTATAAATTTCTAGAGTTCTCTACAATCTCTAGATTACTACCTTCTTATCTTACAACTATCTAGATATCTCTACAACATCTAGCTATCTCTACAACATCTAGATTATTTATCTTACAATTATCTAGATTATTCTACATTCTTATCTAGATAATTAACTAAAACAATTCTCTAGAATCTCAAAGGAGGTGATGAGATTATATGATGTTTCTAGAGATTTCTAAACTCTTCATTAAGCTAAACCAAAATCAAGTTTAATTTCAATAGGAATGTGGTGAGATCCAAATCTTTATCTGTAGAAGCTTATACAAATTAGATTCATATTACTTTTTTAAAAAAATATCGGGATCCTTCAGAAATCCTTCAAAAAATTATGTCATAAATCCCTCAGAAACCACTGCTTCCGACAGATTTTGACGGCTTACTCCGACTGATTCAAGCTATTCCTCTCTCTGTATTTTCTTTCAAAAACTTAATGATCTCATGTCATAGCATGTAAACACTATTATTAAATAAAATATCATATTGAACAAGCAAATAAAAAAAATGGTTGTTTTCGGGAATTCTCATATTTATAAAGTTTTCTAGCATCATATAAGTTTTATTATAATGAAAGTCAAACGTCAGTTTCGGTAAACATAACCAAATTATTGAATTAGGATATTTGTTTTAGAATGTTGTTGGATGTTAGTTTCATATCATGCCAATTCAATCTTATAATCTGAATTTTGCATAAAAACTCGCATGGTGTGGTTCTATATTCTATCATAGGTATAATTGGGCTATTTAACTAAGTAGCAATACTATAGATGAATATTAAGAAACCAGCAAAATTTGTTCAAAACTAAAATGCGTTGGTGGGTCTGCGTTGAACTTTTACGAAAATAACCTTGAGCACATTGAGCAGTCCAAGCAGCAGGGAACGTGTAAAATCTTTTCACTGTGCAAGCTAGTATCTCGTAGCTGAACCTAGTTTTATTAGCTAAATGTTCTTTTTCTCCTTCTTCATTGACAAATTAAAAAGATATTAGTATTTCTCTTCTTCTCCTGCAAAACAATGTTAGTGATTTAACTTATCACTTTATCAATTTTTTTTATAGAAGATTCGGAGTAACTTGACAAGGTCGGTTGCGTTGAAAGCGAGGTTCAACTTGAAAGAAACCATCAAGTGAACAGTATTTTCTGGTTTTGGTGGTTTTGTTCATCGGATGGTCGAAGTTGTAATTTTAATTCCAGTAAAGTGGTTTTTGGTTTTGGTGATGCTTTTATTGGCGGATCTGTTACTAATTTTGTTTCGAATAGTTTTTTGTTTACTTTCTAGTTTAGATTTGTGCTTCAATGGTGTTTGGACATGTACAGAGGTAAAAGAACTTTTGACGGAGACACGTGATCTCGGAAGTCACATCGAAAATAATCGTGATCTTTTACTGTAATCGACTAAGCTCTTATATGTCAGATACCTAAACATTTGTCATCAAATTAAGTGGCATATGGCTAATTTTTAACTTAGCGAGATATTACATCTAAAGAGAAAAGCGGTTATTACGTTATAAATTAAATAATATCAGCTACTAGATATGTTAGCCATTTAACAATACATTTGGAAGGCTAATTCTTAAATTATAATTAAATTAAATAAATTATTATCAGTTATTACATTTGTTAGCGTTCAAACAATGAGTTGAAAGAGTAATTGAAAAATGTAACATACTTGTTTATATGGTTCATAACTTTATTACAGTGTATAAACAATATATTTATGTTTAACACTCTAACTCAGTATCTAGCACAATAAAATAATTTATAACAATTTAAATAATATAAAAACACAAATAAAAAGGTTCATATTTTTCTATTATACAATGTATATTTCACTTGTTCACCATCTTTTCCTATTCATCTTCTTCCATAAAATCTTTTGGTGAGCCTCCAGCAGCCGAACCTATTCACTGAGTCGATTCAGTATAGTTAACAAGGGCCACTATTTTTCTAGAAGCATGAACCGGTTGTTCACTGGAATGGGTGGTCGTCGACTCGTAGCTCCGAATGAAAACTAATATGTGATTTCATGTATTTTGATCAATATCCCTTTCTTCAATTTGTGATAATATAAATATTAGACGTACAACTATTGATGTAGCATGTTATTTATTGTGATAACATAAGTATTAGACATACAATTATTGATTTAGCGTGTTACCAATAATGCTATATTATTTTTAAAACAAGCTAAAATATATATTCTACCTCTGATTTTGTATTTAGTGAGTTAATAAAATTGTTAGACATGAGGTCTAACTTTATATTTAACAGATTAATTCAATTATTGACAATTAATTTTCTAGTTATGTGTAATATGCCAGTTTAGATGTCTAAATTTTTTTTTATCGCGTTACATTTAATTGTGACAAAGAAACAATTACATTATCTCTTACCAAAAATTATGTTGATTAAACAAGAACGACGAATGGCATCTCTTACCAAAAATTATGAACAAAGAAGAGGCAAAGCAAAAAGAAGAATTCAATGAATGGGTAGTGATACAAACCTCACCAAAGTCCCCACCAATTGATGCATCTACACCTCAACCTCACCAAAATTACAATCAAGCCACTGCAGTGAAAATCTGTCGGACGACGATGATGAAATTGCCTCCGTCGCCGGGGAAGGAGAAGAAGAATCTTCTTCCCAAAATAGAATGCACAAATCGTGTCTCTCTCCTCTTCCGACAAAGAATTCATGGCAGATTTTATCCCACTTGATAGCCTATATGCGGTGACCCTTATCCCGACTGGTTCTTCGCCAGCCGCAAACAACCTCGTCTGAATCGGTAATTGGTTTTCCATTTGAAAATAAAACTCACAAACAAATATTCAAGAAGCTCAAAGCTATTTTCCCCCAAAACCCAGAAACTTCTCTTTCCAGCAATTTCAAGAAACTTATCAACAAAACTCAAATCTCTTTCACCTCTGCTTTCTCTGTTTCTCTGTCCTCGATATTTATTGATTAACGCAAAATATTTAATATTTAAATCATTTTGAATTTCAAACAGGAGTAAACGACTAAAAAATAAAATGGGATATCTAAATAAAATCTTCCGTCTGACACATAGAAACCTAGCTACGCATACTCTACAAACCAAAGACACAGGGTTATAAACGTACTTATGAAAAAGCCAACAGTACAATTGCTACTTACCTAAATATGCCAAAACGTGTTGCTAGCCTTTGCAAATTCTCTATAATTAAAACATGATGGGGGTAATATAATGACCCAAATTGTTATCTCCACCCATGAATTGGAGTGAAATAATATTAATCTTGATTATTTATTTGTACAAAGAAACGGATGACAAAATGTTTCTTTTTCGATTAATCCCATGCAGATAAATACACTATTTATTTACGGTTTTCCCGCTTTGTATTCTTGCAAAATTTGACATTTAGTGTCGTTATCTACAAGATCGTCCTTAATTTCTTTAAAAAAAAACCGTTTCAATATCAATTATCTCGTTTCAATAATTTCTTTAAAAAAGGAACAAGCATTTTTAATGCAACAGAGGAAACGTGAGGTTCTTTGTTTGTTACTCTAAAGTAACGTTAACACTTTCCATTGTTGATCTCATCACTTCATCGAAACAGTTGCATGCGAACAATGTCTTCGACTTCAAATCTCTTCCTTGACAATACAATCAATCTTAGTCCTTATGCAATTCTCATTCTCACTGCAATCTTCTCATTTCTCTTGTGCCGCTTCAAATGCCAACCGCAACGTCCTCTGCTGCCTGGACCGCGAGGGCTACCTTTTGTGGGAAACCTCCAATTTCTTGACCCGGAGCTTCACACCTACTTCACAAACCTCGCTCAAAACATGGTCCAATCTTCAAACTCAATCTCGGCTCAAAACTAGCCATCGTGATCAATTCTCCATCACTAGCTCGAGAGATCTTGAAAGACCAAGACATCAATTTCTCAAACCATGACGTTCCCATCACGGCTTGAACCATTACATATGGCGGTATCGACCATCTTTGGTCACCCTATGGTGTCGAGTGGAGAATGCTTAGAAAATTTTGTGTAGCCAAGCTTCTTAGTCGTACAAATTTGGATTTTTCTTACAAGCTTCGACGCAAAGAAATAAGAAAAAGAACTAAATATCTATACGAGCAAGGTCAAAAGAAATTACCGGTGAATGTTGGAGAACAGTTGTTCTAGACGATGATAAATCTTATAATGAATATGCTATGGGGAGGGTCGGTAAAAGCAGAGGAGATGGAGAGTGTTGGAAAAGAGTTTAAAGTTGTGATTTCTGAGATAACTAGGCTTTTGGTTGAGCCTAATGTTTCAGATTTTTTCCCGTGGCTAGCGAGGTTCGATCTTCAAGGGCTTGTGAAGAAGATGCATGGGCTTGCTCAAGAGCTTAATGTGATACTTGATCGAGCCATCGAGCAGATGCAAAGGCTAAGAAGTGGGGATAGTGAATGCAAAGACTTTTTTCAATACTTGATGAAGTTAACGGGCCAAGAAGGTGACTTGGTGATATGCTCGAGTTTTACCCGAAATAAATCACTGCAAGTGCACAGGCACGCAGTAGTATATTCAGGGATCGAATCCACAGAGACCAAGTGTTACGCAACAAATTATAGACTATTGAACTAAGCTAAGCAGGAAACAAAGATGGATGATTGTTATCAAATTGAAAGACAAGATTGCAAGTAAAAACGATTTAAATTCAGATAAATAAAAGCGTTAGGTATTAGGGAATTCTCAGGAAATCACATTCATAAACCAGACAACTATTCAGATTCTAATATGCATGCATCTCAAACTCAAAACACTGATATAAATTGCTCCACTTTCGTGATAACAATTACTTTCCCTAGAGATCCGAGTGCCTAAACTTTCGTTTGATCACGGCTATCCTAGACAAGCATTACAGTTCAGGTTTGATCAGTTCATAATACTCTATAACTAACCTTTCGAATTGTTATAACGCATTATTTATCAACAATAATTCTAGCAATACACAAACTTTTGGAATGTGTATCAACCTAAGATTTAGTAATTAAATGGCCAGTTCAATCCTAGCATTATGCCTAACAGTGATGAAGATGGTAATTGATAATCAACCTATTTGTGTCTAGTTTAATCTGTGAGATCCATTTGAAAACCCTAAAACCTAACTAGAAAACTACTCAGACATGATTAAAGAACAAGCAAAAACCATGGATAAGAATAGCATAATCAATAGAATAAGAAATCAAAAAGGGTTCAGAAAGCTTCTCCAAAAGGTGATGAGATCTTCTCCCAATTACAACTCTGAATCTCTAAAAAATCTGAATAAAATCGTGCATGTCCCAAATAACAAAACCCTATGTGTATTTATAAAATAAAACGGAATCTGGAAAATTTCCTAAAAATCTGGGGACTGGACCGGTCGGTCCAGTTTCCAGAGAGCAAAGCTTCTTCACGTGATCAGTCTGGATTGGTCGGTCCACATCTGGATTGGTCGGTCTGAAAGTGGATTGGTCGGTCCAGTTTCCAGAGGCCAAAAATCTGCAAATCTTCAAATAGGGACCAGTTTCCAGAAAACTCCAATTTTTGCTCAATTGCTCAAATCTCCTTCCCAAACGCGTGCGGTTCCAAATCTTCGAGTATGGATCTAAATATCAACTCAAAACAACTCAAAAGACTCTGAAAACTCGTCAAACTCGTGGTTAGGAATGTCCAAATTCACGTTATATCACTCGGATGTTTCCATTACGCTTAACCATGCCAAAGCCATACTCATGGTAATTATTGCTTTCAATTTCGTTATTTTAGAATTTAAACATCTGGAGGGTATTATATTCAAGAAAAGTGGAAGAAAACTATATTATCATGGAACTGTTGTTAGATTATGGGCTTCCAACTTCAAATCAATTTGACAATGAGTTGATTGTCTAATATTCCTTACTAGTCTTGGACTCGTGATACACAGGGTAATCATATTAAGTTTTAGTTAATAACCCATTGAATTACTAAATATATATATATATATGGATATACAATAAAATATGCATCTTAAATCATTAGATATCAATTTCTATCTATATTTTTATGTTCTAATTCATCCCACACAAATCCTACAATATATAAGTGTAATTCAATTCATATTCTAAATAACAAAGAAACCAAATTACTATATTCATACCCATAATGAATATATATATTCTTCAAATAATGTAGCGTTAAATTAAGACTTAATAAACTTCATGTAAATAATTTCATCATACCTATAAATTATTTTAATAGTAGTTATATTGTTATTATCTTTTTTTTAACTTATATAATTTTCATTTTATACAATTTCTTTCTCTTTTTAAAATATTGAAAGTGCTTATATTTTCTTAAGTCAGACTTTTTGTTTTTTGTGATTCTATAATTATATTAAAAAAATATGTTTATAGATTTATACAATCTTTGAAATGGCTTTGCATATCGTAAACGTTTAAATTTAGGTTTTCATACCCTTTTAATTAATATTTTTTCATTTTATATATCCTTTTTTTTTATCATTCGTCTTTTTCAAACATTCTCTTCTTTTTTTTCCTATAACTTATATTGTTTCTAAGTTATTGTTTCCAATTTTTAATCTCTACTTTTTTTTATTTGATTCTCTCAATTTTTTATTAGTTTTTTTTATAAGTAGTTTACACTATAGTTTATACTATATTAGAAATTTTCTTGTTATTCTAATTAGTTCGGACTATTAGAAATTTTCATTTTTACAATTCGTTTTATGTTAAATTTATCTTTATTGCTAATCGTTTTAAACTAAATATCTTATATAATTATTCGTATAGAGGTTTTTTACAATTTGTAAAATTAGTTTATGCTTGTTTTCTTTTTCCATTTTAACTTCTTCCTTTTTGGGTAATTAACAATTTGGATATTGAAAAACTTACACATATTTAAATAATTGACATGTGTTAAAATCGACTATTTAACACATGTCACGATCTCGTGAATTACAACTTTGCGTATCCTCTTTTATATAATAAGATAAGATTAATTTGAGCGTCAAAAAAAATATTGATATTTATTTGTTGGGCATGGGAAGTGATTCGATAACTCATGTTGATGTCTGTGTGTAGGATATGGTGGTTGGTGGCACGGACACATCAACAAACACGATAGAATTTGCGATGGCCGAGCTAATAAACAAACCGGATATGATGAAGAGAGCGCAAAATGAGTTGGACGAAGTTGTAGGCAAAGATAACATTGTTGAAGAATCACACATTACTAGACTTCCTTACATATTAGCCATTATAAAAGAAACATTTAGGCTTCACCCGACCGTTCCTTTATTAGTCCCTCACTGTCCGACTGAAACCGCGGTGGTGGGTGGCTACACTATCCCTAAAGATACTAAGGTCTTCATCAATGTTTGGTCTATTCACAGAGATCCAAACCCGTGGGAGAATTCAACTGATTTTTGTCCTGAAAGGTTTCTTGATAAGAAGTCTTGTGATTTCACTGGAAACAATTATAGCTTTCTTTCATTTGGATCTGGCCGAAGAATTTGTGTCGGTGTAACACTTGCCGAGAGGATGTTGTTGTACACTCTCGCAACGCTATTGCATTCATTCGATTGGAAGGTTCCAGAGGGACATGTGGTGGATTTGGAAGAGAAGTTTGGGATTATCTTAAATCTCAAGACACCTCTCGTTGCCTTACCCGTCCCGAGGTTGTCCAGTTCGAGTCTTTATCTATAGAAGCTAATGTTGTTGTTATCTTTGGTAATTATTACAAACACACAAAACAATTACCGAGATGTTTAATGGTAAATTCCTATTAAAGCTAGCCTTGTCATGAACCCAAGCGTATCTCATGATTGATACTTTAAAAATCAAATTAAATAGAATAACTACATGAATAATATTACCCTAAATTTCACACATAATGTACAACATGTTATTTTAATATATACTAACACATTTCATTTCGTAAAAATGAATTTTGAGCTAAGCACGCATATAATCTCGTTCATCTCGTCAAGTCGCTATTGTTTTACTCTGTGGAAATATGATTTTGGTCCAGTCCAAGAGATCACAATGAGAAGTTGATACCTAATGGTGAGTTTAAATGGATCTCTCAAGACCAAAAATAAATCAAAATTGAATCAAAAAATCGAAATGGGCTTGAGCCGGCTTCTGTTGGTAGAGATTAGGGCATCTCCAATGTATTACACCATATTTTACACTAAACTGGTGTTGGGTTTATTCCAATGTATTACACCATTTTCTACGCCAAAAAAAAATATTCTAAATTTATTCTTTTACAAATTTACATATTAACCCATATACTTTTTTTTAGTTTGATTAATAATAAAATAATTTAAATGTAACATTAAATATGAAAAGAAGAATATAATACATCATATAAAATAAAGGTATGTATAATAGATTTTGGTTTAATCATCATAAAAATATTAGATTTGGGTTTAATTGTCATCATTTATATATGTTTTTTATTAAATTTGAAATTATTTATAATTTGAAGGACCAATTTATAAATAAAAAGGTTTTACACCAAAATGGTATAGGATTTGGTATTGGGTTGAAGAAGATTTTAAACAAAAAATGGGATTTGGTGTAGGGTTGAAAATGGTCTGGCTCTGTAGGACAGGTGTCACGTTTTCACTGGCTTGTGATTTTTGGAGTAGGAGAAATACAGAAAAAAAAAAAAAGAATCGTGGTTTTGTTTCTCTCTCTCTGCGACATTCCTCTGAAAAACAATCGCAACTTACAAGTCTTAAGATGGAAGGATGTACCAACTTGGGAGGATTTGCACTCTCTTCGTCGAGCTTATCCACTCTCTGGCTTGCAGACCTTCATTCTCTCTCAAAGATGGTAATTGAATTTCCCATGTTGTTGTCTCTCATGGTTTATGAAGAGAATTTGTATATCTATTCAACTGGATATTTTATTTTCTTTTGTCAGATATTCAACTGTCCAAATCTTACGGAAATATCGCTTGAATTTTCTTGCCAAGAAGATGATTCAACTGATCTTGTTACAATGGTTAATGGTCTAGGAAGGACTTGCACTAGATTGCAGAAGATTCACATTGCCTCTCTGAAGCTTTCCCATTCTGTTGTACTCACTCTCACTGGTGTGAATTTCAGGTTTGTTCATTTCCTCTGTTTCAAGTCTCTGAGTATCATGTGAGAGGAAAATTCTTCTTTAAAATTGATCGGTTTCTTTAATGTCCAGGGGGATTTTGTAACACATTCTTTGATTCAGTTTCTTTTGTAGAAAACAATCTTCTTGTAATCGACTTTTGCAATGTATTTGAGTATAAGTATAACTTTCTAAGAGTTTCATTTCATTCTCATTCTTAAAACTCCACTCATTCTCATTATCAAAACTCTTACCAATTCAAAACTCTTCTCATTCTTAATAACACTTCATCCTCACACTTCTTATGATAACTTTGATAACACTTCATCCTCACTTCTAATGGTTGAACATATTAAGACTAGAGCCAGACTTAATTGTCTTTTTCATCGTACTATTTTTTTTTCAATCTCATGTTTTAATATATATATTATTTTCATTATTATCCATTTTGCAAACATTTAATTTTTTTTCTTTTATGAGACCGACACCGGTCTCACCAGTGGAAACAAATTTATTAATAGCCTCTTATTGCTCAAATAATAAACAATTATTAAAAATAATACTAAATTATGTTTTGTGAGACCACAATTGGCTCACCATTGTGCATGCTCTAAGGTAGATCATCTTCTTCGTACCTTTTCCTCTAAAAGTACTAATTTCCTTCATACGAAGATGGTTCATACTAAAGCTCGTATTCACTAAATGTTCAAAATTATATCTAAGTATGATTAAGACATTCAAAATTATAAGTAACATCTGCCTATATGTTAGGAATATTTATCAGCCTGAGATCGTTGAGCGTTATTTTATTTGCGTGCATTCTAAATAAGATATATACATATTTGCATGTGTTTCTAAATTAGTATATCTTGGTATTGAAGAAAATGTCTTATGCTGTTTGCTTTTGTTGATAGATATTCATAATGCAAATCTTGAATCACTGTATTGGATGATCAATTGCATTAAGATATTTGGAACTCAAATTAGCAGAAATATTATATGAAATGACTGGTAAAAATTATGTGGTCTTCTTAGTGGGGTTTGACACTGATAAAGGGGATGTGATTCCCTTTTCCCTTCTACAAGTCGAATTATCTAGAAACTTTTAATCGTTTATTATGACCTGCAGGACTTGCATTTCCGCCTCCGTACTTCTACAGTGAGTTTCTGGCCATAGTAAAGCAGCATGTTCTTCTTGCAAGGTTTGTGTATGCCTGTGAGATAATTTGTCCCTGGGATGTATTGATATGGTTATTTATGGGTCTAAAATTAGGTGTCTCCATTGTATGGGTCTAAAATCAAAAGTGTCTTAAAACATATAAGCTAATAAAATTTAATTAAAATTAGTTTAAGACACCCATGATTAGTGTGACCATTGCTCAATGGTCTGATGTTCTTTTGTTTGTTACTATAAAGTAACGTTAACACTTTCCATTGTTGATCTCATCACTTCATCGAAACAGTTGCATGCGAACAATGTCTTTGATTTCAAATCTCTTCCTTGACAATACAATTAAAATCTTAGTCCTTATGCAATTCTCATTCTCACCGCAATCTTCTTATTTCTCTTGTACCATTTCAAACGCCAACCGCAACCGCCTCTGCCGCTTGGACCGCGAGGTCTACCTATTGTGGGAAACCTCCCATATCTTGACCCAGAGCTTCACACCTACTTCACAAACCTCGCTCAAAAACATGGTCCAATCTTCAAACTTAATCTCGGTTCAAAACCAAGACATCAATTTCTCAATTCTCCATCATTAGCTTGAGAGATCTTGAAAGACCAAGACATCAATTTCTCAAACCATGACGTTCCCATCACGGCTCGAACCATTACATATGGCGGTATCGACCTCCTTTGGTCACCCTATGGTGTCGAGTGGAGAATGTTTAGATGTGTTGTCAAGCTTCTTAGTCGTAGAAATTTGGTTTTTTCTTACAAGCTTCGACGCAAAGAAAACAGAAAAAGAACTAAATATCTATATGAGCAAGGTCAAAAGAAATTATCGGTGAACGTTGGAGAACAGTTGTTCTTGACGATGATAAATCTTATAATGAATATGCTATGGGGAGGGTCGGTAAAAGCAGAGGAGATGGAGAGTGTTGGAAAAGAGTTTAAAGCTGTGATTTCTGAGATAACTAGGCTTTTGGGTGAGCCTAATGTGTCGGATTTTTTCCCGTGGCTAGCGAGGTTCGATCTTCAAGGGCTTGTGAAGAAGATGCATGGGCTTGCTCAAGAGCTTAATGTGATACTTGATCGAGCCATCGAGCAGATGCAAAGGCTAAGAAGTGGGGATAGTGAATGCAAAGACTTTTTGCAATACTTGATGGAGTTAACGAACCAAGAAGGTGACTCGGATGTTTCCATTACGCTTAACCATGCCAAAGCCATACTCATGGTAATTATTGCTTTCAATTTCATTATTTTAGAATTTAAACATTTGGGAGGGTATTGTATTCAAGAAAAGTGGAAGAAAAATATACTATATTGGAATTGTTGTTAGATTATGGGCTTCCAACTTCAAACCGATTTGACAATAAGTAGATTGTCTAATATTCCTTATATATTACTAAAAATGTCTTACAATTTTTTATGTTTGATAGTATTTCCTAATAGCTTCCATCCTTTTGACATTTTGCAGAATATCTATCAAATTTTTGGTCACTTCAGTATGTAGATGTCAATTATAGGTTATAAGATTAATTTGGGTGTGAAGAAAAATATTGATATTTAATTGTTGGGCATGGGAAGTGATTTGATAACTCATTTTGATGTTTATGTGTGTAGGATATGGTGGTTGGTGGCACGGACACATCAACAAATACAATAGAATTTGCGATGGCCGAGAGCTAATAAACAAACCGGATACGATGAAGAGAGAACAAAATGAGCTAGACGAAGTTGTAGGCAAAGATAACATTGTTGAAGAATCACTCATCACTAGACTTCCTTACATATTAGCCATTATAAAAGAAACATTTAGGCTTCACCCGACCATTTCTTTGTTAGTCCTTCACCGTCCGACTGAAACCACGGTGGTGGGTGGCTACACTATCCCTAAAGATACTAAGTCTTCATCAATGTTTGGTCTATTCACAGAGATCCAAACCTGTGGGAGAATTCAACTGATTTTTGTCCTGAAAGGTTTCTTGATAAGAAGTCTTGTGATTTCACTGGAAACAATTATAGCTTTCTTCCATTTGGATCTGGCCGAAGAATTGGTCTATTGAGAGAGATCCAAACGTGTGGGAGAATCCAACAGAGTTTTGTCTTGAAAAGTTTCTTGATAAGAACTCTTGTGATTTCACTAGAAACGATTATAGCTTTCTTCTATTTAGATATAGCCGAAGAATTTGTGCTAGTGTAGCACTCGCTGAGAGGATGTCGTTGTACACTCTCAGAACTGTGACACCCCGGTTTCAGTTTCAGAGCATATATTGTATATGCGGTATATGCAAAGAGGCTTAAAGGAATTGATTTGGCTACTATATCACCAAAGTGTACTTATCTTTTCGATCACTAAGAGAACTCCAGAGTTAAGCATGCTTAAGCTAGAGTTGTTCAGGATGGGAGACCTATTGAGAAGTGATTTTCAGTATTGTGTGAGTGAGGTCAAAACACGAGAAAAGATCGCGTGGTGATTTGCAGGGTCAGTAAACATGACTTCCAAGCCTCCTGGACTAACGCACCGACTGTCTGATATGGGTGGGCCATGGGCCGAGAGTGGACGTGGGGCCCATAGGGAGATGAGGATTTCTCTCGATGGGATTAGGATTTCCCCACGCCGGTGGTCTGGGCGTTATAAGTGGTATCAGAGCGAGCCTGACAACTGTGTGAGTTAGTTTGTCGGGGTAACGATCTTGGTATGCGCAACGAGGATGTTCTGATCTGTTAGTGTGGGTGATTGTGACACCTTGGTTTTCAGAGTATATATGGTACATGCAGAGAGACTTAAAGGAATTGATTTGGCTACCTATATCACCAAAGTACACTTCACTTTTTGGTCACAGGTCTTGAGAGAACCCAAAGTTAAGCGTGCTTAAGCTGGAGTAGTTTCAGGATGGGTGACCTACTGGGAAGTGATTTTCAGTATCGTGTGCGTGAGGTCAAAACACGAGAAAAGATCGCGTGGTGATTTGCAGGGTCAGTAAACATGACTTCCGAGCCTCCCGGACTAACTCACCGACCGTCTGACATAGGTGGGCCCATGGGCCGAGAGTGGACGTGGGGCCCCGATGCGGTCCTAAATTCGGATGATGCAAAAGATTTTTAAATTTATAAACCCTAATCTGCAAGTGCACAATTGACAATTGTAGTACTTAGGGGTCGATCCACAGGAGACTATGTTGTTACGCTATAAATCTATATGATGCAGAATAAGCTAAGAGAAAATATATTTGGTTTTGAGGTTTACGAAGAAACAAAGCAAAGCAATAAAATAAAGGGATAGATAAATCAAAACACGCAAGATAAAAGCAATTAAAAGGAACTAATGCAACATGATCTACACGGTTTTTAAAGAGATGCAACTAGTGTTCAAGAACTCAAATCACTATGGTGGAATCATTCCCCTTTCGAGGTTTTGAAACCTATAACTCCTACCCCAATAGACTCAACTTTCGATGGTTATTGCAAGGTGGAATCACGCTGTAAGAATGAGATTCGATTGTTCATTAAACTCATTAACTAATCTTTCGAATTGTTAAGACGACTAACCTATCAAATACTAGATCCGATCGGTGCAAAAGCTTTTGGAATCGGCACCAATCTAAAATCGGTCACTAGGTAGCTAATCTAGATCACGCCTTGAGTATAAATAAAGATAGAGAATCAATCTAGAAACAAGCTCAATAAATATGTAGAAGATGCAACAAAAGAACTTTAAAATAATTTTATATTAAGCATACAACTACTCTACGTGTTATGAAACATGGAGCAACTAGAGAAATAGGTGGATCTCAAAGCACAAGGCTTGAGAAGAACACCATGGCCTTCATCGCTCTTTTACAAAGGATAAAGATGAAGATCTAAAGAGAATAACGAAGATACATGTTTATTATTGATTTGTGGTGCATAGGCCTGCTCTCCTTCTCGCAAGAGGCTAAAATCAAGTATATATAGGTGTAGGAAGAGGTCTTCGGTCGGTGGAACTCCTAGGGTTTCAGTTCGGGCAAAAACGTTTTTTTGTCGATGAATGCGCAGAAGTGGCCACGGCACCGATCGGTCACACTGGTCACGTGGATTGGTCTGGGTTCTGGCTCAAAACATGCTCCTTATGCGTGGCTTCACTTAAATGAGCCGTTCTGTGGGTTGGTTCGGTGCTTAGACCCATCTTGGACTTGATTCTTCTTCTACGCAGAATGACATGTCTTTAGTAAAATTTGAATAACTTCCACACTACAACTCCATTTGATATAATTCCAACTCCATTGGAAATCTGACTCAAATGGCTATCTCCATATGAAATTTTAATGCCGTCAAAGTTGATTTGATCTTCCGCTGTCCAACTTGGGAAATTGTGAAAACTTCAACTTGGGGGACTTAGATTGGCTCCTTTGACCTTGGTAAGTTGTTGTAGGATGAATAATACTTATTTTGCTCCTTTTTACTCTTTTTTTGATGATTTGACCTATATGACTCTTCAAAACCAAATATACGAGAAAACTACCTCCTTTGATAGAAAACTTTATTAAATAGAATATAAAATAGATAAAAATAGGTAGTAGAAGTGGTAAAATACCGGGTATATCAGGCCCATTGGAAGATGGAAATTTCTCTTGACGGAATGGGGATTTCTCTTACGACGGCGGTCGGGGCGTTACAGCTCTCGCTGCCTTACCCGTCCCGAGGTTGTCCAATTCGAGTCTTTATATATAGAGACTAAGGTTGTTTTATAGGGCAATTCTTATATTATCTCCCCAAAACAAAAATTACCAGGTTCTTTGGAGTAAAGTACAATGTATTTCTGGAGTTTCTAATCTTCACATAAGTTGTATAAAAATGAACATCAATTTTGGTAAAAATAGCAAAACTAGTACTATTGAACTAGGACCATCAATCACTTATCAAATTTTCTTATAATGGTTAACATTATTGGTTAATTAGGTGTATAATAGTTTTAGGGATTCTAATTAGGTATATAACATGATGTGAATAGTATTTAGGTAACTAACACACTCTTAAAATTTGACTAAAATACCCTTAATGATCTAATTAGTTGGCTATTATGTTAATTAAAATAGTTGACTATATGTTGATTAAAATAGTTGACTATGTAAAACACTGTCTATGTAAACGAGTGTTTGCTATTTTAGTTATAATATAGTTCACTTTGTGATTAATTCACTATAATTATATTTGACTATTTATGCATGCATAGTCAGCTATCCGGTTATTTTTAAAGATTTATTTGCGAATAACCAACTATCATATCAAAACATAGTTGACTATATTGTCTATGTAAACGAGTGTTTGCTATTCTAGTTATAATATAGCTTACTTTGTGATTAATTCACTATGATTATAGTTGATTACTTATTCGTGCATAGTTAGCTATCAAATCATTTATTTTTAAAATATTTATATGCGAATAGCCAACCAAAAAAAATATATGCCATACATTCACGAAATATTTAAAAAACTAACGCAATATTTTTCTTTAGTTTTCCTTTAACCAAAAAAAATATTTGTCCAGACGATGGCTATGGATGTTGTGAAGATCACATGCTTGAATTTGAGATGGATCATTAGAGACATCTTAAAACCCAAGCCCAATAAGAAGTCCACTAAGAAATAAAGAACCTACTAAGGAGTCCACTAAGAAGCCCAATAAGTATGAAGCCCAATAAATATTATGTTTAATTAAAATAAATATGTAAGAAATATCTATAAGTGTGTAGAATAATCTATAAGTGTAATGAGGTAAGCGCTTACGTAAGCGACTTAAATGCCTCTCCTATAAATAAGGGATGTATCCATCCATGTAAGGGACAAGTTTTCATTTCTAATAAAAAGTTTCTCTCTCTAAAAACATGTCTCTCTAGATTCTCTCTAAGTTTTCTAGATCTCAACATCTTCATAAGCTTTGTATTCTTTCTTTCATAAACACAAGTAGCGATCGAAGTACTCGAGATTTCTGGATAGACCCAGAAGAGTTTCCGGTCTAAACAACACGGCTCTGCCAATACGGTAGTCGTGAAGGGGTATCTCTAACAGTGGATTGAGCCATGGCTGATGAGTTAGTGCCTACGATGCTCTCTTTTACCTGAGACCCTTTCGCGGCGATCAACACGGCTTAGTCAACACGTTTAGATCTGCGAAGTCTCTCCTCCGCCTATCCTTTAACAAGATGCAATATGTGGATATTCCTCTTCTTCGGATGACTACCCAAAATTAGCCTTTATGGCCTAAAAACATGTCAATTATGTTTAGGTTAAATGATTAGGATTTTAGTTATAGTTTTTCTTTTTTCATAAAACCCAATTTCCATGTACACTATTCTATTTGTTCAAAGAGTTATACACTAATCATACATAATCCACATGAATGGATTCCATATATACACATAGATTTGCATTTACATATATACATCCCCGGCGTTGTTGGTGGCTCGGTCTCCCCTGAGATGTCTTCGTGTTCGTGCCTGGTGAAGGTCTACAAACCGGATCTTTAAGGACGTGATCCGTTTTGGTAGACTGGATTTGGAAGCTTTCTCGTAGATCTAGCTCCTAGATGTGGCAAAATCTGGTGCTGCAGGGCTAAGGTGGTCTGGTTTCTCGATTCTGGCTCGACGGTGAGTGGGCTCTTCTCTTGTGAATCACCGGATGTCTTCTCCGTTTGAAGGATCTACTTAAGGACGGTGGAGAACCCGATTGGTCTAGTTTTCCCGGCGAGTTTCCATTTAGGAGTCTTCCTTCCTCTTCTGTTGGCCTCGGTTTCGAGATTCAGGTCTAGCTTCTTCCTGGTTCTGGTGTTCTTGGTTTCCTTACATCGTTTGCTCGAGATGTGGGATCGGTTGTGGTGTGGACTCTTCAGATCTACATCGGCTCGGAAGTTTTACTTCCCTTCGTTTCAGGTTCTGGTTGCTGCGCTTGGTGGGGGTGCTTTTTCTTCTTTCACGGCGGTCGGAGGAGTTGCCTCGGCGGAGGAGTTGTCCCGTCTCTCGGTGTGGATGTCCCTATCGATTTGTACGGCTCCTCCCTGAGGGATTAGTACTGCTCCGAGCATGTTTCTCCTAATCGTCGATCGTCTCTGAAAGTCTTTTGCATCCATCAACGCCACCTCCTAAGCCGTCGATTTCGCCGGAGTTCAGCGTGGCGGCGGCAACGATCTAAGGCTGGGAACTTGTTTCTAGTCTTAGAGTTTTGTTGTTATTGGGCCTTGAATAGGCCTGGCCCAGTAGATTATTATGATTAGAGGGATAAACCAAACCCAATTGGGATTTGTTGGTTTGGCCTAGTACTATTTAGTACTTAATAAACAAAAAACCAAAAAAATTAGTTAATGAAAAGTTTCAAAGAAAAAAACATATATACATCATGATGTTGAGGGCCTTCCAAAGAAGTGAGAAGTCTGACCTCATGATGTTGAGGGCCTTGAGGCTGTTTGAGAAGGATTTAATCCCAACAAAAAGACTTAGGCCATGATTATCAAAGATCCCTTGGGATCCAATTATAATATAAAATTATTAAAACACACTCTCTTTCTTCCTTTTACTCAACTTTATACCTTCTCTTTCATCCTTTTACTCAACTTTTATTAATTTTATATTTAAACACTCTCTTTTCCTTTTAAACACTCTCTCCAAAAGATCCAATTTTCTCTCCAAAAGATCCAATTTTAGACACTCTCTCTTCCTTTTTAAACACTCTCTCTTCCAAAAGATCCAATTTTATTAATTTTATATTTCAACATACCCCATAACAACACTCTCTTTCTTCCTTTTACAACCATTTTAATAATTTTATATAGACTTTAGACCCCAAGGGATCTTTGATAATCATGCCCTTAGGGACATTGGTCCAAACTCCTAGGACCTACTTTAAACGTAAAACAGATACAGCTCAATACTAGTTTACACCCCCATAATATACTTTACTTTGGGTTTAATTAAAGCACCATGAGTCTATGGAAGATCTAAAAGTTGGCTATTTCTTTATTTCGTACTTCACCCATTCTCAAGCTAAAACAGATCCAGCTCCACAAACGGGAAGGTCATCTTCGAAGTTTGGGGATGCCCTAAGGATCGGATTGCGTTCAAAGAAATTTGTGGGTTTCAAATCGAAACTAGCAGAAACCGTGGGCATTATCGGAAAATCTTCTTGACATGGAACATGATGGAAACCAAGTGTGTACCACACAACTATATCCTTGTTCTCTATGTCTCTATCCCTGAACCACACCAATAATACATCAAATTAGTATATAAAGTCAAATGATACCTATCCAATTAATAATATTATTTTGCAATTAATCACCTGTCGGACCAAACTGCAAGAGTATCATCACCATGGCTTTGGTAAGTGAACAAACCACCAGCCCATTGCTCGGACTTATTGTATGGAGTGACCCAAATTTGGTTATTGGTAAATGCCGCTCGCTTCTGCGGCGGATCATCATGGTCTAGCAAATCAGCAGCCGTTGCTCTAGGCACAACTTTGTAACCCGTTGGGTTACCGACCCTAGTGGTTTTATTAGAATTAATGATGTGGAATTCCGACGGATCGTACAAGCTAAGCTTAATCTGACCATCTTTTTCGGTTTTCGCAACATTCCTGACCGTTTTCATATAACTCTTCCTAGGTGACTCACCCGGCTCGGTCTCCTGCCGCTTGAGGTTCACTTTGACAAAGGAATTTTCGGGGCCATCGACGTCCAGGTCAAGGTAGAAAGTGACGTAGTGATCATGAATTACCCCAATTACATTTTCAGACAGAAGCGTGCCGTGAAGCTCTTCTTCATTACCGTTTTTGTCTTTCTTTACTTGGTTCTTGTTTTGAAATGGTGTCCCTTTCACCATTAGTATTCCACTAAGTCCGACCTAGTCATTTGTATACCGTCCATTTGTGTGGTTGGTGACAAAATAAAATGAATATTCATTACGACACTAAATCTAGTGGAATCTTTTGTTTTTGGAAAATGATATAAAGTTAGAAAATTACCTTAGCTTTGATAAGCCCATCAGTTTGGAACTCGTAATCAATAATGTAATCATAATTACCTACTGAAGCTGCCATTCGTACCACTAACGTCACCTTTGGTCTCACTTCCCTTATCTGCTCAATATTTGCAGTAGAAATTAAATTAAGAGTAATTTTAAGTTACGAGTTATCCAGAAAATTAACTATATTTTTTTAAAAAAATTTGTTAAAATATCATTAAAAAAATGGATGATATAGTAAGCTAAAATATTATGTTTAGGAGGGTTTATTGGTTTAGTATTTTAATAGATTTTCAAATCCAACATGTGTATTTTGATTAGTATTTGACAATAACAAAGTTTTCCAATGGATTTGAGTCTTTGTACTTTTAACATATAATCCTTCTAAATCTACTAAAATCTATTTAAAAAATTCAAATTCATAGGTAAATACGTATGATTGAATAAGAAGTGATTTTGATTTGTATTTGAGAATCTTAAGACATAATTTTAGAGAGGATTTTAAAATGATTAATTGAAAAATATAAAATTTGGTTAGGATTTTCAAATCCATTAAAATACAAAAACTAATAAATCCCCTTTAGTTGAGATTAATTTGTAAAAGGACTAAACCGGCAAACAATATCCCAATGAATCGTTTTTGCAAATCTAAAAAAATTATGCCTATCTACCTAATGGTCACTACTCACTACCTAATTTTTTGGTTAATCTTTAAACCATCCAAATTTTCATTTTAACGTAATTTAACCCCGAAACTTTTTTCCATGTAAAACTGAGCCATGAAACTGAGGGAACCAAAAGAACTAACCGGTAAACCAGTGATGGGGCTTTCGGAGTGACGCCACCCAATATCTCCGGCGTAACTCTCAAACACACAAATCATATTCTCTCTCACAAACGGCGTTCCGTCAGCCGCCGCGAAAACAGCATCCATATAAACGGCGTTTCGTGGACAATCGTTAAGCGGTACAAGCGGCATGGCTTGTAAACCAAACCCATACTCACCAGCATCCATGTAAGTCTTGAAGTACCACGCGTCCGATGGATCCATATACGGAACAAAAAGCTCCGACACAAACCCTTTGTACATCACGTCGCGTGTCTCTCGCGTGTCCGGGTCATGCACCCTGACGCGTGATATAACCACACCAGCTCTCGGGTCAGGTTTCAAGTGAAATTCCCAATTTGCCCATTTCACTAGATGGTTCTCTTCAATAACAAAGCTCGGACCACGTGGCTGCTCTAGTGATATCGGGTTGAGACGTCTGGTTTTGTCGTTTTTTAGGTTTTCGAACCGGTAATCGGTATTAGTTGAACCGGGTATCGGTATAGTCGGACCGGTATCGACTATCTCCATCACTTGCTTTGTATCTAAATCTATTAGAATAGTTAAACCTTCGATAGGTCGCATGTAGAAATTAGCCGTACCTTGACTAGAGTAACACTGACTTTTAATAACCCTAACGTTCTCTTCTTTTTTACCATACCAACCACTAGATATAGGAAAACAATTCACGTCCGTTAGATTAACTCCACGAGAAATAATCGTACGGTTGAATTCTTCGTTTGAGAACGGAGCCAACGTGACTTGGCTCATTTCCTCTATAGTCATCATCGGATAGCCCGAAACACGAACCGGATTGTCCGCTAACTCGACCCGACCCGAAGATATATCGACGTTTAGGACATGCGTGTCGAGACCGACAAGTGCGATGACCGAAGCTTTCCTTGGAGGGAGAGTGTTTCCCTTTTTCCACTTTAGGACAAGTTCCTTGTCCGGTTCTTCGAGTACCACGGAGTGAAGCGCGTGTGATGCACGTAAGGAGGAGAAGAGCGCGTGAGAGGAGAGGATCGATCGGACTTTGTTGAGCTCGACCACTGTGAGTGGGTCGAGAGGGTGGATTGGTGTGTCGGACACGTGGTAATGGTTTTTGGGTTTTGATTTAGGGTTGTTTTTAGGATTGGGTCGTGGTTTTTTGTTGAAAAGGAAGTTTCTTGATGCACAAAGTGGTGAAGAGGAAGAGTCGGTGGTGGTGCAGTCAAGAAGCACCGTCGTGGACGACGGCGAATGAGAGAAGTTAGTGGAAGTGAAAGAGATGATTAAACAAGCGGTTGCTATGAGAAAAATCAATCGAAATAAACTTTTTTGCTCCATGTGTAAGTGTAACTTTTGTTTGCTTTGTTTGCTTTAGTGAGTATAACACTACAAGAAAACAGGCGGTTTTCTGACGGCCAAATCCGTCTGAAATCCGTCGGGATACCCTCTATTCCGACGGATTACAGACGGAATTTGTCCGTCAGTTCTATCGCGTCAGAAAATACAAATCCGTCAGGATTCCGTCTGAGTATCCTGACGGTTGTCTGACGGAATGTGGATCCGTCTGAGTACGTGACAATTCCGTCTGAGTTTGTATTACCGTCGGGAGTCCGTCAGGTATCCGGTGATCGACAGTCCGTCAGACAACCGTCAGGATACTCAGACGGGATCCTGACGGACTGTGGATAACCGGATTCCGGCCACAAATCCGGTGATCGACAGTCCGTCAGGATCCCGTCTGAGTATCCTGACGGTTGTCCGACGGACTGTCGATCACCGGATTTGTGGCCGGATTCCGGTGATCCACATTCCGTCAGGAAACCGTCTGGACACTCTGACGGGATCCTGACGGAATTGAAATAATTTAAAAAAAAAATAAAATATAAATAAAATTTATTTATTTTATTTATATATAAATTTATAAATGAAATATATTTAAATTAATAACAAAAAATAAAATTTAAAATCATAATAAAATGAAAAATGTTTTGATACCAAATATAAAGTTTTACATAAAAATTTAAATTGTCCATAAACATTTACAACCCTTGACGACGGAAGAACTCGTTCATCTTTTCCTCCATCAGACGATATTTTTCATCCGCCTCCGCCTTCTCTCTCCGGCGGATTTCCTCCGCCTCCGCCTTCTCTCTCTGGCGGAGGGCCTCCGCCTCCGCCTTCTCTCTCTCGTACCTAGCCTCCAAATATGTGATCCGGTTGGTCAGGTCGGCGTTTTGTGCTAGCAAACTACTACCACCGTGAAAGGGAACCGACGAAACGGATGAGGAACTGTCTTCGGGGAGGCCGTAGACACGACCTCTGGTCTTAGGGGTAACCTACGAAAAAATAAATAAATCAATTTCAAAACTTAATCGTATTAAAAGGTATTTTAAATGTGTTTAAAATTGACTCATTTACTAACCGTGTAAGTGAACTCGTTGATCTTCTCGACTGGAACTTCGGTTGAGGGCAGAGTTCCCTCGACGATCGGTTGCGATTGGAGGTACTCCTGCCCGAGCTTCTCCACGGTCTCCACGATTTCCCGAGCAAGCGGATCTTGGATTTCACCAGTCTTTCTGTTGGTGTGGACATCTCTGATGACATCAATATGCGAAGGACGCACACCGGTCTTCGCATACTGTTATGAAAGTCAAGTATGGAAAATGTTAATTATAAATTAAAAATTGTTGAAAAATTAAGAATGTTACCATTTGCTGTACACGTGTCGCCTTGCTCGTTGCACCGAGGTTATGGGTCGCCGGTCCCTTCCCCTTCCGGTCGCTCCTCCGGTTAGTCGAGTGTGTTTCGGAGGTGGCTTTAGTATCCGGAAGATCCCAATGTGCCACTAGTCCAGCCCATAATACTTCGTTGTTTTTAACAGCGGTAGGCACCTTACGGTACTTCATCCACCCCTCCTTCCACTCGTTCATCTTGTGCCTGTACTGGGTCTTTGCCTTCTTGTCGAATTCACGTCGGACCCGAGAAGTCAGGTGTGGGTTCCACGTAAAATCTTGCTGAAAAAAAACAATAGTCGAATTACTATTGACAATTCGAATGTATTATAAAAGATGAATTTTCAATTTAGAATATCAAATCTGTTGGGAATGTCCTGAAATCACACTTGTATCCACTCTAGTGATAGTTGTACTGTCGAGATTAGACATTCATATAATACTAGGTGGTCATGACGTTTTGCTAGAAACCTCTGATGATCTATGAGATAGAACTCATTGCTAGTATTATATGATCCTACAGGGTCACACACCTAAGCAAGCTGGATGAGCTTTATGTGGGAATGATCATTAAGAGTAATGATCTAGGTAATGTGTATAAGATACACATTATATACGAGTTTAGAGGGTGTGTCGATCGACACAAAGAGTTGTGTCGATCGACACGAAGGCAGAACCGAAATAGGGTTTTCTCAAGGGCCTATATATAGGATAATAGGCACGACCTTGAGACCTAATCTTGTTAGTCGCAGCCACCTCTTTAGAACTCGGTGATTCCCCAGGAGATCCGATTACCGGTACTAGCATCCCGGCGGATTCCAGTTTGTGTGCGTGTGGACTAACGGTAGAGGCACAACACTTGGGGCGCTATAGATCTCGAATCCCTGATTCAATTCTGCTGCATAAACTCCAGGTATATTCGAGATCCGTTCTTGTAAGATTCATAGTTTACAAACCCTAGATCCTAGGTCAATCGGAATTCTGTTAGGTTGATTAATAGAGATTAATCCGGTAAATCCTGTGTGAATTCCTACAGTGTTATCAGAGCCTTAGGGTTTAACTAATCTGAATCTAAAGCATATAATCGAATTAGTTGAATTGATTAGAGGATGCTTGATAGATCAAAATCTGCTTCAAAAACGTTTTGCAAAATTGAAATATTTGGGTTTTCGGCCAGCGTCGATCGACACTATGGTAGTGTCGATCGACACGGGCTAAACTCGTGATTTAAAATTTTTCCAGAGAGGTTGGTGTCGATCGACACCGTTGTGCTGTGTCGATCGACACGCTCTTTCAATTGCCGTCAGTTTGATATATTAATCGATATCAAGTTGGTGTCGATCGACACAAAAGTTGCGTCGATCGACACGATCAGGCGATTGGTTAACCAGTTCAATTGGATTGAATCGGTTATCGTGCTCGGTTAACAGATCGATTAAACCGAATGTCGGTTTAATGCGGTTTGGTTGGCATCGATCGACACTAATGTAGTATCGATCGACACCGACCGGTAATCGACCCGGTTTAATTAGATTGACCGGTTATCGATCCGGTTCAATTGGATTGACCGGTTATCGAGAATTAGATCTGGTTTGATCAATGTCGATCGATGCTAATGTAGTGTCGATCGACACTGATCGGTTATTTTATTGGTTCTGTCGGTTATCGAAATCGGTTCAATTGGATTGATCGGTTTTCGAAGAACTGTGACAGACAGGTAAGTGTCGATCGACACTAAGGTAGTGTCGATCGACACTAAGGTAGTGTCGATCGATTCCCTATCTTGTCAACTGTCAAGGCTCATTTCATTGCGTGACAGGCTTGCAGTGCAAGGTGTCTGCAGTTACATGAGTGAGGCAGTAGGTATTTTAGATAGTGAACCTAAAATCTAATAACCGAACCAGATTTAATGAAATTGGATTCCTAAATGCATATATGATGTGTGTTAAGGATTAAAAGTTCATTTCCTCAACTAAATATCAAGTGTTCTGGATGTCTTCCCGATCTTGTCAGCTGTCAAGACTTGTTTCATTGCGTGATGGGCTTGCAGTGCAAGGTGTCCGCAGTGACATGAGTAAGGCACTAGGTAATTGTGTTGATGGGCTTGCAGTGCATGACATCAACTATTACATGACTGAAGATATTGGTTTGCTTGAATGTTCTATCAGAAGTTCTGGGCCCATAGACATCAGGTGGATAAAACATAAGATGTCTTATCCACAACCAAGAGTCATATTGGATATGATTAGCAAAGTGTTGCTTACCTATATAGCTAAGATTTGAGTGACAGCCAGTGGCTCGCTCGGGTTTTGGTGAAACATGGATCTTGGATCATTATATTCATTTGAGGAATCATTGTTTTGAATATAATGCGAGTTTTCTTAATTGTTAAGATTTCTCATTTTCTGAATATCATAACTGATTTTTCCTTTTCTTATTACAGTTATGTCTAATCAGAACTCTTTCTCGTTGAGATCCGTCCTTGAGAAGGACAAGTTAAATGGATCCAACTTCCTAGATTGGTATCGGAACTTGAGAATTGTTCTCAAGCAAGAGAGAAAGGACAATGTCCTTGTGAAAGCTCTCCCCGAGAAACTAAGGTCCAATGCCTCACATGCAGTATATGATGCTTGGAATAAGCATTATTATGATGTGGTCGATGTGAGCCGTCTGATGAGAGATACCATGAACTCTGAATTGCAAGGGCAATATGAGAACGTGGAATCGCCTATCGAGATAGTCACTAGCCTGAAAGCTATGTTTCAGGAGCAGACTCGAACTGAGAGATACCAGTCGGTTAAATCTCTGTTTGAGTGCAAGCTACCAAAGGAAGCTCCAGTAAGTCCTCATGTCATGAAGATGATGGGTTATATTGATAACCTGAGGAGACTGGATTGTCCTATTAGCCAAGAGTTGGCTACTGATATCATTTTGCAGTCCTTGCCGACGAGCTATGATGAGTTCATCAAGTACTACATCAAGAATGTCTTGACGAAGACGTTGACTGAACTGCATGATATGCTCAAGACAGCTGAGCTCAATATCAAGAAGGGCAAAAGGTTTGTGAAACCTGGTAAAGACAAGGGTGAGAGAAAGGCCGCCCAGATTGTGAATCAGGATAAGCCTGAGTTTCTCACTAAACCCAAGTCTGGCCCATCTGATGATGATGCTTGCAGCTACTGTGGGGAACCAAGGCATTGGAGGAGAAAATGCAAGAAATACATGGAAGATTCCAAGGAAATAAAGGAGATGTATGACACTCTTCGTTCAAGTATTTGTGTTATTTCAAGTTCTACCTTGTGGGTATTAGATACCGGTTGTGGTGCTCATATTTGTTTAAATGTGCAGGGCCTGAGCAACAGTAGAACGTTGAAGAAGGGACGAATGGAGAAACTCAACAGGAATGAAGCAAGGGTTGCTGCATTAGCTGTAGGAAGTTTCCATTTGTTGTCGCCTTCAGACTTGGTTTTAGAAACTAAATAATTGCTATTATGTAATTGCTATGAGCAAAAATATCATTTCATTTTCTTGTAAGATTTTGAATGATTTTATTTTGATAAAAGACAAATGTTGCTCTTTTGATCTAAATGAAATTTTATATGGTAGCATCCCATTAGAGAATGAGTTTTATGTCTTAAACCAATATATATATCTGTCTATGACATAAACACAAATTGGTTCTCCAGCATTATCGTTTGGGCCACAGAGGATTCAGAAGTTCCATAGTGATGGGCTTTTGGGCTTACATGGTTGTGAATCATGTGAGATATGTGAATCCTGCTCATTGGGCAAAACGATTAAGGCCCATTTTATCAAACTAAGAGAATGGGCCAATGACTTATTGGGCTTTATACATACAGATGTGTGCGGCCCGATAGGCAACAATGCTAGAGAAAATTAAGATTCAAGACTTCATTACCTATACTGGTGACTAGAGTGGGCATGGCGATGTCTATCTAATGAGTCACAAGTAGGAATCCCGTCACAAGTAGGAATCCCCTTTTGAAAAATTTTCAAGGAATTCCAGAATGAAGTACAGAATCAAATTGACAAAAGTATTAGAACTCTTCGATCAGATCGCGGAGGAGGATACTTCTTCGATCAGATCGCGGAGGAGAATACTTAAGTCAAGAGTTAAGTGATCATATGAGAGAGTGTGGAATTGTTTCACAGCTCACCGGACCTTATTGGATATGGTTCGATCAATGATGAGTCACAAAAATCTTCCATTATCTCTTTTAGGGATAGGCTCTAGAAAATGTATGAGTTTACACTAAATAGGGTTCCAACAAAATCAATTGCAAAGACTCCATATGAGATGTGGATTGGAAATGTTCCAAGTTTGTCTTTACTAAAATTTGGGGTGATGAGGCTTGTGTAAAACATTTAACAAGCTCGCATCCAAATTTGATAAATGCTACTTTGAATGGTTATCCTAAGGAAACCAAGGCTTATTACTTCTACAACTGTTCTGATAACAAAATGTTTGTTGCTAAGAACTATGTTTTCTTGCGAGAGATTATCTTTCCAAGAAAAACAGTGGGAGTAAAGTGTATCTCGAAAATGTTCGAGAATCACAGGAGACTGCTCGACCTGTTAAGGAAGAGTAGTAGCTGGGTCTGCAAAGGGTTGTAGAACTTGCACCTGTGGTGCCTGAAGTTCGTAGATCCGAAAGGATTCGTAACGATCACGAGAGATATGGATTTCTTGTGACCGATTGTCATGACTTGTTGATCATTGACAATGAAGACCCTACGAATTTTGAAGAAGAAGCAGTGTTGGGCCCGGACTCCGAAAAGTGGCTAGGAGCCGCTAGATCCGAGATGGGAATATCCAGATATTCAAAGCTTAGCTGGTGGCTAAAGGTTTCAAGCAAATCATGGTATTGACTATGATGAAACCTGTTCCCATTCGCTATGCTTAAAGCCATTCGGATTATACTAGCAACTGCCATTGATCATGGTGATGAGATTTGGCAGATGGATGTGAAAAACAGTTTTTCCTTAATGGAATTCTGGAAAAGGATGTGTACATGACACAACCTAAGGTTTCACAGATCCAAATCATGCTGGGAAAGAATGCAAGCTTCATCGATCCATGTATGGAATGAAGCAAGCATGACGGAGTTGGAATCTTCGTTTTGATAAAGATGTCAAAATGTTTGACTTCATCAGGAACGAAGAGGAACTGTGTGTTTACAAGAAGACTAGTGGGAGCGTAGTTGCATTTCTCATTATGTATGTAGATGACATACTTATTCTCGGAAATAACGTTCCGTTGCTTTAGCCTTTTTGAGACTTGGCTTGGAAAGTTATTTTTCAAAGAAAGACATGGGAGAAGCCGTGTGAATTCTTGGAATATAAATCTATAGAGATAGATTGGGTAGGCTAATTGGATCGTGTCAAGATTCTTATGGTGATAAGGTCTTGGACAGATTCAATATGCATGATTCCAAGAAGGGCTTCATACCAATGTCTAATGGCATTAATCTTGGCAAGACGCAGTGTCCCTGGACACTGGCTGAGCAAGAAAGTGTTTGAGTAGGATTTCCAGGCGTATGCAGTGGAACCTATCATAAATGCCATGACCTCCACTCGTCCAGATGTTGCTTGTATTTTGAGCAGGACGAGTAGGTACCAATATGACTCAAGTGAAAGTCACTGGACAGTTACCAAGAATATTCTCTAGTATTTGAGGAATACTGAGGATAGGAGCTTGGTGAACTGAGGAAGTAATGGTTTCTGATGAGAGTGGTTAGACAGACAAAGACAATTTCTGGTAGGAACCTGATTATGTCTTGTGTCCATACTGCGGTGCGGTTTGTTGGAAAGAGTTCCAAGCAAAGCACCACAGCCTGCGGTTTGTTGGAAAGGGTTCCAAGCAGATCACCGCAGCCTCTCCCACGACCTAAGCATGAGTTTCACTCTCCTGCTGTAGGTATTGGATATATTAAGATGTGATCTTAATTCTAGTGGGAGTTATAAAGGATTTAGTTATGTTATGATATTCATGTTGACATACTTTGGTTATGTCATAATGAAATTGTTTCATGTATTATTTGATTATTGGATAATTGAATAATAGTCCCAAAGTAATTTATGGCATTTTATAGGTCATCAAGTTGAGGACTTGATCATGAAACCCTATAAGTGATAAATGACATAGATTATATTTGTCCCTGGTCGAGGTTGTTAAAGTGGGACACTGACAACCGCGTGAGACTGGCATGTGAGGTGACTGATGACTAAGTTTCATGGAGTCATTAATAAGAGTATTAAAGTCAATCACATAGATATATGTTGGAGAACATATGATCGGGCATGACTCGCTAATGGGAACTCTACAGGATAGTTATATAAGTGTCATAAGAGTTTCCCATTACGACTATAGAGTGTAGTCCTTAGACCTGAGTTCATCATGATTTCTTACATATGAATTGGTCCGCTTTGACTTTGTCAAACGTTATCCGTAACAGGTGACTATAAAGGCATTGATTGGGCGTATCATGAAGTGTGTGAAGGAACAGGGATGGAACAAGATGGGATTTGTCCCTCCTATATAACAGGAGATAAATATCTCAGGGCCCATCGAAGATTTGATACTGAGAAATGCGTGGCCGCGCTCAAACGAGGTGATTGTCAGTCGTTTGTTTTTGTTCAGTATAAATCGGAGTTCGATGAACGTGATAATGGCTGTAATAAGGATGACACGGATCTTGCCTTATGCCATATCGAGATATAGAGACGAAGGGATTATGGGAATAGATGATTCCAGTACAAGTGGGAGATTGTTGGGAATGTCCTGAAATCACACTTGTATCCACTCTAGTGATAGTTGTACTGTCGAGATTAGACATTCATATAATACTAGGTGGTCATGACGTTTTGCTAGGAACCTCTGATGATCTATGAGTTATGAACTCATTGCTAGTATTATATGATCCTACAGGGTCACACACCTAAGCAAGCTGGATGAGCTTTATGTGGGAATGATCATTAAGAGTAATGATCTAGGTAATGTGTATAAGATACACATTATATACGAGTTTAGAGGGTGTGTCGATCGACACGAAGGCAGAACCGAAATAGTGATTTCGGTTTAATGACACAATTGATTCTGGTTCGGTTCAGAATTAATAGGGTTTTCTCAAGGGCCTATATATAGGATAATAGGCACGACCTTGAGACCTAATCTTGTTAGTCGCAGCCACCTCTTTAGAACTCGGTGATTCCCCAGGAGATCCGATTACCGGTACTAGCATCCCGGCGGATTCCAGTTTGTGTGCGTGTGGACTAACGGTAGAGGCGCAACACTTGGGGCGCTATAGATCTCGAATCCCTGATTCAATTCCGCTGCATAAACTCCAGGTATATTCGAGATCCGTTCTTGTAAGATTCATAGTTTACAAACCCTAGATCCTAGGCCAATCGGAATTCTGTTAGGTTGATTAATAGAGATTAATCCGGTAAATCCTGTGTGAATTCCTACAAAATCATACCGCAAATTGCCGAAACCATGTGTCCCGGTCTTCCACCGGCATGTCCTTATAAGTGGGATACGGTTTAGTTATCATGGAATTGATCATTCTGTTGATAGATGTCGAGATACCGTTCTGGGAATATTGGAACCTACACAATATTTTCTTTGATATTTTGTTCACAATTTTATTAACTTAATATAATCCTATAAATTTTGAAAAGTAGTCATTACCAGGTCGTGTTAGGTGGTAATTAGGGATCAAGGCGAGGCAAGACATCCCGACCGGGTTGCGACACAAAGTCCTCCATGCTCATTTGCGTAAGAGCTGGGCCACCTGAACCCATAGGAGCAGTCTCGGGGATGTGCGACTGACCCGCAGTCCCACCTCCCCGGGAGGAAGAAGTACCGCCTCCTCTACCCTCACTAAATCGCCCATAATCCCTACGATTTACAATTTTTTTACATAAGTTTTTGATTTTTCCTGACATATTTAAAATTTCTATGTCAATTATAAATTTAAACTTTACAACCTTTATTACGGGGTTAGGGCTTTTGGAAAATTGTGATTTTGAGATTTTGAAAGTTATAGATTTTAGTATATATGGTAAATTGGGAATTTTCGATATTGGAATTTCGTAAAAAAAACAGTTACCTAATTCGCCAACATCACGAAGACCAAACACGTACTCTTTTTAAATGTTTTAAAGGTTTTTGTGCATATAGTTAATTTTTTATTGTTTCTTTTTAGATATGTATTTAGGAATTTAGGAATTGTGACATATATTATATCATATTATAATTTTGTACATATGTATATTTTTAGATAATTCAAGAATTGGATCATACTATAAATATGTATATTATAAATACGTATAAATCCTTATAAATTACAAACACTTATTAAAATTGAAATTCAATTCTTTGCCAAAAATAATAAAATTTTAAAAATTTCATAATTTAAAAATCCCTTCCTAATTTCCTCATAACCCCAAAATTCTCATATTTTTATATTTTATCAATAATTTTAACATCCCTAGTTTCATAAAATTACTAATTTGCTTATTATATCCCTAAATTCATAAGGATTCTAATTTCATTTTCTAATTTCTAAATTCATAATTTTAAATTCATAATTTCTAATTTCTAATTTCATAAATTAGATTTCTAATTTCTAAATTTCTAAATTCTAATTTCTAATTTCATAAAATCATAAATTCATAAAATTTCTAATCACTAACATTTCTAATTTCTAAATTCATAAAATCATCACAAAATTTTAAATCCCTAAATCCATAACATTCCTAATTTCATATTTTCCCCAATTCAACAATTCAACAATTCATCACAAAATCATCCTAAAATTCACATTGTTCAATTCCAATTTAACAAATTCCTAATTTCCTTTCATTTCCAAATCAACAATTTCCTTTCAAACCCCTAAATTCATAAACACCCAATTTACATATCCAAAATCCATATGAAATACACAAAACTCAAAAAAAACTTACATTCTTTGGTGCATATGATGCAAGGACGCCGGAAGATGAGTGGCGAACGGCGGCTTAGCGGACGGATGATTGAATAACGTCGGAGTTGGCGATTTGGGGTGGTTTTGTTTTCTCCGTTCTGTTTCTGCGAAGAAGACGAAGTGTCTGTTCTTATAGAACTATATGACGGACTCCGGACGGTATTGTGACGGATATTAAAAATCCGTCAGATTTCCGTCAGCAACTCCCGCCGTTTCGATGAGATCGATCCGTTTAGGCGGGAGGAATTAGGGTTTCCGTCAGAATCCCGTCATAACGTAAAGACGGGATTCTGACGGTTAATGTTTTTTTATTAATTTTTGTTTCTCCGTTCCTAAATTAATAAAAAATATATATAAACCGTCAGAATCCCGTCGTTACGTTATGACGGGTTTCTGACGGGTGTTTAATTTTTTTATTAAATCTTGTTTCTCCGATCCTAAATTAATAAAAAAACAAAGAACCGTCAGAATCCCGTCATAATATACAGACGGGATTCTGACGGTTTAAATAATTTTTTTTTTTTAATTTTTGTTGATCCGATCGAATCGGATCGGAAAAACAAAAATTAATAAAAAAACATTAACATTCAGACGGGATTCTGACGGTTCTTAGTTTTTTTATTTATTTTGTCTATGTCCGAGTGGAACAAATATAAAACATCTAATCCGTCAAAAATCTGTGATGGTTGAAGTTCATTTAGTTTGTATTCGGAGAGAAAAAATTGAAATATGATGAAGAAAACGTCGGATTGAGTTCCTTCAAAATGTATGGCGGATTTGTTACGGATTCGTAATTTTATTCCAATTTATTCGTATCTTAGAATCGAAAAGAATGAATTAAAGGTTCTGTAATATTTTCCGTTAATAATTCTTTCTAAGCGGAAATAATACTTTAACAGAAAATCAGTCGGAAATCCGTAATATGACATATAAATTCATCGATGGTACATACTAAAATCGTGGAAGGTAAAATAAAACATATAACAACATTATGCGGATAAACTCGTACAAAGGATAGTAGGAAAATATTAAAATCATGGACGGGTCGGATGTTTATTCATCATCTGAGTCTGGAACTGTTTCATATTCGTACCCAGTAGTTCCTTCATCTTCCTCATCGATGGTAGATACTTCCGTTGGTTGGTATTCAGCAATCATCGAATTAGCACCGATTATCTGTTTCGAAAATGAATTTAGTTAAGCTTTCCTATAAATATTTATAAACGTATTATACATCTACCTTAACAATGTTCCGCTCTGTGATGTTCAGGTACTTTGAGTTCCTGTTAAAACGGCAAACGGTAACATTTTTTAGGATGACCACCGCACCTACGCTAGTGGTGAGTCTGTACTCGTCCTTCTCGAAGATGTTATGGTGCATGGTTCCCTCGATTTTTCCTGAAGGATCTTTTAAGGTTACTAGCAGATCCCCCTGGTCATTGGGGGTCAAACTAGAGAGCATAGCCACAATCTAATAATGAAATAGAATATACTTCAGTCCGATAATTAACTGTATGTTTAAATGTAAATAAAATAGGTTGAAAACGAAAACCTTTTTGACTTTCACAAATTGTGAATGCGGGGATTGAATTTCTCCAACCTGGGTCCACAATGGTGTGCTCCTATTGTTATAAGAACCTACATGTATGAATGATAGACCGTGTATTTGTCAGCTACAATCATTATTGTAAAAGTACATATATATATATATATATATATATATATATATATACCTTCACAGATTATGTAATCCATAGTAGAAGTCCACCGAGGACTACTAAAATCATGGTCGGCCAGTGTTGTGTCATTGAAGACCTCACGAATAAAATCTTGTGTTGGGCGTGTCTGAGAACTTTCACCTCGCAGCACCTTTGCATCATGAGACCTCTTGCGATTCATTCCTCGCTGTACGACTTGGCCAGGTCCCGGCATTACGGGCGTTTGGTTCTGGGATTGTTGAGTTTGATGGAGTGAAATTGTCGGTTCAACATCAGTAACATTTAAGTTATCGTAAGGAGGGCTTGCAGGAACAAGAGTTGTGTTTGGAGGGTAGTGACCGGGGCCTCGGTTTTGCATATAGTAATTCCATAGATCTCTGTTACCCATAACTTGATTGACTATTTTTGTGTTATGTTTTTCTGGTGAAAATTTTTATGGAGGAATGAGATAGAAAATGTGGAAACTTATGTAGAACGGATAAACGTCCGTAATCCGTCAGTAATCCGTCAACTCAGTCCGACATAAAATCCCACCAATCCCTTCGGCCACTGGAGACGAATCTTAATAACCACTAAAACTTTGCCGACATCAAAGACCGTCGGCAATCCGTCATAAATCCGTCAACCCACTCCGACATAAAACCCCACCAATTCCTTCGGCCACTGCAGACGAATCTTAATAACCACTCAAACTTTGCCGACATCGAAGACCGTCGGCAATCCGTCAGAAATCCGTCAACCTACTCCGACATAAAACCCTACTATACCCTTCGGTGTATACATAAAAATTCTACTATAAATACACTTCATGGAGTGTATTTCTTCTACACCTCTCAATAACACAAAATATGTCTTCTCCCTCTCCTAATGAAGACGCAGAAACAACACCCGACCTTGATCCTTTTGGATTTCCAATAATACCAAAATTCTCGTGGGAAACCCAATCTTATTGCGACGAATCGTTTAAAGAGCTGCCCACTTACTCGTGGGAATTTGATACGTGCTCACCAATCCATAAAGAAGATTCCACATCAACAATAGTGCCTGACACCCAGTGCTCGCCAAGCATCCACCACATTCCAAAATTGTCGTGGGAATCGCCATCTCAGTGCGACAAATACACTAAAGATGTACCCACATACTCGTGGGAAGATGATTCATGCACTCCCAAAAATGAAGATGGGTTGGGTTTTCCTAATCACAAATACGATACGTACCAGGCCTATTGTGCTGACCAGAACCGGGTTCTGGAAGCCGTCCAACCATATGAATTCAGTGAACCGTCATATACTTACGGTGGAAGTCCTTCCTATGATTTGATAGGCGCCCAAAGCCCAGAAAAGCCAAACTTCAATATAGATGTTGATGCAATCAACAAATTATGCGACGGAGTTTTAGATTCTCCACCGATGGAAAAAAAAGAAAGGAAATCACTTACGGTGGAAGTCCTTCAAATGAATGTAAGGATCAGTACTATGATTTGATAGGCGCACAAAGCCCAGAAGAGCCACCGGAAGACTTTGTTCTTGATGAAGATGCAATCAGAAAATTGTGCGACGGAGTTTTAGATTGTCCACCAAAGAAAAAAAAGGGAAAGAAAATCACTAAATGGTTCTAACCAATGGTAAGTTTGGAGTGGATACAGACCTATGGTATTGATACCTGAATATTGTCTATTATATTCTTGTACCATAACCGTTGTGTGTTTATCTGTTGGAAGTCTTTACTCTACCTGTGTAATAAGTTGTTTTACATTTTATGTTTCATTAAATGTAATGTTTTATTGGAGTTGCATAATCAAAATATATCGTCAATTAATAAAAAAGGCTTTATTATATACTAGTAAATGGCAATGATATCAAACATTTATTCACAGATTATTAATCTGAATCTCCTCCTCCACTTTCACTAGGGATGGAGTCTGAATCGTCGTCAAATTCTTCACGTGTTTCCTCTTCGTCCGAATGCACTAGATCATCCCCGATATGTGTGACATCAACGATAAGGTCAATGTTATCCATCTCCTGAACAGGTGACATTTGTATACTTCTCGATGGTTGTAGAGCATCTTGTTCTGGAACTCCATATATTTTTCCTCTCGGGTTAATATAAGTTACTGTGATCCAAGGATCACTTTGATAGGCGACTCGAGGATATGGAATGTAGCAAACCTAGTAATAAAAAGTGGATATTGTTAATATACATGATCAACAAACCTTAAGTATGAGTACGTAGGTCAATATATTATGGTATTGATACCTGGTCTGCTTGGGACGCAAGGATAAATGGATCGTAATACTGATGTTTCCGGCTTGAATTTATCGAAATAACACCAAGAGGGTCAACTCGAACACCTCGACCATTAGAGGGATCATACCATTCACACATAAACACAATGCACCTCAAGTTCAACATTCCTGGATAGTGGATTTCCAAGATTTCTTTTAAAATCCCATAGTACATGGTATCACCTGATTGGGACGAAATACCATAGTCCGAAGTTGTCCTCTCACGTCCTTTCTCACGGATCCTGAACGCATATCCCCTAGTGCAAAAGTTGGGATATGATGTCGCGGTGCTGCGTAAGCCGTACACAATCTCCTGTAACCATATCGGGATTGATTGACCACTTGCTAAACTTTCGGAAACCTAAGAATGATATAAGTAGTATATCAGTAACATATGAACGTGAAAACATGGAAAAGTGAAAGTAAGTAATTATATTAAACTTACATAACATTTCAACCACGCCGGAAACTCTTCGTCTTTCAAGACAGCAAGTTCGGCATCTGTCTTATCAGAATGGTAAGCACGTGCTAGAGACATGTAGATCCTGTAACATAACAGTTGTTAGTAGATAAAGGCAAATAAGTACATAAATTTAGTATAATAACTGATATACGTACCGTTCGTACTCCAAAATTTCATCACAATTTCTAAGGATATACGTATGCAAATGGGTGACCTCTTGTGCCGATAATTTGCGTCTCTTTCGTTTTCCACTTGCTCGCCCAACTTGGGCAAATAACTCGGGTACAACCATGTCATACGTTGCTTTCTCACCTCTATCATCATGTCGCGCCGGACGTCTAGCCTTAGTACTAACTTGCGGTGGAAAGTAATTTTCGGCCAAGTTTGAGACTTCCTCGTTTAGGCTCTGTGCAACAATAGATCCCTCAACCCTGCTCAAATTTTTAACCTTTTTCTTCAGATGGAACATGTAACGCTCGAACGGATACATCCATCGGTATTGAACAGGGCCTCCTAAGGCTGCTTCTCGTGGGAGGTGAATAGGAAGATGTTCCATAACGTCAAAAAAAGACGGTGGAAATATCTTCTCAAGATTACAAAGGAGAACAGGGATATTGGCCTCCAAGTTACGTATCCCGTGGACGGTAAGCGTTCTTGAACATAAATCTCGGAAGAATGCACCAACTCCTGGAAACAAATATTTAACAAGTTAGTACATATATAGTAATATTATGGTATTAAGAAACCAATAGGAGTAAGAAATATACCTCCAATTGCTTGGTGGATAGGATCTGGAAGAAGATATGCAAATACAAATGGAAGAAGACGCTGCATGACGACATGACAATCATGACTCTTCATTCCTGTAAACTTCCCTTCCGTCTCGTCCACGCAATTACGTAGATTAGATGCGTAGCCGTCTGGAAATTTTACAAATTTTTTGAACCATTCAAAAAATACTTCTTTCTGCCTAGCGTTTAACCGGTACGCAGGCATCGGCAATCTACCATTAGGCAGAACATGAAGAGATGGCCTCGAACAAATCAATGGCAAGTCCAATCTAGACTTCCAGTTGTCTTTGGTCTTTCCTGGGACGTTTAATAAGGTGTTCATGATGTTGTCAAAGAAATTCTTTTCAACATGCATGACATCTAGATTATGCCGCAGTAGATGGTCTTTCCAGTAAGGCAAATCCCAGAAAATACTCTTCTTGTACCAATTGTGATATTCCCCACAACCGTCGACCGGGTGGTGGCCATTACCCCCACAATCAGGAGTCCGCTCTGCACCAAAATCTCGCAACTGTTCCAATATGGTTCAACCATCTATCTCAGGAGGTGGACCATGTAACACTGGTAAATTCTTCCTGAAATGTCTTTTAGACCGACGGTATGGATGATTTGCCGGTAAAAAACACCTATGACAATCAAACCACGATGTCTTCCTTCCAAGCTGCAGTTGGAAAGCAGAAGTATTGTCTTGGCAATAAGGACATGCCAATCTTCCATGCGTTGTCCATCCAGATAACATACCGTATGCCGGAAAATCGCTTATGGTCCACATAAGAACCGCACGCATGTAGAAATTCTGCTGGACCGAAACGTCATATGCCTCAACACCATGCTCCCACAACATCTGCAACTCACAGATCAATGGTTGGAGGAATATATCGAGCGACCGTCTTGGATGATCTGGCCCGGGAACTAGAATTGACAGAAACAAGAACTCTCGCCGCATACACATAGATGGAGGCAAATTGTAAGGTGTTACGATGACCGGCCACAGTGAATATTTTCTTCCATGCTAGCCAAACGGGTTGAAACCATCAGTGGATAAGCCTATGTATACATTCCGTCGTTCAGATGCAAAATCTGGATATACGGATTGGAAGTGTTTCCAAGCTTCCGCATCAGAAGGATGCGTGATATCTCCATCTTGATTATGCTCTGCATGCCATCTCATAGCCTTAGCTGTGCGGTTTGAATCGTACAGCCTCTTCAACCTCTCCGTTAAGGGTAAATACCACATCCGTTTGAATGGAATCTTCACCCTGCCGCTTGTGTCCTGGAACCGGGGTTTGTGGCAAAATTTACATTTGTTTCGGTTCTCGTCTTCTCTCCAGTATATCATACAGTTGTCGATGCACACATCTATAACCTAGTAGGGCAAACCAAGTCCGGCGACAAGTTTTTGGACCTCGTAGTATGATCCTGGGGCCAGATTATCTTCTGGCAAAACATTTTTCACGAACTCGGCGAATGCATCAACACATTCTTCGGACAAATTATAATCAGTCTTCAGGTTCATCATCCTAGTGGCAGAAGACAGCGGTGAATGACCATCCCTACAACCGCTGTATAGAGGTTGCTTTGTTGCGTCTAACATATTGAAAAACCTCCGAGATTCTAAATTAGGCTCTTCAACCCTATCACCCTCATGATGATACACACCCGACTGCAAATTCTCTCTAAACGCATCGTTTACCATCGCAACCGTACTTACCCCAACATCTACTTCCGCCGTAGATTCCCCTACGCTAGACGGAAAATAAGGTTCATTGCTACTGGTACTACCATATTCATAATTCCTTTCTCCATGTAAATACCAAACCTTATATCCCGCCCTAAATCCGTATCTATATAAGTGGTTCCAAACAATAGGAATCGCAACACTAATTCTATTACAGCAATTAGAGCAAGGACATTTGATATCCTGACCTTTGTTGGCTGCCTCTTGATTTTTAGGTAACTGCATGAACTCGCAAATACCTTGAGCGTATTCGGTCGTTAATAAGTTCGACCCCTCTTCCATCATTGGCCCGTCCATCCATGACCGAAAATATGAAGAACTCATCTCTAAATTTTTGTTTTTTTTGGTTTTGAAATGTTGTTATGAACGTCGGAAGAAATGCGAGACCTTATATAGAATGAATAACCGTCAGATTTCCGTCAGCCAACCGTGAAAACGTCCGACATAGCAACACTTCAGTCCCATCGGCCAACCCACACGATATGTTAACCACCCAAAGTTTGCCGACATCGGAAGCCGTCAGAATCCGTCGGAAATCCGTCCGCCAGACAGAAATATCCGATTTCCGTCAGGTTTCCGTCAGAATGTCGACGAAAAAACAAGACGGATTATTTCCGTCAGGAAACCGTCTGTTAATTCTGACGGTTTACGGACGGCATACGGACGGCAATTCTGACGGAATGATTATTGTCAGAATTCCGTCAGGAGAAACAGACGGTTTCCTGACGGAATGATTTATTGTCGGAAAACAGTCTGAATTCCGACGGAATTGGCCGACGGAAACCCTGACGGAAAGAATTTCCGTCAGAAAACAGGCTGTTTCCTTGTAGTGTAATGATCATAGAAATTATCGTATTATATAGAAAAAAAAAGTGGAAACAAGTGACTTGTGAGCTCAGTAAAGTACGTCACCTTACGCTATAGAAAATAGACAAATTTTCCATGAAATAAAAATATCTAATTTAGGAATCATAATCTTATCATTTCACGATCGAAGATCAAGACAGAAATTTGTGATACATGTGTGCATCAGTAAAAGAAATAATGGTGGATCAATTTGGATGGGCTTGATTTCGATTGTTCAAGGTATGATAAAGGCCTAAATGGCCCATAATGTTTAATTCACCACAAATTTATGATATTTGAAATAAGACTAAACATGTGAAAATATGTGAATATAGACAAACATGTAAAGGAAGCTTTGTCTGTAATGATGAAAATCAAAATCAAAATTCGGCATCGAATTTGTGTAGCCTTCATTGTGATAGGCGGCATAAGTAGAAACTAGCTACGGTAGCTAATGGGATTGGCTTGTAGATGGTTCCAAGATAAGTAAGAGATAGGCATTAGGACCATATTGTTTAAGTGATAACGAATTAGGACTATTCTCTATCCATCACAACATATAAATAGCAGTAGAAAAGGAGACTAAGACTTGGTGTGGTAGAGAAGAGAGAACGAGCTAAGAGACTCAATATATGAAGAGTAGAGTCATAAAGAAGTCGAAAATAGGAGAGTAGCGCGGTTTCTGGCAACAATGATTAGAAAACACAAAATATCGTTTCATTCTTATACACATGTATAAAATGTTTGAAATGTATAAAATTTTTGATCAACTTCTTCATGAGCTCTAGTCTCTAGACATGTAATAATAGTATAGAAATAGAAGTTGTTTATTTCTAGTGCAATAAGAAAATGAATTTTGAGAAGCTTAGAGTTTCCTATATACAATAGCAATAATGTAGTAATGTGTGAAGTTGTATATTCCTAGAGCAATAATGTAAGAAAAATCAAGTTGAGTAAATTAAAGTTTTCTATTTTTATGCAATACTGTAATGTGTGAGATATCACAATCACCAACAATACATTTAAGAGCGATCAAATAGTTAAAAACTTAGAATCAAACCGCTATGTTCTCTCAATATTGAGTTATATTTTTCAATGCATAAGATTTTATTTTGATCAAAAAGAAATTATATATACACATGACATATATAATATATTGCTTGGAAATGAATCTTGAGAATTGAATCATGAGAAAATCTAGTTCAGTTGGTAGCTTCTTTGTAGGTTTCACGTGATTTTGAACCACTTTTAACATTGTTAGAGACAGAATTCTCTTTACTTAGATTTAAAAACAAGTCATATTTTTTTAATGTTCTTTTCTTCTTACGACCATTCATAATTACATTTATCTGCAAATAAAATAAAAGTATGGTAAGAAAAAATTAAAATCGAATCATTGGGTTGCTTAGAAATGTAGCGAGGCTAATTGCAGTAATCTCCTCTCAATTTAACGATGTATCCTTCGTTTATTTTCATACCTCTCAATTTAACGATGTATCCTCTCAATTTAATCACTCCGGGATTCAATTTTAGATATGGAGATGAACAGACTTGAGTAACTTTAATTTTCTTAATGAATTTCAGAACAAAAAAAAAAAAATCATAGGGTTGCTTAGAAATGTAGCGAGGCTAATTGGCTAAGGACAACATTAGTTTCTATATTGTTTTAATCAAAGCTAATTCGAATTTCATCCGTAGAGAAAATAGAATATATAGAAATCGAACCCAACAAAATATAATACAACATGTCAGTAGAAAATAGTTAACTCTATAATTTGTAACGTTTTAAATTGTACCAATCACCAAAGCGATACCAAGAACTTTACCAACACTATTACAGCTTTATATGTACAGCTTTGCACTATTATAGCTTTATATATACAGTTTTGCACTATACTGTACAGCTTACCGCTCCAGTTTACCGTTCTAGCTCTTAAAAAGATTAGGTTACCAATCGGACTCGATGTAATGGGCCTAATGGCTTCAAATTATAAGCAACAAGCCAACAACAATGCAAGATTTATGTAAAACGAAAAATTAGAATTTCGGTACAATAAAATCAAGATTTACTATTCCAGTGTGCTGATACGGTTTGGTTCTACCAATTTAGTTAATAAAATTTTGAATAGAGACATTGTTTTACACTGGACGATTTTAGATACAAATAAATTGATATTATTTGGGTGCATATCTTATGTTCCGTACCATAACATCACCATTCAAAACTTAATAAAATAAACAAATGAGCGGATGATCTTGATTTTAATTTCCTATTTCAAACGAATTAATGACAGATTAACTGTATATGGCGTGAGATCAGTGTTTTGATAATTTGATACTTTTTTACCCTGAAAAAGGGATTTGATATTTAAAAAAAAAATCAACTTTTAATTCTAACTATAATAAGTTGGTAAATATCAATGTTGCAAGATGATATGGTACTGTAAGATTTGTAAAATCTTATCAAATTGATCGTTATACACGTTTTGCTATGAGACTAACTTTCGTCTATGTTGAAAATTATAGTTGGGTGAGACATAACAATCATGAACAAAAATCAAGCAATATTTAATCATAAGATTACTTCCGTAAAGAAAATTTTATTTAATATTTCTATTTTATTTGGTAATATACAAATTATCAAGAGTAAGATGGTTTATTGTAAAAAAAAAAAAAGATGACTGCTTATTTGTATGGTCAACTTTAAATAAAGGATGTTCAGTTTTGTTATAGAATGTTATGCCCAAACATACACAAAACATTGTACATATAAATAGATACAATAGTTTCCGAAGAAAAATATTTCCGTATATTATAAATACATTAGTGATCGTGCATAAGTGTACATGCATGATCGAAATCCGATACGAATACAAATGTCAACAATTTGAAAAAAGACATAAAACCTTTAAAAGCAATCGAAATCCATAAATCTAATATTATTAGATTATTACCATGACTAACAAAATATTTATAGAAACAAAATTAAATATTGTTGATCATAAATCAATTAGTCATTAAATTTACAAATATAATTACAAGTAAAAGATCGACTCTTCTTCTTTCCCGGAAAATCCTCATTTTGACTTGCTCAATTCTGCTCTCTCTTTAGAGACGATACAACCAACCCTAACCCTAATCGCCATTTTCTCCGATTTCTGAATTCTCCGGCGAAAATGTCTCACCTTGACGATCTTCCTTCCACTCCCGGAAAGTACAAAACCGATAAAGTTCCGGCTTACGGGATCCTCCACCACCACCGTTACCTCCGTCTCTCGAAACTCACGCTTTGGGCTTCTCTATTCCTCGCTCTCTTCCTCTTCTACCTCCTCTTATCTCCTCCTCCGTCTCCATCTCGCCGGAATCTCAACGATTCCTCCGCTTCCGCCGCGAAATACGGCGGTTCTCACTGGGAGAAACAAGTCCGTAAATCCGCTCGTCCTCGCACTCACGGCGGTTTAACGGTTTTAGTCACCGGAGCTTCCGGATTCGTCGGTACTCACGTCTCGATTGCGTTACGGAGACGCGGCGATGGTGTTCTAGGTCTTGACAATTTCAATCGGTACTACGATCCGAAGCTGAAACGAGCGAGGCAAGGCCTATTAGAGAGATCGGGCGTTTTCGTCGTCGAAGGCGACATAAACGACGCCGTTTTGCTCAAGAAGCTCTTCGATGTCGTCCTCTTCACACACATGATGCATCTCGCCGCTCAAGCCGGTGTTCGTTACGCAATGCAGAACCCAGGTTCGTATGTGAATAGCAACATTGCTGGATTTGTGAATCTATTAGAAGTATCGAAATCGGCGAATCCGCAACCTTCGATTGTCTGGGCTTCGTCTAGCTCGGTTTACGGATTGAATTCGAAAGTTCCGTTTTCGGAGAAAGATCGAACCGATCAACCAGCGAGCTTATACGCAGCTACTAAGAAAGCAGGTGAAGGAATTGCACATACTTATAACCATATCTATGGTTTATCACTTACCGGATTGAGATTCTTCACTGTTTATGGACCGTGGGGTAGACCAGACATGGCGTATTTCTTCTTTACTAAAGATATACTCAAAGGGAAGACCATTACTGTCTTTGAATCACCTGATAAAGGTAGTGTTGCTAGGGATTTCACTTACATTGATGATATTGTGAAAGGTTGTTTAGGTGCTTTAGATACTGCTGGTAAGAGTACTGGTAGTGGTGGGAAGAAGAAAGGTCCTGCAATGTTTAGAATCTATAATTTGGGGAATACTTCACCTGTACCTGTTACTAAGCTTGTGACTATACTAGAGAAGCTTTTGAAAATGAAAGCTAAGAAAAAGATCATGCCTTTACCGAGGAACGGTGATGTCGAGTTCACTCATGCTAATATCACGTTAGCGCAAACGGATTTCGGTTATAAACCCGCCGTTGATCTTGAGACTGGTTTGAAAAAGTTTGTGAAATGGTACATGGGTTTTTACAAGAAGAAGAGTTCTTGGTGAGTGAGAGCTTTAGTAACGGTGTCTGCGTTCAACCCTCAAGTACTTGCATTGTGAGGAAGAATGGCTCCGGTTATGTTAACCTAAGGCTATTTTACATAAACTACATTGTTTCTGTGTTGCTAGATTTTGCTTCATTTATTTGTTAGTAGATGTTGAGCAATGTACAGCTTCATAACTGTAGGTGTTTTCAATTCATCGTTTCAATCGTGTTTGGAAGAATAAATCAGCTTGAACTTTGATGCATATACTCTGTAGTAATTCAATCTACTTGTGAATCCAAATCTATCTTCATAATGTAATCTTGTTCTTGACTCTTAATAAACCAAGAAATCTGAACAATCGGATGATGTTTATCGACGAGGTCTCGAAGATCCAACACTATCTTCATCATCTATCTCCCACCAATCACCACAATCTCCAATCTCGACCGATTCAACCTCGGTTCCATTCTCAATCACATCAAACTCGTAATCCCAAACACCGCACGAACTTTTCTCCTTCTCTAAAGCAGGATCATAAGTCCATTCCAACTTCTTCAACACATCTCTATCTTTCCATTTCCCGACAACTTTCTCGACCTCCTTCTTCGCCTTCCCCATCACAACTTCCTTCCACGAATACCCAACATCAGCGACCCTCTTCAACGCACCTTCGTTCAAATCCCCGATCACAACAGTCCTCAAACACCGCTCTTTCGCTTCCCACAAAATCTCCGCGAAACCCGAATCATCCGACACAAGAACAATACATTCCACTTGTCTCTTATCCATAACATCAACCATATGTTCCTTCAAAGCTCTATCTGCAGCTTCAGGCTTATCACTAACCATTTTCACCCAAAATCCAGCTCGTTTAAGCTCGTCTGCTAAACCGTAACCTTCTTTCGGCGTCAAAACATTCCTCGCCGCTCTTTTATACTTTTCGATCTTCATACAGTACTTAGCCACAAGTCTCACTCTTTGATGTCCTTTAGAAGATTCAATCTGTCTCATACGTTTCTGATTCTCCGTCTCGTGGATTTGCCGGAAATGATTGATTAGTTTCTCGTTCGCGTAGAATCTCCGGTCACAAACGCCGCAGAAGTACGGTTCCGGTGATCGGACTAAACCCTTGTTCTCTAATTGGTTAAGCAATTTCCTCTCTTTTCTCTCTTGTCGAATCTCTAAGGGAACGTAACTGAAGGCGTGACGGTTTGCGTAAGCAACCATTAGGTTCACGGATCCGAAAGACGACGCGGCGGATCGGAGCTTGACGGCGGCATCGTACGGCGGGAAAGAAGCCGGTGGTTTGTTGTCTAGATCCCAGAAAACGCCTACTCGATTTTGGGGTTTAGGATTTATTGAGCTAAAACGTTTGATTGAACTGAGAGCTGGGTTTAGGGCTTTTGGTCTGAAGATTGTGTTGGCGAATCTCGGAAACATTGTCGGAATCTTCAAATCGACGGCGATGTAGAGACGGAAAGGTGCGAAAACCCGGTTTACATACCAAACCCGTACCCGACCCGAATCAGAGTACTTCAGACTCTAGAGTTTTTTTTTTGTCTTTTTTTTTTTGTCAACTGAATAATATTAGGAACTTAGGCAATATCTTACAAAGTCCAAGAGATTGTGTAAACACGTTTATCAACCCGAGCTTTCCTAGCAAGAACATCAGCCTGGCTTACAATATCCCTTGAGACCCAAACAAAACGAAACTTATTACACCTAGCTAATGTTTTGATATCTTTAACTATCATAGCTATAGAAGCATTTGACTCACAATGTAATGCCACATATAACTCAGAGTTATCACCTAAAAAAATGATATTAGAGTAGCCTAATGCCGCCAAGGACTGCACAGAATGGAGAAGTGCATTAGCCTCAGCTACAACCACCGATGGTGTGGGCAACATCATGGCACTTCCTTGGAGGATTTGGATGCCTTCTCTACTGTATAAGGACCATCCTAATCCTGCATTTTGATCTGAAGCAATCCACGATGCGTCTACCATACAATAATAGCTCAAAGATAGACTTCTAACCTGCTCAATGTTCACAATCTGCTGTTTAGTCCTTAGAGCGACTTGGTGATTGTCTTCCTTCAACCCCTGTTGAGCTTCTTGCCATCTCATGTAATCCATCCACGCATAATGGATTACATGAATAATGTGCTCTCTTTTGTTATTGAAAATCAAAGCATTTCGTATTTTCCATATACGCCATCCAAGAAAAAAACAAAGCTCATTTCCCCCCTTAACCTGAACAGCATGTGATTTGCCGTCTCTTCAACATCACCACACATTTGGCACATATTATCAATCCTTATATTACGCCTACTTAGGTTACCCAGAACAGGTATACCATTATGTGCCACCCTCCACCAAAACATTTTAATCTTAGGAGGAATAGAGAGTTTCCAAACCTGTTTTGCAACCTCTTTAACTTCTGGAGAGATCCTACTCGACTGCTCACTCTCACTTACCACTTCACTCATATTCTCTCTAATAGCTTTATATCCTGTTTTAACTGTATATACCCCATTCTTAGCATGAGACCAGATGAGGATATCCTTAGCCCCTGTAACACTTGGTCTTATCTTTTTGATGAGCTCTACATCTGAGGGAATGATCTTCTCTAGCAACTTATTATGATTCCATTCATTACTCCTTGAGAATAACAACTCCTTCACATGCAAATTAGGGTCAGTGACAGAACCTGGTCCCATAGGAGGCCTAGAAGGAGAAGTAGGCAACCAATTATCCTCCCAAACTTTTATGTTTTCTCCATTTCCAACTTCCCATCTTGTTCCTTTCCTAAGAATATCTTGACTTTTTATTATACTCCTCCAAGCATAGCTAGACGTAGTATAACATTTTGCCAAAAGGAAACCTGTCTTCCGGTAGTATTTATCCTTGAACACCCAAGCCAAAAGGGAAGAGGGGTTACTCATAAGCCTCCAACCTGTTTGGCTAGGAGAGCAATATTAAAATATTCCAAATCTCTGATACCTATTCCTCCCTCTGATTTCAAGGCAGTTAGCTTACTCCATGCTATCCAAGGTATGCCTTTATGATCATTACCAGAGGACCACCAGAATCGCCTCATTGAAGAAGTGAGATCATTCAACAACCCCTTTGATAACATAAAACAGGACATGGTATATGTAGGCAAAGCAGTAATGACAGATTTAAGAAGCGTTTCTTTACCTGCTTGGGAGAGGAACTGTGTTGACCAAGCATTCATCTTATTTTTTGCCCTTTCGAGAAGATAATAGAACACATTTTTCCTTTTTCTTCCTATATGTTTAGGCAAACCCAAATACTTCCCAAATCCTCCTATCTTCTTAATACCTATCATATTAATTATCATGTTCTGAACTGATGAGGGAGTAACCTTACTAAACGTGATTGCAGATTTGGCATAGTTCACCTCTTGACCTGAAGCTCCTTGATATTCTTGTAAGATATTTAACAGAGCAGAGTATTCTTGTTCAGTTGCCTTGCAAAAAAGTAAAGAATCATCCGCGAAGAACAAATGAGATACACTTGGACCTCCCTTAGACGCCTTATAACCATGGAGAGCCTGTTTTCGTATCTTACTTTTGATGAGCTGAGAGAGGCCTTCTGTACATATCAAGTAGAGATAAGGTGAGATTGGATCTCCTTATCTAAGCCCTCTACAAGGAGTAATAGTATCTGAAGGGTTTCCATTAATGAGGACTGAATAGGTTGTTGAGGACAGACATTTCATTATCCAGCCCCTCCATTTTAAGCTGAGTCCCATCTTACACATAACTTGATCTAAAAACATCCATTCCACCTTATCAAACGCCTTAGAAATATCTAGTTTAAGAGCCATATAATCCTCCTTCAGTTTCTTTGTGTGCAATGAGTGAAGCAACTCATGGGCTATCAAGACATTGTCAGTAATCAACCTACCTGGAATAAAAGCAGATTGATTATCTGATATGATATAATGCAAGCACACCTTTAACCTGTCCGCCAATAATTTGGTAATGATCTTGTATGCCACATTAGTAAGGCTAATGGGTCGATAATCCTTAACCTGAATAGGATTGTCTACTTTTGGGATCATACATATATGAGTATGACATAAGTTAGGCTCTAGATAATCCTCTTGAAATAATAACCTAACATAAGAACATACTCCATCTTTAATTACCTCCCAGTGTTGCTTGTAGAATCCTACGTTCATCCCATCAGGACCAGGAGCTTTCTCTGATTTGATAGAAAAAACTATCTTCTTAATTTCCTCCTCAGTAGGCGTTCTTATCAACTCCTCATTCATTTCTGCAGAAACAGTACATGGAATATCCATAAGAAGCTCCTGGGAGATTACCGATCCGTTAGATTGATAAAGATCATTAAAATACTGCTCAATCTCTTTCTTGATGTTTTCAGGCTCAGTAGCAATGTCCCCATTATCCCTCTGTAATACTTGAATGCGATTATAAGCTCTTCTTTGTTTGGTTTTAGCATGAAAATAGTTGGTGTTTCTATCTCCAAGCTGCAACCACAAAACTCTACTTTTTGTCCTCCAATACTCCTCCTCAAGCTTGTATTCCTTCTGCAATTTGGCCTTTAAATCATTAATACAAGCATAATCTACCATAGGAGCTTCATACGCCTCATGAATTTTCTCTTTAGAGCTAAGAAGAAGAAGAAAATTTGAAATAGAAAAATAATGAATATCAAGAACCCTGAATTTCGTATTTCTTACAATTTATTCCTTAACCTTTTAATATGGAACAAAAAAACACTACTTTTCGTCAAAAATATACGTAGTTTTCCTACTGAATTACGCAATTTGGGCTAATTAATACATGGTAAAGTTACTGAATATACAAGAAGCAGATTAAGGCGCAAAATGTGGTATACTGAAAAGAGCAAATTTGGTTTAATCGCAAACCAACCAAAGTTTTCTTCCAAAATTGTAATAACATGAAAACATACAAAGAGCTCTTCTTGCTTTGTCTGTCAACTTTTACACAAAAAGGCAAGAAAAAAAACCAACACAGATCAAGAAACTCAAATTTATAAAAACAAAGATTTTCACAAACAAAAGAGGTAAAAGTAACAAATAAAAATAATAATAAAGAACACTAAACCAATTGTCTGGAGATGAAACCACCGTGAACCAAAACCAATGTACAGTAACACAACGTGAAAAGCAGACAAGACTGATGATAAACTTCACCAGTAATCAATTGATGCACCAAAATGAGGTTGTGACTCGATGAACTCTGCAGCTGAATAGTATCGGTCGGTAAAGGCGGGTCATTGGAACTTCCCGAACTTTCGGGAAACGTCGGCGATTGATCCGAAGACGAGTTTCCTTGATGCATATTATCGCTACTACGGTCTTTATTCTCTTCGTCACTCTTCTTTTTGCTCTGGCTGCTACTGTCTGTACCATCAGCACCGTCTCTGGAAATGGTTTTAACTACTTCGGGCCGTGGTTCTACTCCTACCCGCCTTAGGTGTAACTACACACATAAGAGTTATCATATTCAATAAGCATCCACATGAAACCTAAACAATATGCGTAGTTTATATGTACCTGTAGATGTAAATTGACTTCGTCGGGGCGAGATAGGAACGGGAAATCTCCTCCGGTCTTTAAGGAAGCTCTTCTTGCTTCGGGATACCTCTCTGTAAGTTCATCTTTAAGATGTTGCGGAATCGCGCAGTAATCATTCGTCTGATTGAGAGGAACAAAAAGAGCATCGTTAGGTAGTAAACACTAACTTGAATTTGAGATGAAGTTGGTTCAAAACCTACATCCATTATCGTGATGGATGAATCAGCGAGTAGTAGAGATCCAACGGAGGCAGCTTCCACTGTTAAAGTCAACCGAGACGCCAGATCATCTTTTGACAGTGTCTCAACCTAAATCAGTGAAAACCAAAGCAACCGGAATCGTAAGTTCATATTTTTAATACTATTGAGGAGATAACTGTCTAAGGAATCACCTGAGAAACAGCAAAGTCGACAGAGTCAGCGATAAAGGGTTCGTGAGGCCCGTCACGTATTCCTGTTAAGACGTATCGTTTCAGCAAAAAAGAAGGAGTCCAACTAACACTGCACAGTGCATCCCCAAAAAGTGTTGAGAATCAGTACAAATCCTTAGGCATATGCGAAAAATGATGACGAAGGAACGATTATAAAAAAGAGACATACAACGGAGCCCATGGCATTGCGGCACCAAAAGTGCGAGTATCCAAATATGTATTTGATAGAACCAATGATTTAACCCGTCTTGGACGGTGATGAGCAAAGAGTTGTGCTAAGAAGCCTCCAAGGGAAGTACCATAGAGATGCACCTGTTAACAATGATCAAGTACAATCACTTGCAATGCATATATATCTCTCTGGATCAGTACAACAAAAAAGAGACATTGATGGTGATTTGTAACTTAAAGAGATCTTACGTGATGCACATCAATGGTGTCCAAGAATTTTTCAAATGCTTGAATCCACTCATGATAATTCCAAACCCGTGGAATGTCAACTGAAATTACTCTATAACCCTGGAATCGCAGATTTAACAACATTCAAGAAAACAAGTTCAATATTCAGAGATTACAATCGGTGTTACCATAAGCATCTTAGTTAACCTTCATAGATAGTGACATAATCTGTTTATAGTAAACATCTGCAGTTCCTGCGATTCCAGGAATACATATGAGCGGAGGAACAGTCTTTGGACCGTAGTCATAGTAACGCCATTGCTTTGTCCCAATCTGCGGTTAAGATGCACATAACGCTAGATATAAGACTGTTTATTCTCTAAGCAAAATAGATGTACACAGGTTAACAAATTATGACTAGAACCAACAAAATTCGATACAATGACACATTCTCTAGAGCCACTCAATAGCTGCTTCATATATGTATAACATTTCCTTATATCAATTACCACAATAATCTTAAAACATTTCCTTACTTTAACACAATGAGAATGATTAGTAGATCTAAGAAACAATCAAAGAACTATACACATTACACTATGATCAAATCAAAGACAACCCAAAAGATCAAAACGAAGAGAAACTATCACTAAACTATAAAAAAAAAACGAAATTTGGCTTAACTCTAGTAAACCCAGAACGAACAGCCAAATGCATTCATAAACCTAAGAAAAGAGTTCAATCAAAATTCTAAAAGCATAAATCTTTAAAACCCAAATCTTGTAAAAATTCCAGCTGCATAAACCCATCTACGATCAATAGGAAACGATTAAACTAGTCACATAAAACTCTCCTCAAATTAGATTAAAACCCATATGCGATTAATCGAAAAGTTAACATTTTTCTTGTTTCAAAAACCTCCAAAGCTCGAGATTAACCTAATTAACAAAAGCGGAATCGAAATTTCATAGAAAGTCAAAGAGAGAGGAAGAAGAAGAGGAAGAAGCTTACGGGAATCTTGTGAAGAGGAACCTGAGATTTGAAATAGACGTAATCTCCGGGCGCCGAGGAGACGCCTTTCATGGCCGATCAGAGATCTTCAACATACGAGACTCGGATTCAATCAATCAAATTATTTGATAAAATCTATTTAATTTTTTTTTTTTTTTACGCTTCTTCGTTCTCTAGAGAAAATCAATATTTTTATTTTTATTGCTCTTAAATGTTTGATAGAAATATTTAACGGTGAGATAAACGGAGTTTTCGATATCAAAGTTTATCAACCGCCTGTCAACGTTCAGGCCGTTACTGTCCCGTTAATGAAGCAAGTCATCATTATCAGATAGGAATGGCCGAATGGTCATCATGACTCATCAACCATCATTTCACATGGTTCGGTTCGATTATTCCTAGGATATTTCATAGAAAAATGTTATACAGAAAAAGATATACTTTTTATTGAAGCAAGTCATTATTCAGAAACATTAAACAAATCATGTTTGATGAGAAAAAATTAGATCAAAATTCTTTTGAAAAGTTTTACTAGTCTATGTACTTTCTTTAGGAGAGTCAACTACTCTCCCATGCCACACTCGTTACCAAACCTTTGTAGTCATAGACTCATAAACAAAAGTCATTATTGATATTTGAGATATGTTCATTTTGATTACGTGAAAAGCGAAAAAGCGGTCCACTATAAAATGTATGCTTCAACATTGAATATTTAAAGGTTGAGAGGAGAATTTTTTGCCCTACAAAGTCTTGTAATAGCTGGAAAAAAAAAACTCATTAATTCTCAAACTCATTAATTTAGTTGAGGTAAAAAATTTTGAAGGAAATAAATCAAACTTGCTGGAAGAAAAGAAGAAACAATAAAAATCAAACTTGTTTTTTCTTTTAAAGTTTTAAGAAGTTAAAAACTTTTTTTGACAGAGCAAGCATAAGAACTATATAAAACACGCACGAAAGAATAGATATGAATACGTTCTTTAACTATAATAATCCCTTCATTTCTTAATTGGTAGTTTTTATAAACAAAAAGTGAAAGTCATGTATCACCTGGAATTAACAATTTCTACCATATCCATACATGTCTATCCAAAGGGAAGAAAAGGAAACTTTCTGGTGATTAAGGTAACTAAAAAAATGGAAATTAACAACGGCCAAAACACATCTCGCTTATATAATAAATACGTAACCTAAAGTTTCACAATTTCACTCACAGTTTCACAATACATTTACTTCTCTCTCAAATTTTTTTTCTCAAACATGAACATTCCCGAAGTGATATATCACGTCCACTCGACAGAACGTGATCCACCGCAAGGACACGCAAACTCAATCATTATCTATGTGGACACAAAATCCGTTGACGTCCTTGAAAACCCTACCACCGGTCGCCGAACCTTAACCGGCTGGTCCACTCAGGTTTCACGATCTACACTTATCCCTTTCAGTCTCCGTAATTTGAGTCACGACCACATCCACTCGCGTGTACACAATCAGTTCAGTACTAGCCACCCTTGGTTATGCGTAATGTTAGCCTCAGTGATCTCAACGAAGCAATCAATGCAGGGTTTGGTCGTAACGGCTTTACTTTGACCATCGTTTTTGAAATTATTTACCAGACCGAAGTGGTTATGTCTAACGATGAGGCATCATCAAAGAGAGCTGATATGTTTGTCACGACCGTGTTTCGGGGTTTTTAATTTTTTTGTGCCACGATCGTTTGAAGCAAAAATGCAAATTGGACCGAAAGAGAAATAAATAAATAAAGAGCAAGAGTTGATTATGTTAATTGATTGGATTGGACCTAACTAATCATTGCCCATCAGTTCAAATACATTTTTAATTGGAATTAAACAAGATACTAGCCAAAACCCTAAGGAATGGGTTTTCCTGTTGGGTTAAGCTTGAAGTTAGCTTAAACAAGAAGATGTTATAATCCTACCGAGTTATGGTTTATTAAAGGATTAGATTTATTCAAATATGTTTAGGAGTTATCTAAACATATGTTTTCCCTAAGAATTAGGAATTATTTCTCTATATAAAAGAGTTACCAAGTTGTGGTATACTTTTAAGGATTTGAGAGAGATTAAAAAGCTTTAGTTTTGAGTTAGTTTCTAAAGTGAATAAAGAATGCTTTTATATTCTTAATCTAAGTGTTCAAATTCTAGATTTCCTTGTCGTGAAAATGAAATAAAGAAAGGAGGCAGAGAGATGGTGACGAGAAGAAGAAGAAAGAAAGTGGAGAAAAGGATCACTACTAGATCGTGAAGGAGAAGAGAAGAAGAAAAAGAAGAGAAAGGAAGCAGAGAGTGAGATCGTGAAGAGAAGAGAGAGTAAGAGAGAGATCTCATCATCATAGTGAAAGAGAGGAGAAGAAAGGAAACAAGAAAAATAGAAGAAAAAGAAGATCGCTTCTAGATCGTGAAGAAGGAGGAGCAACAGGTGGAAGAGGAGGATCGTCGTGTCGTCGCCGTTTGTACTCGTGGGTCTCGTGATGGTGATGCGCTGACCAGAGGGAGAGGGATAAGCTTTGATGTCGATGAGATGAAGGAGGAGATCATAGATGGAGATGGTGTAGGGAGGATCGGGAAATCTGGACAGTTCGGACATGGAACCTTCGGAGCTTTACTGATGGTTGGAGCATCTGATGGCTTCACCGTTTGTGGCGTTGTGACCGTGACATTCCCAGATTTCCATTGGTATCAAGAAGGAACCCTAGTTCCACCGGAGTCGCCATGAGGACTTGTTTCTTCTGGCGCACGAAATCTGATTATCGCAGATCAAAACTGTTCCGATGCAGCTGCTTTGGAGATCCATTCGGTGAACCACATGAAGTCCGATTGCACTGAAAGTTTATGGAGCTGTTCATAACATTACTGTCTTCATAATCAACGGTTGGATCAACAATTGGACGGTTAGTTTGTCTACTATATGCGTTTTCCTAAGCGTAGTTAGTGCATTTAATGTTATTGAGTAAGTTGATGGATTGTATTGTTTAGTTGGCGATATGAGCTCCGTATGAGCTGGAATCTTGCAGGATTCTTATGGGAATAGTTGTGAGAAAGGTCAGACCGCAATTCCAGAGACTTCGAAGACTTGTGACTAAGGTGAGGGTGGTACATTACTTTAATATTAGTTAGCAATATGTGATCTTTCATGCTAAGTCTAGGAATGGAATGTTTGAAAGTTGGTCGTATATGCTAAGTTTAGGATTGAAATGATTGATGTTTGTTGATTGGTACGTGTAGTTCGTAATGATTACTTGATGTTGTGGAAATTGTTTCGTAAAGTTATATTGTGTTTAAGTAAAGAAAGAATGTTAAAGATTAAATGATTATTTGAGATTGTTAGAATATTATAGTTCTACGGACGACCGCGTGTGTAAGCCCGTTGTAGAACTTTCTGTGTTGGACTACGGACGATCGCGTATGTAAGCCCGTTGTAGATCCATTAGGCCATAGTTGGGCCAGTGACGGGGAGGACAGACCCAAAACAGTAGAAAGGGATTGGCTCTGCCGAAAGTAAATATACAAAGAATGTGAAAAGAAAAGAAAAAAATGAGAAAGAAAAGTAAAGAATGTGGAAAGAAAAGAAAAGATGTGAAGTGTTTAAGTATGAGATAATGGATAAGTAAATAACATAGAAATGTTAAATATGAATTGTGTGATTGCTAGTAATAAGTAATGTGTATCTATTTCTAGTTTAGTGTGTCTGACCGCTTATTGTTTTCGAGTATTAAAGTTTATGCGGGTGACATCCTCATTGAATAAGTTGGCCCCCCCCATTTTTTCCTTTTTAGTGTGCGCAGGTTTATTATTTTTTGGTGAATCCAAGAAATTGTAACTTCTTATGTTGGAAGATGAAACATAATGAAGTGATCATGATTACAGATTTAAAACAACATTATCCAAAATTCCTAAGTAGTTACTAGACACTTGCCATTTACAACAGAAACTCGATAAATTGATATTCAAAAATTTAATAACTCAATAAATTCATAAAATTTTCCGGTCTTAAGTTAGATTTTCGATATAATTTGCACCTCTATAAATTAATAAAATTTTATTGACCCAACAATATAGAAGGTGTTGTGAATCAAGAGAACGAATGGGGAAGATTGTGTTTATTCATTAATCATAAGATCCTTTATATAGGATTATTACAAGAGAGAAAAGGAAAATCCTAATTCAACTAGGATTCATTAAACCGGCCTAAAGACTAAGTGTTAATGGGCCGTAAACGGACCAGAACTAGTTATGACAATCCACTATGATTTATAACACTCCCCCTTGGATGTCATAACTCTAATGGGCTTGTAATACGCTTTGGATGTTGCCTCATTAAAACCTTACCAAGTAAAACCCATTTTGGGACAAAACCGTGGTGAAGGAAAAAGAGTACAACACGTATTACTCCCCCTGTTCTGAACCTCACTGCAAGTCTTTCAAACGACGCATTCCAATCTGATAAGTAAGTTTCTTGAACGTTGAGGTTGGAAGTGACTTGGTGAATAGGTCTGCTGAATTCTCACTTGATCGTACTTGCTGCACTTGAATTTCTCCATCTTTCTGTAGATCGGATGTGAAGAAGAATTTTGGCAGAATGTGCTTCGTCCTATCACCTTTGATGTATCCATCCTTAAGTTGAGCTATACACGCTGCATTGTCCTCGAACAAGACCGTCGATTCCTGCTTACCTTCGGCCATTCCACAATCCACTCTTATGTGCTGGGTCATCAGCCTTAACCAAACACACTCACGACTAGCCTCATGAATTGCCAATATCTCTGAATGATTAGAAGATGTAGCTGCAATGGCCTGCTTCATTGACCGCCAAGATATTGCAGTTCCTCCATGAGTAAACACATAACCTGTCTGGGACCGTGCATTATGAGGATCTGAAAGATAACCTGCATCAGCAAAACCAACTAAACCGTCCTTAGATTGGTTAGTATAAAATAGACCCAAGTCTTTCGTTCCTTGTAGGTAACGAAGAATATGTTTTATCCCGTCCCAGTGCCTTTGGGTCGGACATGAGCTAAATCTTGATAATAAATTCACGGCAAAACATATATCTGGCCTAGTGTGGCTTGCCAGATACATTAAAGCTCCTATGGCACTGAGATATGGCACTTCGGGACCAAGGACTTCTTCAGAGTCTCTCTTAGGACCAAACGGATCCTTTTCTAGATCAAGAGATCTCACCACCATTGGGCTGGACAATGGGTGACATTGATCCATATTAAAACGCTTGAGTACCTTTTCAGTATATGCCATTTGATGCACAAGGATTCCATCATTTATGTACTCAAGTTGCAATCCCAAACAGAATTTAGTTTTGCCTAGGTCTTTCATCTCAAATTCTTTCTTGAGGCATTCAACTGTTTGGACGATTTCACCAGGGGTTCCAAGGATGTTCAAATCATCCACGTAAACTGCTATGATAACAAACCCTTTGTTTGTAAACTTTTTTTTATAAAAATACATGGACTGATGGGATCATTCTTATAGCCTTCTTTGACTAAGTACTCACTCAATCTATTGTACCACATACGCCCACTTTGCTTCAGTCCATAAAGGGATTTGTTCAGCCTTATGCAGTGTTGTTCTCGAGAACCTTTCTTATCTTTGAGCTCAATACCCTCTGGTAATCTCATATAAATCTCATTATCCAGTGGACCATATAAGTATGCAGTTACAACGTCCATTAACCGCATATCCAACTTTTCTCTTATAGCCAGACTTATCAAAAATCTAAAAGTTGTAGCATCCACCACAGGGGAGTATGTCTCCTCATAATCTATTCCTGGTCTCTGTGAGAATCCTTGTGCAACAAGCCGTGCTTTATATCTCACGATTTCACCATGTTCATTTCTTTTCCTCACAAAGACCCATTTATGTCCAACTGGTTTAATCTCATAGGGTGTCCGAATTATTGGACCAAAGACATCCCTTTTCCTTAAAGAATTCAACTCCACGTTTATAGCTTCTTTCCATTTAGTCCAATTTTCACTCTGAGTGCACTCATATATCGACATGGGTTCTAGATCCTCCATAAGTTCAAGTGCTACCTTAAAAGCAAATATATCATCGATTTCCACACACTTTCTATTCCATTGTATTCCAGACATAACATAATTCATTGAGATCTCATTATTTTCAGGAACGTCAGAACCATGAAACTCGGCGTCCCGAGTCTCATTGCTTGGAACTATCGGTTCAGTTATGTCTGGGGTTCCATCAGATTCCTCAACCACGATTTCAGCACCTTTCTTTCTTTTCCGAGGATTCTTATCTTTGGAACCTATTGGCCGGCCACGTTTTGAGTGTGGTTTAGATTCTGTAGCAACTTGATTGTGTCCCTCTTGAACATCAATTCTAATCGGTGCATTAACAGCTGGTATGTAAGACTTAGTTACTCTTTTCGGGTCAGCAAAGGAATCTGGCAATTGATTAGCTAGCTTTTGTAAATGTATAATCTTTTGGACTTCTAATTCACATTCTTGAGTCCGAGGATCTTGCCATTTTAAGGACGTTTGATTCCATATAATTTCCTTTACCAGTCTGTTATCTCCTCCTAATGTTGGATAGACAGATTCGTCAAAATGACAATCTGCGTACCTGGCCTTAAACAAATCACCCGTGGTTGGCTCAAGGTACTTAATGATAGTAGGAGAATCATATCCAACATATATCCCCATCCTCCTTTGAGGTCCCATCTTTGTTCTCTGTGGTGGTGCAATAGGCACATAAACGGAACATCCGAATGTTTTAAGATGGGATATGTCTGGCTCTTGACCCGTTATTAACTGTGATGGGGAATATTTATGTTCACTAGATGGCCTGATACGAATTAGCTCTGCTGCATGTAAAACTGCATGTCCCCAAGCTGAGACCGGGAGTTTTGATCTCATTAGCAACGGTCTAGCAATCAACTGTATGCGTTTAATAAACGATTCAGCCAAACCGTTTTGTGTATGTACATGTGCCACAGAATATTCAACACTTACCCCCATGGACATACAATAATCGTTAAACGCTTGGGACGTAAATTCACCAGCATTGTCAAGACGTATAGTCTTTAAAGGAAAATCTGGAAAGTGTGCTCTTAAACGTATGAGCTGGGCAAGCAATCTTGCAAATGCCACATTTCTAGTTGATAATAGGCAGACATGTGACCATCTCGTGGATGCATCAATAAGGACCATAAAATATCTAAACGTCCCACAAGGTGGGTGTATTGGTCCGCATATGTCTCCTTGAATTCTTTCCAGAAAATTTATCGTTTCCTTAGTTACTTTGATTGGTGATGGCCTAGTAATGAGTTTCCCTAGTGAACATGCTTCACACGTGAGATTCTTTGGGATAACTCTCCTTTCTTTCAAGGTGTGCCCATTAGTACTTGCTAATATCTTTCGCATCATGTTAGCACCGGGATGGCCAAGCCGGTTATGCCAAAAAGTGAAATTCTCAGTAAACTCTTTGTTTACCATAGCATTTGCTTTTATCATTCCGATCTTAGCACAATAAAGGCCCACAGAAATGGCAGGTATAGTCTCTAGGACTTTCTTATAGCCATGGACGGTTTCAAAGATTTGAAGGAATTCTTTGTTACTCTCGTCCTTAGTTTCAACATGAAGACCATTCATTCGAATGTCTTTAAAGCTCAATAGACTTCTCTTTGAACTAGGTGAATATAACGCATTAGAAATTTCTAGATGCGTGCCCTTAGGTAATAAAATATGGGCTTGACCGTGGCCTTCAATTAAATTTGCTATACCCGCAATTGTGGTTACATTTGCCTTTTTAAGTGTAAGATCAATGAAGTATCTCTTATCTCTTAATATCGAGTGGCTTGATCCACTATCCACAATGAACACATCCATATCGTTCATACTTCAAAAGAGATAACAATAGATACTTTTAAATAACACTCTTTCATTCCATAAAGTTTAATAGAAAGCAATAACACAAAACCAAAGTATAAAGTGTAAAACGTAAAACAAGCAAAACACAAAACACCAAAACAGAAAATCAAAATCAATCACTTAAGTATATCTGAGGTTTCAAAATTCATCAAGTCATCTTGCTCATGATCGAAATCTCCTTCATTATCATGCTGGATCATATGAGTTTCTGGATTCTTCCCTTTAAGGCTCTCTTGATAGAGTTCAACCAGATGCTTGGGAGTCCTACATGTCTTAGCCCAATGATTACTCATTCCACATCGATGGCAAACTGATTTTGGGTTTGATTCCCGTGGTTGAGAAGTAATACCACGGTTATTACGATCATAGTCAGTTCGGTATCCGCGACCTCGTCCTCGCCCGCGGTTAGAATGATCGTTATGGAATCCGTGGCCTCGGCCCTGACCTCGGCCGTATGGATTAAAATGGCCACGGCCACGTCCTTGCCATCTACCCCCACGTCCACGACCGCGATGTCTATAATCACTTTGGACGTGGTTAATTTCTTTCTTTTCATCTGTGGCCACATTCGCTTCAGGAAGTGGGGCTGATCCAGGAGGTCTCATCTCACTGTTTCTCATTAGCAGTGTATTATTCTCCTCGGCTAGTAATAGACATGCTATAAGCTTTGAGTATATCTCAAAACCTCTTTCACGGTATTGCTGTTGAAGCAACACGTTATTAGTGTGAAAGGTGGAGAAGGTCTTTTCCAACATGTCTTTCTCAGTTACCTTCTCACCACATAGTCTCAATTGAGAAACTATTCTGAACATAGCCGAGTTATATTCTTCCACGGACTTGAAGTCCTGGAACCTGAGATTCCTCCAATCATAATTGGCCTTTGGTAACAACACCGTTCTATGGTGGTCATATCTTATCTTTAATTCTTTCCAAAGGTCCAAAGGGTTCTCAATGGTTAGGTATTGATCCTTGAGACCCTCAACAAGATGATGACGAATGATCGATATCGTTCTGTATCGATTCCTTTCATTCTCATTATTATCCTCAATGATACATTCGCCAAGTCCTTTAGACTTTAGATTTATCTTAGTATCCAACGCCCACTGTAAGTAATTGTCTCCAGAGAGATTGAGGGCAGCATAATCCAAATTGTTGATTTTCGACATCTGAAAACATTCATCCTATTCTCTAAGAACTATAAGATTTTAAAGTTTATGCATATGATGCAAAATAGGTCATGGGTGCTTATATAAACGGGTACGGATGCATGATGCTTATGAAACCAGATTTTTATGTTTAACAACCTAACATAATGTTTTTATATGCTCATGATGCAAGCCTAGTATTCAAATTCTAAACCGTATGATGATATGACCGGATTTTAATCAAGCATGTTATGTCTATATGATGCAATCAGTTTCAGTTTCATGTTTATCAATCAACGAATCAATCCAAACAAGCAAACAAACAAACGAGTTCAAATAAATATGCAACCAAATTTGGACAGAGTGTTTACTGTCGATCGACGGGTGATTTGTGTCGATCGACACAGTTTAATTCAAATAACAAATTCAGGCAGAAGTTTACGTGTCGATCGACATAAAACTAGTGTCGATCGACACGGGTACAGATCATGCAATCGGTTTGGATTTTAATTGAATTAGGTTAGGGTTTCAAGTTAGGGTTTCAAGTGATTACGAATCATGAATCAATAAACACAATCAAGCAAGCAATAACAATAACAAGCATGATTTAGATTAGGGTTTCTAAGATTATCATGAATCTAGGTTCTTTAGATTAGGGTTTCTTATTGTTTACCTTAACCTCCGTGAGTCTTCTAGTTCGCCGTAACCGTTGATAGGCTGTATGAACTTTCTTCTAGTTCGCCGTAACCTTAAAGGCTGTATGAACTATGATTTGAACAGTAACGCCGGATGAACAGCAATCGTCGATGAACAGTAATCGTCGATGAACAGTGCGCGATGAATAGTGCGCGATGAACAGTACGGGATGAACAGTACGATGAATAGTAACGATGAACAGTAATCGCGTTTTTTGTGTTTTTAGGGTTTAGGGAGCAACTCGTGCTGATAACGTGTTGTGAATCAAGAGAACGAATGGGGAAGATTGTGTTTATTCATTAATCATAAGATCCTTTATATAGGATTATTACAAGAGAGAAAAGGAAAATCCTAATTCAACTAGGATTCATTAAACCGGCCTAAAGACTAAGTGTTAATGGGCCGTAAACGGACCAGAACTAGTTATGACAATCCACTATGATTTATAACAGAAGGTTATTTGAAGTTAAAAAGTGGAATACAAACAACGCTACGAATTTGTTGTTGATGATGATTTATCATGGGTTTACTATGATGCTGATGATGATTATGGGTTCCTTTTACTTGATAAAGATTTTGTTGGTATTATTAAGACATAAAAAGTATTAAAAAAGTTAAAAATCTCTGCAATTTGGTTTCTTGAGATTCCCTTGCTTGGAAAGGACAAACATGGAATTAAAGACTCTGTTTCTGATCTTGGTTTACTTACAACCCAAGAAACTTTCAACTGCCTCAAGAACAATCACAGAATGTGTCGATTACTCGAATCACTGCCATCGTGAAAGAAACGAAGATTTTGTCACTGGACGAAGCGACTGTGCAAGTGATTGTACTTGACCACTATTTCTAAAACACAATGGAACGGCCAATAATTACGGAGATCTCATATACAATGTCATGTAAGATACTATTGAAATACGTGAGTCTAGCTAAGAGCACGTGCAACTAGGCCTGGGCTTAATATCCATACCCGAAACCCGAACCCGAACCCGACCCGAAATAAGGGTTTCGGTTTGGATCCGAATAGGTATAACTATCCGATCGGTTATCAACTTAAATTGGACCAGATAACCAAACCCGATCGGTTATTATCCGATATCCGGAACTAACCGAATATGACCGAACCACAACCACCTATCACCTACGACTCGTGCCATCTCTAGCCCTAAAACATCATCATTCTCCTTTTGCTCTTCCTCTCTTGCATGTTCGAGACTGTTGTGATTCTAACCTTGAATCGAGATACCTTTTATCAAAATCGAAGCATGAAGAGATTATTTAAGGAGAATCGAAGTCGCACTGTAGATACTACAACCAATTTCGAGATCTATTCATTTCTTCTCTCTGCGAACTTAGAGATACGATCCAAGGTAAATCGTCAAACTTCTTTGTTCTTCTGCACTATATCGTCTATGTTAAGAATTTTTATCGTGTATAGATGTTGAATTGTTGAGTGTCTTTGTTAAATTTTTGATTGGGTCTTCTGATTTTATGAATGTTTCTGTCGAATCGTCATGTATCTCTAAGTTCATTACTAGATTCAAATTGCAGTATTTCTGATGATGATTTGTGAGTTCTAATGATGATTCAAATCGCAGTAGTCTTGTATCTTTGAATCATGAGTTCTAATTACAATTTTTGAAGATTGATGATGATGATGATTATTAATAGACTGATTGGTTTTCATTTCTCACATTATTTACAAACTGATGATTGATAATTGTTGTACAGTGTATTCAAATTGATTTGTCTATTAGTTTTGATAATATTATGAGTCCATGGGTTCAAATTGATTTGTATACGTATATTATAACTAATTTATTGAGTTTTGATGATGATTTGTGAGTTCTGATGTTATTACAGTAGTTATATGTTTTGTAATAGACTGATGGTTAATGATGATGATTATGAGTTCTGATACAGTTGTGTGTGTCCCTTTTGTAGATGGATTATACTGCCTCTCTGAATAACAATGATGGAGACAAAAATAGTAAGGAGGTTAATAACAACATGATATACTCCATTTTTGGCGTATTCTAACTATTGTTTTGTAGGGTTTTATCGAGTCTTTCTCCTTTGTATTGAGTCTTTTTAAGTCTAAAGGTGGCTGGAATGAAGAATTGGAGTTTGCTAGGAGGTTTGGTGGAAAAGAAAGGAAAACAAGATCTTTTGGGAAATTTTGGAGCTAAAGGAGCACTCGCTCCCATATTCGTCTGACCTGCTCTCCAGATGATTTACTAAAGGGAATATTCACCAAATCAAATATTCACCTAGAAGATTTACCCTAGATTCATCTCAAGATTGACCCAGCCGCCGCAGGCTTTAAAAAGGAAATACCTTGGAGATTTAAAGACACGCCTCTTTCACCTTTTTACACACGCTTTTCTTTAACTTTTGGCAGACACTTTTCTCTTAACTTTTTACACACATTTTTGGATCGAAGAACCCTAGAGAGATTTGGATTCTTTGCTTTCGGATTTCAAGACTTGTTCCACCACTTGTGATAGAAGTTTTCTTGAACCTTTCTCTTTAATTTATTCTATGAATTCTTTCATCTCTCTTTGTGTCCTTCGTTTCATTATGTGCGAGTAGTCATCTTTGTTAGGTTAGGGTTTTCAAAGGGAACTTAGAGATTCATGAACTAAGCATAGATAGGAATTTATATACATATTTTGATATCTTCATCTAATGTCGAATTTAATGCCTAGACTAGCTTGATCTCCTAGCCTTTGATTTTAGGTTTAATTTACTCATCAAAAGTGTAGTAGATTGCTTGATTAGACTTAGATGGGCGATTTGACCCTTAGCCAACGACAGTTGAAGTTAAGGCAAATCGTGAACTTATCAATCTGAATCGCTAATGCTTGTTAATTTCTTTAGGCTCAAACGACAGTTTAGGGTGCTAGATTGATTGATAAAGTTGTTGATGCCACGATAGTGGATCCTCATAAAATCGTGATTATGTTCTAGATTGGTACTTGAATTAATATCCTGAATAATTGCTTGGTTCTTGATGATCTATTCCCTGAGATAATTACTCTAGTCTAACGCCGTAATCATATTCGTTTACAACCGATTTTTACTTTGTTTTGCTATTTAAATTCGTGACACTTAAACCACTTGAATTGCTTAGCTAGAATTGTGTTTAAAGGAATTAAAGTGTATTGCCAGTCCCTGAACAAACCTAAATATATATCTACATCGGATTAGTAATTTAGGAGTTGAGTTCTTAATCGGGGTAAAATCTTGCTATCAAATTGGCGCCGTTGCGACGGGGACCTACTTCGATACCTTTAATTTTAAAATACGTTTCTAGACTAAGTACTAATTCGTTCTCTTTGTTTCTCATGAAACCAAAGTCTACCCGAAAGAGTCGACAAACACCTCTCGTGTACCTGAACAACTGGGAACTTGCAAGACTAGAACGAACCAATCGACAAACAAGAAGTCGAATCCAGCCAACATGGGCGACGAAACCGACAACAGAGCTGCAAATGGTCATGTAGCTGCTGCTATTCGGAGGCTAGAACAACAAATGCAGCAGCTGCAACAGCAGCAAAAGCCACAATAGCAGCGAGCCATAGGGGATATGGACAATCCCCATGCTTTCTACCGGAACCGAGCTGCTATAGTTCCCCCTCCTGTTGACCAGAATGATTATGAGATCAAACCACAGATGATATCGCTGGTTAAACAGCATTTGTTCCATGGATTGCCTGCTGAAATCTCGATGGACCATATAGAGAACTTCGAGGAGATTTGCTCCACGACGAGCTCTAATGGGATGAACCCGAATTTCTTGAAGTGCAAACTTTTCCCTTTCTCACTCGCGGACAAATCTTCCCGATGGCTCAAGTCGCTACCAGCTGGATCCATCACGACTTGGCCGCAATGTAGAGCAGCGTTCTTGGACCACTTCTACACCAAAACCATGACCGCGAGTCTAAGGAACAAGATCTCCATGTTTCAGCAACATTCAGGAGAGTCCTTTTGTGAGGCATGGGAACAGTTCAAAGAGTACAAGAGGGAATGTCCACACCAAGGGTTTACCGATGAGAATTTGCTGGGTATCTTCTATGGTAGTGTTGATTGGAATTGTAGGAACCTTTTGAATGCTGCGAGTAACGATGATTTTATGACTAAGACCAGGGAAGGAGCATATAAATTGATAGAGAACTTGACTGCAAGTTCCAGGAATTCGAATCGTTGCCATGTCTATGATGAGCCTATAAATGTCAGCAGTGTTGAGTCACAGAAGATTGATGAGCTGACAATGAAAGTCAACCTGTTGTTGAAGAGAAATCAGAGAAATGTCAAGCTTTGTGAGAACAAAGGAGACGAGTAGTATGCTGAGGCGAACTATGTGGGTGAAGACTATGTGCCAGATCAAAGCTTTCAAGCTCATGCATCTAACTCTCAAGATGAACTGAAGTCCCTTATGCAATTGATTTTACTCAGCCAGCAGAAATCTGCTAATGAGGTCAATGTCAAGGTGGACAGCATGTACAATGATCTCAACAGTAAGTTTTAAGCTATTTGCACTCATGTGAAGAAGCTTGAGATTCAGGTCACTCAAACTGCCGAGGCAGTCAAGAGTCCACAAGGAGTGCTGCCAGGTAAACCAGTTGCGAACCCCAGAGAGTTTGTGAACACCATCACGCTGGGAAGTGGAAGAACTCTTCCACCGATTATAGGGGCAACGACTGAAAACTACCCAGAAAAGTCTCTGGAGCGCCCGCTCCCGGAAGGAGCACCTGCTTCAGGAGAGAAAACGGATGAAGGGGGTTGCTGGACCATCTTCTACAGTCCTTCGACCGAATGAGCTTGTTGATAAGGGTCGGTCACGTGTCTACAAACCCCCAGTCCCTTACCCAGTTCCACCTAGAGATCAGAGGGATCCCATCAATGCAGAGAAACTAGATAGTTTTAAGAAGATGGTGAGAAGGATTCCTAAAGGAATCTCCTTTGAAGAGGCTTTGGAAAATCGTCTCATACATGATTTCTTTTGGAACTGCAGAGAGACTCAAGAGGAGATTAAGGCTATCTTTGAATCAGCGAGGAGTACACCACCACCATTGAGGGTATTGCCTAAGGTTGAAGATCTAGGGAAGTTTGTTGTTCCATGTTCCATATTTGGAGTTGATTTTGAAGATTCTTTATGTGATTCTTGATCTAGTGTTAACCTCATGTCAAGGGATATTGCAGAATCTTTGGGTATTGTTGATATAAAGACTTCTCAGATGTCTATTAGGTTTGCGGATGCCTCAGTAACAACTTCACAAGGGTTAATTGAGAATTTAGATATCCAGATTGGGGATTGCTTGATCCCGACTGATTTCCAAGTTGTGGAGATGAACAACGGTTCATACATGCCCTTGATTCTAGGGAGACCTTTCCTTGCGACAGCAGGTGCAGTTGTTGACTTACCAAACAGAAGGATAGTTTTCTCTAACATCGACAAGCAGATCTCTTACAACGCCATTTCAGCCAATGGTGGCAACAAATATGGCTCTTGTGTTGCCATAGACGATGTAACAGGGAAGGTAAGTGTCTTGCCAGCTGCAGCACTTTGCAATAAGAATGAGGTTAATGAAATCTTGGATGGAGACACCCATTCTTATGAAAGGAAGCCCAAGAAAGTCAACAAGCGGGATAAACCAAAGCTCGAGAAGAGTATTTCAGGTTCGCATATAACCTTGACACCGCAGAGATGTGTTGGAGACACAATTGAGTATAAGCTAAAAGGCAAAGGTATGTCTAGGCCTTTTTCTAAGGTCAAAGCTATCATTACTCCGGAGTTTAAGGAAAAAGGTCAAGCAGCTATGGCTAGTATGCTGAGCAAGGTTCTGCAACTAAATATAAGTGATCAAAGAGCAAATAGACCACGCCTCAACCCACCTCCACCGAGCCCTGATCCGGACAAGAAGGTCTCTAATCCTCATATGGATTCTGCTCACGCCTAGACGGTATACAAAGTCAAGCTAAAGACTTTAACCAAACGCTTGGTGGGAGGCAACCCACCGGTACGTTTTCTAACTTTGTCAATTTAATTTCTTTTTCTACTAATTTTGTCTCTAGTTTTGAGTTTTTCAGATAAAAAAAAAAAAAAAGAGAAGAAAGGGACAGATGAAGCAATGTCGATCGACAGGGAAAGGTGTCGATCGACACGGATGGCTCTGGATGCTGGAAAAGAGCAGAGACCCAGATGACGATCGACAGAGGAAGTTGTCGATCGACAAAGGAGCTACTGCCAAAACTGAGCTAGGAAAAATATAGGAGCACCTGCTCCTTCATACGAGCCGCCTGCTCTCCTGGGTATAATTTTAATTTCGAATTGCAAATTTACAATTAAGGCCCACCAAGAGGTAAATCAAAGAGAGGATATTTCATGGGCCCGAGTATTTAGCCAAAAAGGGAATAAACTTTATATCAGAATATTTACCTATTTTCTAGGGAAATAAACTGATTTTGTGGGATTCACTTCATACCCCTTCCCTATATACTCGCGCCCACCTCTCTCTTTCTTCCCCACGATTTCTTTTTCTCTATTAAAACACTTGAAGCGTTCTTACAAACACAAATTTGTGAAATCTTCACGGATCTGTACGGTTTTTAACCTGATTCCACTCGATTGTTTGCCCTCTTTCCGAATATTAACTTCGTTTTTGAAGACTCGAAAGGTATGAACTCGAAATCTCCCTTTTTCAGTCCGATTTTCCGAAGAACAAAGGTGTAATCGATGGTTAATTCTCGTTTAAATCTTCATGGGTTTGCTTTGAACTTGTCTTTTTGCTAATTTCGTTACCCTAGGTTGTGAATTTGGCTTGACATTGTTCATTAAAGTAAACCCTAGTTTTGGAAGAAAAACTTAAATTTTTTAGAATGAAGCATGTGATTTACCTTGGGATTTAACGTTGTGAACTGTGGGAATTGTTGGTATTGGTTGTTTTCGCACTGAATTTTTGCTTTCTCTAGGCCGAAACTTATAACTATTTTTATGCGATTTCGATTTATTTTGTGCTTCTGTGAGTGATGGGATTTATGCATGTTTTGTTTGGTTTGTTGGTGATGTTTGCGGGATGTCAGGACCAAGGACTTCGATGGGTAACCCGAAGAGCAAAGCCGCCAAGGGCAAAAACATCGCCACAACAAGCGGTGCTCCTTACCCGTGGCCCCGCAAAGCCGGTAAACACTTCACACCATCGGATCCTAGCCTCCCGCTCAACTCCGATGATGCTTGGGATCAAACCGACGCTTACTACTACAACAATTGGTTGGACATTGAGGTGGAGCCAACCCGATTCATGTGCCCCAACACGTTGATGAGTCTTGGACTTCACCAAGAAGTGAGCGATATCTTGTCCCGTGCTCAACTCATCGAGCTAGACTCATCAATGGATGTGCTCTACCCGGACATCATGCGACAATGCTTGTCCACGGCCAAGTTGACCTTCACTAATCCGAAGTACCCGGTGGCATCTCAAGGGACTCTCCATTTCTTCACCAACGGGAGGAAGTACTCCATCACCATCAACACCCTTTGCACACTTTATGGCTTCAATTTTGGATCGGAAGCCATCGCTCTCCCTACCGCTTTCATGGCTAAGCATGCATTTTGGAACTTCATTGCTCTCGAGAGCACCCCAGCGAAAACATCAGGTTTACTCCGGAGGATGCTTACCTATGCACTGAAAATGGAGAACCACTTCCAGAGAGCACCCCAGCGGGAGCAGCTGCTCCCGTAGATATCCTTAGTGATGACGAGATGGAAGACTTGGAGGACGAGACTGCCAAAGTGCAGCAATTGCGTGCCCACTGGCGCAGGCCTTACCGTAGCGAGTACATACTCCAGGACCTCCCAGACAACCCTTTGGATCAGGAGTACCGTACGTGGATGGTGGACTCCACCAAGAAGAACAATGGACTTATGCGCCACATACTCCACATGCACCAGAAGAGTTGCAACGGCTCTAAGGCCACTGCTACTGCTCCTTCTACATCTGCTGCTCCACCGCCTGCCCTTAGAGCGCCTGCTCCATCAGCTGCTGCACCATCGCCGTTAGGCCGTACGACACGCTCCTCCAAGCGTAAGATGCCCACTACCGATGAGGACGAGGATACCGAGCACACTGCGAGCGATTAGTCGCTCTTCTATCCCACCCTTTCTTCTGATAAGACCTTTTTCTAGCTCTTTTCTTTTCATTTGGACTTATTTATTTCTCTCTTTCCCTCTTCCTTTTCTTATTTTCACACCAGGTCGGTGTGAAGTAAGTCTAGGGGGAGATGACTGATGTCGTTTATTTTGTATGTTTGCTTTTCTTATGTCCTTTTGAGTCGGTTTTTTTTTGTTTTATCGAGTCAAGACTTTTTAGTTGGGAATTAGGACTTTATTCTATGACGATTTCTGAACCACTTGTGCTAATTAACTCTCTTTCTAGTGACCATTTCTTCAGAGCGTGGATTACAAGGAATAGCTGGAACACTTCAATGCTCTATCTTCCAGGTTTCAGATTGACCAAAACTTCTCTCGCTATTAGCACTAGATTAGGGAAACGAATCATATTCTGAAGGACAGCATATGCGCAAAAGGGCCGGAGAGAGATGGGTCGACACAGCCTCTAGATCACTCGTTCTGAAGGACAGAGCACCCGCTCTTATTTACGAGGTTTTGTGGAAGAAGGTAAAAATGAGACTCACTTGGGTATGTACATTAATGCTAATAATTTCGAGTTTGAGAGGCATATCCGTGTAATCAAAACCCTCTTCATCATATCTTTCATCTTTAAAAAAAAAAAAAAAAAAAAAAAAAAAATCAAAATCAAAATCAAAATCAGGTGATGAAGAGTGGAAATCTGTAAAATATATGTCTCTCAACCCCAGCTAGTGTACCCCAAGGGGGATAGTGGTTTTATGAAGGGAAGGAAAGAAAGAAGGATGAAATGAGTGATTTAGAGAATGTGGAGCATCAAACGTACCCGCTCTCTCTTTCAATTTTGTGCGATATCCTGCATCCTCTACGAAACATCGGGTAACCCTTAAACACTCTAAATACCCTTAACTCCACCTCTAAATAGCCTACAACCCTTAGCGCCGTCTTCTCCGAGAAGGTGCCTTTAGCGAGATCCTCACGCATACTTTGAGTGCGTTTGGTTTGTGTTATTACAAAGAAGTGTTTGGGAAATGGCTTGGTTGAGAAAAGTGTTGAGGTTGTTTTGGTGAAGCTTTGTTGTTCGTAATCTGGGTTATGTGGTCTGGAGATTGAAAGCCAAATGTACGGTTCGCTGAGAATAAAAGAGTTCCCACGTTTTCAAACCTTTTTCCTTTACTTAGTTTTGAGTTTGTTTGAGGACAAACAAAGATCTAAGTCTGGGGGAATTGATATACTCCATTTTTGGCGTATTCTAACCATTGTTTTGTAGGGTTTTATCGAGTCTTTCTCCTTTGTATTGAGTCTTTTTAGGTCTAAAGGAAAAGTTTGCTAGGAGGTTTGGTGGAAAAGAAAGGAAAACAAGATCTTTTGGGAAATTTTGGAGCTAAAGGAGCACCCGCTCCCATATTCGTCTGACCTGCTCTCCAGAAGATTTACTAAAGGGAATATTCACCAAATCAAATATTCACCTAGAAGATTTATCCTAGATTCATCTCAAGATTGACCCAGCCGCCGCAGCCTTTAAAAAGGAAATACCTTGGAGATTTAAAGACACGCCTCTTTCACCTTTTTACACACGCTTTTCTTTAACTTTTGGCAGACACTTTTCTCTTAACTTTTTACACACGTTTTTGGATCGAAGAACCCTAAAGAGATTTGGATTCTTTGCTTTCGGATTTCAAGACTTGTTCCACCACTTGTGATAGAAGTTTTCTTGAACCTTTCTCTTTAATTTATTCTATGAATTCTTTCATCTCTTTTTGTGTTCTTCGTTTCATTATGTGCGAGTAGTCATCTTTGTTAGGTTAGGGTTTTCAAAGGGAACTTAGAGATTCATGAACTAAGCATAGATAGGACTTTATATATATATATATTTTGATATCTTCATCTAGTGTCGAATTTAATGCCTAGACTTGCTTGATCACCTAGCCTTTGATTTTAGGTTTAATTTACTCATCAAAAGTGTAGTAGATTGCTTGATTAGACTTAGATGGGCGATTTGACCCTTAGCCAACGACAGTTGAAGTTAAGGCAAATCGTGAACTTATCAATCTTAATCGCTAGTGCTTGTTAATTTCTTTAGGCTCAAACGACAGTTTAGGGTGCTAGATTGATTGATAAAGTTGTTGATGCCACGACAGTGGATCCTCATAAAATCGTGATTGTGTTCTAGATTGGTACTTGAATTAATATCCTGAATAATTGTTTGGTTCTTGATGATCTATTCCCTGAGATAATTACCCTAGTCTAACGCCTTAATCATATTCGTTTACAACCGATTTTTACTTTGTTTTGCTATTTAAATTCGTGACACTTAAACCACTTGAATCGTTTAGCTAGAATTGTGTTTAAAGGAATTAAAGTGTATTGCCGGTCTTTGAACGAACCTAAATCTATATCTACATCGGATTGGTAATTTAGGACTTGAGTTCTTAATCGAGGTAAAATCCTGTTATCACAACAACGAAGAACCAGAAATTCTGACACAAGAATCCAATGACAGAGGCAAAAGAAAGCAAACTCAAGCAACTGCATCTGGTTCTGAGGTTAAGAGGGTTCTTCCTACTAGATCAGGGGTGTGGGGTAACTACACTAGGCTAGAGAACAACAAAGATAGATGTTTTTGCAACTACTGCCGAAAAGAAGTTTCATGTCCAACAGATTCTGGGACTACTAATCTGAAGAATCATATGAAAAGCTGTAAAGAATTCAAGGCATGGGAAGATAGTCAAGATCCTAAGAAGAATCAGAAGGTGCTTAACAAGGAAGGGCATCTGTAGAGTGGAAGAGTTTCTGAGAAAGTATTCAGAGAAGCAACCAATGAAATGCTTGTCATTGGAGAGTTACCTTTGGCGTTTGTTGACAGTGTAGCTTTCAAACACTTCTGTGACAAGGTGAGTTCCTTACTTGTGTTTTATTTTCTTTCTTTACCTGTTTTGTTTTGCCATATATGTTACTGACATATTTTCTTTATCATTCATTTAGGTAAATCTGCACCCTCCTCATTCAAGAAGAACAACAACAAGAGATATTGTTAAGCTCTATGTCCAAAGGAAGGCCACTCTTAGGGAATGGTTTCTAACGACAAAACAAAGAGTTTCCCTCACCACAGACATATGGGTTTCTCAAGCTACATGTACTATTTCTTTCATATTTTGAGTGAATTGATTTTATTACAAGTTATAATTTTACTTTACTGATAATGTAATGTTTCTTTTCCTTACAGGTGCTAGTTATATGGTTATAACAGCACACAACATTGATAAGCAGTGGAGGTTAAAGAAGTTGATCATAGGATTCAAGTATGTCTCTGATCACAAAGGTAAGACCATCGCAAACACACTGCTTAGTTGCTTAGCTGAATGGGGAATTCAGAGAGTGTTTTGTGTGACTATGGATAATGCATCAGCCAATAGCAATGCTCTGTCTAGGTTTCAGACTAGTTTTGGATTCATATTAGAGGAGTCTTTAATCATGGATGGGGATTATATGCATTTGAGATGTGCTGGGCATATAATTAACTTGATAGTTAAGGATGGATTGGCTGATGTAGGCAATAGTGTCACTGCAGTACATAGTACGTAATGATGTTGCATACGTTAGGTCTGGAACTAGTAGAAGAGAAGCTTTTGAGCAGAGGGTAGTGGGTAGAATGACTAGAGGTAGCTTGCCCTTGGATGTGAAAACTAGATGGAATTCTACATTTCTGATGCTGAAACAAGCAATTAAGTTTAAAGGAGGATTTGATAGGATGGAGAGTGAAGATAAGCTGTACAATGATCACTTTTTAGAGGTTGATAGTGAGAAGAAGTGAATATAGAAGTCAAAGTAAAGGATGAGGAGATGTACATGAAGTTTGATAAGTATTGGGAAGGGTTAAAAAATATCAACAAGATGTTGATAATAGTTAGTGTGTTTGATCCAAGGAAGAAGATGCAGTTTGCTAAGATGTGTATAGATGAGATGTATGGGGAAGATAGTGTATCAACTGTGGTATTAGCTGAGTCAGTTCTCTTGACCTTAAGAGACATGTACAAGGAGTATTCGGACAGATACAACAATGCACATCCTCCTCCACAGGTGCCACCAACTCAGTTTGATGCTCCTTCTTCATCTCAGTCTCAGTCTTAAGGTTCTCAAGAGCAGCAAGGAGATAAACAGTATGACTCCATTGATGAAGAGATGTTAGACGGGTACAATACGGTGGAGCAGAGATACAACACTTTGCTTAGAGAGATTAGTGTAAGGGACACTAACGAATTGGAAGCATATCTGAGAGAGAATGTAGAGAATCCTGAGGTGTTAGGTGGACTTGAGTATGATGTGTTGTCTTGGTGGAAACTAAACAGTGCCAAATACCCTATCTTATCAGAAATGGCAAGGAATTTGTTTGCTATGCAAGCTTCCTCTGTAGCTTCTGAAAGTGCATTTAGCAATAGTGGGAGGATAATAGAGCCGTATAGAAGCTGCTTAACACACTACATGGTTGAAGTGTTGATGTGCACTGAACAATGGACGAAGCAAGATATTAGATTGGAATCAAGAGTCCTTACCAATGGTCAAATTCTTGCTGATGTCCAATACGAAGATGACTTGCAAAGAGGTACATTACTACTTGTTCTTTGTGTTCTTTTCCATTATAATTATGTGTTATAATCTGATGTCTTTGTTTGTTGTTTGTAGAATTCGGATCTCTGAACCTTCAAGGCTAAGTGTACAAGGTAAAACTTTGAAACTCATATATGCTTCTGTTTATTTAACTTCCTTTTAGTTATTGAGTCAAATGGTCATTCTTTGCTCTAGGAGAATGAACTGAAGATTGAAGAATGAAGTGAAGATTGGAGAATGAAGACTGTTTCGGTTATATATGTTTCTTTTTATTGTTATTGTTCTGTTTCATGTTGTGTTTCTTTTGATTACTCTCAAACTTTTCCTTATGTTTAGCCATATGTTTAGGCTTATGGTACTTGAGACTTTTGCTTGTGTGTTCTTTTGGTTGTGTTTTTCTTTAAGGCATTTGAATTTAGACTTTTAGTTCCATCTTTCTTTAACTCTTTTTTATTTATCTTACTAATTCAATGACTTAGCATATAAAATGTAATATTTTGGATGGTACGGATATTATCCGAACCCGAAGTAACCCGACCCGTTACCGAACCGATTATGTCAAATAACCGATCGGGTTCTAGACCTCCTTACCGAAATACCCAAAAAAAATTTTCAACCGACCCGAACGCCCAGGCCTACGTGCAACCATGATTTTTGAAGAGTATCAAGAGCACAAAAAATATTAAAAAATCAATCTCCCTTTGATATTTGCCTCGATACGTATCAACATGCTGAGTCCCGTGATACCATATCAGGGGACACGTGGAAGCCTATAATTCATCGCCTTTTTTTTGTAGCCATTGGTTAATGAATTTTTTTATTCTTTGTACGATTAGAAGTTGGTCGAGTGATTTTATGTTTTTACGGATTCCAATCTTATATTTTTATATATACATATTACTTTGCTTATTCTCCATTTTGCAAATAATTAAAAATTTATTTGTTTTTTTTAAATCACTGGTGTAATGAATTTTTTTTTTTGTACGATTAGAAATTGGTCGAGTGATTTTACGTTTTTACGGATTGTAATATTACTTTTCTAATCTTATGCTTTTATATATTACTTTGAATATTCTCCATTTTGCAAACAATTAATTTTTTTTTTATGATACCGACGCCGGTCTCACCACTGGAAGCATATTTATTAACAGTATCATAATGAATCTCAAACAATAAACAAAGATTAAAATTTATACTAAAATAATGTTCATGATACCCTTTAAGACCATCATCGTCAGTGTTTAAGGAGTGTTTTAGAGGAGTCTTAGGCTTAGGTGGATTAAAAATTAATGTTAAATAGGCTTAATAAGCAAGACTCGGATCCATAACAGGACTTCTAAGAGCATCTCCATTGGGAGTTTCATAATTGGTCTCTCAACCACAGAATAATAAAAAGTGTTAGAAAAGCATGAGATAGAAGAAAGAGAGTTTCAGTTTGAGAACTTTTCTCAACAGATTTAGAGACCCATCTAACACATGTGTATGTGTGATTGGTTGAGATTTTTTTTTTCTGCTCTAAAATTTAAATAAATAATAAAACTACACCAAAATTCTTATAATAATATATATGAGAGACTCATTCAATCTCTAACTAATGGAGGTGCTCTAAGACATGTGTCACACCGTGAGTGGTTTTACGGTTTTAATTAAAACAAATGAAAAAAGCACTACTCTCTCTCTCTCCTCTCCTCTCTCTTCTCTTTCTTCGTTTGCAGAACAACTGAGTTATGCTTCAAACTCAAGTTTTCCAATACTCCAAATCAAAATTATGATCTAGTTATGATGTTTTTGGTATTTGTAACTTTGATTTTTGGTAGGATTTTCTCAATATGTTGTAAGTAGTTCTCTATTTGCTTACAAACCCGAGATTGTTTCGATTTTTTTTTTCTAATATTTGATTTTTTTTTTTCCTGATAATGGTTGAATCGATAGGGATCCAAGCCATGGAGGTACACAGGAGAAGAAGCTAACATGAACAGAGAAGAGATCAAAATTTAAAATCTCCTAATATTAAGATCCACCAATGGAAGCCAATAAAATTAAAATCTCTTAGTAAAGATCTTAAGAGGTGATGATTAACAATTTATATTAAAAATATTTCTAAGATCCAAAATTAGGGATCTATTGATGGAGATGCTCAGCCTCTCTCATGGAAGACAATAGGTGTTTTTTACCCGAAACGAACAAGAGGTGTTTTTGTAACCCGAAACGAACAAAAAAATATAAACCCAAACATGTATTAGTGGGTATCAGTCTCATTTTGGGCCATTGGTTTTACCTTTTTAACCCGAAATGAAAAAACTTGTACATGTCTGTATCATTCTGATTTTGGGTCATTCATTTTACCTGAGACCCATAAATATTCAAAAGTCACTAATAAAATATCATTCATTTAAATATGTTTGGATCTCCTTTTGGGTAGGGTTGAACATAAGACGGGTACCATGAAATTTTAATTTACATCCGATATTCGACCCGACCATAATGGGTATTTGGAAAAAAAACTCATACCCGACTCGCTAAAAGCGAGTACCCTGTTAAACGGGTACCCTGTAAAAAATCGATGACCCGCCGGATACCCAACCCTTTACCTTTACCCGATAATTACAATATACTTTATTTTATAAACTATTATATTAAGAAATTTATATACCAAAAGATGAATAGTCATTACAATAAAACCAAATTTCGCTAATATATAACATATAGTTTTTAAAAAAAAATATAATATTATAAATTTCAAAATTTAAAACTTGTAATATTAGTGACAATTCACTGACATAAAATTTTAAATTCTAAAGAAATATGCTCATGTTTTAAAATTTGTTATCAAAAAAGAAGTTTTTAACTCACATGCTATAGCATTATATACCATATAATTTACTTTGTAATTAAATCTATCAAATAAAAGTGATTTATGATACTAGTATAACGGGCTGGGTAAGTAATATGACGGGTAATTTAAAAAAAATTGATACCCCGATACCCGATCTTTACCCACGGGTAATTGGATTATAATACCATTTACCCGACTCGAAGATGACAGATACCCTTTTTTCGAGACGGGTACAAGCCGGATAGTAAAAAATGACGGGTAACGAGTATCATTGCCTAGCCCTACTTTTAGGTATCGGCTAAAAACCGGGAAAAATCGGATTCGAACATGTACTCGCGAGTATGAGTCATATACAAATATGGTAAAACTTAACCGGATTCGAACCTGATCTGAACCTTTTCCAGTCGATTCCAGGTTCGGGTATTCGGCTCTAATTTTACAAACATGCCTAATTTTTTGGTAAAAAGAAACTCGAAATTATATACTTGTACTCGGTAGAAACTAACCCAAACCCGACCCGAATGCCCAGGCATGTATGTTACCAAATCTTTGGAGTCATAAATACCTCAAATAGGCATAGTTTATTCAACTAATTAGGCATGCTTAAGGCCCACATAATTACTGTTAAGGCTTAGATACACTAATAGAGGAATAATGGGATACACGACCGAGTTGATGAAATTCAAAACTTAGTAGATCCCATGACACAACAATGGTTGATATTTCCATATATTGCATTAAGTAGTTTTACTCTTAAACGAATATAATTCACTTAAACATTTATTTATTTTTTGCTAAACTAATCACTTTAATACTAGTGTCGTTAAACATTACATGCAATAATTTTAATATACTTTACAAGCAAGCTATGACGAGCTCCAACCAGTGCCGGTCCTGAGTATTTGAAGGCCACAAGCAAACAAAAAATTTGGGGCCACTAAAATGTACGATCCAAAACTGATTCGTTTACACTATGTTTTACGTATTTTTTTGGAGCCGCTAATATATAAAGAAATTTTTTATAAAAAATTAGGGTCGGAAGCATGAGCTTCCTTTGCTTCCTCTCAGGACCAGGCTTGGCTACAACCAATCATCTTTGTTTATTTTCTTAATGAAGTCGTCTATAATTCGTGTTAGGGAAAAATAAAAAATAACAACATCCCAAACAAAATCTTGTATTTTCTCATACCATTTGTACTAGAGCTCGTTCATGAAATGAAATGTTAAGACGACAGAAAAAAAAAAAAAAAAAAACAACATCCCACGCTTTTGTCTCTTAATCTTTGTTTATGTCACTTAATAATTAACAACATATTCAAAATAACTAATCCCATCTTGATTATTTTATTAATAAAAGTTAGATAGTAGACGCAAAATAACTAGTATACGTTTTAAATATCTTTTATTGTTGGCATCTGCAAGACTAGATTTCATTGTTGAAACTTGGTCATTTCCCTAAGATAATCCAGTCGAAAATCTGATGTCAACGTTCGTTAAATCGAGTTTTGAGACAAGCGTTGCTCATTTAGAAAGTCCCACTCCCACACATACCGCGGTGATGAAGAAGATCGAAGAGAAGACAAAGACCATCCCGTTCTATAAACTGTTTTCTTTCGCAGATTCTTGCGATGTGATGTTGATGATCGTTGGTTCGATTGGAGCCATTGGAAATGGTCTTGGTTATCCGTTAATGACATTATTTTTTGGTGATATCATTGATGTGATTGGTCGAAACCTGAACAACGGAGACAGTGTTGGGGTAGTCTCCAAGGTAATGAGAAGATTAGAACTCAAAAACAAACAATCTTTAAAAGTTATTTTGTATGTTTGTTGATGTTTTACTTAATTTTGCTTGGATTTATCTTTGGTTTCCTTCCCAAAAGGTCTCATACTAATTTAGTTGGACTTTATTTATATGTTAGACCAATTTTGTGTAATCTTTTCAGATGTGGGACTTGGATTGATATCCAAACATTTTTTTCCTTCCTTTAGGTTTGTTTGAAATTTGTCTATCTTGGACTTGGGACACTAGTAGCAGCTTTTCTTCGTAAGTAATACTCCCTCCGTTTCAATTAACATCGTTTTAGCGTTCTTTTTTATATTTCATACAAGTCTTGACTAATTACATTTTAAACGTCAATTTTGGCATATATACCTAATTCAACCCTAAAAATTCCGTCTTGTTTTTATAGAGGTATCATAAATATTTTAACATGTTAATACTTTGTCTGAACAATATCAAAACGTCACTTATTGTAAACCACTGAAGGAGTATAAATTCGTTTTATAAAGGAAGAAAATCAATTTTGATATTTTTTCTTTTTCGGTTTTTAGAAGTGGCTTGTTGGGTGATTACGGGAGAAAGACAAGCTGCAAGAATAAGAAATTTATATCTGAAATCGGTTCTAAGACAAGATATTGGATTCTTCGATGCTGAAACAACCACAGGAGAAGTTATTGGTCGAATGTCTTGTGATACTGTTCTTGTATTAGATGCTATGGGTGAGAAGGTAAAAAAAAAAGATTTTTGTAATAGACAACAAGGCCAACCCTGAGAGCAAGAGGGCAAAGCTAGTGGTCCTTAAATTTATTATCAACAAATTCACTTTTCAAATCCATAAAAATAAAAAAATAGTGTAATGGCCGAAATCCAATACTTCTCTTAATATTGTTAAGAATAGGTCATTAGTTTTTAACTTAATACTATTTTATTTTAACTTTTTTTTTTACAAAGAGAAAAGCGGTCCATATTTTTTTTTAGCTTGCGGTCCATTAAAACTCAGTCCTGGTAATAGATTGAAGTTTCTTAAAGTTTTGAAATATTTTGGCAGGTGGGGAAGTTTATACAGTTTATTGCAACATTTTTGGGTGGATATGTTTTAGCGTTTGTGAAAGGATGGTTACTTGCACTTGTTATGTTATCGTCAATTCCTCTTCTAGCTATTGCTGGTGCAGTTATGTCAATGATGTTTACTAAAGCTTCTTCTCAAGAACAAGCTGCTTACGCGAAAGCATCGACAGTTGTGGAACAAACTTTTGGGTCTATTCGCACCGTAAAAATGTTTCCTTTCCCTTTTTTTTATTTTTGTTGTTTATTTGTTGGAAAGGTCGAAACTTTAATAACAATTTATTGTGTGGTATCTTCAGGTTGTTTCTTTTACGGCAGAGAAGCAGGCGACGAGTAGCTACAAAGAGCTGATAAATTTGGCGTATAAATCGAGTGTTAAGCAAGGTTTCTCTACGGGTTTAGGGTTTGGAGTAATGTTCATGGTGTTCTTTTTTAGCTATGCTTTGGCTATATGGTTTGGTGGAGAGATGGTAGTCACAAAAGGGTACACAGGTGGTGCAGTGATCAATGTAATGGTCGTTGTGGTCAAGAGTTCGAGGTAGGTTTTTTGTTCTTTTCGAGTCTCAAGAAAGTTAAAACGGTTAAAATTCTAATTTTCCTTTTCTTTTCTTTGTATAGGGCTTTAGGGCAAACAGCACCTTGCCTAACCGCATTTGCAGCTGGTCAAGCTGCAGCTTATAAGATCTTTGAAACGATCAAAAGAAAGCCGTTGATTGATGCTTTAGACCTAAATGGAAAGGTTTTAGAAGATATCCGAGGCAAAATCGAGCTGCGAGATGTGTGTTTTAGTTACCCTGCAAGGCCTAATGAAGAGATATTTGGCGGATTCTCTCTATTGATTCCGAGTGGCGCAACCGCTGCTTTGGTAGGAGAAAGCGGAAGTGGGAAATCTACCGTGATCAGTTTGATTGAAAGGTTTTATGATCCGAGTTCCGGCCAAGTGCTTATTGATGGTGTTAACATGAAAGAGTTTCAGTTGAAATGGATTAGAGGAAAAATTGGTTTGGTTAGCCAAGAACCGGTTTTGTTTTCTTTGAGTATAATGGAGAATATCAGGTATGGGAACGAGAGCGCGACATTTGAAGATATTGAAACAGCGGCCGAGCAAGCAAATGCGTCTAAATTCATTGATAAGTTGCCTCGTGGTTTAGAGACAATGGTAGGGGAACATGGAACTCAGCTCTCAGGAGGACAGAAACAGAGGATTGCAATCGCGAGGGCGATACTTAAAGATCCGCGCATCTTGCTGTTAGATGAAGCAACAAGCGCTCTTGATGCGGAATCCGAAAGAACGGTTCAAGAGGCTTTAGATAGGGTAATGGTGAACCGGACTACTTTGATTGTCGCACATCGGTTAAGCACGGTAAGAAATGCTGATATGATTGCTGTGATTAACCGAGGAAGGATAGTTGAACAAGGTAAATAATATTCAATCTTTTTTATTCATACTGGTTTTCGGTTTGATTATGCTACAAGAAAATCTCCTTTTTTCCAATAGGTTCACATTCTGAGTTACTCAAGGATCGTGAAGGGGCTTATTTACAACTTATTCGGTTACAAGAGATAAAGAAAGAGCCGAAACAATCGGAGATGTCTAATGGATTGCGAGACGGATCAATCGTTGGTGGATCATCAAGAGGAAACAGTAGCATTAGGAGGCATGATAACTCTGTTTCTGATCTTGGATTACTTACAGCCCAAGAAAACACTCAACTGCCTCAAGAGCAATCACAGAATGTGTCGATTACTCGAATCGCTGCGTTAAACAAACCAGAGACTCCGATTCTTATACTTGGAACCTTAGTATGCGCAGTGGACGGAGCTATTTTCCCGATTTTCGGGCTCCTCTTTGCTAAAGTAATTGTAACTTTCTATAAACCGCCTCATGAGCTGAGGAGCGATTCAAGATTCTGGTCGTTGGTATCTGTGATTCTCGGTGTAGCTTCTTTGGTAGTGCATCCAATACATATGTACCTTTTTGCTATAGCGGGAGGGAGGCTGATTCAGAGGATAAGATCAATGTGTTTTGAGAAAATTGTTCATATGGAGGTTGGGTGGTTCGATGAGCCCGAGAACTCGAGCGGTGCGATGGGAGTGAGGCTCTCTGCTGATGCAGCTTTGATCAGGACTCAGGTAGGTGACTCGTTATCTCTATTGGTTAAGAACATTGCATCCTCAGTGGCGGGAATGATCATAGCTTTCGAGGCGAGCTGGGAATTAGCGGTTATAATCTTGGTAATAATTCCTTTAACTGGTATCAATGGTTATGTTCAAGTTAAGCTCTTGCAACGCTTTAGTGCAGACGCAAAGGTTGGTCATTTTTTTCATTTGAATTAGGGTTTGTTTTAGGTTTTGTTACTTGTTGAAGAAGAAAGTGAAAGAAATTTTTGCAGACAAAGTACGAGGAGGCGAGTCAGGTGGCTAACGATGCAGTAAGGAGTATAAGAACAGTTGCATCTTTCTGTGCGGAGGAGAAAGTGATTGAAATGTACAAAAAGCGATGCGAAGATCCGATTAAATCTGGTATTAAACAAGGATTAATCACCGGGTTAGGGTTTGGTCTCTCATTCTTCGTTCTTTACTCTGTTTACGCTACTTGTTTCTACGCGGGTGCTAGAATCGTTAAAAAGGGAAACGCAACCTACAGTGATGTTTTTCAGGTTTTGTTTTTTGTCTTTGTAAATCTCTGTAATGAACCTTGAGAAAAAAAAGAGAATAAATCATTTTTGGATTGGGATGATTTTTTTTTTGTTTGTAGGTTATATTAGCATTGGCTATAACAACACTTGGGATTTCTGGAGCGAGCTCATTCGCTCCTGATTCGACTAAAGCTAACAGTGCTGTGTCTTCGATCTTCGGGATTATTGATCGAAAATCGAAGATAGACTCGAGAGATGAATCGGGAATGGTTTTGGAGAATGTAAAGGGAGATATCGAACTTTGTTACATAAGCTTCACTTACCAAACTAGACCTGACATTCAGATCTTTCGTGATCTTTGTTTAACCATTCGCGCCGGAAAGGTAACTACTTCTTGTTTTGCTTCAACTTCCTTGATATAAAACAAGATTCTATGTTTATAATTTTCTTGGTGCTTATTTCAGACCGTTGCTTTGGTCGGAGAAAGCGGATCCGGTAAATCTACGGTGATCTCGTTGTTACAGAGGTTTTACGATCCGAATTCAGGTCATATAACTCTAGATGGAGTTGAGCTCAAGAAGCTACAACTGAAATGGTTGAGACAACAAATGGGACTTGTAAGTCAAGAGCCTGTATTGTTCAATGATACAATACGAGTCAACATTGCTTACGGAAAAGGCGGCAAAGAAGCGAGAGAATCTGATATCGTAGCTGCCTCCGAGCTTGCTAATGCTCATCAGTTCATCTCTAGCATACAACAGGTAATCAAAACAAAGACATTTTTAAGTAAAACAGAGAGATTACTTTCTTTGCAAGTAATAATATTCTCTTAATTGTTTTTAGGGTTACGATACGGTGGTGGGAGAGAGAGGGGTACAGTTGTCTGGAGGACAGAAGCAGCGGGTGGCGATTGCACGCGCCATCATGAAAGAACCGAAGATTTTGTTACTCGACGAAGCGACTAGCGCGTTGGATGCAGAATCAGAACGGGTGGTTCAAGAGGCGCTTGACCGAGTGATGGTGAACCGGACCACCGTCGTAGTGGCTCACAGGCTTTCGACGATCAAGAATGCTGACATCATCGCCGTGGTTAAAAACGGTGTGATCGCTGAGAAAGGAACGCACGAGGAGTTGATCAATATTGAAGGTGGAGTTTATGCTTCTCTTGTTCAGCTTCACATGAGTACTTCTACTTGATACAAAAAAATTCCATCTAATTTTTGTTTTGCGATAAAATTTTATTATAACTATGTAAAGACTATAGAAACTTATTGTTCTTGTGAGATAAACAAAAAATTTACCAAGTACCAAAAGAAAATGGGTTGTGATTTTAGTAGTTCTTACATTTAGATAATTGTTTTATATGAAAAAATAACTAAATATGAATAGAGCGAGAATCCTAATTCTATAAATCACAAGTAAAAACACAAATAACTGCATCCTTATCTATGTGCCACGTGGCAAAACTCCAAAAAAATGATCTTAAGTATTTTACACAAAAAAATATTAAACGACGAAAGAAAAAAATTGTGCCGACTATGGAAAAAAAAAATCAGTTTTCACAACTTCTTCTCGATTTCTTTCACCGGCTTCTTCTCCAATGGAAGTATATCTTCTCATCATCTTCCACTTTTCAATGGCACAAATTTCCTGCAACTACTCCCTAGGTAAAACAATTACATATATATATGCATCAAATCATTTTTTGTATTGAAATTGGATTGGTTTACTTGATTTAATTCTTTATCTCTTTCGATTCTTCAATTCAATTTCACTATCATGTTTCAATTTCTATTCCCACGGTTTTGATTATGTTCATCTAACGTAATAATTATGTCTGAAAAAAATCAGGGTTTGGTGAAGGAGAAAAAGGAACAATAATAGCGAAAAGGTTAAGTGTTTCATACGAATTTTAAGATCAAACATAAGCCACAAACAATTACAAATCTCCTTAATTTCCAAAGGTTCATTTTCTTTATGTGATCGGAAAACAATTGCCCAACTCTTACAATTGGACAAGATAAAAAAATCTACATGTATGTTATCTACAGAAATATATGAATATTCATTGTTCCCATGTTTATTCTTGAATTTAGGATACGATTTGCAATATACTTGCATCAATATCTTTCATAGAGTCAAAAACCTCTTGGTTTTACATCGGTTGCATAGTTTGCAAAAAGAAAGTGACTCCTTATTTCAACCCCGACACTGAAGAGACAGAACCCGATAAGTTTTCGTGTGAAAGATGCAAAAAACATATTGAGACGACTCAACCCAGGTTCTAACTTTTTCATATTTATACAAATTAATGGTAAATCTATTTCATAAGTAATAATTGCAAACAAAAGTTTGGATTCTTATTTTTCCAGGTTTAAGTTGGCCATTAAAGCAATAGACGATAGTGCTACTACATCTCTCATTTTATTTAACGAAGTAGTCAATCAAATCATTAGAAAATCTGCATATGAGTTGCTTGAGCAACAAGTAGAGGTATCCTTAACTCACCATCTCTTCTACCATGTTCCAGTGTCTTATACTTGCATTATAGTCGTTTTAAATTAAATCCTATCTACAAATGCAGTTTAATCGATCGGACGAAACACCTCAAGAGCTTCTTGATCTGAATGGTCGTACTTATATTTTCAAGGTCATGGTTACAGAATCAGCTACATACAATCGATTTTCTACATCCAAAGTTATAAGCTTTACAGATTATCCTGACATTATTAAAAGTTTCTCTGACTATGATATCACTTTGGTAAGTAAACTTCATTATTTCCTAAAACAAGCTGCTATTACACATTTTATTTCTTATAATCCTTATATTATTTTTTTTCTTTTAGAATACAATTGAACCGTCTATAGTTTCAGTATGCGGAACTTTAGCTGGAATTTCAACTCATGTTATTATATAAAAGTTCTTGCTTCTTCATATCCATAATTGATTACTACGTAACAATATTAACTTTTTTTTGCAAACTACCATTACTTCTTCAGAGGCAGAAAACTTAGACAACAGTCCTTATAAAGTTTCTATACCAACTCCAACGACAAAAAGGTCATTGCCTTCCTCTGAAGATGATGTTGTTCAACAATCATCAACAAAGCCTAAATTGATGACTAAAGCTCAGATTAAGAAAGAACGAAAATCATCTTAGGGAAATTGGCTTTTTCTTCTTCTTCTTATGTTAAGGATTTCAATCTACTCTTTTTTTCTTTTGTTAGTACTCTTCGGTTAATTCTCAGTTTTACTTTTCTTAGGACTCATGTTTTCTTTTGCTTCTTCTCTTCTTATGTTAATTACAAATATCTTATTATCTTATTCATTGTCACACTTGCTATTGTCATTAACCAAAACTTTAGATAATAATATTTAACTTTTCAAATCTCTAAACACGAGATTATGTGGTAAATATATTTTACATTAAAAACTGTGAAAACAAATATGATTTTATATTATTTCATAGTAGTTTACAGAAATAAAACTCCAAATCAAAAACTAACTACTTTGATTAGAAAATATTATGTAGATTTTCCCAAACATAATTATTCGACTTAAAATAATAATTACTCAACAGTTGCTCATTCCCAAACCCACGATCTTTGTTCAACAACAGTTCCCATCTTTTCTCTTCGTAAGAAACTCTTGCCCCTTTTCAATTACTGCAATTTCTCTTCTTCTTACTTTTACTTTTACTTTTTGTTCTTCAGACAAATGAAAATCATCAAACATACCACTATGGGTCATAAATTTTAAGTAATCTCATGTCATGATCACCAACTTCATTTCTCAAAACAAACAAAAGAACATATAGAAATGAAGATAGCAACACCAAAGAGAAAAAGGATGGAAAGAATGGCAATCTGTTCACAGAAGAAAACCAATAAAACGGAAAATCAAGGTATATGCATATATTATCATCAAAATTAATTTGTCTACCATATACCTGCTTTAATAGTGATTTTTCCATCTCAAACCTAGAGAAAACATTCCTCCGGACATAGAAGTCAATTCTGTATCACCAACATTGCCGAACAGAGTTTCGCCTAATATCTTTACATATATTTCAAATGGTATTACCATTGACACATCATCTACCTAACTTTTTACCATATATTATGCTCTCCCACATTCTCATGATTTTGTACACAGATTTTGAATCTCCAAGAGTCAAGCGAATGCGTCTTATAAAAGAGAAGCAAAACAAAAAAATACAAGCAGAATCATGTAAGAATGTTGTAAACAAGTCAAATTTGTTTTGCCAAAATATGTTTGTATTTTGTTCAGAGTCATAAAAACAGAAATCATACCTTTATTTCAGCTGCTTCTCCTACTCAAAACTTGAAAGAAAAATTTGACGAGACGGCACAGATGTCAAGTGGGAATGGCAACATGAATGAGAATGTAGTTTCAAGTTCTGCACCAAATATGACACAAGCAAAATTGAATAATGAAACGTATAACTCGCAACATTTTGAATCAAGAAATTTTAATCGCAGAGGCATTCAAAATAAAGGTATGTATTTTCCATCATCCTCCTACATAAACTTGAACTATATGTAATTTCGACTGTTTATGCAGATCAAGCATCGTCGTCAAATTCCAAGAATTCTCTATTTAACTCCAAAGGTAACTTTACTTCAATTATGAATATTCTATTATAAGCTCTAAGTTTCACTATCTTAAACAGAGTACAACGACAACGGAGATGCCAAATACATTTGTGAGCATTGTGGAGCTAAATTTTGGTTCGACGAGCGAATCGAAAAAAGACGCGTAAAAGGTCCTCCAATATTCTCACTTTGTTGTATGCATGAAAAGATTGATCTGCCACCACAACCAAAAACTCCTCAGAAACTTCTCGACCTCTTTTTCAAAGGTGACAGCAAGAGCAAAAATTTCATGGAGAACATAAGGCCGTATAACTCAGCGTATGCATTCACATGTATGGGTGGAACAATTGACACATCTGTGAACAAAGGACGGGGGCCTAATGTTTTTAAACTTCAAGGTCAAAACCATCATAGTATTGGCAGTTTACTTCCTCCCTCGGGAGAACCTCCTAGATTCAATCAACTTTGTATACAAGACACCGAGAATGAGAATGAGAACAGAAAAAAGCATTCAGGTATTCATCATACTTTACATTCTATCAAAATTTCAACATCTTTATCATAGTTTATAATTGAGATTTTGCCATTATGAAATTACCCTTATTAATCTTGCAGTTCAAAGAGAACTACTCCATTACCTAGATCAAAAATCTTGCAAGAGGATATTATGGAAGATATCAAAAATGTGTTAAATGAGTGTAACCCGTACGCTATGATTCTCAGATCAGCAAAAGATCGTTTCGAAGCTACACCATCAACAAATGTTAAGCTTAAGTTAACTTCGAGACGCACTACAGGTGGTGATACTTACAATCTTCCTACTACATCAGAAGTCGCTGCTTTATAAAGTGGAGATTTTGATATTGAAATGAAGCCAAGAGATATTATTTTGGAAACAAAGGACGGAACCATGAAAAGAATCAGTGAACTTCACGCGGGGTATCCTCCATTGTATTATCCGCTTTTGTTTCCCTATGGAGAAGATGGGTACCAAATTGATCTACAACTCAAGAAGACGACACCATGCTCCACGAATCCTCAAACAAAAGTTAGTATGAGAGAATTTTTTGCATTCAAGATCATGGAGCGTCCAAATATTCCCACAACTTTGATGAGCTCAGGGAAATTATGTCAGCACTTTCTGGTTGATGGATTGACAATGATAGAAGCTGAAAGGATCGGATATTTGAAGCTTAACCAAAAGGCTTTGCGTGCTGATAAATACGTTAACGTAGTAGCTGCAGCTGTTGCTGATAAAGAAAACAATAGCTCCTCAAAGGTTGGGACGCCTTTTGTGCTACCAGCTACCTTTATCGGATCCGCACGTTGCATGCAACAAAGATATATGGATGCAATGGCGGTTTGCCAACACTTTGGATATCCAGATTTATTTTTAACGTTTACTTGCAATCCAAAGTGGCCGGAAATAACAAGACATCTACATGCACAAGGCCACCAAGCGGTAGACAGAGCAAATATTGTGGTTAGGATCTTTAAGATGAAGCTAGACAATTTAATTGTTGATATCAAGCAAAATAATGTGTTTGGTCCTGCAGCAGCAGGTATAAATAATTCTAACACTTGGTTATTTTATTGTTAAAATGGTTTTTTATCTTTTTAAACATAACCGAAATTGATTTCGTTTTTGCAGTTATATACACGATAGAATTCCAAAAAAGAGGACTTCCCCATGCCCATATCATACTATTTTTGAAGAAAGGGTCAAAACTGAAAGATCCAAATATCGTGGACGGTTTCATTTGCGCAGAAATTCCAGACGAATCAAGTAATCCAACTCTCTACAATGTAGTGAAAGAAACAATGATGCATGGTCCATGTGGGCTTGCAAATCCTAATGCACCATGTATGGAGAATGGAAAATGCACTAAGAAGTTTCCTAAAGATTTCACCAACAACACTTTTATAAACAAAGATGGCTTCCCAAATTACAGAAGAAGAAATGATGGTCGCTCAGTTGAGAAAGATGGAACTTCTCTCGACAACCGTTATGTGATACCTTACAACCCATTTCTTCTTTTAAAATACCAAGCTCACATAAATGTGGAATGGTGTAGCGAATCAAAGGCAATAAAGTATTTATTCAAATACATGAATAAGGGAATGACCGTGTCTCTGCCACAATCTCGCGCGATCCGTTAGAAAATGATGCATCCTCATCAGAGAACGTCGTAGACGAAATAAAGCAATTCTATGATTTCAGGTGAATTATGTTCTTTACAAATTACATATAATTTTTAATCATGATTGAATGTTTATTTACTATTATCTAACTTCTTTATAGGTACATTGCACCGTGTGAAGCTGCGTGGAGAATTTTCGGATTTGAAACCCATTATAGTAGTGTTCAAAGACTAAATTATCATTTAGAGGGAGAGCATTCTATCACTTATGCTGATGATGATGATGTAGATGATATCCTAGCTAAAGAAGGAAATCAAACCTCGCAAATGTTAAAGTGGATGGAAACGTGCAGCCGTAACGATGATGCAAAGAAGCTCTTATACGCTGAATTTCCTTCGCACTTTGTATGGAAGAAGACAGGAAATGATTGGAAATCCCGTCAAAGAAATATATCATTAGGGAAAATACATCATGCTTCTCCGGCTGACAGTGAAAGGTTCTACTTGAGGATGCTTTTAAACAATGTTAGAGGACCTACATGTTTTGAAGATTTGCGAACTGCTCACGGAGTTATATATCCAACCTACAAAGAAGCATGCCATGCTTTAGACTTTCTTGATGATGACAAACAGTATATTGATGCGATAACTGAAGCAAGTCAACGGGGATCAGGACATTCTTTGCGAAGAATATTTGTTACGCTTCTTATTTCAGAAAGTTTGTCAACGCCTAATCATGTTTGGTCTCAAACTTGGCATTTGCTCTCTGAGGATATTTTATATATGCAGCGAAGAATCCGACAATCACCAGGTATGTATTAAATTCAACAAGTTACCTTTTTTACTATAAATATCCAAAATTAATATTTGCCTTTACTTTGCAGCATACATGATGTCAGATGATCAAATTAAGAATCAAAGTTTGTTGGAAATTGATAAGCTATTACAGTATAGCAGAAGCTCCTTACGGAATTTCACTACAATGCCATTTCCGGAGAATAATAACTTCCCAGCTAATAACAGGTTAATAACTGAGGAATTATGTTACGATAGGCATGCATGTGAACAGGAATATCATCGTTTACTGCTTATGTTAACTACCGAGCAGATGGACATATTTGATCGTATAATGGCTGCAGTGGATTCAGAAGGATGTGTTTTCTTTGTCTACGGTTTTGGAGGAACCGGAAAGACGCTTCTATGGAAAACACTATCTACGTACATTCGTTCAAAAGGAGAAATCGTCGTTAATGTAGCATCCAGTGCAATGGCAGCATTGTTATTAGAAGGCGGTCGAACATCACATTCTCGGTTTTCAATACCAATACAAGTAACGAGACTTCGTTTTGCAATATTACTCCAGGCAGCGATATTGTTGGATTGATGAATCAAGCTAAATTGATTATATGGGATGAGGCTTCGATGTTGCATAAACATTGTTTTGAAGCTGTGGATCGATCTTTAAAAGATATTCTTAACAACACCAAACCTTTTGGTGGGAAAACAGTTATCTTCGGAGGGGATTTCTGACAGATCCTACCTGTGATACCAAAAGGAAGTCGTGAACAAATTGTTCAAGCTTCTTTATCTTCTCCGTCTCTATGGAATTCTTGCCAAGTTCTACAATTAACAAAGAATATGAGACTAACAGTGGAGTCCGATCCAATAGAAGTAGATCTCATCGCAGATTTTTCTGAATGGATACTAAAACTTGGAGACGGAAGACTTTCAGAGCCGAATGATGGTGAAGCAGTCATAGATATACCAGAAGATATGCTTCTCAAAGACTCTTTGGATCCAATCAATTCAATCGCCCTTAACACATATCCGTCATTGCATCGAAATCTGGACAAGATGGATTATTTCAAGGAACGTGCAATACTTTTTCCTACTAATGATGTTGTTGATGAGGTGAACAATTACATCATGGACCTTCTACCAGGAGAATCACATGAATATTTGAGCTCCGATAAAATCTGCAATTCAGATTCTTCCAAAACAAGAGACAGTGACATCTCGACTGAATTCCTTCATGCAATTAAGAGCTCTGGATTGCCAAACCATATTCTGAAACTTAAGAAGGATGTTCTGGTGATGCTACTACGGAATATTGACCAGAAATACGGATTGTGCAATGGAACAAGGTTGCAGATCACGAAACTCGGAATTGAAATCATTGAAGCAAAAGTCCTCACTGGGAATAGCATTGGCCAACAAGTCTTTATTCCAAAAATTGCTATCATACCTACAGAGTCTAAATTGCCCTTCCAATTTCAGCGACGACAATTTCCAATAGCACCTTGCTTCGGGATGACTATTAATAAGAGTCAAGGACAAAGTTTATCCCATGTCGGGATATATCTACCAAGACCGGTATTTGCTCATGGGCAATTATACGTTGCGGTATCAAGAGTTAAAAGTAGAAAGGACTTGAAAATTCTCATCGTTGATGAAAATGGTGAGAGGGTGAATACAACAACTAACGTTGTGTACAAAGAAATATTCCAAAACCTATGAGGTATCTCTATCTCAACCTTGACAGTAGAAGGTAATAACTTAACTTTTCAATACTTATATATCTTTAGTAATTATTATTAAAAGTTATTGGTAACAAGAATTGTTTTCTAACTTTTTTTTTCTAGGTGATCAAGACAGATTGTTAAAAGTTTCAGTTGCAATCTTGCTATCTACTATTTCGATGTTTTCTTTTCTAAGATCAATCAAACAAGTACGAAAATTTATGCTATGTAAATATTTTCTTATGTTATGCGAAAACGTAAATATATTCGATTTCAAGCTCAAAAATATCATTGTTGCAATGAGGAAGAAGAAATGTGTACCGTATAAACCATGCTATATCTCTATGTTTTGCCACCAAAGAGGTAACAAGCTCAAAAGAGCAACCATAGCTGCGACAAAATTACTTTAATAGTCATCCTTTGTTATATTCTCCGAAAATAGAACTGGGATCTTAATCATAGTTTCATGTATATACAAATTCACATAAATTTCAAATTCCTTTTGATCAATTGCTTACCCGGATCCATACGACCTAAGAATCTAATTTAGTTGAAATTGAAAGAGAAGAATTTAGACCAAGAATGAGATGCAATTTAATCTAAAAAGAGAACAATCACTTAGTGACGGAGGATACATGGAATATACTGAGTAAGGAGAATAGTTTTCATTAAAAGAAATAATTTTACCGAAAAAATCAAGATTTATTGACGACAATAAAAAAAAAAGATTAAAGGAAGAACGATGGGGAAAGGTGAAGGTGTTTTTCCTTGTTCTTCTGGAGCTGATAAATCATAAGGGGATAAGTGACAACCGACTCACTCACGTGTATTGTTTTGGATTTTCTTGTTTTTAAAAATTTTTTTTAAAACAACATATTCTTTTTCTCAAATTTTCAATAAAAGCCCATTAGGCTACGTTACATTAGAATCACAACTAACATTGTTAAGATTACATAACTAGGATTTTACCCGCGCCCTTGCGCAGACATTACAATTTATAATACATATTTTCCGATAATTTCAATTTTTTATATAAAAATTAATATTTTTTGTTGTATATAAAACTACAATATACATTTCCAGGAAGAAGAACTAAAAATGGTGGGTAATGAACTATAAATGTTTTGTAATTATATTATATATAAATTTATATTTAATTATTATAAAAAATCAAGGGTACTAAACCCTAATACATGAACCCAATCCCTCACAAATGAACTTACAATAGAATGATTTAAAAGAACAGTTTGAATATATATTGATTTTAATCAGTTCAAATTGACCAAATATATGGATTTTAAATGGTACCAAATCCTAATATATGAGCCCAAACCCTCCCAAATGTACTTACAATATGGAATGGTTTAAATAGATCAATTTTAATAAGTATATCAATTTTAATCGGTTCGAATTGACAAAGTATATGGATTTTAAGTTGATACTAAACCATAATATGAGAGCCTAAACCCTCACAAATGTACTTATAGTAAGAAATGGTTTAAACATGTCGATTTGAATAAATATTTCAATTTTAATCAGTTCAAATTGACTAAGTTTATGGATTTTAAGTGGTACTAAACCCTAATATGGGAAGCTAAACTCTCACAAATATATTTATAGTGTGGAATGGTTTTAAACAAATCGATTTGAATAAATGTGTCGATTTCAGTCACCTCTAATTGACTAAAAATCTGGATTTTTTTTTATATTAAACCCTAATATGAGAGCCTCAATCCTCACAAGTGTAGTTAAAGTTTGGAATAGTTTAAACAGATCAATGTGAATAAATATATCACTTTAGTCTGTGGATTTTAAGTAATATTAAATCATAATGTGACTATGTCTGTGGATTTTAAGTAATATATCAGTTTCGAATTGACTATGTCTGTGGATTTTAAGTAATATTAAATCATAATGTGAGTCTAAACCCACATAGATATACACAAAATATGGAATGATTTAAAACGATTGATGTAACTAAATCTATAGATTTTAAGGAATACTAAACAATAATTTGGGAGCCGAAACCCTGATATAAAGAACGGTACGACCAAAAATAGATATAACAAACACGATTATGGGTGTTGCTCTCCCGTTTGTCAAGTTAAAACGATAGACAGAAAGGATGAGATGAATTTGGCAAAGTTCCTTTCATGTAGTTATTTTTAATCTAAGATACTATATAAAAAAATCTCATACCCCCTCCGTTCCTCGGAAATTGATTTTCTAGCATTTTTCACACAAATTAAGAAACAATAAATTATGTTTAGTTATTATTGCAACTTTTTGTAATAAACACTTTTTCATAACAATGAACCAATAGTTATTCTTTATATTCAAATAGTCTCATTAAATATTTCTTGGAACTTACAATTTAATAAATCTAAATTGATTAAAAAATAGAAAAAATCTAGAACATCAATCTTTGTGGAACACCTAAAATATGCTAGAAAATCAATCTCCAAAGAACATAAGGAGTATATTACATGAAACATGTATGTGTCTTGATATATCATGGTTTTTACCCAGTTTAAGCCATGATATAAGTCCATGTTTTAGATTCTTTTGGTGTTTTTGGTATTGTTTTAGACTCTTTATAGGTATATGGACGATTGGAGTAGAAAAGATGTTTTCTGGAGCTTTTGGAGCTTTGCGAAAGGAAGTGCCGAAAAGTTGAAGTCAGATTGGAAATCCAGAGTTGGTGTCGATCGACACCCTGTTCGATCAAAGAAAAAGCCCAAATCCGAAGAAGTCTGTTCGAAGCCCAAAAGACCCAGATGTTTACTTTTATGTTCTGACCGACTTTGTACCCCTATATAGGCTTATGCTTTATTTTATCTTTGTTTAAGAGATATCTTCAATTAATATAATGGTTTTTGCTTCGATTATGTCTGAGTAATTTCCCTGTTAGGTTTAGGGATTTTCAAAGGTGTTTGATGATTTGCTAGATTTGATCTAAATTGCATAGGATTAATATCATTAGATTGTTCTTCATCTTGTCTCGTGTTTATTGCTGATTTTAGATTCATGACCTGAAATCTAATCTTAGGATAGTTAATAGAAACAACAGTTTGATTGATTTCCTGAACTAGACTTTGATGAGCAAAATTCCTTTTCGCAAAGAAATTTGGTTTAGGGTTTGTAAGCAATTGAACCTGAACATTAATGCTTGTTTAGATTGTTAGGATTCGCAAAGAAATTTGGTCTTCTAGGATTTAAACATAGATAATCTCTGCAGCGAAAGCTGATTGATTTTATATTCGTGATTCATGTTCGTGAATTGTGCTTAGTAATCCTATCTTTATTTATCATCTGCATATCTGATTCACCTGAGATTTCTCTGTGCCTAGCTTCTTTTTAATTGATTTCATAACCGAATCTAATGCTTTGTTTACTTTGATTTACTTGCATTCTCTTTATTCTGCCTAGTTTAATCCGAATTTATTTAATCTATTGTGTTTCCTGATTCCCTGTGGATTCGATCCTAAAGTACTATAACTGATCTCTTAATTTGAGAGAGTTTAGCTCTAGGTTAATTTGAGCATATCAAATTTTGGCGTCGTTGTCGGGGAATCATTTCTATTAGATTAATCCTTTTAGGATTTTGTCTAGGTTTTTATTTTTGCTTTTAATTTTCTGCTAGTTTCGTTTGTCTTTCTGTTTTGTGTTTCAGGTACATGCGAAATCGCAATACCAGAAGCAACAAGGACAAGGAACTAGTGGGATACGATCTTCAGGAACTAGCACGGTTAGAGCGAGAAAACAAAAGAGCAGCGACAATGGCTGCTAGACCACAGCTTATACTGATTCATGGAGAAGATGGAGTTCTGCGCGATCTGGCAAGTCTCAAATACAACGCCGAAGGGCAGAGGATAAATGACGATGGAACTGTAATCGTCGAGGAATTTATCGAGCAGCCTGTGGATGACGCTGAAGCTGGTGTCGAACGACGCCCCGATGGTGTCGCTCGACACCCGAAAGAATTACAGGTCACTCGACAAGGAGAAGCTGATGGTGTCGATCGACGCCAAGCTGGTGTAGCTCGACACCCTGTCCAGAATCAGCAACGGACTTTAGCTGATTTCAACCGTCCTGATCAGTTCTACGCGAATCGAGCTGCATTTCGTCCTCCTGCTTTCCAGAGGAATGATTTTGAGCTGAAGCCTGCTTACTTCAACCTGGTTGCTCAGAACCCTTACCATGGTCTTCCTCATGAGCATCCCATTGACCACATCGAGAACTTCGAGGATTTAGCTTCCAGCAACAAGGCTAATGGTGTGTCCAGCGATTATCTCTTCTGCAAGCTATTCCCATACTCTCTTAGTGGGGATGCTTCTTACTGGTTGAAGCAGCTTGAGCCTGGATCGCTGACTACTTAGGAGGACACCAAGAACGCGTTCCTAAATTACTTCTATGATGATGCGAGATCAGAGGACTTGAGAACAAAGATTACTACGTTTCGTCAAGGCCCAACAGAAGCATTCAGGGCTGCATGGACGTGTCTAAAGTCTTATCAGAGAGATTGTCCTCACCATGGCTTCACCGATGTTCAGTTGTTAGGCATTTTCTACAAAAGAGTGGACTGGAGGTATCAGATGGCTTTGGATGCAGAAAGCAGTGGTAATTTCAATACCAACTATCCAGAGGACGCGGTTACTCTCATCGAGAACCTGGCTTCCAGCAACAGCACGAAGAATGCTGATTTTGAGAGGAAGCAGATGAGCGAGAACAAGGGTGGTGGGAAGCATTTGGCTGAGATGAACGCTAAGCTGGATTTTATGCGTAGTATCCTTGTGGGAAAGAAGTCAGTACAGTTTGCTCAGGAAGTTGAAACTGCAGAGGATAGAACTACATCAATGGTTCAGGATTTCAGAAATACGGAAATCAGCAAGGCTATCAGAAGCCCTTCCAGAGAAACAATTACAACAGGAACTACGGTTCTTCTTCTTATCAGAAACCTCCTGAGCAGAAAAATGAGGTGAAGAATATGTTGGAACAACTCCTAGAGGGCCAACAAAAGATGACTGTGAGCTTCAATGGGAAGATGGATACTATGTATCAGGACCTTGATGGAAAGATTTCAGCGCTATGCACTCATGTCAAGAAACTGGACGTTCAAGTGGCTCAAACCTCCAGTTCTATCAAGAGGCAAGAGGGTTATCTGCATGCGAAGACTGATGCTAACCCAATGAGTACTTACAATGCGGTTCTGACTACTCAGGAAAAGACTATTTCAATGAGTTTGAGGCGATTTTTGGGTCTGCATAGCCAGTGTCAATCGACACTACAGCTGAGCATTGATAGACACTTGAAGAATTAGTCGATTCAGGTATCGAAGAGATGGTGTCGATCGACACCCCGTCCAGACTTGCGCAGAAATTGCGAAATCTTCAGTTCGAGCAGAGGAGAACGTCCATAAGGCCAAAGTCCCATTCCCCAGAGCTAGAAAGTCCAAACAGGAAGCTGAAGAGGCCATGTGCAAGAGAATGATTGAGAAGATCATTGTTGAGATGCCTCTAGTGGATGCAATTAAGCTTTCTCCTGCGATTTGAAGGTACGTCAAGCGAATGATTGCTAATGGAGTTAGTCCTGAAGAAGGAGCTTTGCTGACCAGAGATCTTCAAGCAATTATGCTGAACGTTGCTCCAATCTCCAAGAAGAAGAGGAAAGAGGTAGTGGTTTCTGAAGAAGTTAGCGCGATGATTCAGAGCAGGATTCCTGTCAAGCTACCTGATCGGGGGAACTTCGTGTTAAATTGCTCCATATCAACAAGGCAGTTTCCTCATTCTCTTTGTGATTTGGGGTCTGGTATTAATTTGATGCCACTTTCTGTTGCTTTTAAGCTTAGTATGACTGATTTCAGGTCCACTAGGATGTCTCTTCTCCTAGCTGATAGATCCAGGAGATTCCCTAAAGGGATTCTTGAAGATGTGCCTATCAAGATTCAGGATTGCATCATTCCTGCAGACTTTGTAGTCTTGGAGTATGATGATGAACCTGGAGATCCATTGATTTTAGGAAGATCATTCTTGGCTACTGCTGGCGCTCAAATAGACGTGAGGAAGGGAAAGATAAAGCTTGACTTAGGTGATATTGTCAATGATTTTGACATGGAGAACACCAGGAGAAAATCGACCATCGATGGTCAAACTTTTTCAGTGGAAATTCTAGAAGATAAAGACTCAATCAAAGAGCTGGAGTCTAGTCTTTCATCTGTTGCTGAGAACGTCATTCCACTTATCCCATCCCACGATCCTCCCATTGAGCAAAGGTGTGAACCTCCTGTACTTAATTCTATCTCTTCCAATTTCATTAAAGTTGAAAAAGCGGTTACGCGCTCATGCAAGCAACGAGTTCCTCGAAAGCTTGGTTTTTCTTTTGATGATTTTGCAGGAATTCCAAAGGAGCGTTCAAGGACTTCCAAACCGTTCGCAAAAATGCGCATTCTCATTCCTCCAGAGCTGAAAGATAAAGAAGATGCAGTCGTTCAGACAATGGTGCAGAAAACGTAGAAACTCTTTCCTGGAATCATTCCATGGAAAGGTGCAGATCCACCAGACATCTGATTCCTCAATACAATCAAGCTAACAGACTGAAAACAAGCACTTAGTGGGAGGCAACCCACTGGTAAGTATTTATTTGCGTTTTTAAATTCATTTTATTACTAATTTTCGTTTTAGTTTTAATTGTTTCAGCTATTCTTAATTCATCGAAAAAAAAAAAAATTGCGAATGAACAGTGGATCGATCTGTCTGATCGATCGGACCAGAATCGTGGGTGTCGATCGACACCCTCACCAGTGTCGATCGACACCACTCCCCAACAGGTAAAAATTTCATCCGTTTTCAATTTATTTCGTTTATTATCTATTTCTTTCACCTTCTTCAGGCTTAATAACACTGGGGACAATGTTGTTTAAGTCTGGGGGAGGTAGTTGCTGATGTTGTGTTTTATTTTGGTGTTTTTGAGTCAAATTTTAATTTTTTTCGGGTCGAAACTCCGCTTTCCAACTTGCTTTGAACAACACTCAAGGACCATTACATTGCAAGTCGATGGTTTTACAAGGTGGGTAACTGAAAGTGGAGTGGTTCGACGGAGCGAGTTCAGATTTCTGGAGAACGCCAGAAAGACGTTGCAGACCCCGCCTTTAATGAACTCTAATTTCTTGTCTTGGGCGTTGAAAATCGCAAGACTTGATTCAGCTTCCAAACACTTGAAAGCGAGGACGGACCGCTCTTGAAACTTCTTCCTGAATGACGAATACAACTGTCCTAGATCAAAAAGAAAAAGCCTCATGACCCTGTCTCCACAAGAACACTAGTAGTGAGCGTTGATCTAGTGATCATAGAGATGCCAAGGATCGAATAAAAAAATCTGCAGAAAAGTTCAATTCCAAAATCAGAAAAATCCTGAAGAAAAAGTTTTAAAATGAACAGTGCATCTCTATGATATTCTTAATTGGATACAGTTTCAGAGGGAAGAGAGAGGGTGAAAAGCAGGAAAGTGTTAAAGGAAGCGAAAGAATCTAGAATGTCCAGCGATCGATATTCCCTTGATGAGACCGCACCTTAATAAATGAAAGGGGTTTGCGACTGAAAGTCTGAGTTTCTCTAAGGGATTTGGATTCAACCTGAAGGACTGCTTAACTTTTAGGGACACATCGAAGTATCATCATTGGCTTTGCAGGTATGTGGATCTAGAAGGAGTGAGAACACTGTTATGCTTAGGGACAAGCAAAAAGCTAAGTCTGGGGGAGTTGATATATCATGGTTTTTACCCAGTTTAAGCCATGATATAAGTCCATGTTTTTGATTTTTTTGGTGTTTTTGGTATTGTTTTAGAGTCTTTATAGGTACATGGACGATTGGAGCAGAAAAGATGTTTACTGGAGCTTTTGGAGCTTTGCGAAAGGAAGTGCCAAAAAGTTGAAATCAGATTGGAAATTCAGAGATGGTGTCGATCGACACCCTGTTCGATCGATACCCTGTTCGATCAAAGAAAAAGCCCAAATCCGAAGAAGTCCGTTCGCAGCCCAAAAGACCCAGATGTTTACTTTTATGTTTGTGGCTGACTTTGTACCCCTATATATGTGTTTTTACAGCCATTTCTTAGGCTTATGCTTTATTTTATCTTCGTTTAAGAGATATCTTCAATTAATATAATGGTTTTTACTTCGATTATGTCTGAGTAATTTCCCTGTTAGGTTTAGGGATTTTCAAAGGTGTTTGATGATTTGCTAGATCTGATCTAAATTGCATAGGATTAATATCATTAGATTGTTCTTCATCTTGTCTCGTGTTTATTGCTGATTTTAGATTCATGACCTGAAATCTAATCTTAGGATAGTTAATAGAAACAACAGTTTGATTGATTTTCTGAACTAGACTTTGATGAGCAAAATTCCTTTTCGCAAAGAAATTTGGTTTAGGGTTTTGTGAGCAATTGAACATGAACATTAATGCTTGTTTAGATTGTTAGGATTCGCAAAGAAATTTGGTCTTCTAGGATTTAAACATAGATAATCTCTGCAGCGAAAGCTGATTGATTTTATATTCGTGATTCATGTTCGTGAACTGTGCTTAATAATCCTATCTTTATTTATCATCTGCATATCTGATTCACCTGAGATTTCCCTGTGCCTAGCTTCTTTTTAATTGATTTCATAACCTAATCTACTGCTTTGTTTACTTTGATTTACTTGCATTCTCTTTATTCCGCCTAGTTTAATCCGAATTTATTTAATCTATTGTGTTTCCTGATTCCCTGTGGATTCGATCCTAAAATACTATAACTGATCTCTTAATTTGAGAGAGTTTAGCTCTAGGTTAATTTGAGCATATCATGTCTTATGATTATATATGACCCGCAGTAAAAAAATAAAATAATATATACATCATATAGAGAAAACAAAAAGAAATATAATGAAATGGTATAAACTAACAAAGTTTAGAACTTGAATGAGTGTTTCTATTTCTCACCAATCTTGACACTACTTTACTCTCATTTTCCTCACAAATTTTAATATCTTGATCCTTCAGTTTATTTAAATGTTTTCCCTGTAATGTTTTAATACATGGTTTCAAACTCGTCCATTAACTGTTTCAAATCATTCAATGATCATATTATGTTTCAAAATGCAGACTTAAAGAAACGGTCGGATGCGCCTTCCACCGTCTATTTACCATTCTCTCACATTATAGATAATATGGATTTACTTAATAAAAAAATAGATGAAAAATGAAAATAAAAGAAACTAATATAAAAATTACTTTCAAGTAGTATAACTAAAAAGATAAACAAAAACACATTATTTCAAGATAAAAGTAATCAATGTCAAACGTTAGGAAACAGAAAACACATGGTGATTTTGTCATCATTTTGTTGTGATGTTCACCTTATAGCTTATGAATATTTTAGTTTATGAACTTAATAGAGTGGCATATATTTCAGGCAAGATACAAAATTCCTATACACTTTAATAAGTTAAACATCTATATTAAAGTTGTTGGAGTAATCTACATAAGATACAGTCACGACAAACAATACAAATACAGTATATAACAAAGGAAAACGTACCAGTTAATTTTGAAAGAATATAATCGTTTATAACACCAGCATATTGGTTCGTTGGATTCAATAGTCAGGCCTAAACTCTGTGGCAAATGATCCTCCATAGTCATATCTCTTTTACTATTGCTTGTAAAAGATCTGTAATCAAACTTGGGGAATATCAAGTGGTGGTGGTCTAGTGGTTCCTACTTGGGGAGGAGTCGCCTTGTTGGTCTAGGCCAGGGATCGATTTCTCTCAAGCATGGAATTGTTAAAAATTTCCCCATTTGGCCACCACAGAGAAATGGACGGTGAAACGTGGACCCTGTGGGATTAGTCTTTCGGCCTAGAAAGACGTTGGGATCCCCACGATAGTCAAAAAAAAAAACTTGGGGAATATCATCTCAGATTCACCAGTACAATTTTTATTGATTTTACCACCAGTATTTACAACTAATTTAGAGAACTCTGCAAGTTCAGTAGAATTATTGTCACCATTTCCGCGAAAAAAGTCTCATATTTTGAGTAAGGTTTAGAACCTTACAACTCTTCCAAAAGAAAAAAGAACAGAATCAACGCTATAAATAGTATAACTCTACAAACAGAACAATCTGTAAGAAAAATTAAACTTATTAAAAAAATTAGGCCTAAAAATCAAATAAATATATATACAATTAATAAGATAAATAAACTCCAAGATAAACAAAAAACAAATTTAATATACCCAAAAACAATTACCTATGATGATAGGTAGACAAAAGCTTATTGAGAAATAAGAAAATCCATTGAATGAACATATCAAAGAATTACACAAATGAAATCAAACTTACTTATATGTTAATATATACATTAAAAAAATAAAAATAAAATTCATTGAATGATAAATCTCGTCACCTAACAATTCGTCTTTCAAAAATTTCACTACAAGGAAACAGCCGCAAATCCGTCGGAAATTTTCCGACGGTAATCCGACCGATTTCCGACAGAACTAAAAATTTTCAATTCCGTCGGAAATCTGTCGGAATTATTTCCGACGGACAAGAAGACCGTCGGAAATCGGTCGGATTATTGGACCGTGTAACTAGCCGGTGCCGACGCCGGAGGAGATTCCGGTAAGCTGTCGGAAATCCGTCGGAAAATTTGAACCGTTAATAGTTTCCGACAGATTTCCGACAGACACCCAACTAGCTGTCGGAAATTTGTCGGAAAAAATAGCCGTTATATAGCCGTTATTATATCCGTTGGCTTTCCGACGCTTTTCCGACAGATTTTTGACGGTCAGCATATTTATATATATGATTCCACACATCTTCATTCACTCACAAAACAACAACAACTTCCAACCAAACATTTGTTAGAAAAAATCGTTAAGAGAGTGAGATGTCATCTTCTAGATATTATAGATCGTGGATGGATGAAGAGATGTATGATCCGGAGTCGAAGACATTAAATGAAAGTTATGCACGAGGTATATGCGAGTTCATGGCGGTTGTCGGGAATCGAAAGGTGATAAAATGTCCATATTTAAATTGTTGCAATTCGCGTAATGTTAATGTAGAACAAGTTTGGCATCACTTGTATACCAATGGTTTTATGCCGGGATACAAAATTTGGTTTTTTCATGGAGAAACTAATAATGATGGTGCTAGTAGTAGCAGTGCACCATATGTTGCGGATAGCTTAGGCGAACATAGAACGGATAACTTAGGTCAACATAGAACGGATAGCTTTTGGCAAACATAGAACGGAAGTAGATTTTGGTGTAGGTACTGCTGAGATGGTTCATGATGCGTTTCAAGAGAATTTGCCATCGATCGTAATAGGGGAGGATAGAGTAGAAGAACCAAATGAAGAATCTAGAAGATTTTTTGATATGTTAGACGCAGGGAAGCAACCCTTATATCATGGGTGTCAAGACGGACATTCACCTTTATCAACTGCTAGTAGACTGATGACCATTAAGACGGACTTCAATTTGGCGGAAGACTGTGTTGATGCGATAGCAGATTTTGTGAAAGATATTTTGCCTGAAGATAATCAGGCACCTGCATCATACTACGAGATACAGAAACTTGTAGCTGGTCTTGGTATGCCGTATCAGGTGATAGATGTATGCATCGACAACTGTATGCTATATTGGAGAGAAGACGAAGACCGGAGAAGATGTAAATTTTGTCGTAAACCACGGTATCAGGAAACTGGTGGGAGAGTTCCAATTCCATATAAACGTATGTGGTACTTACCATTGACAGCGAGGTTAAAGAGATTATATCAATCTGCGCGAACGGCAGAATAAATGAGATGGCATGCAGAACATCGTCAAGATGGAGAGATTACACATCCTTCAGATGCAAAAGCGTGGAAACATTTTCCAATGTTGTATCCGGATTTTGCATACGAGTCAAGAAATGTGTACCTCGGGTTAAGTACGGATGGTTTCAATCCATTTGGGAAGCATGGAAGGCAGTATTCTTTGTGGCCCGTAATCGTAAAACCGTACAATTTGCCCCCTAGTATGTGCATGCGTCGAGAGTTTTTATTCCTCTCCGTTCTTATTCCCGGCCCTGAGCATCCGAAGAGATCACTTGATGTATTCCTCCAGCCATTGATTTATGAGTTACAAATGCTATGGAGTCACGGTGTCGAAGCGTTTGATGTTTCACGGAAGCAGAATTTTTTGATGCATGCGGTCCTTATGTGGACTATTAGTGATTTCCCAGCATACGGTATGCTATCTGGATGGATTACTCATGGAAGATTATCGTGCCCGTTTTGCCAAGACAACACTGACGCTTTCCAATTGAGGAATAGAAGAAAGCCATGTTGGTTTGATTGCCATAGAAGGTTTCTACCGGACGGCCATCCCTATCGTCGGTCTAAAAGAATATTTAAGAAAAATAAACAAGTGTTTGATGCTCCAATTGATGAGATAGACGGTCATACTATATTGGAGCAGTTGAGAGATTTTGGTGCTGAGAGGACTCCTGATTGTGGGGGTAATGGGCATGAACCGCTTTGTGGTGTAGGGGAAGCTCACAACTGGCACAAGAAGAGTATATTTTGGGATTTGCCGTATTGGAAGGATCATTTATTAAGGCACAACCTCGATGTGATGTATATTGAAAAGAACTTCTTTGACAACATCATGAATACGGTGTTAAACATCCCGGGAAAGACAAAAGACAATGTGAAGTCTAGGATGGATGTTTCAAAGATTTGCTACCGTGATTATCTTGATCGTCTTCCCAATGGTACATATCATTTTCCTCCGTACCGATTGCAAATACAAAAGATAAGAGAATTTTTACGGTGGATTAAAGACGAAGTTAAATTCACTGATGGATATGCAGCTAATCTGGGTAACTGCGTAGACTCGCGATACCTAAAGTTTTTGGGACTGAAGAGTCATGATTGTCATGTACTGATGCAGAGGTTTCTTCCATTTGCTTTTACCCATCTCCTTCCTCAAACTGTCCACGAATCTATTGCAGCAGTTGGTGCTTTCTTTAGGGATTTATGCACGAGGACACTTACAGTTGAGGGGATCCGCAATTTAGATGCCAATATACCAGTGATCCTTTGCAATCTTGAGAAGATTTTTCCGCCGTCTTTTTTTTATGTTATGGAACATCTTCCCCTACACCTCCCCCGCGAAGCCGAACTAGGTGGTCCCGTTCAATTTCATTGGATGTATCCTTTCGAGCGGTACATGTTCCATCTAAAGAAGAAGGTCAAAAATTTGGCTCGAGTTGAAGGTTCTATTGTCGCACATAGTATCAATGAAGAATCATCACAGTTTGCGGAATATTACTTTCCGCGGGAAGTTCGTACGAAGAGTAGACGTCCTGCTCGTCATGATGATAGAGGTGAGAGAGTCACGTATGCCGCGCTGGTCCCTGAGTTGTTTTTGCAAGTTGGCCGAGTGATTGGGAGAGGGAAGAGACGCTTCCTATCAGAAGATGAGTGGAGTCACTTACATATGTATATCCTAACGAATTGTGAGGAGATGGCGGAGTACGAAAGGTAAAAACAGAACTTATTTAAATACTTCTTGTTTTTAATACCTAAGTAATATATAGGTTTCATATGTTATATATTTTTGTTTGCTTTCAGGATTTACATTGCATGAATACGTCGCTATTATCCGGAAATGACAGAAGACGAACTTGGAGAATCTAAGGAAACCGAGTTTCCAAATTGGCTGCAATATTACGTAAGTTTTAAAAAAACGCTTATATATCTTAAAATTAGTGAATTAATTATTACTTAATTAAATGTTTGTTTATTAATTTGTCTAAATTATTATCTTAGGTTTCTGAAGGAATGAAGAATGGAGAAAGATTTCCGACATGGTTACAAGAGATAGTTTCTGGCCCAAGCTTCGAAGCAACTTTATACGTTTGGTATTGCACTAGGGGATTTGCATTTAGGATTCATGAAAAAAGGTCGAGGGCAACTGCAGATTACGGTATTTCAGCTACAAGTGGTGATGTAATCTACTACGGGATTCTCAAAGAAATATTGCAAGTGCGCTATCCAGGAATGTTGGGCATGAGGTGCATTGTTTTCCTGTGTGAGTGGTATGATCCGTCATATCCAGAAGGTGTCCAGGTGAGCCAATTTGGCGTCACTTCAGTAAATTCTTCTAGGAGGCTGCAAAAGTATGACCCATTCATCCTAGCATCACAGGCAGACCAGGTTTGATTTTAAAATTTTATAATACGTGCGTTATAGATAAATAATGATATTTTAATTGCCTAAACTAAATATGTTTGTTTCAGGTATGCTACATTTCTTACCCTAGGGGAACACATCGAGGAGATCCTTGGATTACAGTGACTCCAATTAATCCAAGAGGGAGACTATATGGAGTTGCTGAGCAAGATGCAATGCAACCAACTAGAATTACTCTGATGGCTCCAGTTGATCATTCTTCAGTGGTGGACCTTTTTGTTGATTTCACTGAATTTGGTGATAATATCGTACATTCAGAATCAGAAGAAGAAGTTGGAAAATTTGATGAAGACGAAGACACAATTCCTTCGGAAGGATCAGACTCAGACTCAGATTAGTTACATTATATGTTTGTATATGTTAACATAAACAAGAATTTCAGATAATTTATATTTTTCAATTTTTTTTAAAAAAAAAATGATTTTCCGTCGGAAATATATATTTCTGACAGATTTCCGACAGAAACGGATATTTATATAATCTTCTTATAAAAAACTCATCTGCGTATATCTTGCCAAAACCTGTGTCGATCGACACTGGCTCTTCTGTGTTTTTTTGTTATTTTGAAGCATCCGTCGGAAATCTGTCGGAAATATAGATATATTTCCGAAAGATTTCCGACGCAATATTCATATCATGCTAATCTTAAAAGACGACACGTGTTACCCTTACATCTGTCGGAAATCAGTAGGAAATATATCTATTTTTCCGACAGAGTTCCGACAGATTTAGGGTTTTGAGGTCAAATTCCTGAATTTCGAGAAGACAAAGTCTCGGCATACAATTCTGACAACTTAAGTGAAAGATAAGTGAGTAAATAACCTTCTCGATGTTATACAGAACATGATTTGCGATTTTGTCATGTTTCAACCAAAAGCGTTTCATACAGTTACATATACAAAAAAGTAGATGTTTACGGAAAATACTAAATGTTTAGAATTTGAAAGTAACAATGATCATTATCAAGTATTTTATCTTCCAAATATTGCTCCAACAATGCTATTAACTTGTAACTACGAAAACGGATCATTAACAAGCTTAAATCCCCAAACCCGTCGGAAATCTGTCGGAAAAAATGCTAACAATATTTTTCCGACAGATTTCCAACGGGTTTGGGGATTTGAGGTAAAAATAAGTAAAAAATGCTAACAATTTTTCCAAAAAAGCGTTTTGTTTAAAAATTCTAACAATGCAAAATATTGTTTAAAAATATATATTTTTTTCCAAAATGCTAATTCATTAATTTCCAAAAACAACATTTCTTAAATTTCTTAAATTTCTTAAATTTAATAAACATTTCTAAAATTTCTTAAATTTAATAAACATTTCTTAAATTTCTTCAATTCCTTAACCCTAAAACAACAAAAAAAAACATTTCTTAAATTTCCCATACCCTAAAACCACAAATCTGTCGGAAATCTGTCGGAAAATTGTATATTTTCTGACATATTTCCGACGGATGTGCCAATTTTTACCCGCGAAATGAAAATAAATACCGCGAAATGAAAATTGATTTCCGACAGATTTCCGACAGGTCGTAATCCGTCGGAAATTCTTATTTATTTACAGATCGTCTTCTTCACGAAGAACACAATTCACCCACTTCAAATCGGAAAAATCGCCGCCGCCGCGCCTTGGAGACTCCGATTCGCCGGTCTTCTTCGGCAGAATTGCTCCCGACCGCACATCTCTTCCTCCGATCCTCTCCCCCACCGACCGTCGCCGTACGTAGCCTCCTCCGCCTCTTCATCTTCTCCTCCTCGCCGGAATTCTTCGCCGGAATTCGCCGCCGCCGCCACGTCCTCCTCTTCGACAGATTACAATGGCGGATCTTCCTTCTCATTTGTAAGTTTCCTCAAATTAGTTTTTTTGGAATTTGTTTGAATTAGTTTGTGAATTTGTAGGTTAGGGAAATTTGTTTGTGAATTAGTTTGTGAATTAATTTGTTGAATTTGTGAATTAGTTTGTGAATTTAGGGAAATTTGTTTGTGAATTAGTTTGTGAATTTAGGGAAATTTAAGAAATGTTTGTGAATTAGGATTTCAAAATTATTAGCATTTTTAAACAAAATTGGTTAGTTTGGAAAAATATGTTAGCATTTTATACTAATTTTTAAACAATTTTAAGGATTAATTTTAAATTTTAGAATTTAGGAAATTTAAAGAAATGTTTTTTTAAACCATTATATTTTTATAATTATATATTTAACCAATTTCGAAATTTTTATAATTTTTATAATTATTATAATTATAAATTTTATATAATTATAATTCTTAGGGAAAATATAATTTGGCTATATTTTTAAAAAATTGTTAGCATTTTTAACTAATTTTTAAATAATTTTAAGTATTAATTTAGAATTAGAGAAATTTAAATTATGTAACAATTACTTATGAATTTTAGAATTTCTTAATAATTTTATCATTATTTGAAAAAAATAGATTTTTCATATATTTAGAATATATTTTCATATAAATGTAGGGATTACGGTGGTTTCGCTGCTGCATCTGGCAGCGGCGAACGTCGTCGTCGTGTGAGTAGACCTCGTTCGACTTCGACGTCTACACCTACACCGTCGTCTACACCTCTACAGACGCCGGTGACACCACCAGCCACCACAGCACCGTCGCAGATTAGCGTCGAGGACTTCATGGGTCTTCCTGGACGAGAGAGGTTGACTAATCTCCATCCAGACGAAATCGGTAGAGACAGATGGTAAGTTTTTTGTTCCATTTCTGTTTTTTTTTTAACAAATTTAATTAATTGTGACTAATGTTATTATATTGTTATATTTTTTCCCGTAGGTTTGGTGATTCTCGCAGCGGGATTTCGAAGTCCCTCAACAAGATGGAAAACTCTTTGCTCAGCCGTCCTTATGCGACGTACACCGCCATGCCACTGGAGGATCAAGAAATGTGGTTTCGCCAATTTGCGGTAAGTCATCTGTTTTCACAATTTTTACTTTCATTTAAATTATTATTATTATATTTAATGTTTCTTTTTGCAGCAAGAATTTAGGTGGGAACCACACTTGACCGCTCTGGTCAGGAGGGAATTCGACTCTTATGCAGGACTGCACTACTCGAAGAAGCTGTTCGAGTGGAAGGATAAGTGGCTACACGGTGAGGTGCCAAAGGAGATGAAAGAGAAGACGGAGTTGTGGAACGGGTTCATCGCATATTGGCAACTAGAGGCTACCAAGGAGAGCTCTACATATCACTCTAGCAACCGGAACAGCACGCGCAAGGGCAAGGGTTTAGCCACCCACAACCTTGGAGCTACCAGCAAGAAGACAAAGGCTAGGGATATGGTAAGTTTCTTATGTACGTCTTGATTTTTATTAATTTTTTTTTTAGTTTTATACATTTATATTATCAAATAAATATCTAACAACTGCAGGCTAAGGAGTTGGGTCGGGAACCCAACAAGTTGGAACTTCTGCTAGCAACACACACCGACAAGAATGGTGTCGTCCAGGATCAGGTAGCTAAGGAGATTCAGGAGAGCGTCCGAAGAATGGAAGACGAGTACATTCTGTCTCAGCCATCCATCGAAAGAACCCCTCCCCTCACCCAAGCCCCGGACGACATCATCAACCAATTCGTCTTAAAGGTATGTAAAATTTAAAATAGTTTTCAAGTCTTTTTCATTTAAAATTTAATTTGTTCCGCAGGTTGCTCTGCAGAGCAAATGGCGGATTTATGGTCTTCCCGACGATGCAAGATCATCGGGGTCTTCTTGTTACTACAGCGAGACATCCGACCTGAGAGCCCAGATGCAGCAAAAGGACGTCGAAATTGAAGGTTTGAAGACGACGGTCCAACAGATACGAGATGCACAAGCCACCCTAGAAGCCGAGCGGGAGAAGAAGAGAGCCGAGCAGGACAAGGAGAAGGAGATGATGCAACGGATGATGGAGTACTTGGGGCGCAACCTGGATTTTCCGCCGGGGCCCACCATTTAGAAATATTACTTTTTATCTCTACTTTTAATTTTATTTTAATTTCTACTTTTAATTTTATTTTAATTTAAATAATTCAAATTTAAAATTTAAAATTTATATTAAATTAATTATTATTTAATTTATTATCATTTTTAATAATTTCTACGAATACGTAGGAAATCCGTCGGAAATTGATCCGTCGGAAAGCTGTCGGAAATAAATACGTCAGAAATTTGTGACGGATTTCCGACAGACTTACCATTTCCGACAAGATAGAAACGACGGACATATCCGTCGGAAATCTGTCGGAAAACGCATATTCCGACAGAATTCTGACGGATATTTCCTACGGTTTCTCGTTGTTTTCTTGTAGTGTTTCATCGGATGATGAATCATGTCACCAAACAATTCATCTCATGTAGCACACAAAACAATCCAAGGTCTTTCTAAAGTTTCCATCGATAACATGATAACAAATAAATCACGTATATAACTTGAATCAAGCCACATACTCGCTTGTTTGATTGCTGCAATACACTCATCACCATAAGAAAACAAATCACAACTCCGAGACCGATGATTGCTATCAATGACCATGCTGCAACTTATGAGATAATAAATTTATTAGAATAGTTACAAATAATCGAGTAGTACTAAAATAATTTTAAACACTTACATGGTTTCTGTCTGACCTGTTTAGCAAGACGAAGAATACAAAATTAACATACAAAAATATGAATAATTAAAAAACATAAACAATAAAAAGCGATTCAAACAAATTCTAAGAATCCAAGATGAAACAAATAGAAGAAAAAGATATAATATTATAAGATTTGATCTTGTCTATGATGGATCAATCTGCTTATTATATTATAAGATTGAATATTTCTTATTCACCGTCATGGATTTTTGAAGATATGTGAGCTTGGACTGTGTGGAAACCCCAAGTTCACCACTCCCGATCTAGAAGGCTCGCAAATCAGTCACAAAGATTGAAGACCGATCATTGGTGATATTTTTCCAGAACATACAGAATAATATAGAGAAGATGCAAACGGGTACATAAAATAATTAAACCAAACCAGGACACATACCTCAAATATAAAGCATACCCTTGTTGAAGAACTAAACCGGTATGCATGACACAAATCAAAAGAGCTTGCATGGAAACCACCTACAAAATAAAAACAAAATCAACCAACAAAATTAGAATCGATCAACATAAAAAATAATTTGGTACGATAAAAATCAGCAATAAACTACAAATAAAACAATGAACGATGAACAAACTAATTTAAACCTAAAAAAAAAATGAAGTGATTCTAAATTTTATGAGAAAGACAAGAATAAGGTCGATGTATATATATAGTTTCTCATGGAGCTAAGTTTATGAGTCTGAATATATCACCATACCAAAAAAATTGTAAAACAATTCATTGAATATATCCATTTGTTAAATGATTTTTATAAAACTCTAAAACAGTTAATTAAACATCAATTTTATGTATCTATAATAAAATAAATTATAAAACTAAAATAAAAACACATCGATTAGTTAAGCCAATAAGAAACACGTGTTTTTGTGTGTTGAGTGGTAGCATTTGCAAAGATTAGAAAACGATTGAGAATTTAGGGTTGCTTCAAAAAAAGTAAGAAATTATTGAATAAGATATTTTTTTTTAATTTCAATTAATTAGTAATTATAGAAAAAAATTAATTATAAAATTTCAAAATCCAATTGTTATATACCCATTAAAAATAATTATAAAAAACTATTTGAATATATCCGTTTAAAATATATAAGTTAAGGACAATATTAAAATATAATACAATAAAACTGATTTTTTTTCAAATATATAGAAAAAAAATTTAATCACTTAAAGACAACATTTAAATACGATGTAATAAAAACTCAACTTTCATTATGGTGTTAAAAATATATATATTTTACTTTTTAAAACAATAATCAATCTATATATAATAGCAAACCTACTTTTTGAAACCGATGATGTCATCTTTTTTTTATAAGAAAAAAAATCACATCCAATGGTTCTAATCATTTCAGTTTTTCCGATGGGTGGTCAAGATCTGTTTAAAAGAAAAAAAAAATCGCTGATGTCATTAGCATTTAACCGAGTCTCGGCAAATTCCTCCAATGAACACAATGGTTGGTGAGTAAAGACACATCCTTACAACCTCATACCCAATCAATCGATTATATAAAGAAAATACATTGCACCCTTTTATTAACATATTCACTAGGATTGTACCCGCGCTCTTGCGCGGGCATTGTAATTTATAATAAATATTTTTTGATAATTTAATCTTTATACATATATATATATATTTATTTAATATTTTTATTGTATATATGACTACAATGTATATTTTTAGGAAAATAATAATTGCTAAAATGGTGAAGAATGAACCATGATTTTTGGAATGGTTTAAACATAACAATATGAATAAATATATTAATCACTAGAATTTTTTCGCGCTACGCACGAGTATTTCTTTTACAGTTTTATTATATTAATAGACAAATAGTTTGATAACTAACCAATTCTTTTGAAACTAAAAATGCTAATTGGTTTGAAATGAATTAGTTTTTTTTCTCTTATCTAAACGGTATGAACATGAAAAGATGAAGTGATTCTTATCCGTTTTTTAATTTGATGATTATATGTTTGTTTAAAACTTTGTTTTATTACTATGACTTTTGATTTGTAACATTGATAATATGAAATTATTGGTTGAATAAAAAAAATTAATTATTTAATATTAAAAATACAAAGTACTTTTAAAGTTAAAAATGCATCTCTTATGTCATACGTTGACTTTGAAATTTCTCTTGTATTATTTCCAAGATATTAACTACACTTACATCACATGATGTTATATCATTTACTTAATAATTTAGCACTTTTATTTTATCCTCATGTTATAGTTACATTTAAATTATTTTTTTGTGTTAAAATATAAGGGCATTTCTCAAAAATACCACCAAAAAAAGTTTTTGTTCCAAAAATACCACCAAAAAAAATTTTGTTCCAAAAATACCACAAATTTCAAATTAACTTTAAATATTCAAAACTAAACCCTAAACCCCAATTCTAAACCCTATCCCCAAAAACTATACCCTAATTATGTATTAGTTAACCCAAACCCAAAAAAATTAATTCGAAACTCTTTAAAATCAATTTTTGAGTTTGTGGTATTTTTGGAACTTTTGATAATTAATGGTATTTTTGGAACAAAACTTTTTTCTGGTATTTTTGGAACAAAAACTTTTTTTGATGATATTTTAGGGAATTTCTCAAAATATAATCATAAGACACAATAATCTTTCAATTTTTTAAGCATATATAATTTTATAAATATTTACAATTTGTTTCTTAAAAAATAGTTTCTCTTATTCTCTTTTTCACTTTAGTTATGTATAAATGGATAATTGTCCTTTCGATATATCATTTGAATATATTCTTTTATTATGACTTTTATTTAAATTAAAAACTTAATTGTTTACAATTAAAAATACAAAAAGTTACAAATGTATATATTATGTGACACATTAAACTTTGAAATTTTATCTTGTATTGTTCCCAAGATATTATTTGCACTAACATCACATGATAAATATTAGATCAGATATTTAATAGTTTAGAACTTTTATTTTCTCCTCCTCTAATAGTTACATTCAAAATTTTCTTAAAATAAAAAAAAACAATAATATTTAATTTTTTCATGTTATATTATTTTTTGTGTAAAATTGCAATAATTTTCTTCTTCTCTTATTTTCACTTTATTTATGTATAATTGCAATAATTCTCTTTTTAGTAAAACCTAATTTATATTAGTAAAACCTAATTTATTAAATTTGTTTCTATTTTAGTAAACTATATTCATATAAGTTTTGAGGTTTCATTTTTAATTTAGAATATGAAAAGCGACTTTTCAAATTCTTTTTATAATGATATTGTATTTAATGTAAAACTATAAAAATTAAATAAAAATATGATTTTACAAAAATGTGGATGATTGTCTTCTTCTCTTATTTTCACTTTATTTATGTATAATTGCAATAATTCTCTTAAATTACTAAATTTAATTTACTTTCTCTTTATTTGATGTAATACTTATAAACCTATATTTTGGTTGATGAATTTAGATGTAGGACTTGTTTGCTTTTTGATAGTATATGCGATACAACTTTACCTAATTAGATATTTATAGTGTGATATATATTAGTATAACCAAATTTATTAACTTTGTTTTTATTTTAGCAAACTATAATCATATAAGTTTTGAGGTTGTAACATCCCAAAAACAAAAAAAATAGTATTTTGTTAGGGTTGTCGATCGACACCAGGGGTGGTGTCGATCGACACCAAGTTCTGGGTTGTTTTCCCGGTTTGTTTTAATCGCGGTTTTTGGGCTCAGTTTAAGGGATTTAACCCTAGGGCTTGCGTATATAATTCATTTGGGATTTGTGGCCACGTGAGGCAGAAAGAAAAGTGTTTTTCGTGGCTTTGTATGAAGGAGAAAGAGTTTTGAGAGAGAGGAGATTGGGAGGAAGAGAAGACAGGTTCGTCTGTCTTGGTAGAAGCAATGAACGGTCGACCAAATCGAGTCTGATCGACGTGATTTTTCGTAGGTTTGTTCTTATTCCTCTTAGCTTTCTATAGAAGAAATCCGATTGTCGTTTGGAGTTGTAGTTTGTGAGTTATGATTGTTTTTCCATAAGGGGTCTGTGCAGTTACGGGATTCAATCAGTCTCCTTGGGAAGAGTTTTCCCGGCGTTTCAGAGGGAATCAGAGGGAGATCTTGGTACCGTTGGAAAGCCCTGTCGGTCTAGTTTTTAGATTGGGTTTCCGATATGAATTTGGAGATAAGCTCCAATCTTTATGATCGTTTTAATACAGTGCATCGTTCTGTTTCTAGAAATCTGAATTAGGGTTTTGGGAAAATCCAAGTTTTGTGTTATAGGTTTTTGAGGAAGGTTTCCTCGGTGTTTTTGGTTGAGATCAGAGGCTGCGAGGTCGCTGTTTTTGTGTTCTTAACCGTTCTTTCCTCGAATCGTGTAATCGAGGTGAGTGCGTGATCGTGGTTACGGGTAACCAATGTTAGGGTTCTATGATTGATTTGTTGTTAAGTATAGTGGATATTGTTGAGGATTATGTGATAATCGTGTTGTTTGTTGTGATTAATGATTGTCGAGGAAACGGAGCCGAGCCATGTGAGGATTTTGGTCGGTTTCGGTTTCTGTGTCAAGGTGTCGATCGACACCTAGAGGTAGTGTCGATCGACACCCCTCGTGTTATTGTGTTTGGCTTTCATCGTGTAGGTGGTGTCGATCGACACCTAGTGGTAGTGTCGATCGACACCCTGTTGAGATTGTGGAATTTATGTTGTAGTGTCGATCGACGCTATAGTGGGGCGTCGATCGACACCGAGTTGCTTTGTGCAGATTTTGATTGTTGTTCTTATTTTGGTAATTTGAACGCTGTGAACTGTTGAAGGATTGTTTTTATTTTTTTTTAATAACTTGAACGTTGTTGATTGTTGGCTTGCGTAGTAATTGGCATTGTTATCCTACTTTGTAATCAGTAGACGGGATGACCGCTTCACTGAGTATTTGTGATAATACTCACGCAACTCTTTTTCCCATGTGTTGCAACTATTAGTTTGGAGATCGTGGAATCAAGGCCGTGACGAGAGGATGATTAGGATCTCTAGTTTTTATGCTTTGGAATTGCAATTTTGTAGAACCTGGGTTCAGTGAGTTAATAGTTTAATTGTCTATGTTGATTTCGTTAATTGCTGGCTTATTTGAGTTATGAATTCCGCAGTAGAATTGTTATGATTTAAAAAAAATAAAAAAGCTTGTTGTTTCATTTTGGTATCAGAGCCCTTACGGTTCTATGGTTGTTAGTAATTGGTTGATTTGAGATTGTGGCATGAATTGGCTATGAGTAGTTAGTTAATTATATGAGTTGTAGAGTCTTAGATCATCCTCTCTGAGCCTTCAAAGAGATTCCACGGTATGTGATTGTTGACCTTTATTCTGTGAATTCTAGTATCTTAGAATGTGCTCTTGGAAAGTGCAGTGTGTGATGGCTAGATTTCCGAGAAGTCGTGGTGGCAGAGCTAGTGGCTGTGGAGGCCAAGGTCGTGGTCGGGGTCGTGTGACTACGTCATTCGAGTGGGTGACTCAGAGTGAGCCGTCAGAGTCGGAGTCTATTTTGCCGACGTATCAGGAGGATTCAGCGGGCAATGTTCGTGTGACGTCTAGGACTGCCGGTGCCAGAGGTAGTACCGGGATTGCTGGTGTGGTCAGAGGCCCAGGTGCGGGTTATGCTACAGGCGGAGCTCAGGATTTGGAGAATCATTTGGCAAAGATGTTGGCTTTGATTTTGGAGCGGTTACCGGTTGCGGTACCAGCGCAGGCTCCAGTAATGGACCTAAGAGAGCAGTATCTAGTGATGTTTAATGAGATGCAAGGCATGGGTCATTTGTCCTTCTCGGGCAGAGGGGGACCAGAGGCAGCCAATGAGTGGAGGTTGAAGGTTGAGTGTAGGCTTCGTTCTATCAGATGTTCTGAGGAGTACCGTGTGGATCTGGCGGTAGGATTTCTGGATGGTAATGCCTATCTCTGATGGACAGGAGTCCAGGCCAGGAGGAGGGGGACAGTGTGGACTTGGGGTGAATTCTTGGGCGAGTTTAATGCTAAGTATTTCCCCTAAGAGGTGGTGGAGCACCTAGAGTTGCAGTTTAAGAGTTTGGTTCAGGGTAATCGGTCTGTTCGTGAGTATGATGCTGAGTTCAGCAGGCTAGTGGTCTATGCGAGTAGCGGCATGGATGAAGAGCGGGCCCAGATGGGTAAGTTTATGGCGGGACTTCGGATGGGGCTGAAGAAGCCCGACAGAGCTTCCAGGTACGCCTCGAGGGCAGAGTTAGTGGAGGTGCTTGCGGCAATCGAGGATCTGGGAGAGCAGGGCTAGGATTGCGGTTGTTCTTTCTTTTGGATTTGTTTCCAGTTTCAGAGCTTTAGTTTTGGCTTTGTGGTTTTTGGTTTTGTAGTTTCGGTTGGTGTTGTAACGATTCTACATTCGGAAATTTATAAGATGAAGTTTTTCCTTATTTATTTCCTGTGTTTAACAAGTTATATAGTTCTTATTAGTAATGTCGATATTTCAGAGTGGTAAATATCATGCCTTAGACCATATGAGGTAGGTCTGGTCAATAAGGGCTTAGAGGCGTTTAAGAATTGATTACTCTGGGGGCAGCGGTCCGAATTACTCATTCATTATCGGAGATGTGAGTTCTCCTGTATACTTATTTGGGATGCGAGTTCCCAGAATAAGTAGCGAGGGTTATGAGTTCTCTCGCGGGGATGTGACTTCCCCAGATACCGTTGGCTCGAAGGATGCGTCCTAAGAGTGCGAGCGGTATGTTTGCCTGATAAGACATAGGATGTGTCCTGTGTGGGTCAGTGTGTGAATAAGTAAGAGTAATTAATGTATGGGAACGTAAGTAAGCTTGAGACTGGATGGGGGCCTCGGAGATCGGGAGTTGATCTTGGATTGTTTTGACCAGGTCGGGTCAGTGTGATAGTCTTCATGGGCAGTTGTGTTGGGGTATCGAGTTAGCCAGGTGGGGCAGATCTAGTCATAGATGTTTATAGACATTTTAGAATTTATTACTCAAAGAACGGTGGTGTCCGAAAATAACTCATTACAATTTAGAAGACGGTGGGTCTTCGGTGGTCTACTTGTGACAGGTTGATCACAGCGTAGTACCAGATGTTACTTAACGATGATAGGTGGATCACGGTATAGTATTGTAGGATGCTTACTTATCTGTGACAAGTGGGTCTCAGGATAAGTATCAGGAGATGGTGGGTCTCTTGAAGGGAGTGAGTTCCCTGCATTCTTTTATGGAGTTGGTGGTCTCCAAAGGCTTGTTTGGGATGAGTGGATCTCAGTATGAGTCTAGAGGGAAAATGGTTCCCGATATACCATTGGTGGTTGGTATATTCGTTGCTAAGGGATGCGTCCCGAGAGCAAGGTAATAGTTAGGAGTAGTAAATATCTATGAAAGCGTGTGTATAAACATAAGATTAGATGCGAGTCTATAAGATCAGGTGAGGATCTCTTGTGGTTCTGGTTAGGTATGGTCAGGATGTTGGGCTATGTTAGGCAGGTTATGAGAGTCGGTGGAGACCTCGAGTATTGTGGACCAGGTTTTGGTCAGGTGTCGGTCTTTGATAGGCGATGTGGTGGGCTTCAAACCTAGAGTGGAATAAGCTTTATGCGGTGCACTCTGTGGATTCAAGTTTTGATTCGGACTACTTGAGACAGTTCTTAAATATTGAGGTTTATAGGCGTGTAGAATATATTGCTCTAGGGGAGATGTATTCTCTCGTATGGGGACAGTGGTCCCAGACTTACTTATTTAGGAATTGCGTTTCCTAGTATAAGTAGGGGAGATGTGATCTCTCGTGTGGGAATGTGTTCCCCAGATATCGTTGGCTCGAGGGATGCGTCCCGAGAGTGCGAGCGATATGTTTTGAGAGATAGTATTCTCTCGCGAGGAGCATTCCCCAGATATTGTTTGCTTGAGGGATGCGTCCCGAGAGTGCAAACGGTATGTTACCTGACAGCTCCAGGATGCATCATGTGAGTGTCAGGGTGTTGCTGGCTCAAGGGATGCATCTCGAGAGTGCAAGCGGTTTGTTACTTGATAGCTCCAGGATGCGGTCCTGCGAGTGTTAGAGTATTGTTTGAGTTAAGAGCATTAGATGTCTGCTACGGCCGAATAAACCTAGGATTAATAGCGTATTTTGAAGGTCATGAAAAGATCTTAAGGAAGATCATTGTATTGCCAAGTGCTCAGTTGGAGTGGCGATGATATGCTAGGGTCTTAGTAGTAGGTTTTACCAATGGACCGTTCTAGTCTTCAAATACTTGTGCACGCAAGGGATGATTACTCTATAGGAAGTGTTTTTCCTAATTATAGCCAGAGCTTGAGGGAGACGTCCTGAGAGTGGAGTGGCATCGGTATCGTTACCTCGAAGGAGACGTCCTGAGAGTGTGATGATGTCGGTAAAAGTTTGTGTAATCAAAGTCTGTGCATGGCATAAGTATGAGACAGAACATGAACCTCATGGTTCGGGCGTGTAAACTTGGTAATACTGGTCAGTGGACCGCAGTATGCGGTAAGTGGCAGCAAGTGGAAGTGGTTTATGGTTTGAATGGATTCTGATGGATGCCAAAATGGTTCCATACAGGGCTTGTATGGGAGGCGGTATAAGTCACCTATATGTTAAAGCCAAGTGGGGGAGAGGAACATGGTGTGTGCAGGTTAGTGCAGGAAGCGACGGGAAGCATCTGTGTTTTTAAGTTGAGCGAGAGGGAGGCTCAAGATTAGCATCAGAGTTATGCTGATAAGAGGAATTCATAATAGGAGTTGGAGGTAGGAGATCGTGGGTATCTCCAGGTGTCAATGTTGTGAAAGTGCATGCGTGCTTCGGTAAGGTTGGCGGCCAATTTTCCAGTGCAACTTTCGCCAGATTTTTCGGTAGCGACAAGACCTTTGAGATTTTTCGAGAGGAAAATTAAAGTGATACGTCAGGAAAAGTTGCTTGTTAAAAGCTTTGCAGGTTTGTATTGCGTAGAGGTGGATATTTGGGAACCTGAGGCAAGGATGGATTTGAGGTTCAAGTGGTATTTCGACAAGTGGGTCGCAATTTGAACTTCATTTTTCCTTGTAGTTCCAGTTCGGTTGTGTGAGCATGGTGTTATGTTCTTTTGTCGATTGGCCTATTCTCGTTATATGGTAACGACTATGCATTGTTGAGATTCATAAGATGAGGTTCCTTATATTTCGGTGAGATGAGGTATGTGTTCTCATTATTGATTGGTGTGGACCGGTAGTTTGTCCTTTGGGATGATATTCCAGGTGGGGAATATCGTGTTTAACCCAAAAGAGGTAATCCTAGTCGGAAGATGTTATGAGCGTCTCAGAACTTATTACTCTAGGGGTGTTGTTCCCGAATAACTCATTTGTGGAGATGTGTTATCCAGTATACTTTTGTAGATTGTGTTCTCCAGTATATTGTTTGGGATGGTCTTCCCATAGGTGTGTATTGGGTCAGTGGTCCATGTTTTCTCGATTGCTCAAAAGATTGTGTTCCTACGAGTGAGAGAGGTGTAAAATGAGTTAAGAGTAATAAATGTCTGGAGACTTGGTCATTTTCATGAGATTAGGTTTGAACCTCTGGGATCATGTGTTGGTCTCGAGTGGTGTTGGCCAGTGAGTCAGGAGATTGTGGTCTGTGATAGACGGTTTTGCGGGTTTCGGAGTTCGAGTATGGTGATCTCGAGGGGTTCTGACCGGGATGGGTCAGGATTGTTGGTCCGTGGTTTGAGTTGTGCGGGATTCGAGGTCGAATCCACAGTAGTGGGGGAGAATTGTAACATCCCAAAACCAAAATTTTAGTATTTTGGTAGGGGTGTCGATCGACACCAAGTTCTGAGTTGTTTTCCTGGTTTGTTTTAATCGCAGTTTTTAGGCTCGGTTTAAGGGATTTAACCCTAGGGCTTGCGTATATAAGTCCTTTGGGATTTGTGGCCACGTGAGGCAGAAAGAAAAGTGTTTTTCGTGGCTTTGTTTGAAGGAGAAAGAGTTTTGAGAGAGAGGAGATTGAGAGGAAGAGAAGACAGGTTCATCTGTCTTGGTAGAAGCAATGAACGGTCGATCTAATCGAGTCTGATCGACGTGATTTTTCGTAGGTTTGTTCTTCTTCCTCTTAGATTTCTATAGAAGAAATCCGATTGTCGTTTGGAGTTGTAGTTTGTGAGTTATGATTGTTTTTCCATAAGGGGTCTGTGCAGTTTCGGGATTCAATCAGTCTCCTTGGGAAGTGTTTTCCTGGCATTTCAGAGGGAATCAGAGGGCGAGCTTGGTACCGTTGGAAAGCCATGTTGGTCTAGTTTTCAGATTGAGTTTCCGATCTGAATTTGGAGTAAGCTCCAATCTCTATGATCGTTTTAATCCAGTGCATCGTTCTGTTTCTAGAAATCTGAATTAGGGTTTTGGGAAAATCCAAGTTTTGTGTTATAGGTTTTTGAGGAAGGTTTCCTCGGTGTTTTCGGTTGAGATCAGAGGCTGCGAGGTCACTGTTTTCGTGTTCTTAACCGTTCTTTCCTCGAATCGTGTAATCGAGGTGAGTGCGTGATCGTGGTTACGGGTAACCAATGTTAGGGTTCTATGATTGATTTGCTGTTAAGTATAGTGGATATTGTTGAGGATTATGTGATAATCGTGTTGTTTGTTGTGATTAATGATTGTCGAGGAAACGGAGCCGAGCCATGTGAGGATTTTGGTCGGTTTCGGTTTCCGTGTCAAGGTGTTGATCGACACCTAGAGGTAGTGTCGATCGACACCCCTCGTGTTATTGTGTTTGGCTTTTGTCGTGTAAGTGGTGTCGATCGACACCCTGTTGAGATTGTGGAATTTATGTTGTAGTGTCGATCGACGCTATAGTGGGGCGTCGATCGACACCGAGTTGCTTTGTGCAGATTTTGATTGTTGTTCTTATTTTGGTAATTTGAACGTTGTCAACTGTTGAAGGATTGTTCTTTTTTTTATAATAACTTGAATGTTGTTGATTGTTGGCTATTGCGTAGTAATTGGCATTGTTATCCTACTTTGTAATCAGTAGACGGGATGACCGCTTCACTGATTAATTTGTGATAATACTCACGCAACTCTTTTCCCCATGTGTTGCAGCTATTAGTTTGGAGATCGTGGAATCAAGGCCGTGACGAGAGGATGATTAGGATCTCTATTTTTTATGCTTTGGAATTGCAATTTTGTAGAACCTGGGATAGGTTGCTAGAAATGCTGATTTGAATTGGAAATGTTTATTGGTTAAATTTCAGTGAGTTAATAGTTTAATTGTCTATGTTGATTTCGTTAATTGCTGGCTTATTTGAGTTATGAATTCCGCAGTAGAATTGTTAGGATTTAAAAAAAAAAAACCTTGTTGTTTCAGAGGTTTCATGTTTAATTTAGAATATGAAAAATGGCTTTTCAAATTCTTTTTATAATGATTTAACAAAATGTATTGAATGTAAAACTATAAAAATTAAATAAAAATATGATTTTACATAAATGTAGATGATGAGGTGGCAGAAGGAGAAGAGAGTAAAGGTCTTTTTATATACTATAAAAATTAAGTAAAAATATGATTTTACATAAATGTAGATGATGAGTGGTTGCATCAGAATCTGTACAAGGAGATCCAACCCGCTAACTCGGGATCTGGTTCTAGAGATAGCGAAGTCCTAGTTAGGAAAGTTCATCTCGACATCACTATAACAAGTCCAACTCGCAAACAAGGAAAGAATGGGTTGATTAGTTCGCAGAAATAGGTCCCAGATTGATCTTATTGATGAGGTCTTTAACATGGCTTCGAATCTCGCACGAAGGAAATCCGACCCGGGAACCCGGAATACGGCTTACCGGAAAGTCAAGTCACGATCGAGGAACTCGTTTAATTTGCATTAACTCGGATATAGCACGGTTTGGTTAATTAAACCGTGGAGATGGGCCTAAAATCTTGTGAAAGTGAGCTTTACTGCAGAGTAGCGAAGTCCACAAGATGCGAGGTCCACGAGATGCGAGGTCCACGAGATGCGAGTCCAGAAAAAGTGTCGAATTTAAACCTTGTAACGTCTAAGTCAAAGAGAGTGATGAGAGTTAAAGAAGATGATTAATGTATAGCGAGATTCTCGCAACTTGTAATGAATATATAAACACAACGAGTCTAGAGAGAAGAGGAGGAAAAACTCTCTAGCACACATTACGCAATAAAACGTTTTCTTTTTACTTAGCCATTCTTACGTTTCATTTTTATCTCGCAACTAGCGTTCCGATCATATAGTTACTTTTCCGGTGAACGAATCTCATCTAGCGACCTTGCTCCGTTAGTAATCTCGTTCCCGATTCTTTACATTTGGTGTGGTCCGAGCTGAACCAGATTCCGGACTCACAATGAGGTTGCAGAAGGAGAAGAGAGTGTCTTTTTATATATATAGATTATCATATGGGAGCATAAACTCTCTCAAATGTAGTTACAGTATGGAAATATTTAGACATATGAATTTGAATAGATATATAAAGTTTAATAAGTTCGAATTGACTAAGTATATAGATTTTAGTGGTACTAAACCCTAATATGAAGGCTAAAACTTTCACAAATGTACTTATAGTATGGAATAATTTAAAAATATCCATTTGAATAAATTCATCAGTTTTGATCAGTTCAAATTGACTAAGTATGTGGATTTTAAGTGGTAATAAACCCTAATATGAGATCTTAAACCCTCACAAATGTACTCAAAGTATGAAATAGTTTAAATAAATCGATGTGAATAAATAAATAAATATTAGTTTTAATCATTTCGAATTGACTAAGTATATGAAATTTAAGTAGTACTAAATCATAATATGGGAGCCTACCCTCACAGATATACTTACAATATAGAATGATTTAAATAGATCAAATTGAATAAATCTATCGATTTCACTCAACTTGAATTAACTAAATATGTGAATTGTAAGTGATAATAAACTCTAATATGGGTTTTTAAACCCGCAAACATGTACACAATTATTTAAAACAATTAATCTAGCAAAATTTATAGATTTTAAGAATTACTAAACTATAATTAGAGAGTCTAAACCCTTACATAAAGAATGCTAGGACCAAATAAAGATATAAAAATCACGATTGTGGCTATTTCTCACCATTTGTCAAGTAAAAACAATAAATGTAAAGAATGGGGTGAATTCGGCAAAATTGCTTTCATGGAGTTGTTTTAATATAAGATACTTACACACAAAAAAACTCATAATATACATGAAACATGTATGTGTATCATGATTATACGATGATTCAGTAAAAAAAACCAACAAATGACGCATATTCCAAATCACAACTACATGATCCTAAGTAAATCGACATGGAGAATCTATAAATATGTTATATAAAAAGTTTGTTAAAGAAAAACACATGGGAAAATCAGCTCTGAACTGTGCTTCTTTTTTCTCCGGTTCACTCCCGGTTTAATAATAATTTCCAATCTGGATCAAAAAGAAAATGTTGCCAAATGAATCCAAAGTATTAATTTAATTCAATTTTTAATGAAACTGTTTAATGTGGGAAAGTTTATTTAGTTTTGGTTTGTTTTATTCGGTCAACCAATGAAAATAAGATGTATAACTAAATTTAGAGTGTTTGTAATTGCTGGAATGTGACCGAATTTTCTCTAATAAGCATCTCCCCGTTAGGAGGAAACCGAACCAAATGTAAAACTCTTTCTCTCCCAGACACAGTTTACGAGAATTACCCAAAATGTTTGAATTTTCAAACTCAGCCCCTGTTCTCTAAAGATAAGAAAGCCTCACCCACTTTCTATTCCTAAAATAGAAGTAGATCTGGTTCTTGAAGCTCCGACGTCGGAGTTTTCTAGTGCTAAGGCTAACGAAGTCTATTCCGGCTTAGATGTTACCCAAGTATTGATGGGAATCTCCTCACCGTTTCCAAATTTCTCGGGAAGTTCCATTGCTTTTGTCTCCCCACATCTCGCCTCCACACACTGTTTTGCCGGAGATGTCTTGGACGCTTCCCCCATTACTCTGAGCTAACTAAATTATCACTAAGTGGAGGACTCTTCTCTGTTGTACTGATAATTGCAAAGCTGCTCTCTTGCTACTCACATCCTCTGTTATAGAGTTCGATACCATCATTCCTAACACTCTCGGTTAGCCTGAAGACTAAACCGTACAACATCTCTACCGGTCTTGCTCCGAGTTTCACTTTCACGTTACTCCTCTGTTTCTACTTTCTGGTTTTACTCCCTTTCCGATAAGAGAGGCTTCGTTTATTACCGGTCACTATCCGGTCTAGGTACAATTCTCGGTACATCTACTGTAAGCAAAGCTCTACCTTCTCTACTCATAAAGTGTAACTACACAAGATGTCTCATTGCCACATCGTAATGACTAATCCGCGTCAAATCGAGATCTCCTCCGCCGTTACGATGGGAACTGCCGGTCAGAATCTCTCCTCCGCTCAACCACAGTTTGGAACTATAGTACGAAGTTCTCTCCGACCACCCGAACCACCAGATCCTCCGGATATACACCAACCATCTTCACCTTCGTTCATCTTTCCAATCTGTCGGAGTTTCCTTCCAAAAGCTGCTCGGTAGACGAATATGCTTCTCCTACCGCTGTTTGCATCGCCAGCGAAGAAATTCAAGGGTCACGGCTGGTCCCTTTCATCCTCGTCGGAAATCATCACCGCCTCCGACCAATCACCGCTCCTCCTCTTCCACTTCTCCGGTTGCCGTAATACACATCCATATCGGCACACAAATTCCTTATGGGCCTCGGCCAATAAGAGAGAAGAATTTTTTTGCCCATTATGTTCACACCAGGCTCATCATTATCCATTCAAGCTCCAAAAATTCCCAACCTTTTTGATTCTTGGTGAGAGCATTATTCCCAAATACTTGCTTAAATGTTACCTTGTTTTAGGTATTATTCATCTCATTGGGAGATTCAACTTATCTCATGATGAGGTTCCTAGGTTCTCTATCCGCCCATTACCTCCGTGTGAGGATGTCACTAAGAAGGTACTACCATCTTTGATTGTAGAAGCCTTCACTATTAAAGCCACTTTAATTGCCGCTACCAACGTAGGTTATCGGTCACTCATGTGTTTTCCGAAACCTCTCTCTTTTGTCACATTGCTCAATTCGACCTATGTGATAAATGAGTTGAAATCTCTACTTAGCGACATATGTTGTCTTAGTATAGGTTTTAAATCTATCTCTATTGCTTTTATTCCGTGTTCGACAATTGTTTTCGGCAACGCTTTAGCTAAGTTCGGTCTTATATCGTTGAACTACTTCTCCGTTCTTAGAGTATAAGCTTTTTATTTATAAAAATCGGTTTGGTCAAAAAAAAAAAACTAAATTTAGAATTTAACAATAAAAACACTTTCGGGCAATTATTCTACTTGATCAAACCAAACCAAGAACAAAATAAAATTACAAATTTTGGTGATCAACTTTCTCAACGGAAACCCAAATTATAAAACCTATATTCACAAACATTGATTTAATGTATTTGCTCAGTCATAATCTCAAGTGTCAGCAATAGAAGTCATAACCAAGTAATTTCTGGTCTCAAACTCTTTTTTTTTCTTCTTAATTCTTTACATTAATACTTCGACTGTTCATCTAAAATGAAATTATTATAGATGATTAATGGAGATATCTTAAAAATATAACTTTCTAATATTGTCAAGATTATTGATTAAAAACTTAAACTTTTTTTAACACTGTATTTTTATTATTATTCTATTACAAATTATGGGAATTGCTACATTGACAATTCTAATAACGGAAAAGTCTTCCATCTTGATCCGTGTCATACGATTATATTTTGTCTCACGCTGAAGACCTCCTGCAAGTTTGTTTCCATTAATCTGAAACAAATTATAATAAATCGCAACTTTTGAGATTCGAACCTCATATCTCTTGGTAGAAGCAATAATAAACATTTGGCCAGCCATTGGACGAAGAGGCTTCTACAATTGGAAACGTTTATGACTTAAAAAAAAAATTATGAGTACACAAATGTTATAAATATTAACAATAATGTTAATTAGTTGTTATGATCTGTAATTAGATACCGATATGAATCATAAAAATTCGAATCTTTATATAAATAGCAATGTTCTAGAAAGTAGGCAAAACAGTCCAGTAAATGTTACCATAATTTAAAGTAGGCAGAGGCTTTAAACATAGTTTTTTAATCTTTAATCGGAATTTGGCGATATATAATACTTATTAATTTAAAATTGTGTTTTAGTTGGTTCGATCCTTAAAACAAGTTGTATCAGTATTCTCAATTTTGTTTTTATTTATTTTTGTGGTGATCTTTTTTTGTCTTCTACTTTTAATTGATTGATATTGGATGATGTAATATTTTACACAAATTGTCAAAAGGTTTTAGTTGCCATAGCCACCTTCAACTTATTATTTTAATGTGTTTACAACCCACGTATTCAAACCTTTTAGTCCAATGCTATATATGCAATTGGAAAATAATTTGCGGAGGAAGCAACAACATGAACATGGCTACACATCTTTAGCTATGGAAAAAAAATAGGATTCGTAAAATCGACGCATATGGAAAAAATAATTTTTTTTTTTGTTTATGTTTGTATTTAGATCTGATTCAACAATCAGGATCAAATAATAGACGCATATGATATATGATAAACAAAATAAATATTAATCTGACATAAACAAAAGAAAAAACTAACAAAAAAAAACATAATAAATTAATTTAATTATTATTCATCGTTATAGTCTCAACCATTTTAATCACCATCGGTCATTAGTGGTTTATTCATCACCTAAAATATATAAACCATTCACATTTATGTAGATTAAACCATTACAAAGTAAGAAAGAAAAAAAAAACATGACAATAGATTTTGGAAAATGAAACACACGTATTATATCTAACAATATCAAAAAACAAACTGAAATTTAAATAAACTAAGATATATTCCCAATATTATCAAGACACAAACATAAGTAAAAAATCAGAATAACGACATATGTAATAGACAAACCTGTTAATAGAAACATGAGTTTATAATAATAGGGAAACCTGTGATTAGAATTTTGAAGATGAGAATAGAAACATGGAGTTTTACAGATCAATAAATCGCAAAGAAAGAATTAGATGGCAAAAATATCATACTAACATGGACGATAAATTAGATCAAATGCAAACATAAATAATGAAAAATTAACAATGAAACCCATACCTTGATTATTGAATATAAAACCTGCGAAACATAAATATTAAATGAGAAAAGGTGGTCGATCCAATTTGGAGCAAAAATTTACTCATAATCCTTTTTCATGTGATGCGTTGAAGATGAAGATATTAGAAGGGAATAAAGGAAAGTCCAAGTACCATATAAAATTAGGGGTTTTGATATTAGCTGAAGAAAACACAAGATTTTTATAAATAGATCGATCAGATTAAAAGAAATCATACCTCGTATAAACCTATAAAACATACAAACAAAAATCAATATGAAACGGAACAAATCAAAACTAAAGAATTAAACGATCAAAAGCAAAATAATTCCAAAAACAGAGAAATATAGGAAAAAGGAGAAAGTTAACAATATGTCTGATAATAAAACAAAAAGAAGGTATATATAAAGGATTGAGGAGATACTGATAACGATAAAATTTAATTTCATATCATATTGTTCTATATATATCCACAATAACTAAATATAAAAATAAATATCGAATATATCCAATGGAAAAAATATATTTAAAGACAACGATAAAAACTTATTTTAAATATATCCGTTAAAATTATAAATTTAAAAGACATCATAAAAATACGATGTAATAAAAACTCAACGTTCATTCTGGTGCATAGTTACCTCTCTAATAATATAATAGATTAATATATATTGTAATAAATCTTATTAGTATTTATATTAATAATTACAATTAGTTATTATAAATAAATAAAAATAGCCCGTGCAACGCACGGGCCTGGACACTAGTAAAACTATAAAACACCAATGAAAGAAGAGATCTGAATGCATTCTTTAACTATAATAATCAACTTACTCCCTTTCTTAATAGGTAGCTTTTATAATCAAAAAGTGAAAGTCATGTATCACCTCGAATTAACAATTTCTACAATACATGTCTATCCAAAAGGAAGAAAAGGAAACTTTCTAGTAATTAAGGTAACTAAAAAAAAAATGGAAATTAACAACGGCCAAAACACATCTCGCTTATATAATAAATACGTAACCAAAAGTTTCACAATTTCACTCACAGTTTCACAATACATCTACTTCTCTCTCAATTTTTTTTTCCTCAAACATGAACATTCTCGGAGTGATATATCACGTCCACTCGACAGAACGTGACCCACCGCAAGGACTCGCAAACTCAGTCATTATCTATGTGGACACAAAATCCGTTGACGTCCTTGAAAACCCTACCACCGGTCGCCGGTCCACTCAGGTTTCACGATCTATACCCATCCCCTTCAGTCTCCGTGATTTGAGTCACGACCACGTCCACTCGCGTATACACAATCAGCTCATTACTAGCCACCCTTGGTTATGCGTAGTGTTAGCCTCAGTGATCTCAAGGGAAGCAATCAATGCGGGGTTTGGTCGTAACGGCTTTACCTTGACCATCGTTTTTGAAATTATTTACCAGATCGTAGTGGTTATGTCTAACGATAAGGCGTCATCAAAGAGAGCTGATATTTTGAGAATGGTTCTACTAGGGAGGGTAGGTAGAGAGCAATTGAAGAGTTTGAAGATGGAAACAGAACCGTGTTCGATTTGTCTCGAGAATCTCTCTGATTCGAAACTTGTTTGCGCGACACGCATGACTTGTTCCCATGTCTTCCACGATCGTTGTCTCTTGGAGTGGCTTGAACGCAAAAACACTTGTCCTTTGTGTCGGACAGTGGTCTACGAATTATGACTTGGAACAGAGTGGGTATCTTGGTTTTGAAGTTAGGGTTTTGTTATGCATAGCTTGGCGTTGCAACTTGCAATTGTAAGGAAATATTAAAAAAAAATTTGTCATTAAGGTAGAGGAGACTAGGAATTTGAAATTTTAAATTGAATTGGAGAGAAATTGTAAGTAACTTTTTTTTTGTTAATTTGTTATCCAAGAAATTGTAACTTCTTATGTTGGAAGATGAAACATAATGAAGTGATCATGATTACAGATTTAAAACCACATTATCCAAAATTCCCAAGTAGTTACTAGTGTAAGAATACTTCTATTAGTGTGGCCGAAGTATTAACGGTCCGACTATTAAAGTTTAAGTTTAATGTAAGGTTTAAGGTTTCCGGTATGTAATGGGATACGGTGATGGACCGAATCAAATAAAAGATACCGGAATGGGTTTGATGTCAACCCTCTTACTCCACCCAATAAAGAATCTAATCTAAAGGTTCATCTACATTTATATATAATGGAATAACTTATATGAATGTATATGTAGTAAGGTATAGTTTATATGTTATGTCTTTAATGAAAGGGTGTCTCATTAAGAGACACAAATCCTCCTCTTCTCTTCATTAAAAACGTGGCCCTTCATATAAAAGGGGAGAGGGAGTTTTTGCAGAGAAAAGGGGGTTCTCATTTTCTGTTTTGAGAGCAAAGACATAACATAGAGACAAAAAGAGAGATTAGAGATTGTGATCGGAATCAGAATACCCCGGCTCCGTCGAAGGGGAGATCGCAGTAAGGAAGGGAAGGAGAAGATCAAACAATCATCAAGGAATCATCATTATGCCTAACAATGCAATGGATCAAGGTTAGGCACTCTTCCTTCTCATAACCGAAAACTCCATCAATATGAACTTGTTGATTCATTTATTCTAGTGGCGATTATGGGATGGATTACATGTTTGTAATCATAAGGTTAAACTTACATGTGGTATCAGAGCCACCCTAGAATCATTTGTTTCACTTTAAAGCATATTGATGGATAAAACCGAAAAAACTCGTTTTCTCTTAAAGAATTTCGTCAATGCATTGAATCTGGAAATGATCTAAAAGTTATATCAATGTGTAGAGGATGAAATTATCTATCCATCGGTATAAAATTCATTAAAATCCATCAAGTAAATCAAAAGTTATGGGATTTTAAAGTTTGAAAATTTTAAATCGCGACTGTTCATCGAAGAACATGAAGGTAACCGTAAGGGACCGGACCGGTCGGTCCATGTGTTGGACCGGTCGGTCCATAAGGTGCGTAAAGGTCCAGGAGACCGGACCGGTCGGTCCATGTGTTGGACCGGTCGGTCCATTAAGGGCATAAAGATCTCGGGAAAGTGGACCGGTCGGTCCATGTGTTGGACCGGTCGGTCCATGAGATGCATTCGAGTCTCTGGAAACCGGACCGGTCGGTCCTGGTCTGGACCAGTCGGTCCATGAGGTACATAATGGTCTCAGGAAACCGGACTGGTCGGTCCATACCCTGAAATAAATAAATTTTTTTTTTTTTTTTAAAACCGTAAAACCGTTTCCGCTGCTTTCTGAAATGTGAAAGGCTAATCTATTATAAAATGTTAATACATATAAAATTTATTTATAAAGATTATAAGAAAAGAGTTCACATTACGTATAACTTGTTAATCACCAAAGTGGTCTGGTTATATTTAATGTGACGGTAAAGTAAAGATTCATAATTGATCATGATTAAAGGATGCTATATGACATGAAAAGTTACTTGATTGATCAATTGCTTACTTAGTATATCCTAGGAGATCACCCAAAGGTGGATCATTGGGTGTATTAAGTAACAACTAAAGTATTGATCACCCATGTTGCGGTTGATGGTGTGTATACCCAAAGGTAGCATTGCTATCCACTAAAACTATGGATTGATTAATTATTAAAGAAAATCTAAACAAGCATCAATTTAAGTTGTATGTGTTTAAAGTATTGCCCAAAGGTTGTTTGAATACATACAAATGAAAGTGTTTAGATTATTTGTTGTCGATGAATCTATTAAAGTATCATAGAATTAATGGTAAGCATATATAAAATATTTTGCAGCTCCGTTTGCTTCAGCAAACTCTGTCGTGAAGTTCAATGGGCTCAACTATGAGGAATAGTCTGAACAGATAAGGTTCTCTTTGGGTGTAATGTCCCTTGACCAGGCTATACTCACGGATGAGGAGCCAGCAGCCATTACGGATCAGAGCACCGAAGTGGAAAAGACTCGTTATGAGAGTTGGGAGCGCTCTAACTGGCTGTGCCTGAATTTACTAAGGATGTCGATGGCGGACAGTGTTAAGCCATCCATGCCTAAGACAGAGAAAGCAAGGGAATTCATCTTGAAAATTAAAGAACAATCCCAATCGGATGTCGCTGACAAATCGATTGTAGGTAGTCTCATGAGTGAGCTAACTACGAAAAGGTTCGATTGGTCTCAGACAATCCATGATCATGTCACTCACATGTCAAACTTGGCATCAAGGTTATCGTCCATGGGGATGGAAGTGCATGAGTCCTTCTTAGTTCAGTTTATAATGAACTCTCTTCCTATGGAGTATGGTCAGTTCCAGGTGAATTACAACACCATTAAGGATAAGTGGAACCTTCAAGAATTAAAGGTCATGCTCGTTCAGGAGGAAGCGAGATTAAAGAAACAGAAGGGTGACATGAAAGTGCCATGGGAAACTCCAAGAAATCAAGCAAGAACAAAAGGAAGGATAAGGTTGTCTTTAAGACTCTGGAAAGTAAAATCCGTAAAGTTGTCAAGTGTTTCTTCTGCAAGAAGTAGGGACACATCAAGAAAGATTGTCCTAAAAGGAAGGCATGGTTCGACAAGAAAGGTAATGAACATATATATGTTTGTTCTGAAATGAATCTTGTAGAAGTGCCTAGAAATACTTGGTGGCTTGATTCTGGAGCTTCTACTCATGTTATCTCATATTGAACAGGGATTCAGTTCGATCCAGCCTTTAAAAGGAACTGAAAGGTACTTGTTCATGGGAAACAGGATGAAGACACAAATAGAAGGCATTGGGACGTATAGATTGATCTTCAACACTGGATGTTTTGTAGATCTTGAAAATTGTCTCTTTGTACCTGAGTGTGCTAGAAACCTTGTTTCAGTAAGTAGGTTGGATGATGTAGGTTTTAACTTTGAGATTGGTAATGGTGTGTTTTCGTTGTACCGTAACAGATACTTTTATGGTAATGGTACATTGTGTGATTCACTTTATAAGTTCAATCTTGATAAAGCCTTTTCTGAATCTTTGTTTAATGTTGAGTATCATGGAATTAAACGTAGTACAACTAGTGAAAACTCAGCATTTTTGTGGCATAAAAGATTGGGTCACATATCCAAAGAACGGATGATGAGGTTAATAAAGAAAGAATTATTACCTCCATTGGATTTTAGTGACTTAGATGTGTGTATAGAATGCATTAAGGGAAAGCAAACCAAACACATCACAAAGAAACAAGCCACAAGAAGTAATGAACTCTTAGAGTTAATTCACACAGATATTTGTGGCCCTATAGATGCTCCGTCTTGGAGTGGTGAGAGGTATTTCATCACTTTTATTGATGATTACTCACGGTATGGATATACTTATTTGTTGCATGAAAAGTCTCAATCGGTGGACGTACTGAAAGTGTTCATTGATGAAGTAGAAAGGCAACTTGAAAAGAAAGTTAAAGTTGTGAGATCTGATAGAGGTGGTGAATATTATGGTCGATTCACCGAAAAGGGACAATGTCCAGGGCCATTTGCTAAATTTCTGGAAAGTAAGGGCATTTGTGCTCAATACACAATGCCCGGAACACCTCAGCAGAACGGTGTAGCTGAAAGGCGTAACCGTACTTTAATGGAAATGGTTAGGAGCATGTTAAGTAATTGCAAACTACCAATGTCAATTTGGACATACGCATTAAGGATTGTGACATATATATTGAACCGGGTTCCTAGCAAAGCGGTTCAAATGACTCCATTTGAACTATTTACGGGAAGGAAACCCAGTTTAAGACACTTACGTGTCTGGGGATGTCCAGCTGAAGTAAAGCCGTATAATCCGCATGAAAAGAAATTGGACTCTAGGACGGTCAGTGGATTCTTCATTGGCTATCCAGCAAAGTCAAAGGGGTTTGTGTTCTACTGTCCTAACCACAGTACGAGAATTGTCGAGACTGGAAATGCTAGGTTCATTGAAAATGGTGAATCTAGTGGGAGTTCAGAATCTAGGGGAGTGAACATTACAGAAATTTGGGTTGAAGATTCTTCACCCGTTGTTCCAACCCAAGTTGTTGTTCCTATTATCGGTGTACAACCCACTATCGAAATAGAACAACAGAATGAAGAATACGGACCCACTAGTTCAGGAGGAAACCAAAAATGAACAAGTCGTCATTCAAGAACAGAATGTTGTACCACAAGAACAATTAAGGCGATCTGGAAGGTAAAGAAGATCCGCCATTACAAATGATTATGTGGTTTATGATGTTGAGAATGAATGTGACCTTAGTCTTGATGAGGAACCGAAAACATTCAGAAAAGCCATGGAAAGTGAAAATTCTGAAAAGTGGTCAAATGCTTCAGATGAAGAAATGACATCTATGGATGTGAACCGAGTATGGGACCTAGTAGAGTTACCTGATGGTTTCAAAACCGTTGGGTGTAAATGGGTCTTTACGACCAAACAGAACTCTATTGGTAGCATAGAAAGGTACAAGGCTCGCCTTGTTGCTAAAGGGTTCACTCAAAAGGAAGGCATTGACTATACGGATACCTTCTCTCCAGTTTCAAAGAAGGATTCCTTAAGAATTGTCATGGGATTGGTAGCTCATTATGATTTGGAGCTTCACCAAATGGATGTTAAAACCGCCTTTCTTAATGGAGAGCTTGAGGAAGAAGTTTACATGGACCAACCAGAAGGTTATCTGGTTGCAGGAAAAGAAAATCTTGTGTGTAAGCTGAGGAAGTCAATATATGGATTGAAACAGGCCTCCCGACAATGGTACTTAAAGTTCAATGATACCATTTTGTCATACGGTTTCATAGAGGTCATCGTTGATCGATGTATTTATATGAAAGTCAGTGGGAGCAAGTTTATCATTCTAGTATTGTATGTTGATGATATATTGTTGGCTACGAATGATATGAGTATGTTGAGTGATGTAAAGAAATATCTCTCCAAGAACTTCGAAATGAAGGATATGGGTGAGGTAAACTATGTGATAGGGATTGAAATAATCCGGGATAGATCACAAGGATTGTTAAGTTTGTCTCAGAAAGGATACATAGATAAAGTCTTGAAGAGATATGGGATGAAAAAGTGCAAGTTAAGCAAAGCTCCAGTTCAGAAAGGGGACAAGTTTAATAAAGGTCAATGTCCAAAGAATGAACTAGAGAGAAAAGAAATGGAGATGATACCTTACTTATCAGTGGTTGGGAGTTTGAATTACATTCAAACATGTACTCGACCAGACATCAGTTTCGCGGTTGGTGTCTTGGGTCGGTATCAAAGTAATCCTGGAATGGACCACTGGAAAGCTGCAAAGAAAGTTCTCAGGTACTTGCAAGGCACCAAAGAGTTTATGCTTACGTACAGGAGATCCGATAATCTTGAAGTAATCGGATACTCAGATTCAGACTATGTCGGGTGCGTCGATACTCGAAAATCGACGTTTGGCTATCTGTTCCTATTAGCTGGGGGAGCAGTATCATGGAAGAGTGGAAAGCAGTCCATCATTGCTACTTCCACCATGGAGGCAGAATTTGTGGCTTGCTATGAGGCTACAATTCAAGCATTGTGGCTGCGGAACTTTGTCTCAGGACTTGGACTTATTGACAGTATTTCCAAGCCGCTGAGAATGTATTGTGATAATTCCGCAGCAGTCTTCTTCTCAAAGAATGACAAGTATTCGAAAGGTGCTAAGCACATGGAGATAAAATACTTGACTGTAAAGGAAGAAGTGCAGAAACGCAGAGTAGCAATTGAGCATATAAGAACGGATATGATGGTTGCGGATCCGTTAACGAAAGGACTCCCTCCTGGTATATTCGCTAGCCATGTAGAGAGGATGGGAATAATTGATAAGACCTTGCTGTATTGATATATGCTAATGTAAAGATGTTATCTTAAGTAATTTGAATTCAATAAAGTTTATGTGTTTTCTGCAGATTAATATGTTATCATTATGATATGTACATGTAAGGTTTGGATAACATATGAGTTGAGAATAAAGTTATATCTCAACATAATGGACTTTGAGAATTAGGAAATCTCTCAAATATTAAAGAAGTAATAAGGTTGGAATTTATTTGTGATGATGGAAGGGAACTTATCGCAGTAAAAGATAGGGGACCGCCTCATTCGATAAGTTCTGATTTTATGGTGCTTAACGAATAATTAAGCTTAATGAAAGGATGCGCATTAAAGGAAGTTGAACCATTAAGTTAATACACGGCCAAGTGGGAGAATGTAAGAATACTTCTATTAGTGTGGCCGAAGTATTAACGGTCCGACTATTAAAGTTTAAGTTTAATGTAAGGTTTAAGGTTTCCGGTATGTAATGGGATACGGTGATGGACCGAATCAAATAAAAGATACCGGAATGGGTTTGATGTCAACCCTCTTACTCCACCCAATAAAGAATCTAATATAAAGGTTCATGTACATTTATATATAATGGAATAACTTATATGAATGTATATGTATTAAGGTATAGTTTATATGTTATGTCTTTAATGAAAGGGTGTCTCATTAAGAGACACAAATCCTCCTCTTCTCTTCATTAAAAACTTGGCCCTTCATATAAAAGGGGAGAGGGAGTTTTTGCAGAGAAAAGGGTTCTCATTTTCTGTTTTGAGAGCAAAGACATAACATAGAGACAAAAAGAGAGATTAGAGATTGTGATCGGAATCAGAACACCCCGGCTCCGTCGAAGGGGAGATCGCAGTAAGGAAGAGAAGGAGAAGATCAAACAATCATCAAGGAATCATCATTATGCCTAACAATGCAATGGATCAAGGTTAGGCACTCTTCCTTCTCATAACGAAAACTCCATCAATATGAACTTGTTGATTCATTTGTTCTAGTGGCGATTATGGGATGGATTACATGTTTGTAATCAAAAGGTTAAACTTACAACTAGACGGTAGACACTTGCCATTTACAACAGAAACTCGATAAACTGATATTCGAAATATTAATAACTCCGTAAATTCATAAAGTTTTCCGGGTCTGACGTTAGATTTTCGATATAATTTGCACCTTTATAAATTAATAAAATTTTATTGACCCAACAATATAGAAGGTTATTTGAAGTTAAAAGTGGAATACAAACAACGCTACGAACTTGTTGCTGATGATGATTTATCATAGGTTTATTATGATGCTGATGATGATTATGGGTTCCTTTTACTTGATAAGGATTTTGTTGGTATTATTAAGACATAAAAAGTATCAAAAAGGTTTAAAATCTCTGCAATTTGGTTTCTTGAGATTCCGTTGCTCGGAAAGGACAAACATGGAACTAAAGACTCTGTTTCTGATCTTGGTTTACTTACAACCCAAGAACCGAAGACTCGCAATCACAGGTGTCGATTACTCAAATCACTGCCATCGTGAAAGAACCGAAGATTTTGTTACTGGACGAAGCCACTAGCGCGTTATGCAGAATCGGAACGGGTGGTTCAAGAGGCGCTTGACCGAGTGATGGTGAACCGGACCACCGTCGTGGTGGCGCCGTGGCGCACAAGCTTTCGACGATCAAGAATGCTGACATCGTCGCCGTAGTTAAAAACGGTTTGATTGCTGAGAAAGGAATGCACGAGATATTTCTTTTTATATTTTGAATTGAATGTAGGATTTGATATAAACCAAAAAAACGTTTTTACATCAAGTGTTACATCTTGTTTGAATTATAACTAAAGAGAAGTCTGAGTTTAGTTCTTTGCTAGATCTTTTACGGTGCCTCGAAGCGAAGAGAGTCGATTCGGCATGAGACGTTGATCAATATTGAAGGTGGAGTTTATGCTTCTCTTGTTCAGCTTCACATGAGTACTTCTACTTGATACAAACATTTTCGATCTAATTTTTGTTTTGCGCTAAAATTTTGTTATAACTCTGTAAAGACTATGAAAACTTATTTTCTTGCGAGATAATACATTTTAGAACAAAAAATTTACCAAGTACCAAAAGAAAATGGATTTTGATTTATGTAGTTCTTACATATTTGTGGAGTTGTACCTCAAATAGGCATGTTTGCCTAATTTTATGTTAAAAGCTGATGTCTTCTTTGGAGATCTTAAAATTTCGGATTTGATCGGATATGAAATTTTGTTTACTCCAAATGGAAACCAGTCACACCCCTTGTAATAGCTGGAAAAAAAAACTCTTCATTAATTCTCACATTTAGTTGAGGTAATTTTTTCTTGAAGGAAATAAATAAATAAAGGTTTAATTTACCAAATAGCCATAAAAAATATATATAATTGAGAAAATAACAAAAATGGTCGTATGTGGCTTAATGACAACCAATATATAGATTGATGTTTGTATTATTAGCCAATAAGGGGGTCTGATAAAAGGGTTTTGTTTCTCTCTCTAAAAAACTCTCTCATCGTTTCCGATCAGATCTAGCTTCCCAACCGGCGGTCGTGGGCTTCCATAGCCACGTCGCCGGTCTGGTTTTTTATGTTCTTATGTTTTTCCGTTTAGCGGATCGGTTTCCGGCTTGACCGGTTGTTCTTCCGACTTGTTCGGATCTTTTGTTCCAATTGAATTGGATCTGTTTGGATCTGGTTCGGTTGGATTTTCTTTTCCGTATAGCGGAGGTTTAGTATTTTATATCCTTTTGCGTGTTCTTTAATTGTTGTTAATCTGATGGTTCTTGGCGAGAGAATCCTTTCTATTGAGTTGCTTGCTTTACTTTTATGGGAGAGTTAAAATCTTCACATCCCTGTTTAAAGACCGATTTGTTCGGTTGTGTGAAGTTTCTTTCATGGGAGTATAACAAGGGGGTTGAAGATTTTGATAGGTCTAGAGCAGATTAAGTAGAGTTGGGGTTTTCTTTAGAAAATGTCTCGACAAATAGTCTGGCTTCTAAATCTATTAAGATTTTCAGGGAATTAAGACTTGATGGTTATGGATTTTCTACCATGAGCTTCGGGCATTGGAGCAAAAGGATCCTTTTAAGGTTTCAGAGACATGGCAATTGGATTCCAAAGGAAATTGGGCAAATTGACAAAATCTGCTGCTTGGAATCGTAGCAGAGTTTATCATCGGAGACTATGGTGAACGGTGGATCTTCTGCTTTGCTATTGGACGCATGCGTAAGCACGTGGCAGTGGTTGATTAAGGGAATTATATGTATATTAGAACACGTGTAATCTATAAAGGTAGCAGCTTTGATCTCTGAACACCTGTAATCCCAATTATCAAAATGAATCAATAGTTGACAAAAAAAAAAAAAGACAACCAATATATAGATTTAGGGTTTTTTGTTATTTGTTCAATTATAATTTTTTTATGGATGTTGGGTAAATTTGGCCATAAATCAAACTTGCTGAAGAAAAAAAAGAAACAACAAAAATCAACCTTTTATTTTTCTTTTAAAATTTTAGAAGTTAAATCTTTTTTTGAAAAATCAGAGAGAGCATCAAAAGTAAATAAAACACCCATGAAAGAAGAGATATGAATACGTTCTCTAGATATGAATACGTTCTTTAAAAAAAAAAGGAAAAGTCATGTATCACCTGGAATTAACAATTTCTCCGATAAATTTCTTTCCAAAATGGAAAAGGAAACGTTTTGGTAATTAAAGGTAACAAAAAAAAAATGGAAATTTTAATGTATTGGTTTCCTGGAGACGTATGAGTTTACCTAAAAGCGAAGGAGGGTTAGGTTTTCGTAACATTGAGAATTTTAATGTTGCTCTTCTTGGAAAACAAGTGCATCGACTCTTATCAAATCCGAATAGTCTAGCGGCTCAGATTTTGAAAGGTAGATATTACCCATCAACTAATATATTAGAGGCAGAGAAGGGATACAAACCGTCTTTCTTATGGACATCTCTTCTCCAAGGACGTGATTTACTTCGTAGTGGACTGCGATGTTTGATAGGTGATGGAAGCGAAGTAAATATTTTCACAAACAATTGGCTAGATACTCACCCACCACGGAGTCCTCGATTAAACGAAGGGATACGAACTGAGGTGGCCAAAGTGAAGGCTCTATTTCTCCCAGGAACTACTATTTGGAACTGTGAGCTACTTGTTTATCTGTTTCAACCGGAAGATGTGCACGAAATTCTGAAGTTAAAGATCACCAATTATCAACAACAAGATCTTATTGGGTGGAACTACACAAAAGATGGTAATTACACGGTGAAATCAGGATATTGGTTTGCTACCACAGTTCATGATCAAGAAGCAATACCACCACCGATAGGTGATACAACAATGAAGAATATTATTTGGAAACTTCGAACGGCCCCGAAGCTTAAACATTTTCTTTGGCGTATATTATCTCAAGCTATGGCCGTTGGAACTGTTCTGAAACGGAGAGGAATTATACGGGATGCTCTATGTCGTCGCTGTTGTACTGAAGAAGAGAGTTTTGCTCATCTGTTTTTCCAATGTCGATATGCTCAAGCTATTTGGAGGGGATCAAATAATCATATTTTGACTCTGATGGATTCAAGTACATCTTTTGACACCAAAATCCAATCCCTCCTGGATAATCTGAATAATCGAAGTTTATCCGATTTCAAGCGTCATCTACCTTTATGGACTTTATGGAGGATATGGAAGAGCAGAAACAGTTTAATCTATCAAAAGCAAACTCGAACATGGGTACAAGATGTTAATGATGCGATAAGAGAAACCCAAGAATGGGTCACCAATGTTGTTCAAGCACCATTTTCGAAGGGTTCACGTTCAATGCGATCAGGTTGGAGCAAACCGAAACAGAGTTACGTGAAATGCAACTATGATTGTCGGTTTAAGAACGATGGTACACCATCAGGAATGGGATGTATTCTCCGAGACGACAATGGGTTTTATCTTGGTTTCGGACATAGTATGGGCAGAGTATGTACTACATCTTTGGAAGTCGAGATACAAACTTTATTAATGGCTTCACAAATCATTTGGAGTAAAGGTTATAAAAGAGTGATCTTTGAAGGCGACAATGTCACTGTGCCGCCATTGATACAAGGTTTAGAAGCTCATTTTGGTTTTTATAATTGGGTCAGTGAAATTCGACATTGGCACATGAAGTTTGAGAAAGTGGAGATATCATGGGTAAATCGCCAAAGTAATCAAGTCGCGGATCGACTTTCGAAAGAAATAGATAGTGTTGAGGATTTTACTTATTATCATTTTGTTCCTCACTGTATTGTTTCTCTTCTTCATGAAGATCACATTATATCACATTAATAAAGCACATAGTTGATAAAAAAAAAAAAAAAAATGGAAATTAACAACCGCCAATATACATCTCGCTGAAAAAAAAGGAAATTAACGACGGGCAAAACACATATCGCTTATATAAATAAATACGTAACCTGAGGTTTCACAATTTCACTCACGGGTTTGCTTCTCTCAAATTTTTTCGTCTCGTTACAATTTCACGCTTTTCTTTTGTAATCATGAACAATCCCGAAGTGACATATCAAGTCGTCAACGCGGAAAGACGTTATCCAGCGCAAAGGACGGCAAACTCGGTCATCGTCACCGTGGACACAAGATCTATTGAGTTCCATATATGAAAACCCTACCACCGGTGTTCGAGTCTCAACCGGCCGGTTCACACGGGTTTCATCATCTTACCAGACCGTAGTGGTTATGCCTAACGCTGATATGTTGAGGATGGTTCTATTAGGGAAGATAGATCGAGAGAAATTGAAGATGGAAACAGAACCGTGCTCGATTTGTCTCGAGAATCTCTCTGGTTCGAAACCTGGCTCTTTTGCAACACGCATGACTTGTTCCCATGTCTTCCACGGCCTTTGTCTCTCACAGTGGCTTGTACGCAAAAACACTTGCTCTTTGTGTCGGACAGTGCTCTACGATCTATGATTTGGGACAGAGTTAGGGTTTTCCATCTACTGATTGCACAACTTGGGTCACACGTTTTCTTTTAAGGAATTATTGAATGTAATTTTGTAATTCCGAATTTCAATTGGGTACTCGGAAAGAAATTGAATGTATTATTTTTATTTTTTTTTGTATGGTTTTAGTGAATCTAAGAAATTGTTACTTCTATGTTGGATGATGAAACATAACGAAGTGTTCTCATAATTACAGATTTAAAACCTCATTATCCAGAATTACCTTAATTTGTTTTTCATGGGTTTGTAACAATTTACTTCTGAATTCCCATTCTCACTATCACTTGATCTAGCTCATAAATTTACCAAAGTTATCTCTACAAAAGACCACCACACTCTTATAACTTTTAAATTTGACACAGTAGTAGTTAGAACAAAAAAATCCAGCGACTAAAACTCGCCGGAAAGTTTCAAACTTTATTAGTTAAACAGTGGAATACAAACAAAGCTACGAACTTGTTGCCTGCCATTAACGTAAATGACAACTTCCCGATCCAGAATTCATCGCCGGAAAAGTATCAACTTTATTTCTTAAACTGCAAAAAGACTTAATCTGACAAAATGAACAAAGTTGTTACCGGAGCTATAACCACAAGAAATTCCGGAAAACCACAAGATTTTGTTACAGTTGTTTTACCTTAAAATGTAGATACTACGCAGCGGCTGTCTCTGATTGATTCTGCTGGAACCACTGGCTTGGCCACCACGTCGGTCTGATTGCCTCAACTTTCACATCCTCTGAACCCTTTACTGTCAACTCAGCTGATGATTTAAATGCTTCCTCTACCCTCATAACACCCATTCCCCGGCTACCCAGTGCTGTCTAAACCGTCCCCAATTTCTTACCGGTTCCTGAATCAAAGAAAATTCGTAAGCTTTTTGCTATCACCATACCACATTAACCACAAAAGTGCTCAAACTCAAGAAACAAAGCTCATATTCGATAAAAAAAACTCACGGGTCGCATCGGAATGAAAGATGCCTCGATAACCGAGACAATCCAACCTCGGATCATTGTATCATTGCAATCCACACTTATTACTACTAGCTGTAGTTTCACCAGCACGATCAACACCACCGTCCCAACCGACAGATGAAGACCCCGAAAGATTCACACCGTAACGCTGCCAACACGAGAATTCCTCTGCAACGTTTTCGATATCCACTTTCGACCTTAATCGATATCGATCCAACATTCATAAACACAACTCAGAACTAATGTCAACAAGAAAAATACTTACTTCTTCAATAAAATCTTGGCCTTTTCACTAATTCCACCAAAATCAACACAAATAGCATCTAAATCCATTGACATTGCTAACACTGAGATCCAAAAAGACCTAACTTTTCAAATTACTTACAATTAGTTACAAGGCACTTGCGATTTACTGTAGAAATTCGATAAATTAATAACTCGGTAAAATATTATTAGCCAACAATATTAATTTATAGAATTTTCACTCTACAAAAAGCTCTATGCTCCATTGTTCTCGCCTCTTCTTTCAGCTTGTTATCTGCATCGACTAAAGATTCTTCAAAACAAACAAGTAAAAGAGGCAAATTTTGTAAGCAATTCATTTACAAAGAACACCAATCTTTCTTTCTTTTAATCAAATATGACAGAGCAAGCATTAAAACTAAGTAAGACACCCCTGAAAGAAGAGATGAATAAGTTCTTAATTATCAGCTTTCGATAAAAACAATTAAAATTATCAGCTTAATCTCTTTCCTAATAGGTAAGTTTTAATAAACAAAAGTGAAAGTAATCAAATAACTTGGAATTAACAAAAGGGAAACTTTTTGGTAACAAAAAAAAGGAAATTAACAATATGACCGTTGAAGCACCAAAATCTCTTCTATAAATATCCCAATACGTAACCCTAATTTCTCTATTTTGTTCATCGTTTGCTTCTCTCTCAAATTTTCCTCTCGCAACAATTTTCTCTCTTAGCCGTTTTCAATCATGTACACTCCCAAAGTTAAATTTTTCGTCAAATCGACAAAACTTTCTCGATCGGAAGGACTCACAAACTCAGTCCTCATCATCTTCGACGCAAAATCTGTTGAGATCCTTGAAATCCCAACCACCGGTGAACGCAATCAACTCAGTACTTGCCCCCGTTGGTTATACATAAGGTTAGCCGCAGAGATCGCAAGGGAGGCAAAAAATTCGGGATTTGGTCGTAACGGCTTTCACTTGATAATCGATGTCAAAATCACTTACGTAGTGGTTATATCTGATCCTCAAACTTCTAACAACGAAGCGTCATCCAAGAGCCTTTCACTATTTAGGATGCTACGAATAGGGAAGACAGATAGAGAGGAACTGAAGATGGAAACAGAACCGTGTTCGATATGTCTCGAGAATCTCTCTGGTTCGAAACGTGGTCGCGCGACACGCATGGCTTGTTCCCATGTCTTCCACGATAGTTGTCTCTTGGAGTGGCTTGAACGCAAAAACACTTGTCCTTTGTGTCGGACTATGTTGTACGATCGATGATTTGGAACGTAAGGGTTAGGGTTTTCATCTACTGATTGCACAACTTGGGTCACACGCTATATTGTAAGGAATTATTAAATGTATTTTTTTTTTTTAAAGAGAATGTTAGAAATTGTAGTTGTACAATTAAATTGGGTACTTGGAAAAAAATTGAATGTAATTTTGTGTTTTTTTTTTTTAATGGGTTTTAGTGAATCTAAGAAATTGTTAACTTTTTATGTTGGATGATTTAAACATAATGAACTGCTCATGACTACAAAATTAAAACCTCATTATCCAGAATTATCTTAACGTTCCTAGATGGATATTGGTTTTTGTACTGATCATATTGTACTTGCTTTTGCTAGTATTTTCATCTCTTCTATCAAAGTCCAACTCTTTGGTTACTAGTCTATGGCTTTTTCTACAATACATAACGCACACAAAACTAGTAGCAGTTAGTACAAAATAATCCGACGAAGAGTACTGAACTCGATAACTTAAAACTTGAGAGTATACGCATCAAAACTAGTAGCAGTTAGTACAAAATAATCCGACGACTAAAACTCGCCGGAAAGTTACAAACTTTATTAGTTAAACAGTGGGATACAAACAACGTTACGACGATCTTGTTGCCTGCCATTAACATAAAAAGACAGCTTCCCGATCCAGAATTCCTCGCCCGAGAACTATCAACTTTATTTTCTTAAACTGCAAAAAAAATCTGACAAGAGGGAAAAACTTGTTACCGGAAGCTATAACCACAAGAAACTCCAGAAAAACCACAAGATTTTGTTACATTTGTTATACCTTGAAGTATAGTTATTACGCAGTGGCTGTCTCTGATTGATTCTGTTGGAACCACTGGCCCGGCCACCACGACGGTCTGATTGCCTCGACTTTCACATTCTCTGAACCCTTTACTGTCAACTCAGCTGATGATTTAAAGGCTTCCTCTACTCTCATAACACCCATTCCTCGGCTACCCAAAGCTGTTGAAACCGTCCCCAATTTCTTACCGGTTCCTGTTTCAACCACTTCCGCACCAGCCGCAACTTTCTGGTTTACCTCTGCATTACCATTCATCATTTAAGACTAGGGAGTCTGTTTTTTTTATAAGGAGATGTAAGAAGTTTGAGTTTACCTTTTCCATTGCTATCAATGAATCGTAAAGGGATTAAGCGTTTACGGATAACACCTCGGTGGTGAGTACGAGCTATAAGCTCTTGACCAACATAGCAGCCTTTGTCAAAGCTTATCGCATTAAGACCAACAAGATTATATTCAAGCGGAATCGCTTCTCCTGTAAAAGCCACCAAAACATATATACTAAGTTCTACCCGCGCTTAGAAGAAGAGAGATCGGCGAGTTAAAGAAAAAGATCATACCTTTAGGGATTTCAGCTGATCCTTCAGCAACACCATGCTCTAATCTCCACAAAAGGTAATTGCTTTCGTCTGTTTCTTTATCCGCCTCAACTAAAGGCGCTGCGAAACAAAGAAAGTAAAGCCGAAAATTCGTAAGCTTTTTGCTATCACCATACCACATTAACCACAAAAGTGCTCAAACTCAAGAAACAAAGCTTATATTCGATCAAGAAACTCACGAGTCGCATCGGAATGAAAGATTCCTCGATAACCGAGACAATCCAGCCTTGGATCATTGTACCATTGCAATCCACACTTATTACTACTAGCTGTAGTTTCACCAGCACGATCAACACCACCGCCCCAACCGACAGATGAAGACCCCGAAAGATTCACACCGTAACGCTGCCAACACGAAAATTCCTCTGCAACGTTTTCGATATCCACTTTCGACCTTAATTGATATCTATCCAACATTCATAAACACAACTCAGAATTAATGTCAACGAGAAAAATACTTACTTCTTCAATAAAATCTTGGCCTTTTCACTAATTCCACCAAAATCAACACAAATAGCATCTAAATCCATTGACATTGCTAACACTGAGATCCAAAAAGACCTAATTTTTTAAATTCCTGATGCGAAATGTAAGGAGGAGAAAAAAAAGCTTACTTTTTGAGTGTTTCAAGCAATTCATCAAGGACATCAACATCAACATCTGCAAACAACTCAACCGAACCATCACGACCCGAATCCGAATCCGACCCGGGTCCGGAACCGGTCCGATCAAGCGTCTCCTCAGGTCGCGAAGGACTATACAGGAAAAAATCGTAGAGAAACCTCCCTTGAGGAGTTAACAACGCCGCGTACATAGGCAGCGTCGAAACGGAAGGCGTGTTCGGCGTCGGAATCGCCGAGCTTTTCTCGCCGGACGATTCACCGAACCTCCGTACATCGTTGGTTAACAAACCCTGAAGAAATTTAACCGTATCCGGTCCGCTAAACCGGACAACGGAACGTGATTTAAGCCGAGATGCCATCGGACCGGCATCTTCGAGACCGCTGTGTATATTCCGGCGAAAAATTCCGGTAGGTTTCAAAACTTCACGACGGAAATTGAATCGAAACATTTTCGTTTGCTCTGTTTAGTATTTGTTCTTCGTCTCGGTGGTTAACACAAACACTGCTTTAGAGGAAAAAGCTCAAGAACAAAGCCACGTGACCAACACGTGGCGGTGGATTTGACCAGTGGTTCATGACACGTGTTCTCGAAGTACGGAAGTTGTGTGGTTGCCTATGAAGTGTTCGATGAAATTACTGAACCAGACACGATTGTTAATTTCTTTAGATTATGACTTATTTTTACAAATAGTGGATACTTTGAGGGCTATTTTGCAATTATAATATTATATACAATTGTCGTCCCCTAAAATTGACTACACACACGTCTGAGAGAAAAAAAAAAAAAAAAAAACTCATTCAAAGTTTGAAATTTTTGATGCTGAAGCAAAGAAACGGAAATATCTAGAAGCGCAATAAAGTTTCTTTACCTTTTTTTAACGTTGTCTTCGTCACCAAGTAAACCCTAGATTCTCAATTTTCTCCGATCCACCATTTTCAAAATTCGATCATCTTCTTCTTCGGGAATTTGTTTTTATTTTCTTATCCCGAATTATTATATTCGATTCGATTCGATTTTTTTTTTTTTTTTTTTTGGTCTAACAAAATATCCATTTCTCGTCGACGAAATCAATTTCACGCTAATGTCTTTCTCTGACTCTGGATCGTCTTCCTCTTATGGCGGAGATGACAAGAATTTCAGACAAATCACCCGAGAGAGTGAGTTTCGGTTTTACTGATTCTGTGTTTATTTTTTGAAAAACCGGATTCTGTGTTGTTATGAGGTTAGTGTTCCAGGTTCATATTAATTAAGAGACAGAAAGTGAATTCTAGGGTTTCGTTAATCAGACAAATCATGTGCTTGGATTTATGGGTTTCGAATTAGGGGTCAACATGAATCATATGTTTTGCTATACTAAAATTGTCAAATCAGCAATTAAGGTAAATTTGAGGTTGATATTTTGTCATTTTTGGTTTCAGGATTATTGTATGAAATGCTTAGGCCAGAGAAAAATGGGAGCTCGAAATCGACTTGGAAGGTAATAATTTCTATCCATTTTTTGCTTCATTAACTTACCTTTTAAGTACTGATTTATCGGTTGATTCTCTGAACTTGGAAATGTGTAATTAGGTACTTGTTATGGATAAGTTCACAGTGAAGATCATGTCATCTGTTTGCAAAATGTCTGAGATCACACAAGAAGGCATTTCTTGTAAGAATTATTTTCGTTAAGAGCTCGGAGCGATTAAGTTTTACTGTGGAAATATTTTGATGTTTTGTTACATTTTTTTTTTTTCAGTGGTTGAGGTTATAACTAAACATAGACAGCCTATGACTGCCATGGAAGTCATATACTTTATTCAACCGACCGAATCAAAGTAAAAAATCTTCCATTTGAGACAATTGACATCAATGAACTTTTCTAATTTTGTGAAGTTGTTACTATTTTTTTGGTTTTGTAGTGTAAATGCGTTTTTGTCAGATATGAGTGGAAAATCACCACTTTACAAGAAGTATGTGAACAGATCCTTCCTAATTCATAACTTTATATGTCTATGAACCGTCTTGTCCGAAATGGTTAAAACGTTTATTTTAAATGTGGCTTTAGGGCTTTTGTTTTCTTTAGTTCTCCTGTTTCGAGAAGCTTAGTTACTCTCATTAGGAAGGACTTGAGAGCGATGAAACGAATCGGGGCACTGAAAGAGGTTCCTTCTATTTGCCACTTTCATATTTTTTGTTCTCACTTTCCTTTTCTTCATCGATAAATAGTGTTACTTATTTCCCTTTGTGTAATCTGGTTCATGATATGCAGATGAACTTGGAGTACATTACCATGGACATCCAGGTACCTTCTACATTTTAAATCATGATTTTGTTTCCACTTGGTTTATGTCTCGGAATCTGTTTATTTAACGCCTCGTATGTACTATGAATTTGCAGGGGTTTACTACAAATAATGAAAATGCTCTAGAAGAACTTTTTAGTGAGGAGGAAAACCATCAAAGAGCAGATTATTGCTTAAATGTTGTAGCGAAACGCATTGCTACAGTTTTGGCTTCGCTAAGGGTACACTAGAGCACAAATCCAAAGCTTGTTTTGTTGATTTCTCACGAAATTTATGTCTTTAAACTCTTCTGGTAATACAGGAATACCCCATTGTGCGTTACCGTGGAGCCAAAGCTCTTGATGCCACAACAATGACAACTTACCGAGATTTGATTCCTACAAAGCTTGCTGCTAGTGTATGGAATTGTCTAGCAAGATACAAGCAGACAATCGAAGATTTTCCTCAGACCGAAACATGTGAACTACTTATCCTTGATCGATCCATAGACCAGGTCTTGATCTTAACTTGAGACACTTATCTTTCAGTTCTTCTTGATATATCATAACTTTTTGGTGCCTTTTAGATTGCACCTCTCATTCATGAGTGGACGTACGATGCTATGTGCCACGATTTGCTAAATATGGAAGGAAATAAATACACACACGAGGTGAAATTTTGGATTTGCTTTCAAATCTTGTGAAATTTGGTTGTGTAGCTCTCATCACTACAGCATATGGTAATTTCCCTTTTATTTCTTAGTGTATAGGTTCCGAGTAAAACTGGTGATACCCTTGAGAAGAAAGAGGTTCTTTTAGACGAAGAAGATCCCATTTGGGTAGAGCTTCGTGATGCTCACATCGCAGATGTAAATTATCTTGCCTCCTCTTTTTAGAGTTTTTAAGGTTTTATGTGGATTTGTTTGAGAATAATCTGTTTATGTGTTCAGGCTAGTGAAAGATTGCATGAAAAAATGACAAATTTTGTGTCAAAGAACAAAGCCGCGCAATTGAAACACAGTTCAAAGTAATTACTGAGTTGTCTTTTTTCCCCCGTTTCAAGCGGTCCATTAGAGATTTGCTGATTCATTTCTTGACTTCTTATGTTCAGAGACTATGGTGACCTTTCATCAAAAGACTTACAAAAGATGGTTCATGCTTTGCCTCAGTACAGTGAGCAAATCGACAAGCTTTCTCTTCATGTAGAGGTCAGTTTTAGCCTCATAACATAAACCGTAGAAGAAAGTTTGATCCTTTGTTCTTTATAAAATAAGCATTGGTTAATGTCACTGCAGATTGCAAGAACAATTAACAGAACTATAATGGAAAGTGGTCTAAGAGAACTCGGGCAGCTCGAGCAGGACCTTGTTTTTGGGGATGCAGGAAGAAAAGACGTTATCAAATTCTTGAGTCTCAACCATGTAAGACCCTCTGCTTTTTTAGTTTCAGTGTCAGGCATGAGAAGATTTTGTGTTGAAAGTGAGTTACATTTTTCAGACTATAAGCCAAGAAAGCAAGTTGCGGTTAATGATGATTGTTGCAGCAATTTATCCGAAGAAGTTTGAAGGAGAGAAAGGACGAAAGATGATGGAGGTATAAAATCGATTTTCGCTCCCAAATTGCTTGAATTGTCGTTTTTAAGCGTTTATACTTCTTGATTAAAATTTCCAGCTAGCAAAGTTGTCGGGCGATGATGTAGTCGCTGTAAACAATTTGAGATTACTTGGACCAGTACCTACGGAGTCTAAAAAGAGCACAACAGGATCTTTCCCTCTCAAGTTTGATGTTCTTAAGGTACATATTCCTCCTCATGTATTTATTATAGTGTCTAAGACTAAGATTTTCTTGGCAATCTAATAAGTGATAACTGAAATCTTTTGATTAATGTGACTCAGAAAAAGCGAGCTGCTCGAAGAGACCGGGTTGGTGAAACTCAAACATGGCAACTATCTCGATTTTACCCATTAATAGAGGTCTTTTACATTTTCAAAAAAATCAAGTTTCTTTTACTATATGCATTGTATGTATGCACTAAAGAGAAGATCAATAACATTTTTTGGTTTCTTTGTATTTGTGGGAATATTTTCTTTAGGAGCTTGTTGAGAAACTTAACAAAGGTCATTTACCAAAACAAGAATACCCTTGTATGAATGAACCAAAGCCAACTTTTTATTCTGGCTCTCAATCTCCATCAGCAAGTCCGGGATTGCCTCATTCGAGACGAACACCAACATGGGCAAGACGCCATCTTTCTGACGATGGATATTTCAGGTAATTTCCGCTTTTCTTCCGAATCTAATATTTCAATCATCTGCAAAACGTTTACAAATTTTAATCTCTGTGTGTTTCAGTGACTCCGTTCTAGGACGAGCAACTAGCGGATTCAAGAGAAAGGGACAACGGATTTTCGTGTTCATAGTAGGAGGAGCAACAAGATCTGAGGTACCTGAATACTACTTTTAAAACCGGTCTGAGATATGTAAACTGATTTGTGACTATAATACAATTTGGTTTTGTTGCAGTTGAGGGTTTGTCACAAACTAACGGAGAAGCTTGACAGAGAAGTCATCTTAGGCTCTTCTAGCTTCATTGATCCCAAAACTTTCCTCACTGTATGTGGAAAATCTTCACATTTTGATTTTTTTTTTGTACACCAAAGAGCTCTTCTTGTTTTTGTGACTGTCTAATGAACTAAGAATGTTGTGTTTGTGCAGAAAATGAAACAACTAAACGAAGAAGAAGAGATCTCACTTGATGATATCGACATTTAATTGCATGTTTTATTGGTTTGGACAACTTGTGGGTCTATACGGTTGTCGATTTTTGTGTTGAAATAAAAATGGTTGTGCTCATCATCCTCGTATGTAAATACCAAATACTGTTTGTTTTCTATTCTTGGTTTGACTAAAAGATTGGTGTTTTCAATTGAAATCGAAAAAGAAAATCGCCCACCGTGGGGCTCGAACCCACGACCACAAGGTTAAGAGCCTTGCGCTCTACCAACTGAGCTAGACGGGCTTGTTGGCATTAACCGCTAACAAACAAAACATATACTTACTAGTTACTTTGAGTGGTAATAAAAACTAGTAACACATTGCTTTGATGACAAGATGTAACATAAAAAATGCGAGAAAAGAGACAAACCTAGACCCGACACACTTATACATCAATGACCCCACTACTGTCGGAAAGTAGCCCATTTTTCCGTGTTAAAATAAAAAAAGTAGTTAGTAACAACTTTGCCACATAAGACACACCCGAAAAACACAAGTACTATTCGTGAAGCTGACTAGATTTGCCTACAAACTTCTCCATGTATCTTTCTTTCACTAATCGGATTTGATTCCTCCGTTATGCTTGTCGCTCTTCTTTGACTCTTTGATCTGCAATGAATGAAACAGACATGAACCAAATTGGTATTATTCATGAATAAATATGTCTAAAGATATGGAGATTTTACCTGCTCAAGAAGCTTCTTTTGGAATCGATAACCCTGAAAAATTGACAGAAATATATACGTTTAAACCACAATGGTCAATCTTTTCTTCGCTAGAATTGAAGTTTAATGAACACTTTTTACCTTATCGGTTCCATATATGTAATCACAATAAGTGAAAATCGAAGCAAAGTTGCTTTGGCTTTGTCCTCCAACGTAGTGATGGTAGTCGTGGTACTCAGCGCCACCGTAGAATGGAATGTATTTCGTTGGACTCCATGGAAAATCATATCTGCAAATGGAAACAAAGTAAATATGTACTTCAGTATTATACATGGGCCAAATCCAGATACATTGCAAAGTTTTCAAGCAAAGAAAGAAACATTTCTCATTCTCACAAAAGCCTAAAAAGTAAAACCAATAGACTAATAGAAGCTAAGTTGCTTTAAATGTTTTGGGTTACTCCAAAAGTTAAATCAAATATAAAAATGAGCCTATCTATCTGTATTTCCACCAAAAGGTACCCTAACCAGTAGCTTAAAAAAGCCTAATAAAGTACTACTATCAGAAAACAAACCTAATACCTAACTACCTTAGCCCCAGTTGTAAAAAGTTCAGCCACTATTGCATCTACACTATTAAAAGTACACTAACCAAAGAAAGGTGTGAACAAAACAATTGGGTTTACGATATATATATATATAAAGAAAAGGTGTAAAGGATTTGATTCTTTGAACTACGCATGCTCTTACTTACCCACTGTGAGTCTCAATAGCTTCAATTTGCCTTAAAGCAATCCATAACCAAAAGGTTATCATATGACCAGGAGCAATCGCTGGTCCCAAAAACGTAGGAATCCCAAGTATCAACACTTCAGCCCAATGTGCATGTGGTGCTGCATATCCAATTGGTGCTGTATACTCATGATGAACTCTATGAATCTTCTCATATCCCCATTTACTATGAAAAAACCTATGTACCCAATAATTCGTATAGTCCTCAATCATCACGTACACTATTAACTGTGCCAAAATCTCTGAAACTGATGGTAATGGTAATCCAGATCTTATCCCAATCATCTGCATAAACACCGAATTCAGATTCCATGAACAATTTCTTCAAAATCAAAATCTAATTTCACGGTTTCGACTCAAAACTTTCAAAATCAAAAAGCACTGATTCAGATTTCTAAATCAATCGAAATCAAAATCGGAAACAAATGTGGTGAAATCGGATTTTGGGAGATTTGGTACCTGAATCGAAGGATAAGAGACGAGTTGTAACGGACCAACGACGAAGATGAACATCTTCATGACGTCTCTGTAACACCGGAACATCTCGGATAAAGAGTAATGGACCTTAGGTTGGATCTTATACGAATCGAACCATCCAGAAGCGGATCGAGCTAATTCGACGAAGACGAAAGGAAGAGGAACGAGAGAGAAGACGAGGAAGAGGAAGAGAATGTTGTGACAGTAAAGGTAGTAATCGGATTTCGTGGCGGAGTAATCGAACCATAAGGTTTCGAGCCGTGTGAGGTTTCTTCCGAGCGCGATTGAAGCTTCCTCGATAGTGGCGTAAGGAATCATGGAGTTTCGCGGTGGTTTGTTTATTATCCGGCGAGTTTTTGCGACGGTGGTTTGGTGACGTGGCGATCTGTAGATTTAGGCGGAGAAGGAGAAGAGAGAATGTTTGTTTGTATTAGTGGCGAATGTTTTGGGAGTGAAGACGTGGTTGCAGTGATTAGTATATTTATATAAGAGTACTTGGTTAAATTTAAATTATTTATAGATTATGAATTTTTGCAGCATAATCTTTTAGAGGAGTAATTGATCCCTCCCTTCTTTGTTTTCATAACAGATTTAGATATTTTACAAGTTTTAGCTAGCAAGTCGTGTTTTTAAATATGATAAATTCTAGATATATAATTAAATATACGATAAATTCTAGTTAATTTTTATAAAGTTAATTAGGAAATTGAATATAAAATTTTATAAATAAATATAGAGTTTATGCTTTATCCACAATCTTTTTAGGGCAATTCTCATAGATACTACTTTTTAAAGTTTTTTTTCCTTAGCTACCATTAATTTTTAAAAATTTCATAGATACCATTTTTTCTAAAAATACCACAAAATTAAAATTAGTTTTAAATAATCAAAACTAAAACCCTAAACCTACACCCTACTCTCTAAAACTATACCCTAATTGTACAATAGTTAACCCAAACCAAAAAATTTATATTCACACCCTTTAAAAATCAATTTCCCTACCCCTAAAACTATACCCTAATTGTACAATAGTTAACCTAAACCCAAAAATTTATATTCTACATCCTTTAAAAATCAATTTTTGTGTTTGTGGTTTTTTTGGAAATTTTGATAAAAGTGGTATTTAAAGAACTTTTAAAAATTAGTGGTATCTAAGGAACAAAAACTTTGTTTGGTGGCATCCTAAGAATGTCTTATCTTTTTATCCTACTTAACATCTCTAACTGTTGAGAATATATACATGTTAAGGTGTAAATCATTATTTTAAAACAAATATTAGAACTCAGGCTCCGAATAGAGAAACCGGATATGGCGGTACGAATCTAGCAGATCAAGGAGTACAAATGCGGATCAAGCGCCTCCTATTCAAGGCCTCATAAGCAAAGATTCAACCCAAAGGAAAGATTTGAATTTTTTTTTTTTCCCTGGCAAATGTTATGTTTTCATTGGGAATTAAATTAATGTCTTGGTGTGCATGATATATTTAATTTTTTTTAAAAAGGGGGCCATAATCTGCTAAAAGAAGTAACCAAAAACAATATCCGTTTCTTTTGTAGATTGTTCATAGCACTAAAGCCACTGACTTTTTCAAATATCAAAACTTTTCGAAAATAATTTTTGCAAAATTCCAGAATTGTTCCTAAAGTTCATCTTTTGTCAAAACTTTCTTTTTAATTAGGAGAAATATAATGAAGATGATTATATGAATTCAAATAGTCAAACTAGGTGATAATGATATATTTTTCTGTCATGGAAAAGTATATATTATAAATAATCTTTAGTTTTATAACGTAAACAAATATTTGCCTAAGTTTAAAAAAAAAAAAAGCAAACAAATATTTGCCACTGATTTGAGATAGCATTTTAGAACTTTATCATACCTCAAGAAAAATACAAAAGGAAATGAAAAAGAAATTGTAACTTGTAAGGTAGCATCCAAAGTTTGAGTCACAAAGAAATTTTTTAAATGATTTACACTACAGCTCCATCGATAACATTAAAAAAAACAGATATTTAATACAATAAAACGAGACGAGACAATACTAAGAGATAAAAAAAAAAAAATTGTCGGACTAAGAGATAATAATATGATTAAAAAAAATGACGTATCATTTATTCGTACCACCATATATTTAAGAAATTGTAAACGATGTATCACGATTTTTTCCAATTAAAAACCATGCAATGTTTTTCCCAAAAAAAAAAAAGAAAAAAAAAACCATGCAAAGCGAAAAAGCTGGTTTGACATATAAAGAAATCTGAACCAGGTTTTAAACATCCATATCCATATCCATTATCATAAGCATTCATGTTTTTTGGTTGTCATACTTGAGATAACTACATAACTATTGAGTTCGATGTAGATTCCCTTTAAATGATCGATTTGTCGTCACGCTTATTTGCAATTTCAACCAAACCAAGCAAATCATATAGTCGGTCTAAAAGCGTTGATTGACGTCATAATCCATATTTTTATCTTTGCGGCTAAAAAGAATCTTTATTACGCAAACAAAAGTAAAATTTTACTCGTTCATAATTAAAATTCAAATATCATCAATGTGGGTTTTTGTACTATTAGGTGAAAATATTCATTTCACTAGCTAAAAATAACGATAAAACACAAAAAAAACTATATCGAATGTCCTAGTCGATAAAAATGCACAACCTTCATTATAATATATACTAGTAAAATGACATGTTATAAATATTCAATGGATGGTATGTAAAAACTATTTGGTGCTCGAGATAAATAATTTGGGTTTGGAGAATTATAACCATATCTATTATATAATGATTTGGATTTGACAGAGGTCAAATATTGGTAGACCAATGACAAATGATATGATTCGACGCTTTCAAATCATTGGTGCGTCACTATTCCATTTCACCTCTTCTTTATCCTAATTCACTCAACTACATATGATTAAAATTAAAGAAAAAGGTAAAGTAAAGTTTGACAGTACAACAGAAAAACAAAACAAAAGTCTACATTTTCACTACCCCCAAACCATATAGGATTAGTTTCTTATCGATGTAATACAAAAAAAAGTTGATATGCATGATTGTTTATTAGTATTTATAGTATCACAAAGTATGTATCTATTAGCTCTAAATGGTAACGGTAGAATGATTAAATTTCTGGCAGAATCTGGCAGAATAAAATGAAAGTTAAATGGTATTAGTAGAACCATTATACCAATAGTAGAATCATTCTAGAGACAAAAAAAAATGGTGGAACCATTAAATTGACAGTAGAACTATTATACTAACAGTAGAACCATTATACCAATGGTAGAATCATTCTAGAGAAAAAAAAATGATGGAACCATTAAACTGATAGTAGAACCATTATACTAACAGTAGAACCATTAAACGAATGGTGTAAGTAGAATGGTTATACCTATAGTAGAACCATTATCTTACCCCATTTAGGGCCATAATCTATTAAATGAATTTTTCCAAATCTGTGGAAAAAAATTGGGAACTCCTTTTTTCAGTGTTTAGCATATTTATATATATTAAAAGGAGACGAGTTCAATTTGTGTCTTGTTTTCCATTTTGACGTAAGATCTATTCCAATTTGATTAGACTATATCTAAACAATGTATTTGGTTTGAGTTTCTTAATAAAAATCATTTACTATGGAAAAAAAAATCATCCATTTTAACTACAAAACGGTCAGAATTTTAAACATTAAAAAACTGGAATGAATTGAATTATAAGTATATAATTTTTCGACTGGCATGTAATGTAAAGAGAAAAGAAAAGGAAAAGAAAGAAGAAGCACGCGAAATGAGAGAGCATCAAGTGTTTTACTCAACTGTCCTATACTCAGTTACTCACTCTTGTTTATTATTTGGCAGATCAATCACCACATCGACATCCATATACTCATCTTGTAAATATAAAGGAAATCTGCCAAATTTTAAAGTCAAATATTTTGTTTTCAGTTTCACCTAGATTAAAATTACTCTCACATAAAAGTTCATGGCTAGAGGTAAGTCTATTTGGGACAAAACGTAATCTTCCTTTATCATGAGTTTGATTCTTCGTAAGAACAACTTTGCTAAATAAAGTTGGTAGGATTAAATTCAAATATTTTAACTTTCAATTTCAGCCATATAAAAGTTATTTTTATATAAAATATGGTGGGTTAATGTAAATAAAATTGAAATAAAACGTAAACTTGCTTTCCTCTGAGTTAATTTTTCTTATGAACAATTTCACTAGTGTTCACTAAAGACTTTTAGGCATTGAAAAACTATATCGGATGTGACTTGTTGAAAAAAAAACTTGGCAAATAACATGTCTACTATCATGAATTCAGGATTAGTGGAATTTGTTTGAGCTATAGCCTATAAATCAACAGCTTAATATGGTCGTAAATGAAATATATACATATATCAAATACTTTTTTTTTTTGATCAAACATATCAAATACTAAAACAAGAAATTAATTGAGTAATCAAATTCAATAATTAATGAATGGTTGGTTAAATGCACGTGACGTTTGCTTGCATGATACAAAGAGTACGTGTTTTCAGCATTAGATGTGATTAATAATAAAAGATTAGTTGGGTTTTGTTTTCCTTTTGTCTTCAGAATGTTTTTTTTTGGGGGGTAAAATAATAATAATAAGTACTTGTTTTTTTTTTTTTTTGTCGTTAATAATAAGTACTTGTTAAACGTCACACATATGCATACACTGAAATTTTAGCACTAACCAACAAATTGCTAATGGTTTTGATTAGTTTAGTGAAGAAGTGTCCGTGAAGTTGAGTTTACATGACGAGAGGTACAAATGGTTGTTTGAAGCACAGGTAGTGGAATAATAATATGTGAAATAATCAAGTGGAAGTAGTGTTTTCATATCACCTTTTGTTTAAAGCAATTGTATAATATAAAGTTTATTAGGTCCAATTTTAGCACCAAAAAAAAAAAAATTTATTTTTTGAATCGGTTCAATTATTAAACTGGGTTTATAATTGAATTCGGCCCGGTCCAACTTGAAAAAACACCGAGGAATAATGTACAATAAATAAAAGAAGTCTATCAGCTGCAGAGTTTGAGGGACTCCTTTGGGCGATAAATTGTTTTATTCAGAAGCATATATTTAGGGCCCGATTTGAGACAGATTGCTCAAACCTATTGACGATGACCGACGATCCGATAGATTGACCAGCTTTCCAGTCTGAGCTAGATCACTTCGCAGAACTTAAAAAACATTTTATATATGTCCTTTCAATTATCTTATATTTCTCGTTCTTGTAATGACCGTGCCGATGTCCTTGCAAAAGCGGCACGAACACGTAACCATTTATTTTCCCACGTAGATCTCGATGAGTCGGTAGAACCCGATTTCGGGATGTTTTTACCGACCAAATGTGATTTAATATATGGAGTTGTTGAAAAAAAAAAAAAAAAAAGAAGTTAGCTTTAGTTGAACAAAAAGAAAAAAATAATTTGCTTTCATCATCCTAGGGATTTGCGAATTGGGGATCTCCAGTGTCGTTAGAATCGCCGTCCGGTGGATTGCAAATTGGATAATGATGGAACGATCAATCAGCCCCAAGCCAGGTGATGATGGAACAGAGGGTTTCCTTCGCATTCCTGTTTACTCAATCAATAACCGTCTCAACGATAGCGATCCTGTTACGCTTCTTTTCCAACCCTTCCCGGCTAGACGTAAGTATTTGATCATCTTCTAAATTTCATGTTTTTGTCAATAATAAATCCTTGTAAATTTCTCGTGTTTTGTCACTAGCTGAAGTAGACAAAGAAGAATACTTGGATAATGCTTGGACGCTGCTAAAGCCAGCAATTAACATTATCTTCCATGGTGCATATAAGCCAGGCGTTTTTTGCTGCACTACAGTTTTACAGGCTGTTGTGCGTGCATGCTTGGCGGGTACGGGAAAACAACTTATTGATCTGATCAAGAAGGAGTGTGAGGCACATATATCTGTGGCTATACAGTCTTTAGAGAGGCATAACAGTGATGATTCCTCTGTTTTCTTGCCACTCGTGGAGAAGTGCTGGCTAGACTTTAAACAGAAGATGATGTTTGTTTCTGACATTTCCATGTATAACACTTGTGGTGGGCTTACATTTTTGGAGATGGGACAAGGGATTTTCCAGGAGCAACTCTCTTTGTCCACTCAAACTCAAGATAAAGTTATTGGTGGTATTTTAAGAACCATCACAGATGAAAGGTAAGCAAGAAGATGTGCTTCTTCTATTCCAATCTGGAATCTACTCATCACTTCCATTGTATTGTTATGTACCAGATTAGGAAAGGCTACTACGAACATGACTCTCTTAAAGAATCTTATGGACATGTTCGATGGGGACTCTGTTGACGCGTTTGAGAAGCCTTTTCTAGATTCCACTTCTGAGTTTTACGCCGCAAAAGCAAAGGAAATTCTGCAGCAGTCCGACATTTCCCACTACTTGAAATTTGTCGAGGTACTAAATCCCAAAGTCTTTTGTAAGCTTTCTTCAGTATCTGCTTGAAAGCTACTTTTTCCTTTCAGAGGAGCTTGCGTGAGGAAGAAGAGAGAAGAAGCAAGGAACGTTATTACTTTTTCGTAGCATGCTGGATACAACTAAAGAAAGTTGTAGTGAAGGAACTTCTGGTGGTTCATGCTTGTGTTCTTGAAAAGGGGTTCACGGTGCTCATGGATGAAGTTCGTATGGATGACCTTAGAAGAATGTATAAATTGCTTTATGGACCGTATTCTGAAAAGTTTAATACTTTACGAAACCAAAACAAATTTGATAGTAACTCATGATAGGATCGAAATGGTCAATGATGGAACATAAATCAAATAGGGATCGAAATGATCAATGATGGAACATAAAATCAAATAGTATAATCACTATATTTACCAATTAATTATCTGACCAAAACAGATTCAGCCATTTAGGAGATCATTATAAAACATAATTTGTTCGCTGGACCGTATTCTGAGATCCTACATTCGGGTAAAGGGAGCAAAGGAAGGAGCCTCTTTGCTGGAGTTGCATACTAGCATTGATAACATTTGGCATAAATGCTTTAACGAGGATTATGTATGGATACAAGCATCAGAGAGTCTTTTGAAGGTCAGGGTTTGGATGTGCCGGTATGAAAATATATATCTCATTTACTTCTTTTCTTTCTCCCTCCCCTCTTCCTCTTACTGATTCAAGTGTTTGTACAGGGCGAATATGAAATGCAGATTATAGAGGAGGATGAGGATTAATAAACTGATCATGTCAAATGCTGGTGGTTAGTAATGTTATGGAGGGTCTTTTATTTACACAATGTTATGGTCGATATTATTAGTACAAGTTGTGGTTAGTGATTCTGGTATTTGTGTTGCGTTTCTTTATCCAATCTCTTGTCAAAGAAAATACTTATCTTATTTGAACTTGTTTGGATATATAATTATAACAAGTTGTGGCTTGTTATTCTGGTGTTTGTGTTGAGTTTCTTTATCACATAACATCTCTGGTAAAATAAATAAATAAATAATACTTGTCTTGTTTGATGTTTCAGACTACAAATTTAGATACTGTAAGTTGCACGAGAAATAAACGTTGAACCAAATTTACTACTAGTATTTTGTCAGCCATATCAGCTCTTAAGAATCAAATCCATACAAGTGAGTAAATCTCTCTCAAACATAAAATAGTCTAATATAACGAGTATGCAAACAATCTCATGTCAATTATTATTCAGAAATCATTGTGACGTTGCAGAAGCTCTCATAATAGATAACAAACACTTGAACGAGTGTTAGAAAGGGATAACCACCAGACCTAAGACATCCACATATAGAAATTATTGTCGTGGCGGCAAAAAAAGGAAGAACCTGCAGAAAAAAAGCATCCAACTTTAGTTCAAAAAGAATTAACATTTATACATTTACATGTCTGAAATACAATAAACTCACCGTCAATGAAATAAGGCGAGACATTTAAGTCAAGAAGCCCTCTATTAAATCTCCATCAATTATTTTTGGGTTAATTGGCATTTTTGGTTTATAGTTGGGGTTGGAAAAAAGTAAATAAAATAAAGAGAAATTGCATGAGTAGGGAACAGATAATCCCTTATTTAGGTAACCGGCACTTCGACTGTTCACTTTTTTTTTATACCATTTTAATCCTATTCCTAAGCAATATTCGCCTAGTTTGTGTTGTGGCGCGTGTAGTTGTGTTTAGGTGTGTATATGTGTTTCTATATATTTTGTCAGTAGTGTATTTATTAGATGTGATGTTTGAGTTTGAAAATTGAAACGTAGCACACAGCACTAGGCTTATAGGCTAGAGGTATTATTCGCATGCAGTATGTAGAATAAATTGGGTATCACCACTTCTAACTTTATAGAGAGAGAAAAGCTTCCGGTTTAATTTGTAGCTTCGACATAGGTTTTGTAACCGCCGACCACCGTCATTCCGCCAAATAATTATTCTCTTCCGCCTTTACCCGATTCCGGTGAGTTAAGTGTGTTTTGTTCAACACTTCGCCTACCTTTTTGGCAAGTTATTTGATTGATTTTTTGTTTTTTGGTTCTCAGATCCAGGAAGCAGAGCTTTAACCCACCTATGGACTTGCCGGAAAGGATGTTTGCCAAAGGCCATGAGCCCGTTGGTGTCAGAGTAACCGGATACGGTATGACCAGTGGCATCAATTCCATTTTGGAAACTTTGTCTCAGGTGGAGAGAAACATTATTCTCGATGGACCTTTTGGAAAATTTCTATCTCTCGTCGACAAACCAAGCTTCTCTGGTAGATTCGGTAGATTTATCATGTCTCGGATGCTCAAAGTGGAGAAGAAACATGAGATATGGTTTCTTTTCGCCGGAAAACCAGTACGGTTTTCTTTGAGGGAATTTGCTATCGTAACCGGTTTACCTTGTGGCAAACTTCCCAAGAAATCAAAGAGGAATCTGAAGAACAATGTTAACACTACTCCTTACTGGCCTAGGTTGTTTGGAAAGTTGGAATCAGTTTGTAGAAATGGCTATAAGGATGTTGAAGAGGCGTATCGTTGAAGATACTGAGCAGAGAGTAAAAATCGCCTATCTCGCTCTGATTGCGAGTGTGTTACTTCCAACTGCGCACCAACACAAGATCTCCAAAGAGCATGCAGAATTGATGGAGGACATGCGTGTGTTTCTAGCATTTCCCTGGGGAAGGGTCGCATTTGATATGATTGTGGCGAGGAATTTGATTACTTTATCACATAATACAACTGCAATCAAGGGTTTTGTCCATGCTATCCAATTAGTCATGGTGGCTGCTGTTCCGTCTTTGATTGAGGCTGTTGCGGTTAATAATATAGTTTCAGATTCAGAATCCGAAGATGATGCAGTAAACGAATTCGCAGAGAAGAAGTTATGTTTGAGGTCATGCCGTGCAAGGGAGTTAAATCTTGATCCTGAGGTACAATTACTATTATTAATTTGAGAATAACAAATAAGTTTGTTGTAATGTTACAGATTGGATATTAAAAAATTTGATTAGCATAAAAATTTCTTCTACTGGTTATAATTACTCTTGGCTGATATTTTTAACATTGGTGGTTAATTTCGTGTTTAAATTTGGAATGCAGACAGCAGTTGATATCATTATCACTGATGTTGACGAAGAGGTTAATGAGGAGGAGTGTGTTTGGTCTGATGATGAAGAGGATCCAAAGGTGGGTAATATGGTAAGCCTTATCAATCAAGACCATGATTTCCGTGTTGAAATGTTTATCGGAGGAGCAACGGAAGGTGAAGTTCTACGTTTGATTAAAGAAGCTAAAGAGAAGAGTGAAGCTAAAGACAAGACTACTAAAGGGAAGCAGAAAAAAATGGTTAAGGTTAGGGAGGCAAATGGCCATAGTAGCCATGGGAATGGTGATCCTGAGATTACTTCTAATTTGGTGGTGTCCAAAGTAATGGTTCACTTGAAGAGGATGGAAGGTGTTGTTTCTGAAAAAAGTACCAAAGTAGAGTAATTGAGGACTGATATAAGGGCAGAGGTTTCTGAAGAAGTTAAGAAGATGAAGGAAGATGTGATTGAAGCCATCATTGGATTTTTGGGAAAGTCTTCAGCGGATTCTCCGACCAGAAACGATGTTGTTGAGAAGGGAGTTGATGCTGCTGAGAATCCTACACTGATACAGCCTGCGAATGTCGATCTTAACAAGGTAACAATGTTAAATGACCCTGACATGATCATTGGTTCTGTGTTGTGTGATCTTCCCCCGGAGAAGACATTAATTGTATGTAGTTTTTTGAATTTTTTTTGGTATTCTTAGGGGACATATAAGTTTCAAAATTATATGCCTTATACACTGTTTTACTTGTTTTAGGACCCATCTGCTGGTTGTGTTGGTGTTGCGGTTCGAATGGCGGAAATTGCTCGGAAGTCGGTGACAATAACGTCGTTGGTCATAATTGTACTGGCGATGAGACTGAGGTGTGTGTTTGTTTGGCAAAATTATTGTATTATCTTGATTGTTGATATACTGTTTCTTAGGTGTCTATTGCACAACGAAGATTCATATTTACTATGCCATCATTCTCACTTGGACTATCGCAGGAGGAAACCGATAGCCCTGCTGATAGGGGTGTCAAAATAGGTAATCCGACCCAACCCTACCCAAAACACATGGGTTTGAGATTTTCGTGGGCGGGTTTAACCCAACCCATTTATTATATGGGTATAATTTTCATACCCATGCCCATTTATATGAAACCCGTTGGCTTAATGGGTTAAATGGGTACCCATATATATATGGAATCACACAATAAACTTATAAAAACTCAACATAATTCATAATTTATTATAAATCCAACAAAAGTTTTTAACTTAAACAAGAAAAAACCATAAAACCAATAAAATAGAAAAACCATAAAACCAATGTATCTTAAAATAAACTAGTAAAATCATAAAACCAATAAAACACAAAAACCATAAAACCAATAAAAGTATTTTTAAAAAGCACTTCAATCTTTCTTCAGTTCCTCTCCTTCCTTAGATCCATCTGGTTCATTGTTCTCATCATCACTTTCAATGTCTACAAATAATATAAAAAGTATATTACTAACTTGGATAATTTAGCAATTAGTATTAATATAGTAAATATAAATGATTTACCTTTTTCATCACTTGGAAAACCAAATAATCATGATCTCGTACAAAGTAGAGCTTGGACATGTTTCGGAAGAAGTGGACTCCGATATTTTTTTAGAACACGAGAACCAATACTGAAAGATGATTATGAAGCTACAGTAGTTATAGGAATGCTTAGCACATCATATGCCATATAGGCTAGAGCACCAAAACGATGTTTGTTATCTTTCTAATACTGCAAAACAGACATGTTATGATGGTCTCTCATCTTTAACTTTGGTTCTTCCCAATACATTACCAACTCCAACTTTCCTTCATCCGCAGCATCAGGAGCATCATCTAAATCAAACAAATCCTATATTATAAGAAACTCATACATGTTAGCTATGAGAATAGTTAATTATTTTAAACCGGAAAACCCTAGGCTAATTTACATAAATCTATTAAAAGAATATATATATAATTATATATATATATTTTATATTTTGTGCTTAACCCATGGGTAACCCATAACCCTAATGGGTTTACCCATTAAACCCGTGAACCCAATAGGGTAACCCAATGAAACCCATTTATTTATATAGGTAAAAAAATATAACCCTTACCCATTAAAAGTGCGGGCGGGTTCGGGTAACCCATGGGTAAGAACCCATTTTGACATCCCTACCTGCTGATGAGATGGATGTGGATGGTAATAAAGAAGATGGGGAAGAGACTGGCGTGCTGCAGAGGAAAAGGCAGAAGAATCTTCCGGCTACTCTAGTCGGTCAATACCAGTGCGACAAATCAATGTTGCATCAAGCTAGGGAAGCGCATCTGGCTGCTATTGGGAATGGAAAAGCAGAAGATGTGTGTGAGAAGTTCTCTAGATTGTGTGAGAAGCTTAATGCGGCCTCGTAAGTGAAATCAACTCTTTAATTTCAGTTATTTTCTATTCTGCTTTATGTTGCAAGAATTATAATATTTGGTTGTATTTTGTTTCCATAAACAGTCATGAGTAAAACCCTATTGCTAACTTCGAAAGTATCCGGCTAGCATATATAATTGTGGATAATATTTGAAGATAGTTTATGTATTGAAATTTATCATGTCATAATGTTACAGGAATTTAACATTGTATGGTGTTTTCATACCAAGCAAGGATTTTGCTGATATTGTTGGTAGAGTTAAAAGCTTGCCGCCAAAGGTATGGTTTGTAATTATTATGTGGTACCTTGTGATTATCATTTGTTGGTGTTATGTTTGTTATGTATTTATGAATGTAGATTGTGGATTTGCTTATTGATCACATTCGCGGTACGTTGGGGCGTGAAGGCTCCCAAATCTCTAAGAAGACGGCTTTTTTTTACACAAAGTTTGTATCTTTGCTTGGCAAGAATTACGCTAAGTTTTCAAGGATGGCGAATAAAGTCGAACATCAGTTTGCGATGCCCCTTTTGGAGTTATTCCAAGGAGAAAATGCCAAGAATGCTGATGCTGAGAGGTGGTATTTTCCATTCAATTTTGACAGGATCCATTGGGTTGGTTTATGCGTGGATTGCACAACCTCGACCATTTATGTTCTTGACTGCGATGTAGCTCTGCGTAACGACATCAAGATTGCAAAGGAATTTAATGTTGTGGCGCAGTTGGTTCCGTATTTGCTGAAGCAGGTTGGGCGTGTCCAGGTTGTCAAGGAACCAAAACCATTTACCATTGTTAGGCCAAAGGACATACCTCAGAATGGGCGTCATGTAGAATCGGTTGTTACCTCTGTTTTGTTGATGGAAGCACATGCAATTGGTGGTGTTGAGGTATGTCGTTGCATCACCTCAGAGATGTTAGCTTTGGAGGCAAAGCGTTTATCTGTCATGATGTACGAGGATAACTATGAACCGCTTTGAAACGGGTTATTAGAAAACATTGTCCACTTAAGAACTTTCTGTTTCCTTGGTTGTTTGAACTTTATTGTGTGAACTAATGATGTGATTTTATTGTGTTATTGTTGGAGATTTGTATTAACTATAGTCTGGTCACTGGTATTGCTCTATGTGGCACTTGTTAGAGTAAATTATGATTTATGTTTGGTTGTTTCTTGTTTTAGCCGGTAAGTTTATTAGTGTTTGTTAAATACATTTTTAGGAATTCAAAACATTGAAATAACCAGTTAACTATAGTGTTTAGATCACATTGGTTTTGGGGTATAGTTAAACGTATTGAATATCTATATATGGTAATTGTTTTAATTAGCCGGTTCGAATAAATAATTTTCAACCCAATATAATTGCACATGTTTTACATACTTGATTAGTTAAGTATAAGTACCATTTGGGTTAATAATTGAGCTTGGGGTTAACAATTGTGCTTTAGGGTTTAGATTGGAGGGGGGGGGGGGGTTTAGGGTTTAGTTATGAGTAAATGAAGTAATTTTTGGTTTTCTATTTTCGTTAACTGTAGTGTATACACAAAACTATATGTAGTAATTATTTTGATTAGCCGGATATAATATATATATTTTCCAACACATGTGCTACCTATTTTATTAGTGAAGTATAAGGAGAATTTCGGTTAACAATTAGACTTTAGGGTATACATTTGAGGGGGGATTTAGGGTTTAGGGTCTAGGGTTAGGTTTTACTTATGACTTGGGTAACCGCATTGTTGTTGGAATCTATATGTAGTTATTTTTTCCATTAGCCGGATAGAATAATTATTTTCTAACAAATGTGTCACCTATATTAATTAAGTAAAAGGAGCATTTTGGGTTTACAATTACATTTAGCCGGATAATTTCGAATAAGTAATTTTCAACCCAATATAATTGCACATGTTTTACATACTTGATTAGTTAAGTATAAGTACCATTTGGGTTAACAATTGAGCTTGGGTTAACAATTGTACTTTAGGGTTTAGATTTGAGAGGGGTGGGGTGGGGTTTAAGGTTTAGTTATTACTTGTGTAAATAAATAAATTTTTGGTTATCTATTTTCGTTAATTGTAGTGTATACACAGAACTATATGTAGTAATTATTTTGATTAGCCGGCTATAATATATATATTTTCCAACACATGTGGTACCTATTTTATTAGTGAAGTATAAGGAGAATTTGGGTTAACAATTAGACTTTAGGGTATACATTTGAGGGGGCTTTAGGGTTTAGGGTTCTAAACCCAATATAATTGCACATGTTTTACATACTTGATTAGTTAAGTATAAGTACCATTTGGGTTAACAATTGAGCTTGGGTTAACAATTGTACTTTAGGGTTTAGATTTCAGGGGGACTGGGGTTTAGAGTTTAGGATTTAGGGTTTAGGGTTTAGTTATTACTTGTGTAAATGAATTCATGTTTGGTTATCAATTTTCGTTAATTGTAGTGTATACACAGAACTATATGTAGTAATTATTTTGATTAGCCGGCTATAATATATATATTTTCCAACACATGTGGTACCTATTTTATTAGTGAAGTATAAGGAGAATTTGGGTTAATAATTAGACTTTAGGGTATACATTTGAGGGGGGCTTTAGGGTTTACGGTAAACCCTAAACCCTAAACCCAATATAATTGCACATGTTTTACATACTTGATTAGTTAAGTATAAGTACCATTTGGGTTAACAATTGAGCTTGGGTTAACAATTGTACTTTAGGGTTTAGATTTCAGGGGGGGGGGGAGCTGGGTTTAGGGTTTAGGGTTTAGTTATTACTTGTGTAAATGAATAAATGTTTGGTTATCAATGTTCGTTAATTGTAGTGTATACACAGAACCATATGTAGTATTTATTTTGATTAGCCGGTTATAACATAGTCTTAACTTCTTTTATACATGGGCAAACTTATTTTTCTATAAGAGTTGGAATTGGTCTCATCTGGGATGATACATATATCTTACACTATCTCACATCACAACATGTTGACCCAGGTACAACATTGGATAAATCGACACCATCAACTCTTCACATGCCTATCACAATACAAGTCTTTACATCGCCATCTTATAAGTGGCCTTGTTATGGCCTAACTTCTTGCAGCGGGGCATACTCTCCGACGTTTTTTCGTGCACGCCTAGTTATGAAATACAGTATAATAAGTATTAATATATTATCATGTAATGTTACCTTGAAAACACAAAGTAGCTTAAACACAAAGTAGCTTACAAGGGTTTCCCCACGGGAAAGGTAACACGTCTTACGGGGTCTACCAGGATGTCGTTTTGTTTTTGGTGGGTATATTGTTACCGCACTCAAGCCTGACCTGATGTTATGAATGCCGTTTATTTCAATTGGTGGATTTATATGGCTGGCGTATGCATTTTTCCAGTAGTTTGAAGTATACTCCGGTGCTACCAAAATCTCGATTTGTGTCTCTGTGAAGATAGAAGCAGCAACGGCATGGGAGCATGGGATTTTTAGCATTTGAAATTGGAAGCAATTGCAAGACTTCTTCTTGAGGTCAACGTGGAACGGCATTCCGTTTGCGGTGTCCACCTCAAACTCATCCTTTGTGATTGGTTTCACGTCATATCCAACTGATGTTTAGAAGTTGACGGTGAGGATCTCAAGAACCTTTGGTGTAATGGCATCCAAAGGGTTTGTTGAAGCTTCCCTTCTAGTAGCAAACCAACTCATCATCTTAGATCTGATGAATTCAATTAGGCTAACAATTGGGTACTCCCTTGCCTCCCTAATTACCGCATTCCATGATTCCGCTACATTGGTAGTCATAATGTCATATCGTAACCCTTCAAAATGCGTTCTGGCCCAGTGGCCAAATCCAACTTCAATCAGGTATATGGCACATTCGGGGTCCATTTGCTTAATTTCGTTAAACGTGCGGTAGAAATCGGCTTATGTGTAGGCTCTAGCTGCTTTAGAGACGAGGTATCCTAGTTCTTTACCTCGAAAGTTTGTTTTCACGTTACGGATCAGGTGGACAATGCATGCGCAATGTTGGGCTTCAGGATAAACCTAATAAAAACCACATAAGTTTAAAACAAGTGACGGATACAGCATTATAGATAAGATCTAATTTAAATAAAACCAGCTAATCGTTTTAATAAACGACTAATAAATTAAATAATCGGATATCATATACTATGATTATAATATTACCTGGCTAAGGCCTGTGTATATAGAACCATGACGATCAGAGACGAAGACAAGATTATTGTCATTTGGAACAAATTGTGATAATTTCCCCAAGAACCATGTCCACGCTTTGTCGTTCTCACTATCAACAATCGCAAAAGCCAATGGATAAATTTGGTAGTTTCCATCTTGGGCTGATGCTGATAGGAGACAACCTCCATATTTGCCTTTCAGATGTGTGCCGTCCATGACAATTACTTTGCGCATGTAATTGTATCCTTCTATTGAAGCTCCCAAAGCAAAAAAACGCGTATTTAAATCGCTTTCCAAGAGTAGGGTCATGTACGGTTTCGAGGCTAACAAGGGTGCCAGGATTAGAAGCTACCAAGCGATCGAGGTAAGATGGTAATGCATCATATGATTTTTCAGAAGAACCTTTTGCAGCATCCATGGCTAACTCCTTTGAACGTCATGCCTTCTAGTATGATATACGTACACTATGATCTCTGCGCATCATCTCTCGGATCTCTTTGGGACGTGGCCCACTGCCTGTACCTCCATATTTTGATCGCATTAGACCACCAATCACTGTTGTCGTGGCTTGTCTTTGGAAAAGACCCTGCTCATTTAACGTGCAATTATGGTCCTTTTGCATTGTCCGTATTTCGTACTTCTCCGTACCTTCCAAACGGAGAGCATAGACACGCCATTTGCAAGCTGCCCCCCCAACAGTTAAGTATCATCTTGTCCGGAGATGATTTCTTTTTACGAAAGTGAAACTTCTGGTGCAATGCGTAGATTGCCATGTGTTGCCTAAACTCATCTCGATTTGTGAAAACCATTCCTACCATGATATCATTTGGGTCGTTTATTTGATCACCTACATAGTTATAAATTAAATCTCTTGAATTACCATATTTTGATTTAGCATTCTTAGATCAACAAAAATTAACCTAATGAAAACATTAAATTTAACAAATTTATGCAAATACTTTCAAAATTAACCGGATATTAGTTTAAGTTTTGCCAAAGGTTGTTACATAGAAAATCATACAGATGATGAAAATTTAGTCCAAGACCGGACATCAGTCCCATTAGCCGCCAAAATATACGATACCCTAAATTAGACCAACTGATTGCACTGGAGTCAGAAGCATGTCAACAAACTAAAACCCACCAACAGTATCATCCTCATCGGAGGAAGACATGTGCTCGATCTGTCTGTTGGCCACTGGAGGTTCTCCGTTTTCCATAGGGCTCATTGCCATTGGGCGGGAAGATGAAGAGACAATGTTTGCTCTATTGGACATTGGGTGTGTACCCATTACCCCAATCTCTTCAGGTTCATGACGGAGTTCCACGTGTGGTTCGATGTTGGGATCCGCCCCATCTAGCATTATGTACATATATATCAAGTAAGCAACGAAACCAAAAAAAGTAAACTAAATATTTAAGATTTCATTTAAACACACATATAATCCAAAACCAGACAAATTTATACATCCTGTTAACCAACTATACGAATTGTTATATGCTAAGTTGAGGATTTTAGCAATGTTGGATAATTACCTAGGTAGCTGTTAATCTTATACGAAACGGCCAATATATGTACACCATCATACGAATCAAATAAACCAGCCATGCTTTTTAATTATAGGAAATGATCATTCGTTTGGGACGTGGGATAAAGTTCTAATGCACTTACCAGAGCTAGTGTTTCCAGAGTGTGCCTCAGCTATGACAACCGGTTGGGCCGGACCTGGGACTCCGGCGTTACTCCTCAGAACTTGAACCCTTGCAGCTGCTTCCATCAGAGCTCTATCCAGCTCCTCAAATTCTTGGGTCAGGAATATCTCATCTGATGAGCCAGTAGAGGAATAACTATCTGCTTCATCTGAGCTGAGGTCCATAGGCGAATCTGTGTCAGTGTCTTCAGCGATGGCCATAAGGTTTTCATAGTATTGATGATCTGGTGTCTCATTTCCCTGGGCAAGCAGATTTTGCCAATAAATAGTTGCTTCATGTCCCCCCAAGTAATTGTGGGTCTGTCCACTTTTCATGATAGTGTCCAAATAGTTTATTCCTACCTCTTCAGACATTTCAAACTCTTCTGCTTCTTGGTTCTGGTTCAGCTGTACCGGAACCACTCTAAAGGCTCTGTTTTCTGTACCATTCATAACCAGATAAAACCATTGTCAATCATATATTAAATATTTTAGTACTATGATTTGCCTAGTAGCTTATTCGGCAAGAGTAAATTATCTTACCAACACATGTATCTCCAATCTCTTCATCATTTTCAATTGGAGTCCTTGCAGAAACAGTCGGTGGAACGGTTACGCCAGCTTCTCTGCGAGACTGTATAATCTGATTCACCAAAGGAGGGTTACTTGGGGGCAACGGGTATTCAACTTGTTGAATTGGATTGGAGTAGAGAATCTCCAAATGGACCCTGAAAATCTGGACCAGCTCCGTCTCAGTGAAGATCTTTTCTACAAAAGATATACCGGATGGAAGACTTTGACTCGTGATCAGCTCTGTTTAGTTTGAAATGATTTGTTAGTAAACTTTTCTATTAGCCAGATAATTAGTTAAATAACAGTTCATCTTACCATTGTACAGAGCAAGATTTCTGTGGTTTACAATGGGGTCATCTTCTTCAGTAAGGTAACGGAAGGGACCTATGTTGAATGGTGCTCTGCAATTGAATTCATAAGTTGCAACGGAGAGTGGTCCAACGGTGACACAGACAGTGAGTTCGGGATAAACGAAACGAGTAGTCATGAACTCATGTACATCCCGAGTTGACCTAATATTAGTCGGAGCTAATCCGGTCTCGTAGAGACTCGGAATCACCTCTGGGCTCCGATAGGTGAGGACGATGGGCGTTGTTGGATCTATTAATAAGCGACGCCTAATCGTGTCTTTAAAGGAATTAAATACTTCTTCATCGGTGATGAGAACACCGTTCAGGAGATTCATGGGATCACTCTGAAACTCCCAAAGCCCAAATGGTACTTTAATCCAGTTTCCTCGCAAGATCCGTACAAGTTTCAACATTCTGGAAAAAAATAATTTGCATGCAAAAGTTAGTTCTTGTTTTTAAAGTAAAAAACAACATTATTTGTAATTTGTGTTCTGAAAGATTTTTTTTTGAGGTATGTCTCGACAAAGTAAGATTTTCCATTTATGGTGGGGACAAATCTTGTTTGGTATTGAAGATTCGACGAGGTAGGTGGTGGTCAGTGAATAACAAATGATATCTGATAAAGACTTCAGTTTGTTCTGAGTTAATAAGTGAAATGAAGAAAGTAAATGCTTGTGGTGAAGCTTTATCTGAACTGATACGGTTTTATATAGAGGATAAAGTTGTAGTTACTGCATATAGAATTATTATATAAACATTGTAAGTAGTGACGGAGCAGATCTTGTGAATCTTTGCATTAAATGCGGCGATTTGACAGTACAATACGTGGACGCGAAGAGGCCGTCTGACACAAACCGTAGCCATGCAGTGACCTATTCAGTCCACCAAGAGTCGCTACACCTAAGCATGTAGGCTACGTAGCGCGTGATTGTAAACTGAGGGGCAAAACAGTCCGACTTTGGGAAGAAAAAATGACTATCGGATAGTTTTCAATTAGTGTTCCCTTTTACCTAATTTTCCTACTTATTGGGGTTTTCTACTTAATTGACTCTAAAATAAAAAAAGTAAAATAGTTTTCGGGATATTGTAATTTCCAAGCCTCACGCTCCCAAAAATCCCCATTTCCTCCTAGGGTTACGTTTTGTTCCACCGCCGTAGAATCGCCGTCCGTCCGTTGGATTGCAAATTGGGAATCGCCATTAGACTCGAATCGCGTCTCCACTGTCAATCGAATCGCAAATTGGATAGCCATGAAACGATCAATGAGCTCCGAGATTTCCATGCGTGAATACGAAGAAGGCGAAGCACGTTCACGTTCACGTTCACCACGGAGGGGATGTTGGAACAGATGATCCTCTTACGTTTCTTTTCAAGCCCTTTCATGTTAAACGTAAGTATTGGATCTGAGAGTTTCTGGTATTATGTGTGATTCTGTAACTGGAATTCCTCTAGGTTTCGTTGGTTTTCATTTTAAATTTCATGTTTTGTCATATAATTTGTCATGTCATATCAATCATTCTAAATTTCATAATTTTTCTTGTCATATGAATGATTAGCTGAACCAGATAGAGAGAAATACTTGAATGATGCTTGGAACCTGCTACAGCCAGCAATCAACATTCTCTTCAATGATGAATATGTGCCTGGCGTTTTCAGCTGCAGTTTGGTGTTACAGGCTGTTATACTTGCATGCTTCGCGGGTTCGGGAAAAGAACTTCACCATCTGATCAAGAAGGAGTGTGAGCCACACATCTCTGCGGCCATACAGTCTTTAGAGAGGCATAACAGAGATGATTACTCTTTTTTCTTGCCACTCGTCGAAAAGTGTTGGCTAGACTTTAAACGAAAGATGGTGTTTGTGTCTGACTTGGCCATGTATGAAACTTGTGATGGACTCACACTGTTGGAGATGGGCGATCGGGTTTTCCACGAGAAACTCTCTTTGGCCTCTCAAACTCAAGATAGAGTGATCACTGGCATTTTAGGACTCATCACTGATGACAGGTTCTTCTATCCTTTCTTTGATGTTCTTCCGTTCTGGAATCTACTCATCACTTCCTTACCTTGCATTGTATTGTTTATATACCAGATTAGGAAACACTTCTACCAACTTGAGCCTCTTGAAGAATCTTATGGACATGTTCAAAGGAGGCTCAGACGTGTTTGCAAAGCCTTTTCTTGATTCCACCTCTGAGTTTTACGCCGCAAAAGCAGACCAAGTCCTGGAGCACTCTGACATTTCCCAGTACTTGAAATTTGTTGAGGTACGAACATCTCAAAGCTAGTTTTTCTCTGGTGGTTGTTTCAGAGGAGTTTTGATGAGGAGGAGAGAAAAGCCAATGATTTTGGGCGTTATTATTTTTTTGTAAGATGCTGTTTTAAACTAAGGGAAGTTGTTGGGAGAGAACTCCTGGAGCTTAAGGGTCCTGTTCTTGAAAAGGTTAGGTCTCACGAAACGCTGCCCTCTTGTTTTGTTCTCTTTGTGTTGTGTACAAGTTTCTGACACACAAATGTGGATAGATGTAGGGTTTTACGGTATTCATGGATGAGGGTCGCTTGGATGACCTTAGTAGAATGCATAGATTGCTCCACCAGGCGGGTTTGCCGGGTTTTATGGACCGCATGCTGAGATCCTACATTCGGGAAAAGGGAGCAAGGGAAGGAGGCTCTTTGCTCAAGGAGTTGCATGTTCGCATCGTGAACATTTTGCATAAATGCTTTAACGATGGTTATGCATTGGGTAAGAGCATCAGAAAGTGTTTCAAAGAGTTCGGTTTGCATGTGCCGGTATGTCACTCATCTTTTATTTTCATCTCTCCCTCCCTAATTCCTCTTACTGATTCTTTTTCTGATAAAGTTTATGTCATTCTTCGTACAGGGCGGATACGAAAGATATATTTTAGAGGGGGAGGACGTGAAGAAGAATAAGAATGAGGATGAGGATGAGGATGAGGATGAGGATGAGGATGAAGATGAATAAAACTTCATAGTAAATTAATCAACAGCTTAATATGGTCGTCAGTGAAACTATATATTTACATATGTATCAAATTTTTATATACATATGTCAAATTAAACTACTACATTATACTAATTAAGTAATCAAATTACAATAATTAATGAATGGTTGGTTAGATGCATGTGACGTTTGCCTGCATGATACAAAGAGTATGTGGTGTCTGAACATCACCAATGTTGACTCTTAAGGGTCTAATGTTATTTTTAAATTATTAAAACATACGTTTTCTTTTTTTTACTTAATTTTATACTTCCTTTTTCATCTTTTTATTCAATTTTTATTAATTTTATATTTAAACACTCTATTTTTCTTTTAAACACACTTTCCAAAAAATCTAATATTAGATCTTTTTTTTTCTAAAATATCTAATTTTATCCAAAAAAACACTCTTTTTCTTCTTTTTACTCAAATTTTATATTTCAATATATCCACAAAAACACTCTTTTTCTTCCTTTTACTCAAATTTTAATACTTTTATATTATAAGAACACCTTTTTAGACCTTCCGGTATCACCATTGAACATGCCTTCAACACTATATGAGATTTTATAATAAGATTAGTTGGGTTTTTTTCCTTTTGTCCTTTAGAATATTTTCTTTTTTTAATTAAACAAGTATTTTGTTAGACGGCAGTCACGGCAAACATAAGCATATACTGAAATTTTGGCACAAACCAACAAATTGCTATTGATTTTGATTAGTTTAATGAGAACTGTCCGTGAAGTTCAGTTTACATTAAGATCTTAGGGTCTCCATATGACCATATCACACATTTGTTTAAAGCAATCGTTTCATTAGTTACTCAAAATATAAACTTTAAAAATAACTAGAAAATTACCCGCGTTATACGCGGGATAAAATGATTATCGAATAAAATCAATAGTTTTACATAAAAAAAAAATATTATGAAAAATAATTATACATAACCTAAGACCTAATTTATATATTTGAATTTTGCGACTATTTTGCATACAAATGCGTTTCACCCGTGAAATAATTAAACCAATAAATTTCATTAATAATTATATTTTTACTTGTACGAAGGTGCATTTATGAAAAATTAAAAACATCTACTTGTCAAACTTTTGGTATATATGTTAAACTTTTTGTCAAACATCTAATTTTTTTTTGGTATATATGTTAAACTTTTGTTCACATTTAATTCCATAATTTAAATCTATAATTTTGAAATATTTTAATTTTGGCAAGTTGAAAATTTCAAAATATTTTAATTTTGGCAAGTTTATTAAGATTCAAATGTGTTTGGTAATTAGAGTTATAGTAATCAAAATAAGTATATTTAGAATTAAATGTGTTTGACAATGAGTATAAGATAATGAAATAAATAAATAAAAATAAAGAAGAGAAAAATTGTGGGGATGACACCTAAGAAAAATGCTCCCAAAATGCTTCTCAAATAATATATAGGATTTAAAAAATGTCATTATAGAAAATGTAAGATTTTAAGTACACAACACATCACAACGACAATCCTTCCCCAGTATATGTTACAAATCACATGAACTCATGTTTTCCAAAAAAATTGCATATGTTATGCTCATTTAGAACATGACCTTATGCTTGACATTCTTTAATACTTGAAAAAATTGTACTTCACTTGCACCTTCATCAATCCGCGTTTGCTTAACAGTCTAGTCTTAGAAATAATCAATCACACAAACTCAACATTATTCTAATTATCTAGATGTTCGTTAATGTGAAGGTAATAGCATATATATCAAAGTCGAACATATTTTTGTCATCTTTTTTCTACACCTCCTAGTACAATTTTATCGAGTTTTATATGTAGTTCACAAGAACCGTCATCATTCTACCCCATTCAGTAAAATGAGCTGATTTATGAGAAATATTGACCAAAAATACATCGTGCAAGTTTTTGAGGTAATGCGCAGTTTCATACCCAATAACTATGATCAAACATTCAAGTTCACGGACATGGGTTTTTTCCAATCAACTTTGTAAAAAAGGAGAGACAATTGTACCTGCTTATCGGTTGCAGATGTACATGTTATTGTAAATTCAAGAGTCCACGAATGTTTTAATAGTTCACAGACTTTTCAGTAACCTGAGGCAATATATCATAAATGTTATGCTATGAAAACAAAAGACAAATAAAGAATCAATTAATTTGGTAATTGAGCAGAAATAACATACTTTTACAATCGGTAGCTACAAAGTTGGCAGCATAAAGTGATTATACCAGATATGGAACCGTTCATTGATTGATCTATAAAACCCTTTGCACCAACAACGTACACAAAGGTAACAAAGTCGAACGTTTGACATACGTGTGATTGAAATCGAAAGCGAAAGATTTCAGTGACCAAGCATTGATGATTTTTAGGGCATTGACAGAAGACTGCAATACAACAAAATATAGTTATGAGTCAAGTCATATGGTAAATTCTTAATGTTATTAAACGAGAGAAATTCATATGAAAAGAAACTTCAACAATATCCATGTGCAAGTGTTGAAAACCTCAAGAACACCTTTTTCAAGGGTTCCACTACACATTAGGATCTTCCGTCGACCTCCAGGCTTGTTGATTACACAATAATCATTTGTAGGACCTGAATTGGTGTATGTTTTCAACACTTCAAGATCTACTAGATGGTGTATCTTTATAAGTTGCATATTATAGGGAGCCTAAAGGAACAAGTGAAAAATCGTATAAAGAAAAAAACTTATTATTTGGAGCACACCAGTGAATCGGTAGAGCTTGAGCCGACAAAAACCATTGTACCACCAATTACAATATTCAGGTTTTTCAAGAGTTTGGCATGTCATTAACTCATACAAACATCTTATACCTGACCTGGATAAATGTTCTTTAACACTTGAGAAAAGTGTACACTATTTGCGCGTTATTGTAAATTCATCAATCAACGTTCCTCCGCACTAAAATGCATCTTACTTCATTCTCAACAACCACAAGCACTAGACAAAACCAATACATTCTAATAATACCAACCGCTAACAATCTAATGTAGCCATCATTCGCTATCTCCAAAATGGTATTCTTCAAAACCTTTGTCAAAGGTAATTAACAATATAACCGCATGGGGATTACAATTTTTTATAGCGTGGATCATCATTTTTCTTACAAGTTTCACACCGACTATCTCCTTGACTCTTGTTTAGGTTTTTCTCCTATTATACCCTACAAGTTTACCTGGGTTGGATTATTCTCCCTTGGATTCGATGTGCCAACACAATAGTAAGTGAGATGATCATTAGTAAGCTAACAACTAATAATGGATAGTCCATATGAGAAAATGAACTATAATAAACTGAATTGTTAATATAGGATTGTTCTCTTTCTATACAATCTGTCGTTTCCTTCTTCACGAGTTAATTTGTTTAAGGAAATTTGGCGCACCGCTATATTGAAGACAAAGGTAAAGTAACTTATGGATTCAGTGGAGACAATTAATTATAATGTAAGAAGAGATGGAGGGCTTGGAAAAAAAATGCTATGGCCTATCCAAGCGTGTTCAAAGCAAGGAATGATGTGTACACTAGTTCCAAGTGTTTGCTCATTTAAAAATTTGATCAAAGTCTAATAGAATCCACAATCGAAGTTTCTAGGAGCCATATCTCCACTGTAGCATTGCTTGTGAAGAAGATGATGATCGTCGTTGCTCTACACCGATATAAATCTCCCTGCGGAAGAATCGTCGAATTTTGAGTTGAATTGAACCGAATATATTTCTTTGTTTAAAATTCAACAAAATTATATTCAAACGACACGATAACCAAAATAAATCTATTTTTGAACTTTAACCGAATTTTTTTGGGGGTTATTTGACAAGATTTTGATCAATCCCAACAAAACCCATAAAACCGAAACAAATTGATTTTCGAACTAAACTGAACCAAAAATTGTTTTGGCAGTCCGAACAACCCAAAACAATTCGAATTGAATTGGATTTAACCAAATATTTTTTTGGGTTTAATTCCACGAGATTTTGTTCAAACCGAATAAACCGGATGGTTTTTTTTTTTTTTGAAACACATTCTTTTTCCTTTCATTACTTAAGAGTACCAAATACATATAGAGGGAATTAACCATCCTCTATTCTCACCACCCCCAAGGGAAATACAACAGTAGTAATTTAAACAAAGTAAAAACAAGATGAAGAAGGAATTCCAAGTCTTGGTTGGTAACTCCTCCATGATAGCTAGGGAGCCAAAGTCGGGATTCGAAAACAAGTTCGAATAATAGATGACTTTGCCTGAAACCTTCATCACTAGACCTCCGACCACCGGAAAACTAACAAACCTGTCCCAGTCCACGGGACATTGTATTGTTGAGAATTGGAGAGGGAGCTTCATGACTCTAGTTTTCTTTAGACCCATGATCAGCACATGATCGATAATAGCTCGCTTGGTATTTATTCACAGAGCTTAAATTTACTCTACCCAAAAAGGCAGAGATTTTCTTCGGTTTTAAGACCGGAAATCTGTCGACTCTCATAGAGAGAAGAAATGGACATATGATTCTGACCTCAAAAGAGGAAGGAAATTCATACGATTTTAACAACCTAGAGCGGTTCCACTGATCATATAACCAAACTAATCTAGCAGTCTCTAACCTAGCCATGAGTCCTAAAACACAACTAAAATTAAAGCTACTTATTCGAATGGTTAAAAAAGTGGAAGGAGGATATTTTGAATCAGACCTGTGGTAGATTGTAACTGATGCAGGGTTTTTAAAGAACCCAGAAAACTTTTGAAATCTCCCTAAGGAGTTGAAAACGCCGTGCTTCGACCGTTGATGAGCTTCTGGTGGGCTTTTCCAGTGGGCCAGGATTTGGCATTGATTACATGGACTGGGCCAAGCCCAGTAACACCGGCCCAAAAAGTCCAACACCTCATGGCTGAGCTGTCGGTGGAGTGTCTTGCCGGAGAAAAGAGCTCCGACCAAGCTTCCCCGGCTCACCATTCCTTCCTCTTCCGCCTCCAAGGAGATTGATAAGGGAGGACCGGCGGAAGAGACTCGCTCCAGGCTCGAGTTGGAGGAGAAGTATTTTAACGAGCACTGTAGTAACCTTACCGGATTCAGGAAAGTCACCGGTAGGTAAGGAATCACCAATAGATCAACCCAGTCAATCATTGGAGATAGCTTTGGATAATTGGGAGGAAGAACTCGCTCCGGCGCAGCCCGCTTAACCACATGCATAAGCAGACCCCACGGCGGTGGTGGATCTGGTTTTGCAACGGGAATCGGCGGACCAGCTGAGAGGGAGCAAGAAAACGACATCGTGAAAAGAGAGACGAGAGTAGTCTACTTTGCGAGAGGCATGGCGGAGGTGACGCCGACGAGAAAAGCCTCGCCGGCGTCGGTGAACGGAGAAAACGAGGGTATCTTCAAAATCGCCAAATTAGGGAGACGCGCGTGAGATGCACTCGCGGATCTCCTAGCAATAAACCGGATGGTTATCCCTAGCAAATAACACCCAACCACAATACCCACTTCTCCTCCTTTTTCTTTTTTTTTTTTTTTTTTTTTTTTGTTATGGCGTGAGGGTAAAGTTTATTCGATTTTAGAGACCCACCTTGGTAGAATCGCCGTCCGTTTTGAGAATCTTCCGTGTCTGTTTGGCCGGAATTTTGCTGTCTATGATTCATTTGGTTAAAAGGATTTGATTATCCATGAAACGGTCAATCAGTCCCGACCCTGTTAGATTTTATATCGAACCCTTTCCTCATAGACGTACGTTTTTTAAATCTTGTTGTTGAATTCTGTGTTGTGTATATGTACTTGTCATTCTTCTATATTTCATGTTTTTGTCATATCAAAATCATATAGCTGAAGAACCAGACAAAGAAGTATACTTGAATGATGCTTGGAAGCTGCTAAAGCCAGCAATCAATATTATCTTCCAGGATGACTATAAGCCAGGCGTTTTCTGCTGCAACGAGGTTTTACGAGCGGTTATACGTCCATGCTTGGCTGGTTCGGTAAAAGAACTTTATAAACTGATCAAGAAAGAGTGTGTGCCACATGTCTCTAAGGCTATAGCTTCTTTAGAGAGGTAAAACAGTGAGGATTCCTCTATTTTCTTGCCACTCGTCGGAAAGTGTTGGCTTGAGTTTAAACCGAGGATGAGGTTTGTGTCGGACTTATCCATGTATGAAACTTGTGATGGAATGACATTGTTGGAGATGGGCGATATGATTTTCCAGGAACAACTCTCTTTGACTACTCAAACTCAAGATAAAGTTATTGCTGGCAATTTAGGACTCATCACTGATGGCAGGTACGCACTGTTAGATTATGGGCTTCCAACTCAAAACCATAGTGGTGAGGCACATATGTTACATATATTAGTTATGAATTATTTCCACTTTCAATGTGGGACATTCTAATAAGAAGAGGAGCTTCTTCTTCTTTATATACCAGATTAGGAAAAAATACTACGAACGCGAGTCTCTTAAAGAATCTTATGGACATGTTCGATGGGGACTCAGACGACGTGTTTGGGAAGCCTTTTATTGATTCCACTTCTGAGTTTTACACCACAAAAGCATAGGAAATATAGAAGGTATTACATTTCATGGTCTCAATGAGTCAATGTAGCCCCCTTTTCTTTACCCGCTATCAAGCTATTTTTTGTGGTGATTGTTTCAGAGGTGTTTTAGTGAGGAGAAGAGAAAAATCAATTAGTGTTATTACTTTTTTACATGATGCTGGAGAGAACTAATGGAAGTTGTTTGGAGAGAACTCGTGGAAGTTAAGGGCTCTGTTCTTGAAAAGGGGTTTACGGAGTTGCATAATAGAATTGATAACATTTGGCATAAATGCTTTAACAAGGATTACGCATTGGATAAGAGCATTAGAGAGTGTTTTGAAGATCTTGGTTTGCATGTGCCGGTATGAAAACATATCACTCACCTTTTTCCTTTCTCACTCCATTTCTCCTCTTACTGATACTTATATTTATGTGATTCTTTGTACAGGGCGAATATGAAATGCAGATTATAGAGAAGGATGAGGATTAATAAAATTGATCATGTCAAATGCAGGTGGTAGTATTTGTTGTAAAATACAACAAATGTTGTTGAAGTTCTTCAAAATTGAGACTACAAATGCAAAAGGGAATTGAATTCCATTGACATATCAGAAAATGGACTATTTGTCAGCTCACATAAGCACTAAGCACCAAACCCATACAAGAAGCATATATCTACCATGCATAGACTCTCATGTCCTCTCTTCATTTGTTTTCTTTTTCTAAAATCATTGTCACATGTTTTGATAGGCTATGGAAGAAGCATAGTCTCTCCAAAACAGAGTTCAACCCAATTCGATTAAAAATATTAAATATTTGATATTGGGGAAAATAACATAAAATTTGAAATAAAGATAAAGAAACAAAGGTCAGAGAAAGGAAAAGATTTTGATCAATCCGAACGAACCAAAACTGAAACCAATTGATTTTCGAACTAAACTAAACCAAATCTATTTTTGGTGTACTTTAATGAGATTTTTGTCAATCCGAGCATACTGAATCTAATTGATTTTCGAACGGAACTGAATCAAATGCTTTAGTGGGTGTTATTCAATGATGGATTGTAATGGAGTTTAAATCCAAACATAATCCATTGTTATTCAATGATGAATTCATTAATAGAATTTAAAATCTAGTGTTATTGGTTCTAGTATTTACAATCTCTTTATCAAAAGAGTTCAAAATCTAGTGTTATTGGTTTTATGATTTACAATCTCCTCATTTAAAGAGTTTGAAATCCATTGTTATTCAATCAAAGATTTCAAATGATCATTTCAAATCTTTTGTTTAATTCGACAAGATTTTGAACAAACCAACTTATATTGTTTGGTTTAATTCGACGTGATTGTGTTCAAACCGAATAAACCGGATGCTAACCCCAAGCTATAACACTCAACCACAATCCCCACTGTTCCTGGTAGTTTTTTTTTTAAGTTTTGACGTAAGGGTAAAGTTTAGTCGATTTTGCTCCTAGAAATTGGATAACCATGAAACGATCAATGAGCCACGAGCGAAGCACGTTCACCACGGTGGGGATTATGGAACAGATGATCCTCTTACGTTTCTTTACAAGCCCTTTCATGTTAAACGTAAGTATTGGAATCTGAGAGTTTTCTTGTATTATGTATGATTCTGTAACTGGGAATTAATTCTCTAAATTTCATATTTTGTCATATGAATGATTAGCTGAACCAGACAGAGAGCAATGCTTGAATGATGCTTGGAAGCTACTACAACTAGAAATCAACATTCTTTTCAAGGATGAATATGAGCCTGGCGTTTTCAACTGTAATTCGGTGTTACATGCTGTAATACGTGCATGCTTCGCGGGTTCAGGAAAAGAACTTCATCATCTGATCAAGAAGGAGTGTAAGGGGTTGTTCGTTCGACCATTTGTTCGACCATTTGAATGGTCCATCCAAATGATCCATTTAACTTGTCCATTTGAATGATCCATTTCAATGATGTTGGGGCTGTTCGTTTGCTCATTCCAATGGATCATCCGAATGGAAATGGAAATTGATGTTCTTTTAGTATTAAAAATGAGCATCATTCAAATGGATCATTTGAATGAGTTTTTAAAATTTAGGCAAATTTTCCAAACTCATTTGAATGGACCAAATTGGATCATTTGAATGGAGATGGTTCATTTGAATGGAGATGGCAAAATCATGTTTTCCCGCCAAAATCGCAAAATCACGTTTTCAAGCCAAAACTGCAAAATCACGTCTTCCCGCCAAAACTGCAAAATTACGTCTTCCCGCCAAAACTGCAAAATCGCGTTTTTCCGTCAAAACCGCAAAATCACGTTTTCCCGCAAAAACTGCAAAATAACGTTTTCCCGCCAAAACCGCAAGATCACATTGTGCGGGAAAATGTGATTTTGCGGTTTTGGCGGGAAAACGTGATTTTGCAGTTTTGGCGAGAAAACGTGATTTTGCAGTTTTGGCGGGCAAACGTGATTTTGCGGTTTTAGCGAGAACACGTGATTTTGCGGTTTTAGCGGGAAAACATGATTTTGTGGTTTTGGCGAGAAAACGTGATTTTACGGTTTTTGCGGGAAAACACGATTTTGCGGTTTTGGCAGAAAAACGTGATTTTACGGTTTTGGCAAGAAAACGTGATTTGGCGGGAAAACATGATTTTGCGGATTTGGCGGAAAAACGTGATTTTGCGGTTTTGACGGGAAAACGCGATTTTGCAGTTTTGGCGAAAAAATGTGATTTTGCGATTTTGGTTTGAAAACGTAATTTTGCGATTTTGGCGGGAAAACGTGATTTTGTCATCTCCATTCAAATGAACCATCTCCATTCAAATGATCCAATTTGGTCCATTCAAATGAGTTTGGAAAATTTGCCTAAATTTTAAAAATTCATTCAAATGATCCACTTGAATGATGCTCATTTTTAATACTAAAAGAACATCAATTTTCATTTCCATTCGGATGATCCATTGGAATGATCAAACTAACAGCTCCTAAGCCACACATCTCTGCGGCCATACAGTCTTTAAGGAGGCATAACAGAGATGATTTCTCTGTTTTCTTGCCACTCGTCGAAAAGTGTTGGCTAGACTTTAAACGAAAGATGATGTTTGTGTCTTGACTTGGCCATGTATGAAACTTGTGATGGACTTACACTGCAGGAATTACTAATGTTTCCTCCAAATTACGTTTCTTTTTTTTTTTGACCAAACCAAGATTCATTCGATTAATAAGAGTTCTTACACAAAAGGTACATTAAAGAGTTTAAAGGCACATTAGCCGAACGAAAAACATAATGAGAAAGGATAATAAAAGAGAAGGATTCCAACAAACAACGCACGTCGAAATGGAAGTCTTCCAGCTCGATAATCATATCTTCGATGATGAAGAGAATGATTAGAGATTGAGAATTAGAGAACAAACATAGTTCTCGCATCTCTAACTTTGTAGCTGCAATAATGGCGGCTTTAAGAGCTAGGCATTCAACAACAAGTGCCAAGGGGGCAAACCAGTGTGAAATGGAGCCTAGATGCAGAGTGATATTACTCTGGTTCGTACATATCCGCTCAAATCCACAAATCAATGATGCTGCTTCTGTGAAGTATTTGGTGGTTTTAAGGACATTTCGAAGAAGACGATTAAACCTGCATAATGCAGTAGGTGAACGAGACCCTGCATATTGCAGTATTGAATCGCACAAGGGCAAAGAAACCGGTAAATGACCCAAATAGGACTAAACCCAAAGAGCTCAGATCCAACAAAATGACGAGTATAATGAAATCAGTTGCTATGAAAGTAAAAACTCGTTTAAACCTACATAAAGTAGTAAATTTCCTAGAGAAGATAAACAGCCCAACGCAAGGCACATTTGAAGAACCAAAGGTAACCGAAACAATCGGACCCAAACCCGCAACTCTTGAAATCAATAAGACCAGCCTCACTCGTTCATTAAAAACCCAACTAACATCGGAATCAGAGGGTGAGAAGGAGTGTACCTGGTACCATGGAACAACAACAAAGATTGTTACATCTAGAACAAACAAATCTGACCTATAATCTGAGATCTCCAAGCTTAGATCTGGAATTGGAAGACTTTGAGAGGAGCCAATGGTGACCCAGGGGATGGACAAGGGTGAAAAACGCTCCATAGATAGAGTAATAGGAGGAGGTTCAGGAGGGATTGGTGGATCTGGAGGTTTTAAAGGCAGAGAGTTGCTAAAACGCAGATTCAGTGGTTCTGAGGGAGGGAGAGCAAGAGTCACTGTACCGGCAGAAGGGGACGCCATGGGAGAAGAGGGAAAGAAGGAGAAGATTCTCGTTAGTGTGCGTGAGGCAACACCGACGGCGGCAAGAAAAGTGGTGAAACCCTAATCGCCTATTCTGTCGCCTCTCATAGACATACCTCTCTGAATTAAAGCTCTCCAAATTACGTTTCTTTACAAGCCCTTTCATGTTATGATAAATTTGGAGAAAACAAAGTAGTGGAATAGTTTCTCTTTGTCTAATTGTCATATCAGAACATGGGTTTATAGTACTATACTGAATTGTTAAGCATCAAATCCATACAAGAAGCATATGTGAGTGAGTGACTCTCAGTACATAAGAGTCGGTAGCATGTAGACACTCTTATGTCCTCTCTTCATTTCTCAAAGTTTTTAGTTTTGGAGCCAAAATATTTAAAATGTTACAAATTAACCCATTGTTTTAGAGAATAATGGTTATGTTTCTTTGATTCCAACAAAACCAGGTTTCTAAGAGAGAGGCAGCAAAGCTTATGATCTATCTTCTTTGTAACATATATTATATTTTCAATTTTATTTTGTCAAAATAATATTTTTAATCAATAGTATAAAGAGGTACACATTTATATCTCCTGAGTTTCCTCTCTGTTTGTTCTCCATGAAACTTTTGTGTTTTTTGGATACATGATTTTTCTGATTCGTTAGTGGATCCAAGATTTGACTTTTTTTTTCCAAATTCATTAGTGGAATGTTATTTTCTAATTCGTTTGTGGATGCATGATTGACTTTACTATTCTTTTTTCTTAAGATTGTAGGTGTTTGTCATCATGTCCATTCCGATTGATCCGGAATATTTCTTGTCAGTAACGAGTTCTTATAGAGGTATAACAAATGAAATCACTACTTTTTTTATCACCACAGTGATATCATACGTTGTCGCGTACTACAACAAGTAAAGAAAGAACTCCAACAGCTACATGCAACTATGTAGCGACTCTTTGCAAACCCACCACAATGACTCATTTATATGTGTGTCTTTCACTGGTCTCAACAACTGTAATTTGATTATATGGTATGATAGGACAAATTGTTTTAACTTTCAAGACGTGTATCTCTTAAGGGATGATGCAAAATGTTTTTTAGATCACCCAATGAACGGTTTCTAATTTGGTATAATCACTTTATGTTGCCAACTTTGTTGCTACAAACAGTTTGTACGATTTCTGCTCAGCTACCAAATTAATTGATTCTTTATCTATTTTCTGTTTTCATAGTATATAACATTTATGAGATATGTATGAGGTTACCGAAAAGTTTGTGAACTTGATTGATTCAAAGAACGTAGTATTTAAACGTTTGTGGACTCCTAGATTTACAATAACATGTGCATACGCAACCAATATGGAGGTACAATTGTCTCTCGTTTCTGACAAAGTTGATTGGAAAAAAACCATGTACGTGAACTTGAGTAGTTGATCATTTTTTTTACGTGTGTTAGATTTTTTTAGCAGGTTGTAAGCTTTTGGTTTATCTTAATGTTAGAGATGGAGAATTGGTTGAACGCAAGCCATTTCAGCTGAAGTATTATGTTCTTCAGGTGATGGAACTCTTTACTCATTCAAGTTGGACAAGAAGAACTTCCAGTTACTTGGCAAAGACTCAATTTCACTAGGGCCTACATCTAAGACGTTCCACGCCAGCTTACAACAGATGGTGAAGTTTGTGTGTTTTTCTCAACCGATGTTGTGCCAAGTGTAATCTTTTACAGGGACAAGCAACTGCAATACATGCCTTTGAACTTACCAATTGAGAATTTTCCAACAGGTAAACCAATTTTTTTTTCTCTTTCTTTTCTTATCATAATAGTTTTGGCATGTGTTGTTTTAACATGATTTGATAGTGGATATATTTGGTGATTCGATTTTCTTTAAATTGGACAATTTAATACTTGTTACGCTAGATGGATTTGTCTTCTGCAAATTGGGAGAATTTACAGAATCATGCAGAATTCCAATCATATCGTATGGTCGACGTATCTGTTGGCAGGACGAAACCCAGACATATGCCATCATCACTGAAGAAAACCCAGACATCTCACGAAACGCTGCCTCTTCTGTTCTGCTTCAGTTTCATGTATTATACAAGTTTTTGATACAAAATTGTGGATCGATGTAGGGTTTTACAGTATTCATAGATGAGGGTCGCTTGGATGACCTTAGTAGAGTGCATAGTTTGTTCTACAAAGCGGGTTTGACGGGTTTTATGGACCGTATGCTGAGATCCTAAATTCGAGAAAAGGGAGCAAGGGTAGAAGGCTCTTTGCTCAAGGAGTTGCACACTAGTAAAAAAATTGGCTATACCCACGAAAGTTTCGTGGGTAATAGTGAAGAATTTTCGTGGGTTTTCGTGGGTTTACCCACGAAAAACCACGGAAATATTTCGTGGGTATAGCGTCGTGGGTAGAGAATTTAGTGGGTGTTCGTGGGTAAAGCTACCCACGAAAAGCCACGAAATTTTCCGTGGCAAATACCCACGAATACCCACGAAAGATTTCGTGGGTACTGTTACCCACGACTTGCCACGATAGTATTCGTGGGTAACTACCCACGAATACCCACGAATTTATTCGTGGCAAACTACCCACGATTTGCCACGAAAATTTTCGTGGGAAGCCTTTTACCCACGAAATCCCACTAAAACTTTCGTGGGTACGTAGTATGTTTTTTGGAAAAAAACATTTTTTATTTTGAAATTTGTTATTAAAATTATTAATTAAATTAAATACTAAACTAATAATTCGAATAGAAATAAAATATTTTACATAAAATTAAATTGTTCTAAATTAAAAGTTTTCAAAAAAAAAAAAAAGCAGAAACATAAAATAAACGACTACGAACCACCAGAGTTTTCGGGCTGAGTCGTCCCGCTTGAACCGCTGCGTCCTTCTAGCTTCCTCAAAATGACATCTATCTTACTCCCCATGCTAGTCATCTCACCCCTCATTTTATCGAGCTCAGTTCGGAGATCCGGTTGTGTTTCCGACGGATGCTGGACGGAAGGGTGATAGAACTGCGTCCTCGCACTACCGACGCCGAAGGCATGCCCGTATCTTGGTTGCACCCTCTGCATTTTTAAACAATAAGAGAATTAAAGTCTAAATATACAATAAATAAAAAATTATAATATGAAAAAATTTACCTGAAAATATAATTGGTTAAAGAATTCCTGAGGAGAACCACTTGTGGAAAAAGCTGTGCCGGTCGAATCTTGGTGCTGAGAAGCCTCCTCTTCAACCTCCCTCACGAGTCCCTCAATCACCGGATCAACGTAAGTGCCATCCGCGCGTGTATGCGTCTCCTTCACCAAATCCAGAATGGATGGTTCCTCGGATCCCTGCCCCTTCTGCTTCTGCATTATCAAAAATTTTTTTTAACACAATGTAGTGATCATTAACATTACTAACGATATTTAATAGATTTGTAAATTAATATATGGATCAAACTTACCAATTCATAGTCGATCTTTGAGAAGGATCGGGGCCCGGCACTGTGTTTGTGCATTCCTTTGCCGTTGATCGGCGTTTTACGGCTTTCAGCAGCAGTCTTACTCTTGCTAATGGCTTTCTCAGTCTGCCATTGTTCCAAAAGAATTGCCCAGTCATCCTCGCTGATATAGACGGGTTGCACTCCCTGCCGATGTTTCCTACTAATCTCTTCGCCGATTCCTAACTTCGTCTTTTCCTTCCATTCATAAAAGACGATGTCCTCGAACTCGGGATCCCAATAATAGTTTTGCTACAACTCGCAACAACCATTGTTAATATACAATGTTAATAATGGAAAATTACTAAATGTTTAAATATCCGAATTTTCTAACTTACCACAAATGTTCCCCACCAACTCAGAATTTTTTCTGGAGCGAATTTTTTCACATCGGTCCAGTTCTTCCAAGGACCCCAAAAATTACCCTGCCAGGTCCGTTTAATAAAACTGGTGACCGAATCATCGATCCCAATCCTTTAAAAAATATTTAAAAAGTTAGAAATCAATTAGTAAACACATAGACCTTAAACTTGTTAAATATTTAAGATGTTTACCATAGTCCTCCGTTTTCCTTAAACGGATGGAGGACAGGCTGTGATCTCCTAGTAGGCGCTTCGTATACCGCCTGTAAACGGTAACGATACTCTGCAGAAGTACCTATGGCAGATTTTGGGAGATGGAAACGGGGTCTGCTTCGAACTGAGCCGGTCCCGGTAGACGAAGACATAACTACATGCAAAAAATAATACATCTAATATTTCTTACACTAATAATATTTTCTGATTTTTTGTTAAAAAAAATTAGAGCCATTAATATGTTTTATATTTTAAATTTTCAAGTCTTTATTTTGTCATATATTTTTGTAGAGCCATTAACATTTAATTTTATAACTTATTTTCTCATATATGTTTTTCAAGAATTTAGGATTTGAAGGCATTAATATGTTTTCAAAATTTGTTAACAAGTGACACTTTTATATATAAGCGTTGTACAAGTTGTATTAGATATGTTTTTCCAATTATATAATATTGGTATTAGTTATCTAATTTTTTCCCGATTTTATATATTTTTTTCACTAATTTATAATACTAATATTATATATAATATTTGTATGTAAAAATCCACAAAATTAATATAAAATACCTAAACAATTTTAAAATTTTCTTTTAATTATTAATAAACACTAACTACTCAACAATTTTTTCTACAAACCTTTTAACTTATGTTTTTCAAACAAAAAATTATTTGGAAAATTAAAAAACCCTACACAATACAAGTTGTATTAGATTTATTTTTTCAATTATATAATTTTGGTATTTGTTATCTAATTTTTTCAGGTTTTATATTATTTTTCAAACTAAATTATAATACTAAATTTATAAAATATGCAATTTGTATGTAAAAATCCACAAAATTAATTTTAAATACCTAAACATATTTAAAATTTTCTTTTAATTATTAGTAAACACTAACTACTCAACAATTTTTTCTACAAACCTTTTAATTTAAGTTTTTCAAACAAAACATTATTTGGAAAATTAAAAAAACCCTAAAGTATACACTAACCCTAAATTTTTAACAATCTAAGCAAATTTTTAACAATCTAAGTAAATCAATCCAAATTTCCTTCTCATAAACTACACAAAGCTATTACAATCAAGAGGCAATCCAATTTTGATGATTTACCCAAAACAAAATTGAAGAAAAACAAAGGATTAAAGAGAAGAAAGGAATTTACCTTAGGAGATGCAAAATTGGTGGTGGTGGGTGTCGAAATCGCCGTGTACTCGTCGCTGGTGGGCTCGTCGGCGGTGTCTGCGTCGAAATCGCCGGAGGAGATGGAAAATTCGGTGGTTTTGTCGAATGGAGGAGAAGGATCTGTTCGATGAAAATAATGACAGTACCCACGAAAACCCACGAATTTTTTCGTGGGTATTTAAAAAAAACCCACGAAAACCCACGATTATTTTCGTGGGTATTTTAAAAAAGTCACGTAAACCCACGATTATTTTCGTGGGTATTTCAAAAAAGCCACGTTTACCCACGTTTTTTTTGGTGGGTAAATTCTTTAATTTTTAAAAATATTTTCCACAACAACTTATTCGAATACGGGTTTGAATTTTTATTAAAGAAAGTTTAAGTAACCATCAAATTATGGTGTTGACGAATCTTATAGATCATCAACATTTAATAGTATTTAAACATAATTATTTTAAATATTCCCTTTTGCAAAGTTAAAAGATAATTTGATTATGCAACTCCAACAAAATATTACATTTAATGAAACATAAAATTTGAAACAACTATTAAACTGGTAGATAAAAGACTGGGAAATATTAAACATACAATGGTTATGGTACACGTACATATTAGGCACTAAATTTTGATTGCATTTGTCTCTTTTCCACTCCAAAGTTACCAGAAACTTTTCTTTCCTTTCTGTTTCTTTGGTGGAGAATTTAAAAATCCGTCACACCATTCCCTTTTGATTGCATCAACATCTAGATTTAAGTTTGGGCTTTCTGGTCTTTGGGCAAACTCAAAATCATAGTATTGATCCTTGTTTTCATACGAGGAGCTTCCACCGTAGGTATGTGAAAATCCGTCACAACATTCCCTTTTGATTGCATCAACATCTAGATTTATGTTTGGGCTTTCTGGCCTTTGTGCAAACTCCAAATCACTTGCAGGACTTCCACCGTAAGTATCTGACTTTTCAATCAACAGAGATGGTTGTACGTCTTCGATTTGCCTATACAAAACATCATCGACAACCCGCTTCTGGTCATGACCTTCTGGATGCTTATCATCGACAATCAAATGAGTTCCAGTTTCCCCCAAGTATTTTGGATTGTGGTGGATGTTTTCCAAGAACTGGTTGTCCGGTACTATCGTTGATGTAGAACCATCAGTTGCATAGATTGGTGATTGCGTATCATATTCCCACGAGTAAGTAGGTATCTCTTGAGTGAATTCATCGCAAAGAGTTTCGGTTTCCCAAGATAATTTTGGAAGAGGGTAAAAATTTGACACGTTTTTTGATTGAGAGTCTTCATCACTTGAGCTAGAAGACATTATTTTGTTATTGATGGGTGTAAAAGATACACTCCATATTTATTTATAGTAGATGTACTGTCTTGTCAAATCACGTTGGTCTGTAACGATTGTATCCCCATGTTTCGTATCAAACGATCTTGGCCACAATTTTGCTGAATACTTTTGCAGAGTTGATCTTGGCCGTTGAAATGGGTGTGTAAGACATTAAATATTTTGATTCCTCAGAGACAATTACAGTGTCTTGTCAAATCAGTTTCGTATCAAACGATCTTGGCCACAATTTTGCTGAATACTTTTGCAGAGTTGATCTTGGCCGTTGAAATGGGTGTGTAAGACATTAAATATTTTGATTCCTCAGAGACAATTACAGTGTCTTGTCAAATCTGTTTCGTATCAAACGATCTTGGCCACAATTTTGCTGAATACTTTTGCAGAGTTGATCTTGGCCGTTGAAAATGGTGTGTGAGACATTAAATATTTTGATTCTTCAAAGACAATTACAGTGTCTTGTCAAATCAGTTTTGTATCTACCTTTACCTGCATAATGCACAACTTATACCATCCATAGTATTATAAATACTTGCCTTATGTGTTCCAAATTTGTTACACCAAACCCATCTAATTCCAAATCTTTTAAGAATCAATATGTATATTTGTTATGTCTTCCTCAAACCATCCAAGAAGATGGATGGATCTCCGAATTGATCCGTCAACAAATACTATTACCGAAGTATTTACTAATGGGATTAATGTGTTTATCACATTTGCTTGTCAACAACCATCATATCAGGCAACTGGATTACTCCTTTGTCCATGCGCACGGTGCAAGAATGAAAAGCCACCAACAAAACCTAGGACGGTGGTGCGTCATCTTTACACAGTTGGATTCAAAGGCAATTACTATGTTTGGAGTAATCATGGAGAATCTTTCATGATTACGGGAGAATCATCTACTGCAACACAATTTCATGGAAGTGCCAACCAAGAGCGTTATCATCACCCTCATGTTGCTGTACAAGAAACATTTCATGAAGGATTCGTAGATGTTGCTGATATTTCAGAGATGCAAGATCAACAATATATGGAAGAAGTCGAAGTTCCGGCGTTCGTGGACAAGTCGTATGAGGCCTTCATGGAAGCTAATCAACCTTTATACGAAGGGTGCAATGCAGAGAATACCAAATTATATTTGGCATCATGTATTTTACGTTGGAAGACGGAGCACAATATAGCAGTGGGTGCTGTAGACGACATCGCTAGTACTATCAAAAGGATTCTACCAGGCCCGAATACTGCTCCGGAGTCGTACTACGAAACCAAAAAGATTACGAAGACTCTTGGCTTACCCGTTCATAAAATTGATGTATGCGAGAAAAATTGTATGCTATTTTGGCGAGGAGAAGATGCCACGCTCGAGAAATGTCGCTTCTGTCAAACAGACCGATATCAGCCGTGGAATGGGCAAGGTAAAAAGATTCCAAAACAACGAATGTTTTATCTTCCCATTACTGATCGTTTGAAAAGACTATACCAATGTCAATCAACTGCGGGACATATGCGTTGGCATGCCGAGCATATGAATGTTGAAGGCGAAATGAATCATCCATCAGACGGGGCCGCTTGGAAACATTTCCAGAGCGTTTATCCGGGGTTTGCTTCTGAACCAAGAAACATCTACCTTGGATTATCAACAGATGGTTTTAATCCACTAGGCATGAGTGGCGAGGCACACTCAATCTGGCCGGTGATAGTCACACCATACAATCTACCTCCTGGTATGTGTATGAACCGAGAATTTTTATTCCTCTCGATTTTGGTTCCTGGTCCAACACACCCGAAGAAAAGTTTGGACGTGTACCTTCAACCTTTAATCGACGAACTACAACAACTATGGACACATGGCGCTGATGTATATGATATATCAACACACAATTCTTTTAAGATGAAAGCGGCGCTTATGTGGACGATTAGTGACTTCCCAGCTTATGGGATGTTATCGGGGTGGATGACTCACGGACGCCTCGCATGTCCAAACTGTATGGATTCAACCAATTCATTCTGGTTGACGAATGGACGAAAACAGTGTTGGTTTGACTGTCACCGAAAATTTTTGAAGAGCGACCACCCATATAGGCGGAATGTAGTTGCCTTCACTAAGTCTAAAGATGTTCATGATGAAGCACCGGTATGGCGTACTGGAAGAACAATATTGGACTCCATCAACAGTATAGACGGACTGCAAATGAGTGCCGAGTGTGGTGGCAACGGACACAACGATCCATCTAAAACGGTACATGGTTATGGTCAATATCATAATTGGTACAAAAAAATCTATTTTTTGGTCTTTGCCGTATTGGGAGAATCTATTGCTTAGACACAACCTAGATTTTATGCATATAGAGAAAAACTTTTTTGATAATATTATCAAAACTATCTTGAACGTGCCGGGGAAAACAAAAGATAACTTAAAATCTAGGCTAGATATAGCGATAATATGCAACCGTAGAGCGTTGGAGCTTACATATCCAAATATTGCTCCAGTTCCAATATTTCGATTGTCAAAGGAAGCGAAAAAGAAATTTCTAAGTTGGTTGAAGAAAGAAATTCGTTTTCCAGACGGGTATGCTTCCAACTTTGGTAGATGTGTCAATGAAATTAATGCGACTCTTTCTGGTCTCAAAAGCCATGATTGTCATGTCATTATGGAAAGGCTTCTACCTTTTGCTTTGATGGAACTACTCCCCAAGTCTGTACACGTAGCGATTTCAGGTATTAAAATTTTAATTTTTTTGATACACAAATATGACTGACTAATTTAGGTTGTTACTTTTATTACACAGAAATCGCATTGTTTTTCCGAGACATTGGTGCCCCATCATTAAAAGAACAAGATGTTATAACAATGAAGGAAAATATAGCAGTAAAATTATGCAACTTGGAGAAGATATTTCCTCCTTCGTTTTTTGATGTCATGGAGCATCTACCGGCACACCTTCCGGACGAGGCCATCTTAGGTGGACCGGTACAATATAGGTGGATGTATCCATTTGAGCGGTACATGTACCACTTAAAAAAAAAAGGTTATGAACAAGGCACAAATCGGAGGGTCTATCGTCGAGCACTGTGTACAAGAAGAAATATCAGCGCTAGCTACCCATTGGCTTGGAAAACCGATCGTTGCAGGTAATGAAGGATGGCATGGTGAAAACATATACTTCTACGCATTCGACGATGTCCCAACAAATTTCAAACAGAAAGGAAGGTTCATTGGTAAACATTCAAAGGGATGGATAACAGACGAAGAGTACAACGTTTTGCAAACGTTTCTCATGAATAACTGTCCCGAGTTAGCACCATATGAAAGGTATGAGTAACCGTCGCAAAACATTATATTCAATAGTTAAATACTTTTTAATTACATAATTTGTATACATAGGATGTTTGAAGATTTCATGCGAACTACATATCCGGCATTGTCTACCACTGACCTACAATCATTGAAAGACAATAACTTTGCACGCTGGTGCAAAGATTATGTAAGTATTTTTGTACTGGGCCGTTTTTAATATAATGTTCAACTTATGTATTTATTTTACTACAGGTTAATAATCAAAGGATGGTATCAACAGTGCCACAATGGCTCATTGATTTTGTACAAGGTCCACGTCGTGCTTACACATCCTGGCCCTCGTATGCAACAAGAGGGTTCTTATTCCGAACATTGAGTAGGAGTGCAAACAAAAAGACACAAAATTTCGGTGTTTGCGTGAGGGGAACTACTGATACGGAATATTATGGCGTTGTGGAAGACATCAGATTGGTTGAGTACGACGGCGGTGTCGGGTTGAAGGTGGTTATCTTCAAATGCTTTTGGTACGACATCACTAGTGGAAGTGGAATGCGTAGAAGTTGTTCAGGACTGGTGGATGTTGCTGCAAACAAGCAGTATCGACAATATGATCCGTTTATTACTCCTGAACAGTGTGATCAAGTTTGTTACATACCATACCCAAAGGTGAGTAGGAGGCATGGGACGGAATGGTTAGCATGTGTAAAAGTGGTACCTAGAGGTGTTCGAAATGTTACAGATGCTTTACAACATGCCTTTCAAGAGGATTCTAGGAATACTATTGTTGCACCTTCAGGGCTCCTAAGGGTCGAGGCACTCAATGTTGAAGACATGGACAATTATGATGATTTACCCGACCAACATACAAACGACATGTACACATCCGAGCATGAGCTAAGTGATGACGAATGTTCTCAAGCTGATTCCAATGATGAAGATGAATGAAAATTGTGCATCAACGCGATCCTTAAGTTTTAGTATTTTATGTAATATTTTTTTCGCCTGTGTTAAGTTTTTAACGTCTTATAAAAGTAGTGGATTATTATCCGTCGAGTGGTTTGTAATAAAATATGTTGTGGATACATGTATAATATTATGTGGAATATAATTTGTATCTTTCTAAACAGTTATAACAGCTAGCCCTATTTACAACACCCGTGATTGTTTACATGAGTAGAATACTTACACGCCATTCATTTAATTGTCGAAATGTCAATTCACCATCTAGTGGCCGACAGTGTCATTCACAATGTTATTTATGATTCAGTGGCAGACAATGTCATTCACGGACTTGATGTCTTTATTGCACACTGATATGTAATGTCAAATAATGTTTTCATACTTTCTTTTATCCACATATACATCGACACGTTAAGCCTAAAAAATCACTCTGTTTTGCCTATATAAGTCCGAGTAATTCAACACAAAATCATAACACACAAAACAATTTTCAAATGGCAAACAGAGATCTATGGAATTACTATATGCAAAACCGAGCCTCCGTCTAAAACCCTCGAGAAACAACTCGTGTTCCTTCAAGCCCTCCATACGATAACTTATATGTTATTGATGCTCAACAGACAGTTTCACTCCAACCAACACAACGATCTGAAATCCAAACGCCGGTAATTTCGGGACCTGCCCAACTCATACAGCGAGGAATGTTTCGCAAGAGGGCTCACGATAGGAAGGTGTTGAGAGGTGAAAGTTCTCAAACACGCCCAACACAAGATTTCATTCGTGAGGTCATGAATGAGCCACAACAGGGCGACCAAGATTTTAATAGTCCTCGCTGGACTTCTACTATCGATTACATAATACGCGAAGGTATAGACATATAATGTACTCATTTACCATTACAATAATGATTGTACATGACAAATACTAACTCTGTAATTCATAAATATAGGTACTTATAACAATAGGACCACACCATTCTGGACCCAGGTTGTAGAAATACAATGCCCGCATTCACAGTTTGTGAAAGTGAAAAAGGTTTACGTTGTCGACCAATATTATTTAATTTTACATATACAATGTATCTAACAAGTTAATTTTATCTTATTCTCAGCTTGTCGCTATGTTATCCAGTGCGACCCCCAACGGCCAGGGAGACCTTCTAGTAACCTTAAAGGATCCGTCTGGAATCATCGAGGGAACCATGCACCGTAACATCTTCAACAATGACGAGAACAGAGTCAACACTGGCGTAGGTGCGGTTGTCATTCTACAGAATGTGACCGTAGGCCGTTTTAACCGGAACTCTAAGTACCTCAACATCACTGAGCGGAACATTGTTAAGGTAGATTTTCCATAAGTTTGTAAATATTACTGATAATTATAAACTAAAATCTTTTTTCAAACAGATAATTGGGGCTAATTCGATGATTGCTGAATACGAACCAACCGTACCATTTACTATCAATGAGGAAGCTGAAGGAAGTACTGGCTACAAAAATGAAATAGTCCCTGACTCTGATGGTGAATAAACATCCGACCCGTCCATGTTTACGAATAAGCTGGTTAAACACCAGACTCTTTATGTTGCTTTAATGTTTACTATTTTCCTACCATCTATTGTACGCGTTTATAATAATGTTGTTGTGTAATGTAATATTTTAATATGTTTAATGAAATAACCCAATATTATATAACAAATATTTTGTTTTTTATTGAGCTTCCATTTGAATTAACAAAAATCTAATTAATAAGTTTTTAAACCATTATAAGGTTAATATATTTGTCAATGTTAAAAACAAATCGGAACCGTATAGTTCTAACATTTTGTAAGCACCACCCACGGAAAAATTCGTGGTATTTCGTGGGTATTACAAAACCCACGAATTTTTTCGTGGGTATTAGTGGGTATTGGATTTGCCACGGAAAAAATCGTGGGTAATCGTGGCAAAATTACCCACGAAAACCCACTACCATTTCGTGGGTACAAATTTACCCACTAATACCCACGAATACCCTCGAAAAACCCACGAATTTTTTCGTGGGTAAGCATATACTGTTCATAGTGGGTTTTCGTGGGTATTCGTGGCTTTTTTGCTTTACCCACGAAAAAATTCGTGGGTTTTTCGTGGGTATTAGCTTTTTTTTTTACTAGTGGCATGCTTGCATCGAGAACATTTGGCATAAATGCTTTAACGAGGAGGATTATGCATTGGATAAAAGCATCAGAGAGTGTTTTAGAGAGTTTGGTTTGCATGTGCCGGTATGAAAATATATCACTCACCTTTTTTATTCATTTTTTATATGAATTGCAAATTGTAAACATAAATGATTTCAGTTTAGTTTAAATTCGTTGGATCCGGTTCGATGTGGTTTTCGTTTACTTGTCAATCTTACTTGATTGGCAACATTTGTTTTTTAAGCCTACACAACAAACATTTGGAAAATCTCATTATTTTAAGAAAAAGCATATGCCTTTTTTATAAAGGATATTCTTGTATTATACTTCTATTCAAAGAAGTTGCCTTTAGTTCATGGCCAATCCCATGGAAAAAATATAATCTAAGAAATATACACATTTTGTATGAAATTAAACCCTTGGAATATAGAGTTACACATAAATTAGTTTTTTCCTTTGACAGGATATAGAAAAAATTAGTTTATGAAAAAAAAAAATGGTCTTCGACTCATACGCATCTCAAAGCACGTTGGTTACTGGTTACATGATACAAATGGATTTTAATTTCATTGTCAAGGAAAAACAAATAATTTTTGTCAACCCATAAGTTGAGGCTAAAGTCAAACTTCCAAAATATATGCTTTGAATAGGAATATCCGAATATCATATTTTTATTAAAATCTTTATAAGAATAAATAAGTAGATTTAACAACTAGATCCAGTGGGATTTTTTTTTTATATAATCCAGTGGGGTTTTAATAGTTTATAATAAGATAGTTACTTATATATTCCGTCTAAAATTTCACATTATACCTAATTCCCAGAGCTTTGACCAGATATAAAGTAGAGAGAGCCGGAGCTAAGGAGGCGGCGGAAGACGGCGGAGAATGGGCGATTTACTCGATTGGATTATCTCCTTATTATTCCTCGTTACTCTTATAATCATCGTTATTTACCAGGTTTTTTTTCCTAAAATTAATTTTCTCATTTTAAAAATTCGTAGTAGTATAAATAATGATCATTATTGAATGTTTATCAAGAAAAAAAAGATCATTATTGAATTTTGGCTCGTTTTCTGGGTTCCAAGTTTGAATCAGTTGATATATTATGTTTTGGTAATTCTAAAAGTAAATATCATTATTCATTTGTAACCAAAGTAATTTTTTTTTAACGTAGTTGACATGTTTGGGGGATCTAGAGGCTGATCACATAAACTATTACGATTCATCTACCAAAATAAACCGGGTGATTTTACCGGAATTTGGTTTGCAAGGGCTTCTTTGCTTATACTATGTCTTAACCGGACACTGGTTCATGGCGGTTTTATCTTTTCCCCTCCTTTTCTACAACATTAGATTGTAAGCTATTTACTCACTCAACATCTAAATCGAAACATACCGGGCAATCAATTATCCGGTTAACTCTATAAATGTGTCTTTGTTATTTCCGGTTTAGATATGTGAAAAGGGAACATTTGGCAGACGTGACAGAGATGCACAATACAAATAAATGGGAGCAAAAGAAACGAATCTACAAGATTGCTCATATTGCTCTCTCCATTTTTATCACATCCTATTGGTATGATATTTCTTTATCTTTAATCTCTATATGTTTACAAAGCTTAATCCTGATTTTATTTTATTTTTTCTATTCCTTTCGGTTTAAAGGTTGATGCATACGGCATTGGGAGACATCTAAAGGTTGGAGATAGCACGAAACAATTTTACATCTTAAGAACGAATTTTCAATAGATTTGTTGTGATCAACAAATCTTTATGTACGTAGTTCTTCAATTTTATGATTCGTATTGACTTTTTCCCCCCTTTTGGCCTATATATTCCTTTTTAGTTCTTTAAACAAATCGAAACGACGATGATAATGATTTTTTTTTTTTAAACGTTAATGGAAATTCATTGTGTACTACAGTATATTCAAGAAAAGTTCTTTTTATTTCGGATATAATTTGCTGCGTATCAATGAAATATTTTTCCACGAACTTGTTGCGTTGAGGATATTCCGTAAAATCGTTATGCCTACTCTCTTATAATTTCTGTTACGAATTCGTTACATTTGCCCTAGATTGTGAAAGTATCTTTTTGAATCTCGGTTTAAGATTTTAGGTCAAGTCCAAATTGTTAAAGTGCGAAGTAATCTGATGGTTTAACTTCTTGTTATTAACTAGTATGCTACATTTGAAATGTTTTTGGAAACTCTTGATCCTTAGAATCGATTCTCCTTTACAAGCTTGTACTGCTTGAAAACAAGCTAAGCAAGTGCAACGCGCACCGAAGTATAAATGTTGTAGATTATGTCCAGAGCAGAGCCTCCTTGATGTTTTGATGGTTCTGGTTCCATGTTTGATATAATATTATAACAAGCACAAACAAAACTATGACTGGTTTAACCAAACATTAAGGAAACAAGATGATTCAATCCGAATAAAAGATGGAAAGCAATCCTACATACGACCACAATGGAACCAACATAAGACCCTAAAACCCTAAAGTAAAGCTACCACCATAGTAAAACCCTAATGAGGAAAACCCGAAATGAACTCGATAACGGAAAATACAAAGGAGGGTTGGGTTTTTCAAGTTGAATTGACGTTAATGTCGGAAGGCTTGTTTCTTTGATCAGAAGCTAAAGAAGTCTGCCATGTATTATTACTGATCGGAAGAGACGACGCCGAATGGATTGTTCGGTGATCAGCTGCGCTAGAGATAGGAATCGCGGCGGTTGGACTCGATAACATAAATTCATGTTTGTTCTTTTTCGGTTTTTGATCTTGCTTATCCGTCCCGGCTAAGAAACTTCCTACAACCACCTGTTCATTCAAACACACAGGATTTAATTTTCCGGTCTTTAGAAAGTTTGCGGTTTTTTGGATCGCAATAATGAAAAAATGGTTAACGAGAACACACATACCTGAACTGGACTCGCGGCCACTAGTAAACCCGCGACGCCACCGCCTACTACACGTCCATCGGGACTTGCTAACGATACACTCATTCCTCCGGTTCTACTCCGAGTTCCGCCAAAGTCATTAGGCATGAATGATCCGGACAATGATAATATCTCAAACCGACCCTGAAACCATTACATAAATCATCAAGATTTATCTTAAATTATATTAACAAAATTTATGATCGATGAGATCGAAATCACACACCTCATATGTCAATGTTCCACCGGAAGAATCGGGCTGGCGAAGTGTAACACTTGAAATAACTCCGTTTGCGGATAAAACACAAATCGCACGAGGTCCTTGTTGCGAAAACGAGATTATCTTATTTGTTACATCCTAGTTAAACCAAAATATATCATTCGTAATTCGGTATTAGATCAAATGAAATTAGACCGGAGCGGAAAATAAGTTCGATGAGCTTACCTCGCCGGCGTTGACCGTGATTATATGCGGTGTGAAATTACCACCGACGGGGCGAGGAACCCATTCACCTACAAAAACACAAGACAAAAAGAGCCAAAGCTCATTATTATCCTGGAGATTTTTATTCATTTTATCACTTATAATCAGTGTTGATTATTTTTACTAAAGCTTAATGTAAAAATTGTTACTAAGTAAGCTTAATGTTGCAATTATGAAGTGAACAATTAAGAACATGCCATATATGTGTAGATAGATATGAGGATATGAGATATCTATGACTATAAGCAGTGACAAACATAGATTCAGAGAAATAGATGTATTAGTATAAGTTAGAGGTCCCACATGAAATAAAAGCATGCATGAATGAAAACCCCAAAAAATAATCTCACAGTCACGAGAGTCAGATTGGTCTACGAAACAAGATTCCGACAAAACAAAAATTCACTTTCTTTTTGGTAATAATTTTGCTGAAATTTGATAGAAACAGAGCAAAGAAGGATTTAATTACCTAAATTCTCGACTTGATGATGAATCTTTGTTCTGTTAAATGAGTTCGTTGGTTTCACTTTGCCGCGTTTTTCTGAGGCGGAGAAATCGATGACGTGAGAAGTCAGCGGCGACGGCGCCGGCGCCGATGAAATCGGTTTCGGAGATAACGTCACACCAATTCCGTCCGGCCCGTACTTCCTCGGTCTTCCACGTTTCTTCTTCATCTGTCCGCCGGAGATACCTTCCGTAATCGTCGCCGGCGGTGGCGGCGGAGCTACTCCGACGAGCTGATTTGTGTGGTGAGACGACGGTTGTGGTCGAGGAGGAGCGACGGAGGTAGGTAATGGGTTTGAGCTCTCTGATCTTGAAGCTATGTGAAAATCTGACGGCGAGTCGGATCCAACCACCGTAATTCCACCGCCGTTTCCGGTGGTTGACCTAACAACTTCTCCGGTAGACTCCATATCTAAGATCATTAGCTTCTTTTTTTTGTTAGTTAATTTCTTAAATTTTATGTAGATTATTGGTTTTGATTAAAGATAAACAAAGACGGGATTAAGAACACAAAAGAAAAAAAAATAGAAAGTAAAATTAAGATCTACAATAAGAAAATCAAACTGAAAATATAAGGAGTAAACATTTTTGAAGGAAAAGAAAATACATTGGTAAGAACAGAGCTTGGAAATTAGGAAAATGTTGGAGAGGAAAGTGAAGGAAATTAGATTTATTTATGCTAGGTGAATTTGATGAATAAATAAAATATTGTAATCGAGTTTTTGATTTTGAAAATATTGACATTAAATAATGGGTATTTTAACCTTTTTTTATTAAAGGATTTTTTTAAATTGTAAGATTTGTTTGAGGCTTTTTTTCCATGTCTGTCCATTTTATTTTAATAAAATTATGTGAAAAGGAAATGTAATAGCGTGTTATAATAATATAACTCGCAATGTATTTATATATTAACTTTCTTTGGAATATATAGATATTCGTGTTTTTAGCTGGAATCCGATGGTAAGGGATTAATAACTAAAAAGTTGGAAGATAATAAATAGTATAGTAGACAAAAATTAAAGTGGGTATACATTTGGAGAAGACAAAGATGGCTTGTATATATTGTTTTCTGTTAAGAATTTTTTTTTATTTTTATTTTTATTTTTTTTCTAGTCAAAATATAGTTTCCTTTTATTAATATAATCGGGCGCTGGAGTAAAGGACAAGTTTAACTAGGCTTGCTAAAATAATGAATAAATAAATTATATTAGAGATAATTGAAATTTATATAACACTAACAATTAAAAAAGGCCAAAGGCAAGAATGACAATAACATGGGGCCAGCAAAAACATATCAAACACTATAGTTTTACCCAAAAATCAATACAAAATATTGTAAGAAATTAAATGATGTAAGAAAACAAAATATTCCAACATCTAAATCTTCTTCCCACTTATCCTTTTGTTTCATTTTTTTTAAATGGAAAACATAGAGCTCAAAGTTTTAAAAGAGGCAAAAAAAACAAAAACAAAAAAAGATAGAGCTCGTTTCTTTCCATTTAAAAAAACAATTGTATATCTTTTACATAACTTTATCCAACTAAGAGGTGTGATTCTTGAAATAATGCATCCGAATATTAACAACTATTATCTCATTTTCTCGATTATGGTCTAACCTTTCATTATCCGCTTTTGATAATCGATCATATGCATTATATACTTTTTATGTAGAATTTAATGTAACAAGGTTATTCATTAGTGAGCTTCTACATCTTTTAACAGTTTTTAAAAGATATATAGATCGTATAATCGTGTATGTATAGCTGATTACGAATTAAAAAATTCACGACTGGTATCAGTAGTGGTATAGCTGATCGAAAATGGTACTTGGTCTTTTGCATACATACTATCAGCTACTATCTAATTTTTGGTACCAATCACAATTAGGTTATGAAACAAAAAATGAAAAATACTTTAGCAACACATGTTACATGCGCCTTCACATCCGTATTACATTGGATTTTTGCCCGTCTTACTCTTAAAATCTAAACCATGTTTATTTTTCATTTTATGCATTAGAAAAGTAATCATGTGTATCGATTTTAAAGAAAACGAAAAAGAGAATCCAAGATTAGAGAGATTTGGAAAATATTGACGAAAAAATCTATAGAAAAAAAGATCAGAGGATCATATTTCTATTTTGATAATATCAGATCTTACATATTTTTAAAACGTCTAGATTGCATTCAAATAATGGGAGCGATAGCAATAAGCAACAAGTTATAGTAGTTGATAGTAAAACACAAACACAAAACATCAAAATCTTAATCGAAAGGATGAAAAGATATCATTAAAATATTTTCCGAGCAAGCTGATCATTAAACCACAACGGACCTCCTAATGTTTAATAAAATTGCAAAATTCCATATCTTGTATTTTCACATCTCTCTAATGCATGGTTCTAGGGATGGGCATTTGGGTATCCGTTCGGATTTAGATCGGGTATTTCGAATTTTTGGATTTTCGGATTTTTGGGTTATATTATAAAATTTTGGGTTACGCTAGGTTCGGGTTTGGATTATCCGAAGTACTAAAAAATTATCAAAAATATTCAAAAATTATCCAAAAAATTTATAACTACCCAGTTTTTTTTTTCTATTTTCTAGTTCAATTTGATTATTTGTTTTCGAAATATCCAAAAGGTTACGGAACAAAATAACACAAACAAATTGTAGTATTTCAAATAATAATCTAAATTGGTTTTCTTTATCGAAATGCATCCACAATATCCGCATTGATAAAAAAAATAACAAAAAACTATAAAATTTGCGTAAACTACATGATCATACCCGACTTTAATTCTAAATATCTTTAGATTAGTTTTTATTTAGGATATTTCGGATACCCGATCAGTTTTTGATTCAGTTCGAGTTCAATTCAATTTTTTCAGTTTTAAGGATAGAAGACCCAATCATATATTTTTAGAGATCGGTTCGAGTTCGGTTCGGATAATTCCATTCGAATTCGGTTCAGTTTTTCGGTTTCAGAGTTTTTGCCTACCCCTATGCATGGAATTGATAAGATTGCATTATTCCATCTCTTGTATTTTATATCTCTTTAATGCATCCTCTATATATTAAAGGAGAAGAATTTTGGGAGCATATTGCTTAGGTGTCACTTACACAATTTTTCTCTTCTTTATTTTTATTATTTATTTAATTCTCTTATACTCATTATCAAACACATTTATTTTCAAATATACTTATTTTAGTTACTATAACTCTAATTGCCAAACACATTTGAATCTTCCTAAACTTGCCAAAATTAAAAATATTTGGAAATCTTAAACTTGCCAAAATTAAAATATTTCAAAAATTATAGATTTAAATCATAGAAAGAAATGTGAGCAAAAATTTAACATATACACCCAAAAAATTGATTTTAAATAGAAAAAAACAATTTATTATCTTTTGAAAATATATGAGCATGTAAAACAATTTTTCATATATATTTTTATGTGTGTTGTTTTGCTTGACAAGTAGATGTTTTTAATTTTTATTAAATACACCTTGCTACAAGTAAAATAATTATTAATAAAATTTGTTGGTTTAATTATTTACGGGTAAAACACATTTGTATGCAAAATAATCTCAAAATTCAAATATATAAAATGGGTCTTAGATTATGTATAATAATTCACATAATTAATTTTTTAACTAAAATTATATATTTGATTCGACAATCAGTTTATTCCGCGTAATTTTCTAGTGACTTTTGTAAGTTGGTAAAATAAATGTAAGGGAAAAAACCATAAATTGTGTAAGGTAAAATAAGGTTAATAAATCATCAGTACGGTCCACCTTAGAAATAATTGAAGTGCACGTATATTGAGTTATTATGTCATAAATATGGTAACTAATAACCACTTAGTTGTCTAATTCACTAAGGTAGAATATAGTTGAAGATTAATATAAAAAAATGTATATAGTTGAAGTGCATGGTTAAATGAGTATTTGTTTCTTTGCTAAAAAATGTTTATATTGTTTCGTGTATTTTTGGGAATCCGAAGGTCTTTTCAAAAATCTTTCTTAAATTTGTGGGAGTATGTAACAATAGTTTTGTTTTGTTTTGCTTTACATTCATTTATTTCCTTTTACATTTTCCAAAGTTTTCGTCACCATTACAGCTACCCAACTAATTTATGTCCCATTTTTTAAATGAAGTAATACAACTCTACAGTAACAACTAAATGGAGTAATTTTTTACCAGCAAAAAATGAATTTTGAATATTGGTATGAAAAGAAAAAAATAAATAAAGGAAATAAACAACAATTTAATGGAAATTTGAGTTAAGATCTATACTGATGAAAGCGTTACAGACACCCAAACTCTCAATAGATATATAAATTATTTATTTAAAAAATTAGATCTAAGTAATAAATTTGAATTAGCTTGGCCGCAACAACTTCAATTTTTAAATAAATAAAATATGTTGACATATTTTGAATCATTTTGATATATAGTTTTCTTTTCACTTTTTAAGCTTTTCTTCATCAATAACATAAAAAAAATGAATTTTCCCTCATTCTCTATGATAGGTCTAATGACATTTTAAAAACTAATTTAACTATCAGAAATGGAAGCAATCATGATGCGTAAAATAATTTTAAATAAAAATTTATTTGGGACCACAAGAACCATTGACCAATAAAATGCACATCTAATTTTTATAAGAAAAGAAGATTAATTAAATAACCCGTGGATTAGATAAGAACGAACCATTTATTAATCGTCTAATGATTTTTTTTTTTTTTTTGGTCACAGAATTACACTTCACTACTAGTTAAGCAAATACATTTTCAGTATCAGCAAACCAATAGGGGACAAAAGTGCTAATAAAAGAAAAAATCTCATTTCTCGTGCGTGCATTCCTTGCTAGCAAATCCGCTCTCGTATTATTCTCCCGTTGCCGGTAGATGAGATCGAATTCTGGGAAGGATTCCCGAAGGCTTGCCAATTCACGTAACTCTTGTACAAAACCGGGCCACTCATGTGGCGCCTCCACCATCTTCAACAGATCCCTTGAGTCTGTGACGAAAGTAGAGCAGAAACGTTGTTTTCGAATCAAAGATTGCATGGCCCACAACAGACCATGCATCTCCAGAATGTAGAGGGGAGAGACTCCGATTGTTTCCTTGTAGTCCTATCAGGTCTGTTGTCCCATCCTGTAGCTGCAAAACCCATCCCACACCACTCGTACTATCTTCTCTCTTCCATGATCCGTCGACGAAACACGTGAAGGTGGATGAAGGCAAGGTCGATACTGGAGGGGGTTGCACGGTTAGCACTTGGTCCGAGGTGTTTGCCTCAATCCATTCTCGTGCCTTGATGTCAGAGGTTTTAACCCCAAAATAAATCTGCAAGTGCACAGACAAAAGCAGTCAACTCATAATGAAGTAGATTAACCTTTGCTGTCAACTCATCAATCTTCTGAGTGTCCACACTGTTAACCTTTCTGGATCTATCATACTCGGGAGCTTTGTTGTTGGAACATGAAGCAAGGTTCTCAATCAGCTCGAATGCACCATCTTTGGTCTTGGTCATGAAGTCTCCATTGCTCGCAGCATTTAGGGCATTCCGATAATCCCACTCAACTCCATCATAGAAAATTCCCAGAATTTGCTCATCCTTGAAACCATGATGAGGACATTCCCTACGATATTCCTTAAGTCTCTCTCAAGCTTCACAGAAAGCTTCTCCAGAATGTTGACGAAACGAAGAGATTTTGTTCCTCAAAGATGCTGTTTTGGACTTTGTGTAGAAATGGTCAAGGAACGCAACTATAACCTCATCCCATGTTTTCAAAGAACCAGCGAGCAATGATTTTAACCACCTTAGAGCCTTGTCTGCAAGTGAGAATGGTAACAGCTTGCATTTCAAGAACTCGCTCGGAACTCCATTAGACCCCGTAGTGCTGCAGATTTCTTCGAAGTTCTCGATGTGATCCATCGGTATCTCAGCTGGTAATCCATGGTACAAGTGTTGCTTCACCAAAGAGATTATTTGAGGCTTGATCTCGTAGTCCTGTCTCTGAATTGTTGGTGAAACGATAGCCGAACGGTTCGTGTAGAATGCATGGGGATTTTCCTTGCAATGCTGCAATCTGATCTCTTAACTCTTGTAACTGAGTGTTCATTTCTTCTTGATTAGCCATAGTATCCGGATTAGGTGAGTTTTTTCGCCGACGGTTTTGACGTTCGAGGCGACCTAACTCTTCGTTCGAAACACTGACTAACGATTTAGTGATGTTTCTTCTTGTTCTTCTTCTGTTCATGCACCTGAAACACACCAAAAGCAAACAAAAACAAAAACTAAATTAGAAAAACGTCTTAGACTATAAATAAAATCGAATTTCAAAGGCAACGCAATTGGTCCCCGGCAACGGCGCCAAAAACTTGATGTCAGAGGTTTTAACCCCAAAATAAATCCGCAAGTGCACAGACAAAAGCAATAATATTTTAGGTATCGAATCCACAGAGACCAAGGTCACTCTATGAAACTATGGATTTGTATTTAAAGCTAAGATAAAATGGAAGTTGGTTTGGAGTAAAACGATTTAACAGAATGATAATTAAAACGATGTAAATTCAATAAGATAAAGGCACTAGATTAGGATCATTCGCCGGTGACTTCAGATTAAGGACTGAGCATCTATTCAGGATTCAACTTTAGCGCGGTCTAGAACTCAAACATAAATGTAATATTGCCCCACTGTCGTGATGCAAATATCTTTATCTAACACCCTAAATGCCTAAACTGTCGTTTGAATTCAGAGATGTTGATAAGCATTAACAAGATGGTTCGATTTGTTCACAATCGATGGCAACAATCAACTGTCGTTGGTTACACACCGATTGCTCATCAATGATTTATCTAGCAACCTAGAGCACTGTCGTGGATAAGTTAAACTTGAAATCATAGACTAGGTGATCAAATTAGCCTAAGCATTACGAATCCCGATTGATGAAGACAAATGATATTATTCCTATTTGGCTCAGTCACTATCATCCTAATTCACCATTGAAATCCCCTAATCTTGCTATGAGACTACTCAACCATGGAGATAAAAAACGCAGCAATCAAATGAGAATGATTCATAATGAAATAGCAAAGAGATAATGGATTAAGAAATCTTCTCAATAGAAAGTGGTGGATGATCCTCCAAATCTTACAAGCAAAATCCAAGGAAATGAAAATACTTGAAGGATCTCAAGATCTTGGAACAAATGAGTCTCAACCTTTATGTATCATGGAGAAAAAATTGTGTTTCTGCATCCTTATGTATCCTGGCCAGATCATAACCTGATCAGACCGAGTAGAGTCCAGATTTGGTATAATGCCAGTAAAAAAGGTCCTCAGACGTTCTTGGGGTTAGCCTCACGCTCAGGATTTTTGAGACATCTTGGGGGTGCACGTTAGCTCTTATTGCCTTAGTATTCCACTTACGGCTATGTTGGTGGATGAGGTCTGACACTCGAAGCTGAGGATTGACTAAGTTGCCCAGTTTAATTGCCGGTCGGGGGTTCGTATCAGGTATCCTATTGTCCTCCCAAACCGCCGTATCGTACCCATTACCTATAAGTTTCTGGGCTCCCTGAAGTACCAACTTCTTGGAAGACCATACAATTCTCCACCCGTAGGATGGGCGATTAGGTTTTGGGGCATAAAAAGGGTGCATATTCCAAAAATAGCGTCCCTATAGGACCCTCGCTGCTAGGGAGTTTGGATATTGGTGTAATCTCCACATCTGCTTTGCTAAGAGGGCCTGATTAAAATCTATGAAAGACTTAAATCCGATACCGCCCTGATTCTTAGGTAGACAGAGTTTTGTCCATGCAACCCAGTGCAAACCCTTTGACTGGGGCTTAGGTCGCCACCAAAATTGGGAGACTGCACTGGCTAACTTTCTGCATAAGCCTTTAGGAAGGAGAAAACTTGACATCACATTTGTTGGGATGACTTGTGCCACCGATTTAATCAATACTTCTTTACCGCCTTTTGATAAGAATTTCGCACACCAACCATTGATCTGACTATTAAGCTGATCATGGATATATGCAAATATTTGAGTTTTGGACCCTTGTAATTGTTCCGATATACCTAGGTACTTGCTGGAGCCTCCTTCATTCGTAATCCCTAGACGTTGATGGATGGTCAACCGAGATTCTGCGGGGACATCTTTGCCAAAGGTAATAGCAGATTTTTCAAAGTTAATTTGTTGACCAGAGGCGCTTCCATATTGCGTGAGAATCTGTAAAATCTTGTCACACTAATCAACGTTTGCTTTACAAAAGAACAAACTATCATCTGCAAACAAGAGATGGGACACTGGTGGGCTAGTATAGGCTACCTTGAGGCCTGTAAGTAGACCTGCAGATTCTGCCGCCTTGAGATTGGAAATTAAGACTTCAGTGCAGAGAATAAATAAATACGGTGATAGAGGATCCCCCTGCCGTAGTCCCCTGGTGGGGGTAATTGACCCACGTGGATCTCCATTAAGTAGTAGGTGGTATGAAACTGAGTTCACACGCGACATAATCCATGATATCCACTTTTCTGAAAATCCCATTTTTCGTAGAAGCCCTTCTAAGAAACCCCACTCAATGCGGTCATATGCTTTACTCATGTCTGTCTTAACCGCCATAAATTCTTTGCGACATTTTTCTTTGGTGACCAGAGCATGGAAAGCCTCTTGAGCTACTAAGATATTATCTGATATCACCCTCCCTGATATAAAAGCTGATTGAGTCTCAGAGACTAGCCGCGGAAGAAGCCTTTTAAGTCGTTGGCATAAGACTTTTGAAATAATCTTGTAACTGACATTACAAAAAGTAATAGGACGGAATTCCTTCATTTCCCGTGGTTGTTCAGATTTGGGTATAAGACAGATGTTGACCTCATTCATACTAGGTTTAATAGATCCAGATGCCATGAACTCTTGGACCATAGCGATAACTTGCGGACCCAAGATATGCCAAAATTTCTGGTTAAAAAGAGCAGTCATCCCATCAGGTCCCGGGGCTTTTTCCGGATGGATTGAAAAAACTGCTGATTTAACCTCTGTCGCAGAGATTGGGCGAGTAAGGTTATCATTTATCTCCTGTGTAACTGTACAAGGGATATGCCCTAAGGATAATTCTAAATCTGATATACCCACCGAGGTAAAAATGTCCTCGAAATAGGAAATCGCTATCCGCTCAATTTCCTCTTCTTTTTCCGTCCATGTTCTGTCAGAATTTAAAATGCCTATGATCTGGTTCCTCGCCCTTCTTTGTTTCGTGGATGCATGGAAAAATTGAATATTATGATCACCAGCAACCAGCCACAATACTCTACTTTTTTGTTGCCAAAAAATTTCCTCATCTGCCAAAGTGATGCGTAGTTTCTCTTGCGCTTCCGCTACCTCTTCCAAGGTTGTCGAATCATCACTTTACTTCACACATGCATATAATTAATTATTACATTAAACTTTAATTGCATCGTATAAGGTGTTTGGATGTGTTTTTTTTTTAACGCACAATCATCTATCTATATATATAAAGTATATGATTCTCTCTTCTCATGCTGCCACATCATCAATTCAACACCAAATTTTAACACTTCATCAAATTTATTTTTATTTTTTATTTAATCTCTTAAAATTTATGAGGTTCATTAATGTAGAGAATTTGTGATTAAATTTATTAAAAATTAGTTATTATGAACATTTAATCTTATTCAATTTACATTAGTTTGACTTTTTGAATTAATAACATCAAAAACATATATAAGGCTGATTCATATTATATAAGAATTTTTAATCACAAATATAACAATGATATACTGAACAATGATATAAAAATTATATATACTTCAAACATATTATATATATTGAACAATGATATAAAAATTAATTTTATAAAAATATATACATGGAATCAATATCTTAATTTGTTTTTTTGTTTTAAAATCTTTATTTACACATTAAAAAATAGTGATTGGTCATTGTTCAAGAAACTTTTTTGGAATTCGCAAGATGGTTGATTTAAGTTGGTTATGTTCAACCAGGGACATCAAATTTGTAGGATTTCAGCAAACTTAGGGATGAGCGGTTCAACCTCTAGAGGTAAAAAAATACTTATTTTGATGGTAAAGTATCTATAACCGGCCATGTTGGATAAGTTTTTGTTTGATTAAGGTATGCTTTTAGGAGCTTTTGAAAAAATTAGAAAAAGACCATAAACCTTTCATGTATGCAAGAATTAATGCATGTTACAAGAAGCATATTAAGATATATTAAACGATAACATGTAAGGGAAAATATTTGGAACACGAGCGAGAAGTATTAGGTACTAACTATGAATTAAGAATATTTTGTGAAACACTAAATTTAAGTTAAAGTTTTGTAATCACTGAGAATTTTCTACTAACGTATGTATACAATAATACAAGGTACCGCGCGAAGCGCGGATCACCCAGTAGTATATATTAAAACGTTGACATTATCACAGTTTCTCGATTTATTTTTTCCTTTTGGTATTTAATTTGGACGCTCAACATTCAAATGTTTTCAATCAGTTTTCTTTTGTCTTGTATATCTTATGTATTTTTTCTTTCTATATTATGAATCACCCTAACGGTTCAAAATGGTGTTGGCTGAAATAGGTGCTAACTAATAAATGTATTTTGTAGATAAATACCCTAAAATACCATAAATATCACAAATAGCACAAATCATTGTGGGAAAAAAAATATCTTACGAATGGGCTTGTAACCATTTTGATATTAAAAATTGTGTTTGAATTTCTTTATTCCAATTTAGGGTTGATATACTCCATTTTTGGCGTATTCTAACCATTGTTTGTAGGGTTTTATCGAGTCTTTCTCCTTTGTATCGAGTCTTTTTAGGTCTAAAGGTGGCTGGAATGAAGAATTGGAGTTTGCTAGGAGGCTTGATGGAAAAGAAAGGAAAACAAGATCTTTTGGGAAATTCTGGAGCTAAAGGAGCACCCGCTCCCCGATCCGACTGACCTGCTCCCAGAAGATCCACTTTTGGAAATTTTCATTAAACCTAATTTCGCCACCTAGGGTTTCCCTTATAAATCCCAGCCGCCCCAGACTTAAAAGGAGGCCCTTTTTCATAGAGAAAAACAGAGAGAATACGTGAGAGAGAGATTTGATACTTGTCTTTAAAGTTTTTGTGAGATTTGAAGATTGTCTTCCAACCTTTGGAGAAGATTTCTAAACTCTTTATCTTTTTCATTAATTTATCTATGAATTCTCGTATCTCTCTTGTTGTGTTTCGTATCTCCATGTGCGAGTAGTTATCCTTGTTAGGTTAGGGTTTTCGATGGGAATTAGGGATTCTATGTATGTTTTGATATCTTCATCTAAGTTGAATTTATTGCCTAGACTAGCTTGATCACCTAGCCTTTGATTTTAGGTTTAATTTACTCATCAAAAGTGTAGTGAATTGCTTGAATGAACTTAGATGGGCGTGTTGACCCTTAGCCAACGATAGTTGAAGTTAAGGCAACTCGTGAACAAATCAATCCTATTCGTTATGCTCATCGATTCTCTTTAGTCTCAAACGACAGTTTAGGGTGCTAGATTGATTGATGAAGTAGTGGATGCCACCAAAGTGGATTCTCTAGTATTTATGATTGAGTTCTAGATTGGTACTTAAATTGATATCCTGAATAATTGCTTGGTTCTTGATGATCTAATCCCTGAGATATTTACCCTAGCTTAACGTTTTATATATTATTGCTTTCATCGAATTTATTTTATTTGCTTCTTAAAATCGTGATAATTTAAACCAACTTGAATTGCTTAGCTAAAAGTGTTTTTAAAGAAATTAGAGTGTATTGCCGGTCCCTGAACGAACCTAAACTATTCTACATCGGATTAGTAATTTAGGATTTGAGTTCTTAATCGGGGTAAAACCTTGTTATCAAATTGGCGCCGTTGTTGGGTGTAATGAAGGTTCTCAAAACCTTCTCACACTCGACAATCAAGAGTTAGCAAGGGTAAAACAAGCAGAAAACAAAGAGAAGTCGAATCTAGCCAACATGGGCAACGAAACCGACAACCAAGCTGCAAATGGTCATGTAGCTGCTGCTATTCGAAGGCTGGAACAACAAATGCAGCAGCTGCAACAGCAGCAAAAGCCACAGCAGCAGCGTGCCATTGGGGATATGGACAATCCTCATGCTTTCTACCGGAACCGATCAAGCGGCAATCGTTCCACCTGCTGATGAGAGGCAAGATTATGAGATTAAGCCTCAAATGATATCACTGGTTAAGCAGCACTTGTTCCATGGACTTCCCGCGGAAATTCCAATAGATCATATAGAGAACTTCGAGGACATTTCCTCCACGACGAGCTCTAATGGGATGAACCCGGATTTCTTGAAGTGCAAGCTTTTTCCTTTCTCACTCGCGGACAAAGCTTCCCGTTGGCTCAAGTTGCTACCAGCTGGATCCATCACGACTTGGCCGCAATGTAGAGCTACTTTCTTGGACTACTGTTACACGAAAACAATGACCGCGAGTCTAAGGAACAAGATCTCCATGTTTCAGCAACATTCAGGAGAGTCCTTTTGTGAGGCATGGGAACGGTTCAAAGAGTACAAGAGGGAATGTCCACACCATGGGTTACCGATGAGAATTTGCTGGGTATCTTCTATGATGGTGTTGATTGGGATTATAGGAACACTTTGAATGATGCAAGTGATGGTAATTTTATGACCAAGACCAAGGAGGGTGCGTATAAGCTCATAGAAAACTTGGCTGCAAGTTCTAGGAATTGCTGCCATGAGTATGATGAGCCTATACATGTCAGCAATGTTGAGTCACAGAAGATTGATGAGCTGACAGCGAAAGTGGACCTGTTGTTGAAGAGAAACCAGAGAAGTGTCCAGCTTTGTGAGAACAAAAGAGATGAAAAGTATGCTGAGGTGAGCTATGTGGGTGGAGACTATATGCAGAATCAGAGTTTTCAAGCTCATGCGTCTAACTCTCAAGACGAGCTAAAGTCCCTTTTGCAATTGGTTTTGCTCAGCCAGCAGAAATCTGTTAATGAGATCAATGTCAAGGTAGACAACATGTACAATGATCTCAACAGTAAGTTTGAAGCTATTTGCACTCATGTGAAGAAGCTTGATATTCAGGTCGCTCAAACCGCCAAGGCAATCAAGAGTACACAAGGAGTGTTGCCAGGTAAGCCAGTTGCAAACCCCAGAGAGGTTATAAACGCCATCACGCTGAGAAATGGAAGATCTCTTCCACTGGTTGTAGGGGCAGGGACTGCAACCTGCCCAGAAAAGTATGTGGAGCATCCGCTCTCGGATGGAGCACCTGCTCCAGGAGAGAAAAAAGATGAAGAGGTTGCTGGACCATCTTCTCCAGTGCTTCGACCGAATGAGCTTGCTGATAAGGTTCGGTCGCGTGTCTACAAACCCCCATTCCCTTACCCAGTTCCACCTAGAGATCAGAGGGGTTCCATCTGTGGAGAGAAGCTAGATAGTTTTAAGAAGATGGCGAGAAGGATTCCTAAAGAAATCTCCTTTGAAGAGACTTTGGAAAATCATCCCATACATGATTTCTTTTGGAATTGCAGAGAGGCTCAAGAAGAGATTAAGGAAATCTTTGCACAAGTGAGGAGTACACCACCACCATTGAGGGTATTGCCTAAGGTTGAAGACCCTGGAAAATTCTTTGTTCCATGCTCCATTGACGGAGTTGGATTTGAAGAATCTGTTTGTGATTCTGGGTCTTGTGTGAATCTCATGTCAAGGGCTATGGCAGAGAAGTTGAAAATTGTTAAGGTAAAACCTAGTTATATGACTCTTAGATTTGCAAACTCCTCAGCAACACCATCGTATGGAATCATTCACGATGTACCTGTCCAAATAGGGGATTGCCTAGTTCGAACTGATTTTGAGGTTGTTGAGATAAGAGAAGGTTATGGTATGTCTTTGCTTCTTGGAAGACCATTCATGACTACAGTGGGTGCGATCATTGATATGCCTAATAAGCGAGTCTCCTTTTCCAACGTCAACAAAAAGGTTTTCTACAACGCCATTCCCAAAATTACTACCACACATGCCTCTTGCATCTCGGCAGTAGATAGAGAGGAGATGTCAGTTGATATTGTGAAAGAGCTTGGTGATAAGAGTAAGATCAATAAAGTTTTAGATGGAGATCCTCCTCGTATCACCAAGAAACTTAGGGAGAAGGCAAAGGTGCAGGGAAAAGTACAGTGCAAAAGGATTAAGGGTGATCCTAAAATGACTTTGATCTCTCAAGGATATGATGGAAACTCGCTTGAGTACAAGTTGAAGTGCAAAGGTATTCTTCCGTTAGAGTTAAAAGAGAAGGGTATTGGTGTTGTGAGTGGAATGATGAGTAAGGTTTTGAACATGAGGATGTCTGATTGTGGAGCTTGTTTTGGAGTAAGCTCTCAATTCCAACCTGGTTGATACATGGCACCAAAGTCAAGCTCGTGACTTAAACCAAGCGCTTGGTGGGAGGCAACCCACCGGTATGTTTTCTAACTCTTTTAAATTTAATTTCTTTTTCTACTAATTTTTGTTTTTAGCTTTGGATTTTTCAGTTTTTCCTTAAAAAAAAAAAACAAAAAAAACAAAAAACAAAAGGGGGAAATTTTTCCAGGGAGTCCTCCGTCGATCGACAAGGATTAATGTCACTCGACACTGCTCGAAGCTGCGATTCGGAATTCCAGGGGCCCCAATGTCGATCGACACTTCTTTCCGTCGATCGACACAGGAACTTCGGCCAAACTGAGTTGACAAGATCAAGGAGAGCACCTGCTTCACCGTCTGCTATGCCATCATCTTCAGGCCGTGTGACACGCTCCTCCAAGCGAAAGAAGCCCACCACCGATGAAGACGAGGACTCCAAGCACACCGCGAGTGCTTAGTCGCTCTTCTATCCCCCCTCTTTCCATTTCCGCTAAGATATTTTCTTTTCCTGCACTTTTCTTTATTTTTGGACTTATTTCTTAATTCTCTCTTTTCTTATTTTCACACCGAGACGGTGTGAAATAAGTCTGGGGGGAGTTGTTGCTGATGTCGTTTATTTTGGATGTTTTCTTTTCTTATGTCCCTTTGAGTCTGTTTTTCTTTCTTTGGTTTTATTGAGTCAAGACTTTTTAGTTGGGAATTAGGACTTTATCTTATGATGATATTTGAACTATCTATGTTTAATCTTCTTTCTAGTGACCATTTTTACAGAGCATGGGTACAAGGAACAGCTAGAACACTTCGATACACTATCTTCCAGGTTTCAGATTGACCAAAATTTCCTCTCGTTACTGGCACTAGACTAGGGAAACGAATCATATTCAGGACTTCTTTTTCCTTTTTACCACTCTTGTTGATCCTGAATAGCTAGCTCATTTTTAGCTAGTACCCTCCTTTAACCTTACCTCTTTTCAAACCCTTTGCCGTCTTGTTACTTCATTGTCACATGTGCAGCATATGCGCAAAAGGGCCGGAGAGAGATGGGTTGACACAGCCTCTAGATCACTCGTTCTGAAGGACAGAGCACCCGCTCTTATTTACGAGGTTTTGTGGAAGAAGGAGTGGAGGAAACATCATTGAGACCCACTTAGGTATGTACATTAATTCTGATATTTTTGTTTGAGAGGCATATCTGTGTAATCAAAACCCTCTTCATCATCATTTAAAAAAAAAAAAAAAAAAAAAACGAGCTGACCTCACATAATTGGAAATTGGATATGCGGATTGGCCCAGATTCACCTTATAAACCCATTTAGATCCAATGGCTTTCTTTCCTGGTGGTAAATCCACAAGCACCCACGTATTGTTTCCCTTCAGAGCTTCAATTTCATTTCCCATTGCTTCACGCCATACACGTTTCTCCATCGCCTTGTTAAACGTTTTGGTTCATCAATAGCTGTTATCGTAGCTAGACATGCACGATGCATAGCAGTGACGAGTCGACTCTGAACGGTATTAACAACATAATTCCGAAGCAAAACTGATGGTTTATGAGGACGATGTCCTCATCCAAGTTGAGTTTCTGGAGATGAGGATTCAGCGAGTTCAGTCTGGGGATCGACCGGAGACAGAGAAGAGTGAGACGTCTGCGTCGGAGAAGGAGGTTGTGTATCAGTCGGAGTCGTCGCCGGTGATGAGAAAGAAGATGAGGGATTCGGCGTCGTTTCTATCAAAATCCTTGATGTTGTTGGAGAGTCAATTATTGGACTTGAAGACTCTATTGGGCCTTGAGGCATTATTGGGCCTGTTTTTGCTCTTTCCAAAGGAGAAGTTGGATTGGGCTCATTTTCTTCCTCCAAATATTGGCCTTCAGATAACTGTTTTCACAATACAGCATCGTCGTCTTCATTGTAGACATAGAGAAAATTCTCTTTTGCAAAAGGAAATTCTCTTTCACAAAATATAACATCTCGGGACACCAAAAACTCTTTCTTCTCCAGATCATATAGGCGCCATGCCGTTTTCCCATATGAATAGCCTACAAAATACATATGCGACTCCTTGAAGCAAACTTGTCTCCGTGATGTGATTGATTATGCGCATAACATAGACTGCCAAAAACTTTGATATGAGCATAATCAGGTGCTTTGTTATATAGCTTCTCATATGGCGTGATTTCGTTCAGAGTAGAATTGGGGGTTCGATTGATTAAATAACCAGCCGTGAGTATGCACTCCCCCCAAAGCTCGATAGGCAAGTTTGCTTGAAACCGGAGTGCCCGCGCAACATTAAGGATATGTCGATGCTTCCTTTCAGCTCTACCGTTTTGTTGTGGTGTTCCGACTCACGAAGTTTCATGAATTATTCCATTACTCTGGAAATAACGCGTCAAACTCGTGAATTCGGTACCGTTATCACTCCGCACGCACTTCACATTCGTTTGAAATTATCGATCCACCATAGACAGAAAACTTTTGAGATGCGTTGTTGTTTCAATTTTAGTGTTGAGCAGGTAAAGCCAAACACTTTGTGAGAAATCATCTACAATCGTTAGAAAGTATCTAGCCCCCGAAGTTGATGGAGTCCAATACGGACCCCATAGATCGCAGTGGACAATCTCAAAAACAGCAGTAGTTTTATTAATGCTAGACGGAAATGATGCTCTTGTCTGCTTAGCACGAAGACATACATCACATGCCTTATTGAAACTTTCAAGATCGGTGGAAACAACAACATTGGGAAGTGAACCAACAACTCTAGCAGAAGATGGCCCATGCGATTGTGCCACAACTCGTATGATTTTTCGTCTTGAATCCTAGCCGATGCTGCCAACTCCATTCTACGTAAATGGAAGGTTCCTGATTCTCGTTTAGCCGCTCCGATTATCATCCTTGAAACTCGGTCTTGAACAACAAGGAATTGACCGGCAATCTGAACTACACAACGATTCTCATCCATTAACTGACTTACGGATATGAGATCAGACTGAAACTCTTCAACATAAAACACAGATTTCAGTTTCAGACTCGGCCCCAACACAACTGTACCCTCTAAATCTGAAACACGTTGTCGACCATCGGCGAGAACAATCAAAACCGGATCCATAGATCTCACATCAGTGAGAACATGAAGCTTTCCGGTGAGATGGTGCGAGGCACCAGTATCCATTATCCAAGTAGGGAAAGAAAATGTACCCGAGAGTTTTTCTGTGCTCGTGCTCGAGCTTCCATTCAAGAGTTTGACAAGATTGTGCCACTGAGTGTCATTCAAACCACTCACTCCATCACGATCGTTGTCCGTCACGACATAATTGGCACGTTCTTTGTTCTGTTGACTCGGAACATGAACGGTGGTAGCATACGACGTGATAGTGTGTCGCATCTCCAAAATTGTTTGGGTCGTGTTCGTTTCATTCTGGTTCAGGTTCGCCGTGTTCATTCGGTTCGTCTTTTTTGTCTGGTTCATCGTTTTCATTTGGTTCGTCGTGTTCATTGGGTTCGTCGGGTTTCTCTCCACAATTGTCTGGTTCATTTCATCCATGATCAATTGTAAAAATTTTCAGGAAAACAAGAAGAAAAAATGATTAGAAATTTAGATTTTCCTGCTCTGATACCATGATGAAAAACAGAGTATGATGAAAGAACAAAATCAATGTTTTGAAGAGAGTTTGAGTAGATGGTTTTTTTTTTCAATTTTCTGTTGTTCTTTTATTTCCCCTCTTACGTACCTATATATAACTCTGATACAAACTTTTAAAGACAAACATCCACCATACATTCAACTAGAAAAGTCTAGTCTACAAGTAGCCCTATTGACTTTTCTTTACTAATCTACTTCTAGAAGACTAATAAAGATGTTTGCAGCTTTCTTTGTTGCAGTTGTTGTTTCCGTAAATGTTTTGTCAATAATGTCATGCGACATCTTAATATACCTGAACACTACTAGAATTGATGTCAACCTCTTGGACAGAAACGCTTCAGTTTTATGTGATTTTTTTTTTTTCGGGATTAGATTCTTCGCCGTGAAACTTTTTTGTCACCGGCGATTCAGAGCTGAGTGGACGATGAGTGTCGAATGGGCTTAAACTTATTTTTATCTAGGCTTTTATGGGCCGAAATGATTAATTTCTTTTTTTTTATGTGTGCGTGTGTCAAAATTTCCTTTTAAAAACAAAATAATAATAAAATTAGTTTTCCAAGTTTTCGACAAATCATGTCCGATGGGTTACAGCAATATCATCGAGAATTCCCAAAACCTAATTCCATCGTCACAGCAAAACAGAGTGATTGTTGAAAAAAAAAAAAGCAAAAGAGATGGTGGTGAACTGGATATTGTTGTTGTTGGAGGCTATGGGCGTTTGTTTTCTTGTTGCAGCAGCCGCCGTACAACAGAAGAGAATGGGGAGAAGACGAAGAGAGATGCAGGATTGGGTCGCACCGGAGATTCCTCTGGATGTCCTGATCGAGATTCTGGCGAGATTGCCTGCGAAATCCGTGATGAGATTCAAGTGCACCTCAAAGTTTTGGTCATCTCTCTTGTGCTCCAGATATTTTTGCAACCGTTTCCTTGAGCTCCCATCCCAACCGCGAACTCGTCTTTACATGTGTTTATTGGACCGCTACGACTGCTCCAAGTCTCTACTACTAACATCTGCTGGACCCACTTGTCCGTATTCTTTTGTAATCGACCAAGATCTGACCAGCAATTGGATGGGAGGCTACTTCTTGCGCCTTGTCCGTGGCTTCATCTGCTTCGCAGTTAAGTTTAAGGCGCGTATTTATAACCCCAGCACCAGACAACTTGTCATCTTACCCGACATAGAAGAATCTGATATCATAGGTATCACAAAACGCCGTTATAGCATCGTCTACTTTTTCGGCCACGACCCAGTTAACGATCAGTACAAACTACTCTGCACAATCACAGACACATCAAACGGACTTGAAAAGCTTACGTCAGAGTATTGGGTCTTTCTACTAGAAGCTGGTGGTGCGTGGAAAAGGGTTGCAAACAATTGTTATCCTCATCTTCCTGATCCACCACAACTCACTATGAACGGAGTTTTATATTATTTGGCTTGGACTCATTCGCGTACTTGTGTGCTTGTGAGTTTCGACATCAGGTCCGAGGAGTTGGATTTGATGCAAGTACACCACAAGCCCGGAGATGTGCTACTACGTAGACTTGAGAGAATGTGTATTCTAATAGAGTATGGTGGAAAACTAGCTGTTTTTGACTTCACCTATCTTAAAGAGGCTGGTACCGCCGATCTATGGGTTGTGGAAGATTATAGGAAGAAGGAGTGGTCGACGAAGACTCTGGTTTTGCAGCCTTCTCAGTTGCATTTACTCACCAACAAGATATGGAATCCAAAAGCTCTAAATGGCAAGGTTTTCTTGGTACCGGATGATTTGGTTTCTCCCTTTTACATTCTCTGTTATGATCTGCAAATCAATGATTTAAAAAAGGTTGAGATCAAAGGGATACCAAAACACTGGTTTAGTAAGCCTCATGTGACCAAACTTGTTGACATGGAGTTTATGGATCCGAGTGAGAGTGAGAACGTCGGGTACCTGGAAACTTGAAACATTCCATTAAGCCTGCCGCTTCTACTTCTTATTTTGTACTAAAAAAAATATTTATTATATATCTCAAGTGATTCTTGTTTGGCCTTTTTGTGGTTATAATTAGCAGAGAAGATGAACATCAATAGCAATATGGTCTCAAAATCCATATCTTTCCTTCATTGTGTCAAGGCTGTGATTTCGAGTTGGTGTGAACAGAATGGCGTTCAGGTCCCCCTGAGTCTCTGGACCTTAACTATTGGAGGCTGGCCTTGTCAGTGTCCGACACAGCAAAAACTTGTAAGTGGAAGGATGTGCCTTTTGAAGAAAGTGGAACCATTAAAGAGGAAGCCTGTGACCAGGAGGCCCAAGTTACTCTTGTACGGATTTGTTGACCACTTTAAGTAAAGTGGATACCTTTAGGAAGAAATGCAGAGTTGTTGAGCAAGTAAGAGTATTGCTCAAGGATGATGAGGAGGCCAGAATTCTCAACGGTTGTGTTGAAGCATTGCTTCAGTTTCTCCAATCAGCCCTCCATGAAAATAATGCTTCAGCTCAGAAAGTTGTCAACAACAACAGGTATTCCGATCAAGCTCATAAGTTGAATTAGTCTGGATCGCATTCGTATTCTCATTTCTGGTGCATTTGTTTGCAGGAACAAGGAGTTGATGCTTGTATCAGGAATTATTCCACTGCTGGAGGAAATGCTGTGTAAGCCACATTCGCATGGTCCAGTGATATCTGAACCTCTCGTGTCTTGAATATGCAAAGCCAGTCATAGGTTCGAGTCTAGCAGTTCCTTTCATGGTAAATCTTCTTTGGACAGAGACTGAGATCCAATGCAAAGTTGATGCCCTTCATGCCCTTTTTCATCTCTCCACCTATCCTCCCAATATTCCCTGCCTTGTCAAAGCCCTTCAATCACTCACCATCAGTGACGACCAAAGATGGACCGAGAAATCCTTGGCTGTTCTCTTAAACTTGGTTTTAGACAAGGCAGGTAAAGACGAGATGGTTTCAGTTCCTGGCCTTTCGCAACCATTCTCGACACTGGTGAACCCAACGGGCAAGAACAAGCTGTTTCTTTGCTTCTGATATTATGCAATCACAGTAGCCAGGTGGTTTTACAGGAAGGAGTAATACCTTCTTTGGCATCTATATCTGTCAACGGGGAAGAGAGAGGGTGCAGAAGCTACTGACACTGTTCAGGGAGCTGAGGCAGAGGGTCAAACCCATCTTAGTTGCTGAGGGCGGATTCTCTGTTGCTGGAACAGATTCAAAACCGCAGTGTTGATGTGAACGGTGACAAGGATGCTCCGATCTACAAGTTTCGCAAATGAGGGCTTTTTGGAGATGGTATCAAGTGGAACTTTGCCAAGTTCTTGATTGACAAAGATGGAAACGTGGTTGATTGTTACTTCCCCCCTTAGCATTGAGGTAATATCTATAACTTGTAATCAAATACTTTAGTTTGATTTAGAGACACAAAGTATCTAATTGCTTGTCAAATTGCACAAGGACCTGAAGAAACTGTTGGGAGTTACGGCTTGAACCGATGGTAAGAGGTATTATTAGTCAAATAAAAGTTCAGTGGTATAATTATTGTATTACCAATTCTGTAATAAGCTGAGTTCACGAGTGTCTTTGTCCTCCTACAACTTAATCGGATTTTTAGCAGCCAATCGATGTAATAATCTAAATATCACATTTCCCTTTACTCTATTATCCTATAATCGTATATGGTAGTGAAAATAGAACCTCAAACCGCATAGGTGGAGAGTTAAAAGGACTAATTACTTTATGGATAGCGTAGTTTAGAAAAGTCGTGTGGTTATTTGATGATTACATAGAATGATATTATGTTTATTTGGTTAACGTTAAAAAAAAAAAAAACAAAAGTTGTCCATCAAAGGGAGACTTAAAAGATCCAAGATTCGTTTCTTCTTCACCGTTTACTGTTAAGAATGTGTTAGTGCCTGCTAGGCTGCTCTAACATTAGATTTGTGTGTTCTTTGTATAATTTCGTATATATTCGTATGATTCCACTCGGCAATCTCACACCAACACAAAAAAGTCACAGCCGCCACAAGAAAAAGAGAGTACAGGTTGTTAGTGAGCCAGTTGACTTACAAAATTTGAGATGTTTTTTCTTTTTAATCCACTAAAAAATTTTAGCAGACAACTTTTTTATAGGGTATATTTAGAATAGTTTGAAGTTTGAAAATTTAGGGTATGAGTAGTTTATTGTTTTCATTTGGAGAATGGGTAGTTTGCTAAAAAAAAATAGGGATCTTGACTCTCGTAGCACACATTTTAGTCAATATGTCCAGTACGATACAAATCTTTTGAAAATTACTAATATGTTTTCCGTACCTAGAATGCCCTTAAGACATGTTATGACAAAAAACGTAATTACGCGAATGCCATTACTTTTTAATTCCACATCAGAGAAAAGTCGGCGCCACATAGGAAATCGCTGACGTGTATTAATGAACTCAGTCGGATCGCGTTACCGCGGTATTGACGAATTAGTTATGGTACATCACAGCTGGTTTATGAAACAACTTGGTGTTGGTGATCGGCTGAACGGCTGAGTTTCAAACAACTGGCTAAATTATAAGAAGTCGGCTGGTTTACGAGCGTAAATCAGCTGTACGATACGACTGATTTATAAACAAACGGTTGAGTTGTAAAAAAATTAAGCTGGGTTATTGAATCGACTCGCCTGAATACAAATTTCCGGCTGGTTTACAAATTTTCGGTTGGATGAGTTAGTAACGTCAGGCAGGTTTACGAAATAACTTAGACTTGCGATACGGCTGACTTATGTTAAATCATTGTAAGACAACCGTAATGAGCTAGATTAACAGTTAACTCAGCCTTATTACGACTGTTTAATTAGCGAAAGATTAATTGGTACAATAGCTTGCCTTTGACGGCTGATTTATTAAACAATGCGGCTGACTTAAAATTTTCCGGTTGATTTACGGGCATCATACGACCTATTTTCTGAGACATTTTTCCTTGTTTTAATTACTGTAATAGTACTCACGTTGGGACTGACTTACAATATTGTTTGACGGCTGATTTATGTAGGCTGATTTTCGTGTTTGTTTGGTGGCTGACTTGCCACGTCAGCAATAGAAAACCGACATCAACATTAATTTTTCCATGTCAGCATTATCGGAACCATAATCTAGGTTACGTATAGCCGCCGTCATCATTCTTGTTCTTCACCATTGTTCTTCTTCGTTTGGGACTCTTCGTTTTCTTTCTTTCTTCTTCGTTTTCTTTCATCTTTCTCAGAAATGGATCCGGTAATTATCGTTTCCAGTAATTGGGTCAAGAAACACAAATACGTATTTAACGCCGAAACAAGAGGGTGTCGAGTTCTGCATTTAAGTGACCAAACAGAACTCGGCGATCTCGTGAAGTTGGTACTCGATGATTACGAGTTGAAGGAGTGTAGCCATCAGATCCAGCTGAGCTACATGTTCTCGACCAAGGCTATGAGAAATATGGCTCACGATACTCCACCAGTTTATGTATCCAATACTCGGCAACTGCAAGGCTTTCTAAGCCTGAGGAAAACAGATCAGCTACGACTTTGTGTGGAGATTACAGAGAAACAGCATAGCGAGATTAGTCGGAAGGACGGTCCGAGAGATAAGAGGAAATTCTCAAAAGAAGAATCTACAGAAGAGGAGATACAATACGATGATTACAGTTTTGATTATGTTGATGGTGATGGTGGTGACGGATCGAAAGTTGAGGACAAAGAAGACGACATATTCATGGAGCGCTGTAGCAAAAATCAAGACAAAGTGGAGGAGGAAGAAGATGACGAATTTAACAGCCGATTTGATATTTTCGAAGACTCTGATGGTGTGTCATCTGATGCTGATAACTTTAGTTCGTACGGTGAGTCTCCAAACCAAGACGAAGATTCCCCGACTCTAGCTCCAAAGAAGAGACCGCAAAACATGTCAACGACCAGCTTGCAAGGGGATCATGGGGTTCTAAAGTTGGAGATGTCTTTGTTAGACATCAAGGTCGGACAACGATACAAGAGTAAAGACGCATTGGAGATGTGTGAGGGATGGATTGGATTTTAATGTGCCCACATCGAATTCCGAGTGCGTCGTTATTAAATGTTGGGTCGAGGGATGCTTCTGGAGAATTTGTGCTTCTCCAAAAGGAAAATCTCAAGAATTTATGTTCGTATATACGATTCGGAGCATACATGTTCTATAACCAAGCGTTCTGATCGATCCCGACAAGCAACACCTGACTAGACATCTTAGGAGAGTTGTACTGGAACTTTTCTGGCGACGTTAATCCCTCAGTTCGACCTAAGCACGTCGGAGTAATTATCAGTAAGCATTTTCGTGTAAAGGTAATTACTATGACTCGACTGATTTATAGATGTATTGCGGCTGATTTTTTAGATGTTTTGCGGCTTACTTACTATTACGATGCGGCTAGATTACTACGATTGCGGTTGATTTATTATTAGTATATATAAAAGTAATTATTATTTTGTTTAAATTACTATTTTTACCGGTGAGTCCAACCCTATATAGAGATAATCGTTGCCGGTTTTTTGCATATTTGCATGTAAGTTATATACAATGAAAATTGGCCTTGTTATTTATAAACATTATAGCAAACAATTTTTATCTTAAAACCAAAAAAAAAAATCATCTAATAATTTTACTATGGCCATGATTGTTTGCTGTTTTTGATTTTGGATTTTGTTTTTAGATTTTGGTTTTTAGATTTTAGATTTTGGTTTTTGTGGTTTTTGATTTTGCTGTAGATTTTAGTTTTTGGAAAAGCTTGATTGGTAGATTTTTGTTTTTGGCTTTTTATCTACATTTTTTAGAATAATAGGATTGTTTTTCAACGTAAGTTATTAGATTTTTTTGTGTTTTTATTCTTTTAGATATTTAGACTCTCTAAAATAAATATTAAAAACTAATTACAAATTCTGAAAAAATTGTAACTCAAAAACTTTATAAATACTGAAAAATTAATATATAGATTATTATAAAAATTATTTCATAAAAAAATATCTAAAAATAGAACAATTAATAGCTAAAAATAGAAATTATACTTGCACAAAAAAAAAGAAAAAAAAATGACGATTAACAATAATATATTTTCTTTGTGGACTTGAGAAAATACTTGAGAATAGGGATTTTGGATTTTGAGTGAACCATATTTACACTATTTCTAAAAAATAAACTCTATTTCTAATAGAGAAAATTTGAGAAAATATTACAAAAAACTTTTTTAATTGGAAAAATAACCAAAGTTTTCAAAATTTTGAAAACTAGTTTTTCTTTTCATTGAAATTACCAAATGTTACATTAATTAATAAAACCTAAGAAAACTAATATAATCCTCGTGAATTAGAATTTTTTTTTATCTAACATTAATTAATTTTTTTTATCTTTTTAACACTGATTAATTCCTTAATTTGGAGATTTTACATAGTCACGGTGAACTAAATTAGATATACAATTAGGAATGAAAAAGAAAAATTTATACATATAGTTCTCCTTTGCCAACCGATCAGCTGGTTGATTAACTTCACGAGGAATTCATCTAATTTCAACCTCTTCAAACTTAGCCATCCATAAATGTATGTCAGAAATCCGGTTTAGAAGATTGAATGAAATCTTTATTTGACCAAAAAAAAAAGATTGAATGAAATCTTTGTTCCTTTAACAGAATCCACTAAAATTCGGTAATCCCCTTCAAAAATCACTTCTTTGAAACTCCTAATTAATCCACCATTGTTGAAGGGAAAAAAGAAGACTTCCTCTGAACTTGCAACAATATGCCCCAACGATTGATAACTACCTCGATAAACTCCATGGTCATCTCGAATAACCCAACTCATGTTTCCTGGTGTCGTATTATCAAGAAATCCCGCATCTAACGTTAATTATTAAAATAAAACAGTATCCGACGTTGGAAAAAAAATTATTTTTCTTTTTGATATGGGGGAAAAAAATCTAATATACTTAAAAAAATATCTAGTGTTTCTTATTTTTAGTATTAAAAATATATATTTGTTTCTTTATTTTGAAATGAAGTAAAATCTCCATTGATGGTAATTATGTCTTTTCATCTTAAAATAAAGTAGTTTTCTAACTTTTAAAAAGGTGGGTTATTTTTCAAATTATGTAAGGTTTTTATAATATTAAACCAATTCTCCCTTTCTAATATGATTTTATTATATTTTGAATAAATTTTAAATGTTCCAAATTATTAATGAATATGTAAATGCCTATAATAAAAATACAATAAAGATAAAATAAATAACAATACATATAAGTTGACAAAAGAATTCATATAACAATTAATATGCTATTTACTAACAAAAGAATGCATGGTTTTTATTTGTTTTTGGCAAAGAAGAAAAAAAACAAAATGAAAAAAAATGTTGCCTTGAAAAAAAATGATAATGTCGTTAGAATCAACAAAAAAACTCACAATTTTGAGATTTTGGATTTTGGTAAAAATCAAAAGAAAATCAAAAACCAGTTTCCCTAATTTTTAGGAAAACTACTTTTTACAAAATCGTGAATGGCAAAAAAATGATGATGGGCCATTTATCCGATAAAATTACCAAACATTTTTTTTATCTAGCTATAGTAGTTTCATTATGCTTTGTAAGAAAAATCAATCAGATTTCATGTATATATACATTACTATATATATAGTCTTAATCAGTATAACTATTAGGATTTTTGCTTTTTGCATATTTTTAATGGATAGACCCGTGAGCAACATTGTTTCAACACACACTGTTCCGGTTTTGTGATAGTGAACACCGATATTCCTCTTGATTATGCATTTCCCAAAGTTTCAAAGATCGTTGTGCGAATAATGAAAATTAGAATCTTCATTTTCCGAGTAAGTTAAACTATTAAAGAAATAGTTACTAACTAATTAATTTTATGTTTCTGATAAACCTATATCATGAATCATATATTAATATTTAAAAAGTCTCTCTAAACTTGTTTTTTTTTTTCAAGGATCCGCTTAATGGAAATTGGTGGTTAAACATAGGAAAAGAAAAGAAGGAAATAACTATTGGCTTTTGGCCGTCTCGCATTTTCACTAATTTAGCATACAACGCTGTTGATGTTTTTTGGGGAGGCGAAATTTTCACGATTCCAAACACGAAGAGTAGTCTGATGGGCAATGGACTAGCAGTTAAGTACGATGATGTAAAACTTTATGCATATGCTCGTGATTGCTCAGTACTAAATGCTGATAATAACACAATCATTACTGTGGTTGGTACGCCTATTGAGATTATAACTGATATTGGTTAGGGTTATTTGAGTGAAAAGAATCTCTTGGTAAAAACTTGGGGTGGACTATAATGTTTGGTGGTCCTGGAAGAATATTTGGAAAATAATAAAGATACAAAATCAGTACTACAAGAAAACACATTATTACCATCAAAATTTTTCGATGAATTATATTCATTGTAAATAACCAATCAAAATCGTCATAAAACCGTCGTGAATTTAGGACGAAACTCTTCGTTGTAACATGTTGTTCAATACAGTTTGATTAACGACGATTTTTTCCATCGTTGTAAAATGTGATAGTTGTAAATTTAGAGCAAAAAATGAGAACTATTGTCCCATTGGTACTTAATCACACACTATTTTTCCCTTGGTATTTAATCACACACTATTGTCCTCTTAGTATTTATTATAATGTTAATACAGTTTTACCCCTTAATTTTTAATTACTAAATATTAATATAACCAAAAAAATTATTGTAAAATAATTAAAAAATTTAACTATAGAAGAACATTGATATACGGTGTGCGTACACCAATAAATACATGTATATATCCCGATAAATACGGTGTACATACAATGATATACAATATATATGGTGATGTGTACGCCCGGTGATATATGGTGTACATGCGGTGATATACGGTGTATATACGGTAATATATGATGTGCGTACACGGATGAATATGATAACCATATAGAACATTTAAGTGTAAAAATCTAAACCCTAAATGCGTAATAACAAACCCAAAATGATTAACGTAAAAATGATTTAACCCTAAATTTTGTAAATCTCAACAAGGCTATTTCTAAATAGTAATAAAGTTATAGTGAAGATGAGTAAAAGTTTTTAATTAGTGTACACAACACGTATAAGACCTCTTAAAAATATTATAAAACACGTATAAGACCTAGGGGTGGGCGTTTCGGTTTATTTTCGGTTTCGGTTCGGGTTCGGTTCGGTTCGGTTTGTATGGTTTTAGTAAATTATCAGTCAAACTTAAACCGAAATAAGTATGGTTTGGTTCGGTTTGGTTCAGTTTAGTTCGGTTCGGTTTTAATTCGGTTTGGTTTAAGATCAGTTTAATTTTCGTTCATTTAAAAATAAACACTTTAATAAAATAAGACAAAATGTTTGAAATAAAAATACTTTAATTCAGTTTAAACTAAACACCTAAACGTAAACAATGCAAAAACTAAGAAATAAAACTCAATGATTAATTAAAATTTCTAAAACCAAACTTAATTTAGCAGGTAAAGATAAATATACTAAATTATACATATTTTTCAACAATTAGTCTTTTTTGCTCACAACTTCTATTACGAAAATCATGCAATAAGTCAAATAGCTTGCGTATAAGTTTTGCATAAACTAAATTATACATATTTTTCTCCTAATGAGAAGAGTTTTTTTTAGTTATGTTTTTATGCTTAGGTTAAAAAGTTAAGTTTTATTAGGAAAAATAAATTTACGATCTAATAGTTAGTAGTAGATCTAGATTTTAGGAACACATCTATAATACTATATATAATTAATTAATTAAATGAAAAAGCACATTGGTTTATTGGTTCGGTTCGGTTTTGAACCGAACCGAACCGAACCGAACCGTTCGGTTTAAGAAGAAATCCAACCAACGGTTTGTATATTTACTTTGGTTCGGTTTGGATCGGTTTGGATTCGGTTGGTTCGGTTCGGTTCGGTTCGGTTAATTTGCCCATCCCTAATAAGACCTCTTAAAAATACACAACATGTACCCAACACATTAATTCCGAATTCAATTACATTATAAAATACTTTAAAAAGATCATCCAATAATACCTCTTAAAAATAAAAAACGTATACCTTCAAAATAAATTCAAAACTCTTAAAAGATTTGGCACAAATACTACATCCTCTGTTTTCAAAATCGACCGCCTAGGCGGCGGGTCGCCTTTCCGATTTATACCAAATCGGTCAATAAATCGGTTGACTGATTAAATCTTGACTAAGCCGATTAATCCCCATCTAAGCCGATTAATTTCCGCCTAAGCCGATTATCCCAATTTTTTAAAATGTTTTTTTTTTAAATAGTTAATTCTAAAATTTGATGAGTCCAACTTATGTTTATATTTTTAGTGAAATTCGTAATATATTAGACTTAGTATTTATTTTTCATGTGTTTTATCCTATATTGAACACGACATTATAGCTAAATTCTAAATTATAATGGATTAACATGTTTTTTTTAACTCGTAAATCATTCTATTAATAACATAATAATACATAGTCGGAATACAAGAAGCAGATTATTACAAATGGAAGAAACAGAAACAGTTGAGTTACAACCGAATTTCGAAAATACAGGAAATTGAAACAATTTTGATGAAGGAGTGGAGTGAAGTCACAACACTAACGTGTGTTAGCGTTGACAAACACACGACAAAAGATGTCGGAATAACTTCACCGCGCAAACTTTCCATCACGGAGGAAAAGATGAGACGAGAACGGGATCTACGAAAGCAAAACTTCCGCATTTCACTTTTCCTTTCATCAGATCAGACAATGATATTGCCGCCATGACCGAGACTCCTTGTGTAGGCAAGGCCGGGATGTTGGATGAAGTCTCCCAACCCAATATCATCATCGTTAGAAAGGGAAAATCATGGTATTTGTAATCTCGATTTTCCATGTATAAAGTCCTAGTAACGACAAAACAAAGAGAAAGAAAGACAAACGAAAAAAACAAACCAACCGACGCCGGAAAACCAGCGCCGGCCGGTGGTTTTAAACACGCTGGAAGACTCTTTGAGGAACGGTTATCGCACCAAAAATCACAAGAGAGACGACATAATGGATTAACATGTTAAAATACATTAAAAAGCCCTAAAATTAATCACTGGATAATCTCCGATTTATTGATTAGGCGCTAGGCGACCGCCCGACTAGCGCCTTACAATTTTTTGAACCTGGGCTTAAATAAAGGGAATTAGATGCCAACATAATTTGTAGAGCAGGTATATTACCACACTCTTTTCCAAGATATCGCGATAAAGAATTAAAGGTTGATTTATTCGCAGGCTGATTTTTTTCTAGCGACCCACATCCACAGCAATTATCAAATTCAAGATTGATGTGGTAATATAAAAAAATTTCCTTATTTTTTTTTGTTTTCACAACTCTTCTTGGCATAACCGCTGTTTCTTACTTGTAACAGTTTTTGTTTGTATGGATTTTTTTTCTACAGGAACCGTATCCGACTTGCAAAGTGTTACGATACAACGAACTGTCTATAATTTTTGTTCTTCGTAAATTAAAGAAATTTTTGTAAGAATTAAAGAAATTTTTTTTCTTCTTCGTTGATTGCAACCCAAAAATCAAACTCCTATCCACCAGAAATCAAACTCATAATTCGAACTCATACATCAAACTCATAATCCTACCCCATAAATCAATCCTAGTAATTTTTTTTTTTTGATCAAACCCAAACTTTATTAAAACCAGATGTTTACAGTGGAAACGAACTAAGCGATTGCTTAGCTAATACTCTGCTGTAGAATTAAATTCAAAAATCTAACCAAGAAATTAAACTCAAATCCACCGATCAAATTCGATTGCAATTGTCGAGTCGGGAATCGCCTCCTCCTCCGCGGATTCTTCCAAGCTCAAATCGGATCTCGCATAGATCTCATTAGCGATTGACAATCTCAAGAAGCTTCTTGCCAGTAACTCCTATTTTCTTCCCTCCTACGAGGTTCGATCGTCTCTCAAAGAAAGAAGAAGAACATGATTCACTGATTTTTCTTTAAAAAAAATAATGAGTTGTTAAGAGAAAAAAATATACAGAGGAAAAAGGAAGAAGATCGACAAAGAGGAAGAAGATGGTTTTTGTTTTATTTTATTTTTATTTTAGTCATAATGGTATTGAATTGTAAATAAACAGGGCTAAGAAAGGCAGAGGAGAACTTTCAAGTCCAAAAGTACCCAAAACGCAAAAGGTGATAAAAACACACCCATTTAGCAAATTTAAGTTTTGGACACACCCTTTTTCCCAATTTTCTCTTATTTCAAATAACTACTAATCTTAAGTATATAATTGTATTTCGAATAGTTCGGATAGCCATTCGATTTTTGATTTGTTTCCGGTTTAATTTGATTCGAATATCCAAAATGTTTTTAAAAAATCATTCGGTACTTTTGACTATCCACTTCAGTTTGATTCCTCTCAATTCGGCTAAATTCGGTTCAATTCTTTCAGTTTTGAGTAATTTTTCCAGGTGTATGCTTCGATTCAAGAATGCCCAAAAATATTTGATTCGCATGGATTAAAAAGAAAGAATATCACGAGTATACTATGAGTCCCGAAAGGTTTGGTATATTCCTCCGTACTTAACAATTTAAGACTTGGTGCATAGCATATTCTTCAATTTAAGATATGGTCCATGGCATATTCCTCCATATATACTTAAAAAAATTAACATTTAGTCAGAAAGAAATTACAAACTTTCTATTTTACTAAGTTTTCCTAATTTTTCGCAAAGACTCAAATGTATAACTCTCGGAATAAATGTATAAAAATGTGTTTGTGTAACTTGGAGACAATAACCAACAAAGTTTTTCAAAAAGAAATAAGCATTCTCTAAAAATGATTTGGGTGAAGTTTTTTGTTTTAGCGGCTTTTGTTTTAACAAGTTGTATTGCAAAGCCTGCAACTAGAGAGTTGTCTGAAAAAGAAGATTTAGAATTAGATAGACAACTAAAGCTTAAGAAAAAACCATCTGTTAAGACCGTCGAGGTTAATGTTTTATTTTATTATTTTCATCATTTTTTCCATATATTCATGTACAAATATGATTTTAAAATTATTATATTTATTCTAATAAAAAGAAACTAATGTTTTTATATAGTTTTGATAAAATTTTGAATTTATATTATGCAGACTGAATATGGTGATATCTACGATTGTATAGATTTTTACAAACAAAACCTGCATTTGATCATGCTCTTTTGAAAAACCATGATTTTCATCCCGAGATAATAATTTCTTATAATATTTGAATAAATAGCATGCCAGGTTTCATTTTAAATTATCATAATTTAAAAATTGGATTTTTTTTCTTTAGATGAAACTAGGGGTGTCAAAATGAGCCAATAGCTCATGAGCTGGCTCAGCTCAGCTCGACTTTTCACGAGCGCGAGCTATGTTTTTTATGATCATTTAGTAAACGAGTTTAGTGATCGAGCGTAAATGAGTTGGCGAGTTATGCGAGTGAGCTCTAATGAGTCGTGAGCTAACTCATGAACAATTCATTTTTTAACGATTTAAAATATTTTATTGATATATTGTAAATATATTTTAGAATCTATCAACCAAAATATATATTCTTGTTCCCTTTTAACTAAAGTAAAAAAGAAATAATGATTAATACATATTATGATGATGAGGATCCTAATGGGCATGAAGAGCAAAAAATCCCTTGACTATTTAAAGACTCTGGAATAGATTCAACCACTTGATGATCATTGCATTGTTTTTCTTTAAAGTTTGAATTTGATTCAGCATTCGATAACAATACTTATTTGGATTTGGATTTGTTTTTACTATTTTAATATTTAAAGTTAATTTTAGATTTTAAATTACTTATTTTGTTTTTATATTTATTTTTGTATTAGCTCGCGAGCTAGCTCATTTAGCTCATGATCTTGGTGATCTGAGTTTGAGCTTATGTTTATAAGCTCGTATAATAAATGAGCTGAGCTAAGCTGAGTTGTGCAACACTCTAGCTCATCATGAGCTGAGCTGAGCTGTGCAACACTCTAGCTCATCATGAACTGAGCTGAGCTGAGCGAGCTAGCTCATTTTGACACCATTTGATGAAACCAAGCAACTTGGTGAAAACTGAAAATGAAGAAGAAAAAAACCAACTTGGTGACAATAAAATAGAATCTGCTATCTTAGAAGGAGTTGGATGTCCACGTGGCACAGTTCCAATTAGGAAAACAACCAAAGAAGACCTAATCAGACAAAAAACATTCAACCAAATGTTTGACTCAAATGTACATCCTCAAACCGCTTCCGAACCGGGTTTGCACGTGCGTAAACACTCCTCTCTTTATTTATTATATTTGTTGTTGTCATGCACCCCTTTATTTTTTCTTGTCTATTTTTATTTTATTATATATACCATTGTATTTATATTTTCTGTAAATAAGTTACATAAAAATAATTCAAAATTTGTAAAATTCAATAGTATGCAGGAGGTAGAGTCAGACCAGAGTGGGTAAGGGTGAAAATAGGAGGAGGAGTTGCTCAATTCAGTGTATATAAAACTCCGTTTGTTAATCAACTTCAATTCTCTTCTGGTTTGATGAAAGTTTCCAACGGTACAGATTTCATCAAGGCTGGTTGGACGGTATAACATATTTAATATTTATAGCTTTCAAATAAGTTATATAAAATATTATTATATATATAAGTAATTATTATTTTGTTTGAATTACTTTTTTTTACAGGTGAATCCAACGCTATATGGAGATAATCGTTGCCGGCTTTTTGCATATTTGCATGTAAGTTATATACAAGTTAACAACAACAAAAATTGGCCATGTTACGTATAAACATTAGAGCAAACAATTTTTATCTAACAGTTTCACTATATATTTTGAAGAAATTTTTAATAGTTTCACTATATTGGTCGAAAACAAAGATTGTTTTTACCAGGCATGTTTCATATATCATGATGGGCCATTTATCCGGTTAAATTACCAAATAATTTTTTTTTATCTAGCTAATAGTTTCATTATGCTTTGTAAGAAAAATCAATCAGATTTCATGTATATCTACATTACTATATATAGTTTGCTTTTTGCTATTAATATTAGTTTCATATTTTTAATGGATAGACCCGTGAGCAACATTGTTTCAACACACGCTGTCCCGGTTTTGTTATAGTGAACACCGATATTCCTCTTGATTATGCATTTTCCAAAGTTTCAGAGATCGCTGTGCGAATAATGGAAATTAGAATCTTCATTTTCCGAGTAAGTTAAACTATTACAGAAATATTTACTAATTAATTAATTTTATGTTTCTCATAAACCTATATCATGAACCATATACTAATATTTAAAAATTGTCTCTAAAACTTGTGTTTTTCTTTCAAGGATCCACTTAATGGAAATTGGTGGTTAAACATAGGAAAAGGAAAGAAGGAAATAACTATTGGCTTTTGGACATCTCGCATTTTCACTGATTTAGCATACAACGCTGACGATGTTTTTGGGGTGGCGAAATTTTCACGCTTCCAAACACGAAGAGTAGTCCGATGGGCAATGGACTACCAGTTAAGTACGATGATGTAAAACTGTATGCATATGCTCGTGATTGTTCGGTACTAAATGCTGATAATAACACAATCAGTATGGTGGCTGATACGCCTACTGAGATTATAACTGATATTGGTTGGGGTTATTTGAAAGAAAAGTACGTCTTGGTCAAAACTTGGGGGTGGACTATGATGTTTGGTGGTCCTGGAAAAATATTTGGAAAATACTAAATATATTAAATCATCACTATGTTGCATTACCATTAATTTTTTTTGACGAATTATATTCATTGTAAATAATCATCGCATTTAGTGGCGGAGCCATAATATTTATTTACTGGGCAGAAACAAAATATTATAAATAAGGTCAATAAATTACCCCCAAAAATTACAAATGTATTCTCCGTCCAATTATAGGTTGAAACATTTTTATCACGATTTCTTTTGTTACATCTTCAAATATATTTTTTTGGTAAAATATATTAAAAACCGTTTAAAAACTGATCACTAATGCAATTCTATAATACTATATATATATTTTTTTAATAACTCAGGGGTAAATCCCAAGCTCAAACAGGCTCAGACTAATCCCCTGAGGAAGGTTGACCCACGGATAGGTTACCCTCCCGGATTTGCAAATGGACCGAAAGCATGAACCCATATCCGTGTGAGTGTCCGGAAAATCGTGAGATAGTTCCCGCTGGTAGGAATCGAACCTGGATAGTGATAGCCACCACAGGCCCAAAGCTTGATCTAGCTTATACACCCACACATTATTATTATTACCAAAAATAATATATATTTATAAAATGTACTCATCTATAAACCCAACATCATTTGGCTACTACTAATTCTTTTGGGATCTTTATCGTACCATCATCCGAATTTATGTCTGATGTTGTCAAAGTTATCAAGATGTTCCATTCGTTGTTTGGATCAAACGGTACATCATTTTTCCTTCCCATGAGTTTGCACACAAGAAAAATATATGACTATTTGGATTACACGATATATGTAATGTAAGGTTTGTATTAAAGAAAATGTTTTGTGTTAAGGATATATATAACATAAGAATTGTGTTGCGTGGGTGATTGTATTTGTAACTCTAGAAAAAATACGATTGTCTTTCATCAATATCATTATATTCACGTGTTAGAGTAAATTAAATTTGAATTGCAATGCCAACTTTAAATGAGAAGGCTAGAACAACTATATGGAGGATTTGGTTTTAATAGTTTGACTCTATCAATTCTTTAAAATATTGTATAAATCTTACAAACCAAAGGGAAACATGCATGAATTATTGAAACATAACACAAACAGAACTAAAACAACATGAAACTAGATTATTACTATAAAATAAATGAACAAGACTCGATCAAACACGACGAAACCCCGGCCGGTACACATCTTTGAGAAATGAAGTTGAGAAGATCCGATTCATCGATCAACTTAACATTATTCGCAATCATGAGTAATTGGTAATTAAGTTTTTTTTCTTTTTTTGATAAAGTGGTTGGTAATTAAGTTTAGCGTAAGATATATCCCACCAAAATCCAATAATATCTCCCTTCTTGAAATTACTTTTTTCAAGAATGCTATTCCAACCATACAATTTGTAATTACATTAGATTAAGATTCATAACACATGTAATATTTTCAAACTTATAAATATTTTCTTTGAAAACAGTAAACAAATGAAGAAATGGTGAACATGGTACTCCATAAACTTCTCTGCGTGCTCTCTTTCTTCATCACTTGATTCCTTGAAAAATCTGGTAATTATAAAACCAAGTATTAGCATGTATTTTAATCTTGTTTTAAGTATGGTCAAGATTTAAAGTGTTAGAAGAGGAATTACTTAGCTAATCTCTTAAGAGCAACGTTGTCTCTGTCGAAGTAAACGTACAATGAATGGTACACATACGAAATGTTGTATTCCACACTGTAAAAAACACTAACCTTAATTAGATCTAATCTTTAACATTTTCATTTTAACAGACCAAAAGAAAAATTTTTGTTTGATGATGCTAACTTGATCTGCTCGTTAATGGCTGCCTCAAGGCCAATTCATCTTCCATCGACAAAAATATGTGAGATTTAAGGGTTAATTTTTGGGATTTGGTGTTTGGGAAATTTAGGGTTCTTCATGGGAGAGTGTAGAGAGGAATTGGGGTTACTCTTACAAACCACACATTATTATTAACCCATTAAATATATATTTACCATGGTCAACAACATTTTTAACATGGTTGTACAAGATACAGAAACCAAGCATTAGGTGGACACAGAATTTTGCTTATTGTGGTCAGTAATCATTTTATGGTGATAAATATATATTAGTTTTGTTTATTCCAGAATTTTGGTCTACCTTATTATTTCGTGCTGGAGGTTTGGTTTGTGTGGATGCTTTCTTGTTGGTTTGATTTGGTGTGGATGGTTTGATATGGTGTGTGAATTGGTTGTTTTATTTCTGTGAAGAAGAAGCTTTTGAGACTCTTTTCCCTCTGCCATCATTAGTGTTTCCCACTACAAGAAAACAGGCAGATTTCCGACGGACATTTTGTTTCCGTCGGAATTCCGTCTGGTAACTCCTACGGAATCCCGACGGGTTCTCGAGAAAAACCAAATCCGTCTCTATTCCGTCGGTTTTTCCCGACGGACAAAAAAGCCGTCGGTAAAAACCGACGGAATAGCGACGGATTTGTTTTCTGTCGCAAAATGGCGACGCCACATCGACGAAAATCGGACGGAAGTAAAAATTTCCGATGTCGGCGACGTCTGAGTGATCGGACTTATTTCCGACGGCTTATATCTGTCGGAAACTAGGACGGTATTCCGACGGTTTACGATGTCGGCAAAGTTTGAGTGGTTGAGATATCGTCTGCGGTGGCCGATGGGATGTGGCGGGGTCATATGTCGGACATATTGACGGAAGTCCGACGGTGGCTTGACGGAAATCTATTATACATAAGTTTGCAGAACGGTTCATTCAATTCCATCAGAACAAAATTTCGACAAACAAAAAAAATATAAAGATGAGTTCATATTTTCGGGCATGGATGGACGAGCCAATGACGGAAGAGGGCTCGGACTTATTAAGGGACGAGTACGCTCAAGGATTATGGGAGTTCATGAATTTACCCAGTAATGTAGACGCAGTAAAAAAAGGTCAGGATATTAAATGTCATTGTTCTAATTGCTGTAATAGAATTAGTGTTGCCGTTCATAATGTTTGGAATCACTTATATAGATATGGTTTTAGACCGGGATATAAGGTTTGGTATTTACATGGAGAAAGGAATTATGAATATGGTAGTACTAGTAGCAATCAGCCTTATTTTCCTGATGTCGTAGGGGAACCTACAACGGAAGTAGATGTTGGGGTAAGTACGGTTGCGATGGTTAATAATGCGTATAGAGAGAATAATATGCAGTCGGGTGGGTATGAGGGTGATAGGGGTGAAGAGCCTAATTTAGAATCTCGAAGGTTTTTCGAGTTGTTAGACGCATCAAAGCAACCACTATACAGTGGTTGTAGGGATGGCCATTCACCGTTATCGTCTGCTACTAGGATGATGAACATAAAGACTGATTACAATTTGTCCGAAGAATGTGTGGATGCTGTCGCCGAGTTTGTGAAAGATATTTTGCCAGAAGATAATCTGGCCCCCGGATCATACTACGAGATACAAAAACTTGTTGACGGTCTTGGTTTGCCCTACCAGGTTATAGATGTCTGCATCGACAACTGTATGATATACTGGAGAGAAGACGAGAACCGAAATAAATGTAAATTTTGCCGCAAACCCCGTTTTCAGGATACAAGTGGCAGGGTGAAGATTCCATTCAAACGGATGTGGTATTTACCCTTAACGGAGAGGTTGAAGAGGCTGTACGAATCAAACCGCACAGCATCGGCTATGAGATGGCATGCAGAGCATAGTCAAGATGGAGATATCACGCATCCTTCTGACGCGGAAGCGTGGAAACACTTTCAATCAATGTATCCAGATTTTGCCGGTGAACGACGGAATGTATACATAGGCTTATCCACTGATGGTTTCAACCCGTTTGGCAAGCATGGAAGGAAATATTCATTGTGGCCGGTCATCGTGACACCTTACAATTTGCCTCCATCTTTGTGCATGCGGCGCGAGTTCCTGTTTCTCTCAATTCTAGTTCCCGGGCCAGAGCATCCAAGACGGTCGCTCGATATATTCCTCCAACCATTGATTTGTGAGTTGCAGATGTTATGGGAGCATGGTGTTCTGGCTTATGATGTTTCAGTGAAGCAGAATTTCACCATGCGTGCGGTTCTTATGTGGACCATAAGCGATTTTCCGGCATACGGTATGTTATCTGGATGGTCAACGCATGGACGATTGGCATGTCCTTATTGCCAAGACAATACTGCAGCTTTCCAATTGCAGCACGGCAGGAAGACTTCATGGTTTGATTGCCATAGGTGTTTTTTGCCGCCCAATCATCCATATCGTAAGTCTAAACGACATTTCAAGACGGATGTACGAGTGTTTCATGGTCCACCTCCTGAGATAGATGGTCATAGCATATTGGAACAATTATGAGATTTTGGTGCAGAGCGAACTCCTGAATGTGGGGGAAATGGTCATTACCCAGTCGACGGTTGTGGGGAATATCACAATTGGCACAAGAAGAGTATTTTTTGGGATTTACCGTACTGGAAAGACCATCTACTGCGGCATAATATAGATGTCATGCATGTGGAAAAGAATTTCTTTGACAACATCATGAACACCGTATTAAACGTCCCAGGAAAGACCAAAGACAATTGGAAGTCTAGAATCGACTTGCCATCGATTTGTACGAGGCCATCTCTTCATGTTTTGAACGGTAGATTGCCTATGCCTGCGTACCGGTTAGACGCTAGGAAGAAAGAAGTATTTTTTGAATGGTTCAAAAATTTTGTAAAATTTCCAGACGGCTATGCATCTAACCTAGGTAACTGCGTGGATTCGACGGAAGGGAAGTTTATAGGAATGAAGAGTCATGATTGTCATGTCGTGATGCAGCGTCTTCTTCCATTTGTATTTGCATATCTTCTTCCAGAACCTATCCACCAAGCAATAGGAGGTATATTTGTTACTCCCATTAGTCTATGTCTATCATTATATTACTATATATGTACTAACTTGTTTAATTTTATTTTGTAGGAGTTGGTGCATTCTTCCGAGATTTATGTTCACAAACGCTTACCGTCCACGGGATACGTAACTTGGAGGCCAATATCCCAGTACTCCTTTGTAATAATGAGAAGATATTTCCACCATCTTTTTTTGACGTTATGGAACATCTCCCAATTCACCTCCCACGAGAAGCAGCCTTAGGAGGCCCTGTTCAATACCGATGGATGTATCCGTTCGAGCGTTACATGTTCCACCTCAAGAAAAAGGTCAAAAATTTGAGCAAAGTTGAGGGATCTATTGTCGCACAAAGCCTAAACGAGGAAGTCTCACAATTTGCCGAATGTTATTTTCCACAGGAAGTTAGTACTAAGGCAAGACGCCCTGCCCGACATGATGATGGAGGTGAGAAAGCAGTCTATGACGTGGTTGTTCCTGAGTTGTTTGCCCAAGTTGGTCGAGCAAGTGGAAAACGAAAGAAACGCACACTATCTGCACAGGAGGTCACACATCTGCATACGTATATCCTCAGAAGCTGTGACGAAATGTTGGAGTACGAAAGGTATCTCAGTTATTAAACTAAATGTCTGGAATTATTTGCCTTCATCAACTAACGACTGTTATGTTACAGGATATACATGTCTCTCGCACGTGCTTACCATTATGGTAAGACAGATGCCGAACTTGCTGTATTGAAAGATGAAGAATTTGCGGACTGGTTGAAATGTTATGTAAGTTAATATAATTAATTACGCTTACTTTTGCATATATGTTTGCACGTTCATTTTTTACTTATTAGATATTACGAATATAATTTTTAGGTTTCCGATAGTAGATCAACTGATCAATCAGTCCCGACATGGTTAGTGGAGGTTTCTTATGGTTTACGCAGCATGGCGATTTCATATCCCAAGTTTTGCACTAGGGGATATTCGTTCAGGATCCATGAGGAAGGACGTCAAAGATCAACTTCGGACTATGGTATTTCGGCGCAATCCGGTGATACCATGTACTATGGGATTTTAAAAGAAATCTTGGAAATCCGTTATCCTGGAATGGTGAACTTGAGGTGCATTGTATTTATGTGCGATTGGTATGATCCATCCAATGGTCGAGGGGTTCGAGTCGACCAGCTTGGTGTTATTTCGATAAATTCAAGCCGCAGATTGCAGTATTATGATCCATTTATCCTTGCGTCTCAAGCAGACCAGGTATCAATATTTACACTAATATGTTTACCTATGTACTCATACTTAAGGTTTCTTGTTCATGTATAATAACAATATCCACTAATTATTAATAGGTTTGCTACATTCCATATCCTCGAGTTGCCTACCGTACAGATCCGTGGGTCACAGTAACTCCAATAAACCCCAGAGGCAAAATCTATGGCGTTCCAGAACAAGATGCTCTACAACCATCGAGAAGTGTACAAATGTCACCTATTGAGGAGATGAATAACATTGACCTTGTCATTGATGTCACTTATGTCAGGGATGATCTAGTGCATTCGGACGAAGAGGAAACACGGGGAGAATTTGACGACGATTCAGACTCAATCCCCAGTGATGGTTCTACCGGAGATTCAGAATAAATATTAGTTGTGCTTATTCATGTTAGTCTCTCACATTTGTGCATGTGTTCCTTATAACATTTTACATTTCATAAACAAAACCGATTGTGGACGAAAATCTGAGTATTGCAACTCCAATAAAACATTAAATTTAATGAAACATATATTTTTAACACAATCTTAAACAAGTACAATAAGGAATTGCAAATTTTTAACACCTAACAATTATGGTACAAGTCCACAATAACCTCCCCAAAGGACTATCAGATGTCTGTTTCCACTCCGAACTTACCATTTGTTAAAACCATTTCATGATGTTCTTTCCCTTTTTTTTCTTTCTTGGAGAATCTACAAATCCGTCGCACAATTCACTTTTTATTGCATCAACGTCTACATTTATGTTTGGCTTTTCTGGGTTTTGGGCGAATTGGAAGTCATAGTAATGATCCGTTGTTGGAGATTCTAAAAAACCGTCCCACAAATCTTTTTTGATTGCATCAACATCTAAATTTAAGTTTGGCTGTTCCGGGCTTTGCGCGAATTCAAAGTCATACGACTGATCCTTACCTACGTTTGAAGTACTTGCACCGTAAGTATCTGACTTTTCCACCAAGTCACATGGTGGTTCACCTTCGGTATCCCGCTCTTGATGAAGACATTGTGGCTGCCTATCGTAAATGTTGTGGATGTTTGGCGCGAACTGGCTGTCAGGCACTACTGTTGCTGTGGAATCTTCTTCATCGATTGGTGAGCACGTATCAAATTCCCATGAGTAAGTGGGAATTTGCTGAGTGAATTCGTCGCATAGGGATTCGGATTCCCACGAGTATTTTGGAACAATGAAAAAATTAGCCACGCCTTTTGTGTTTGAGTCTTCATTAGGAGAGTTGGAAGACATTTTTTTTATAATTTGAAGCTGTACAACATAAAAAACTCGATAGGGAGTATTTATAGAAGACATTATATGTCTAAACCGTCGATATTCCATCATATACAATGGCCGTTACCGCCAGAATACTGACGGAATTCAGACAGCACGATGTCGGCAACGTATGATTGGTCAGTGGGTATGGACGGATTTCCGACGCATTAAATCTGTCGTAAGTAATGATGAATTTCCGACGGTATTTATACGGAATCAGATGTCGGCAAAGTATGATTGGTCAGTGGGTATGGACGGATTTCCGACGCATTAAATCTGTCGTAAGTAATGATGAATTTCCGACGGTATTTATACGGAATCAGATGTCGGCAAAGTATGATTGGTCAGTGGGTATGGACGGATTTCCGACGCATTAAATCTGTCGTAAGTAATGATGAATTTCCGACGGTATTTATACGGAATCAGATGTCGGCAAAGTATGATTGGTCAGTGGGTATGGACGGATTTCCGACGCATTAAATCTGTCGTAAGTAATGACGAATTTCCGACGGTATTCATACGGAATCAGATGTCGGCAAAGTTTGATTGGTCAGTGGTTATGGACGGATTTCTGACGCACTACATCTGTCAGTAGTAATGAAGAATTTCCGACGGATTACCGACGGACATAAGTAAGTTTTATATAAGCATACCGGCTCTGCATTCATTCATAAAAAATTTGAACCCATACTCATAACATAAAATATTCTATTGCGTAATGGCTAATAATGATCTATGGAATTACTATACGCAAAACCGAGCCCCTGGTCAAAACACTCGCAACACACCTCGTGTTCCATCAAGCCCTCCTTACGATAACTTAAATGTTATTGATGGTGAACCGACAATTTCACTCCATCCAACTCAACAATCGCAGAACTAAACGCCCGTAATACCGGGACCTGGCCAAGTCGTACGGCAAGGATTTTTTCGCAAGAGGGCTCATGATGCAAAGGTGCTGCAAGGTGAAAGTTCTCAAACACGCCCAACACAAGATTTTATTTCTGAGGTGATTAACGAGGCACCACAAGCCGACCATGATTTTAGTAGTCCGCGGTGGACTTCTACTATCGATTACATAATCCGGGAAGGTATATATATATATATATATATATATATATATATATATATATATATATATATATTTAATTATCATTTTTACTTTTTCAAAAATGAATTAATGTACGTAGGTGACTAATACAAAATCTATCATTCATAAATGTAGGTTCTTATCATAATAGGATCACACCATTCTGGACCCAGGTATATATATATATATATATAATTATCATTTTTACTTTTTCAAAAATGAATTAATGTACGTAGGTGACTAATACAAAATCTATCATTCATAAATGTAGGTTCTTATCATAATAGGATCACACCATTCTGGACCCAGGTTGCAGAAATTCAATCCCCGCGTTCACAATTTGTGAAAATAAAAAAGGTTTAGGTTTCCGTCCAATTTTATTAACATTAATGTATAGACACATTTTATCTGAGAAGCTAGTATTTATATTTTATTTAATTTTCAGATTGTTGCTATGCTCTCTTCTTTATCCCCCAATGACCAGGGAGATCTGCTTGTAACCTTAAAAGATCCTTCGGGAAAAATCGAGGGAACCATGCACCATAACATCTTAAAAAATGACGAGTACAGACTCATGACTGGTGTAGGTGCGGTATTCATCTTGAAGAATGTTACCGTTTGCCGATTTGATAGGACCCCAAAGTACCTAAATATCACAGAGCGGAACATTGTTAAGGTAGTTACACCATACGTTTATAATGATTTTTGGGAATGGTTTTAACTATATTCAGTTACGAATCAGATAATCGGTGCTAATTCGATGATTGCTGAATACCACCCAACGGAAATATGCACCATGGAGGAGGAAGATGAAGAAACTACTGGGTACGAATATGAAACAGTGCCAGACTCCGATGAAGAATAAATAATTTAAACCTCTAAAGCTTTATGTTGCAGTAATAATAAATAATGTCCTACTATTTATTGTACGATTTTATAATGTTGTCATGTTTTTTAATTCCTATTATGGAATGAGAAATAGAGGTGTTAAATATGTGTAATACGTTTCGAAGCCGTACTAAAATATTTATGTTTCTTGACTGCGATGGTAAAATTAACATTTTAGCGACATATAATTTTGACAAAGCTTAAATTTAATTTTTAAAAATCTTATAATCAACTTTCAAACCATATGATATACTTTTATATCAAACAACTTTATATTTTTATAAACTTTATAATCAACTTTAAATTGGTAGATAATATTTAAAAGGATTAAGGAAAGAAACCGTCGGAATCCCGTCTTAATTAGAAGACGGAATTCCGACGGTTTGGGGTTATATTATTTGTAAATTTTTTCCCCAAATTTTAAATCATAAAAACCCCAAACCGTCGGCATTCCGTCTTATATGAAAGACGGAATTCCGACGGTTTTGGAGTTATATTATTTGTAAATTTTTTCCCCAAATTTAAAATCATAAAAACCCCAAACCGTCGGAATTCCGTCTTATATGAAAGACGGAATTCCGACGGTTTCTTTCCTTAATCCTTTTAAATATTATCTACATATTTAAAGTTGATTATAAAGTTTTAAAAATTTTAAAGTTGTTTGATTTAAAAGTATATCATATGGTTTGAAAGTTGATTATAAGGTTTTTAAAAATTAAATTTATTTTGAATTTTATATATTTAAAGTATATATAATTCTTTATAAAAATCTATATAATTAATTATAAAAACCTTGTAATAAACTTTACACATTAATCATATACTTTAAATTCAAAAAAAAATTCCCAATACCGTCGGAATTCCGTCTTAAAATTAAGACGATATTCCGACGGTTTCGTATTTTTTATTCTTTATAATTGTAGCAAGAAATGTAGTTTAATTAAAACCCCCAAAACCGTCGGAATTCCGTCTTAAATGTAAGACGGAAATCCGACGGTTTTGGGATGTTTTTGATTTTAAAGTTTAAAAGTTCATTATAAGGTTTATCATCACATTATTTGTAATTTTAAAGTTCATTATAAGTTTTAAAGTTATAATCACATAATTTTAGTTTTAAAGTTGATTTTAAAGTTTTAAAGTTCATTATAAGTTGTAAAGTTAATCACCCTAATCACATAATTTTAAAATCACATATATATATGTTTGATAGAAAAAATGTTTTTGTAAGAGAAAATATATAAAAAAATTTACAACTAAATATTTTAAAAGAATAACCGTCGGAATTCCGTCTTAAATGTAAGACGGAAATCCGACGGTAACCCTAATTTGCCCAGCCGCCAAAAGACTTCGTAATCTTCGTCAAAGCGGGAAAACCGTCGGAGGTACCGTCGGAATTTTTTATTACCGTCGGAAAGCCGTCTGATTTCCGTCGGATCCCTTTTTATATCCACAGTCATCGTCTTCCCCGATCTCAGATCAGAAAACGAAAAGTTTTCTTCAAACCGATTGCTCGCCGCCGTTGCTTCTCCGATTGCTCGCCGAATCTTCTCCTCCGTCGTTAAGCATCTGCATCTTTCACCAAAACCAAATCAATGTAAGTTTTCCATACTTTATTACAAATTTTCAAAAAGTGTTCTTCATGATTTTATTCGGATCCGAAATTTGTTCGTGGATTAGTTATGAATTTGTTCGTGGATTAGTTAATCGGATCCGAAATTTGTTAGTGGATTAGTAACAAATAATTGTTCATGAGAATGGTTAAGAAATTTTTCATTAGGAAATGTAGATTATTTTGAAAATTTTATAAAAATATTGTTAATATTTTTTTTAAACGAATTATGAATTAACAAATTAAGTAAATAAAAATTTTAGGGTTTATGAGGATGTTATAAATTTATTAGATTAGGTTTCAAATAAATTTGCAAAATTTTTGAAATTTGATAATTTTTGGAGTTTACTAATTTTAAGAATTAGATTTTCATTTGTGTTATGTGAGTTTTAGGGATTTATTATGATTTAATATGTAATTAATATATAAATTGTAATTTTCTAAATATCTTATATAGAATATTTGAAGGTAATCTATTTAAATCCGTATAATTTAAAATTTTTATCACATTAATAAAAGACTTTAAACCTTAATAATTTTAACATTATATAAAAATAAGTAAATTTTAAACTTTAAATCCTCTAAATTTAAAATTTGATAAATTTAAAATGTATAACGTCGAACAATTTTTCTATTAATTTAAAATGTTAAATCCTCTAAATTTATATATATCATATATATATACAAAATTTTATGAAAATGTATTAAAATCCTTACAATTTTAAATAACATTAATAAAACAATTTAAACTTTTACAAATGTAAATTTATACATATCAATTTCCCAACAAAACCTAATTCCATAAACTTCGATTTCTTAATAAACAATATTTTTAAAAAACCCCAACTTAATTCAATGACATAAAACCCCAACTTAATTCAATGACATAAAACCAATAAATTACATAAAACCCTAATCTCCAATATCCTTAAAAACCATAATCTAAAATTTTCAATTAACTAAATTCCAAAATCTGCAACTCACAAAATCTTATACATTCCAATTTTCATAAATCCCAAAAAATCTAAATCTTCAAAATATGGAAATCGTAGGGCAAATTATGGGGATTTTCATAACTCTAGACGTGGTGGGAGTTCTAGTAGGGGAGGTCGGTCTCCGAGTCAGACCGAGTTCCCCGAGGAGACCCCATTCCCCGAGGAGACCCCATTCCCGTCTCAGCCCATGCCTACAGCCCACTCAGCCCCCAGCTCGTTGACCATCGACCAGGTTGTGGCGCAACCTGGGCGTGATAGGTTGACGCGTCTGGATCCAGACTTGCCACCTAAGACGACGTGGTAAGTCTTATTTTAATATGTTGTGGATTTAATAATTTTACATAAATATTTAATAAACAATTTAATAGGTTCCAATTCTCACAAAACGATATTACGAGTTCCATCAACGAAATGATGAACTCCATGCTCAATAAACCTTACCCCACGTACAACGACATGCCTCCAGAGGACCAGGACACTTGGTTCCGACAATTTGCGGTAAGAGTTTATTTTATTTGTTTCAATTGTATTTCTTATATGACGCTTAATTTAATTACTAATGCGGGAATGTTTTTTTTTTTGCAGCAAGATTTTACATGGGACCCAGTCCTCACATCCAGGGTCCGAAAGGAGTTCGACAAAAAGGCAAAGAGGAAGTTCTCGTTGAAGATGAACGAGTGGAAAGACAAGTGGTACAAAGAGGGGAAGGTGGCAAAGGTTTTCAAATATAAACCCGCTGAGATGTGGACTGGACTTCTTCGACACTGGGAGTTAGAGGCAACCAAGACGGACTCCGAGAAACACTCGACTAACCGCAACAGCGACCGGAAAGGGAAGGGAAAAGCGACCCACAACCTCGGTGCAATTAGCAAGGCTTCAGCTGCTCTGAAAATAGTAAGTAATTAAATATTTCATAAAATTTTTGAATTCTGTAACGTAATTGTATATGGTAACAGATGGAGGAGACCGGTGTCTATCCTTCCAACCTCGATATGGTCAAGTTTTCGCACACCAACAAGAAGACCGGTGAAATTGAAGACCCGATTGCTCGTGAAATCGTGGAAGCTGTGCAGAGGCGGGAGGAGGAGTTCCTCCAATCGCAACCGATCGTGGAAGGAACTCCGGTGCCAACCGAAGTTCCAGTCGAGATGACCAACCAGTTCACCTTCGAGGTTAGTAACCGTCTCACATTTAATGGAATTTAAACATTACTTTTAATACAAGTTATGACATTTGAAAAAAACAATTTTTGTAGGCGACACCCAAGACCAGAGGCCGTGTTTACGGCCTCCCTGAGGAGAGTAGCTCGTCTGTTTCGTCGGTTCGATATGCTCGTCATAGGAGGTTGGAGGCGGAAAACCGAGAGCTGCACGACCGGCTTAGGGCAGTGGAGGAAGCGAGAGCGAAAGATAAGGAGGAGGCCAATGCAAAATTCAAAGCGATGGAAGAGAAGATGACCAACTTCTTCAAAACCGGGAGGCCGGAATAGGCCTTTTAGAGTTTTAAATTTGATTGTAAAACTGTAAAACACATTTTAATTTTATTAGTTTGTAATTTTAAAATTTAATATATTTTATTTTAAATAGTTTTTATTTTTCATTATTAAAAATAATAATATATTATATTATTAAATTAAATAATTTTTATTTTAAAAAAAAAAAAAATTAAACCGTCGGAATTCCGTCTGTTATAGCCAGAAAACGGAACCCGTCGGAATTCCGTCTGTTATGGCCGGAAAACGGAACCCGTCGGAATTCCGTCTGTTATGGCCGGAAAACAGAACCCGTCGGAATTCCGTCTGTTATGGCCGGAAAACGGTAACCATCGGAATTCCGTCTGTTATGGCCGGAAAACGGTAACCGTCGGAATTCCGTCTTTCATCGCCGGAAAACCAACCACCGTCGAAATTCCGTCTTTCATCGCCGGAAAAACAAAACCCGTCGGAATTCCGTCTCCTTTGGGTCGCCGACATAAATCCGTCGGGAATCCGTCGCAAACAGGCGACGGATTCCCGACGGTTTTTGTTTTTCCGACGTGGTAGAAACGACGGCCTGCTCCCGTCGGAAACCGTCGGAATACGTCCTTTTCCGACAGCTTACAGACGGTTTTGGCCGTCGGAAAAGGCCATGTTTTCTTGTAGTGTCCGATCCACTCTGTTTTTTTTCAGAATCTTCGGAACAGTAATCCAGAGGACTCCATAGACAAGCTTCGCCTTTGCTTCCTTCACGTCGTAAGCCTTTGGGTAGGGTTCTATGGTTCCACCGTATTTCCGACCGGAGTAGTTGTTTTCAGGCTTGGCTGGCTCGTCGACGGAGAAATGGACCACGTCGGAATCGACCCAGAAATTAAGATCCGATTCACGACAACCCGGCACGTCGAGCCTATAAACACAAGCTTCTTTGGCCTCTGTCATTTCGTACAGTGCCTGGCTTCCGCTTTTCTGGAATCTGTTCCTAGCTACACACCATAAAAATACAAGCTTTAGCATGAGAAGATCGGTTTTACGAGAAAGACTTGACCAAAATTAAGAAAATATTCGATTTTTATGTGCAGAGTGAAGAGAAACTTCGAGATCGGAGTATTAGTCATTTTTTGAAGCCATTCAAAGAATGCTATTAGTGATCAGAAGCTTGTATAATTAATCCGTACGGATTATAAACATAACTCTTTAAGCGTAAATATGGTGAATAACTTGGTCATTATAAACATAACTCTTTCTTCTCATCAACATAAGCCCAGAATGACATGTTATCACTAACACCATGGCTTTTAGTAAACGATGATTTGACCTTCTTGAAGATGCTATCAACAGTCCCAGTGGCAGGGAATGGGCAATCGATCGCGTCCCAGAACACGCCCGTCTCAAGAACTTTTTAATAGTGTGTCGTCGTCGACACATGCACATGTCAAATATTGTAACATCCCGACCGCCGTCGTAGGGGAAATCCTCATCCCCTCGAGAGAAATCCTCATCTCCTAATGGGCTCCCATGTCCCCTCTCGGCCCATGGGCCCACCCATGTCAGATGGTCGTGCGTTAGTCCGGGAGGCTCGGAAGTCATGTTTACTGACCCTTCAAATCACCACGCGATCTTTTCTCGTATTTTGACCTCACTCACACGATACTGGAAATGACTTCCCAGTAGGTCACCCATCTTGAAGCTAATCCAGCTCAAGCACGCTTAACTCTGAAGTTCTCTCAAGACCTGTGACCGAAATTCATTTTTAAAGACCAATGTAAAGGAAAGTTGATTCTCAAACTTCCCAACATGAGCTAGTTTAATTCATAAAGCAAATAACGAAATTTGCGACAGAATTGCGACTGTTTTTGCTACGATTTTGCGACTTAGTTTTGCGATGGGTTTGCGTCAAATCACGCAATTGCGGCTTTAATTTGCGACGGTTTTGCGAGGGATTTCTTTTTGATTATTAAAAAAAAAAAGTATATTTATTATTTATTAAAAAAAATTCGAAAATATTTTAAATTAAAACAAAAAATTCATAAAATAATGTTTGAAATAAAACATTAAAAATACAAAGAGCTGACATACCTTAAAACAGGATCAATAAGTTCAATGGCGTCATTCAAATTGAGTGAACTACAATAATTCCAAATGTGTTGATTACATTAGATATTCCACACATTATCAACAAGATCAATAAGCATTTACCATGGTAAAAATTTAATACTCGGAAAGTGACTGTTTGCTTATTTCTTTGGCTTAAGTTGGAAACATTTCTGGGTGGGATTCCAAAAGCAGGTTCGTTGTTTTTCATCTAAATCTGAGTCGTAGTTGTTAGGTAGTTTCATGGTTATGATGAATTTATGAGATCTTTAGGAATGAGGAATCAGAGCTTGTACAAGACGTTGTTCGAGATCTTTCTGAAAGATTGTTTTCAGATTCATCCAGTGACACAGATGGATTATTTGGAATGATCTCCCACATGAGAAGCATAGAAACTCTCTTAACCATGGACTCTAGAGATGTCCGGATGGTTGGAATCTGGGGCATGGGAGGTATAGGTAAAACCACCATTGCAAAGTTTGTTTGTAAACGACTCTCAAGTAAGTTCGACGGTGCTTGCTTACTAGAGAATGTGAAAACGGAATTTGAACAGTACGGTTCATCACATATGCGACAGAAAATATTGTCGGGAATCCTACGCATAAAAGACCTGAATTCATGGGATGGTGATCTTGGTGTCATGAGGCAACGACTCCGTGGGAAAATGGTTCTTCTTGTCCTGGATAACGTTGACAGTATAGAACAGCTTCAAGAATTGGTTGGAAGAACTGAGTGGTTCGGACCAGGAAGCAGAATCATTATAACTACGCGAGACAAGCGTGTGCTAGAGCAGCATGATGTGGAACACATATATGAAGTCAAGCCGATGAGGATTACCCAAGCGCTTCAGCTTTTCAGTAAGCATGCCTTCAAACAACCTCGTCCACCTAAAGATTCTGTAGAGCTCTCTATTGATATTGTCAAGCAACTCGACGGCCTTCCTTTAGCTATTCGAGTAGCTGGTGCAGCTCTATATCGCCGGGACATAGCAGATTGGGAACACTACCTGGACCTACTGAGAACTAATGTCAACAATTCTGTATCCAAGGCGTTGAGAAAAAGTTTTGAGGCATTAAACAAGCAAGAAAAGCTAATATTTCTTTACGTTGCCTGTTGTTTCAATGGAGAGCTTATGCATCGCGTCAGCAAAGTGTTAGATCTTCTCGTGTTGTCTGGGCACAGGCCATTGCGCTCCACACTGTGTATTAGAACTCTGACAGAGAAGTTTCTAATCAGCATTTCAACCACGAAGAGGCATGCAGCATTATACGATATCGAGTCACATGACTGCATCATTTGGCTACTACTAATTTCAGCATTACAGAAGAATATATATTTACCAGAATCAGAATCGGAAAATAAGGACTAACCACGCATTATTAGTAGATAATAATAATGATAAAATGATTTGGGTGAGCTAATAATCGGATTGTAGTTCAACACATTGGTAAATGGTTCTGGTTAGAAGGAGTTGGATGTCCACGTGGCACAGTTCCAATTAGGAAAACTACCAAAGAAGACCTAATCAGACAAAAAACATTCAACCAAATGTTTGACTCAAATGTACATCCTCAAACCGCTTCCGAACCGGGTTTGCACGTGCGTAAACACTCCTCTCTTTATTTATTATATTTGTTGTTGTCATGCACCTCTTTATTTTTTCTTGACTATTTTTATTTTATTATATATACCATTGTATTTATATTTTCTGTAAATAAGTTACATAAAAATAATTCAAAATTTGTAAAATTCAATAGTATGGAGGAGGTAGAGTCAGACCAGAGTGGGTAAGGGTGAAAATAGGAGGAGTTGCTCAATTCAGTTTATATAAAACTCCGTTTGTTAATCAACTTCAATTCTCTTCTGGTTTGATGAAAGTTTCCAACGGTACAGATTTCATCAAGGCTGGTTGGACGGTATAACATATTTAATATTTATAGCTTTCAAATAAGTTATATAAAATATTATTATATATATAAGTAATTATTATTTTGCTTGAATTACTTTTTTTTACAGGTGAATCCAACGCCATATGGAGATAATCGTTGCTGGCTTTTTGCATATTTGCATGTAAGTTATATACAAGTTAACAACAACAAAAATTGGCCATGTTACGTATAAACATTAGAGCAAACAATTTTTATCTAACAGTTTCACTATATATTTTGAAGAAATTTTTAATAGTTTCACTATATTGGTCGAAAACAAAGATTGTTTTTACCAGGCATGTTTCATATATCATGATGGGCCATTTATCCGGTTAAATTACCAAATATATATTTTTTTTTATCTAGCTAATAGTTTCATTATGCTTTGTAAGAAAAATCAATCAGATTTCATGTATATCTACTGTAACACCCGTAATCCAATAATGTGATTGTTGGAGTCGCGTCGATCGACACAGCGGGTGTGCGTCGATCGACACGGGCTGTAGCTCTTCGAGGAATCGACCGGTAGGTGCTGCGTCGATCGACACAGCTGGTGTGTCGATCGACACCAGGCCTGCTGAAGTCGGGTTAATTAGATTTTTTTTTAACGCGGTTTGGCTCGGTTTAGTGGTTTGGACCTAGGGCTTCGGCTTTATAAGTCCTTGCCGAGTTGTGGCCGTGGGAGGAGAAGAAAAATCGCAAAAACCCTGAGAGAAGAGAGATTTTCAAGTGTTTAATCGGTTGTTGTCACGGTTCATTCGTTTCTCGGAGCTTTTCCGCCGTTTATGTTTGGTGAATCGGTTGCAGTGAGTTTCCCTTGCGGTTCCAGCGAGGAATAAGTGATTTGGTGCTGTGGATCCGTCATTTCGTGTTCTTTCCGTAATCAATCCGCTTCAAACTCAAGGTGAGTGCGTGATTGCTAGGAAAGCGTAGATTTCGAGTATTAGGGTTTGTGAGTGTTGTTAGTCGTTTTGTTGTTGATCTGTGTGGTTTTTGGTTTCTGTGATTGCGTTTTTATTGTGTGTGTGATCCCTGGCTTGATCCGTCGCGTTATGGGATGAACCGTGAGAGGATAGGTTCAGTCCCGAGTTTTCACGCGTAGTGTCGATCGACGCCTGAGGGCAGTGTCGATCGACACTTGGTGAAGAAGATCGATGCCTTTTTAAAGTCTAGCGTCGATCGACACCGAGTTGGTGTGTCGATCGACACTCGATATTTTATGGCTTAAAATTTGTTAATTAATTTTGGAATTGTTTGTTGATACATAAAAGTTTATTTAATCTGGAAAATGTTAAATAAGCTAGAAATAATGATTTAAATCTGTAAATTGGTTTATTTGAATTTAAATCGCGTAATAAATTGATATTCGTAATTTATGTTTTTCCTTGCGGGATGACAGCTTCACTGAGTATTTATGATAATACTCATGCAACTCCTTGTTTTCCTTTTGAGTTGTAGGTAAAGGAAAAGTGTGATCGTGGAATCGAGGCCGGAAGAAGAGGATGATAGGGTCGTTTGTTTTTCCTCATTTAGTCTAGTGAACCAGTTGGTTAGGTTGCTAGATATTTTATTCGCATTCTTGAATTTTGGTGTTTGAATTAAAAATTGTTTGAAGGGTTATTTAATAAATGGATTATTTTATTTATTTATTTACGTTATTTTCCGTAGTAGAAATGGTAGCAAAAAAAAAAAAAACTTGGTGTTACATTTTGGTATCAGAGCCTAGACGGTTTTAGGACAATTGAATTTGAATGTCTGAGACTATGTGTTTAAATTGATTTGTGTGTTTAATCGATTTAGTAGAGTCTTAGTATCATCCTCTTTGGCCTTTCAAAATGATTCCACGATAAGTTTTGTGTTCTTTTTGACTTCTTGTAGCTTATAGTCCTGTTCTGTGAGTGTTGCAGAGAGATGGACGCCGGAGCTAGAGGTCGCGGTAGAGGTTGTCGTGGCAGAGGTCGTGGTGGTCGTGGACCATTGGTGGAGTCGTCTTCGAGTGCTACTCATGCGTCAGTGACTCCTACGCATCATACGGGTTCAGTGAGCGAGACCAGTGCTAGCGTGAGTGTTGTGGGTGCCGGGAGAGGCGCCGAGATGGCTGGTAGAGAAGCGGGCTCGGGTGTGGGTGCTGTTCCAGCTCAGGATCGTATGGATCGCATGGAGGGCATTCTGACAGAGTTATTGGGGCTGTTTCCGGTGGCAGTTCTGGTTCCGGCTCCAGTGGTTCCGCCTGTGGCGGAGGTGCAGCAGAGGGCTGCGGGTGCTGAGGTTCGTCCGTCTTACCTGGAGATAGTGAGTCAAATGCAGCAGATGAGCACGGCTTTCTTTTCGGGTGATGTCAGTCCCGAGGAGGCCGATGAGTGGCGTATGCCTGTGGAGCGTAATTTTCGTTCGATTCGTTGTCCCGAGGAGTATCGGGTAGAGCTGGTGATCCACTATCTAGGTGGTGATGCACATGCTTGGTGGAGAGATATTGAGGCAAGGAGGCCTGGTGCAGTGTGGACCTGGGGAGAATTTGTGGCCGAGTTCAACGCCAAATATTTTCCTCAGGAGGCACTTGATCGTCTCGCGTCGAGATTTATGGATCTGGTTTAGGGAGATCGTACCGTGCGTGAGTACGACGCTGAGTTTGGGCGTTTGCTGGCATATACGGGCAACATAGTAGATTAGCGGACGCAGGTCCAGAGGTTCCTGAGGGGACTCCAGCCAGAGTTGCGGACCAGGTGCAGAGTGACTTAGTACGCCTCCAGGGCGAAGCTGGTAGAGGTTGCTGCGGGGATCGAGGAGGATCTGAGAGGGCAAGCAGCCGCGGTAGTTCCAGAGTTAGTTGTTCCTCCGGTTCAGCCGAGGCAGCAGCAGTTGCGGAGTGGTTCCGGTTCTGGTTCCGGCAAGGGCGGCATGCCTGCGTAGGGACAGAAACGAAAATGGGATGGCTCTTCTAGGCCCAGCCGGGGTTTGAGGGGAGGAGCATGTTTTGGATGCGGCAGTTTGGAGCATCAGTTGTCGAGTTGCCCTGGGAAGGTTGTTCAGGAGCAGCAGCAGCAGCAGCCGCGGCAGGCAGATGTGAAAGTTTGTTATAACTGCCGGGAGCCGGGTCATATCAGGCCGATGTGTCCCCATCCGCAGCGGATGACTCTTGCTCCAGTTCAACCAGTGGCGCAGTTGGCGGCAGTGCAGCCGTTGGGTCAGATTGGGCCAGCACCACGAGTCTATACCCCAGGAGAGGTGGGGCAGGGACAACATAGCGGCGCTTCGATCACAGGTAAAATTCTGGATTCAGACTTCGTAAATTCTTTAGTTGATGAATTGTTGTTTGTTTCTGCTATTTTGCTTGTGATAGTCTAGTAGGGTTCTTAACGCATATGAATTGTGTAGGGACCTTGTTAGTGGGAGGTTTCGAGTCCCATGTGCTCTTCGATTATGGAGCATCGAACTGCTTTATTACCCATGAGCATGTCGAGGGCAGTGGCATCCGTAGCAGTGCGGGCGAGCGTTCAGGGTTGGTCAAGGTAGCTGGAGGTGGGTTCTTGGTTACTTCGGGCTGTGCTAGAGCATTTGATGTTCAGATTGCGGGGCAGTCAATGCCAGCAGACTTGGTGATCAGTCCGGTGGAGCTGTATGACGTTATCCTAGGGATGGATTGGTTGTCGCATTATAGAGTCCATCTGGATTATTACCGAGGCAGAGTGTCCTTCGAGAGTGGGCCAGAGAAGTTGACGTTTCAGGGAGTGAGACCGACTTCAGGGAGCCTAGTGATTTCTGCGGTTCAGGCATTGTAGATGTTGGAGAGAGGATACGAGGCGTATTTAGCGACAATTTCTATGCCAGAATCCGTTGGTAAGGTTGCGGTGAGCGAGATTCAGGTTGTCCGGGAGTTTGAGGATGTCTTCCAGTCGTTGCAGGGATTGCCGCCGTCGCGGTCCGATCCATTTACGATTGAGTTAGAGCCCGGGACAGAGCCTATTTCCAAGGCACCTTACAGGATGGCTCCGGCTGAGTTAGCTGAGCTGAAGAGTCAGCTAGAGGATTTTGCCAGTAAGGGTTTTATCCGTCTGAGTACTTCACCATGGGGAGCGCCGGTGTTGTTTGTGAAAAAGAAGGATTGTAGTTTTCGGTTATGCATCGATTACCGAGGACTTAACCGGGTCACTGTGAAGAACAAGTACCCTCTCCCGAGGATTGATGAGTTGCTAGATCAGCTGAGGGGTGCTACTTGGTTCTCCAAGATTGACTTGGCTTCAGGTTACCATCAGATTCTGATCGACGAAGTCGATGTTCGGAAGACTGCTTTCAGGACACGGTATGGTCCCTTCGAGTTTGTGGTAATGCCGTTTGGTTTGACTAATGCGCCAGCAGCGTTCATGCGGTTGATGAACGGCGTATTTCAGGAGTACCTGAATGTTTTCGTGATCATCTTTATCGACGATATCCTGGTTTACTCTAAGAGTCCTAAGGAGCATGAGGTTCATTTGCGTTTGGTTCTGGCGAAGCTTCGGGAGCAGAAGCTTTTTGCTAAGTTGAGCAAGTGTAGTTTTTAGCAGCGAGAGATGGGATTTCTTGGTCACATTGTCTCTACAGAGGGAGTTTCTGTAGATCCGACTAAGATAAAGTCTATTCGGGATTGGCCTAGACCGACTAATGCTACCGAGATCAAGAGTTTTCTGGGTTTAGCAGGATATTATCGGAGGTTCGTCAAAGGTTTTGCGGGTATGGCTCAGTCGATGACAAAGTTGACCGGGAAGGATGTTCCGTTTGTTTGGTCCCAGGAGTGCGAGGTTAGCTTTTTGAGGCTTAAGGAGATGTTGATGAGTACACCGGTTTTGGCATTGCCCGAGCCGGGTAAGCCTTACGTGGTGTACACGGATGCCTCCGGGATTGGTTTGGGTTGTGTGTTGATGCAGGAGGGTAGAGTGATTGCGTATGCTTCGAGGCAGCTGAGGGACGCAGAGCCTAATTACCGTACGCATGATCTAGAGTTGGGTGCAGTGGTGTTTGCTTTGAAGATTTAGAGATCCTATCTGTATGGTGGGAAGGTTCAGATCTTCACCGATCATAAGAATCTGTAGCACATTTTCACTCAGCCGTTGCTGAATATGAGACAGAGACGCTGGGTCGAGCTGTTAGCAGATTATGAGCTTGATATTATGTATCATCCTGGTAAGGCGAACCAGGTAGCAGATGCTTTGAGTCGTCGTCGAGCAGATTCGGCGCGGGAGCAAGATATTGAGTCGCTTGTTAGCGAGATTAGCACGTTGCGGTTATGTGCTATGTCAGAGGAGCCTTTGAGTTTAGTGGCGGTTGATCAAGCGGATTTGTTGAGTTGGATTCTCGCGGCTCAAGTGAGTGATTCTGGTTTAGTGGCTGTGTCGACCGCAGCGGGTTCTGAGTATCAGGTCTCATCGAGTGAGGCGATCCTTGTTTGCGGTAGGGTTTGTGTACCCAAGGTTGAGGAGTTGAGGCAGGAGATTCTGCGGGAGGCTCATGCTAGTAAGTTCTCGATTCATCCAGGAGCGACTAAGATGTATCGTGATCTCAAACGGTACTATCATTGGGTCGGGATGAAGAGAGATGTCGCGACTTATGTTTCCAAGTGCAACACGTGCTCGCTGGTTAAAGCAGAGCATAAGGTTCCTAGCGGTCTTTTGCAGAGTTTACCCATTCCAGAGTAGAAGTAGAATAGGATCACGATGGACTTTGTTGTGGGATTACATGTTTCGCGGACGCATGATGCTATTTGGGTGATTGTCGATCGGTTGACTAAGTCGACAGATTTTCTGGCCATCAAGAAGACAGACGGTGCGACTGTTTTGGCTAGGAAATTTGTGTAGGAGATTGTGAGGCTGCATGGGGTGCCAGCCAGTATTGTGTCAGATCGGGATCCGAGATTTGCATCTGAGTTATGGGGAGCATTTCAGGCAGAGATGGGCACTAAGGTGCATATGAGTACGGCTTATCATCCGCAGACTGATGGGCAGTCAGAGAGGACTATTCAGACTATGGAGGATTTGCTGAGGATGTGTGTTTTGGATTGGGGTGGCCATTGGGCTGATCATTTGAGCTTAGTCGAGTTTGCTTATAATAACAGTTTCCAGGCGAGTATTGGTATGGCTCCTTTCGAGGCTTTGTATGGGAGGCCATGCAGGACACCCCTATGCTGGACCCAAGTGGGGGAGCGGAGTATTCATGGAGCTACTTATGTTCAGGAGACGACAGAGAAAGTCCAAGTTGTGAGACTGAACATGAAGGAAGCTCAGGATCGGCAGAGGAGTTATGCAGATAAGAGGCGGCGAGAGCTTGAATTTGCAGTGGGAGATCGTGTGTATCTCAAGATGGCTATGTTGTGGGGTCCTAACCGAGCCATAGCAGAGAACAAGCTCAGTCCACGGTTTATGGGTCCGTTCCCGGTAGTGGAGCGAGTTGGGCCGGTGGCTTATCGGCTTGAGTTACCCCCGATCATGAAGGCATTTCATAAGGTTTTTCATGTGTCGATGTTGAGGAAGTGTCTGCATGAGTCGGAGGAGCTAGTGCCTGAGATTCCTGCGGATCTTCAGCCTGATTTGACGGTTCCGGCGATGCATGTGAGGATTCTCGAGAGGAGAGTCAAGGTGCTGCGTCGGAAGAAGATTCCTTTGTTGCGGATTCTGTGGGATTGCGCTGGTTTTGAGGAGGAGACCTGGGAACCCGAGGCAAAGATTATGAGCTTTATTTCTCTTTATGGTTTCGGTTTAGTCTGTTTAGCATGATGATGCTTTTGTATCGTTGTATTTTCGTGTGTTGTAACGATTATACTTTTCGAGATTTATAAGATGGAGTTGTTCTTATTTATCTGTGTTATAAGATGAGTCTTTCTTATATGAGATGTGGTGATATCCCGGGTTTGGGAGTATTGAGTTGACCACGAGAGGCAGTTAGTCGATAGATGTTTATAGTCGTTTTAGAATTGATTACTTTAGGGGCTGCGGTCTTTCATTTTTGTTTTGAGAGGATGCGTTCTCTTGAGGGATTGTGTAGCTTTCCCTGTGTACCCGGAGCTTAACGGATGTGTCCTGAGAGTGGAAGGGGCACGAGGCACCGATAGCTCAAAGGATGCGTCCTGCGAGTGAGAGGGGTGCGGGCACCGATAGCTCAAAGGATGCATCCTACGAGTGAGAGGGGTGCGGGACACCGATAGCTCGAGGTATGCGTCCCGAGAGTGTGAGTGGTGTGACACCGATAGCTCAAGGGATGCGTCATGCGAGTGAGAGTGGTGTGGAATGAGTTAAGAGTAATAGATGTCTGAAAACGGACGTATGAACATGAGACTGAACGAGGGCCTCGGAGATCGGATTTGATCTCGGATAGTCGACCGGGTTGGGTCGGGTTTGGAGTCTTTGATAGACGGTTTTGTAGGAATTCGAGGACGAATCCATTGTTAGTGGGGGAGAATTGTAACGCCCGTGATCCAATAATGTGATTGTTGGAGTCGCGTCGATCGACACAGCGGGTGTGCGTCGATCGACACGGGCTGTAGCTCTTCGAGGAATCGACCAGTAGGTGCTGTGTCGATCGACACAGCTGGTGTGTCGATCGACACCAGGCCTGCTGAAGTTGGGTTAATTAGATTTTTTTTAACGCGGTTTGGCTCGGTTTAGTGGTTTGGACCTAGGGCTTCAGCTTTATAAGTCCTTGCCGAGTTGTGACCGTGGGAGGAGAAGAAAAATCGCAAAAACCCTGAGAGAAGAGAGATTTTTGAGTGTTTAATCGGTTGTTGTCGCGGTTCATTCGTTTCTCGGAGCTTTTCCGCCGTTTGTGTTTGGTGAATCGGTTGCAGTGAGTTTCCCTTGCGGTTCCAGCGAGGAATCAGTGATTTGGTGTTGTGGATCCGTCATTTCGTGTTCTTTCCGTAATCAATCCGCTTCAAACTCAAGGTGAGTGTGTGATTGCTAGGAAAAGCGTAGATTTCGAGTATTAGGGTTTGTGAGTGTTGTTAGTCGTTTTGTTGTTGATCTGTGTGGTTTTTGGTTTCTGTGATTGCGTTTTTATTGTGTGTGTGATCCCTGGCTTGATCCGTCGCGTTATGGGATGAACCGTGAGAGGATAGGTTCAGTCCCAAGTGTTCACGCGTAGTGTCGATTCATTTTTAAAGTCTAGCGTCGATCGACACCGAGTTGGTGTGTCGATCGACACTCTATATTTTATAGCTTAAAATTTTTAATTAATTTTGGAATTATTTGTTGATACGTAAAAGTTTATTTAATCTGGAAAATGTTAAATAAGCTGGAAATAATGATTTAAATCTGGAAATTGGTTTATTTGAATTTAAACCGCGTAATAAATTGATATTCGTAATTTATGTTTTTCCTTGCGGGATGACCGCTTCACTGAGTATTTATGATAATACTCACGCAACTCCTTGTTTTCCTTTTGAGTTGTAGGTAAAGGAAAAGTGTGATCGTGGAATCGAGGCCGGAAGAAGAGGATGATAGGGTCGTTTGTCTTTCTCATTTAGTCTAGTGAACTAGTTGGTTAGGTTGCTAGATATTTTATTCGCATTCTGGTGTTTGAATTAAAAATGGTTTGAAGGGTTATTTAATAAATGGATTATTTTATTTATTTATTTACGTTATTTTCCGCAGTAGAAATGTTAGCAAAAAAAAAAAAAAAACTTGGTGTTACATCTACATTACTATATATAGTTTGCTTTTTGCTATTAATATTAGTTTCATATTTTTAATGGATAGACCCGTGAGCAACATTGTTTCAACACCACGTTGTCCCGGTTTTGTTATAGTGAACATCGATATTCCTCTTGATTATGCATTTTCCAAAGATTCAGAGATCGTTGTGCGAATAATGGAAATTAGAATCTTCATTTTCCGAGTAAGTTAAACTATTACAGAAATATTTACTAATTAATTAATTTTATGTTTCTCATAAATCTATATCATGAACCATATACTAATATTTAAAAATTGTCTCTAAAACTTGTGTTTTTTTTTCAAGGATCCACTTAATGGAAATTGATGGTTAAACATAGGAAAAGGAAAGAAGGAAATAACTATTGGCTTTTGGCCATCTCGCATTTTCACTGATTTAGCATACAACGCTGATGATGTTTTTTGGGGTGGCGAAATTTTCACGCTTCCAAACACGAAGAGTAGTCCGATGGGCAATGGACTACCAGTTAAGTACGATGATGTAAAACTGTATGCATATGCTCGTGATTGTTCGGTACTAAATGCTGATAATAACACAATCATTAGGGTGGCTGATACGCCTACTGAGGTTATAACTGATATTGGTTGGGGTTATTTGAAAGAAAGTACGTCTTAGTCAAAACTTGGGGGTGGACTATGATGTTTGGTGGTCCTGGAAAAATATTTGGAAAATACTAAATATATTAAATCATCACTATGTTGTATTACCATTAATTTTTTTTGACGAATTATATTCATTGTAAATAATCATCGCATTCAGTGGCGGAGCCATAATATTTATTTATTGGGAGCAGAAACAAAATATTATAAATAAGGTCAATAAATTACCCCCAAAAATTACAAATGTATTCTCCGTTCAATTATAGGTTGAAACATTTTTATCACGATTTCTTTTGTTACGTCTTCAAATATATTTTTTTGGTAAAATATATTAAAAACCGTTTAAAAACTGATCACTAATGCAATTCTATAATACTATATATATATATATATATATATTTTTTTTTTTAATAACTCAGGGGTAAATCCCAAGCTCAAACAGGCTCAAACTAATCCCCTGGGGAAGGTTGACCCATGGATAGGTTACCCTCCCGAGTTTGCAAATGGACCGAAAGCATAAACCCATATCCGTGTGAGTATCCGGAAAATCGTGAGGTAGTTCCCATTGGTAGGAATCGAACCTGAATAGTGATAGCCACCACAGGCCCGCCCTTACCATTGGGCCACGATCAACCAGAAAATATAATACTGTTTTAGCAATCATTATTCCTAAGAAATATCTCTAACGATTGCAGTTGTGGTAGCAACATGCAAAGTCAAACATAAATTCAAAATCTTATATACCAAATGATAAGAAAGATACTTCTTAGTTCTATCACCACATGTGCTAAGTCTCCAAAATTTCTCAAATCAGCAAACATTCCATCTTTTCGTACATCTTTGTACTATTAAAAATGAAGTATAATTAGAAAAATGCCCCTACCCTTAGAGCTAAAATTACAGATATTACCAATGCCATTATGGATTTCTAAAGACAATCTTCAAGGGTAAAGTGGTATTTAAAAAAAATTAAGAACAAAAATAACCTTTAACGTCAACCATGATCCAAACCAAAAAGTTGGAGCAAACCCGTCCGACCCATTAGAAAAACGTGGATCCTCCCCTATTTTTAAATCTTGACCGTTCGTTTTATTAGTTGTAATCTCAACCGTTAGTTTTAAGGAAATTAATTATAACAAAAACGAATGGGTTGGAAGAAAATAAGAAAGATTTGGGTCGTTAATCTTATATGTGCTTATTAGGTAAATTTGGGCTTGGAAGTAATAAAAAACGAAAATAGAAGAAAAGAAGGAAGATTTGGGTTGTGTCTTCTTGAGGGAGAATGATCATTTCCCCCCAAAATACTTTCGCATCCTCCAAATTCCCCCAGAACTTTCAAGCTCAGTTTAATTGCACCAAATCATAACTTCGTAGGCTAATTCCCCCAAAACAGAAAATTTATAAACTGAAGCCCCAATTCGACAAATCCTTCGGTTTACTGACCTGGTTATGGTTGTGTTTAACTGTTATTAAACCGATGATGACCCGATTAACACATAAAACCGATTTCGGATCCCTAATTGTTTTTAACTATCGAACAACACAGAGAAATCCCCAAATCGCTTGAACCCTAATTTTCGAATACCCAGATTCTCTCTTTCTCTCGATGGATCTTGCTTTGCGAGACGTGGATGTTGAGTGGGAAGGATTCATTGGTGACGATGGTACTAGTTACAATCAGGACGACGGAGGTGGAGGCTCGTCTGACGATGACAATCCCGTAGAACGAAACGAGCTGGAGATTCAGCAAGACTTGGACGATATTGAAGATGAGCCACCCATTAGGCACAATGAATACCCAGATTCATAAGATTCTGAAACAGAGCAAGTGAGAGGGAGGAAACGTCAGAAGGGTTATGAGTATCGAGGAAGAACTGAAGATCATCTCTTCAAAGGTCAGACGTACTTTAATGGAGTTGCCTTCAAAGATGCCATTCTGGATTATGCTCTTAGTACAATGACGAACATCAGACATGTTAGATTCGATAAAGATCGTCTTGCTTATAAGTGTATCGGGAAGTGTATCTCGAATGAGGAATGTAGATGGAAGGTTTATTGTGCTATCTTGTCAAAGACGGATCTATGGACTGTGAAGAAGTATGTTGGAGCTCATGCTTGCACACCGAATGGAGAATGTTACATGTTTAAGGTTACAAAGATTGCTAGGGTTTTCTTAGATAATATTAGGGAAGAACCAGATTATTACATGCCTGCGGTGATTGAGAAGGTTATTAAACGTGATTGGGGCATCAATGTTAGCAGAGATCAGTGCTATTCTGCCAGGAAGAAAGCAAGGCGGTGGATACAGATTGAGTATGATGAGCAATTTAAAAGACTAAGGGACTATGCCAATGAATTGCTAGTGTCTAATCTTGGGTCAAGTGTTGAAGTGGACTGCACTGTGAATAAGGCTGATGAAGATGTGTTTAACAAGTTTTATGTTTGCCTTGAACCATTGAAAAGGTCGTGGAAACAAACATGTAGGCCGCTTATTGGAGTTGATGGTGCTTTCATGAGAGGAAAGATGAAGGGGCAAGTGTTATCTGCTATTGGACGAGATGGTGATAACCGCATTTATCCAGTAGCATGGGCTGTTGTTGGTTCTGAGACGACAGATAGTTGGGGCTGGTTCTTTAAAAAATTGAGGGCTGATCTCAGTCTAGGTGAAGGAGAAGGATTCATCCTTGTTTCAGATCGGTCTAAGGTACGTTTGTTCTTGCTGATTATTGATTCGAGAATTGTTTTTTTTTTATTAACAGTTTTTGTTATTGTTATAGGGCCTTATCCGGGCTGCGAAGAATGAGTTGCCGCAGATAGAGCATAGAATGCGCTGCAGACACATTTATGGAAATCTGAAGAAGAAACATGGTGAGAAGACTCAGATGAAGAATTTCTTTTGGAATCTAGCATGGAGTTATAACGAGACAAAGTACGAGAGGCATCTAGATCATCTCTTCAACTATGACACAGTTGTTCATAGAGATGTGTTGGCTGAGGATCCGAAAACTTGGGTGAGAGCTTCATCTACCCATTGAAAAACATGCCCATCATTCTTCAACTACAACAAATAAAACAGCTTTCGATTACATCCGATAGTATCAATTGTAACCGATTAACTCAGAACATACTAACCTTGAGATGACTAGCATAGCCACAACGGAAGTATCTCAGACCCGGATTATCAACGTTGGTCGATGTCTTCGTTACAATTTGAGCTCCACACCAACATTTTGCTGGGATTCCTTGAACAATTGAGCTACCTGGTCTACGTACTCTTCCCATTGAGTTTCCAGTCGAGCTACTTGAGCTGGCCATCTTTATGACGGGCACATTCGAAAATGAAGGAAGAAGAGATTGCCTGCTCTCTTTTCCACCCGGATTTTCTGAATTCAAATGATTTCAGGTGGCTCTATTTTTAGGGTTCTTCACTTCTGGGTTTGAAAACGATTGGGGGATTTCGTGATTTAGGGATTGCGAGAATAAGAACTTTAATCGGGTCAAGTCTTGGTCAAAAGATCTGATCCATGGGTCATCATCGGTTTAGAAACGGTTTAACGAAACCAGATACGGTTCGGGCTATAGTAAACCGAAGGATTTGTCGAATTGGGGCTTCGGTTTATAAACTTTATATTTTGGGGGAATTAGCCCACGAAGTTATGAATTGGTGCAATTAAACTGAGCTTGAAAGTTTTGGGGAATTTGGAGGATGCGAAAGTATTTTGGGGGGAAATGACCATTCTCCCGTCTTCTTGAATATTCCTTTTTTTAAAAATCCGTATTTTTTTAAAAAATCAAATTTATATTTCTGTTGATATTTAAGGATATTTGGTTGGAAATAATATCATAACAACTTACCATGCTTGATTTGTTTCAACTTTAGTATCCCTAAAAATATTCTGAAATACCTTATTTATTTGATTTATGATGATATTGCAAAAAAAAAAAAAAAAACCCTAGCCCAAACCTCTCCTATATAACACGATCAAAATTTTATTCACCTTCCAAGCTACATTCAAAAACGTCGTTTTAAGAGGAAACGAAGAACGGCCACCACATAAAAATAGGTATGTAGCTTACTTTTGTACTTCATTTTGGCGACCTCGGTCTTTTTTTGGTGGTTCGTTTTTTCTTATATCATGCTGATTCAAAATGATTTAGCATGTTCTTACTGTTTTGTTTTGTTTTCCCACTTTTCATATCTTTTCGATTCGATCGTTATGGGTGTTGCCATGGTTAACCGAGAATAATTTGTCCGATAAAAAGAGAAATCGATGCGAGATGCCACTTAAATGATGTATGGAAAACAAAGATCTATGGATATCGGATTGAATAGAACCATTTTTCGTTTGTTATTCTTTTAATTGTTTTGTTTTCTCATTTTATGTTTTTTGCTATTCTCATAAATAACAAACAGATGTGGGTTTTTTATTTATTTATTTTGGTCCCTTTCTTTTATCATTCTAATTCAAATGACTAGGCATGTTCTTGCTTTCTATTGTTTTGTTTTCCTACTTTTTGTTTTTTTTTTCTTTTTGATATTCGATCGATATCGGTGTTGCCATGATTAACCTGGAAATGGTTTTTCCGATAATGTGAGAAATTGATGCGAGATGCCAGGGAGATGTATGGAACACAAAGATCTATGGATTCCGGATTGAAAAGAACAATTTTTCGTGGGATATTCCTATATTTTTTCTCTTTGCTCATTTTATGTTTTTCTCTATTCGCATTAAGAACAAACATATTAAGAACAAACGAATGTGAGTTTTTGATTTTTGCTTTCATGAAAATTTTAATAGGTGACGATTATCTTTATTTTCAATGATAGATCTTAGATTTTTAGAATACGAAATATTACCTAATTATTAAATTCAACATAAAGAAGTAAAGCCTAATTATTTAGTTATATGAAATATTTTAAAAGATTTGATAACCAATGAAATCAAAACAAATCAATTAACTTAATATGAAATTTACAAATTTAACTAACTATAAAATATTTTAGCTACATTTAAGGAAACTAACTTACATATATACTTATATTAACATATCTAAGTTGATATTTATTATCCACAAATTGTTAAAAAAAATCGTGGAGTATTTTTTAAAAGAATAAATATATTGGTTTTTTAGGAAACAGTTAATAGTTTCCATAATCAAAAAAATTCAAAAGAGATAAAACAAATATTTCGGAACATACACATAATTTTAGAATCAACACTTTAATTGCTTAATCATTGTAAATTTAATTTCCAAAACAATAAAATATAATTTCCATAACTAAAATGAAATAATACCTAATTATTAAATTGTAGAATATTCTTTGAATATGAGCGGCCAAAAAAAAAATTATAAATCGAAAACAAATATTTCAGAATATACACATAAATTCAGAATCAATTCTTTAATTTCATAATCATTGTAAATCTGATTTCCAAAATAATAAAATCTTCCGTAACTAAATTGAACAAATACCTAATTATGTGTTATTTAAAATCCCACAAATTTGTCCTTAAATCTTCGACTATAAATAAGTATATCTAAAACATATCTTTTTAATAAGATAAGGAATTATGCATAATTTAGGAATTTAAGGATTTTTTCTTAAGTATATCTAAAACGCACGCGCAATATGATTTTTTCTTTTATTAGCACTTCTGTTCCCTATTGGTTTACTGATACAAACAATGTATTTGCTTAACAAATAGTGAAGTGTGTTTTGTGACAAAAAAAAAAAAAAAAAAGATAAGGAATTCCTAAATTATGCATATTTCCTAAAATTGAGGTATCTGATAATAAATAAGATACTAAAACCCTGCGTATATTTTTCCAGGGTACTAAACCATATCTTTTTCGTAATTTCGGCTTTATTATTATTAATATAATTGCCGATTTATTTTTGTAAGCAAAAGAGTAAATTACGTTATATTTAATGAAATAAAACACAATTGAATCGTAATTGATTTCTTTCAAATGTAGTAGTTCTAAAAATCCTCACATTATTCCTTATTTTTTTATACTTTCGAATATTTAAATCAATTTATTTTTCAAAAGTGATTTGGATTATACTTGCGTTGACTATATTTTAGAATACAATTAATTTCTAGTACTAGATTTTAGGAAAAAAATAAGTTTGTTATAGAGATTTGCGAAGAAAACATTAAGAATATCCCTAAAAATTCTGGGAACTTAATAGGAAATATAGTATTTCTAAAAAACTATGATTTTGCCGTGATTTAATTATTCACAAATTAAAAACCTATATGGCAATGAATTGGGGTCAACGATATTGATTTCATTATTAGAATTGATTTTTGTTTTATTTTTTTAAAATACGGTTAATTAACGAAAACTATGGAAAACTTCCACAAAATCTAAAACTACTACAATTATAGTTGACCAAAAAAATATTTTTCACACAATCTCTCAATTAAATAAAATCTTAAACTATTTCCTAAAATCATGTGATTATACTATTATGGAAAAGTGTCAAAAATCTTTAAATCACTATTGATCTCTCTTTTGCAAGAAAAAAACTTACCTATTTTTACGGTTCTAATTAAATAGTTTCTAAAACCATATAATTATTGATTTTGGTTTTGGTTTTGTTAACTAAATAATGAATATCAAAAAATTTTAAGAAAATATAAAAGGGTTGCCATATTTTATTTGACTAAACTCGATTATGATGAGATCTTAATTATGGAATTTGATAATTTTAATTCAATTCACGGGTCAATTTTAAAACAAACGTAAAATAAAATTTTACCACCAATTGAAGCGATATTTAGGAATACGTTAATAACTATTGGATTTTTTATTTATGCATAACCTAAACCCTAATAACATACCCTATATAAGAGACAATATTAATTGAGAAAAAGATTGTTATAAATAATTTATGATACAAAAAGATTTGCAATAGTTAATTACATATTTTATTCTCAAATATCTCCAATAGAAAAGAAGAATGAATTATTAACTATTGCATATTTAATAATTATCTCCAATTAAGATTTGCAATAGTCCTGAAGTATTCCCTATAAAGAAACGGGATGAGAAATTCAGTTGCGAGAAAAGAAATAACGGCAAGAGAACGTGGACGAAATCCATAAAATTGGGGAATTTAGAGAAATTTGTGCAATTTTAGAAATTTGGGAAATTTCGGAACATCTCAGTAATTTTTAAAAAAATAATATTTCGGGATACATAACGGGAAATAAGCGTAACATGTCGGGAACAGATAATTTGAGTATTAGAAAAACTCCCGAAGTATTCCCAGTAAAGAAACAGGATGAGAAATTCGGGTACTAGAAAGTACATAACGACTAGGTGCTGGAACGAGAACCGGAAATTTTGTGAAATATCAGGAACAGCGGTGTCATGATATTTTACATCGCTAACGCCACAATAATTCTCAAGCCGGAGAAAAGGAAACAACGCTTTTATTTTTTGAAATAATTCTCAATCCAAAGAAAAGGAAACGACGTTTTTTCACAATAATGTTGAATTTTCTTTTTCATTACTTAATTTTTATAAAAATATCTCTTTTAATTTGATCGAATTATTTATGATTTCGAAATTACATTTATTGGACGAGGATATTATTTTCCAATTGGTTTGGTTCTTTTAAGATTCAATTGTTTCTTTTTTCCAAAAGGTCATGAACCAATAAGTTCACAAAATTATCATTTTATATAAATTCATCGGTCTTTCATATATACAACTATATGTCACAATCAAATAAGTTCATTTGCTCACTGCCAACGCACTATACAACTATGTAAACGCACTACAAAGACACCAATTTCATAAACATTAGAAAATTACCCGCGTTATACGCGGGATAAAATAATTATCGAATAAAATCAATAATTTTAGTTAAAAAATTATTATGGTGAATTATTATACATAATCTAAGATCCATTTTATATATTTGAAAGTTGCGATTATTTTGTATAAAATTGTGTTTCACTCGTAAAATAATTAAACTAACAAATTTCATTAATAATTATTTTACTTGTGGGAAGGTGTATTTCTGAAAAATTAAATACATCTACTTGTCAAACAAATCAACACATGTAAAAATATACATGAAAAATTGTTTTACATGCTCATATATTTCTAAAATATAATTAATTGTTCTTTTCTATTTTAAATCAAAAAAGTATTTGGTGTATATGTTAAATGTTTTATTCACATTTATTTCTATAATTTAAATCTATAATTTTTGAAATATTTTAATTTGGCAAGTTTGATTTCCAAATATTTTAATTTTGGTAAGTTTAGGAAGATTCAAATGTGTTTGGCAATTAGAGTTATAGTAATCAAAATAAGTATATTTGTAAATAAATGTGTTTGGTAATGAGTATAAGATAATTAAATAAATAAATAAAATAAAGAGAAGAAAAATTATGGTTATGACACCTAAGCAAAGTGCTCCCCAAATGCTCCTCAAATAATATATAGGATATTTAACCCGAAACATTTCCCATCATAATATACACATCTTTTTTTCATCTCTTGGAAACAAAAAAATATTAAGAAGAAAAAACAACTCACGCATCATCGCGTGGGTCAAAATCTAGTTAACAATATAAATGTTAGCGGAGATTTTCTTTTCATAAATCGATCCATTAATATATCTTGTAAACTAAATTTAATTAGTTTATTTTAAATTAAAAACGAAAAGTTAAAGATATTCAATTCATAAATTATAAACATATATAAATATTCTATGAATAGCAAAGGTTGGTTGGAGAATTTTAAAGGACCGGACCAGCTTGTGGGCAAAGGTGATTCGCGGCAAATACAAAGTCGGAGATATCCGAGATCCGTCTTGGAGTATTGCCAAAGGACATTGGTCCTCAACTTGGAGAAGTGTGGGAGTTGGGTTAAGAGAAGTGATCCAGAAAGGGTGTAGATGGGTGATCGGAGATGGACGAACTATCAATTTTTGGACTGATATTTGGCTGGGACAAGAACCGATAATAAATAGGTGTGTGGGGTGGGTGCCTCCGAGTTTGTTAGGCTTGAAAGCAAGGGAGTTGTGGAGGAATGGGATGGGCTGGGATATGGATCGTATTCTCCCTTACATATCACCTGATACGAGATTAGAGCTTGCGACCGTGGTCATTGATACGATTACAGGAGCTAGTGATCGGCTGGCTTGGAGTGTAACAATGGATGGGAAGTTCTCGGTGAAATCAGCATACTCGTTACTAACACGGGATGAAAGACAGGGTCAGGACATGTCGGGCTTGTTCCAACGTGTATGGAAGGTACAAGCCCCGGAGAGGACCCGTTTGTTTCTATGGTTAGTATGCAATCAAGCCATCATGACCAATGAGGAGCGTTTTCGACGTCATATGGGAGATACAGGGGTTTGTCAGATATGTAAAGGAGGAATCGAGTCGATTATTCACGTGTTGCGTGACTGCCCGGCGATGAAAGGAATATGGACTCGGTTGGTGCCGGCGAGTAGACACCATGGGTTTTTTACGCAATCGATTCTTGAATGGCTATTTACACAGCTGAATGAGAGTGTTGCTGGTGTTGATTCGTCATGGGCTCCGCTGTTCTCGGGAGCGGTTTGGTGGGCTTGGAAATGGCGTTGTAGCAATATCTTTGGGGAAACAAGACTTTGGAGGGACCGTACACGTTTTCTCAAAGAATGGTCGAGGGATATCGCCAAGGTTTTTACAAGAGATAGAGGTTCGGATGGGATAGGAGAGACGATCGATAGAGAGATTGGATGGGTTCCCCCGCCTTTCGATTGGCTAAAACTCAATACAGACGGAGCATCGCGAGGTAATCCGGGACTTGCTACGGTTGGTGGTGCTTTACGTGATGAGCATGGGGAATGGTGTGGAGGTTTTGCGGTGAATTTAGGACGATGCTCAGCACCGTTAGCCGAACTTTGGGGGGTGTACTACGGACTCTATATTGCTTGGGAGAAGCAGGTCCGACGGTTAATCATTGAGGTGGATTCTAAGATGGTGGTCGAGTTTCTTACAACAGGGATTTGCGATTTGCATCCTCTGTCTTTCCTAGTACGCTTGTGCTATGGCTTTTTATCGAAGGACTGGATAGTCCGAGTGGTTCATGTGCATAGGGAAGCGAATTGTCTTGCGGACGGATTAGCGAACTATGCTTTCTCTTTACAATTAGGTTTTCATGTTTTGTCGTTGGTTCCGATTGTTGTTGATTCGCGATTGCAAGAGGATGCCGTAGGGCGGACTCGAACAAGACGTGTACGTTTGTAGTCATTTATTTCTTTAATAAACCTGAGGGATTTCCCTCAGCCTCATTACCAAAAAAAAAAAAAAAATCTCTAAACTAATAAAAACCTTTTATCAAAAAAAAAAACTAATAAAAACCTAAGAGTCTAATTAAACAGATTGAAGTAAATATTAAAAAATACAAAAATCTAACCTACAATTCATACTAAAATTGTTGATTGGTAGGTGCAAAGTGAGACGAAAAGTTTGCAAAAATCTCTAAATCGCCGTGTCAAGTTTTTAGCGTTGTTGCCATAGGGTATTGATATTGCTTGTTTGATTTCGTATTCTATTTTCTGTTCTGGAATTTTTTTGATTTTCAAGCTCTTTGTTGCTCTTTTGATATTCTCCTTTATATTTGTCATTTGTTCTTAGGTGCATGAACACTAGGATAACTCTTAGAGAAACCGTACCGCAACTAGACGATATCGACAGGCACGAGAGAACTCCGAAGACTCAAAAGAACCTTAAGGATGGCCGAAAACGACCATTCGGAAGATCAAATAAATCGTGATCAACTTGATCACGAGGATGACCGTATTGTTTTAGATCACGAAGATGTACGAGAGGCTTTTCATGGTTTACAAGATATATTAGTGGATCAGCAAAGTCTCCAAAATTTCTCAAATCAGCAAACATTTCCCCTTTTCGTACATTAACAATATAAATGTTAGCGGAGATTTTCTTTTCAGAAAACGATCCATGAATATATCTTGTTAACTATATTTAATTAGTTTATTTAAAATTAAAAACGAAAGTTTAAAGATTATTCAGATCACAGATTATAAACATATATAAATATTCTATGAATTCAAGTTAGACCATCTTTAAACTAATAAAAACCTAAGAGTCTAATTAAACAGATTGAATTAAATATAAAAAAAATACAAAAAACGTATCTACAATTCATACTAAAATTGCTGGTTGGTAGGTGCAAAGTGAGACGAAAAGTTTATGTCGTCAAATAAAAACGAACTAAAAAAGTCTCTAAACCCGTTGTGTCAAGTTTTTGGCGCCGTTGTCACCGGGGATTGATATTGCTTGTTTGATTTTGTATTCTAATTTCTGCTATAGACAATTTTTGATTTTCAAGCTCGTTGTTGCTCTTTTGACCTGGGTTTAAAGAAGCGCGCCAAGGCACGCGCCATGACGCAAGGCGCAGGGCAAAACGCTATGGAGAGCCATAAGCCCAAGGCGAGGGTATGTACTATGTTTGGTCTCATCTCTTTTCTGTTCTATTAGTTCTGTGAACATTTCTCTTCTCTTGTACTTCGTGTCGTAATCCACTAGTTCTATTTTTTTTTAAATAATGAAAATATGTGATCGTGTTTTAATTGAGTTTTGGTTCTTCTTCTATTGTACTTCATCAGTTAGAAGTTATCAGTTAGATTTTGTTCTCTTGTACTTCGTGTTTTGATCCACTACTATTTAATTATTACATTTAACAGTTACCCACTACATCTGTTAACTCTTTCGTTTTCTAACAAAACAGGGGAAGTTTTGGTCGTGGCGCGCGCCATAGTGCGCCATGGCGCAAGACGCAAGGCGCAAGCCTCATCGCCATGGTGCGCCTGGAGCCATTTTAAACCCAGGTTTTGACATTCTCTTTCATCTTTGTCGTTTGTTCTTAGGTGCATGAACACTAGGAGAACTCCTCAAGAAACCGTACCGCAACTAGAAAATATCGACAGACATGAGGGAACTCTGAAGACTCAAAATAACCTTAAGGATGGCCGAAAACAACCGTCTGAAAATATCAAATAAACTGTGATCAACTTGATCATGAGGATGACCGTGATATTTCGGATCACAAAGATGAAAGAGAGGCTTTCCATGGGGCTAAAGATGACTGTGATATTTCGGATCACAAAGATGACCAGCCACAATTCGATGCCAAAGAAAACCAAAACCAAAATACTAAAAATATGAGGTGACAAGTTTCCGTCGATCGTGATCGTGACAAGTTTTCAATTGATTCAACACTGTGAGACGGCTAAGGAGGCTTGGGATATTCTAGAGAAGTCCTTCGAAGGAACCACTGATGTCAAACGCACGCGGATTGACACACTTGCTTCTCAATTTAAGAACTTGAGAATGGAGGAAAGCAACAATCACTGAGTTCAGCTCAAAGATAAGCTCCATAGCTAACAAAGCACAAATACTGGGAAAGAAATACAAAGATAAGAAACTGGTGAAGAAGTTACTGAGATGTCTACTGGTGTGTGAAGTATTTCACCTAATAAACTGCAAGTGCACAGTGTACAGTTATAGTACCTAGGTTATCGACCCCACAGGGATTATGTCCGTTTCTCAACTAAAACATAGGAATTCTTCTCAAGGCTTTAGGTAACTCTATCTAAAACGCAATTAAATAACTAATATGTAAACTAAACTAATGAAAACGCAAGCAATGAACTGTAAAACTATTAATAATGAAAACGCAGGTAATGACTTAAACTTATCAATAATAAAAACGCAGGCAATAGGGCTGTTGAGCTTGATGGATTCGACACTTTATCTATTTCCAAGGGATTAGTGAACTCAAAAGACGATAGTTATAGAAAACCCGTATCACTGCATCTTCTACCTATGAGATGTAAGATATAGACCGAAATTCCTTTCGCGCCTATGATAATAATTCATGCAGTAAGTCTAGATTTGATTGTTCATAATTTAATCTACCGAAATTCCTTTTGTATAGATTGAAATTACCTATTAAAAGCTATTTTCAGGTTTCACCTACCACTCCCGTGCGAAAGCTTAACCTAGCATCAATATTCTAAGTGATCAGTTTAAAACATTGTATTAAGGACAACTGAAATAGAAAATCTCCTTGAATCCATCATTTAAAGTGTATAGGAATCCATAGCCAACATGGACCCTAAGCCATGCAGCTAGATCTACTCAAACATGAATGTAAACTAGGCCTGGGCATAATTACCCGAACTTGTGTACCCGAACCGAATCCGACCCGAAATTTTACAGGTACCTGTACGGGTACAAAAATTTTAGACCCGATGGAACCTGTACCCGTTAGGACCCAAACATGTACCCGACCCGAATACCCGTTTGGCGAGGCCTAGGTATATTTTGTCACATTTTTTAGTAGTTTAAAATTTAGTTATGGTATTTTTTGTCATATTTTTATATAGTTTTGATCTTAGAATTATGGGGGTTATTGGTTGATGGATTCTTAAGTATTTTTAAAAAATTTAGTCCATTGTTATAAATATATGGATTATGACATTTTTAATGAAATCTATTGTTATTAGTTTGATGAATTTTAAACTCCATTCAAAATTCATTGTTATTCAAAAAGTTAAGTTTTTAGGGATTCTATAAATCTATTAGAATCTATTGTTATTAGCAGATGGATTTGTTCTAATTTTACTCATTAAACAAGATTTTGAGAATACCTCATAAAACCTTTGAATTTTTAGAATTTTAATCACCAAATTTTTTAAATACACAAAACTCTCAACAAATTTAATAAATCTTTGGATTTTAAAAATTCATCAACTCTATGAGAATCCATCTCCCAATAATATTATTTCCAATGTTTTATGTTTTCTTCTTCAGATTCTTTTCATTTTTCAGGTTACTTTTTATAGATTTCGGAAAATAAATCGTTTTAAGTACAATTAAACCTGAAAGAACCTGTACCCAAGATGTTTTAGAACCTGTACAGGTTCAATAGTTTGGAACCTGGACCCGAACCTGTACCCGGTAGGACCCGAACCTGAACCGAACCGAAACTTTACAGGTACCTGTATGGGTATAAAATTAGTAGACCCGAAAGAACCTGTACCCGATAGGGGCCGAACCTGTACCCGACCCGAATACCCGAATGTCCAGGCCTAATGTAAACATAAAACCAATCATTAAAACGAATGTAAAAAGCATAAAGTAAAACAAATCTGTGAGGGGCAGTGATGTTAAGGTCGTGGCCTCCTCTTCAGATACGAAATCTACTAGGAAACTCAAGGAAAAACCTCCACAAGAAGGTTCTCGAGGCAAATTAGGGTTTCTGTTTCTCTCTCTAGAAACGGCGGCTTCTTCTTCTCAAACTAGGGCTTACGACTCCTCTGGTGGCTCTGTGATGGAATTACGACTTCTCTGCTCCTAAACATCCTTTATATAGCCTCTAGGTCTTCATTAGGGTTGCACCTCCTCTTTAGATAGGTTGGGCTTCAGTTAGGACAAATCGGTCCGGGTCTTGAATTCTGATCTGATTGACCCATCTTCAGTAAAACTCTCATAACTTGAGCTCAGGATCTTTAATTGACTTGATTTCAATTTTATATGAAATCTGACTTCCAGGGCTTCAATTTGATATTTTATTCGCCTATATTACGAATTGGGTAAGTCGGTCGACCATTGCTATACTTCTGGCCTTCCAGTTCTGTCATGCTTTCCTCTTATGGCAGTTTTGCTCCAAATTTCCTCATTTTAGCTCCTTTTGCTCCCATTTCCTTCCAAATGCATCTTATGCCCATTTACTATGATTTCCTGTCAAAAGTATATAAAATACTCCCAAAACCGAATAGAATTTGTATATGAAAACCGGTAAAATACTCGATATATCAACTTCCCCAGACTTAGACTTTGCTCGTCCTCGCGCAAATGCAAAGAACTAAACTGGTGGTTTGAAAATCTCATGCTTCGGTTAAAACAATTATCTTACAGCAACCATTCCTTTCCATCTGGCTTTCTCGAACATCTTCGACTTAGACCAAAGGCTTACTTCATCTTCCAATACTTTCCGAAAACTCACCATATTACCATCATATCATTTTCAATCCAGATACTTTCATAACATAACAATCTTTTCGGGAAACGAAATAAGCAGGTGCTTCGGACATGAACTCGGATGCCCTCACCCTTACTTAATTCAACACCAAAAAGATTTAAAAACTTTTTATTTTTTTATTTTTTTCGTTTTTCTCTTTTTTTTTAGAAACTGAATAAATAAAACTGATAATTAAAAACCAAATAGGGGAGAAAAATCCAAAATCTTTCCGCTCAAATAAATTTCATATTCAGCAAAATACCAGGACTAATTATAACTATTGAATGGACAGACTTAACTGACTTATGTTCCAGCATTGCTGAATTGTATATATGACGTATGGCACTGTTCATCAAGCATCTTCAGATTCCGTCCTCAATCGTTCTTCGTCTACTCTGTCGAAACCTCTCTATGTGGTAGTCGCAGAAAATAAGGTTATAAATCAAAAAGCACGGTTTAAAAATACATTCTAAGATAAAAAAAAAACCCAAACTAGTTTCCCATAAGAATCCAAAAAAACATAAAACCAAAATAGATAAAAGCATCAGCAAACCCCTCTCCCAGACTTAAACTTTTTACTGTCCCCAGTGAAAGCTAAATCAGGAAAGAGTTAAAAATAAAAATAAAAATAGAAAGATAAAAATAATAATCAACATAAAATTAAAATGAAATAAAAATAAATGATAGAACCGTCATTCGCGAGGGCTGCGGCTGCGTCTGCGGTCAAACGTCTCGTCATATGTAGATTGTGATCCTGAGCCATGGAAATACGTCTCTGGTGGGTGTGACATCTGCTGATATGGGTCACTGGCATATGGCACCATCGTCCAAGGCATCGTGTATGACGTATTATGCGAAAAACCAGCCGCAGTCGGTCGACTCTGATAATAGTCGGCCGACTGTTCATCCTCGTCTCCTCTTTCTTCTTCGTTTCTTCTTTCCTCATCGTTCCTCTCTGGTGTGGGTTCTCTGCGTGTAGGGCTAGGTGGGCTCTGTGGCTGAACACAACCAAAAACTGCAGCCATCATTCTCCTTAGCATTCTGTTTTTTCTCCTATCCATCGTGTTTTTGTACTCCAATCTCTCTTCCTTTGTAGAACCAATAGTGGGCTGTGGTGGAAGCATAACTGAGCTCCAATCAGGCATATCTCCAGTAGAAAATTGAGCTCTAGTAAATCATGTATCATCTGAACTCCGCTGCGATTGCTGCGGTGCAGCTCGTCTTCCTCATCTCTGTTGATGCTCAGCCTCGGGAAATAGCATTGGTGGTGCACCAAGTGGTCTCAGCAACTCTGCTGGTGGTGTAAAGCGCAGCGCCTCGGGTGTATCTATACCCGTAAATGCCTCATTAGGTAGCTGGAAAAGGGAAGTAGAGCCATCCAGTCTTGTGAATTCATAAAGCTTCCCTTGGCGTATGAAATTAGCATGTCTCAATGCTTCCTCGTCCAGCAAATTATAGTACTTGGTCCTATGCTTGTTGTGGCCCTTAAATGGCACTGCACAGAACTTAAAAATAGGGGTCAAAAGACTCCCAACTGGTTCTTTCTTTGCAATTTCCTTCTTCCTCGAAAAGAGAGTATTTCGTAACCCAACCAAATGTTTGGCGAACAACGCGCCCATGTTCCAATCGTCTTTCTTTGGAGCCTTGTCCAAAGTGAATGCATCACCAACAGCATAATATAACAATGTAAGCTCCGGTGCATAGAGACGGCCAGGCTCGGAACGTCTCATCAATGTATGGCTGATCAATCTCGCGACAATCCTCAAAGCGGGATGTCGAATCAAAGTCTGCTTCGTCAATGTCGGCACATATGCGGCACTACCAATTAAACTCCAAAAATCATCTCTTCTCGCAAATGTAATCAGCGACTCGTGGTTAGGACCACGTCTCTCGAAACCGTAGATATCGCACAGGTCCGCGATACTACACGAATAGCATACTCCGTCAATCTTAAACTTCAGCATCCATTCATTGACATTCTTGCACTTCTTTGAATTCCTCAAGTAGCATGATGCGAGAAACTGACGCACCATATCGGGATATAAATCATGGGGTTCCCTTGCGATATTACCCATTCCTATGTTCTTCATCATCTTATCAACAACTCGTGTTAGCCCCAAACGCTCCAAGATGACTTTGTCCATAAACCTTGTGGGTTCTAAAACTTCTCTGTGGTATTGGTTGTAGTAGACTGTATCAAATTTGCCCCATGAATCACCACTTCTCTCGGTGTGATTCATCCTATTCGCGAAAACTTCATCCAACTTCTTGTTCTTGAAGGGATATGGTAATAGATCCGTTTCCTTCTTCTTACGCCATAATCTGCTCTCATCATAGTCGGAATCAGTGTCTGTGATTGTCATCTGCAAAATAAACCAAGAATACACACGAAAATCAAAAATTTGACTCGGAAAATCACACGAGTCGGTCGACTTTTCTAAAAGTCGGTCGACTTTTTGGTCGTGTTCGTTTTGTTCTTCCCGTTCTTCGCACGTTTCAACTTTTCTGCATCAAATTTTCCAGCAATATATCCAATTTCTGGCAGCTAAACACTTTTCTAATGATTCATAATCAATATCATTCCATATTCTAAACAAATTCCTAACATGCAAAGGTTTTCGAAAAGTTTCAAAATTCCGGGAAATTTCAAACATAAAAACGAGTTACAATCAGTGAAATACCTTGCAGATCGGTTATAAAAGATGGTGGGTGTGATAGAATGATGAATTTCGAATCCCACAGACTTGAAATTACGAAAATTGATTAAGTTTTGAGAGAGAATTTAGTGTTTTAGTGTTTCAGGTTTTGAATTTTATGAAACAAAGATGAAAAACTCGGGTTTATAGATTTGAAAAACACCCGAGTCGGTCGACTTTTTGTTCCGAAAATTTTATTTTTTTGTTTTTTCAATTTTATTAAATTTATTACTTATAAAAACCTTACTTAATTGATTAAAAAGCCAAAATTGAAAACCGAATTCGAAAAGAAAACAAAGACTCGATAAAACCAGGACTAAAAACTGAATGAAAAATCCTAAACTAGACTCACAAGTGGGTTGCCTCCCACTAAGCGTTTCTTTACAGTCATTAGCTTGATTTTGTCTGATGGGATTACTTATATGTCGGATCAAAGTCGTGCTCTGAATATTCTGCTTCCTCATCCCCCATTGGATCTTCCTCGGGATCCTCTTCAGCTTCATTATCTTCACCTCGATTGTTTGTGCCAATTCCTTCATCTTCAGCTAGAGTAAGATCAATGATCTTGTCTGAATCCTCCTCCTTAACTCTTGCAAAACTCAAACTTGCAACATACATGTGCTTTCTAATGGAGGTGTATCTCGAATTCCTCGACATTGGCTGGAATGTTCCTCTTGGTAATGTATGTGAGAAACCCGCTGGCTGGCTTCCACTCATTTGTAATCTCTCTTCATCGTCTGCTTCTCTAGCCCTTAGAGCGACTGCTCCAGTTCTGCAGTCGATGACTGCGTGTGAAGTGTGAAGAAACGGTCTTCCTAGTATTTATGCTTCATCTGTATCTTCTTCAAATTCCATCACATGGAAATCTACAGCAAAGAATTGACTTCTAGTGTGTAGTGGCACATTCTCCAGCATTCCTTCTGTGTATTTGAATCTTCTGTCAGCAAGTCTAAGCTCTAATATTCTCTCCAGCATTTATCATAATTCAGCAATTGAGCTACTGAAAGCGGCATAATGTTTACTCTTGCTCCAGTATCACACACGGCTTTCTCAAACCAAGTGTAGCCTATCATACATCCGATAGTTGGTTTTTCAACGTCTTCAAGCTTCCTCGGGATTTGTCTATTGATCTCATCATCACATAACTTCGCCATTCTGTTGCATAGCTCGCTTGCTTTCACCATTCCCTTTAGCAAAAGGGGGATGTATCTTCTCAATTCTCCTTCTAAGTTTCACTGCTCAACTAATGGCCATATCTCCTTGCACTCTTCAATCAGCCCTTATGTGTCTATCCTGACTTGTTCTCTTGTTACTTCCATAGGTCTGTAATAATAAGGTATCTTGTACTCAATATGTTCTGGTCGGAACCATCTGGATGTGGACTGAACTCCTCTATGCATTGGTGTGAGAGAAAGCATCGAAACAACTCTTTGTTTTGGTTCTGGGTGAAGAAGTCGGTCGACTCCCTGCATAGTCGGTTGAATTTTGGAATTTTGGATGATATTTTCTTCTGGATTTTCGCTCACTCTCATCTTTGCTACTGACCTTGTAAGCACGGCTAGCCTTTCCTTCTGGGGCTTCTTGAAATTCTCGTAGCTCTTGTTGTAGAACTCTTCGTAATCTTCAGCATACTCTTCTTCATAATCTTCCACATAGTCTTCCTTTCTTAGGATCTTGAAGGTGAGGTAGGGTCTTCCTATGTTTTTGAATACGATTGAGTTTTCACTGCAATCAATCAGTGCTCCAACGGTTCTAAGGAACTCTCTTCCAAGTAAAATATGCTCATCCCTCATCTCTTTCTCCAGTGAAAGCAGTATTCAGCAAGTAAAAGTCAACAACAACAAACTTGTCCCCAATCATGATAGGGACGCTATCAATCTTCCCAATAGGTGTGATTGATGAGTTGTCAGCTAGCTTAAACGTCATGTTTGTCTCCTTTATTCCTTCTAGGCCCAATCTCTTAGCTAACCATATAGAGATGGTGTTACTGCTTGCTCCTAAATCACATAAAGCATCGTCAAATCTATAGCCTCCTATTGTTATGCTGATCACGAAATCTCCAGGATCTTCTTCCTTAACAGGGACTCGGTATCTGATCTCTCTGTCGCACATGGTGGCAATAATAGAACTTCCATACTCCATACTCATCTCTTGCTTCACTATCTGCTCAACAATCTCTTCCAGCTTCCCTTCCAAGCGGCATGCCCTAACAAAAGGAATCTCTTTCAGCATTTGCTTCACATATGGTTCGATCTTTCTTCTCAGCATGTAGTCTTCGATGTCTTCACACTCAAAGCTAAGCTTGTCTAAGTGGTAATCCTCAATCGTAGTCCAAGGTATGACTGAATGTAGTGTCATATTCTTCCAATTCGCATTCTTCACAGGGGGTTGCTTCATCAGGGGAAGTCTATCTTCTTCTGGTCTTGGCAGAGGTTGATCGGTTGGGAAAAATTCCCACTTTTTATGGTTGAGTCGGTCGGCTGTTTGAGAAGGTCGATCGACTTTTGCATTAAGTCGGTCGACTGAGCTAAAAAGTCGGTCGATTTTTGCGAATGGTCGGTCAACCAATCCAATCGTCTCGAACTTTTTGTCTTCAAAAATCTTGTTCTCCTTAGCTTGTAATGCTCTTATGACTCCAGGACGTCTCCTAAACCTTCTGATCCCAACATATTGCTCCAAGGCTTCCATTCTCTCATGCAGCTTCTGACATCGCCTCTTAAAAGGTTGTTTCTCACATCAAAGTTCAAAAACAAGTGATCTATCTTGACAGAGAGCTCGCTGTAGCTCCGGTTTTTAATCTCCAAGATATTTTCAATTATTAGCTCCACTCCATCTTCTGTTGGTGTGGCTTTGTACATTGATCCTGGGCATGAATACCCATTCTGAAACTTCACGGCTCGGTTGAAGTCCACGTCTCGCTTCAAGTCTTTCCAATCCTGCTTTCCTTGCATCTTTCGATACTGCTGATCACAGACAAAAGATGTAAAGATATTAGTAAAAGCCTTAATCATGATTCCTAAACCTATATCTAATTGAAAACACCGTTAATCCCCGGCAACGGTACCAGAAAAACTTGGTGTGTGAAGTATTTCACCTAATAAACTGCAAGTGCACAGTGTACAGTTGTAGTACCTAGGTTATCGATCCCACAAGGATTATGTCCGTTTCTCAAATAAAACTTAGGAATTCTTCTCAAGGCTTTAGGTAACTCTATCTAGAACGCAATTAAATAACTAAGATGTAAACTAAACTAATGAAAATGCAAGCAATGAACTGTAAAACTTTTAATAATGAAAACGTAGGTAATGACTTAAACTTATCAATAATAAAAACGCATGCAATAGGGGTGTTGAGCTTGATGGATTCGACACTTTATCTATTTCCAAGGGATTAGTGAACTCAAAAGACGATAGTTATAGAAAACCCGTATCACAGCATCTTCTACCTATGAGATGTAAGATATAGACCGAAATTCCTTTCGCGCCTATAATAATAATTCATGCAGTAAGTCTAGATTTGATTGTTCATAATTTAATCTACCGAAATTCCTTTTGTATAGATTGAAATTACCTATTAAAAGCTATTTTCAGGTTTCACCTACCACTCCCGTGCGAAAGCTTAACCTAGCATCAATATTCTAAGTGATCAGTTTAAAACATTGTATTAAGGACAACTGAAATAGAAAATCTCCTTGAATCCATCATTTAAAGTGTATAGGAATCCATAGTCAACATGGACCCTAAGCCATGCAGCTAGATCTACTCAAACATGAATGTAACATAAAACCAATCATTAAAACGAATGTAAAAAGCATAAAGTAAAAAAAATCTGTGAGGGGCAGTGATGTTAAGGTCGTGGCCTCCTCTTCAGCTACGAAATCTACTAGGAAACTCAAGGAAAAACCTCCACAAGAAGGCTCTCGAGGCAAATTAGGGTTTATGTTTCTCTCCCTAGAAACGGCGGCTTCTTCTTCTCAAACTAGGGCTTACGACTCCTCTGATGGCTCTGTGATGGCATTACGACTTCTCTGCTCCTAAACATCCTTTATATAGCCTCTCGGTCGTCATTAGGGTTACACCTCCTCTTTAGATAGGTTGGGCTTCAGTTAGGACAAATCGGGCCGGGTCTTGAATTCTGATCTGGTTGACCCATCTTCATTAAAACTCTCATAACTTGAGCTCCGGATCTCTAATTGACTTGATTTCAATTGGATATGAAAGCTGACTTCCAGGGATTCAATTGGATATATTATTTGCCTATATTCCGAATTGGTTAAGTCGGTCGACCATTGCTATACTTCCGGCCTTCCAGTTCTGTCATGCTTTCCTTTTCTGATAGTTTTGCTCCAAATTTCCTCATTTTAGCTCCTTTTGCTCCAATTTCCTTCCAAATGCAACTTATGCCCATTTACTATGATTTCCTGTCAAAAGTGTATAAAATACTCCCAAAACCGAATAGAATTTGTATATCAAAACCAGTAAAATACTCGATATATCATCTACCCGAGAAGTTTGCAGCCTACAAGGCAGCCATGACCATGTCCAAAAACACTGATGAGTTGAAGTTTTGTGATGTGGTTGGTATGTTGAAGTCTCATGAAATGGAGAATCAGGCTGACACCAAGAAAAAGGGAATTGCACTGATGGCTGAAGCTGTTCCCACTAAGATTGGTGAACTTGAAGAGATGATTGGAATGCTTGCTAAGCGTTTTGATCGGGCTGCGAAGAGGGGTGAGGTATCTCAGAAACAAACATTTCCAAATAGGAGAATGTCTGAAGCAGATAAGAACACTCAGAGGAACAAGGCTCAATGTGATGAATGCAAAGGGTATGGACACTATCGACCAGATTGTCCTTCACTCAAAAGGAGAGAAATCAATTATTTCGAGTGCAAAGGTATTGGTCATACTCAAAAGGAGTGCATTGGTGACAAGACCAAGGGTAAAGAAAAATCTTTACTGGGAATGGATGGAGATGAATCAGAAGAGGATGACAGTGAAGAGGAAGAGATGAACAATTTTGTGGCTTTCATTGGGATAACCGACCATGTTGAGCAGGACAGTGAGTCTGAATCTGAGACAGTGTATGATGAGACAGCTAAATAAGCCACAGATGATGAGTCGGAATATGATGAAAATCTGGATGTTCAACATGAATATCAGCTAATGTGTGAAACTCTTCTGAAAGTAGGAAAAGAGAAGGTTGCGCTTGAGGTAAGGAATCTCGAGTTACAATCTGAGGTGGAGAAGCTCCAAAAAGAACTTCTTGCGACTCAAAAATTCAGCAAGGAAAAGTTGATGTTGGAGTTGCAGAAATTCGATCTGCAGACCAAGGTAGACAAGCTAACTAAAGAGCTGATCACTACAAAGGAGGAGGCTCAAAGCTATCAATGCCAATTAAAGGATCAAACTGCCCGAATTGATCGTCTAGGTGGAACAAAGAAGCTCAATGAGATTTGGAACAAACAGTTTGAACAGCCCATACGGAGTCACAAAGGGCTTGGATTTGGAAGTAAGCGAAGTGGAGGCGATAACACCAAGTTTTTATCAAGTGGACCTTACAAGGAAAAAGAAGTAGTAACACCTACGATTTCAAAGGGGGAATATGGATAAGGTAGTTGTTTCTATTGTGGGAAGTTTGGTCACTACAGGGCATACTGCTGGAGTACAAGAGACGGATTGATGAGCTATGGCGCCAAGGGAATATTATGCTTCCAAAATAAAAGGATGCATACTTGTCAAGAAGTCTGATTTGTATGGTGGCTCAGGAAGTGGTAAGAAGTATGAGCGATATAACATGGCATTGCTGACCGCAGTAGAATCTGAGGGAGAACCATGGTACTTTGATAGTGGATGTTCTTGACACATGACTGGCAAGATGAAATATCTGCAAGAAGCAAAGCCACTTAAAGGGAGTGGAAGTGTTGTGTTTGGTGATGGAGGACAGGGCAACTTAAAGGCAAAAGGAAATATGTCAGGTCTTGAGCTACCTAAACTTCTGAATGTGTACTTAGTGGAAGGTCTCAAGGCAAATCTCATCAGTGTCAGTCAGTTGTGTGATCAAGGTATGGAAGTTCTCTTCACAAAAGTAGATTGTCGTGCCATAGATCTGCAAGGAAATATTGTTATGAGAGGAATTCGCACGGGGAACAATTGCTACATGTGGAAGAATGAACCTAAGTGTATAAGTGCAAAGACTGATCTGAATGTATGGCATCAGAAGCTTGGTCATATGAATGTAAAAAATCTTACAGATCTAGTCAAAAATGGCTATGTTCGTGGCGTGCGAACTCTAAAAGGAGGAGAAATGGTATGTGGACCGTGTAACAAAGGGACAAGACATTCAAACACAAAAGTTACTTGATTGTGTTCATATGGACTTGATGGGCCCAATGAAAACTGAGAGTATTGGAGGGAAGCGATATGTGTTTGTCTTGGTTGATGATTATTCACGATTTACATGGGTAAGATTCCTAAGAGAGAAGTCGGAAACAGTAAAAAGTTTCAAGATTTGGGCGCTACAGCTGATCACTGAGCGTGGAGGAATTAAGAAAATTAGAAGTGATCATGGGGGAGAGTTTCAAAATCAGATCATGGAGAGTTTTTGTGAAGAGAATGGAATTGCACATCAGTTCTCTGCTCCACGAACACCACAACAGAATGGAGTAGTTGAGAGAAAGAATCGAACTCTACAAGAGATGGCTAGAGCTATGATTCATGCAAACAAAGTACCACATCGTTTCTGGGCTGAAGCAGTAAGTACTGCATGCTACATCATAAACCGAGTCTACATCAGATAAGGAACCAAACAAACCCCATATGAAATCTAGGTTAGGAAAACACCAAACTTAAGTTACTTTCATGTATGATAAGGATCACCTTGGAAAGTTTGATTCAAGAAGTGATGATGGTTTCTTTCTGAGTTACTCAGGAAACAGTACAGCATTTCGTGTCTACAATAACAGGACCAAGACTATAGAAAATGCAGTGAATATAGTGTTTGATGATCGATCATTTATTCAATGGGATGGCTCAAATTCTGACAGTGATGAAGAAGAACGAGAGTCACAGAAGGTGAATGATTCTAATGTCCAGACGGAAAATAGTAAAGATTCTGAGAACAATAACTGTGGCAGTTCAGAATCCGCTTCAGAGATTCAAGTTCACAAGAATCACAAATCCTCAGATGTGATAGGAAGTCTGCATGATGGAAGAAGAACCAGAGGTATCAAAACAGATTATCTTGAATTTCTGGGCCACACTTGCTTTGTGTCAGTCATAGAACCAGCAGACCATCGGATTGCACTTTAAGATGACTTCTGGATCTTGGCCATGCAAGAGGAGCTAGAACAATTTTTTTGTAACAATGTTTGGGTGCTAGTTCCTAGGCCTAAAGGGGGGGGGGGGGGGGGGGGGGGGGGAGGGGAATGTGGTAGGAACCAAATGGATTTTCAGAAATAAATGTGATGCTGATGGAATTTTGGTTCAGAACAAAGCAAGATTGGTTGCTCAAGGATATTCGCAAATCGAAGGAATTGACTTTGAAGAGACATTTGCCCCTATTTCACGTCTTGAGTCTATCAGATTCTTACTTGGAGTGGCTTTTATACTCAAGTTAAAAGTATATCAAATGGATGTTAAGAGTGCCTTTCTAAACGGGGTGCTTCAAGAAGAAGTCTATCTTGAGCAACCGAAAGGGTTTGAAGATGAGCAACACCCAAAATATGTTTACAAGCTGCACAAGGCACTGTATGGATTAAAACAAGCACCTAGAGCCTGGTATGAAAGACTCACAGGGTTCTTATTGGGTAGTGGTTACATAAGAGGAAGTGTTGACAAAACGCTTTTCATCCAAGGAGAAGGAACTGATCTGATGATGGTACAAATCTGTGTGGATGATATCATATTTGGAAGCCAAAATGAGAAGCTTTTCACGAAATTTGTTGAAGATATGACACGCGAGTTTGAGATGAGCATGGTTGGTGAGCTGAAGTACTTTCTGGGGTTGCAAGTAACTCAGACGGACAAAGGGATCTTCATCTCACAAAGTACTTATGCCAAGAATCTTGTCAAAAGGTTTGGATTGGAGACCAACAAGGAGGCTAGAACGCCCATGAGTACTACTACCAAACTGACCAAGGATCTGGATGGAGAAGCGGTAGATGAAAAGTTGTATCGAGGGATGATTGGGAGCTTGTTGTACCTTACTGCGAGTAGATCTGATTTGTGCTTAAGTGTTGGGGTATGTACTCGTTATCAAGCTGCCCCTAAGCAGTCACATCTTCAAGCTATTAAGAGGATCATCAAATATGTGAAGGGCTGCATATATTATGGTAAGAATTCTAACAATAATCTTATTGGTTTCTGTAATGAGGATTGGGCAGGCAATGTTGAGGACCGACGAAGCACAAGTGGTGGATGCTTCTTCCTTGGAAACAACCTCGTGCCATGGCTCAGCAAGAAGCAAAACTCAGTTTCTTTGTCTACCACAAAATCTGAGTACATTGTTATGGGGAGTTGTTGCACACAACTCTTATGGATGAAACAGATGTCAGCTGACTATGGTATAAATTCTGGACCCTTGCTAGTTCGCTGTGACAATAAGAGTGCTATAGACATTTCCAAGAATCCGGTTCAACACTCACACATCAAGCATATTGATATAAGGTATCATTTCATAAGGGAGTTGGTGGAAGACAAAGTAGTAGTGATCGAGCATGTTGCAACAGAGTTACAACTAGCTGACTTGTTCACAAAACCCCTGGACTTCAATCGCTTTTTTACCTTACGCAAAGCTATTGGAGTGTGTGATCACTAATTAAGTGATCAACGATGCTAAGCTAGCACAAAAAGTAATTCAGAAGGTGTATCAGGCTTAGACTCAGCATAACGGAGGTGTGAAAGGCTGCAGCTTCAAATAACGGAGACTGAAGTGGTCAGAAGAAGGACCTCACATGCACAAAAAGATAAAAAGGAAAGGAAAGAAAAGAAAAGAAAAAGGGGATAAAAGGAAAAGGTTGAGAAAAGAGATATCCCACAATGACTTGTCCCCCGTTGGCTGGCATATGTGGTATTTGCTATGGCTGCACTATATCCCTTGCTGGGCACATGAGGCACTCACTAAGGTTAATCGTGTAATGTCCCCTGCTAGGTCAAGGGGTTTCAAGTCATTCGTGGTGGTGAACAAGATATGGGATCAAAGGCTACAAGAATACAAAGCTGCATGTGAGACAACTTGGACGCTGAGCACTTTAGGATTCAGCATGAGAATGTGAATGCCAATCATATTATCCTATTGTATGCCCAAGGAGTTATGCTATTGCACGATACACTGGAAGAGGCATGTTCTGTGCTGGTTCAGCATTATACACTTCTGACCTCGGAGCCTAGATAAAAAATATGAACAAGTCAGATGGTTGTATGGTTACAAACTGCACATGCAATGACTTCAAAAGGTACGAAATAAGAAAAAGTTAAGGTTGATCTCTTATGAAGTATTGTCTATGCAAGGAAAGGGTGGTGACTGCTGAGTTGGGTTAGTTCAGATATTGTCACAGAATAAGCGATAGCAGGATCTGGAAATTGAATTACCAAATATTCGCCAAAGTGGTAAAATGGAAGTTACAAAGATCGTGTGTAACAACTCCTCCCGTGATTCTCAGTAGATTATGGATACTAACTGATTTTATGAATATTGTAAGTTAATTGACACAGGTTGTGGAAAGTGGTCTCCCAAAATTAAGGAAACTGCCCATAAAGAGAAAAGGAAAGTGGCCTAAATAAAAGGTGTCACGGCGCTGAGAGAGAAATCAGAAAAACTTCAAAGGAAAACCCTAGAGCGAAAAAGAAGGAGAATTCTCTGAAATCTTGAAGATGGTTCCAACAATCGTCTACAGTGATGATAAAAGTTCTGATTCAGAGACTGCCCCAAGCAATCCAGCTGATGCACCAATCGTTGTGAAGCTTTCTACCACAGAATCAAAAGAAGCTACGCCGCCTGTTGCAGAAAATCCTAGCGCCGCCATAGATGAAGAAGCAGACAAGGCCATGGAGAATGTTGAAATTGCTGATGTTAGGGCTCCCGAAATCACCGATGAGTCTCTGGTAGAAGAGCAAACGGCCCCAATTTCAAAAGATGTGACACCACCAGAACTTCCTCAAGTCACGGATTCAGATTTCTCCACACCTGAGCTAGCCCAGAATGCTCATGTCACCATTCTTGCACCTACCACCGTGAGTGCTCCAACAGGTAGCCCAAACAGCTTCGAGGCACTCATGCATGAAAGGAAACACCCTCCGAAAACAACGGCTGCGATCTCTCTCTCTGACGGGTCAGCGGGTTCAAGTAACTCCGATAGTGATGTCCTGATAGTGAAAAAAAGTTTAATCCTCCAACAAAGAGGACTGCTAGGAAGAACACGGCCCTGATGAAAGCTTCTCAGCCAGCTCAGCCAACTGAAAAGGAGACATGCACACCTGGAGGGTCATCTATTGCTTCCGCTGCAACTCGCAAAAGGACTCTAGTGCCACTTATGTTGCTGCCTCAGCTTCTACCTCAGCTTTGAATCCTCAGAAGAAGACCAAGAAGGGAACTTCACCCCGAGCTAAGACTTTCTTTGGATCCTCACCTCCCGGATCAACAGCCCCGCGCCGATTCATGACTGCAAAGCAAAGGAAAGGTACGATCATTTCTTGACTCGGAAGTTTATTAGGCAACATTGGGTTAGCTTCGAAGATGATCAAACTGAGGAGTTATGCACAGTAATTCAGCTAGCTAGAATGGAACACACTGTCGATGTAATCTGCTCCTTCACTAAAGAGATTGGAGCTGAGTTCTATGCACATTTGCCTTCCAAGAAGATCACTGAGTCTGAGATAACAATGACAGTGCGTGGATTTGAGTATAAGTTCTCTGCAGCACTTATCAACAAGGCAGTTAACGCACCGGAGTACACTCAGGCTAATGCCACTTGCTGGGATACATTAATGGCAACACCTCTTGATGAAGTAGCTCAGTTTCTGACTCAAAATTCAACTTGTACATGGGAACAGTTCAACACAACGGTGTGCACTCCAACCATGGCTGCTCTCTACATGCTGTGCAGCTACAACTGGTACCCCACTACCAGCAAGACCTACAAATGTGAAGAAAGAGCACGATTACTCTACAACATGGCGCACACAGGTCGGGTGAATTTTGGGGATGTAGTGTTTGAGCATGTTCTGGCTAGAGGAAGACAGGCGGTGAAGAACAAGTTCGGTCTGCCATTTCCTGGTGTGATCTACTATGTCATGATGGATTAAAAAATTCTGGTACTTCTTCCTGGTGAATCGTTTGTGTAGCCAAAGCAGTACATTCCTAATGCAAGATGTGGTGAAGCTTACAAGCGTACCCATGAGCTACCTCAGACACAGACTCAGGGAGTTATGCAGAACTATCAGGAAGTGGTGATTCGAGTTCCTACTGGTGAGGTTGATGCTGTTGCTGCAATTCAGGCACTCACTACAGCCATCACTCAGCTCCAGACTGCATTGGCTGCGGTTCAAGGTACGTTCTCGTAATCCTATGATTTATATTGGTGTATGCACTGTTTGATTTTAACTTGATAAGCACTCAAGCAGGGGGAGATCAGGATGTTGCGGGTTCCAATGATGATGTTCGTGATGATGCCTGAGTTTTTAAATTTGTTTGCATTATGGGGGAGATTAGATTATGGGGGAGTTTTTTTTTGTGTTATGATATGCTTCAGACTAGAGTATTTTGGATGAAACTTTAAGTTTTTTGTTTGGGTCTGTAACTTATTTATCTCCCGGAACATCATGTGTTTTAAATGAAGTTGCTTTTATGGAAATGCGATGTTGTGCTTTGGTTGTTGATGTGTGTTTGTACTTGGTATGTTGTTAAGATTAACAGGTGCTTGAGTGAGCTGATCAAGTCAAAAAAAGGGGAGCTTGAGAGTGCATACGAAGTTTAGGTCGTTCTGAGGTGATACAAAACCTGACGCAGAAAAGCATGAAGGTCTGGATCGCTGAGTTGGAGCATCAATTCAAGGAGCTGACGTGGAGCTGATGTGGCTAAGCTACTTGGAGAAGATGCGTGGAGGTGAAGGTCTTCTGTAACAAGGAAAGAAAGAAGATATTCACTCAGAGATTTATGGAAGATTTGGAGAGAAGATTTACCTAGAGAAATAAGGAAAGAATTTAAGGAAATCTTTGTATAGCTTTGTGTATAAAAGCCGTGATAATACCGTGTATTAGGGTTAGCCGTGTGAGAGACAAAAACGGGTAGCTTAGGGTTTAAAGAGAAATACAAAGCTAAGGGTTCTTGGGTGCAATAGATCGAGTGGTTTAGGTCAAGAGGAAAAACATCTTGAGAGAAACCCTTTTGTGGGACTTGTAAGTACACAACTGAGAAGATCTAATATATTGCATTTTGAAGATTCTGTGTTACATTCTGTAGTATCGCAAAAGCACCATTGTTCTACTTTTTCACCCTGGGCTGCGAAGATGAACCCGAAGTTTTGTAATCTTCACCGCGTCACATCACCGACATATTTGGAAGAAGATCGTACGCCTATGATCGAAATTCCAAATCATGTTCTGTTGAAAGGACTTGAGAACCAAAAAGAGTACGTGATTGGTCAATTCTTCCAATGCAAAACACCTTCGAGAGGCCTCGTTCATGCTGTGGCAAATCGGATATGGGGTAAGAAGGGTAAGATCTATACACGGAAACTGGGTGAATCATCTTATCTGTTTCACATTCAAGATGCTTCCACTAGAGCTTGGGTTTTGTAACGAGGTTTATGGCATGTTGATGAATGCTTAATGTTTGTTGCTCCTTGGACCCCTGAGGCAACTTTAGCTATGCCTGAAATCACTTCAGTTCCTTTCTGGGTAACACTTGATAATATACCAAGTCGATTGTATTCTCTTGAAGGTATCAGCTTTGTGGGTTGAGGGCTAGGAGAACCGGTGGTTACTGAAAAACCTAGGCTAGACCCATCTTTAATGGGGAGGGCAAAAGTATTGGTGGAGATGGAATTATAGGATTGGGACCAAAGACAAGAAAGGTATCGTTTCCTTGGTAGATGATGAGTATTCTTGGATCCCATCTAGATGTATTAGATGTGGGCAGGTAGGCCATAAGGAATCTAGATGTCTCCATCTTAGCACTAGTGATAGACTATCTGGCTTAGAGAAAGATGTGAGTGCTTCAAAATCTGACCCAATTATAGCTAATGCTACTCCCATTGTCTCCTCTCCGATCACAGTCTCAGACACACATTAATTCCTCAAATTAAGGACCCGATTCCCCCCCCCATCGACCACGGTCACACACATCCGTCCAAAGACATATAGTTTGTTTCTCCATTGTTATCGGTTTTATGATATTATGGACTGAGCGTTGGATTTTCAGTATCTCATTGGTAATATTAAAGTTTTCTTTGTTTAGCTACATCCTTTTTTTAGATGATATTTTACTTTTTTTATTTTGGTTACATGATTCGTTAAATTCGAATATTAACGTTAGTATTTTACCCAATTTATATTAGATGTTATGGGAATTTTGTTGAAGATGTGTGAACTCTATGATGCTAGCAACGATGCCTACGAAGAGTATATGTACTATATGTGCGATTTGAATTTACGGATGCGAAGTATAATTTATCTTTTCTATGTCTCTATTTCTTTCTTTTTTTTTTAGCAAACCCAAACTTTATTAAATCAGATGTTTACAAACCAAGGCTAAGCGAGTGCTTAGCTAAACCATCTGCAACACAGTTCTCATTCCGAGGAATGAATTTAAAAGAAACAGTCCCAAAAAACGGGATTAAACGACGAATATCATCAAGAATTGCATAGATTTCAATATGCGAGTCCGATGTAAGAAGAATCTCAACCAAAGTCTGGCAATTAGACAGGATCCTTAGCACCTTAACACCTTGCTCCCATGCTTTCTTCATACCCTCAAACACAGCGTAAGCCTCGGCCATAAGAGGCGAGAAAGCAATGGCCACTGAACACAAACCCGATAACTGAGCACCTGATTCATGGTTCACAATTACCCAACCAATTCCTACCCTTTTTGAATCAGGACTCCACACTGCATCAACAAAGCAGTCAACTTCCGGAGCATTAATGGAGATCGGATTCGAAGAAGAAGCATCAGGCGGATGCAATTCAGAAGAAATTGATGACGATTGAGCCGCTAACCAACTCTTAGCATCCATGATAGCTTTACGAGGCCTTCCACAAAGGCCAGAAAACCCAGAAAGGAAGACACGTTCCCTCAAACTCTCCAACACTAATCGTTTTAAGCTTGTTAAGAGCTTTGATAAACTCCAGCATCAAGCTGTAGGCAGCCATTAAAACCTGAAAAAGGCATCAATCTCCATACTTCTTGAGCGAAAAGACAGTCTCTTAGAACATGCAGTTCCGTATCCAAGACATTACAACGAATACAAGCAGACGCTCCATACATTCCCCGAGCTTGCAGCTACGAGCCAACAGTGAGAGCCCCAACCGCAGCCTTCCAGACAAAGGACTTCACCTTCGGAGCTATTCTAACCTTCCATATGTTGCGTTGCCAATTAAATTCTCGAGCATAGTCAACAACCTTTGCTGCTGTTAGAACTCCATACCCAGATTTAGAGGAGTAGACACCATTCTTATTGTGAATCCAAATAAGTTTGTCCCTTCGATTCGATGGTAAAGGAGGTAAATCTCTGATGAGACTTTCACAGCTTGGAATAACATCTCTAATAGCACCAAAATCCCAATATGGCCCGTCATCATAAATCAGATTCGACACCTTCATACCCACCAGATTGAGAGGCACCGGACCAAAAAGTTTAAGAGGTTCTTTCATTGACAACCAACAATCATTCCACACACCAACATCCTCACCCGTACCTACCTGCCAAGATAAACCCTTCCTCAACACTTCTCTGCCCGCCATTATACTCCGCCATCCATGTGAAGCATTAGAAGCTACCTTACACTCCATAAAGGAGTAATTATTGCAGTACTTGCCTCGCAAAACTCTAGAAATAAGAGAGTTAGGTGACTGTAGAATTCGCCAGCCCACTTTAGCAAGAAGAGCATCATTATACTCTTGGATTTCTCTAAAGACCAGACCACTTGCATTCTTTGGTCTCTATATTTTTTTTCTAAATTAGGGAATTTTGTGGATTTGATTTTTTAGTTTTAGAATTTTGTTGGTTTGGTTAATTGGTCTTATCGGTATGTTTTAGGAAGGAATGTATCTTCCTGTGTCTCGCCTGTGGTTTGTGTGGATTTGATTTGTTGGTTATAATTTTGTCGATTTGATTTGTTGGTCTTATTATCGGCGTGTGTTAGGAGGGAATTTGCCTTGCCGTGTATTGCATGTGGTTCCTTGGCCAAGACATTCTATGAGGTCTATCAATGAAACACAAGTGAATATGCCGTTTAAGTGTTGAGGTTTTGGAAGATGACCAATGGTCAAGGTAGAGTTTTAATTCCGAATAAATGTCGCATTATATGTTTATACTCTAATTTTGTTATGTTTTTATTAGATGTTGACAATGACTTTGTTGTCTTGCGCTCTCATCCTCGATGCTCTGATTTTCTCTTTAATCCTATGGAATATGCAACTTATTTTTCATTAAGGAGAGATTACATGATATATATAGCATGTACATTAGGTTAACCTATGAAGATAATTGACTAATCTATCCTTTACATATATACTCTCTATACGCCCACTCAAGATGGATGGGCTTTAGTCACTCCAATCTTGGATGTTATCTCTTCAAATCGTGGTCGCGAAAGCGGTTTTGTTAATGAGTCAGCTAGTTGATCCTTCGTAGAAACATGAGCAACTCTCAATGCACCAGATTGAACATTGTTTCTAACAAAGTGATAGTCCAAGGCGAAATGCTTCATCAGGGAATGGAAAACGGGATTGGCAGCAAGATACGTTGCACCGACGTTGTCACAGTAGATGACTAGTGTCGTTGGGAGTTGTATACCAAGCTCAGTGAATAGCAAACAGACCCATCGTATCTCGGATGCAGTGTTTGCAACAGACCGATACTCCACTTCGGTTGATGAGTGAGCGACACTGTTTTGCTTCTTCGATGACCAAGCAATCGGTGTAGTTCCTAAGTAAAGAATATAGGCATTGGTAGAAATGAAATCATAAGTATCACCCGCCCAATCTGGATCTGAAAATCCATGTAGCTTAAGAGGAGAATCGGCTCGAAGATAAATACTGTGGGATGGCGTTCCAGCAAGATAACAAAGTACTCGTTTGGCGGCATTCCAATGTGCATCAGTCGGACGATGCATAAACTGAGACAAACGGTTGACGACATAAGCAATATCCGGACGAGTAAAAGAAAGATATTAAAGACTACCAATTACTTGTCGATACTCAGTAGAGACAGGAAGAGGAGTACTGGTAGTCAAAGAGAGTTTGGGAGTAGCTGCCATGGGCGTAGGGACTGGTCATGCATCGATCATCTTCGTCTTTTCTAACAAATCATAAATGTATTTGCGTTGCATAAGATGTAAGCCATGGGGTGTTTGAATCACTTCAATACCGAGAAAATATGATTAATCTGTAGGTTCTTTAAATGAGAAGCGATTCGCCAAAGTGTCAATGAACGAAGTGATGAGATGCGAGTGACTGCCAGTGATCACAATATCGTCGACATAAACCAAGACGTATACAATCTGATCGCCATTGATGTATACAAAAACCGAGGTATCCGCCAACGAATTTACGAAGCCAATCTGACAAAGAAAACGTTTAAGTTCTGGTACCATGCACGCGGTGCTTGCTTAAGTCCATAGAGAGCATTGTTGAGATGACAAACATAATGAGGTCGATCTTTGTCAATGAACCCGGCGGCTGCAATACATAGACTTCGTCTGAGAGTGTTCCTTGAAGAAACGCATTATTAACGTCAAGTTGCTTGATCATCCATGCTCTTGAAACAGCGATTTGGAGAACCGACCGAATCGTGATGGACTTGACTACTGCACTAAACGTCTCCGAGTAGTCCAAACCATACTGTTGATTGAAGCCCCGTGCGACAAGGCATGCCTTATACCTGTCAAGATCACCATTAGCCCGATATTTCAGAGTGAAAATCCATTAAGTGGGGATAACCGGATAATTTGGTTTCGGAGGCACCAAATCGAAAGTATGATTGCTTGTTTGCGCATTCATCTCTACTCCCATCGCTGACCTCCAATTCAGATCTCTCAATGCTTGGGTTTTGGTTTGGGAAGTTGAGGTTTGATGGGATCAACAGAGGCAATAAAGGAAAACTTTTTGATGGGTTTTACGATATTGTTCTGGTGGTCATACGAGATGGTGGTGGAGGAGGCGGATGTGATTTCAAGATTTGAGCAGGGTTCGTCGAAGAAGACGATGGATTCTGGGTTGTCTGGGTTAGATCAGGATTAGTGGTTAAATTTGGTCTGGTTCGGGTTGATTTAAGTTAGGGTTGGTATCGGTATGGTTAGGTGTTGGATTGGTTTAATTTAAGTTAGGAGCTGGGTCGGTACGGTCAGAATTTGAGGTTTGGTTTGGTTCTGGAATAACCGGTGGTGGATTTGGGGTAAGAATAATAGTGGAAGTCGGGTTTGTGGTTTGGTTTTAGGAGGAGATTATATTTATTGTACTTATTGGGCCTAGGCCCGTTGAATTTCTTTCCTGGACTGGATCAAAAAACACATTATCGTGTTCTTCTTCTTCTATTCTCGCGTTGGTTTGCGATGACTGCTGTGAAGCAGATATTGTCGATTGACGGGACAAACACATGTGAGGACCGGAGCTTGGGGGCACTTGTGACGAGACTGAGATGAGTGGCACACGAGTTAAGGAGCTTGGTAATGGTTGAGGAGATATCGATTCCAACAAAGGTGGAGAGATTGGTGGTACGATGGAGGAGGAGAATGGAAAATTGTCTTCGACAAAGCGGACATGGCGGGAGACATATACCTGATTCGTAGCCTCTATCTAGGCACAAATACGCACTATGTGTCAAGGAGTAGCCAAGAAAGACGCAGGGACTTGATGGATCATCGAGCTTGTGGTGAGTGTAAGGTTTGAGCCATGGGAAACAAAGACAACTGAAGACACGCAGCTTCAAATAGTTGGGTTCTTGCTGGAACAGCTTTGCATAGGGAGAGAGGTTGTGAAGAACAGGTGTGACATAACGGTTTATTAGGTAAACTGACACAGCAAACGCATAAGACCAATATGTCACCGGCATCGAAGCTTGTTTAAGTAGAGTAAGCCCGGTTTCGATGATGTGCCAATGTTTACGCTCTGAAATACCATTGTGCTCTGGTGTATGAGGTGGTGAGGTGTAGTGGGAGATGCCATGAGTGGAAAGGAATGAACGTAGCGCAACAAACTCACCTCCATTATCCGAGTAAAGGGTACAAATTTTCGTTGAGAACAGATTTTCTACAAGAAGGCTATGAATGTTTCTCGAACTTGGGGTTTCTGTTTGAGTGGGTAAAACCATGTGTATCGTGTATAATGATCCACAAGGATAAGGTAGTACTTAAAGTTGTCAATGGAAACAACGGAGATGTCCACACATCGGTATAGACATATTCAAGAGGTTGAGAAGAGATAATAGTATTGAAGTAAAAGGGTAGCTTGTGGCTTTTTATTGAAATACAATGAGAACAAGAGGATTGTTTATTAGAAGAAAGAAGTGGTAAAGAAAACTTTGAAACAAGAAAATTTAAAGTGGTATGTTGGGGATGACCAAGTCTTGAGTGCCAAGAATCTAGAGAAGCTTTTGGTGCTGGTGAGGCATAGAAGGAGGCGATGGGTTGGTGATTGATTGGCCACTCGTACAGCTCGTTCTTAGTTCTCCTTCGGCGCAATCGGGCCACCGTGCTGAGATCCTTCACCTGAAAGAATGCAGGAAAGAATTCAATGGACACTTGGTTATCATTACATAGTCGATAAACAGAGATGAGGTTTTTGTAAAGGTTAGGGACACATAGGATATCATTGAGAGTAAGAGATCGAATTAGAGTAGAGTAGGAAGTAGAACCCGTATGCGTAATTGGAAATGTTGAACCATCAGCGATGGTCACACCCTCTCCACCATAGTATGGTTGATGGAGAGAAAGATTATGAAGATCCGATGTGAGGTGATGTATGGCACTGCTATCGAGAATCCAATTGTTTGGGTTATAAGGGGCAGTAACCACATTAGCACGAGGTTGCCATGGAGAAGCGAGATTTCCTCGAGATGTGAACTGAGCATGAGGAGCTGATTGCTGTAGTTGAGCACAGCGTCGAGCACTGTGACCAAAAATGCCACACAACTGACATTTACCTTGATACCCGTGAGGAGTCGAGCCGGACTGATCATTGCAGCTGGTTTGATGTGTCTGCGATGGCTGAGAAGTAAGGCGTGGAGCTGATCTTCCATGATAGTTGTTGTTGTACGAAGGATTACGATGAGTTGCAATGTTTGCTGTAGCAGGTGTGGATGAGGATATCGCAACAGCATATTGCAATTTAATTTCATAATTCAACAACTTCTCGAGAACTTCAGGCATAGAAGGCGTTTTATCTCTACCTTTAATTTGATCAGCGACTTGTTTAAAGTCATCAGACAAGCCATCGATCACATACTCAAGTTGCTCCTCTTTCTCCGTTGGTTTCCCGAGAAGAGCCAATTCATCAAAACGTGTAGTGAGACCTTGAATGTAATCATGAACCGATTTAGTACCTTTCTTCCAATTCTTAATTTGGTGGTGAATATGTTTAACATGACCACGACTTGGATTAGCATACGTTGTCGTGAGCGTTGCCCGAATCTCTGCGGAGGTTGTTGCAGTAGCGAGTATCGGTTGAACGGATATGGAAACGGCACCTAGCAGGGCACTGTAGACAAGCCGATCTTGTCTTTTCGACAGAAGGTAGGCTGGATTCGGACCGGTTGTTCCAGCAATCGTTTCAGCAGGGGCAACAATAGTACCATCGAGATAGCCGGCTAGGTTATAGCCATCGAAGAGAGCCTGAACTTGAAGGCTCCACATGAGAAAATTGATAGCCGTAAGTTTGGTGACGTTGTGCATATTGACATTAATAAGCGTGTTTGGATCTGTACGAACAATGGTGTCATTGTGAGCAACCATTGTTGAGGAGAAATGAAGAAAACGTTAAAGTTTGAAAAGAAGGAATGACGGCTCTGAAAATAAAATTTAGGTCTTAGGTATCGTTAATGCTCTGATACCATATGGAATATGCAACTTAATTATCATTAAGGGGAAATTACAAGATATATATAGCATGTACATTAGGTTAACCTATGAAGGTAATTGACTCATCTATCCTTTACATATACACTCTCTATAAATCCTATCGATAAAGAGGTTGATGAGTTTAGGGCTACGTAAGTATTCTTTTTTTTTGAAGTAAGTAAGTAGTTGTAGATTAAGTTTAAATACACTTGTAAAGAGAGAGCTAGGCTCTCACGTTCATTCAATTCACTTGTAACATTCAATTGATATCAATACGATTATTCTTGGCAAATCATTCATCCCGAGTTCCTCAAACATACATCTTCTTTCTTGTAGAATTCAACCTACCTATTTTCCCTGCAAACCTAAAAATACTAAGTGTGAATCTTGCATCCACATTTTGGCGCCGACTGTGGGGAGAGTTAATCGAATTCTTATTCCCAAAGATTGAAGATGAACCCCAACGATCCTGATGAACCGACTCCAGCTTCAGATTCAAGCTCGTCGGATGGAGATTCGCCCCGCGCTTAAGGACCTACTTTGGGAAACAAGGTGAACAACCCTGTGCCACCAAACCAAGGTCAAACGGAAACTAGCGTTCCTCCAACGAACGTTCAAGGAGCCGAAACCCAGGCACCTACCGGCGGAAACCCCGCGCAGGGCCCGACTGACGTTCTTACGACCTCCATTCGGAGAGGACCTCAATCTGCAAATCGTTCAATTTCAGCTTCGAGCCAACTGAACGATATGCAAAAGATGCTGGCCGATATGATCAAGAGATATGAGGCCCAAGATGCTCAGTTGCACAAGATAATCTCTCATCAAGAACACTACGATCGGTGCTTGAGTGAGGTTTCTAACCCAAACCTATCCTCGAGGATCTCAGATGCGGCTAGATCCTCAGGACCTGAGAGAAATTCCTCGGGATTACCTCCTCTTCATCTCCGATTTACTCTTCCAAGCTAGCAGAGGTGGCAAACCCCTCCAGGTGGTCGTATCCCGGTGTTTACCCCACCAGGGCCTCTCAATGGCACAGGCGCAAACCATCAAAATGGTTCTGCACAATACCAAGCCACTGTCGACATACCTTTTGTTGAAGGTGGTCCTCGGCATAATGGGCTTGGCCCTAACCAAGATTCCGAGATACCTTTCGAAAATCAGGATAACCATCCTCCTCATCAGGGACAATACCTTGATGATGACCAAGGTGACCTACGAAGGTACCTCGAGAACCAACATGCGGAGATCCGCAGGATGAGTTCCCAGTTGCATAAGGCAACAAGCTCCGCACCCGAAATTGATCGTCTGATTGAGGAAACTCGTCAGACCCCGTTTACTGACCAAATTGCGTATGCACGCATTAAAAGCTCTAGGAAATATCGTTTCCCTCAGTATGATGGGAAAGGTGATCCTAAAGATTTTATTAAAGCCTTCAGGTTGGCCATGCAAACGCAAGTTACGCTAACCGAGGAAGAAGCAGATCCAGCGTATTATCGCTTCTTCTCCGAGAACCTAACAGGTCTGGCGCTAGAATGGTTCATGGACCTGGATGGCAGATCTATCGATGGTTTTGAGCAGCTGATCAAAGCCTTCATCAGGCAATTTTTGGTCCTAGTTAAGGAGGGTGTTTCAGAACCTGATTTCTGGAAGATCTCCTAAAAGCCAGGAGAATCGCTGAGAACCTATATGGATAAGTTCAACGCGATAAGAACAAAAATCTTGAACATAAATCATAACATCGCAATAAGAGCTTTGCAAGTGGGACTAGCACCTTATTCCTTGTTGGGACATGAGGTCGTAGTTCGCCCAGTTTATACCATTGACGACGCTCTTCACACGACTTCGAAATTCATCATTTACGAGGAACAAAAAACTGCTAAAGTTACTGACCCTCGCTTCCAGAATCCTGACGTTCAGGAATCTAGAAGCCAAGGGAAGAAACTGGCTTCTCGTGATAATAAAACCCAAGGGGAGCATGCTTGCGCTGTGAATGACACACGCCAAAAGCAGGCGCAACCAAAGGATACTAAGCCGAAGCAAGAGGCTTCAACTCCAAGTACTCCTTGTGGCTCGCAGCAACCCAAATTTGAAAAAAGGCCTTACAATCCTAACAAGTACTGTAAGCACCATGACAGAAAGGGACATTCCACTGAGGAATATCCCGAAGTGAAAAAACAATTGGCTGCGAAATTCGCCGCAGGGGAGCTGAAGAGCGTGGAGCTCACTAAGCGGCCTCCATTAGCAAAGAAGAAGCCAGAGGAGGGATCTTCCAAGCAAAAGCGTGATAGATACGGATTCTCCACCTCCTGAACGAGCGGAGAAACCTAGGCGAAGGATTGAAGCTATCTTCAGCGACCTGGACATTAACGATGACGAGGAATGGTAATCGTTAACTCCACCTCCCGCACCGAAGAAGAAACCTACTCCATGCCTGCGAATGCCTCGTATGTGCGGAGGGGGATCTAGCATAACCACCAGAAGCATCAACTTTATTTTTGGAGGTTCAGAATTGTGCCAAACCTCCGTAAATTCAGTAAAAGCAAACTTGAGAAGAGTCAAATCCGACCTCAGAGAAAGAACTCCTTTGCAAGGACCAGATACGAAAATTTCTTTCTGGGAAAGTGAGACTGAGGATTTGGACATACCTCATGATGACGCTCTAATTATCGAATTAGTAGTAGCTGGTTGACACCGGCAGCTCGGTGGACCTGATCTTCTTTAACGCATTGAAAGCTATGAAATTGGACCTAAAGGAAATCAAAGGAGAAAGAGTAACACTCTATGGCTTCTCTGGAGAAACTACAGTTTCAATGGGAACAATCGAGTTTCCTGTTATCGCGAAAGGTGTTGAGAAAATGATAAATTTCACCGTGGTAGACTGAAGAGCCCCTTTCCTTGCTATCATGGGTCGTCCCTGGCTTCATGCAATGAAAGCATTATCTTCCACTTACCACCAGTGTGTCAAGTTCCCAACGCCCAATGGAATAGCTTCCATTAGAGGAAGCCAGAACATCTCCAGAATCTGTTACGCGGATGGTTTCCAAGTAATCAAGGACTCTGGAGAATAGCAATTACATATCCGGGGAACACCCAAGGCCCGAAAAGACCCAGGTCCAGTTCCCCGAAAACATGACGCCGATAAGGTCTGCATTGATGAATCAGATCCCAAGAAATGCGTAGCAATAGGAGCTGATCTCCATTTGGCTGTTAGGGAACCGCTTTTAGCGCTCCTTAAAGATAATGCGAACAGCTTCGCTTGGGACCCTGAAGATATGCATGGAATTGGATCCGACCTGGTCACGCATTAGCTGAATGTCGACCCTACTCATAAGCCTGTAAAGCAGAAGCTGAGAAAATACGGCGGTGACAAGGCTCAAGCAATAATCGACGAGGTAAACGGGCTTCTCAAAATCGGTTCGATTAGAGAGGTCCAATACCCAGAATGGCTTGCAAACCCGGTTTGCACTAAAAAGAAAAATGGAAAATGGAGGATGTACGTGGATTTTACGGACCTGAACAAGGCATGTCCAAAAGATCATTACCCACTTCCGAACATCGACCGTCTAGTAGATGCAACAGCAGGGCACCAATTGATGACCTTCATGGATGCATTTTCTGGATATAACCAAATCCAAATGCACCCAAATGATGAAGAAAAAACTTCGTTCATAACAGAACGAGGTACTTTCTCCTATAAAGTCATGCCCTACGATCTCAAAAATGCAGGAGCAACGTATCAGCGCCACGTAGATAAAATGTTCGAGAACTTGATCAGCAAAACTATGGAGGTATATGATGATATGCTCGTAAAATCTTCTAAGGAATAACAACACGTCGATCATCTAAAATAATGTTTCGACATACTCAACAAGTATGGGATGATGCTTAATCCGACCAAATGCAAGTTTGGGGTAGAAACTGGGGAGTTCCTCGGCTTTTTGGTGACCCGACGAGGTATCAAAGCCAACCCAAGGCAGATTACCACGTTCATCGAGATGCCTTCTCCCAAAACAAAAAGAGAGGTTCAGCGTCTAACGCGAAGGGTAGCTGCCCTGAACAGATTTATCTCACGATCAACCGATAAATGTTTACCGTTTTACGAGATCCTCAAAGGAAACAAAAAGTTCATCTGGGATGAGCGATGCGAACAGGCCTTCCAGCAACTGAAGATCTACCTTTCAATACCCCCATCCTGGCAAAACCTGTACCAGGCAAACCTCTTTACTTGCACATCGCAGTCGCAGTCAGTGCGGTGTTAGTAAGGGAAGATAACGGGGAGCAGAAACCCATTTACTACACGAGTAAAACCCTTCTCAACGCAGAAACTCGTTACACAGCAACTGAAAAGTTGGCACTCGCCGTAATAACAGCTGGGCATAGGTTGAGACCCTATTTTCAAGCGAATCAGATCATTGTCATGACGTCTCAACCGTTACGAACCATTTTGCACAGTCCCAACCAATCTGGTAGACTTGCAAAATGAGCAATAGAACTCAGCGAGCATGATATCGAATATAAGCCACGGACGTGCCTCAAAGCATAGGTTCTGGCAGACTTCATCATCGAGCTAACACCTGGCAAACCTGACGACGATCCTTCCACCCCTGAGTGGACCCTCCACGTGGACGGGTCCTTTTCGAAGAAGGGGGCAGGAGTAGGAATCAGGTTAGCATCGTCAACCGGCAAACCTATAGAGCAATCATACAGACTAGGCTTCATTGCCTCAAATAATGAAGGTGAGTATGAAGCCCTTATTGCCGGACTAAGGCTAGCCCTTAGTCTTGGCATTCGTGATCTCAATGCTTTCTTTGACTCTCAGCTGGTAACCAAACAATTTTCGGGAGAGTATGAAACCAAAGACGAGCGAATGGAAGCTTACTTAAAAGTTGTCCAGGACCTCGTCAAGCAGTTCAAAAAATTCACCCTAACGAGAGTACCTCGAGGGGAAAATACCTCAGCAGATGCCTTGGCAGCATTAGCTTCCACTTCCGACCCTTTGGTCAAAAGCATAATACCGGTGGAAGGTATCGCTAAACCAAGTATCGAGATTCCAACAAAGTCTGCCTACAAAGACGAAGTTCCTCCACCTAAGAAGCGAAAAATTTCACTTTCCAATGAAGAGGAACAGATAATGCTCGTTCATACGACATACTGGTTTCCAAAGAAGAAAACAATGTGTAAAGTTTTAGGCATCGATTATATCGAAGCCAAGACTAACGCACCTGAGGAAACCACAGCAACTATTACCTCAACAGACGCTCAAAACTCAGTCTGCGAAATAGGGGAATCTTCAGAACCATATACCGAGACTGGGGAGCCTCCAGATGGTCAGGAAATCATTGAACCAGAAGTCTCAGAACCTGACTCTGAGGAACCAGAACCAAACCTAGTCGAGGAACTCCCAACTGACTTCGACAAATTGAAAACTTTGGTCCTAGAAAGACCAGACTGGAGAGTCGCAGTAACCCAGTACATTGAGCAAGGAACAATCCCTGTGGAAAAATGGGATTCTCGAAAGCTAAAAGCTCTGAGTTCGAGGTACTGCGTAATCGATTCCAAGTTATACAAGCGCAGCGTCTCCGGGCCATACCTCCTGTGTGTCCATGGTCTCGAATCAATGAAACTCATGGCTGCGGTACACGAAGGCTCTTGCGAAAATCATTCTAGCGGAAAGGCTTTAGCTACGAAGATTAAACGCCAAGGCTACTTTTAGCCAACAATCGTAGCTGACTACGAAGAATACGCCAAGATATGCGAGAAATGTCAGAGGCATGCCCCAATCATCCATTAACCAGCTGAGAACCTTTCGTCAATATCAGCTCCTTATCCGTTCATGAGGTGGTCAATGGACATTGTGGGACCAATGGAGCCTTCTGGCATCCCTGGCTATCGTTTCATCCTGGTACTGACTGATTTCTTCTCTGAATGGATAGAAGCTAACGCTTTCGTCCAAGTTACCGAGGATAAAGTTGAGCAATTTTCTGGAAAAACATAGTGTGCAGACACGGATTGCCTTTTGAAATCGTAATCGACAATGGATCTCAGTTCATTTCAAAGAAGTTTCGAAAGTTTTGTAAAGAATGGAAAATCAAGCTGACCACCTCCACTCCTCGTTACCCACAAGATAATGGGCAAGCTGAAGCTGCAAACAAAATTATATTGAACAGCTTAAAGAAGCGTTTGGACTTAAAAAAGAAAACCTGGGCTGAGAAGCTTCCAGGAGTACTCTGGGCCTGCCGTACCACAGATGGCCGTGCTACAGGAGAAACCCCTTTCTCTTTAGTATATGGAATCAAGGTTGTGGTACCAGCAGAGGTAGCCGTACCTACCCTCCAACGTACCTTATGCCCTCAAAATGAGGAGCTTAATAATCAGATGATGCTGGACCAGCTGGATCTCATCGACGAGAGAAGAGATCAGGCGCTGCTCCGCATTCAAAACTACCAACAAGCAACTGCTCCTTACTACAACTCTAAAGTAAAAAAGCTTCGCTTCAAGGTGGGGGACCTAGTCCTCAGAAAAGCTTTTCAAAACACCAAGGAAGCAAACGCGGGCAAGCTTGCAACCAATTGGGAAGGACCTTATTGCGTTATTGAAATTGTTCGCGATGGCGTGTATAAGGTAGACAGGCAAGCTAGAGCCTCGCCCCTGGAACACCATGAATCTCAAGAGGTTCTTCCACTATAGAAAAAAAATCGAACTACGTCTAGGCTTGATCCTCTAACGAGGTACGTAGGCAGCCTGTTGAGTCAGGTCCAGCCCAAAAAAAAAAAAAAAAAAAGTGAACTACATAGCGGTTTGATCCTTGAATGACGTAGGTAGGCAACTCGCAAACACGAGTCCAGCCCAAATAAAAACAAACTCCCAAGATCCGCGCAAGAGACTGCGAGCTTCTGCACTTCGGGGGCAAGAGGCTACCCAGCAGAAACCTGCTTAAAGATACTATTTTAGCAAGTATCGAAGCTCCGAAACAACCATGTAGTACTCTTTGTTTTTCCTCCTGCTTGTAAATTATTTTTATGTAAAGGCAATTGGGGAATAAAAGAGCTTTCGTATCTCGTGCTTTTCTAAATCAAAGATTATGTGATCGCAACCTCATGCAAGACTTCAGGTCTTCAAATTCCAAACAACAAACAAAGAACTTGAGAGTCTTTAAACCGTGATCGTCCCAAGTAAACCAGAGTCCACTTAAAAGGTCCTCAAACCCTTTCTGTCAAAAGATAAAGATTTCTTGAACCTTGAAATTCCGGCTATTTCAGAAAGGTTGGAACCTGCCTGAAAACTTTGTTAAATTTAGAAGTAAAAAGTCCCTGAATCCTTAGAGGAACCTATAAAGACTTAGCCATATCCGAGAAAAGAAGCATAGCAAGAAAGTTTAAAAAGAAAAAACTTAGAGAAATTCTCTGCAAATAATAACGAAGTCTTAAAATCTTCCAAGAGTTTAGGTCTTTAAATCCTAAATAATCAAATTCTCAAGGCTTTGCTAACCTTGAAAGAGGTCCTGAAAAACTAACAAAGCGAAACCGTCGAGTCTTCAAACCTCAATCTTTTCAAAAAGACTATCGAGTCGCTTAAGGAGTCTGCAAACCCTTCTTAACGAGGAAACAAAAAAAAAACTTTCGAGGCTTCAAACCTCGACCATTCCAAGCAAACCTAAACCCGCTTAAGAGGTCCTCAAACCCTTTTAATTCAATAAATAAAGAAGTTTTCGAGCCTCAAAACTCAAACTGCTTTAGAAAGCCCACCGTTAGCTTAGGAAAGATTTCTCGAACCTTGTCAAGTCAAGAAGAGAGAAGTCCTTAAGCCCTTAGAGAAATCCCTAAATCTCGACAACGCAGAGAAGTATAACAAGAGCGAAAACACTTGAAGAATGCGAAGAAAGCAAAACAAGGATTCTTATCATAAAAGGTTTAAAAGCCTCTCCAGGCATAAAGTACTAGGTGCCACGCACCTTAAAACAGCAAAGGTTTAAAAGCCTCCCCAAGCCATTAAGTCTTAAAATAAAAGCAAAGGAAAGCTTAAGGAAAGAAAAGGGAAAAAACGAATCACTCCGAAGTAGCCCCAACATCTTCATCTTTCTTCATCGCCTCTTCAGGGTTTTCCTCTTCGTTCCCAGCATCTTGTCCCTCGGCCTCTCCGCCATCGGGGTTTGCCAAAGCAGCTCCTTGCTGATCCTCGAAGTCTCCAGCAGGGTTCGGTGGGTTCAAGTCGTCAGCGGGAGCGAAGGAGGCATCAGAAACTTGAGGTATCAGGTATTTGCTCTTCGAGAAGTCTGAGACAACGCTCTTCTCCAACCTGCGCTTCCTCTTGGGAACCTTCTTATGCTGGAGATCTTCAAGTTCAGCTTCAAGGCTAGCAACATTCCCCGTAATGATTTCTCCAAGAAGCGTATAGCATGCCTGAGCACCTTTGAGACTGAGCTCCGCGTTGTGCTGCCCATCCTTCCCTTTGAATTTTCTTTCAACCTGATCCATAATATTGAAATGAGCGTCAATCACCTCACACTTACCCTTCCTAACATCTCTTCGAGTTTTGGACTCGAATTCGGCGTTGAGCTCCTGAAGTTGGGAACTCAGATCTTGTTTCTCCCTCAGCAACTCTTTGGCGCGACCGTTGACCACCTTGTTTTGAATCTCGAGCTCACCCCTGCACCTGTCAGAAGTAAGGAGCTTTACCTTTAAGTTCTCAACCTCGGACTCAAGAGCCTTGTTCTGAGCAGTCGCCTCATCGAGCTTTCACTGGGTCTCTTTAATTTCAGCTAAGGTCTCCTCGAGCTTTTGCTTCTTAGGGGTCTCCCTGAGCTTCCTCTCATAACAGATCATGGCCTTGTGGTACGCCGCAAGTCCCTATGATCAATAACTCGCGATTAAAGTCTAACACAAAGAAAATACGTACAAGTCAGAGCATATCAATAATCTGAGGTAATACCTTAGCAAGGTGATACGCCCCCTCAACCAACTCTTCACGAAGACTGAGCTCATCGCGACTAGGCCAAGTCCAACCGGAAGGCTTGAGGTGCTTGAAGTAGTGAACAAGACCCTCATGATCATCCAGGATCGAGGTATCCTTGGTATGAGCAAAGGACCAAGGCCCCTTGCCGTCCTGACTATAATTGTACTTACGCGAACCTCCTTTGTCATCCAGCTTCCTCTTCTTGAGGCTCGGGTCATCAGCAGTGGCAGACGAGTCCGAAGGTTCTATACCTTTACCCTTGGCGAGCTCCGTAACCTTCACAGGGGCCGCCGATCCGGATGGAGCCTGAGTTTTGGGTTTGTTGATTATGGCTCTGACTTTCTCACAAAATTCCCTGGATCGAGCCCTGTCGTCAAGTTTGCTCTGGGAGGTCTGACTCGCCTCTTTTTTGAAACTCTTCCACGGGAACGTCATCGATTCGGAGGAACCTTCTGAATCAGAGGAGATGTAGCGAGGAACTTTAGGAGGAGCACCTTGGACTGAAGGAGCCAAGAACAGAAAGCCTTGAGTTTCTGGAACACGAGAGATTGGAGCAATATCAAGTGGCAGATGGTCCAGAACGGACTTTTCGAGCAGCTCCTTCTTAATCTGAACCTAAGCTGCAAAAGGAAGATCCTGGACAGTACTCTTTGGGATTCCTGGAGTAGCAGCAAGTCAACATTAAAGCATGATCGAGTTAACCAAATCATCAATTGCTGTAAAAGAAAGTACCTGGAGTAACAGAGATAATCTCAAGCGAGGAACTGGGTTTGGTAACTGGAGCTTGAGTCGAACTACCGATGTGTTCCTCCTGAGCAGGACCAGAGGGGGCAACTGGAGCAAAATTAGAGTCGAACTCGGACACGGAGACTGCAGGAGGCCACGTGATACCGTAGATCTGCGGAAATTGAATCCAACTGATAAGCTCCGGAGTGAAGTAAGACCAATCTCTAGGCGTCGCCTGAAGCCTGGTCAGAAATGCCGACAAAGCTGTCGAAAGGACTCTGGATTTGTCGAGGTTCTCTGCGAGCAAAAACCGAAAAGGAAACAAGTTAGTTCCTAATCAAGCTCAAAAATACACAAAATCTGAGTAATCTCTAAATTCCTAAGGTCCTAACCACAGACGTGACCCTATTTCCTACTCAAATTGCGTCTCGGAGGAACAATTCCAGGGACGACACTGATAAAAAAATACTTCTTGCGCCACCGGTCATCGCCGTTCCCCTGAGCGTCGAAGAAAGACCTCGTTGATCGCACCGTGAAGTAGTAAACCCCTCTCGCTCCATTGGAAGGAGGATTCTCCATGATTTGGAAGAGGTCAACGAAGTCCTCTACGCCCACCGACATGTTCTCCTCCTGCGCCCTAACCAGGAACCCTAAGATGTTCTTGATGGCCGCCGGATTTATCTGAGGAAATGAAAGGCCATAACGCTCAAGGAGGTCTAAGGCCAAATCGGGGATCGGAAATTCAAGTCCGGCCTTTGTTATCATGGGAGACCACACGCAGATCATCCCGTCGGGAGGTTTTTCCGGGGATTCACCAGGACCCGGGAGCCTCGCGGTAGCTGCAGGAGGGGCACAAGCCTGTTTGAGCAGTCCAGCGAGGTCCTTTTCAGCCAAACCCGAGGGTGGGTGAGGCCCGAATCTATCTCCTGTGGGGTCGGAATCAGAATCTTCAGTTTTCGATCTGCGTTTATCAGCGGCGGGACCTCGAGAACTAGAAACTTTTTTCGACATCGTTAAAAAGGAATTTGTAATTTTCCTAAAACTGTAAAATGAAAAAGTTATATAATAATAAAGGAATAAGAAGAAGAAGAGTCGACGGTTACCTCGATGCGTAGTGGGGAAGCGTGTAAGTTGATGGAGAGAGAAGCAAAAGTAACTTCCCTTCATACTGAGATGACGGCCGCAGAAGACTTCGCATGATTCTCGGCCGTAGATTCTTGATAATTAAGAATCTTCTCCGTTAGATCCTTGCGCGACAAATCTGGGTGGAGGCGTGTGCAGTTAAGTGTAATGATTTGGGCGGCAAATCCTTCTCGCCATCTGTCACGAATCTCGCTAACCTAGCAAAGATGAAGATCCAGCCGTACGATTGAAATTCAAACTTTAAGATAAGTTTAAGTGCGAATAACTGCAGAAGCGAATTTCGGAGAAGAACATGATTCTCGCGTACCTGATTTGGTCCAAACCAGATATGCTGGGGGCAATTGTTGGAGGTGGACCTGCGACAAGCCCAGGCCCGGCCCACCAAGGTTCTTCGTCTAAGCCCGTGAATGCGTTGACAAGGAAGAAGTTGAGTAACGGGATAAGGAGAAGGACTAAGTCCAAGAGGAAGAGGTGGTTCTGAGAAGCGCGGGAGCAGCTTTCGCAGATCGTGGGACTTAGAGGAAATCGAGCTACCGAGAATGAAGGAAGTAGTTGTAGATTAAGTTTAAATACACTTGTAAAGAGAGAGCTAGGCTCTCACGTTCATTCAATTCACTTGTAACATTCAATTGATATCAATACGATTATTCTTGGCAAATCATTCATCCCGAGTTCCTCAAACATTCGTCTTCTTTGTTGTAGAATTCAACCTACCTATTTTTCCTGCAAACCTAAAAATACTAAGTGTGAATCTTGCATCCACAAGTTTTACATGGTTAACGTATCAAAACTTTGTGTGTGTAGGCGTTACCGTCTTTGGCACCGCTGATCAACGACAACGAGCACTGGCAATCCCTTCTCCTGATGATTCTCTCTACTCTCTCAATTGCTATTGTAATTCGAACCAAACTATTTTATTTTTTGTTTAATTTTTGAACATGAATATTGGGTTCTCTTATAATTTATGCATTGTCCCTATAAATTATGTGCATTGTGCTTCTTTATTGTTCTGTTATTTTCTTTTTCGTATCTAATCCTACGTCTCCTAAAAAATGGAATTGTAACACTATATCTATGATTTTTGGATTAAAGAAAAATTAAAATCTAGAGTGATCGAACATGACTATTTTTCGTTTTTTTTTTTTTTTTGTCGACATAAACATCCATTTCATAAGCCCAATGGGCATCGTACAAGAGAAATCAGAGATTACAAATTTGATAATAAAAGCCCAGAACATTTAACCTATCACACCATGAAGATAAACGATGCAGCATGTTAGACACGTGGCTACACGTGTTATCATCATAGTTGATGAGGAAAAATGTCGCTGTAACAGTAGCTCACCACCGGAATCAAAAAATTCCAGAGATCTCCACCACCGGCCTTCCTCTCCATTTCACTTGTACAAAATTCCTTAGACAAAATCCGACCTCAATACAACATCGGTAAAACCTTTGAACCTTCACCGCAAGGAAAAGCTCAAACATCTCGATTCTCATGACCACTCCCAAGAGGATGATAGAATCCTCGCCAAGAGAGAAGATGATTTCAAATTTAGGAAGGAATAAAAGTTATAGCCGATGGATCGTTACATCTTCTTCGGCAAGATCGGATCTGCAAAGGAAATAGACTGATTCGCCACCATATAACCAGATCTGGAAAAAAAAAAACTATACAAAGATCCGAACTAAGTCGGAACAAAAGGTCGGTCATAGCCGAAGGAAGATTCAGTCAAAGCCGAAGGAAGATCCGCAACAAGACGGAAACAACTACCCATATATACAGACCACAACGCCGATAAAAGAACCGGACGTCGGGCACAGATCGGGAAATACTTTACTCGATCAGCAGAGAATAATCTAGAGAGAAGAGAGAAGAAGATTTTTCGTTTTTCTTATTCAGTTAATGTCACATATCTATACCTAAGAAATATTGATACATTTTCTTAAAATATGTATTTGGATATCAGTTAATGCCACATATTTATATATTGATGCAAAAACAGAATGCTTATTTCTCGACGCACATTCGAAGATATTTTTGATTATAATGTTAATCCTTATAGCATCCACAATGCTAACCCTTAAGGGTTTAATGTGAATTTTAAATTATTAAAACATACTCTTTCTCTTTCTTTTACTCAACTTTATACCTTCTCTTTCATCCATTTATTCAACTTTTATTAATTTTATATTTAAACACTCTCTTTTCTTTTTAAACACACTCTCCAAAAAATCCAATATTGGATTCTCTCTCCAAAAAAATCTAATTTTATCCACAAAAACACTCTCTTTTTTCCTTTTACTCAAATTTTATATTTCAATATATCCCACAAAAACACTTTATTTCTTCTTTTTACTCAAATTTTAATACTTTTATATTATAAGAACACCTCTTTAGACTCTTCGGTGTCACCGTTGTAACATGTTAGATGATTTATGTTTTTTTCGTATTTTTTTCGATTGAAAAAATTGATTATGTAATCACGTAGTCTGTGACACCCGTCTCCAGCTATGCTGAATTTGACGGCTGTATCTCGACACCCGTCTAAGCTACGTAGGCAAAGACAGCATGTCTCACCAATGGTCCCAGGTCCAAAACACTTTCTTTAATAAAATCCACCAACAAAGGCTCGAACCGCGACTTCCGCTTTCCAACCTGAAAGGAGAGGGGTGAGTATTCCAACTAATACTCAGAGAGGGTGAGTTTAAAGAACTCACAGAATCACCACATACGAATACAACTACGAACATACGCAAGTCTAAGCCTAAAGCAAGCAACAAGCAATTCGTATAAGATTAAAGCAACCAACATCACGTCCCACACGTACATAACAAACATAGCTCCTATTAACTAGAGTGACCCAAGCGTCCATTCAGGTAAGGCAATATCATTACTATATCTCGACCTCACCCACGCAGCACCATGGCTCGTCAGCCAATAATGAGTCAACGGTAAACCCAAGCGTCCATTCAGGTAAGGCAATATCATTACTATATCTCGACCTCGCCCACGCAACACCAAGACCCAACAAACAAACACACTATAAGGAAATATCTCACAAATATCTCGCCCTCATATGTGGTTTCTACCACGGTCCTTATCCGCCATTTAGTCTCTCGCCTCAAATTCACATTCAGTGACCATCTCGCGTGACCAATCTCATCACACATTTAACTCGCACATCCACTTATCTTATTCCACTCAATGACTAGATTATGAAGTTTCTTGCGTAGGAAGCAAGCCCCAACACGGCTCAGATTCTCTTAGAATGGCAGCAACAGTAGCTCACCCGCCTTCTTCGTCATGTACTCCACCAAGAGACGCCCATGTTTCCTGACATACAAGCTCAGGTCTGACCGATAACGGTTCACCAAAAACCTCAGCTCGAAACAGGTTCCTTTAATCATCTATTTCTTCTTCATCTTCCTCTCACATCAATCTAACTCCTCTTTTAATTATAAAACTCACATAAGACTAGATATAGATATATTTATTCTCACAAAAATATACAAACGAACCACCATCGAATAATTATATATTTATATATATACACACTTAAGCAACCAAGAAGAAGGATAATGAATTATATTTATATTATCTCATATTTGATGTACTAAATCTTTGGTCTTGATCCGAGAGTGCAAAACCCATGTTATTATTATACGTATCCATCTCTATATCTATATTATGCTTGATTTAATCCTAGACTATACGAGTGAACATAGCAATATACGTACGAGATGAGTCGACACAACGGTTCCTCACCTTAGCTTTCGGAAGACAGAGCGGCGACGTATGAACAGATCCAAACGGTGGCTATAACATTGAAGATCTAGGGTTCTTAAACCGGTTTGCTTGTTCCAAAAGTAACAGCTAGGTCTCGCCTTAACTAGCACAGATCCACTACGTCTCGATGTATCTCGGTCGTCGGCGATGTGGACTTCGCTTCTTGTGGTGGGAGACTCGTGGTGGTGAGACGCGGTGGCTTCGATCTTCATATTCTTTGGCTCATAGGTTCGCGTGTTCTCCGGTAAGGAACGACGAAGGTGGTGGCTCATGGCTTTGGTGCAACAACTCTCCGGTGATGGTGATATTTAAATCAGTGGTACAATGACTGGTGGTGGAGCTTGGCGACGGTTCCGGTGCAGCAACGTCTCGACGGTGACAAAAGGTGGAGCTCCTTCTTCTCTATATTGATCTCTCTTTAACTCTCTTCTCCTCTAATTCCCCAAAGAGAACTTCGTGTTTTTCTCTTATCTCGCCTTTCCCTTCCATGGCTTCTCCTCTCTCTTTTCTTTCTCTTTTTTTTTTTTATGTTCTCTGAGCCATTTACTAAAAGATGTACATGCTCCTCTATTTAATAACTCTACTCTGCCGACACTCCACTCAGCCGACACTACCACTAACTATTTTTATTTTTTTTTATTTTTTTCTTTCGAACTTTGGGTCGTTACATAGTCAATCATATAAAAGTGAAGAAACTTGTTTGTCTGCGTAAGTTACCCTTATCACATTTGTTTGTCTTTTTCTGCTTGGAAGATTGCTCAAGAGAGACATCAAACTCTTGTAAATTGCTGGAATTACTCCTCCGATAAAAGCTTGGATTAAGAGATTTCATACATAATGAGAAAAAAAAAATTTCTTTTAGTCCTTAAAGATCACACGGTCTTAAAGGGCTACTTTCCTCAGAGTTTGTTAACAAGATTATTAAGCTCGATAAAAGCTTGGAAGTGAGATTCTCAAATAAAATCATATTGACGTATTTTTTGACAGTAAATCTTGTCTTTCTCGTGTTTAAGGTTTTATGTGAATTCAAGAATCTAGCTAACAAAAAAAACAAAAAAACAAAAAGAAGAAAGAATCTAGCTTACATGTTTTCAACCTCTGTTTTCTCTTTTGTTTGTATACGTAGCTCAAGAGAAGTTTCAAAATGGGAAACTCTGGACAGGGACATACTTGCCATTATCTTGGGTAAGCTCGACGCTATGGACCTTTCTAATGGAGCTTCACGCGTCACTGTATCTCTTGGTTCCTTGCCTCTCACGACAAAACCCTCTGGCAAACCATCGACCTGGCCAAGCTCCAACAAGTGGTGGTCTCTTACAGCCCCGGGGTAAGTGATAAAAAACGACCAGTCGTCTTCTTAGAAGAAGGCCTAAGCTTTAGGAATGTTTTGTTTAAGAACGTCATCAAGTTGTTCTTTACCTTTTACTCATATATGCAAGGTGAAGTAGAGAAAGGACTGAGATCACAAAGTCCCTAAGAATTTAATCTTCAATTCTTCTTCTTATATAAAAGAGGAGGATCTGTGCGAGATCGCTGCTCAAGTCTTTACAACTGAATAATACAAACAGAGTGGCACGCGCGGCATTTATCTCATATTTTTCTTTCTTTATGTTTCGCTGTTCTGTTCCAGGGAGAAACGTTTTTTACCGCGCTGGTGCTATCACAACGAGAAGTCATTTCGGGTTGCGTTCAGTCAATGGAAGAATCTTAAAACACTCATCATCGCTCATGATCACTGTCTTTGTCTCTTTGACAATCCACAAGGTCTATAATACATGATATTTATATTTTCTGAGCCGCTGGATATCCTACCTCTGGCTTGTGTCTGTATCTATTTAACAATGGGAGTATGATGGAACTAGCAGATGAAAATTGCCCTTTTTCCATTTGATTGTCTTCAACTCACATGGAGGTCAGATAAGAAACAGCTCTTTGTCTTTTTCGGTTTTCTGCCTATCCTCAGAAGTTTTCTTCTCTCTGGATCCTGATTCAACACATCCTTCACCTGTTCCTGTTTTGTGGCTGCAATTAGCATTGGAGGAAATACAAAGGAAACCAAAGTGTCGCCCATAAAAGAAGTGGAAAAATTAAGTGCTCCTCATCTTTAACCTCTTTGGTTGAAGAGAGATTTGTTTTTATTGGAAAAGGAGGATGATGAAAATGCTGTTGGGACCAAATCAAAAGTCAAATGATTAAAAAGTCAAATAATTAAGCTTTTTGACATTTGTGGTCAAGCTTTCCTCAGCCACATGATTAAAAAAGTCAAATGTCAAACGTTGTTGGGACCAAATCAAAAGGAATGTTCTCACTATTCATTAAAGGCATTGAATTGAAATTGTGTAAAAGTACGAATATTCCGTGACCGAGTCAATCACATTTCGCCTTGGAGAAAAAGAAAACTAAAAAAAAAAATATGGAGTAGCAGAAGAATCAAAGTGTTCTTTGTGTTAAAGTTTATTCGAAACATTCCACCCAGGAGGCAAATGGCGAGGATTAACCGCTGTAACAAAAACTTTCCTCCACCTTTGACAGAAGTTTTGAAGACCATCCTCGCCATCTTCCTTTAACAGAGACTGGACAATTTGTTGGCCGTGCACTCCATGTCCAAGCGAGCTACCATCTACCGACACGATGTGTACAGCTTTTTCCAAATCTTCTTTGGATATGTCTCGTCCACCATAATGCATCTTGAAGGTCTATATTCAAATATCCAAAGCAAACATCATGATTATCAGAATATTTAATTAAAATCAGTTGTTTGAAATAATAAGATATCTGTTATTACCTCCAACAATTGCTGCCAGCGACTTGATGGCATTCGGTTCCCATGTTGCAAGAGCGCCGCGGCGGCTCTGCGTACCGCCGCCGCATCCTCAGAGTGACTCGTCCTGTGAACAAACAGAGGAATTTGAAACTCTTCTGCAATTTCTGTTTTGTGCCTCTCCGCGGCAGCATGTGCAAGGCGATGACAATTCACACAGAGCAAGACAATATCGTGAGACCGATGACTTTTCATGTGCTCTGGAAAATGATCTCGATAGCACGAGGGTACGATCCGGAATCGCTGACATTGATTCTCTTCCTCACATCCAACACATACGTTCTTCTTACTCTGCATATTAAAGTCTTGCCCTTCAGCTTTGGTTTCAAACACAAACTTAATAGCTAGTGGTTTTTCTGCAACCTCTTCCGCAAGTCCACGTTTCACATACCATTCAGCTTTCTTTCTATCGCAGTACCCTAGTAATTGTCCATCTTTTCTGTATATTGAACAATTATCATAAAGAGTAGACTTCAAAGAAACCTTCTTCTCTCGAGATGCCTTCCGAGTCAAAGATGCCTTCCGAGTCAATTGCTTGAATCCATTCTTTGTCTTGAAGCTTTCCAATAGCGAACAATTGAAGACAGGAATAGGACAAGTTCCATGTTCTGTGCCCAAGCATTTCTCAAGAAGAATTGGCAGAACATCATCTAGATTGCCTCCTTGTAATATTTGATGGATATCGGTATAATGACTACAAATAACCCCGGATGACGACTCATCTTCGAAACCAATCTGACATGACCACACCTTCATGCCCATGGTCGTAGTTAATGGCTCGGAAACTAGCGCAGCAATATCTATGTCCGGTAACACATACCATGTGCTTTCATCATGGACCCGTCCCTGAAAAGAAAAACGCATGTATGTTGGCGGCATTACAACACGAAAAAAAGTCTTGAATTAGAATAACAAAAAATAAAAACTTATGGAGATCAGGTTTCTCTAACCATTAACTCTCGCCATGCAGAAAGTTTCCGCACAAGCTCCTGAAACAGAAAGGGGAATATCAACAAGATGTTTGGATCGCATACACATAAAGGGAGTCTAAGGGAATGATTATATACCTCTGCATCCATGGTCGAATTCTTTAAATACCTAGAAACTATCGACGAAGCAGCAGCACTCCCAGGAAGTTCTTTGGTTTCTTTCGCGTACAATTTCAAACAAATTTTGTTTGACCGCCTAAAAGCGTCAACAAAACCGGATGACTGTTTGAGCTCGTCCCTCAACTTATCTGCTATATAGAGCAGATAGTGTGTATCTGTTCTCGCATAAAGCAGCATCTTATCCGGCAGTGGACGTTGTCTCCAATCTTCACACTAGAATGAAGATATGAATCAGAAAATATAGAATAAAAGATTGCTAAGAAAAAAGCATGACAATATACAAATTCTTAAAGTCAAAGAACTCACTCTCAACAACTTGTTAGTAGCCACTCCACATACTGCCTCAAGTAAGTATGCCAGTGACTTTTGAGGCTTTGACAACACCTCACATGCCTGGTTTATTGCATTAACAAAAACATTTTACTAAAGCAAAACAGCATATACAAAAAAGGGTATTGCTTAGTGCAGGATATAGAAAAAGGCCCAAATTTTTGTGTTCCAAACAGCTTTCACTCATGCCAAAGCTTAGTGCAGGATATAGAAAAGGTGTACCTTGGCAGTATCAAACAGATTAACAACGTATATGTGAAAGTCTCTCTGAAGCCAGAGTACATCGTTGTCGGCCCCGTGAAACACCTGAAAGCAAAACATACTAAGAAAATATGAAAAACCTGAAACAATCAACGCCAACAAGTAACATCTTTTATGGAAAAAGAATGTACCTTGCAAATATCAGGATTGGAGAAAACAGGACCAAGAATGCTCATCGCATCATGTAATGCAATCGTGTCCACCAAAAAGTCGTCCTCTTGCGTAGAAATCTGCAAGTGCAAGAGTAATATATATATCAAAAATCCTTACATCAACAAAATACAAACACGATCGATCTACTTTACCTGAATTAGAGCAGTGAAACCAAGAAACGACCGCAAACTATGCTGCTCGGTATCAACTGCAAAAACCTTCTCTTTTGCCAATGTTTCTGCAAGCTCCTTCAATTTCGACTCCGTCTCAACCCACACGTATGCATCACTCAGTTCCAGTGAGTACTCTCCTCTCAGAAATTCAAAGTCGAGCTTAGGAGTCTCTAACAAGACACTAATCTGAGTTTCATAAGGATGACAGTTGGAAGGTTTCTCTGCATCGGTTTAGATTCCAAACATTACAAATAACTAATACACACAATTGTATGCAAGTGAAACCAAAAATTCAAACTTGAGATATAGAATCTACCTATGGAGGAAGACCCATCGTCGAGGTTCAAGTGTTTGAATCCATAGTAAGAGTTATCCGCAAGAACGCGTTTGAAACCGACCTGGGGCTTGAACTCGGAATGCAGATAACACGAGGTCAGAGAAGATTTCTGCTTCTTTTTTTTCTCCCGTAACGGCGACGTAGATATTCCGCCGCAATTAACACGGCCAAAATAGCCGTAACTACAATTATCATCTCTCAGAATTGCTTGCTACACAAGAAACAGCTTCTCTTTCAACTCTGCTTCTTTCTCTCTCTCTCCTCTTTTTCTCTCTGCGATTCCTGTGAGATTCAACAATACAAATTCATTTTACTAATAAAAAAAAATAGCCGTTGGGTTTTTCAATTTCAGCCTAGTTCCTGTTCAATTCGATTTAGCTTTGGTTTAGTTTGATTTCATTTCGGTTTATTAGTTAGTTAATTAATAATATTAAAAATACAAACTCATATCGTGACCAAAAAAAAAATACAAACTCATATATTATATTAGTCAACATTTTTCTTTTCTTTTTTCAACTTCCATTTTTTTTTGTTTTTTTACTTTTCAACGTGATCATTGATTAATATATATATGATCAACGTGAACAAATTTTGTATGGCTTCGTTTTGTTTACGTTTCGTTATGATATTTTTTATAAGTTTATTTTTTTTTAAAACCAAACCGAACACAAACCAAACCAAAAATAGCCGTTGGTGACTAAACCGAAATAAAAAAAAAATTATTCGATTTCACCTTAGTCCCGGTTCAATTCAATTTAGCTATGGTTTAGTCTGATTTAATTTTGGTTCAATTCCAATCCCAAATTTCGGTTCCATCTCCGCTTTAGTACAATTCGACTCACAAAACGACATGGTTCGGTTTGATTTCGGTTTAGTCAAACTCAAATTCGACAGAAAGCGATACCTGAAATTGTAGAAACGCTTCCGTGATTGTAGAAATCGATACCTAAAAATTCTATGCCGTGAAACATTTTTTGTCACCGGCGATTCAATTGCTTCTGCCTCTCGAGTTCAATCGGTTCATTTACACAGAACGATTCGACTTCCGGAATCACCTCTGTGTGATGAGTCGATTAGGAGAAAAATAGTGGATCGATTAGGAGAAATGCTAATAGAAGAAACAAGCAAGTGAGAGAGAGGAAGAACAGTACCGTTCTGAGTACGAACATCTTGGCCGGATTGCCTATCGCCGGATATATCTGGATTTTGAGCGGAGATCGACATATCTGGCTAGTCGATGAACACGAGAGGAGAAGAGAAAAACCCTAGATCAGAGATCTGAGCTCGAGAGAGAAGTGGAGTAAGAGATTGTTCGTCTTTTTAAACACTCAACAATGGAAAATGCTTCTTCTCAAACTTTTGGGACACTGCGACACTCTCCGGCGGGTTTTTAACTTTCAAGGTTTCTGGGATGTACGATGAGGTCTGATCCAAGCGACGTCGTTTTCATTGTTGGGCCAGAAAATGATCTATTTTCAGTGAAACGTGAAACGCCAACAACTAATGGGCTTCTTTTAAGTAGAAGGGCAAAATTATCATTTTCCCAAATAAAGAAATGAAGATCGTCTCTGGGGCAAAATTGTCATTTTCTACACATTGATTTGGTTATGATATTTATTTCTACAACATTTTTAGAGCTTATCAAATTTTAGTTTCCATTGTTTCATGCTTGAACAGAGGGAGTTTGATCTGCTTTGAATGGGAGATATTGGTTATTGTTGCAAGGAGCTGGATTCGAAAATCGAAACGGTAGAGGAAGTTTTTTTTATAGCTAGTAATGGCTTAAAAGTGAGATTACAAAGTCTGTGACTCTTTCTTCTACTGGAATATTATATTATGGCTGATCCAGTCAGGGGAGATTTGATCATTAGTTACAGAGGCTTTTGAGAATTATGCGTTTAAAGGCTTGTAGAGCTTCTCAGCCATCTTCCTATACTCTGTACATTACCATAACCAAAAACAGACATAAGAAGAAGATCATTACTGAATCAAAATGGAGAAATACCAAACATGTGTAATCTGATATCAACTATTATTGCAAAATTACCTTCTTGATTGCTCCAAAGCTGAGCTGCTTGATTGTTTAATGGTGAGCTGATGTTCGGTTCTGATCAACCAAAACCAATAAAATTCAGGAAAATCAGATAACCAACAGAGACATTGATAAGAAACCTCAACGGCTGGTTATATCAGCCATAGAGAGTTAGTTTACCTCCGAGAAGGCTTTGAATTGAGAGTAATATCGTCCTCACATCGTAAGCGGATGACCATTTATCCTACAAAGAATGTGAAAAAACGAATTATGTTTTATGTAACACTTCTCTAGGACCAAGGGAATACACAAGTAATTGTTATGTACCTGAAGAATGTCCAAGCAAATATTGCCATAGATATCCACATTTGGGTGGAAGCAGCATGTCTCAAACTTAACTTTGGGAGGTTTAAAAGGATAATCGTACCGCGAACCAGCCCTTCCATAAGCTAATTTGTTTGTGAACAGCATAACCACGCATTGGCACGAGCAAGTGTGTCTTCCAAGTCATTGTACCGCGAACCAGCCCTTCCATAAGCTAATTTGTTTGAAAAAATATTGTCAAGACTCAAATACATATATGAATCTGTGACTAACAGTTTTTAATATTTTGTTTCTCTTACCAGAAGCTTTGGGAAGGAAAAGAACAGAGAGGAAATTGCTGGATCCAGAGATTGGTAAAGCTTCTTGCATCTTTTTTTCCCATGGATATGAAACATAGTCATCTTGAAGTTTTGCTCTCACTAATGCTTCCACCATTCTTGATCCTCTTGATTCTGCAAATCAGTTTAACAAAACATTTCTTTGAATGCGAAAAACCGATACAATACTGAAATATTATACTCAGTGAATGTTTTCAATGTTCTATGTAGAATTATTTCATTTCCTAATTTTCTCATACTAATTACATTCAGCAGAATCTAAATCTTAACTAGATTAATAATAATATAAAGGATAGAATTAAGATTGCAAATAATTTCTTAAAACGTGTGAAGATTCCAAAACATACAACTTCAAATTACATAGTAAGTACACCAGAAGAAAACATTCTTAGTTTTGGAATAAAATGAGACATAAAAATTATTAATTTATATGTCAGAATACAAAACTAAGGAACATTCTGAATTTTAGTTAATGATTAAACTAAAAATATACTAAAACTGTAACAAACATATAAACGAATGTCAAAACACCAAAAAAAATATCATTTTGCTAATTAAAAATTCAAAATTGAAAGTGTAGTTCTTAATCAACAACAAATTCGTAACCAAAAAGATTACTATTTTGATGCAAAAGTCAACAAGTAAGCAATAAAAGTCAACAAAGATATCTTCAAAAACCGACCGAGTTAACTCACCCTGCAAACCGAGACAATCCGACTCAGTTCGATCAGAGAATCCAACTGTATAATTGGGTCATCAATGGATCTGAGCATATACTGTTTCTTACCAACGGATTCATTAGGAACAATACAAGCAGACAGATCAGAGAAGTCATGTGAACCACGTCTAACTCTAACAACAATTGAAGTCTCTTTGTTCCTGTAAGAATTGTGCAGAACTTTCTGTAACCAAGCTTTACCTCCTTTAAAAGGAGCTTTGAATATAGCTGAACCGGGTCCTGAACCGATTCGAATCTCTTCAACTATATCTCCGGTTTGAAGCATATCCCCGCTCCATTCGTCGCTTTTTGAGCTTCCTTTCAGACAGTCGATTGAGAGAACCACGGTGTTTCCGGGTCGGGTCGTTGAATCGGATTGGTGGGTTCGATCCATTTTGGAGATAGAGAGATTGGGAGAATTTTGTATAATGGTTTCTAAAATGAAAAAAAATGATTCGATACGCGGAATCTTTGTGAGAGTGGTGTACAAAGTCGTACTTGGGGTAAGATTTTATTCTTTTGGTGATTAAAGAAAGGTTATTGGGATGATTATAATCTTAAACAATGACACTTGTCAAGGAATGGATTTTTTTTGTAAATTTAATTTATTTTGTGGAAGACAATTGATGGAGGGATTGATTATGTAATTTGATGTTTTTAGACAAATCCAGAGTTTGACTGTGGTTAGAGCAACATATTGAAATTAGTTCCGGTTTCAAGCTTTCAAGATGAATAAAAACTATCTATTTTATCATATTTCCTTAGATTAGATCGATTTCCATTTGATCATCGTTATAATTGTTTGGTTTTGTTATTTCGTTGAAATTTGGATTGTTGTATTTTAAATTCACTAAAGTATGTATTTCTATTTCTAACGACAAAAAAAAAAAAAATGTATTTCTATTTCTATTTCATTTGTGTTTCTTTCTTTTCTGTAATTTCTCTTTGATATGTATAGTAAGTTATGCATGCAACATTTGCAAAGATAATAATGTTTGACAACTTTGGATGGTTTTGTATGGTGTAAGTAATGTAAATAGAACAATTTATCACCTAAATCCTACGAAGAAAACTATTTTGTGGAAAAATCGGCCATGTTCGTCAATCATCATAGTTAAAATCATGTAATAATTTATAATACAATAATAATACCAAAAGATCTTACGTCATGATATCAACATACTATACAGAAAATTAGTTTATCTCTGACATCACTACTTATGACATCTCCTAACTTAACTTTGAAAGATCAAAGACATTGTTCTTTCTGTTCCCACTACCTAATCATATTTGGAAGTCAATCTCTCTTGTTCTCATGGAAAAAAAAAAGATAAAGAGAAGATGAACTTCTCTCATGTTTTTGTCTCTTTCTACATTGACTTATCAAGGGAGGCATGGAAATCATTAGCATATCTGAAATATCGTTAGACGAGAGGAAATTAGATTTTACTTTTCAGCTTTCACATTTTTCTTTATGACTTTTAGTTGTTGTTATTAAGGATACATATAGACTTTATATCCACATTAGAATCTTTTCCCCCCGATATAGACTTTTAACATGTATTGTTGTAGTTGCTCAAACCTATTTGTATGAAGATGTTAGGTTGAGTGAGTTTCGACTTCCCAATTTCTACAATCTTTTTGGATTTTCTGTTTTTGAAAGATTTTTGTCACGTTGCGGTAGTTATCTTTTTCCACAAAGAAACTTGCCATTAAGGTAAATAGTAATTACTATTTTTTTTAGAAAATTGCAAACAAATTATAACTTACCGTAGTTTCGCTAGATTATATATGGCTCAAACATTTTTTATTTTTTTTCTAAATTACTTATACGAATTCGAGCCATAACCTTAAACCTTAATCACACTTTGTTAATAATTTATGACATGACGTATATCATCTCTTCCACTAAAACACGAACTAGGAACGCAACTGAATCAACCATACGCTTAACCATTAATCCACAACTTCTGAGCAAGCGGTAATCTAGTACAAAGAAATGATCGCAACTTCAACAACAATCATCTCTCCAAGGAGATGCTATTTAAAAAGGTGGACAAACGGATCTCAAACTCATGGATGGCTGGAAAGGACATGTCTAGTTTTCTAGATACATGACTTGAATTAACAAATTTGAAATTGCAATTACAGATGGAAAACGGCAACAAGTTTTAAGACTACGAAACCAAAAAACGCCATCGTTTCGATTGTCATCATCCCCAAACGATTTCACATTTCTCCAATTTGACGATCTTTCATTTGTCCCGTTATCCAAAACCAACGAAAATGGCGGCTCACTCTTCTTGCAAGTTTTCTTTGGCTAATCCATTGATCTCACAAATCGATTCTTTCTCTAAACAGAAACTATCTTCCTCATTATACTTCGTCTCTACGAGAAAACCCGTAAAACCCCAGAATCTCACGAAGCCATTGTTAAGCTCGCGTCGAAAAATCCCAATTGCCGTCGTTTCAAGCTTACCCACCGCGTAAAGTTCTCGACTTTCGGTTCATTTTGCTCAGTTTTAGCTGAATGCTCGATTTTGCTTACAGGAATCCGGAATCTGTTGTTTCTGATGCGAAAGAGCCCAAGTAAGTGTTTTGTCATAAACCTGATTAGTTGGGAATTGGAATTGGATTGGGTTGATATGGTTAGATTTCAAAGTTGTTGTTTTTGATTTATGGTTTTAATAAAGTTGAGGGCTTTCTTGTAAAATCAAATGTAGATGGTCATGGAGAGCTATTAAATCATTTGCAAGCTAGGAAGCTTAAATATCCAAATACTGGAACTGAAGCTCTTCTCATGGGTATTTATTTTGATTGAAGGTACTTACCCGTTTACTGCAAATCAAACTACAACGTTGTTCGCATTTTCATCGAATGTGTTTTATGTTTATTGGTAACTATACAAAAGCTCTGTTTCTTGATATTGTTGAGGATCTTGGACATTTCTTGGTAGTCGTATTGGAGTATGATTTATGTTTAATCTCATTGGGCAGGAACTAGTTTTACGTCGAAGTTTTTGCGAGCAAATAAGATAATGGTACACAAAGTTCGTGAAGAAATGATCAAGTTACTAGGAAAGGCGGATTTGTATTTCTTTAGCCCGGAACATCCTCCTTTAAGCACTTGACTCCGCTTTGAATCAGAAGCTAAAATCAGGTGTGTCACAAAGTTCTCTTACTTAACTTGTCGATAAACGTCCTCGAATGGCTGTTAAATTGTTCCAACGTAATATGGATGCTTCAGTTTGAAAACATTGTTCTATTGCTTTGGTGTTGGGGAAATAAAGCCAGCTCATATACTGCTAGGGATTTGGTCTGAAGTTGAATCTCCAGGTCACAAGATACTGGAAACTCTTGGTTTCAGTGATAGAGAAATTTAAAGAGCTAGAGACGTTTGCCTCAGAACCTGGATTTAGAGATGAATAGTTGTAGTATGTTATATGTTGATCATTCTCCATTAATGTCATTTTTGTTTGTTTGTATCAAAATCTCCAAATTATCCATAGTTGCATTTTTGCAATAATTTTCTTATGTGTTGTTTCGCATTTTCAGGTCTTTGATTTGCCTTAAAGAATGAAGTTTCTTTAAGCAGTTCACAAAATTACAGACTTGTTTAAATATTTCTTTCACCAGACTGGATTTGCATCTAGACTAAAAAAGTAATAACCACTGTATAGTTGTGATTATACCTTAATCCCTAAATCTGGATTAAGAACTCCCAAGCTATCTAGTTTTGAATACCAAATTTGCATTCATTCTGATTTCTAGGCTATGGTTACTATTTATAAGTTCTTACAATTATCCAATATCTGTTTTAAAAATATTATCCAAAACCGTATTATTTAGATACTTTGAATATTATGCAAATTTTTTCATGATTATATCCAGATATGTATTTTACCTTGTCTGCTAGGATGATGATTTTAATTATTTGAATTATATGTGTTATATATGCGATTTGCATTACTCAATTTTTGATACCTTAAATATTTTCAAGGATCACTATCCAATATTTAACGAGAATTACACAAGCTTAGCACACCACCATTCGCATAATGCAACGTTTGTCCACTTAGAGTACATTATGTATACATTCTTATTTGGGACCCGAGATCCGATCCAATATCCGTTCTAAATTAAGATATTTGGGACGTCCAAATGTTGTGATGTCAAAGTCTTATCAATAACTAGCTGGTTTGGTATAAAATTTGGTGTTACACTATCTTGGTGTAGAACTTTTTTATTTATAAATTGGTTTTTTAAATTATAAATAACTTCAAATTTAGTGAGAAACATACATAAATAATAACAATTAAACCCAAATTAATATATTTTTATCATTAAACAAAAATTTATTATATATACCATGATATTATATGATGTATTCTTCTTTTCTTTTCATATTTAAGATTAGATTTAAATAATTTTATAATTTGTATACCCAAAAAAGTATATGGATTCATTTGTAATTTTGTAAAAGAAAAAAATAAGAATATTCTCTTTTTGGTGTATAAAATGGTGTTATACATTGGAGTAAAACCCAATACTATTTTGATGTTAGAGAAATTTCAAGATATGCCACTTTTTACATGCCACTTTTCAAAAACGCCGCTATCACTTTTTCTAAATTTTTAAATCATTTATGTTTGGGTTAACTATGTTATGTTAGGATTTAGTTTTTTGGGTTTAAGGTTTGTTAGGAATCAAAACATTTTTTTAAATTGAGAATTTTGAGATATAAGGTTTTTAAACGGATTTATAAGTGGCATGTTAGTAAAAAAATAACTGAAGAGTGGCATATTTGGAAAATGACATGTTAAAAGTAGCATTTTTGTAAATGTCCCTTGATGTTACACCATTTTAATACAAAATTTGGTGTGTTATACATTAGAGATGCTCTTAGAACATCATATCAAAGGCAACATAATGATGACAAATGTTAAAAAATAATCTTCTTGCTTTTGCTCTATTTAAATAAATAAATTTAATGGTTAATTAGGTGTATAATAGGTTGAAGACCTTTTATTAGGTGTATAACATGCCCTAATTAGAAATTAGGTAACTAACACCCACATGAAAAATTGACTAAAATACCCTTAATGATCTAATTAGTTGGCTATTATGTTAATTAAAATAGTTGACTATATGTTGATTAAAATAGTTGACTATGTAAAACATTGTCTATGTAAACGAGTTTTTGCTGTTTTAGTTATAATATATTTCACTTTGTGATTAATTCACTATAATAATAGTTAACTATTTATGCATGCATAGTCAGCTATTTCGGCTATTTTAAAAGAATTATTTGCGAATAGCCAACTATCATATCAAAACATAGTTGACTATGTAAAATATTGTCTATATAAACGAGTGTTTGCTATTCTAGTTATAATATAGTTCACTAACTTTGTGATTAATTCACTATGATCATAGTTGATTACTTACTCATGAATAGTCAGCTATCTGATTCTTTTTTTTTTAACATTTATCTGCGAATAGTCAGCTATCAGATTAAAACATAGTTGACTATTATAACTGAAAAATAGAATAAGGGTAAAATATTCGTTGTAGATATAGTGCATGTTATTTAACTAATTATAATTTAGGTCATAATTATTGGTATAATGGGTGTTATTGATGCTAATTTCCCTAAATTTAATTCAAACACATGCCTAATGTAATTAGTAAACTAATCAAATAATAGTCCGTAAAATACGGGACTGAAAGCAAGCTGTCCTTGTCTCTTTTTGCGAGCTTCTGAGCTGAAAAGCTTGTCTGAAAAAAAATCATGCCTTTTGAGGATAGAAAATAAAATATATTAGTGATCTCATTTCCCAAAAAAATTATTGATCTAGTATTATTCATGAGATAATAATAAGAGAAATTTTACAAAATGTCATTTATACCATACCACTTAACAACTATGCCACTACTAAAAATATTTTTCAAGTCATGCCACTATATATTTTCTATATTCTCATATTAACCTTTAATTTATTCTACCCTAGTTTTTCTAAAATAAATCTCAGCTCAATAACTTTTTAGATCAAATTCTCGTCTATCATAATCTCCAAAAACCAAATCACAAAACCTTGCTCTAGCTCGAAATGCTACAACAATCACTCTTGTTCCTTGTGCCATTTAGTGAATGGTAAAATTACCAAAAAAACCTAAAAAACTGAATAAAAATATTAAAAACAAAAACATAAAAAATTAACTAATGAGAATCCATCATCTTCCCCGACGAAATCTGAAACCCAACCTCCTCCATAGAAGCTCAAGCTCGGTGAAAGCTCCATTGCAGCTCGTATGAGTATAGGATTTTGGCTTTAGGGTTTAGGGTAACATTCTAGACGGTTAATCGTTGGTGTAATTATAGTGTACACTTAGTAAGGTAATATTTTGTACAATTATGTTGGTGTAATATTCTGTACGTTTTTCTCTATGTTGGTGTATGAACACAATTATGTACACATTGACGATGGCGTAGTACACATTGATGATGTACTTGTAGGTGTACAAAGATATGATGTTGTACACCACTATGTACACATTGATGGTGTACACCACTATGTACACATTGGTGGTGTACATGATTGTGTACACATAGTAAGGTAAAAATTTGGGTTTTAGTTTAGTGTTTAGGGATTGGGGTTTAGGGTTTAGTGTTTAGGGTTTATAATTAAGGGTGAGGTTGTCCATTGCCATTTGAGTTAACTATTACCCAATTAGGGTATAGTTTTGGGCGGGCGGGCAGGCGGAAGGGGGGGGGGGGGTTGGGGTTTAGGGTTTAGGGTTTATAATTCAGGGTGGGGTTGTCCATTTCTTTTTGGGTTAACTATTATCCAATTAGGGTTTAGTTTTTTTTTAGTGTGGTTTGGGGTGTAGAGTATAAGATTCTGGCTTTAGGGTTTAGGGCAATTTTCTGGATAGTTAATCGTTGGTGTAATGATAGTGTACACTTAGTAAGGTAATATTATCTTGTTGTAATGTTCTGTACGATTTTCCCTATGTTGGTGTATGAACATAATTATGTACACATTGACGATGGCGTAATACAAATTGATGATGTATATGTAGGTGTACAGAGATATGATGATGTTCACTACTATGTACACATTGGTGATGTACACCACTATGTACACATTGGTGGTGTACATGATGGTATACAAATAGTAAGGTTAGAATTTGGATTTTTGTTTAGTGTTTAGGGATTAGGGTTTAGGGTTTAATGTTTAGGGTTTAAGGGGTTTATAACTAAGGGTGGGGTTGTCCATTGCCTTTTGGATTAACTAATACCCAATTAGGGTATAGATTTTTTTTGGGCAGGGGATTTAGTGTTTAGTGTTTATAATCAAGTTTGGGGTTGTTCATTGCCTTTTGGGATAACTATTACCCAATTAGGATATAGTTTTTTTTTTTGGGGAGGGGGGTTTGGGGTTAGGGTATAGGATTTTGGCTTTAGGGTTTAGGTAATATTCTGGACGGTTAATTATTGATGTAATGATAGTGTACACTAAGTAAGATAATATTTTGTACATTTATGTTGGTGTAATATTCTTTATGTTTTTCTCTATGTTGGTGTATGAACACAATTATGTACTCATTGACGATGACGTAGTACACATTGATGATGTACACGTAGGTATACAAAAATATGATGTTGTACACTACTATGTACACGTTGATGATGTACACCACTATGTACATATTGGTGGTGTACATGATTGCGTACACATAGTAAGGTTAAAATTTGGGTTTTAGTTTAGTGTTTAAGGATTGGGGTTTAGGGTTTAGTGTTTAGGGTTTATAATTAAGGGTGATGTTGTCCATTGTCATTTGGGTTAACTATTACCCAATTAGGGTATAGTTTTGGGGGGAGTTTGGGGTTTAGGGTTTAGTGTCTAAAACCACATACGTGTTCACCAAAAAACATGATCATATGTAAGTAGCACTAACATCCAAGATTCATAATTAAATGCATATGGAGTAGTGTCCAAAACCACATACGTGTTCACCAAAAAACATGATCATATGTAAATAGCACTAACATCCAAGATCCAAGATTCTTCACTAATATATGATCCATTAAACGTGAAGAGAAGAGATGTTTTAAGCTTCCTTTCCCTGAGTATTCTTTGGTGGTCTCCCCTTTCTCTTTTTCTTATTTCCCTGGGTAGTCTCCCCCTTCTTCTTTGGTGGTCTTCCTAGGCCTCTCTTTTTAAGTGGACGCTTTCCACTCAGGCACCACCTGTCTACTGGGTTTTTTTCCCGAGTAATACGCCTCCTATATACTGGCTTCTCTACTAACGTTTTTGTATCATCAGTGTTTATCTCTTTGTCTTCTTCGTCCTCTTTGTCCTCTTTGTCCTCTTCGTCCTCCTTGTCTTCTTGACGAGACTGTCGCTCTTCTTCAACTACTTCACAAAAAGGGGAATTGGGAATTTGTAAATGTTCTTCATGAAAAGGGGAAGTTTGAGAATATTCTTCATAAATAGGGGAAGTTTGAGGCGGTGACTCTTCTTCTCGATGAGAAGGGGAATTTTGGGGTGGCTGAACATGAGGTTGTGGCTCAACATGAGGCTGTGACTCAACATCATCAGGAAATCGATGAGAAGGGGAATTTTGGGGTGGCAGAACATGAGGCTGTGACTCAACATCATCAGGAAAATCACGGTGGTCTTGATCTCTTTGGTAGAGATCATCCCAAAATATTTTCCTTTTCTCTACCATCAAAACTTGTTTCCATATTTGACAATCGAGTGATATGTTTTGGGTTCTTGAACTGTTTCCACCAGATGTTGTTCATCAATTGTAGGTAACAAAAGAGACTCGATCTCTTGTAAAAAGCAAAAGAGAACATCACATTGAAGATACTTGCTCTAGTTATATGACTGATAAATCTTATTGTGTTTTTTGTTATGCTTTAGATTCAAGATTATTTCGCTGCAAGAATGATTTCAGGGAAAAAGCTTGAGAGAAATCGAGTTATGCAGAAAAGATTAGGCGATGAGGTAGGTACCCTATGAGTATTCTTCTAATCTAATCGGTTATTTCCAAGATATCTTCTGTTGTTAGTTACATTATTCTCTAAAGGAACATGCTTGTTCAAGAATTCTAACCTTATCAGTTCCAATTTCCTTGTATATGTTCTGAAGTAGATAGCCTTTTTCACCGGTTTTGAGAAACTTCTTCTTGTACACTCTTGGTAATGTACTCACTGCTCCTTCTACAACAACTTTATATTTTTTCTTGAGCGGTGCAATATACTCAAAAGGCAATATCTGCAGAAAGAAAGTTCATTATTATCAACAGATCGTTGTAAATCTCGAGATAGTGTACAGTAGTGGTTAGAAGAAGGGTTATTAGAAATATAATAACTTTAACTCTAAAGGAGTAATGAGTAATGAAAGTCCATGATAAATACCTCTAGAGGAGTAATAAAGCACGGTATAGACCATGTCCATGAAGCCTCTGGTCCTTTGAATTTTTTAACCATATCTTTAAGACTCTTTATGCAGTAAAGAAATGATAGAGTACCCCAAGGAAAGACTTCACAGATACTTAGATCATCCACAATCTTCAGAAAGAACGGGTTTATATAACCTTTCCCTCTGTTCTTCTTTCTGATAAGGACAGAACCTATGAAGAAAAGCAATGCCATCTTCGAAAGATCTTCATTATTCTCTTCCATGGAGACCAGACATTTACGGACGTCTTTGATATCTACCTTTTTGTATCTCCAAAGTATTTCTCAGCAAACTTTAGAATTAGATTATGCCTCTCTTCAAAAAATTTCTCATACTTTAATGGGAGTTCATCACAGCATAACCCACTTAACAAAGCATGTTCCCTAATGGAATATCTTGTGGGAATTCCATTTACAACAAACCATCATTCACCATCCTCAATATAAGCTGTCCTAAGAACTAGAGCCCACAATCCTGTGAGCTTATGACAACTTTCTCTAGGCATATAAAATATATGCTGGAACTGTGGGTGATTCTTAAACATTGATGATGTGAACATAATTATGTACACATTGACGATGACGTAGTACACATTGATGATGTATATGTAGGTGTACAGAGATATGATGATGTTCACCACTATGTACATATTGGTGATGTACACCACTATATACACATTGGTGGTGTACATGATAGTATACACATAGTAAGGTTAGAATTTGGGTTTTTATTTAGTGTTTAGGGATTGGGGTTTAGGGTTTAGTGTTTAGAGTTTATTACTAATAATTAAGGATGGGGTTATCTATTGCCTTTTGAGTTAACTATTACCTAATTAGGATATAGTTTAAGGGGTTTGGGGTTTAGAGTTTATAATTAAGGGTGGGGTTGTCCATTTCTTTTTGGGTTAACTATTACCCAATTATGGTTTATTTTTATTTTTTGGGTGTGGTTTGGGGTTTAGAGTATAAAATTTTGGCTTTAGGGTTTAGGGTAATTTTCTTGATAGTTAATCATTGGTGTAATGATAGTGTACACTTAGTAAAGTAATATTTTATACGGTTATGTTGTTGTAATGTTCTGTACGATTTTCTCTATGTTGGTGTATGAACATAATTATGTACACATTGACGATGGCGTAGTACATAGTGATGATGTACATGTAGATGTACGGAGATATGATGATGTTCACCACAATGTACACATTGGTGATGTACACCACAATGTACACATTGGTGGTGTACATGATAGTATTTAGGGCGGGGGTTTAGGGTTTTGTACTTAGGGTTTAAGGGGTTTATAATTAAGGGTGGGGTTGTCTATTGCCTTTTGGGTTAACTATTACCCAATTAGAGTATAGTTTTTTAGAGGGGGGAGGGTTTGGGGTTAGAGTATAGGATTTTGGCTTTAGGGTTTAGGGTAATATTCTGGACGGTTAATCGTTGGTGTAATGATAGTGTACACTTAGTAAGGTAATATTTTGTACAGTTATATTGGTGTAATATTCTGTACGTTTTTCTCTATATTGGTGTATGAACACAACTATGTACACATTGACGATGGCGTAGTACACATTGATGATGTACATGTAGGTTTACAAAGATATGATGTTGTACACCACTTTTTACATGATAGTGTACATGATTGTGTACACATAGTAATGTTAAAATTTGGGTTTTAGTTTACTGTTTAGGGATTGGGGTTTAGGGTTTAGTGTTTACGGTTTATAATTAAGGGTGAGGTTGTCCATTGCCTTTTGAGTTAGCTATTACCCAATTAGGGTATAGTTTTGGGGAGGGGAGTTTAGGGTTTAGGGTTTAAGGTTTATAATTAAGGGTGGGTTGTCCATTGCCTTTTTGGGTTTACTATTACCCAATTAGGGTATAGTTTAGGGGGGATTGGGGTTTAGAGTATATGATTTTGGCTTTAGGGTTTAGGGTAATATTCTGGACGGTTAATCATTTGTGTAATGATAGTGTACACTTTGTAAGATAATATTATGTACGGTTATGTTGTTGTATTATTCTATACAATTTTCTCTATGTTGGTCTATGAACACAATTATGTACATATTGACGATGACGTAGTACACATTGGTGATGTACATGTAGTTGTAACGAGATATGATGATTTACACTACTATATACACATTGATGATGTAAACCATTATGTACACACTAGTGGTGTACATGATAGTGTACATGATACCTCTATTCCATACTCTCTCCAAAGCTTCCATGTGAGACACCAATGATTCGTCATCAGGTGTACAATTCTGATTTAGTTCTATCTGAAAACATGATGTGGTACTAATCTCTCCAACGTACACAGCGGCCGCCCTTACCTCGAAAGTGATACGGAGATGTACACTTTCATTCCCTATACGCAACGCCATGAAAGTTGTTAGCTACTATCAGTTTCTACGTACATAGGTGGCGTCTTGTTTTCCACCATTAGAATCATAACACCTTTCACCCAAAAAACTCAGTTTTGGTTCAAATTCTTTTCCATCAATATTGAATTCCGATATAACCATATCCCTTACAACTGAGTACGGTACCTTTTGCTGTACACGTACACGTCTCGCACCATGTTGCGCGTTTACAATAAATTCCCAACCACCAACCTCTGAACACTTTGAATCACCTGCAACAACAAATACTGGCAACTCCATATTTCCTGCAATAAAAACATTACAAAAGGAATATTTCTTCAATGCTCCTCGATAATTCTCACTCTCCACTAATAGATATATTCGTAGATGTAATACCCAAACTATTTTTAATATTTTCCCTTAACTACACACATTTTTTTTGGTACAACAACAAAGTAACAATTAAATCTGGATCTCTCTGCATAAATCACGTACCTTATTTTTACACCTTCCTGTACACAAGAAGATTGTACTACGGCAAACCTCAAAATTTCCCCCAAAATCACCAACCCGCAGAAAATGAGACACAGTAGTTCACAAATTTTGAATCTCAATAGGTTGAAGAAAAGGATTGGTACTACCTTCTAATCCTTTTAATAGAATTACAATTATATTTCATTATAGTACGTAATGACACTTCCATCAACATTAATTATGATAAGTGTTCATCACTCAAACATTAAATGAGAGTGTTGTGTACATACTTTTTAAATAATAAAAACATTATAATCCTTTTCTGTTTCTGATACAAATAATGTGCCTCACTCCCTTTCCACCGAATGTTACAACAATACACGAGGAGAATTTTTGTTAAGAAAAGTCACATGTGCATTTTCTCTGAGATTATAAACTTCAAAAGTGACAGATTCTGAGTTTTTCTCAAAAAATAATAGTACATAAACATGTGACACATGGCTTAAAGCGTCAAAAGCTAATGAAATTAGTGATTATCAACTACTCCCACGTGCATCTCCAAGTCGTTTGCATAGCTCTTGGTTGGTCGATTAACGACATTTTTCATTTACATATCATCACTATTCACTACTACAAATGTCTTAAAATATACTTAGTTTATAAAATTAATTAGTTTTAAGAAATTCCTTTAACAAAAAATAATAATAACAGAGAAATTCGCTTACTGACGGATTGACGGGACGAACACTTGCGAGAGGGGGCGGTCGGAATAGAGTACACGTGATAAGATCTGTCATTTTGACATGTGTCAGTTTCTGATTGGATATGCACTTCGTTAGATCCTACCCAATCATGTGACGCTTTATCGTTTTTCCATCACGTTACTACTGCACAAAGTAAGGACATGTGGATCCGCCGTCTCGAGTTATGCCACGTGTCATCAAGATGCTTTGTAAACTCTTGAGTTTTTGCTCACTTTGTGTAACTTGTGTCCAACAACAATACCACATGACTTGAGCTCACATTCAAATATTTCTGTCTGTTCTTTTTCCTTACATATGAGTTTTGTCTTGCAAGTCGCTATATATCTCAATTCGAAAATTATTGACAAATTCACTCCAATAAATGTGAATGATACGTATTGTTAAAAAAAAAGTTCACGAACTGCGATATTATTCATAGACACTTTGAATATAAATTGCTAAGTTTAGTTTATTGGTCATCAAATTTATGTGCAATTGTTGTTGCTAGAGACTAGTTATTGATTAGTAACTCACTCACACACACACACACATGTAAGATGAATCTCAAAATTTTACATGTATATAGTACAAGGATCAGTATTATTTAGCATAAATTTGAGATTCATTTTCGAGCCAAGAGACTAAAATGATGGAACCTATGCAAAAAAAAAAAGATATAAACATGGAGGTGACACCTCCAAGATTAAAGGCAGTTTAATATGGTTATCTTTTGAATCATTTATATTTTATGGGAATGGGATATATGTCTAGCGAACACATATACATTGTACGAGAGGATGCCATCTCCATGACATGACAGTCATTACATGTGATGCCAGATTAAATCATTGATGGATTATTTTTTTCCTTTATGAATTTGAAGAAATCTTTTTTTTTTTTGTTTTGTGAAAATAACTGAATTTTTTATAAGGAAAGACCATGTAATTTTTTTTTATATTCCATTGATGCTTGGGCTCATGAGTCATGGCATCTGTTTCAAGGAGTGAGTTCAAATTTCATTACAAACTGATTGGAAAATGAATTTGATTGGATCAATGTAATCCAAAATTTATTTTAGGCCCTTTTTTTTTTACTACTACAAATAAAAAGGCTCCAGATTCTCCGGAGACTATGGAATCCCCAAATATTTTTAAGTTTTTTTCCCTCTCATTTACTGATATTTATTTGTATATATATAGCTAGTTTTACAATTACCTGAAATTCTTAATTATATTGCAACACTGCATAACAGTTTTGAGTCACCACAAGCCAATAATGTGTCAGTGTGTGTGTGTTACCTATATAAATAATTTACGAATACGTCAAAACAATCGAATTTAAATCGCATACCAAAAAGTGAAGTGGCTAGTGAGTTACGTTACATACATGTGCATGCAAATTATACATGTATTTATAACATTTACTCATACACTACAGTCTACACATGCACCGTAAAATTAGAGTGTCAATTAAGCATATACTACAACATACATACATGCATATGCACAGACCATCAATTTGGTAAAATCATAATGAAATGTACGGTTACGTCTTTTTGAAAGAAAAAAAAATTACAACAAGGTTTCGACTATATATATTGATATCATGTAACGTCCAGTCACTAACTGAAATTAGTGTGTAAAACAGTTGAATAAAACTAAGATTAGCTAACTTAAATATACTTCGTTTACCCTACATAATTAGACAAATCAAAACAGAAAAGTTTAACCGGTTCTCGATTCCCGAATCGAGAAGAACCAAATTTTGGCTCAGATTGGGATTAAGAGGGTCAGTAAAGATTTACTTTGGTAGTTTGACTTTGGTAGGTAAGAAGACTTTATAAAGAGAATGATTACCTTACTTAATTTGCTGATCTATGATTGAGAACCATTTTTTACGCGCTTTAAATTATAGTTTACCTGTTATAATTATAGTTGTAAGTACGTGAATAATGAAAACTTTGAACTTGAAATAGAAAATGATAACCTTACTTAATTTGCTGATCTATGATTGAGAACCATTTTTTACGCGCTTTAAAAATGGTTCCAACTGTCTGTATTGACTCATCTATGAGATTGAATAAAGCGTAAAAATGAAATAAAGTTGTTAAAGATGGATTCTTATTAGATGTGCCACACTTTTAGAGAACCAAAAACGATCATGAAAAATTCGTTTGTTTATATCGAGCTCTCTTTTATAGTATATAAAGATTACATGACATGTTACTTTAATTTTTGAAATTAGCTAATATCTGGTGAACTCAATTACAACTTTTGATGTTAGTTTTTGTAATATCAACCTTTTGTCACTTTGCAGTTTGCAATATATACCATCATCAATCACTAAAGAGATCATTACATTATACAAATGATAGTTATCGGCAATGCCGTCCCATGGATAAAGCAAGAGAAACCCTTGCTTTAAGCACTGGTTATCGGTTTGCAACCAACAAGACTTATACATCTATACAAGGTAGTAGTGGATGTTGATAAATGTGGAATGAGACTAGTACCACTAGATCTTTATTATTTTATTTTTTGGACACCAAGAATTATTTACATTATCATGTGCTACGATTTTTAATATTTTTTCTTCTTTTTTATATAATATTTTTTATTTTGTTTGTCTCGATTAAATAGTAAACCAAAACGGGTAATAAGTAAATAACTAACAAATATGTAATAAGAAGTGAGCCCCATAAGTTGCCATAACTCTCACACTCACCTCTCACTGTCAATGATCCCGAATCCCTCAAACTGTATTTATGCATTCTTTGTCGATTACAATATTTTGTCGTATATACATCTTTTCATATTTGAATATACCACGTGATGTATATATATTGTATATGTGATTGGTACATAAAATAGAAAACATATGTTACTAAATTCAAATACAAACATCAAACAAAATGCTTATAGCTCACAAAGATCATACACTAAAAGATATTATTAAAACTCTCTCAAAACGATTTTAAATTTAAATCTCTCGCATTCACTAAGAAGAAAGCCCTAATTTAATAAACTAGAGACTAGAGTTCAATGAATAGATTTCACTTTCTACCAGTTTAATTTTTTAATTTCCCCTTTGATTAGGATCCTCTATCTCGAGTAGAGTTTTTTTTTTTTTTAGTAGAAAACCGATGGTTTTAGTTTATTAAAGAAACGGTTACAAATGACCAAAGTCATATAGTTTTTGAAAATAGATTACATCAAGTGAAGATAAAATCAAAATAAATTATAACTAGATAAAAAAATCAAATCTTCCGTCTCGATTTCGATTTAATGCAGTCGCATCTCTTTAACCTTTATCGATAGTTTAACCGATCTTTATCTAAGGATTCTTGAAACCAGCTACCTCACATAGAAACTCTCTCATTCAGCTTTGGTTTCAACTTTAAGCCGATCACTTCTTCTTCATTAGGTTCCACTTCTACATTCACCACACAATGGAGAAGACTAATCAAACTTCTTTCAAGTTAAGTCTACATTCACCACACACTCCCAAATTCAAAAGACTTGTAAGATTTTTGGGCCAACCAAAACCGAATAAATAGCAGTTTAATGGGCTTTCTTTAGTCTATAACAGAACATGTACTTACACTAAGATACGTGTTAGAGCATCTCCATCCATGAAGATCTTCAAAAAAGTCTAACTTAGTAATTTTAATATTATTTAATTATTTCTTTTAATTTTAATTCATTAAAAATACATTCAACCAATCGCAATACACTATTTAGCAAGACACAAGATCTTAAAGTTCTTGTTTAAGAACTTTTCTTCATTCTTTTTCTTCTCTTTTATTTATTTTTCATTTTTTTAAGACACAAGATCTTTGGTAAGACACATGGATGGAGATGGTCTTATGATCTTAATGGGCCGTTGCGTTCATTGACAACGATAGTTGCAAAAATCTTTGAAGACGGAGAGGTCGCCGCAGATTTGCTCAGAGAACAACAGTGACGACGAACATGGAGGTCAAAGAGAAGGTCAAAGTCGTAATTTCCATAGCCTCTCTTGTAGCAGCGACGGTTCTTATCGTATCGGAATATCGCCGGCGACGAAAACAGAGGAACCAAACATCTTCTTCCCTAAGCTCGTGTTATCTACATTCAGAACTGAAACCACAGTTCGGTTTCAAACGTGTTCTTGCTGATAACTCTTATTCTAAATTCAAACACTTGAAGAAGAAACTCGAAGATTTGTCCTCTTCTTCTTCCTCTTCTTCTTCTTCCTCCATAGGTGAGATTTGATAATCTCTATAAAAGATTCAAACTTACTTAATGGGTTTTGATTTTGTTAATGTTCTGTAAAACCATTGCAGAGGAATCTACGAACTGTCATCCTTATGAAACTGAGATCAATGTTTTGTTAGAGAATGCTGAGATTGAATTTAGTTTCTTGAGAGGAGAGTATTTATTGGAGATGAGTGATTCGTATGTTTGGGTTGAGACCGAGTCGAAGTTGAAAGAAGTCGCGGAAACATTGTCGAAAGAAAAGGTTTTTGCGGTTGATACTGAGCAACATAGTTTTCGGTCGTTTCTTGGTTTCACTGCTTTGATTCAGGTGTGAATAATCACGTTTTGTATTTTAGTTTTACTTTTTAAGTTTCGATCTTACGAATGTTTTTGATTATATCTTATGAATTTTGTAGATTTCTACATAAGAAGAGGATTTTTTCTTATAGGTGTTTCACGGGCAGGGCCGGTCCTGAGCCAACGGAGGCCCCAAACCGAACCGGAAATGGAGGCCAAGCTACTACCAAAAAAAAAAAAAAAATTTCAAGCCTAAAACTAAAACGGAGGCCCAAAGCCACCGCTTCTCCCGCCTATGCTCAGGACCGGCTCTGTTCACGGGGCAGACAACGATGTTCTCTGGCTACAAAGAGACTTTCATATATATGTTGTGAATATGTTTGATACTGCTAAAGTATAACTTTCTATACCATGCTCTACGTTAAAAGCTTTGGCATGAGTGAAATCGGTTTGGAGTGAATTAGCATCAAATTAAAAGCCTTATGTGAACTCGGTCAATTTAGATAAATGTGTAAATGAAGTTATTATTGTTGATTTCTAAAGTTTATTATTGCAATTAATCAGGCATGTGAGGTGTTGTCAAAACCTCAAAGGTCGCTTGCATACTTACGTGAGACCGTATGTGGAGTGGCTACTAACAAATTCTTCCAGGTGAGTCCTCTAACGTTACAAAATTGGTAAATGGTACTTATATATGCTAAAGCATGATTCATATTTGCGATGAAGCGTGAAGAATGGAGACAACACCCACTATCGGAAGAAATGGAGCATATATACGCAAGAACAGATGCACACTATTTGCTCTATATTGCCGATAGTTTGACTACAGAGCTTAAACAACTAGCCACTGGTAGGCATCTTTACCATGCTCTAACATTTTGGTTGAATCTATTGAATCTAAAATATTAATGTATCAGAAGATTCATCTAACCCCAATTATAAATTCCAATTTCTTCTCGAGGCTAGTAGGCGGTCCAACATGACTTGTTTGCAATTGTACACAAAAGAAATTGAAGAATTTCCTGGTAAGCATGAAACCGCTGAGATACACGTTCTTTTGAAGCTACGCAGAAGTAGATCGGTTCATCAAGCACAGAATCTAGTTGACAAAGTGAATCCACGATCTCGTCAGTGCCGGTCCAATCATTTTGGATGCCCTATACATATATGTAGAAATGTGTCATTTTCGTACATTTTCTTATACCGTAAAAATAGTAATCTAAATAAAAAAAAACTCCATTAAAATTTCATTAAACTGTTTATAATTTCAAATAGCTAGTAAGAAATAAAAGAAAAATAAGAAAATAGAATTTATTTTGAAATATTGCTCTGCTTGTATTTTTGCATGCAAAATCATTAATTAAACTCACGTTGTCGAGTTTTTCAACCATCTATGTTGCAATGGATGGCAAATCTAACCTATTCAATATCTCTTGTCACATGATCGACCGCAAATAATTTTATTATCAGCTTGAACTTCGAATTTTAAGTAATAATTTCAAATTAATTTTAGTAAATGAGTAGTTAACATGTTTGCTTAGAGAATGCCATAAACATTACAAAAGCATTTGAAAAACAAAATCTTACGAATATTATTATTGTAGAAAAAGTTTATAATTTTTTTTATTATAACTATAACAAAAAATTAACTAAAAAAATCCCTCTAAATTTAGAACCCTAAGCGGTGGTTTCACTTGCTTGTTCTCTGGGCCGGTCCTGGATCTCGTTGATAACCCTTTCCGGATCAATTTTTTCTAAAGCCTTACCACCAGACTCACCGTCCCACGCAGAAGTGTATAGTGGGATCGGCATATTAGACAGAGAAGAAGAAAAACAATCACACAAAGAATTTTTCAGAAGCGGCGACAAAATGAGAGTTGAGGGAGAAGACGATACATAAATTAGGTTTTTCTACATTATGGCAGCTTCAGTTTTTAATTACATTTTTGTCCAACGTAGATATTCTTAAAATGCAGTGCCTCAAAGTTATTATTAGCAGAAGAAGTGGGCCTGAAAGAAGTGGGCCTCAATATAGAGTCATTTACCCTTATAGATACTTTAGTGAGATTAATACATGTACGAGCCACTTGTCAAATATGAGGCACTTCATAGACGTGGAAAGACATTACTGCCATTTTTTCTGCTTACCCAAGCTTTACCTCTGCCTTTCGCGTTTAACCTACTCACTTTTCTCCTGTTCAGTATAAACCCTAATTTATTTAACCTCTAATTTCTTGATTCACTTTCCTCTCTATAATCTCCTAATTCTCAAATTTTCAAGTCACGTTCGTCGTTGTCAATAAAGTTTCCAGTGTAAATTTACAGTATTGACAGTTGAATTCATCAAATCAGTTGCATCTCAACATCTCTTAAAAATTGCACCTGAGACAACAAAGCCGCCTAAGCACTACAAGAAAACAGTCGCAAATCCGACGGAAGTAATTCCGTCGGAAATTTTCCGACGGTAATCCGACCGATTTCCGACGGAATGGAAATTTTTCAATTCCGTCGGAAATCTGTCGGAATTATTTCCGACGGACCATAGACCGTCGGAAATCGGTCGGATTATTGGACCGTGTAACTAGCCGTTGCCGACGCCGGAGGAGATTCTGGTCAGTTGTCGGAAATCCGTCGGAAAATATCAATTTCCGACAGATTTCCGACAGACTCCCAACTAGTTTGTCGGAAATCTGTAGGAAAAAATAGCCGTTATATAACCGTTATCTGGCCGTTATTATATCCGTTGTTTTTCCGACGCTTTGCCGACAGATTTCCGACGGTCAGCGTATTTATATATATGATTCCACACATCTTCATTCACTCACAAAACAACAACAACTTCCAACCAAATATTTGTTAGAAAAAAATCGTTAAGAAAGTGAGATGTCATCTTCTAGATATTATAGATAGTGGATGGATGAAGAGATGTATGATCCGGAGTCGAATACATTAAATCCAAGTTATGCACGAGGTATATGCGAGTTCATGGCTGTTGTCGGGAATCGAAAGGTGATAAAATGTCCATGTTTAAATTGTTGCAATTCTCGTAATGTTAATGTAGAACAAGTTTGGCATCACTTGTATACCGTTGGTTTTATGCCGGGATACAAAATTTGTTTTTTCATGGAGAAACTAATAATGATGGTGCTAGTAGTAGCAGTGCACCATATGTTGCGGATAGCTTAGGCGAACATAGAATGGATAACTTAGGTGAACATAGAACGGATAACTTAGGCGAACATAGAACGGAAGTAGATTTTGGTGTAGGTACCGCTGAGATGGTTCATGATGCGTTTAGAGAGAATTTGCCATCGATCGTAATAAGGGAGGATAGACTAGAAGAACCAAATGAAGAAGCTAGAAGATTTTTTGATATGTTAGACGCAGGGAAGCAACCATTATATGATGGGTGTAGAGACGGACATTCCCCTTTATCAACTGCTAGTAGACTGATGACCCTTAAGACAAACTTCAATTTGGCGGAAGAGTGTGTTGATGCGATAGCAGATTTTGTGAAAGATATTTTGCCTGAAGATAATCAGGCACCTGCATCATACTACGAGATACAGAAACTTGTAGCTGGTCTTGGTATGCTGTATCAGGTGATAGATGTATGCATCGACAACTGTATGCTATATTGGAGAGAAGACGAAGACCGGAGAAGATGTAAATTTTGTCGTAAACCGCGGTATCAAGAAACTGGTGGGAGAGTTCCAATTCCATATAAACGTATGTGGTACTTACCATTGACAGCGAGGTTAAAGAGGTTATATCAATCTGTGCGAACGGCAGAACAAATGAGATGGCATGCAGAGCATCGTCAAGATGGAGAGATTACACATCCTTCAGATGCAAAAGCGTGGAAACATTTTCAAATGTTGTATCCGGATTTTGCATACGAGTCAAGAAATGTATACCTCGGGTTAAGTACAGATGGTTTCAATCCATTTGGGAAGCATGGAAGGCAGTATTCTTTGTGGCCCGTAATCATAACACCGTATAATTTGCCCCCTGGTATGTGCATGCGTCGAGAGTTTTTATTCCTCTCCGTTCTTATTCCCGGCCCTGAGCATCCGAAGAGATCACTTGATGTATTCCTTCAGCCATTGATTTATGAGTTACAAATGCTATGGAGTCACGGTGTCGAAGCATTTGATGTTTCACGGAAGCAGAATTTTCTGATGCGTGCGGTCCTTATGTGGACTATTAGCGATTTCCCAGCATATGGTATGCTATCTGGATGGACTACTCATGGAACATTATCGTGCCCGTTTTGCCAAGACAACACTGACGCTTTCCAATTGAGGAATGGAAGAAAGCCATGTTGGTTTGATTGCCATAGAAGGTTTCTACCGGACGGCCATCCCTATCGTCGGTCTAAAAGATTATTTAAGAAAAATAAACAAGTGTTTGATGCTCCAATTGATGAGATAGACGGTCGTACTATATTGGAGCAGTTGAGAGATTTTGGTGCTGAGAGGACTCCTGATTGTGGGGGTAATGGGCATGAACCGCTTTGTGGTGTAGGAGGAGCTCACAACTGGCATAAGAAGAGTATATTTTGGGATTTGCCGTATTGGAAGGATCATTTATTAAGGCACAACCTCGATGTGATGCATATTGAAAAGAACTTCTTTGACAACATCATGAATACGGTGTTAAACATCCCGGGAAAGACAAAAGACAATGTGATGTCTAGGATGGATGTTTCAAAGATTTGCTACCGTGCTTATCTTGATCGTATTCCCGATGGTACATATCCTTTTCCTCCGTACCGATTGCAAATACAAAAGATAAGAGAATTTTTCTGGTGGATTGAACACGAAGTTAAATTCACTGATGGATATGCAGCTAATCTGGGTAACTGCGTAGACTCGCGATACCTAAAGTTTTTGGGACTGAAGAGTCATGATTGTCATGTACTGATGCAGAGGCTTCTTCCATTTGCTTTTACCCATCTCCTTCCTCAAACTGTCCACGAAGCTATTGCAGCAGTTGGTGCTTTCTTTAGGGATTTATGCACAAGGACACTTACAGTTGAGGGGATCCGCAATTTAGATGCCAATATACTAGTGATCCTTTGTAATCTTGAGAAGATCTTTCCGCCGTTTTTTTTTGATGTTATGGAACATCTTCCCCTACACCTCCCCCGCGAAGCTGAACTAGGTGGTCCCGTTCAATTTCGTTGGATGTATCCTTTTGAGCGGTACATGTTCCATCTAAAGAAGAAGGTCAAAAATTTGGCTCGAGTTGAAGGTTCTATTGTCGCACAGAGTATCAATGAAGAATCATCACAATTTGCGGAATATTACTTTCCGCGGGAAGTTAGTACGAAGAGTAGACGTCCTGCTCGTTATGATGATAAAGGTGAGAGAGTCACATATGCCGCGATTGTCCCTGAGATGTTTTCGCAAGTTGGCCAAGTGATTGGGAGAGGGAAGAGACGCTTCCTATCACAAGCAGAGTGGAGTCACTTACATATGTATATCCTAACGAATTGTGAGGAGATGGCGGAGTACGAAAGGTAAAAACAGAACTTATTTAAATACATCTTGTTTTTAATACCTAAGTAATATATAGGTTTCATATGTTATATATTTTTTGTTTGCTTTCAGGATTTACATTGCATCAATACGTCGCTATTATCCAGAAATGACAGAAGACGAACTTGGAGAATCTAAGGAAAACGAGTTTCCAAATTAGCTGCAATATTACGTAAGTTTTAAAAAAACGCTTACATTTCTTAAAATTACTGAATTAATTATTACTTAATTAAATGTTTGTTTATTAATTTGTCTAAATTATTATCTCAGGTTTCTGAAGGAATGAAGAATGGAGAAAGGTTTCCGACATGGTTACAAGAGATAGTTTCAGGCCCAAGCTTTGAAGCAACTTCATACGCTCGGTATTGCACTAGGGGATTTGCATTTAGGATTCATGAAGAAAGGCCGAGGGCAACTGCAGATTACGGTATTTCAGCTACAAGTGGTGATGTAGTCTACTACGGGATTCTGAAAGAAATATTGCAAGTGCGCTATCCAGGAATGTTGGGCATGAGGTGCATTGTTTTCTTGTGTGAGTGGTATGATCCGTCATATCCAGAAGGTGTCCAGGTGAGCCAATTTGGCGTCACTTCAGTAAATTCTTCTAGGAGACTGCAAAAGTATGACCCATTCATCCTAGCATCACAGGCAGACCAGGTTTGATTTTAAAATTTTATAATACGTGCCTTATAGATAAATAATGATATTGTAATTGCCTAAACTAAATATGTTTGTTTCAGGTATGCTACATTTCTTATCCTAGGGTGACACATCGAGGAGATCCTTGGATTACAGTGACTCCAATTAATCCAAGAGGGAGACTATATGGAATTGCTGAGCAAGATGCTATGCAACCAACTAGAATTACTCCGATGGCTCCAGTTGATCATTCTTCAGCGGTGGACCTTTTTGTTGATTTCACTGAATTTGGTGATAATATCGTACATTCAGAATCAGAAGAAGAAGTTGGAGAATTTGATGAAGACGAAGACACAATTCCTTCGGAAGGATCTGATGAAGAAGAAGAAGTTGGAGAGTTTGATGACGAAGAAGTTGGATAATTTATATATATATATATATATATATTTTTAAATGATATATATATATAATTTCGACTTATCTGTATATTTATTTATATATATATATATTTAATATAAAATGATTTATATATATATATATATTTTTTAAAAATGATATATCTGTCGGAAACATATATATATTTCCGACAGATTTCCGACAGTTAATCATTTTTATATAAATAAGCTTTTTTTATTTTATCCGTCGGAAATCTGTCGGAAATATATATATATTTCCGACAGATTTGGGGTTTTAAGCTTGTTTATGATCCGTTTTCGTAGTTACAAGTTAATAGTATGGTTGAAGCAATATTTGAAAGATAAAATACTTGATAATGGTCATTGTTACTTTCAAATTCTAAACATTTAGTATTTTCCGTAAACATCTACTGTTTTGTATATGTAACTGTATGAAAGGCTTTTGGTTGAAACATGACAAAATCGAAAAACATGTTCGGTATAACATCGAGAATGTTATTTACTCAATTATCTTTCACTTTAGTTGTCAGAATTGTATGCCGAGACTTTGTCTTCTCAAAATTCAGGAATTTGGCCTCAAAACCCTAAATCTGTCGGAAATCAGTCGGAAAAATATATATATTTCCGACTGATTTCCGACAGATGTAAGGGTAACACGTGTCGTCTTTTAAGGTTAGCATGATATGAATATTGCGTCGGAAATCTGTCGGAAATATATATATTTCCGACAGATTTCCGACGGATAAAATTAAAAAAGTTTATTTATATAAAAATGATATATCTGTCGGAAATCTGTCTGAAATATATATATATATATTTCCGACTGATTTCCGACAGAGTTAGGGTTTTGAGGCCAAATTCCTGAATTTTGAGAAGACAAAGTCTCGGCATACAATTCTGACAACTAAAGTGAAAGATAACTGAGTAAATAACATTCTCGATGTTATACCGAACATGTTTTTTGATTTTGTCATGTTTCAACCAAAAGCCTTTCATACAGTTACATATACAAAACAGTAGATGTTTACGGAAAATACTAAATGTTTAGAATTTGAAAGTAACAATGACCATTATCAAGTATTTTATCTTCCAAATACTAAATGTTTAGAATTTAAAACTTATGCTAACAATTTTTCCAAAATAAGCATTTTGGTTTAAAATTCTTATTTTGCTATATATTGTTTAAAAATATACAATGCTTAAATTTCCAAAAAAATCATTTCTTAAATTTAATAAACATTTCTTAAATTTATTAAATTTAATAAACATTGCTTAAATTTCTTAAATTTAATAAACATTCTTCAATTTCTTCAATTCCTTAACCCTAAAACAACAAAAAAACATTTCTTAAATTTCCCATACCCTAAAACCACGAAATGAAAAATAAATACCGCGAAATAAAAATTATTAAATTATAATTTCCGACGGATTTCCGACAGATTTAATTCCGTCGGAAATTTTAATTTAATAACAGAACCGACTCTTCTTCTTCTTCTTCTCCACGGGTTGAAATCACTTCTTCTTCTTTGCCACCACCGCTCCTCCTCGCCGGAATTCGCCGATTAATCTCCTCCTCCTCGCCGGAATCGCCCTTCCGCCTATCCTCTCCGCCTCCGAGCCTCTCCTCCTCCGAGACTCGCCCCAACCGCCTCCTCCTCTCCCCTTAGCCGCCACCGAGAATCCCCTCTTCCTCGCCGGAATTCGCCGCCGTCTCCTCCTCGCCGGATTACCCATGGCGGATCTTCCTTCTCATTTGTAAGTATCCTCAAATTTCATGTTAATTTTGGTTAGATTTTATATAAATGAGTTTGTGAATTGATTTTTGCTAGATTTAGGATTAGGATTAGGGTTTGGAAATTGTTAGTATTTTATAAAATGAAATTTGGAAATTGTTACTAATTTTATGAAATTGTTAGTAAATTGTTAGTATTTTTACTAATTTTTACTAAATTGTTAGGGTTTTTAAATTGTTATGAAATTGTTAGGGTTTTTAAATTGTTATGAAAAATTAGATTTATGATTAGGAAAAATGAGGGAAATTGATTTAGGGAAATTATTTTTTCCATAAATTTTTAGAATATTGTTAGCAAGTTTTACTAAATTTTAAACAATTATAACGATTAATTTAAAATTTTAGAATTTTAATTTTTTAGAATTTTAAATTATGTAACAATTACTTAAGAATTTTAGAATATCGAAATAATTGTAAATTTAAAGATAATGACTTAATTTTTGAATTTATATCTATATTTTAAAGAATTTTAAACAATTAGATTTAGGAAAGTTTTTAAAAGGTTTATAAGATTGTTTACAAAACCTTATAAAAATATTTAAAAACCTTATAAAAATATTTAAAAACCTTATAAAACTTTACAAAAACCTTATAACACTATTTAAAAACCTTATAAAACTTTAAATTTTAAATTTTAGAATTTTGGAAATTTAAATTTTAAATTCCACCACAGAATTTTATATTTTACAATTTTGGAAATTTAAATTTGAGAATTTTGGAAATTTAAAGCAATGTTTTTTTAAACCATTATATTTTTATAATTATAGATTTTTCATATATTTAAAATATATTATCATATAAATCTAGGGATTACGGTGGTTTCGCCACTGCATCTGGCAGCGGCCAACATCGTCGTCGTCGTGTGAGTAGAGCTCATTCGACTTCGACGTCTACACCTACACCGTCGTCTATACCTGTAGAGACGCCGGTGACACCAGCAACCACCACAGCACTGTCGCAGATTAGCGTCGAGGAGTTCATGGGTCTTCCTGGACGAGAGAGGTTGACTAGACTCCATCCAGATCAGCTCGGTAGAGACAGATGGTAAGTTTTTTGTTTCATTTTTGTTTTTTTTTAACAAATTTAATTTAATTGCGACTAATGTTGCATTTTTTCCCGTAGGTTTGGTGATTCTCGCAGCGGGATTTCGAAGTCCCTGAACAAGATGGAAAACTCTATGCTCAGCCGTCCTTATGCGACGTACACCGCCATGCCACTAGAGGATCAAGATATGTGGTTTCTCCAATTTGCGGTAAGTCATCTTTTTCACAATTTTTACTTTCATTTAAATTATTATTATTTATATTTAATTTTTGTATTTGCAGCAAGAATTTAGGTGGGACCCACACATGACCGCTCTGGTTAGGAGAGAATTCGACTCTTATGCAGCACTGCACTACTCGAAGAAGGTGTTCGAGTGGAAGGATAAGTGGCTACACGGTCAGGTGCCAAAGGAGATGGTGGAAAAGGCGGAGTTGTGGAACGGGTTCATCGCCTATTGGAAACTAGAGGCGACCAAGGAGAGCTCTACATATCACTCTAGCAACCGGAACAGCCAGCGCAACGGCAAGGGACCTGCCACCCACAACCTTGGAGCTACCAGCAAGAAGACAAAGGCTAGGGATATGGTAAGTTTTTCATTGAACGTCTTGATTTTTATTAAATTTTTTTTATATTATTAAATAAATATCTAACAACTGCAGGCTAAGGAGTTGGGTCGGGATCCCAACAACTTGGAACTTCTGCTAGCGACACACACCGACAAGAATGGTGTTGTCCAGGATCAGGTAGCTCGGGAGATTCAGGAGAGCGTCCAAAGAATGGAAGAGGAGTACATTCTCTCTCAGCCAGACGTCGAAGGAACCCCTCCCCTCACCCAAGCCCCGGACGACATCATCAACCAATTCGTCTTAAAGGTATGTAAAATTTAAATTAGTTTTCAAGTCTTTTTCATTTACAATTTAATTTGTTCCGCATGTTGCTCTGCAGAGCAAAGGGCGGCTTTATGGTCTTCCCGACGATGCGGGATCATCGGAGTCTTCTTGTTACTACAGCGAGACATCCGACCTGAGAGCCCAGATGAAGGAAAAGGACGTCGAAATTGAAGGTTTGAAGACGACGGTCCAAGAGATACGAGATGCACAAGCCGTCCTAGAAGCCGAGCGGGTGAAGGAGAGAGCCGAGCGGGACAAGGACAGGGAGATGATGCAACGGATGATGGCGTACTTAGGCGCAACCCGGATTTTCCGCCGGGGCCCACCACTTAGATTTTTATTATTAACGTTTTGTAAAACAATATCACTTTTTATTTCTACTTTTAATTTTATTTTAATTTCTACTTTTAATTTTATTTTAATTTAAATAATTCAAATTTTAAATTTTAAATTTATATTAAATTAATTATTATTTAATTTATTATTATATTTAATTATTTCTACGAATACATCGGAAATCCGTCGGAAAGCTGTCGGAAATATGTCGGAAATAATGACGTCGGAAGTCTGTCGGTTTACTAGTAGTCGGAACCCATCGCGACAGAATTTCCATTTCCGACAAGATAGAAACGACAGACATATCCGTCGGAAATCTATCGGAAAACTCTTATTCCGACAGACTTCCGACGGATATTTCCGTAGGAATCGCGCTGTTTTCTTGTAGTGAAGATAACAATGCTCTTAGTTTTATTCAACTGGTTTACACACTAATTTCGGTTAGTGACTGGACGTTACATGATATCAATATATATATATATATATATATATATATATATATATATATATATATATAAAAGTCGAAACCTTGTTGTAATTTTTTTCTTTTCAAAAAGACGTAACCGTACATTTCATTATGATTTTACCAAATTGATGGTTTGTGCATATGCATGTAGGTATGTTGTAGCATATGCTTAATTGACACGCTAATTTTACGGTGCATGTGTAGACTGCATACTGTATGAGTAAATGTTATAAATACATGTATAATTTGCATGCACATGTATGTAACGTAACTCACTAGCCATTTCACTCTTTGGTATGCGATTTTAAATTCGATTGTTTTGACGTATTCGTAAATATATATTACGCGATTTTAAATTCGATTGTTTTGACGTATTCGTAAATATATATTACACTCATCCCATTATGTGTACCCAATTATATACCGAAACATCGTGTTGATACTTGCCTTTCAGTTCCAGGAGTTTGTAAGGGAACTTTGTGCATGGAGAGATTTAATGGTTAGTTATACATTTTCAAAATGTTGTAACTGCAAACCACATTTTTTGTTTTAATACTAATCAACATGTATATATATATATTTTTCCAGGCACGGATTCATGATGAAAGCACGCGATATTTGTTATCTGACCAAGCTATTATTGCTATAGCTAGTAAGAAAGCAACTACACACGACGATATATACGATGCAATAGCTCAAGCTGATTTGGCTAATGAGACTTTATCCCCATCTGCGGTTGTTTGTAGTCATTTGGATGATGTATATCAAATTACTCAGGAGAAGTTGGTTAAGCTTGATGATATTTTACCAACAGTTCTTCAGAAATGCTTGGGAGAAAATGGAATGTGTCCGATTTGAGTATAGACAGTCAAAATGTACTATGGTGGACGTGACATATCCGAAGAAGATTTGGAAAAAGTTTTACTCATCGGGTTAAGCCCTCACGAGAGAAGAAAACTCGAAAGAAAGAAAGGTGTTGTGAATGTAGAAAGCATCGTCGTTGGTGATGAAAGTGGTAATGGTACTACAAACGGAGGAGATGGAGTAACAGAGCTAAATGATACTCAATGTAACGGAAATACGTTGCATCAACAAAACTCGAAACTCTCTTTGCTAGGACATGGACCGCACGGGAAACAGATTGTAGAGTATTTGTTAAAAGAATATGGAGAGGATGGCGTTCGGGATTTCTGCCAACGATGGAGAAAAGTTTTTGTTGATTCTGTACATCCTCGCCATTTGCCTGGTGGCTGGAATGTTAGTCATAGGTAAGCTTAATATACTTAAACTAACTTTGCTTTTACTCGTTCGATTTAAGACAAAAGTATCTTGGTGTTACCAAAGGCCGAAGAGACTTTGGCGAATTCAGCGTTTATAATCATGCAAAGAGACTATCCGCCGAGTAATTCACTCTTCTAGCTTCATCTCTGTTCTTTTCCCAGTTTTGGATTGTCTTCTGTAGACATTTGTAATTTGTTTTTAGTCAAAACGATATCAGGATTTTGCCATCATTAGCTCTTTGGTTTTGAACCGTGGATCAAGAAATCAAAATACATATATAGTTCGTGATAGACAAAAAAAAAAAGAAGAGAATTTAAACATAGAGAAGAGGGTAAAGAAATTACACTGACTTTTGAAAAAGCTACGAAAGAACTGAGAAAACTTATAAAAACAAAAGTTGTCGATAAAGCTTAACAATCTTATATCAAGTTATCAACATAGTCAAAACAAACACTCTAATTCAAGTTTTAAAAATTCCTTAAAAATCCAAACCGTCGGTCCAGCCAACCAATCAGCGGGTTAATATCGGACTTTTAAGCATTTTTACTAATTTTTGGATAGGCGGTTTTATCATCAAACTCAAACCGTAATATTGTCAGGTCGTGGTGCAACCGTTGGGACCTGAAAACATTAGTAGTATTTTTTAAGGTTTCTAGAATATTTTCAGAGATTTTAAATGGTTTTAACATTTATTTATTTATATTCTTTTGAAAAAAAAATGTTAAATTATATGCAACAAAAAAAAAACACAGATTTACAGTAAAATGTAATTTATATTTAAATTTAACATTTTAATTCGGTTATTTGGTTGATAAACTTGGTTATTTGCTGTTAGGTGAATAAAAATTAAACTGGCATGTATGTATAGGGAGGCTAACCGTCTTGCCGATGGGTTAACAAACTATGTTTTTTCTTTACTTTTAGGGTTACATTTGTTCGAGTCCGTTCCAGACGAAGTTGATTTACTCTTGTTGGAGGATGTTAGTGGGGTTGCGACCTCTAGAAATGTTCGGATGTAGTATTTTTTAGTTATCTTTTCAACAACAAAAAAAAAATTAAACTGGCATGTATTAGAGTTAAATTTGATAATATATTGAGTTATTTACCTTCACATACACTTTATTTAGTTAAATACACATTAAGAGACACATAATGAACTGCTGGTGAAAAAGGAAGAGGGAGACTGTAAAATATTCTCAGTTACAATTTAATAGCTATGCCTATGAGTATTCTTTAATATTTAACCTTTGTTTAACAATCACCGTAGATGCAGTCAATGATATAGGCGTTGTCACCACCGTCGATCTAGCCGTCGTCTCTGTCGTTACTGCTGCCGCCTCCATAGATCTAGTTGTTGCTTCTGTAGATCTAGTCGTCGTCTCTTTCGTTATAGGCTTGCCTCTGTAGATCTCTAGTTGTTGCTTCCGCCGATCTAGCCTTTGTCGATCTGAATTTCCTTGATTCCATGTCGTTCGGTATTGTCTCTTTCGAGGAGCTTCAGTATGGTCAATGTAATGATATCTATAGAAATAATAAGGAGGAAATTAAGATCGATTTAGTGACCTTGGCTATGATCTTTGTTCTCTTTTCCATTTTTCGATTTGAAAACTGAGATTTTGCTTGTAACTCTATAAATGGAATATTTTTAATATTTTTTGAATTTTTTTGGAGTTAGAAATTTAGATTGGTGAAGATACAGATGAGAAAGAATATGACGTTGGAGAATTTATCATGGGTATTCAAACCATTGTCTCTATGTGGGATGTAGTGAGTGTACATGACTCGATGGACACAAAAATAATGATGAATTTCTTCAGTTCCCTGTCATGTGTTTATAATCTCTGCAACTTATGAATCAAACTATTTTGTGTGTTGTCTTAACAAAGAGTTTAATACCCATGTCATAACTTTAACTCTCAAGCTTGTGTATTGAGAAGATATCGATATACTTGTCGTTAGGTTTGTAATAGTTTACTCTTATAAAGAAAAGGGATTTAAATCCCACATTTTGGTTCCTTCTTTGTCTATGCATTACTTTGAGAGGAAGACTAGGCCTTGAGAGGAAAACTAAGTCTTGAAACAAAAATCATACAACATCCATATGTGACTTTCGAAAAGCTCGTGACCATACGTATGTACCCATCAATACATGACCAACAGTCCATGACCATTCGTACGACAACCGTTTGGATGGCTATCTCCTTGCTTAAGCTACAGCGGTTACCAGAGATTAATTATGATAAAAGGGAAAATAATGTGTGCATCATTTGTTGTCCAGAAAACCTTGCTTACTTAGGACATTTCGTATGGATAGACTCCACCCTCTATGCAATTTGCAAGATAGCTACAGATTATGTGTATGGTATGTTATATCTTTTTTTGAAGCTTATTTCACTTGGAGAGAAAAGTCATCATAGCATATGAGCATTATGGAACCGTCGACGATTTCGTCGAAATGTTGTGTACTCTAGACGGGTTTGTGAGTGAACCGGTGAAGAGCTCCTTCATGTGATGTTAGCTTGAGGTTGAGAGACAGTGTACGCGGCTGCGGAAATTGTCCACAGTACATACATAGCTATAATGCTGGTTGTATGTAAAGGTAAATATGGTCATATGAATGGTCATGTATGAGTTTGAAGAACTCAAGCTGGTCATTTGCTTTATGTTGATTGCTTCAAGTAGTTTCCGGAACAAACAGTAATCACAAATCACTTCTTACAAAACATACATTGACAATAATCATATATACTTATACAAACCCCACAAATCAACGGATCAAATATGTTCCAGAATCAACTGATATTCGTTTCAATCTACACCAAAAGCCATGCTCCAATTCTCACTAATATTTTGGTTCTAAGTTCCAACTAACATAAAGAAACACTAGACAGACAAATAACTAACATCTCTGAATAAATTACAAGTAGCATCCATGTCATAGAGACTTGTGAACCAGCATCGATGGAGAGACGAAGCTTGAAGACTCGGATTTTGTATTAAGATCGATTTCTCCATTATGTCCGTTGTTCCGAGACCCTGCAGGAAGTTATAAAACATGAAGAAGCAATCTACAACCAAGAAACTTAGAAGTATCAATGAAAATCGATATCTACAGGAGCCTCACCATCACGAATCACAGGCGGCATTGTTGTCTTAGGCGGCTTTGTTGTCTCAGGCGCAATTTTTAAGAGATGCAACTGATTTGATGAATTCAACTGTCAATAATGTAAATCTACACTCGAAACTTTATTGACAACGACGAACGTGACTTGAAATTTTGAGAGTTAGGAGATTATAGTGATAGAGAGCAGGCCCGGCCCAGAGGACAAGCCAGTGAAGCCACCGCTTAGGGCCCTAAATTTAGAGGGTTTTTTTTTAGTTAAATTTTTGTTATACCTATAATTAAAGAAAATTATAAACTTTTTATACAATAATAATATTCGTAAGATTTTGTTTTTCAAATGTTTTTTTTAAAATGTTTATGGTCTTCTCTAAGCAAACATGTTAATTACTCATTTCAAAAAAATTAATTTAAAATTATTAGTTAAAATTTGTAGTTGAAGAGGATAACAAAATTATTTGCGATCTACCATGTGACAAAAGAGATTAAATGGGTTAGATTTGTCATCTATTGAAATATAGATGGTTGAAAAACTCGACAACGGGAGTTTAATTAATGATTTTGCAGGTAAAAATACAAAGCGAACAATATTTTAAAAATAAATTCTATTTTGTTGTTTTTCTTTTATTTTTTACTAACTATTTGGAATTATAAATCGTTTATTGGAGCTTTCATGTGTTTTTTTTTATTTAGATTACTATTTCTACGATATTGGAAAATGTACGAAAAGAGCACTTTTTTACATATATGCATAGGGCATCCAAAACGATTGGACCGACACTGATAGAGAGGAAAGTGAATCAAGAAATTAGAGGTTAAAGAAATTAGGGTTTATACTGAACATGAGAAAAGTGAGTAGGTTAAATGCGAGAGGCAGAGGTAAAGCTTGGGTAAGCAGAAAAATGGCAGTAATGTCTTTCCACGTCTATGAAGTGCCTCATATTTGACAAGTGCCTCTTACATGTATTAATCCCACTAAAGTGTCTATAAGGGTAAATAACTCTATATTGATGCCCACTTCTTTCAGGCCCACTTCTTCTGCTAATAATAACTTTGAGGCGCCGCATTTTAAGAATATCTTCGTTGGGCAAAAATGTAATTAAAACACTGAAGCTGCCCTAATATGTAGAAAAACCTAATTTATGTATCGTCTTCTCCCTCAGCTCTCATTTTGTCGCCGCTTCTGAAAAATTCTTTGTGTGATTGTTTTTCTTCTTCTCTGTCTAATATGCCGATCCCACTATACACTTCTGCGTGGGATGGTGAGTCTGGTGGTAAGGCTTTAGAAACAATTGATCCGGAAAGGGTTATCAACGAGATCGTGGATTCACTTTGTCAAATAGATTTTGTGCTCGATGAACCGATCTACTTCTACGTAACTTCAAAAGAACGTGTATTGTTACCTTGTCCTCCTGCGAAATTGTTACAGTTAACATTACCCCCTGCTGCAAAACTGACCTTTTCCTCAATGTCAAAGCTTGGGAACTGATTCTGAAGCACACCCTTCCATTCCCAGGTGCAATCATGATCAGGAATGTCTTTCCAGCGGACTAAGACTTCAGGCTGGCTAGAGACAATGTTGATGTGTTCGCCAAGGATCTTCTCTGGTGCTACTTCAAGGATGCCTTCGTCAGTCAACTATTGTGGTAAAGCCACTGGTATGAGGTTACTGCCAATGGCTTTCTTCAGTTGAGAAACATGGAATGAATGGTGGATCTTGGTACCAGGCGGAATTGTGAGTTTGTAGGCGACTGGTCCAATGCGAGCTTCCACTGGAAAAGGTCCATAGAAATGTGCAACCAACTTCTCATTTATTCTGCGGGCCAAGGACTTTTGGCGGTATGGTTTGAGCTTCAGGAAAACCAGATCACCAACAGTGAATTCCACATCCCTTCGATGAGCATCAGTTTGGTTTTTCATAACTTGTTGAGCCTTTAGCAGCTGTTGCTTGAGTATAGTAAGCATTGCATCACGTTCCTGTAGCTTCTCTTCCAGAGTGGCATTCTTAGTAGAACTTTTTTCATACCTTAGCAGCGTAGGTGGCTCACGGCCATAGACAACTTTGAAGGGAGACATATTGATAACAGTGTGGAATGATGTGTTGTAGCTGAGTTCTGACCAAGGAAGAAAAGCTGCCCAAGACCTTGGTTTTTCGCTGGCAAAACATCGCAGATAGGTTTTCCAATCCTCAATTGGTGACCTCGGTTGGCCATCCGACTGAGGGTGGTAAGTTGTGCTAAAGTTGAGCCCAGTTCCAGCTAGGCAAAAGAGCTCTCTCCAAAACTTTCCAGTAAAGAGCTTATCCCTGTCTGAATGAGTATTTGTTTCTTTGCTAAAACAATGTTTATATTGTTTCGTGTATTTGTGGGAATCCGAAGGTCTTTTTAAAAATCTTTCTTAAATTTGTGAGAGTATGTAACAATAGAATAGTATTGTTTTTGTGTTTGCTTTTCATTCATTTATTTCCTTATACATTGCCCAAAGTCTTCGTCACCATTATAGCTTACCATATTGGTTGGACAAAACTAAAATGCAAATGTGTAATACATAAGCCCACAGTTTTTGATAGAGAGCCCATCATAAGCCAATAATTCAAAATTTTCAAAGACAAATTTAAAGTTTATGTTTCTTTGTAACCGAGAATGCTATATGCCTTCTTACCTTTTTGATAGTGTTGTTCATACGGTAAATCAACCAATTCCATGAATATTTCTTCCATTAGAAAGAAAAGAAACAAGCATCGATCACATGATCAAATATAACTAAGTGTTCCAATTATTTACATGCACGTATAGAATCATTTCCCCCAAAACATGAACTCTCCAAGTATATAACACAAAGCAAAAAAAGGTTACATTTTCATCACAAGGATTCGTTAGTAAAAGGGATTTCTTGGAACTTAAACGAAGCATTGCCGGCATTTTCGCGTTCAAACCTAAACACATCCTCATCCGCCAGTGGCATCACCTGTCTATCACCCACTTGTCTTGGCGGCCGCATAAACTCCGCGGAATCGAGCGTTTCGTTACTGAATAACAAGTGAGTCCCACTGGTCCTGGGAGGCGAGGAGAAAGCTGTGGTGGCAGAGGAAGAGGTATCCCATAGGAAAACGTGGAGGACGATGTGGACTTTGGCGTGACGGTGAAGAGACAGTTTCTGGCTGAGGGAGACGGTATCGTAGCAGCGGATTGCTCCTGTTGAAGAAACCATCCAAGGTAATACCTTCTGGCTACCGACACGTGAAACAACCAGACGACGTGACGCCTTGGCCGCTTCTCTGTATAACGAGCTTAAGCCGGATCTTGCAGCTGGTGCATTCTCGTCTTCGTGGTCCGTCACTGAGGACACGTAAATGAAACCCTGTCCAAAAAAAGTGAATTTTTCCGTCTGGTTTCCATTATGTTTCCAAACATGATTTGAAATCTAGTCCCTAAGTGATCCATAAATTCGATAGAGATTTCTTTGTACCTCTTCAGTGCGGCTAATGGAGAAGCCGAGTTTGGTATCTTCGTCTCTGAGTTTGATTTCGAGTGGGAACTCAACGCCAAGAGGAGCGAACCAAAGCCGAACCGCTCTCACCACACCAATATCAACTCCATGATAATCCTCAAAACCATAAAGACTCGCGTTTGCAAGATTCGATAAATCAGAAAGCGAGGTCGTATTAACTGTCGCGGACGCTGTTTCTCCCGATATCTTTTACCATGTAAAACAAAAACAAAACATTTTCACATTCAAACTCTCTACACAAACAATACAGAAACTATAAATTTCAAAGTCGAACCTTTGTGAGTAAAGATTCAGTCTGAATATTCATAAAGACAATAGGAACACCATTAGCTTGTGAACAGCTTAACCACGCATTGGCACGAGCAAGTGTGTCTTCCAAGTCGTTGTACCGCGAACCAGCCCTTCCATAAGCTAATTTGTTTGAAAAAATATTGTCAAGACTCAAATACATATATGAATCTGTGACTAACAGTTTTTAATATTTTGTTTCTCTTACCAGAAGCTTTGGGAAGAAAAAGAACAGAGAGGAAATTGCTGGATACAGAGATTGGTAAAGCTTCTTGCATCTTTTTTTCCCATGGATATGAAACATAGCCATCTTGAAGTTTTGCTCTCACTAATGCTTCCACCATTCTTGATCCTCTTGATTCTGCAAATCAGTTTAACAAAACATTTTTTATTTTCTTTGGTTGAATGCAAAAAACCGATAAAATACTAAAGTACTCATTAGATAGTTCAAGATTATTTTTTGGGTTTCAAATGAATAATTTCAGTGTCTGATGTAGTAGAATTACTTCATTTCCTAATTTTCACATAGTAATTACATTCACAAGAATCTAAATCTTAGTTAAACTATTAATAGAAAGGTAAGATTTGAGATTGCAAATAATTTCTTAAAATGTGTGAAGATTCCAAAACATACAACTTCAAGTTACATAGTAAGTATACTACAAGAAGCATTCTTAGTTTTGGAATAAAATGTACATATAAATTAATATTTATATCTCACTGGCCAAACTAATATTACTAAATTGAAATAAACAACATTGATGTTTTGCAAGACAAAACATTTTGTATGTCAAAACACTTAAAAACATCATTTTTATATTAAAAATTCAAAATTGAAAGTGTAGTTTCCTCAATCAACAACATATTCCTTCACTATTAATCAATAACTATAAGATTATTAATATGATGATGCAAAATGAAAAAAAAAACAAAAGTCAACAAGTAAGCCAGAAAAGTCAACAAGGAACACAAAGATATTTCTAAAACCGACCGAGTTAACTCACCTTGCAAACCGAGACAATCCGACTCAGTCCGATCGGAGAATCCGACTGTATAATTCGGGTCATCAATGGATCTGAGCATATACTGTTTCTTACCGGCCGAATCATTAGGAACAATACAAGCAGATAGATCGGAGAAATCATCGGAACCACGTCTGACTCTAACAACGATCGAAGTTTCTTTGTTCCTGTAAGAATTGTGTAGAACTTTCTGTAACCAAGCTTTACCTCCTTTAAACGGAGCTTTGAATATAGCCGAGCCGGGTCCTGACCCGATTCGAATCTCTTCAACTATATCTCCGGTTTGAAGCATATCCCCGCTCCATTCGTCGCTTTTTGAGCTTCCTTTGAGACAGTCGATTGAGAGGACCACGGTGTTTCCGGGTCGGGTCATTGAATCGGGTTGGTGGGTTCGATCCATTTGGAGATAGAGAGAGAGAGAGAGAGATTGAGAGAATTTTGGGTTGGGTTTGTTTATGTTTCTAAAAATGAAATCAATGATTCGATACGCGGAATCTTTGTGAGAGAGGTATACAAAGTCGTACTTGGCTAAGATTTTTTATTCTTTTGATCAAAGTAAGATTATTGGGAGATTATATAATCTTAAACAATGACACTTGGCAAAGAATGGATTTTTTTTAATATTTATTTATTTTGTGGAAGACAGTCGATCGAGTGATTGATTACATAAATTGATGTTTTCAGACAAATCTAGAGTTTGATATGGTCTTGTATGCATTTGTTTCAGCCCGATCACACACATTGATTCGGTTTCAATCTTTCAAGACGAATAAACTTTCTTTTTTTTGAGCAAAACTATCTATTTATCATCTTTCTTTAGATAAATTTTCATCCGATCATCGTTTAAACCGTTTGGTTTTGTTATTTCGTTCATATATAGATTGTTGGATCTTAAATTCACTTTTGTTATTTCTCTTTGAAATTAGGAAAACAAAAATATCATATGAAAAAAAAAACAAGTCTAGAGTTAGAGTTTTGTGTGTGCAAGTTATAGATGCAAAAAAAAAATTGTAGGGTTATGCATGCAACATTTGCAAAGTTAATAGAGAAATTTAAAGATTTGCAGCTTTTTATATGCCATTTTTCAAAAATGTCACTATCATTTTTTCCTAATTTTTAAATCATTTATGTTTGAGTTAACTATGTTATATTTGGGTTTAAGATTTATTAGGGATCAAAACATTTTCTAAAATTAGAATTTGATATATAAGATTTTTAAACGGATTTATAAGTGGCATGTTGATAAAAAAATAATTGAAGAGTGGTATATTTGACAAGTGACAAGTCAAAAGTGTTATTTTTGTAAATATCACATGTTAATAATGCTTGCAACTTTGGATGATTTTGTGTGGTGTAAGTAATCACTAATCAGTAATGTAAACAGAACTATTCGTAATGTTAGAGCATCATTAGTCATGGTAAATAGGGGTAAATATATAATATAAAATTATTAAAACACACACTCTCTCTTCCTTTTACTCAACTTTATACTTTCTCTTTCATCCTTATACTCAACTTTTATTAATTTTATATTTAAATATTCTCTCTTTCTTTCAATAAGGGTAAATATAAAATACAATATTAACAACTCTCTTTTCCTTTTATATTTACTCACACCCACTATCTCCTTTCTTTTATTAATTTTATATTTCAATAACCCCACAAAAACACTTTTTTTTCCTTTTACTCAAATTTTAATAATTTTATATTTCAAAACCCACCATATTTACCCCTATTTACTATCTATAATGATGCCCTTACAGAGAAAACTATTTTTTGTGGTCAAATCGGCCATGTTCATCATCATCAATCATCATAGTTAGAACCTTAGAATCATTTGTTGTGGCCATATAATAAATTATAAGACAATAATATCAAAAAGATAAAAAATAGTTTATTTATCTCCTTACTTAACTTTGAAGACATTACTATTTGTTCTTTCTGTTCCCACTGCCTAATCATATTTGGAAGTCAACCTCTCTTGTTCTCATGGCAAAAAGATAAAAGAGGACATGAAGTTGCCTCATGTGTTTTGTTTCTTTCGACATTGACTTATCAAGAAAATGAATAGAAGAATTATAAAGGGAGGAATGAAAATCATTAGCATATTTGAAATATTGTTAGAAGAGAGAAAATTAGGTTTTACTTTTCCGCTTTCACATTTTTATTATGACTTTTTAGTTGTTGTTATTAAGGATACATATATAGACTTTATATCCACATTAGAAATTTTTCCTCCGATATAGACTTTTCACGTGTATCGTTGTAGTTGCTCAAACCTCTTTGTATGACGATGTTTGGTTGATTGAGTTTCGACTTCCTAATTTTTAGAATCTTTTTGGATTATCTGTTTATGAAAGATTTTTGTCAAGTTAGGATAGTTATTTTTTCCCACAAAGAAACTTGCCATTAAAGTAAATGCCATTTTTCGAGAAAATTGCAAACAAACTATAACGTATTGTAGTTTCACTAGATTATGGCTCAATTTTTTTTGAATTACTAAGACGAATTCGAGCCATAACCTTAAACCTCAATCAGAATTTGTTAATATTTTATGACATGGCGTATATCATCTCTTTCACTGAAACACGAATTAGGAGCACAACTAAATCAACCATACGCTTAACCAGTGACCCACAACATCCGGTTGTCAAACCAAGCGATAATCTACTACAAAAAAACGATCACATCTTCAACAACAATCATCTCTCCACGGAGATGCTATTTAAGAAGGTGGACAAATGGATCTCAAACTCAAGGATTGCTCTAAAAGGACATGTCTAGTTTTCTGAAAATAACGTACCACTAAATGGGCTGTGTTGTCTCCATTTGGGCTTTTTCAAAAACGGCAACAAGTTAGACTACGAAACAAAAACGGCGACGTTTCGGTTGTCATCATCCTCAACGATTCACATTTCTCCAATTTGACGATCTTTCATTTTTCCCGTTATCCAAAACAAACGAAAATGGCGGCTCACTCTTCTTGCAAGTTTTCTTTCGCTAATCCAATGATCTCACAAATCGATTCTTTCTCTAAACAGAAACTATCTTCCTCATTATACTTCGTCTCTACGAGAAAACCTGTAAAATCCCTGAATCTCACGAATCCGTGGTTAAACCTTGATTCTTCCGCCTCCGTCCTACGAACTAATCCGAATTCGCGCCGAAAGATCCCAATCTCCGTCGTTTCAAGCTTACCCACCGCGTAAATTTCTCGAATTTTGCTCAATTTTAGCTGAATTCGATTCTTATGTGCTCGATTTTGATTACAGGAATCCGGAGTCTGTGGTTTCTGATGCGAAGAAGCCCAAGTAAGTGTTTTTTTTTTTCATAAACCTAATTAGTTGAGGATTATATTTGCTAGGTTTGATGAAAGTTGAGGGCTTTCTTGTAAAATCAATGTAGATGGTCATGGAGAGCTATTAAAGCATTTGCAATGGGAGAACTTGAAGCTAGGAAGCTTAAGTATCCAAATACTGGAACTGAGGCTCTTCTCATGGGTATTTTGATTGAAGGTACTTACAGGTTTATCGCATTTTCATCGATACGGTACAAAGTTCCTGGTAGTATGGTATATGTTTATTGGTAACAATAAAAAAACTCTGTTTCTTGATATTGCTAAGGATCTTGGACAGTTCTTGTTAGTGATATTGGAATAAGATTAGTGTTTAATCTCATTGGGCAGGAACTAGTTTTACTTCGAAGTTTTTGCGAGCAAATAAGATAATGCTTTACAAAGTTCGTGAAGAAACGATTAAATTACTAGGAAAGGCGGATTTGTATTTCTTTAGCCCTGAACATCCTCCTTTAACCGAAGATGCTCAACGAGCACTTGACTCTGCTTTGAATCAAAGGCTAAAAGCAGGTTTGTCTCAAAGTCCTCTAACTCTATTTGTCTTTGTAGTTTGTGAATCTCGTCTTCTCCTAGATGATTCTTACGGTGATAAACGTCGACATCGAGAAACGAATCTTTGTTACTTTCATAGTCTATGTATGCTTCAGTTTGAAGATAGAACGTTAAGCAACGTTGTTTCGCTACTTTGTTGTTGCAGATGGTACTGGGGAAATAATGCCAGCTCATATACTGCTAGGGATTTGGTCTGAAGTTGAATCTCCAGGTCACAAGATATTGGAAATTCTTGGTTTCAGTGATGAAAAAGCTAAAGAGCTAGAGTCATTTGCATCTGAACTTGGATTTAGAGATGAATAGTTGTAGTATGTTACATGTTGATCATCCTTCATTAATGTCATTTTTGTTTGTTTGTATCAAAACCTCCAAATTCATAGTTGCAGTTTTGCAATAATGTTTTTATGTGTATGAGTCTGACTACTGATTCTCATTTTCAGGTCTTTGATTTGCCTTGAAGAACGATATTTTTTAAAGCTTTCCTCAAAATTACAGACTTGTTTAATATTAGCATTTTTTCACCAGACTGGATAAGCATCTAGACGAAAAAAGTAAAACCGATTCGTGATTATAACCTTACTAGTAAAACCGATTCGTGATTATAACCTTACTTCCTAAATCCTGCCTGATTAAGAATTCTCCTCCTAATTTGTCTAGCTTTGAATGCCAAACTTGCTTACGTTCTGGTTTCTAAGCTATGGTTACTATTTATAAATTCTTGCAATTATCCAAATTCGTTTCAAAAATTTATTTGTTTTTAAAACATTATCCAAAATTGTCAAAAATTATTTACTTTTTTAACAATATTATGCAAAACAATTCATAATTATATTTAAATTTGTATTTGACCTTGTCTACTAGGATGGTGATTTTAATTTTTTGAATTATATGTATTATACCCAATTTTTTATACCTTAAATATTTTTACGGATCACTATCCAATATTTTGCCATAACTAATCAAGCTTAGCACACCTCCATTCGCATAATGCAACGTTTGTTCACTTAGAGTATATCATGTATACATTCTTATTTGGGATCGAGATCCGATCCAAGACCCGTTCAAAATTGATGAAGATATTCAAGATATTCGGGACGATCCAAATGTGATATCAAAGTCTTATCAATAACTAGCTGGTTCGTTGTTTTGAGAAGACTACAAGCTGGAACTTTAATGTAGTTTTTGTTTATCTATTCGGCTAAATACTTAAATATATAAAGACGTGTCACGTTAATATAATTTTAAGCCTAGAAAGCAAGGAAAATATATACAGTATTAGCACCCATGGCATGGCAAAGACAATCCACAAATATTTGTTTTCTTAGTTTTTTTTTTTTTTTTGGCAACGAAAATCCACAAAGATTCTGAGTGATGAAGTTTGACCCTCAAAGAGCTCCTGAAAAGTTGGATGATTAACTTAAAAACTAATTGCGCGTACGTACCAAAGTCATTTTTATTGAGTACAGATACCTAATTGAATTGTTAATGATGCACGACTACACATGGCCATTCTTATTGTTTATCTGTACGATATTGTTATTCTCATCAATAGATGGTTTTAAATAGCAAAAATTAATTCAAATTAAACTATTTATTTATAACATACCAAAGAGTCATACATAAATTTACATGTCTCTCATGGTCGCTAGTGTTTCTAGCAACCAACACATCTCGTGTGTAACATGCATGTTCACTGTTATTTTCGTAACGACACAAATTTGATCTACCACCAATACCATAGCAATATTAAATCTAAAGATAGAAACCCAAAAAGATTGTGACGTAGGCAGTAGGCGCATTTTATATAAGAAGTCATGTTAACTTTTTATAAATTTAAAAGTTTGTTGTAATTAATCAGATGGTTTTTAGTTATTTTTGTTCAGCATTGACATATATTGACCCTATATTCTACTGAAATGCATGAAATAAATACATAGCTCTGACCTTCTCGAATCATACAATTCGGAGAATTAGGATAAATGCAAGTAGCTTCGGTTTACACTTTACCTATAGCTTTGAAATGTCAATTAAGTTAAAAAGAGAGTGAGAAATGAAATCAGAACTAACTCACTCTATGATACTATTTGAATTGGCCACGACCACTACGGTCTCTTCGGCCGTGGTTTCCTCGTCCACCAACTAGAGTCTATTGCATTTCTTGAACCCCAATGTTTTCATGTTCGAGTTTATCATGTACCTCCATTCTTTACATTTTTTTTTCCATAAATTAAAGTGTACTATTCACCTAATCAATTACGCTTTTGTAAATAAGTTATTATTGTATACGTAAATTAGAGGTTATGAAGATTTAACAACCACAAAAAGATTAAGAAGACATAATTAATAATAATAATACTGTATTTATCACGAGATTCCTCATGGATAGAAGAACCGTTGATAAATCATAATGTGATGAGGTTTTTATTAGCTTTAGCTTTGTCGTTAGCTCAATTTTGTCTCGACCCGATCTTAAGTCTCTAACCATGCCGTCTTAATGCCCCACTAATATCCGCTAATCATTAATTTATTCACACGTCCCCACCACTTTGACATTAATTTCCTATTATCACGATATTTGTGAATACTTAGTGCCCAACCCCTGACCAAACAATTTGTTATTGTCCAATCAGTTTCAAATTAGGTTTTTCTGTTCCATGATGATTAAATGGGTTTTAGTTCGATTTTTTAGGTATAGTACATCGTATTATAATGTATAATTGTATACTCCCTCGTTCCTTGGAGATTGATTTTCTAGCATTTTCACATAAATTAAGAAACAATAAATTGTGTTTAGTAATTAATGTAACTTTTTGCAAAAAAAACACTTTTTCATAACAATGAACCAATAACTAGTATTCTCTAAATTTAAATAGCTTCATTCAATATTTCTTGGAACTTACAATTTGTTTAATATAAATTGATTAAAAAAGTATAAAAAACCTACAATATCAATCTTTGTGGAACAACCAAAATATTCTAGAAAATCAATCTCTAAGGAACGGAGAAAGTATATAGGAACCAAATACTATAAGAATGCCTAAATAAAAAAACTTCAAAACAAAATTTTACAAACTTAGACATCATTGCTAGCTAGCTTATTCTATTTATTAAAGTCATTTATAATTTATTTACTTCAGTATAAACACATATTTATCCTTATTTATTAAGTACATTTAGCTGGGAGGGGACCAAAAATTGAATTCGTGAGAAAAGCAGAAGCACGATAAGATTCGAGGCAATTAGGTGCCTTCCACATGCGGACCTAATTTTGAATTATTTAGTTAATCAGCTTAATCTACCAACTTCTTTTTGTGTTGTTTTATCCAACTTGCGCTCAGAAATATGCTTATATAATTTTCGTAGACTTTTTTCATCCAAGTTGATAGGTTCATTTATTTGTTTTTGAAGATAGTATGTGACATAATTTATACCGTGAACAAGAAAAAAAAAAGTGATTTTAGTTTTAATTAACATATGCTTTACAAGCTTGCATCCCTTTGGCATTTTACAAATTATCTGGCTTTGCCTTTTCCTCTTTAATTTGTTGTCTTTATCACGAATTTAACTTTGACAACTCAATATCTGAAAAACGTGATTAAACTTTTTTTTTTTGTTAAACAAAACGTGATTAAACTTAGTATAGATATTCATTTATATTTTAGAGAAATTTTCATAACTATTAAAGTTAGAGAAATTCAAATGTTCTATCACAACGATCCATGATGAACAAGTTCATACTTGTGAAATAATGAACATCTTAGGTATATTTTTATCGAAAAATAAAAAATAATCTGTTTTGCTAATGGATATATACTAGACAAATTATTTGCTCCGATTAAAAAAAATAAAAATATATACCAATTCTGAAAGTACCCTTTAATCTGTGCTGATTTATTAGGTCATGTCATATAATTAAAATGGCTTAACCGAACTTTGGGAGAGTGACAATGTGACATACAAGATGATTAGAACATCATATCAAATACAAAGTAATGATGACAAATGTTAATAAATAATATTCTTGCTTTGGCTCTATTTAAATAAATAAATTTATTTCAAACACAGGCCTAATGTAATTACTAATCAAATAATAGTCCGCAAAATACGGGACTGAAAGCAAGCTGTCCTTGTCTCTTTTTGCGAGCTTCTGAGCTCAAACGCTTGTCTGATAAAATTCATGCCTTTTGAGGATAGAAAATAAAATAATAGTAGTACAAGTGATCTCATTTCACAAAAAAATTATTGATTTATTATTCGTGATATAATAATAATCACACTTTCAAATCTTTTGAGGTATCTAATCGTTTCTATTAGGATCAATAATCGTGTTATCAAACCAACTGATTGTTGGAAATTTCAAAGAAAACAAAATTTAGCATCTCTTTTGAGAATATTAGTCGTAGCTAATAGTAATAGTTATGTCACATGAATTGAAATGATGAAATATCAGAAATAATAGAGATAAATAAAGTGTTTGCATATAATTATAATTCCATACAAAGAAAAAAATTGTTTAGTAGATGAATGCCAGTTATTTTTTAATACTACATCCTATATAGCTATATTTAAGAAATGTAAGAAAATGACGGTCGCTATAATTGGTAAAAAAAAGAAAACCACATTTTTTGTCAACAAAAAATCACTTTCTTAAAATACAAAATCATTCATCAATTGTTTAGCCAAAAAAATTTTTTCATTCATCAACTATCACCAATGTTTTTTGTTATTAGGGTTAAAACGATTAAAAAGAATTATAAGCAAGTGATTAGATACATAAAAATGTGACTTGATTAACAAGAGTTATTAAGAATAGATCATATGAGTTTCATATTTCAGATATCAATCTAGCAAAAGTCAAACATCAACAGCAACTTCCTCGTTTGGTGGAACTCTGTTCTCATATAAGCTGGTCCAGATCATCAACACATTAACTTTCTATTTAAAAATGTAAAATATGGCAGCACAATATACACTATGAATATTACTAGATTTTTTGTTACTTTCAGTTATATTTCATGCAATAATCCATCTTCATCCTGTTTATTTATGTGAATAGAACTGGATAGATGTTTAACTACCCACAATATGATACTCAAATAAGATTATATGATACATAGAAAGAAAAATATTTGATCAATGTGGTGATATTCCATTAGCATCTAATCTTATATATGTTTCAGTATCATATGCGGGTAACTAAATAGGAAATGGTTTGAATATTGTGCTACGTCTAAAAAGGTGATTTATATATGTGTATATGATCGGTAGCAAGTCTCTAGTCCGCATCTTGTATTGAAAACTTAAAAAGTCCCGAGTATTTTAGTGTAAATAATAGCAGTAAGAGATGGTATATATGACAATACCGATACCTATTAATCATTGTACCACTTTATTTTATTTATATGTCTGTTTGATAAACATTTAAGTATATATACTCTAACAGCAATGGTAAGAGATATTACCATGGGAAATGCTATACGTTAAGATTTTGATAATTTGGTCCGTTCATCACATTTAATGTGCAATGAACGTTGTATATCACAATTTATATCCATGGTCATACCGCTAACATAACCCATAAAAAAAAAAAAAATTTACTCCAAAGGATAATAGATACACAAATGAATGGAAATGACTTGATTTTTTCTGTACTAGTGAAACTTATTCTGTCATATGTACCAAAATATAACGATCAACTACACATTTTGTGTCACAACCATTCGACATATACATATAGTACCCATAGAAAGTAATCGAAAGTGCAAAATGAGAGGAAGGAGAAAGGCACGTGGAGAAGGAAAGAGCATGAGAGCCGACAAAGAGTATCTATTAAGACATGGGTTTCCGTCCACAAGGGTCATGCCATTGCCTCCCTCTCTCTCTCTCTCTCTCTCTCTCTCTCTCTCTCTCTCTCTCTCTCTCTCTCTCTCTCTTCTGCACATTCAATTCAACACTCTCTTGTCTCTCTCGTGCTTTTTTCTCCCTTTGGCTGTGAGATTTGTCAGCGCCTTCTTCGCGTCTTCTTATTACTTACTTCACTTTCTCCAATGCCATATCCACACATTGCACCTTCTCTATGTTTTTAATTTTTATGATAAATACAATAATATTTATCTACTTTATTTAGAAAAATATTTATAGTTATATTTAGTATTAGTTAGAATTTTTTAACTATATATCTCACTACTTAGTAGTTAGTACTTAGCGATGGCCATACCTCGCATTGCCCTACAAGTTAGAAGATTCTTATTATTATAGTGAAAATCACTTACGTACTTTGTCATGGTATATACACACACACACACACACTCATATATAGGTTAACAAGACTAAACGTATGTATATATTTAGTACGACTGTACGAGTATCGAAGAATGCATGTTAAGTGTACTGTACCGGTTTAGAAAAATAAACAATTGTTATGAATTTTCTTGAGAGAAATGATGTTTTCATCGTTTTAGACGATACAGAATTTTGATCTACAATAACAACATGATATTGAAAATGAATTTTGATCTACAATAACAACATGTTATATATAACGAAGTCTTGCAAGACAAATATAGGAAACAAACAAACATGGTGATTTATCGAATTAGTCATTAATAACTCATGTAAAAGTAGAAACTATAAATAACAAGCATATTGTTTTTGCCATTGGTAACCAAACCAGCAGTACATTGTTTACCACATTAAGAACAAGATACCAATTTAATCCAACATCTTAAAGGCAAAAGAGAGCGACCCAAACGTTACAGGAAGAGAAAATAGAGAGAGATGGCGTCGAAATGGGGACCAAAGCACCGCCTAAAACATGAGATTGATGTCATTGTCTTAAACACAAGAAATAATAACCTACATGTCTCTCTCCTCCTAACCCTAATTTACCAATCCCCAACTCAAAACAAATTAAGCAGACAACCCCCACCCCCACACACATCTCAAAACCCCAACACATCCCATATAAACTAAAAAGGAAAATTAGAAATTAAAGAAAAGATGAAGAAATAAAACCCACCAAAAGCCCTTTTCATTTCCTCCAAAGTACAACTCAAATCAAGAGAGAGAAAAGAAACCCTTACCAAATCAATCAAAGAAGAGAATAAGATGAAGAAGAAAAATCCAGCCTGATAGTTGTTGTGAAACATTATTATTATTATTCTCTTCTTTCTTCTACATCTAAAGTCTCTCCTAGGTCAAAATTCATCAAAATCAATTCTCATCTCTCAATCTCTCAACATAGAATAATGGATCCAGTTCAATCTCATGGATCACAAAGCTCTCTCCCTCCTCCTTTCCATGCTAGAGACTTCCAAATGCATCTCCAACAACAACAACAACATCAAAACCAAAACCAATTCTTTCTCCACCATCATCAACAACAACAACAAAGAAATCCTGATCAAGATCACGACCAACAAGGAGTAGGAGGGTCAATGAATCGATCCATAAAGATGGATCGCGAAGAGACAAGCGATAACATGGACAATATAGGTACCAATAGCGGTAGTGAAGGTAAAGATATGAGTTTACACGGTGGAGAAGGAGGAAGCAGCGGCGGAGGAGGAGGAAGCGGAGAACAAATGACAAGAAGACCAAGAGGAAGACCAGCAGGTTCCAAGAATAAACCTAAAGCTCCAATCATCATAACACGAGACAGCGCAAACGCGCTTCGAACTCACGTTATGGAGATCGGAGACGGTTGTGACATAGTTGACTGTATGGCTAATTTCGCTAGACGCAGACAAAGAGGCGTTTGCGTCTTGAGCGGTACAGGAAACGTTACTAACGTCACTATACGTCAGCCCGGATCACCGCCTGGCTCTGTGGTTAGCCTCCACGGCCGATTTGAAATCCTCTCTCTTTCCGGATCTTTCTTGCCTCCTCCTGCTCCTCCTGCCGCCACTGGACTAAGCGTTTACTTAGCCGGTGGACAAGGGCAAGTCGTAGGAGGAAGTGTGGTCGGACCCTTGTTGTGTTCCGGTCCTGTGGTGGTTATGGCCGCGTCTTTTAGCAATGCCGCCTATGAGAGGCTTCCTTTGGAGGAAGATGAAATGCAAACGCCGGTCCACGGTGGTGGAGGCGGTGGTGGAGGAATGGGATCGCCGCCGATGATGGGGCAACAACAAGCTATGGCTGCTATGGTGGCGGCTCAAGGACTGCCACCGAACCTTCTTGGTTCGGTTCAGTTGCCCCCGCCTCAGCAGCAGAATGATCAACCGTATTGGTCGACGGGTCGACCACCGTATTGATTAGATTGCTAAATTTATATATATGTTATATATACACATTTGATGATGATCATCTATATATTAGCTATGTATTTATATATATGTAGCTATTTTTACTGATAGATATATATATATATATATATATATATATATATATATATATATATATATAAAGCAAGCTAATTAACATGGAATGATTATAGAAGGTGTATGACAAGATGATGAAGACGGCGACGATGATGAAGAAACTTTTCGAAGTATTTGTTGATCAACAGTTCAGTAGATTTTTCAGGTTCTTTGTGTTTTTTTTCTTCTTTATTTGGTTCGTTTTGATGAGATGGTAGATCTTTATGTTTTGATTATGTAAGGTTTAAGTTGTTCATTGTTTATTGAGTTTTCAATGATGAATTTGGTTCTTGATTAAATTATGTTTGGTTGTGTTCGTTTTCGTTGTTTACAATAATTACTTCCCTAGAAATGAAACTATTTTCTGTACGAGAGTTATTACATTGACTATGAATCTATGATAATGTAACTCCCATGGTTTATTTGTTATCAACGTGTTATGTTATGGTATTTTAGTTTCAAAATAAAAAAACAGGTTATGATAACTATTTTCTAGAAACAATTATCTTCTCCTTGTTTCAATTTAAATACCGTATTAGATTTCACATACAAACACATACACACACTCCCACCCACACACACACCCACCCACACACACACACACATATTTTACATTGAAAATGTTTGACAATTCTTTTTTGGAAATAGATCCAAAATCGTAAAACAACATTTATTAGAAATGAAAGAGTAATTTATAGACCTAGTAATCATAGTTGAGGAGATATTGGGTGTATTCAACATGAAATTTGAAGTGACAAATCATCTGTTATTCAAAATTAATAAAAATAAAAAAAAAAATCAAATCCAGTGTTATTGATGAACTTATGATTTTAAATTTTATTTCAAAATCTAGTGTTATTGAAAATATTTTTAAATAGTGGATTTTATGAATTTGGTTGTAATTTTAGTGTGCTTTGGTGCGATTCCTTACTTAAAAATGTATCATCACTTATCAACAAAACATATGTGAAGACATGACTGATTGTAAGAAATTTTAGTCCTAAACACCTTGACAATTTCCTCACTTATCATATCACTCAAGTTACTTGCAATTTTTGGTTTTCCTGTTATCTTGTTCCCATTGAAACTTTATATTTTATCGATATTTACTCGGCTTCCGTTGCATTGCAACTACGCGCCATAATTAATTACCGACTGCTATTTGGTTCCATGTTTTTTAAAACCTTTTTTTGCCATAAAACCAATTCTCAAGTTTACCATTATGTTTAACAACAATTTGCAATTTGTAAATGATATTTAACATTTCCAGCAAAAAAATAATTTTTTGTCTTCTCATCATAAACCGAATTCTTTGATAAAGCACCCTCATAAGTCATAAGTCATAAGTCTATACTTTTTCACAATGTAAGTCATCTGAGCCTAGTTTTAGGCCCAACGGCCTGTATTGGGCCCATAATGCTCATATTCTCTTTTACAAGTCCATTTTTTTTTAAATTTTTTTTGGTGTGTCTGTGCATGCAAAAATGCCAACGAAATGAAAATCAACCCAAGAATCCATTTTCCATGAATTATCGTATAATTGTCCTTTTCCAACACAGTTCACTGATATTATCTGATGACTCGACTCGACACACCACATCAACCTGATTGAAACCACCATTTTCTTATAATATATCATCATCATGTTCAATCTCTTTAAACCTCAATCATAAACAGAACAAAGAAACAAACAGATTCAAATCTCAATGCGTGTTGTCTGACAGATAAACGAGTAAAGAGACTCCAAGTATCATAATAAGAAACCAAGACCAGCAATTTTTCATTTTTTTGATTCATTGAATTTGAAACCCAAACATCGAACATGATCATATCACATCAAACATTACCCATAAAGAAACTGATCAAATACATAAGAAACCCCAAATACTTAAAAACAAAGGACCAAGTTTGTTTCTTTTTTTTTCAAATCCTCTGGACTTTATCCGCCTTAATCACGGGATTCGCTTTAGCGATTGCATCGCGTCCGACTTCTTTGAAATCGAAGCTACATTCGTGCTTCTCCGGGTATCTATGACTCCCGCAAAACGTGCTACCGCATTTGCACTTAAACCCCATGACCCCAACCTTCTTGTTACAGCTGAAACACCTGTTAGGCCGCGCAGGTTTCGATGGCTCTGCCTCGTCCTGTCCCGTGGCTAAAGGAACCGATGACGGCTCAGCAGTTACAACAACGGTTTCCACTGGTTTAGGTTCCAGAGGCTGTTTTGGTTCTGGTGTTGTGATGAGACTGCAAGATGGAAGCTTTAAGGAATTCTTAACCGCAGCTTTCACAACCGCGGTTTGATCTTCCTCGGCACGAAGGCTTCGATAACATTTCGAACAGAGGTTCATGTTTGACGGTGAACCGAAGAAACCGCATCCGTTATCACAGAGTTTTGGCTCTGTTGGTGGGAAACTTGTGCTGTTGTTTTGCTCAGAACCCATTTCGTTTTGCTTGTAATCTTTTCTTCTTCTTCTTCTCCAAATCTATTTCACCTTCATTAACCATAAAGAACACACAACAAAAACCATTAATCACCTTCAATTCGATTTAACCCTACTTCGATTAAGATCATGTTCGATACAATTCAATCAAACCCAGCTTCGATAAGATCAAATTCGATTATGCCCAGATTCGATTAAGGTCAATTTCAATACAATTTCACCCAAATCGAGCTACAAAACATAAAAATTTTCAAGAAAATTTCAAATCGATACACCAGAATATCCAGGAAATGACCTAATTACTAAGAAACATTTCTACGCATGACCTAAACACAAATGTTCAGATCCGTCGAAGAACAAATTAAAACAAATCGAATCGAACAAAGAGAAAAATTACCAGAAAGGGTCGGAATCAAATGAGAATTTTTCCTCCAATTTCCAGAACTCGAAACTTCACACGAAATTAAAAAATGAAAATTAAAATCGGGTTTTTTTTTTTTTTTTTGTCTGATCTTCCAAGGAAGATAAAAGGATTGGTTTCTTCAGGGATTTGTTTAATCTGTTTGGAAATCGATCAGAACAAATCCCTTTGAATTAGGTGAAAGAAAGAGAGATTGAGAGATTAGAGAGATAACGAAACACGCAACAATGGTTGATCAGAAAACTTTGACCTTTAATTATTCTTTTATAATTTCGGTTTACAAGACACGGTTTCCTTTTTTTATTTTGTTTTCATTTACGTAAGTGTTTGCGTGCGACTGAATTGTCTTTAGCCGTTGGATCTGTTACGACCGACGTTATGTGACGGTATTGTTTTATCATCGGACGGCTAATTATGGTAAGGGTATTAAAGTAATATTATGGAGCTTGTGAGGTTAGAAGAGTAAAAGTTTTAAAGTCATTTTTCCATTTTTCCGGCAGTCCACTGTTTTTTTATTTTATTTTACTTTGGGCCATAGTCCATTGTTTTCTTTTTGTTACACAAACATTTAACATTTTTTAGGTTGATATAAGAAAAAGTCAAGAGTTTTCCATTTTCCCAACACCAAAGTTTTATATGGTCTCGTCTGACTTTGATTTTTCATTAAGAAATTTTAATTATGTTGATAATGATATTTAGAAGGTGAAATTGAAAAATATAGCAATGATATAATTATACTTTCTTTCAATTTGTTATTATTCAATGCAAATTTTCTAAAGAAAAATAAATTGTATTATTGATGGATTTGGTTTGTTTAAGCGATAATTAAGGTGAACATACGCCTTACGGGTTGATTTAGTTATGAAAATGAATAATTCTCTCTTTTCTTTCTTTTAAAACTCGAACAAAGTCGACAAAAGAGAAGAAGCTCGAACAAAAAAAAACTCCATACTATCAACAAAGGATATATCTGCCAAAACAAATGGAAAAAAAACAAAATATTTGGTCTAGTCAGACATGGCAATCAATGTCTTCTTTTAAGCAAAACCACGAATAAATTTATAGATAATGCTTAGATCATCTTCCACCATGATTCATAACCCTTGTGATTGACCCTTTAATCCTTTATCAAGTATACTTATCATTTGATTTTTTATTGTTATGCCAGCTTTTAAAATGAAGAATCATGGGACCTAAAAATATAAGTGGACTATCCAATCCCTAATGTTCAAGAAATCATGTTGTTTTGATTTTTCAGAATGAACATCTTGCTGTTTTCTTTATCATGAGAGCTAATCCTGCCTTTCTGAACAAAAATGCTAAAGCTAAAGCATAGAATAAAACCAAGATAGTTAACTTGAAGTCAGAAGTTAACTATAGAATAAAACCAAGATAGTTAACTTGAAGTCAGAAGTTAACTTCTTGTTGAGTATAGAACTTGAAGTTGTTATGAACGAAGAAATTTTTAACTTTCATTTTCATTGGTTAACCGAACATAGAATCTTTCTGTAACATTATATCACTTGTCTTTTCATGATGAAACAAAGGTGAAAGGACTTAGAGATTTAGCCAAAGAATGCTTTGGATACCAGTAAAAAATATTGCAAAGAAGGATGCTCAGAATTTAGAAGATCATGGTTCTCTAGAATATATATATATATATATATATATATATATATATATATATATATATATATATATATCATACTAAATGTATTATTGTTCTCTAGAATTAAATATATATATATATATAATGAATTATAAATGTATTATTAAATATATATATATATATATAATGAATTATAAATGTATTATTGTATTATATATATATATATATTATTGTTCTCTAGAATTTTTTTTTTAACATATATGTATATTTCCTTATTATTATTTGGACAAAAAACATACAGTATACTCCATCATACTAAATGTATAGTTTCCATCAAACATTTTTTTTTCCATCCATCCAACATTTGTAGGTTAGACGAGAACTTCTGCTAATCAGTAGAAACAAAATAGTATTCTTGATACATTGGTTCAATGGAAGTCTCAACTTTTATATATATCACAAGTCTTACACCCAAAGAAAGAAAAAGTAAATATTGTATATCGACTCTGTTTTGGTTTCGATATTAGTATCCTAACCAATAATAAAAAAAAAAAAAAAAATGAAATCGTGTTATTAGTATCAAGATATATTAGTAAAATTTTGGTTTTTATAAGAAAGCCATAACTAAAGCATTACAGAACAGTATATATAGAACATGCAACCATTAAACAAACACAAAAATTGTTCTGGAAAATCTCAATTAGGATTCTTGCCACTATTCCTTTCTGTTTTTCCATATCATAACAAGCGAGCTACCCATCAGAGACATAACCACCGTCTGCAAAAAAATAACAAAATTATCTCCCATTAAACAAATTCATTGTTAAGAATAAGCAAACATAGGTAACAAAACGAGTTCGTTTAGTGAACGTACAGAAATTGCTGGAGGCACACCAACGAGAGGATCTTGAAAAAACTTTGTCGCGAGAGCCAAAGCAAGAAGACTACTTTGCATTCCTGTCTCATATGATAATGTTCTTTGTAGGGCCTTTACATCAGGTGCCTTGCTAAAGAAGCAACCAGCGAAAAAGTAACCCGCGACAAAAGCCAATAGATGAAACGTAACAACGAGGAACAAAATGGTTGCCCCGAATGGAGACAAGATCGAGTCTATGTTCAAAGAAATGGGTGCTCCGATACAACACGCCATGTCGATAAGTGTTAAAGCCGGGAGAAATGGTTTGATTGCATTAGACAACCTTGGAAATAACCTGTATAGTCACATTAGTAATATAATATTAGTGTTTAATCTTGATAAATCGATCATATCCTATATGACCCCAATAGTCGATATATATAAAACGAAATAGTAGATGATGTTTTAATTTCTTTGGCATGTTATTATATAAAACTTGATGCGTTTACTTTGTAATTAACATGATTGCAACATATATCAATTAATCATTCAGATATCCATTGCGACAGTTCTAATTGAAGTATTTTCTATAGTAAGATGGTGTCCTCACCGGTTTAGAAGCAATCCTGCGGCAATAGGTGTAATAACAACTTGGAGAATGCTAGAGATCATCCCAAACACATCAATAGGAAGCCTTTTGCCAATGAGTAATAGAGAAAGCATAGGCGTAACAAGGACCGCGGTAGCAGTAGATATCGAAGTCATGACAATGCTAACTGGTGCGAATGAAGGATCGGTCAAGAAAGTAGTGTAACTAGATAGCTGAGCTCCACTAACACATGAGACCAACATGATTCCAGCACCTACAGGAGTAGGTAAATGGAAAAGAGATACAGCGAGTACGCCGATAATGTAACCTAAGATCGGTTTAATCAAGTATTGTCCAAGGTAACCGGCAAAAAGAGCATCTGGTCTTTTAAGAGCTTCAAGAAAGTCTCTTTCGTTAGAGTTGATTCCAACAGAAAACATCATGAACCCTAAAGAAGGCACAAAGTACCTAATAAAGAAAGATTTATATAGTAATATGAGGTGTCTAGTTAAAAGCTTGCGAAATCGATCAATTTAGTAATTAGGTTTTATTGATCCAAACCTTGGTTTAAACCACGCGAAAGAAGGTGGATGGAGAAGAGCTAAGATTGTACTTAAGAGACATGCATGAGGAATAAAAGAGTTTGCTTGCTTTAATGTTTCCATTATAGAAACTTTCTTATGGTAGATCTGAAACCAAACAGAAAATTTGTTAATTATTTGTTTCTTGCCAAGAAAAAAGCGCAATTTTGTCGATTGTGTTTTACCTCGTTTGATTCAGATTCTGAAACATATGTCCTCCATGGATTACTCGACCTACCATCTTTGGATTGTACAACACGGCAAAACCAAAAATCATAAAATTGAACTTGCTTCACTCCCAAGAAATCGAAAAACAGAGTTTACGAAAATTTACTTACTTTGCGAAATCGGGTTAGTGCGTAGTGGAAACCCTACAGAAACAGAGCATGATCCTGCAAGAAAACCCAACTCATCAAAATGCTACTTTTTCATTTTAAAAATGGTGCAAGAGAGGAGAAACAAGTACAAACCTAGAGAAGAAGAGCATGAGAAATTGGCAACTCGTCGAGTGTTGTGAGAAATCACAGGGTAGGAATAGTCTCGAGGTTGAAGATGATGATGTTGAGACTTTAAGAAGATAGTCTCAATCGGAGAGATCACAACCATTTTTTTTTTTTTTGGTTACTTTCGTTTTAGAAAAAAAAAACAATCTTGGTTTGAGAGAGTTCTCTAACGCTGCGTTTTGTTAAATCTTGTTCTTTGTTGGATCTTGTTCTCTAACATTTTTTAGCATTATAAGCACGAAGTACCAATTTACCAACCTAGGAAATGAAAACGTTTTCATTAGGCACGGAGAATTATGGATACATTACCATGATAGGCACGTGTGAGTGTCACACACCAACCTATGGTCTCAAAAGCAGTCATCTTTGTTTTACTTTTCTTTGTTTCTAAAAATTGGGTTTCATTAATTATGAGCAAGCAAATCATTGATCAAGAAACAGTTTCATATGATTAATCGAGAGTGTGTTGGACCTTGTTCGTGTAAAAGTGAAGCAACACGTTTGGTGTTGTTTAATCATAATGCCTTCCGGAAAATTCTACGATACTCGTGGTTAAGTTTTTAGTTTCCGATTTGTTTTTTTTTTTGGTTTTGTCGGCTGTATAAAAATTGAAACAAAATGATAAATTACCATATTTGCTAATTTTCAAAAAAAAAAAAAAATCATTAAAACTCATATTATCTACAAGATTTGTTAAGTATAATTACATTTATAATTCATGATATGATTTTTTTGAACTGTGAATAATTTTTTTTATTAAAAGTAGAAAATTTCATCTCAGAAAGAAAAAAAAAGACTTCTAATTTATCAACAAAATCTTATAATTAATAATGTTCTTAAAATCTGTAACTTTGGGAATAAGATATGTTATAACATGTTTATGGGTGGTAAATAAGGGTAAATATAATAGATTTTTATATTATAAAATTTTTATATTTACCCAAACCAAAAATGGGTAAACAAATATAACAACATATTACCCCATATTTAGTGGGTACATATGGGTAATATCTCTATCTCTCTCCTCTTTCTCTCTCTATTTATCAATCCCCATTAGAGGTGTCAGAGTCGGTCAAAATCCACGGATCCGACCCAACACATCCCATGGTGGGATGGTATGGGTTCAATAATGTAAACCCAAATAAAATGGGTCTCATGGGTTGACCTATGACGGGTAACGGGTTTCGCGGGTAAAACCCATAAAAACCACGAATTAATGGGTTACCCACCAATTTTTATATACATTATATATTTATATATATATATATATATATCTTTAAGTTATATCTATCTTATTATATAAGCTAATGTATATTAAAATATAATAATAGTTAAACAAAAGTATTAATATGCAGTCGAAACTGGTTGTGCGGATTTGAAGCTTATGAAGGTAAAAATTTATTTATTTTTCAAACTTGCAAAATCATATATTAATTTTGTTTATTATTTATATTATTTGTTTGATCTATGTAGAGGATAATGGTGAACCTGAAAAAGAACCTACCACACCTCCCGAAGAACGTAGGCAAAAATGACCTTGATTCGTGTCAAGGAAGCCAGATGTTTTTCCAAATTATAGACTTCTATCATTTTTAGTATTATTTCTTATTTCAGTTTTTTCATTTGGTTTTTTGGTTTTCAGTTATACATTATGAATTTATAATGTCCAATTTTAATTTTTCTATGTTTCTTTATATTTATTGGTGTTTTTTCTTTAAACAAACCAATTTTTATTTTTATTTTACAGTAAATATTAAAACCCATGAGCCGTCCAAAAAACTCATGGTAGTGGGTTGAGTTTGGATCTGTAGGTATTGACCCACGGGTCTCATGGGCGGGCCCACTGTGGGCAAAAAAAAATAATTAACCTATGGCGGGTTGGGTCAAATGGGTTGGGTTGACCCATCTGACAGCTCTAATCCCAATATAATTATTATTAATATTATAAAATTTATATTATTACCCAATCATATTTACCACCCATAAAATTCATATATTTTGTAAGTTGTATTGACAACTTTTAATTAAATGACATAAAATTCACTATATTGGATTGCTTCTCACAAAAACATTTTAGAAAGCTACAAGAAGAAAAAAACATAGAAGCGGAAAAACCCGCGTGTATTCATCTTGTAATTTATAAATTACGGTAAAAATGCTTCAGAATAACTAGAGCAACGTCAGTAGTATTTTACAGATGAGAATGAGATACTTCACACTTTCAAGAAGGCCGATTCATACAAATCCAACAGCTCAAACCAGAGCCTGTCATTTCACATATAAGCTGATAAAACAGAGCAGAAACCGCATCCATTTTAATTTACCTACTAAAGCTACTACCATGTGGAGTCGGAGCTGCTTGCAAGATTGACTAAGGACACAAATTTTGGGACCCGCACGGCCTCGTTGGTCTTTAAAGTCGCCAAATCTTCAAACTGCTTTCATGTTTTCCCCCGTTTTGCTTAAACCGCTGTTTCATTGTGTTTGATCAGGCATCAAAGATTTAAAACTTACAAAGACTGTAATGCCTTTCGGAAAAATCTACCAGTCTTATTTCCGATCCGGTTTTCTTGTCGTCGTCTGTTGTATAAAAAACTGAAACGAAATGAAAGATTACCATAGTTTTTTAAAAAAACATTAAAAACTCATCTTATTTACATATTTGTTAAGTATAATTACATTTATATTTCTTGATATATACTTTTTTCAACTTTGAATAAACAATTATATATCAATAAAAGTTTCAATTTGAGAAAGAAAAAAGACTTCTCTATTTACCATCAAAATCTTATGATAAGTAAAATATCTTCTTAAAATCTGTAAATTTGAGAATAAGATCAAAGTAGTATTAAAAAAATAAAAATTAAATAACACAATACATAAAAAATAATCAAGTCAGTTAGCATAAATAGTTATACAGTATATATAAAACCTACGATTCTTTTGCTCTGTTTCTTCTTAATAATGTCATACTCTTCTCTCTTTGCAGTTGTAATCTCAAGGTAAGAAGAATTCAGGTATATTGTATATAGATTGTTCTTGTTTCATTTTAGGATCAAAATGATGTAGTGATGGTAGAAAATAGTTTACTTTGTTGTTGTAAACGTTTAGGTTTGTTAATATTGTATGAGATTAAGTAGAATCAAGGGTTATCTTTTGATACTTGAACATAATTCTTTACTAGTATTCCAAAGTTATCTTTTGTTTATATCTCTTTATTGCTAAATAATTAGATTTAACATCAAATAATACGACCATTAAATCAAGATATTAATGCCTTTTGGATTCTTGGTGTCAATAGGTTGAAAACAATCTTAGGAAACAATGGAAACTCAAAGGAGAAGAATAAAATTGCAAATAAATATCAGATTGATCTTCCCATGGACATTTTAGTTCTCATACTATCTCCTCTTTCTCTGAAAGAAAACATTCGTGCTTCTGCTATTTGCAAAACATGGCATGAAGTCGCTGCATCTGTTCGGGATCGTTCTCCTTGGCTTGTGTATTTTGATATTGATATAACCGGAGTCTCTTATGGTTTTTTTGACCCAATGGAGAAGAAAAAGACCAAGGCAATTAAGCTCCCTTATACATCTTTCTATGCAAATATTTGTTACTCCATAGATGGATGGTTACTCATGGACGATTACCATGAAGGGACCAAGAGATTATTCTTCTTCAATCCATTTACGCGAGAGTACATAATGTTGCCAAGTTTCGTAGCAATTGGAACCATTGGAACCGAATTCGCCTTCTCTTGTGCTCCTACAAACAAAAGTTGTGTGGTTTGTGGCATAAGTGATTACACACAAGATCAGTTCCTTATCCGCACTTGGTACCTTGGTGCAGTTGAATGGGTAACCCAGAATATCCAAAGACCGACACCAAGATGTTTTAAAAAGTACGCAAAAAAAAATATCGTATTCTCGGATGGTTGTTTTTGGTTTCCGGATCGAGATTGGTTTGGTGTATTCGATTCATTCACACGTACTTGGGATACTTATCGTGTGCCATTTCCGGACCTAAGCCCGTTTCTTAGGTGGATAACTGAACACAAAGGATATTGGAGCACACACATGACATGGTATCAGAGCATTCGATTCTTGTGGATCAAAACTAAAAGTTTCCGCATCAAAAGTCATTGTGATCTTGCCTTAAAAAGAGATCATGGAGACGGTGGAAAACGGTGATGCCGATGAAGACGATGATGATGACGTCTCTTTAGTGCATGTTTATTGAATATGTTTTCCTTTTTCAATGGGTCTTTGGTTTTTTTGCTCTGGTTTTATTTTAATAGTTTTTATTTTCTACAATTTTTTCTAATTAAAATTTGCTAGTGCAAGAGTTATTTTCAAGAGATTCTTATCATCATGATTAAGGGCTAGGGTTTGCACAAGCGTTTTTCTTTTCTTCTAAAATTTCAATTATTTGGGATTTTCTATTCGAATTTTCCAAATCTTTTTCTTATGATTCTATTATTACGGGGGAGTTTTATTGAAATGCTCATATTATTAGGTCGTTTTTTTTTCTAAGTCCAATTTATGGACTGTCCGAAACAAGGACAATTATTTGTGGTGTGGCATGATTTGCACCCATGGGATGTTATTATTCCCTTTTATCTATCAAGACCGAAGACGAGCAAAAGTTTCAACCTCCTTTTCAAGATTGAAGTCTCTTCAGGATTGTCGAAGAATGATCTCCGATCCTGTTTCAACTATCTATTTGGTTATCATCTGATAACATCCGGAGGAGTCGGTTGACCTATTTTGTCTGTTCTCGACATGATGTCCACGACATACGTGTTTCGCCTGATGATTTCGCGTACCACGTTTGTCGTGCGGGGAAGTATTGGAGGTAACTTGGAGAGCAAGATGTGTATCTTGCGAACCATCTATTTTGGGTCACTAAAACCCAACTATGAAGTGAAGCCCGTGAAGCCCAAACCGAAGAATATTCTAGATCTCTATATTAACTTCTTGTACAAGTTATTTTCTTTCTATGTTAGAGTTGATTAGGAAAGTTTACATTATGTTGGTGTTAGCATTATGTTAATGTTACCACTATATATATGTATCATGTGATCTCATATCGAACAACTCAATACAATATATTATATTCTATATTATTTGACAATATATTCTCTTCTATATTATTTGACAAAGGAAACGTATATCTTGTAGATGTGCTCTCCAAAAGAAGGCCGCAACTCGTCGTGTTTCGATTTAATCGGTTACTGTCAGTTTGGGAAAGGAAGAGAACATTTGATGGTTTGTCCATCTTTGTCAGTGATGAATCAAGCATTATGACATGTGGGCTTGCAGGGGATATGAGTACCATTGTGTATGTGTGGGATTCTCATTTAAAACCGGATCGTCCGTGCAAATACTCGTTATATACAAGTAGTTTTTGTATGGACCATGACGGCTACTGTGATGAGTCTTCAACCAACAATGCTATGCATTATGGAGCGTGGATCGAGCCGCCCGAGAACATCTCTATCTATGACTTTCCCATTATAGATCACTCACTTATGCTGAAATAGGCAAATTCAGTCATCTATTTTATGTGTGTTTAAGCTATCTAATTAGTCTAGACCTTCAAAATTAAGGTTGAGAGACATATTTTTTTACCTTATTACTTATGATTGCTGTGTATTGTGGTAGCAAGAGATGAACAACTCTGTTGGCTCCTGCAAAAGAAAAAACGAAGTGAATATAAACAAATGATATGGAATGGAAGATAGTTGTTTTTTGTAAAACATGTGTTTAATCAATCAAACTAGTGAGTAGTGACTATGAGGACGTAATGAAACGAATCACAGAAACAAAACGCAATCTTGTTCTCTAACGTTGCTTAGCATTATAAGCACAAATTACCAATTTACCAACCTAGGAAATGAAACGTTTTCACTAGGCACGGAGAATTATGGATACATTACCATGAAATGAGTGTGCCTAGTGAAAAGGTTTCATTATTAGGCACGTGTGATTGTCACACACCAACCTATGGTCTCAAAAGCAGTCGTCGTTTAATGTTGTTTAATCATAATGCCTCCCGGAAAATTCTACGATACTTGTGGTAAAATTTTTAGTTTCCGATTTGGGTTTTTGGTTTGTCGGTTTTATATAAATTGAAACAAAATGAGAAATTACCATATTTGCTAATTTTCAGAAAAAAAAAATCATTAAAACTCATATTATCTACAATATTTTGTTAAGTATAGTGACATTTATAATTCTTGATATACTTTTTTGAACTTTGAATAAACAATAATATTTCAATAAAAGTTTCAATTTGAGAAAGAAAAAAGACTTCTCTATTTATCATCAAAATCTTATAATAAGTAAAATATCTTCTTAAAATCTGTAAATTTGAGAATAAAATCAAAGTAGAATTAAAAAAAAAAAAAAAAACCCAATACATAAATAATAATCAAGTCAGTTAATATAAATAAATTATACAGTATATATATATTTTTTTTTCGAAACTTTTTTTTTTTTTTTGTACAGTATATATAAAACCTATGATTCTTTTGCTCTGTTTCTTCTTAACAATGTCATACTCTTCTCTCTTTGCAGTTGTAATCTCAAGGTAAGTAGAATTCAGTTATATTGTATATAGATTGCTCTTGTTTCATTCTAGTATCAAAAATTATGTAGCGATTAGTAGAAACTAGTTTACTTGTGTCTTTGTTGTTGTGAACGTTTAGGTTTGTTAATAATTTATGAGATTAAGTAGAATCAAGGGTTTGTAAGATGTGGTTTCTTTCAAAAAAATTATGTTCAAATCTCTCATGAATTTTTTTAAAATTACTATCTTTTGTTTATATCTCTTTATTGATAAATAATTAATTTTAAAATTCTCGTATTTGTATAGAGCTGTATAATACGACCATTAACCCAAGATATTAATGCTTTTTGGATTCTTCGTGTCACTAGGTTGAAAACAATCTTAGGAAACAATGGAAACTCAAAGGAGAAGAATAATATTGCAAATAAATATTTGAAAACAGTCATAGGAAACAATGAAAACTCAAAGGAGGAGAATAAAATTGCAAATAAATATCAGATTGATCTTCCCATGGACATTTTAGTTCTCATACTATCTCCTCTTTCTCTGAAAGACAACATTCGTGCTTCTGCTGTTTGCAAAACATGGCATGAAGTCGCTGTTTCTGTTTGTGTTCGGGAACGTTCACCTTGGCTTGTGTATTTTGATATTGATCAAATAACCGGAGTCTCTTATGGATTTTTTGACCCGATGGAGAAGAAAAAGACGAAGGCAGTGAATCTACCTTATATATCTTTCCATGCAAATATTGTTTACTCCAAAAATGGATGGTTACTCATGGACGATTACCATGAGGGTACCAAGAGATTATTCTTCTTCAATCCATTTACTCGAGAGTACATAATGTTGCCAATTTTGGTAGCAATTGGAACCAAATTCGTTTTCTCTTGTGCTCCTACAAACAAGAGTTGTGTGGTGTGTGGCATTGGTACTAACACACGGGATGAGTTCGTCATCTACATTTGGTATCTCGGTGCAGTTGAATGGGTAACCAAGATATTCGATAGACCGAAACCAACACGTTTAAGATATTACGCAAAACAAAATATCGTATTCTCGAATGGTTGTTTTTGGTTTCCGGATCGAGATTGGCTAGTTGTATTCGCTCCATTCACACATACTTGGGATACTATTCGTGTGCCACTTCCGGACCTAAGCCCGTTTCTTAGGTGGATAACCGAATACAAAGGAAACATATATCTTGTAGATGTGCTCTCCAAAAGAAGGCCGCGACTCGCGGTGTTTCGACTGAATCGGTTACTGTCAGTTTGGGAAAGGAAGAAGACATCTGATGGTTTGTCCATCTTTGTCAGTGATGAATCAAGCATTATGACTTATGGGCTTGCAGGGGATATGAGTTGCATTGTGTATATGTGGGATTCTCATTTAAACCCGGATCGTCCATGCAAATACTCGTTATATACAAGTAGTTTTTGTTTGGACGATGATGGCTATTGTGATGAATCTTCAACCAACAATGCAATGCATTGTGGCGCATGGATCGAGCCGCCCCAGAACATCTCTATCTATGACTTTCCCATTATAGATCCCTCCCTTATGCTGAAATAGGCATATTAAAGTTATCTATTTTATGTGTGTTTACGCTTAATCAGTCTAGACCTTTATAATTAAGGTTGAGAGACATATTTTTTTACCTTATTACTTATGATTGCTGTGTATTGTGATAGCAAGAGATGAACAACTCTGTTGGCTTATGCAAAAGAAGAAACAAGAAAATATAAACAAATGATATGGAATTGAAGATTCAAGTTATTTTTTGATAAAACATATGTTTATAATAAAGCAAACTAGTGAGTAGTGACAATGAGAACAACGAAACGAAACAAAAAGATTTAAAAAGTTCGATGATTACCTTACCCGAACGAGGAAGCATTCCATTCCTACAAGACAATTTGTGCGTGCCGCTGCCATACCAAACCAATCCTTCGTCTTCAAACTGTATCATCAAATTCTCTAAGCTCAAATCATCGCTCGTGTAGTCCCAAGAACACAGCCTCTCACTTTACAATGGAGACATTTAAACACTCTTTGTCATGTCCACTACATAGAGTTAAGTAGAAACTAAGAGACCTGAACTTTTTTGAGCCACCCAAATCGATTCCATAGTCTTGAAAACTTCTCTGTGTCAATTTGCCGGAACTTAACCTTGAATCTTAGGGTCCACGCGTTATCAGGCAATCTTACGAGGTTCCTGCAGTCTACAAATCTCAGTTCTTCAAGAGCTGTCAGATATGAAATGGAGGACGGTAATTCTCTAATGGCCGTCTTGCTCAAATCCAGAGACTTTAGGCATTTCATTCTTCTGGACAAGTCCGGAAACCGCTCCAGGCTTGTGCAACCTGACAGATTCAAAGTTTCAAGATTCTTCAACTTGCAGATGCTCGTTGGAAGATTCACAAGGTGTCTGCTATTTTCCAGGTCCAGCTTTTCAAGCAATACCAGATTCTTAATCAATGACGGGATTTCTTGTATCATAGTCCCACCCAAGTACAATTCTTTCACATTTGGTGAAATCTCTGGAAAATTCTCTAGCTTTGAGCAGCCAGATAGATTCAGAACCTCAAGAGATTCTAAATCAACTGTAGATGGAATACTCTCCAGCTTCGAGCAGTCCTTTAGATTCAGAAAAACAAGCTTCTTAAGAGAAGAAATTGACTGGCTAATACTCACTAAACTGTAACAGCCTTCAAGATCAATATGCTCAAGATTCGGCGCACTTGAAAGTCTTGGGATTTTAGCTAACTGGTGGGAGTAGCTAAGTCTCATCTTTTTAAGCTTTTCCAGATTCTGCGCAAAAGAGTGAAATAATCATGAGCAAGACTTCATGGTTTTACCATATTTTGAATGAAATGCTAGTACAGAAATTTGAACCTTACCTTTTTTCCTTTCCAAAGTGTCTTTGCACAGCTACTTGGCAAGTTAAGCTCTACAAGGTTCGTTGGATCAAAACTCCTCGGCAAGGAGCTTAAAGGATAATGTTCCCAATGGAGGAGCCTTAGCTTGCTTGGCAAATATTCAAGACCTCGAGGTAAAGACACTCCACAGTTCTCTGTCACTTTCGAGCAATAAATTTTTAACAGTCTAAGGTTACACATTTTCTCGAATATATTGGGACTTGCATCAAATTTTAGCTTCGACATGTCCAGAAAAATGCCCTCAATAGCTGATGTGCCCTGAAAATCAAGAGAAAAGAAGTCAGCCTCTAGAACTAATTTAGCCGGAATACAATGTATACACTAGAGATGCCAATACTTGTCCTGATGACTTACTTTATCATGCATGAATACATCCATGATGTCTTCTGGATCCCACAACCTACTACGATATTCTGGCAACAGTGATTCTTGGCGAACAACTTCCCGACCCGTTGCCTGTATAAACTTGAGCATGTCCAGCAAGTTGTGTGATAAGGTTAACAGTGATTTGTCAACAAGACTTCTATATCCAACATGTGCAGAGAAACCACAACCATCAAGCAACATTGCAACGTCATCTTTATCCATCTTTCGAAAGAAACATGCAATATCCAAAAATATACTCCTCTCGTTGTCATCAAGCCCACAACAGCTCCTTCCAGATATGTCTTGAATGTAAATGGGAGAGGATTTCTGAATTTGTTGTGATAGCTGTTTCCATTCTCTAACTGACTTGCTCAAAAATTGAAGAACCCGGGGATTTCCACTTGAGAATCTGACCAGCTCAAGTGACAATGCCCTGTTAGGCCTGAGTGACAAAACATTCCGAAATGTCACAGATTTGAGAAGTAGTAGAGAATTAGAAATATCTAATGGCTTGACTTCATAGACATTATTGATTTTACATAGTACGAAAACATGTCTGTTCCTAGAGGTAATGATTATTCTGCTTCCTGGACCAAAATACTTAAGCTCCCCCAAGAAGGATTCAACATCTCTGAAATCATTCACATCGTCGAGAATTACTAGGACCTTTTTACGCTGAAGCCTATTCCTCAAGAAACTTGATTTCATGTCGGAAAACTGAATAACACGTGGTTCTACCTCTATAACTTTAGACAAAAAATCCTCTCTGACAACATCCTGCCCTTTTCCCTCTACTTCTTTATGAAGATCCTTCATGAAGACACAAGTCTCATATTGGACAGAGATTCCGCGAAAGATTTCTTCAGCAATGGCTGTTTTTCCTATACCAACAGTACCCCATAAACCTATACTGCGAACATTTGGTGACCCAATGCATAGCAGTGACAAAACCTCTTTTATCTGCATATCCATCCCAATCATATTCATCTTATGAATAGAACATAACACCTTGGAAGCATCTCTGACAATCTCATCTATAAGTTCAGACTCGGACCTGCGCAATTTTAAGAATAACGGAAACGAGACAATCATCAAGAGATAGTCAAGGATGAAATATCAAAGTTAATGATTGCAGACCACTAAAAAGCCATTAGATATTCTTAAGTCTAACACTGAATACTTTCATGAGAAAACGTGTAACACTAACAGGAATCACTAACTGCCTAATCGAAGGCTTTATAGAACTGGAACCTAGGAATCACATACTTATCTGACAACATGTAGCCAGGCATCTGAGCTATTTCCTTTATAGCAGCCTGCCACTTTTTTGGCTCCTCTTGAAGAAAAAATCTCTCATAATTTTTGCTGTTCCTGACCAAATCAGAAGGCGATATTCCGTAAAACAGGGGATAAACCACTCGAGGCTCTTTTTGTTGGTGTTGAAGAATGTTTAAGAGGTCGGAAGGGACATATGTGCTCGTTAAGAATAAGATCAAAACCCTACATTTTGGAACTCCATCCACTTCATCAAAGTCTTCATGGACAGAAATCCTTCTCCGGCAGAGGGCGGCACGAAGATGGCCAACGAACTCATCGTTGCTTATGTCCCCTCTTCTGTACTTGATTACAACATCATAGTTTATGGAGGCGGATGATGTAATGCATGAATCTAGAGGCCCATAGCCATCAACTGAATTAGATAATTTACTAAAACCAGATCCTTCATCTATGATTCTGTCCTGCGACTTTGGAACGCCTAAACTTAATTCAGCATCTTGCAGACTCAGCGAGGACCCTGGTGGAAGTTTTGAAAAGTCTGCAGCAACAATACAATCTACATTTTCATAAGCTTCAAGCTTAAGCATGTTAAGATTTTCCTGAAAACATGTCGCATACATCAGCTTTCACTTTGATCAAATTACCCTGGGGGAGTTAAGCATTCATACGTAGCAATAAATCAGTAGTTGATGATTAACACGAACCTGTTGTATGGAAGTAAGATCAGTGGTGTTAAGAACAGTGGTGCCATCAAACGAAACTTTCATGACCTCATAAACAGAGTTGAGTAGAAGAAAGGCTCCGTGAGATTGCGAGTTGTAGATGTAACAGTCTGACTCGTCGGAAAAGCGATGCATCGAGTGGAATAAAGCATCCCACCTTTTCTCTGTGATCTTTTGTTCTAGTATCTGTGAACGAAAGAGAAAGAAATCGTTAACCATGATAACACTTTGGCATCATCACAGGTTTGTATCTTACTTGAGGTAAGGCGTTGGCGTTGGAATGGATCCCAAATTTCGGCCAAAGTGATTCAGTAACGCTCTTTTTGGCGATGTTGTCTAGCCTCCAGACCTCAGAATCAGGATCCGGAGGGTACTCAGAACGGTCTTCGCAAAAGAACGATTCACTTATCGCCTCTACAACTCCTCCTTCTTCCATAGCTTTAGCTCCTAATCGGAAACTCCTGCCAATCGACAACCCCCTATGATTATCTATCTTGAAAGCGACGTGGCCGCCGATCATTCCAAATCCGTCCTTAAGCATCACAGTCGGATCTCCGACGAGCAATGGTGGATTCCCTTCCCGTGGCCGAACTATGTTTCGATTAAACTCCTCCGTCGTCAAGCTTTCTTCAGTAATAAGGGCGTTCAGCAGTACGATCTCGAGCCGCAAGTCCGAGCTAACTCGAACGTTTGTAGCGGCGTCGACGAGCTCGATTGCTATTGGTGAACCGTCTTCTGCCTCGATCCTTGAATCCGTGGTTATCCATAGTGGCGGCGAGTTTATAAAACGTAGCTTCAACAATGGAAGCGGTGGTTGCGTCTCTGGAAGAATCTCCGATGGTTCCATTCTACCGATTTGGGATTGAATGTCGTTTAAGAAATTATCCCCAAAAACACCAATTTTGACTAACAAAGAGCAGTAATGGAGATCTGTACAGTAATGGAGCACAAATATCTACACCACAAGTTTGTTATCTGTACAGTAATGGAGAAATTTGAAAAACTGCATCGAGGCTTCTGAATCTCTCCCATGGAGTCTCCTCCTTCTTCCTCTGCCGAGGTCGATGTGTTTCTCAGTTTCAGAGGAGCAGACACACGCAACAATTTCACCGGTCATCTTGACAAAGCGCTCCGCCTGAGAGGAATCGACTCCTTCATCGACGCCAAACTCCGGCGAGGAGAAAATATCACTGCTCTTTTCGACACAATCGAGAAATCGAAGATCTCAATCATCATCTTCTCGACGAATTACGCGAATTCGAAATGGTGCCTTCGAGAGCTTACGAAAATCCTCGAGTGTAGAGAAAGAAACCAGCAGCTGGTGGTACCTATCTTCTACAAAGTCGCAAAATCAGACGTCGAGAAGCAAAAGAAGAGCTTCGCAGTGCCGTTCGAGGTACCGGAAACGACTTTTCCGGGAGTTACGGCGGATGAGATTTCATCGTGGAAGACTGCTCTTGCCACAGCTTCCAACATTAGCGGCTATGTAGTCACTGACTCTAGGTTAACTCTACTTTCCTTTTTCTCTTGTACATTTTCTGCAACTTATAGATTGATTTTAGTGTAGAAACATTTTCATTTCTCAATCTTCTGGTCACATTTGTTTCCACTGCGTTTATCTGATTAGAAACCTTCATTTTCGTGTTTGTTAGCACCTCTGAGGCAAAACTTGTGGATGAAATTGCCATTGACACATTCAAAAAGCTGAATGATTTGGCTCCGATTGGGAACGAAGGTCTCGTTGGAGTAGAATCGCGTTTAGCCAGTCTCGAAAAGCTTTTATCGTGCGAGGAGTTGGATTCTGTTCGTATCATTGGCATTATTGGAATGGGTGGGATTGGTAAAACTACTCTTGCTGATTGTTTGTATGGAAGAATGCGAGGTCAATTCGACGGTAGTTGCTTTCTTACAAACATCCGTGAGAATTCAGTTCGAAGCGGTTTAGAATCTTTATTGCGGAAACTCTTCTCTACGTTACTAAACGATAGAGATCTAGAGATTGGTGCTCCTGGAAATGCTCATGAGAGATTCGAGCGCCGGCTTAAGTGCAAGAAGCTTCTTATTGTGCTTGATGATGTGAATGATGAAAAGCAAATAAGGTATCTTATGGGACATTGCAAATGGTATCAAGGAGGAAGTAAGATTATCATAACTACTAGAGACAGTAAACTGATCGAGGCGGTCAAAGGCCGGAAATACGTGCTCCCGAAATTGAATGATAGAGAAGCATTGAAGCTCTTTAGCTTGAATGCGTTTAACGACTCTTGTCCTTTGAAAGAGTTTCAGAGTTTGACAAATATGGTTCTGGATTATGCTAAAGGCCATCCTTTGGCTCTGAAGGTGTTAGGATCTGATCTTTGTGAGAGGGATAATAAGTTCTGGGAAGCTAAATTAGATACACTGAAAAGTAGATCACACGGAGATATCTACGAAGTTTTGGAAACGAGCTATGAGGAACTTAACGTTGAGCAGAAGAATATTTTTCTAGATATTGCATGTTTCTTTAGATCAGAGAAGGTGGATTACGTGACAAACCTACTTAAATGTCATGGTGTGGATGTGTCTAGCGTGATAAAGGATCTCGTAGACAAATCTTTGATTACTCTTTCTGATAATCGCATCGAGATGCATGACATGTTGCAGACTATGGGTAAGGAGATTAGTTTAAAAGTAGAAACCGCTGGAAGAAGAGACTTTAGGTGGCTATCACAACATTGGACTCAGAGCCAATGTCACATCAGACTATGGGACAGTGAAGATATTTGTGACCTACTGACCAAAGGCATGGTAATGGCATATTCTTGGTGTGGTATTATACTTTAGCATCTTGCTTTGAATTAACTATTGTATATCTACCACTTGATTTGTAGGGAACTGAGAAGATAAGAGGGATTTTCCTTGACACATCAAAACTAGGAGCAACGCGTCTAAGTGCCAAAGCCTTCAAAGGGATGTACAATCTCAAGTACCTGAAAATTTATGATTCTCGTTGTTCCCGTGGATGTGAAGCAGAGTTGAAACTGCACTTACGGAAAGGGCTTTATTTCCTTCCCGATGAGCTTACATATCTACACTGGCATGGATACCCGCTACAGAGTATCCCGCAGGACTTTGACCCCAAGAACCTTGTAGACCTTAAATTGCCACATAGTAAATTAGAAGAAATTTGGGGTGATGACAAGGTAAGAATTCCATATAGTTTGATCACTCATAAGCTAAAACTCTTTGAATGTTGATTTGACTTGTGGTTGGATCTTCTATCACAGGATGCTGGAATGCTCAAATGGGTCGACCTCAGTCACTCTGTGAATTTACGAAAATGTTTGGGTTTGGCTAATGCTCAAAATCTTGAGAGAGTGAATCTAGAAGGATGCACAAGTTTGAAAAAGCTACCGGCATCGATGAATTGTTTGGAGAAGCTTTTTTACCTCAATCTGAGGGAATGCACAAGCCTTAGAAGCCTTCCAAAAGGAATAAAATTGCAATCCTTGCAAACTCTTATTCTCAGTGGCTGCTCTAGCTTAAAGAAATTCCCACTGATCTCGGAGAATGTTGAAGTTCTACTTTTAGATAGCACAGCTATAAAGAGCCTTCCTGAATCCATTGAAACCTGGAGAAAACTTGCTTTGCTGAATCTCAAGAACTGCAAAAAGTTGAAGCGTCTTTCTTATGATCTTTATAAGCTGAAATGTTTACAAGAGCTAATACTCTCAGGCTGCTCAGAACTAGAGGTTTTTCCTGAAATCAAGGAAGACATGGAATCTTTGGAGATTTTACTTCTGGATGATACATCTGTCACCGAGATGCCAAACATGATGCATTTGAGCAATATCAAGACATTTTCGTTATGTGGAACAAACAGTAGTATGTTGATCTTGCCACCTTCATTGGGATCCTCTCAGTTAACGGATCTTTACCTCTCAAGATGCAGTCTCTACAAACTCCCAGATAATATCGGTGGCTTATCCTCTTTGCGGTCTCTATGCTTAAGCGGAAACAACATCGAAAATCTACCAGAAAGCATTCAACTACTTGAGAATCTAAAATGGTTTGGTCTAAAGTACTGCAAAATGCTCAAGTCTCTACCAGTTCTTCCACAAAACCTTCAGTATCTGGATGCACACGAGTGCGAGTCACTTGAGAGCTTGGCAAATCCATTGACACCTTTGACGGTAGGAGAGAGGGTCCATTCTATGTTCATCTTTTGCAACTGTTACAAACTGAACCAAGATGCACAAGAGAGTCTCACCGGTCATGCCCGAATCAAAAGCCAGTTGATGGCTAATGCTTCTGTTAAACGCTATTATCGGGTGTGGTCTCATCCCTTTCAAGCTTTTGCTGTCGAAATCAGAACAAAATCTTATTGTTTGTCTTTTACAGGGATTCATACCAGAGCCTCTTGTTGGAGTCTGTTACACAGCGACTGAAATACCGAGCTGGTTCTGCCACCAAAGACTTGGACGTTCACTAGAAATCCCATTGCCTCCGCATTGGTGTGACACGAACTTTGTTGGACTTGCTTTAGCTGTAGTTGTCTCATTCAAGGACTACAAAGACTGCTCTAAACGCTTCTCGGTAAATTGTACGGGCAAATTCGAGAACCAAGACAATTCTTTCTCAAGATTTGATTTCACACTCGCGGGCTGGAACGAACCATGTGGATCGCTTAGCCATGAACCAAGAAATCTCACTTGTGACCATGTTTTCATGGGATACAACAGTTGTTTCCAAGTCAAGAAACTCCATGAAGAGATTAACAATTGTTGTTACACAAAAGCTTCGTTCGAATTCTACGCGACGGATGATGAAACGAGGAAGAAGCTAGAGACTTGTGAGGTGATAAAATGTGGGATGAGTTTAGTGTATGCTCCTGATGGTGGTGATGATTGTATGTTGTTGAAGAAGACAAATTTAGTTAAATTGAGTTTGAAGACAGAACCAAGCTGTTCCTATGGGCTTGATAATGTGATGGATGATGTTAGACCCAAGAGAGGACGATGCCAGTTTAGTGGTGGTGATGAGGTACCAGATTGTAAGAGAACCAAAGAAGAGAAAATCTTGGCGGAATAATTTTTTTTTTTTTAAATTACAAATTCCTTCTTAAGTTTGTATTGACAAAACAAAACTGTCTTAATTTTGTATTTGTGAATAAAAAAATGCTGAAACGCTATTATTATTGAACATTGCAAAAAAGGGGACCACACGGAACACGGGAAGTCGGCAAACAGTGGATTAAAATATGAAATCACGAAACTCGCGACAAACTCAAAAAGGCAAACTGTCTCTCATGTCTCGCCACGTGTATAGTAGATAAGCCACACGTTGAGTCCCTCCTCTAACTACTGGTCAAGAGTGTGACATATTTCTCCTAAACAAGTGAATATTTTATTAATTATTTCTCATTTAAATTACATTTTCTAGTAAATCCAAGTGAGAAGCAAACGGAAGAAATCGAACAAGCATCAAACGAATGATTTCAAATCCTTTCTTCATGCTTAGGTCGATTTCGATTCTTCGTTGAGTGATTCGATTTCTCAATCACTGGATTTTCCTCTCGGAGAATCCAGTCGATTTTAGGGTTTTTTGTTCCCGTTCTGTGTTTCTGGGTTTTTGTAAATCGATGACTTATCACGAGGAAGACGATCCGGTTCATGAACATCGTATGAATGTTGAAGAAGATGGAGTCGAGAGATTAGGGGAATATGTTAAATTTAATAATAATGAGTTTGAAGAAGCAGAGCAGAGAGAGGAAGAAGATTCATCACCTTCTTCTTCTTCTTCTTCTTCTTCTACTTCTTGTGTAGGGAAAAGATCTATTTGGTTCTGGATCAAGCTTGCTCTATTCTTCGCATTTCTAGCTGCTTTAGCTCTCGTTTGTTACAAATGGATCGGTCCTTTAATCATGGATAAGGTTTCGATTTCTCCTTCATATAAAGATCCCAACAAATGCATTTCTCAATTTCAGAATTTCTCTATTGGATTTGTGATTTTTGTGTCATATTTATCAAATTGGGCTTGATTCTGGTTTCAACACCCTTCTTTTAGTATAGAAATTAGCTCAGGACTCTGATTTGCTGAATTGAGGTTTGTAGATAGTGTTCTGTGACTAAAATGTGTAGATATTCGATATCTATAATGCCCGATTCGCGTAAATATCTAATCCGTAACATCTTTAGCTTTGTTACTGATAATGGAATTACCTTTTTTTGTTGTTGTAGGAGCTTATCCCTCTCATACAATGGGAAATGGCGACATTGACACACCCTGTATGCGGTATTCTTGTATTCGCATCCGTAGCGTTATTCCCGTTGATACTTCTTCCGTCCACGCCGTCAATGTGGGTTGCCGGGATTACATTCGGTTATGGCTACGGCTTTCTACTTACTACTCCAGCTGTAGCGGTCGGTGTATCGCTTCCTTACTTCATTAGCTATCTCTTCTGCGACAAAATTCAAGTACGTAATCTCGGATTTGAAATCAGTCTTGGTATTGGTGAAAAATTTGATTTATTTGTGATCATTTTTTGTAGGGTTGGTTAGAAAAATATCCGGATCACGCTGCGATGTTGAGAGCTGCTGGTGGAGGCAGTTGGTTTCATCAGTTTCGAGCGGTGACCTTAATCCGGATTTCTCCGTTTCCTTATGTGATTTATAACTATTGCGCTGTTGCTACTCGTGTAAACTACGGTCCTTACATTACCGGTTCTCTTATAGGCATGTTGCCAGAGACCTTTGTCGCGATTTATACGTAAGTGTCGATTTTTTCTTTACAAATGAGTCAATGACTGATTGCTTTAGGATATTGATAGTTTGTTTTGGTTTTGTTGTAGAGGGAAGCTTATAAGGACACTGGCAGATGCGTCTACTGTGGAACAAAAGGGTTTTTCGATTCTGCAGAATGTTCTTAACGTTTTCGGGTTTGTGGCGACTGTTGTGACGACTGTTCTCATTACGAAGTACGCGAAAAGACAGCTCGAAGTTATGAAAAAAGAAAAGGAAGCTTTGTTGTTGCAGTAATGGTGATAATAACTTAAGAAGATTTGGCTCTGCTTCTTCCAGTTATGAAGGTTTGGTTCAAAATGTGGAGGAGCTCTGGTTTTTGTTCTTTGGGTTCTTCACTTGGTTTTTTTTTTTTTTTTTTGTCATTTGATTTGTTTGAGAAAGAAATGGGTACAAAAGATTAATCTTATACATTGTTGTTCTTGGTATATAATCAAAGATTAAAAGAAATTTTCTCCTACTTTTTCTCTAGTAATATTTGTTCATATTTCCCAAATTTGAAGATTGGAAACTGGTAACCATCGTAAACCATTTTTGGTCGTATCATTTGGGCAAACATTTGAGAGAAAGATTACAAATGGCATTATTGAAAAGAGTGTACTACCATTTAATAATACGGCGAGAGATACTTTCTTCACATTAATTTTCCATTGTCAACCATTAAAACTTTAAGATTTTTTGTCAATTTATTAAGGTTGAAAAAACAAATTGCATAACTCTGTATTGATAGATAATTATTGTGCTAATTTTTTTTTTTCTAATCAACAACAATCAATATGCAGATTTGATTTTTGAATTTGGATGATTACAGTGACACAAACTATATCTCTTAACTATACTCCCTCCAAGATTTTTTTTTTATTTCGAAAAAATTAAGAAAACAATAAATACAAACAAAATCTCATTTAATAATTAATTAAAATTATAACTCAACCAATTATATATAAAACTACGGAATTTAGAAGGACAAAAATATCAAATCACATTAAAATCTGCATAGAAACTAGTAAAACATCTTATAAAATGAAACTAAAAATATTCTCTTAAAAATCTTATATAATGAAACGGAGGGAGTATTTAACATTGATCTTCATTTTGTAAACCAATGAATTTAGTTACTTCTTCAATATCTACAATAAGCTTTTTTTCTTGAATAGAATATTAGCATTTTTTGTGAGATGTTTTAACAAAAACAACAATTTATTGAAAAAGGAAAGCAAAGATTATTACATTTTGCTTTACATTCTCTAAATAAATTGACACTATCTCAAAGATTTATGATCAAATTACATCAAAAACAAAATCCTAATCAAAATAAGCAAAATGAACAAATCATTCTTGGTCATTTGCATCGGTCTAGTGCTTGTTCTATCTCCAACTCTCAATGCTCAAAAGGTGAGTAACCCGAATGGTGATAGGGATTGTGCAATGGCGCAAGGCCAAGTGATAAACTTTTGTTTGAATCAAGTTACAGGACTATTAGGTGAGGATTGTTGTGGTGCAACATATGAGCTAATCCAACGAGCACAAACATTATACGCTCGTCAAGATCTATGCAGGTGTTTCAAGGAAATTATAAAGATGCCTCAATATACAAGACTTACTGATTTGCCGAAAATCTGTAACTTTTCTGAGGCAGTTCCTTATTTTGATCCCAAAATAAATTGTGAAAGGTATTTGCTCTATTTTCATAAAACTTTTGAAAATAAAAATCAATGTTCTGTGAAGGTTATTAGATTTTTTTTTTTAATCAAAAGATTGATTCATTTCGAAAAAAGAAAATGATAGGATTTAGTTTTTTATAACGTGTTCTATGTATTTCAACAAAACAATTAAATATCTTTTTTTTTCTTTTGCAGCATGAAGCTGTGAAGCATGCTGACAAAATAAAAAAGACTTGAGGCAAATATGAAGTCGCAATGAACAAGAAAATTATATATTGCGGGGTTTTAGTTTTCAGTCACTATAATGTACTTTTTCTATTTCGAAAGAATAAGTTTCTTCTTGAATTTATTCGAGATTGTTCTCGGTTCGCCCATTCAATTTCAACTAAAAAAGTCTATAAAAATCTAATCTTATAAATGTTTTCTGTTTTTTTTTTTTTTTGATGTTTGGAAAGAAATTAAGTGATATATTGTTGTTCTTGGTATATAATGAAAAATTTAAAGTAATTTAAAGTGAAAAATATTGTTGTTCATATTTCCCAAATATGAAGATTGGAAACTGGTAAGCATCGTATTTCATCGTATCATCGATATCAAATCATTTAATTAATAAATAAACAAATTAGATGAATATTATATTTTAGATATTTAAATAGGTAAATAACATGCATGAATTATGATTAACAAATTGTTGATCTAGTTGGACAAAAATGCCCTTAATTACAAAGACACAAGTAATTATAGTCAACTATACAAATTTATATAGTTCATTATATCAAACATACATGTAAAGGATAGTTCGCTATAAGGACTAGTCAGTCCGTATCTCTCATGTGTATAGGATAGCTAATCGTCTAGCCGATGGATTAGGGAATTATGCGTTTTCTTTACTGTTTGGTTTTCATAGTTTTGATTCTGTTCCTTTGGATGTTATTTCGATCTTGCAAGAAGATGTAGCTGGACACACTTGGTCAAGACAAGTTATTTTGTAATTGTTTTTGATTTTTAATAATAATATCTTTGAGATTCGTCTCCCGGTGATTCACCAAAAAAAAAAGATAGTTCGCTATTATATAACAAATTTACATAATTTATTATATCAAACATAAATGTAAATGATAGTTCAATATACTAAAGAATAATTCACTATAATATATAAAATTTGACAATATCCAACGATAGTCTACTAAAAATACATGTTAATTTACTATAATAGTTCACTATACTTATACAAAGAGTAATTCATTAGCCAGTAAAGAGACAAAAACACAATGAGTAGTTGTAATCAATTATGCAAACTTACGTAGTTGACTATATTAAACATATATGTAAATGATAGTTCATTATAATATATAAATGGACAATACCCAGTCAACTGTATAAATAAACATACTGATTTATGGGTATAATCGGAATTTTATGTTAACAAATTGTTAGATACTAAATTATGATTTATTAGATGTTAGATGTTTAATTATAGGTACAAAACAAAATATACAAATAGAAAAATTAATTTCTTAAGTTTGAAAAAAACAAATTGCATAGCTCACTGTTGATAGATGATTATTTTGCTATTAATTATCAACAACAATCAATATGCAGATTTGAATTTGGATGATTACAATAATACAGACTAGATCTCTTAACTATTTAACATTGATTTCTTTTTGTAGACCATTGAATTGGGTTAATCCTTTAAGAAAATACTAGTTAGTAAATAAGGTAAAATATCTACAAATAAGCTTTTTTGCTTGGTGAGATTTTTTAACAAAAGCAACAATTTACTGGAAAAGGAAAGCAACGATTATTACATTTTGCTTTACATTCTCTAAATAAATAGACGCTACATCTTGAAGATTTTCTGACCAAAATACATTACCAAAAAAAAAAAAATCCTAATCGAAATAAGCAAAATGAACAAATCATTCTTGGTCATTTGCATCGGTTTAGTGCTTGTTCTATCTCCAACTCTCAATGCTATAAGGGTGAGTATGCCAAATGGTGATAGGCACTGTGCAATGACCCAAGGCGAAGTGATAAACTCTTGCTTAAATCAAGTTACAGGATTATCACATAGTGATTGTTGTTATATCATATCGATCTGAGCTGGTAAACAAATACGCACGGACATTAGACGGTCGTCAATATCTATGCATGTGTTTGCAGGAAATTACGCACATGTCTCAATATGCAAAACTTATTGGTGTGCCAAAAATCTGTCAACTTCCTGAAGCAATTCCTTATCTTGACCCCAAAACAGATTGTGAAAGGTATTTGCTCTATTTCCATAAATCTTTTATTTATAAAACATTTTCTTTACAAAACCAATGTTTTGAAAAGGTTATTTGATTGTTGTTTATCAAAAGCTTCGTTCATTTCGAAAAAAAAAAAATTATAGGACTTAGTTCATTTTATAAAGCGTTATATGTATTTGAACAAAACAATTAAATGTCTTTTTCTTTTTTTCTTTTGCAGTATTAAACTCTGAAGCCTGCTAACAGAAATAAAAAGACTTGAAGCAAATATGAAGTCGCAATGAACAAGAAAGTTATATACTGCGGGGTTTTAGTTTCCGGTCACTATAATATATTTTTATATTCCGAAAGAATAAGTTTCCTTTTGAATTTATTCGATAATTGTTCTATGTTCCCATTCAATTTCAACTAGGAAAGTCAATAAAATCCTTTGAAAATTAAGAAAAAAATGCAATTATACTCTTGAGGAAATGTTTTTTTATTGCAATTTTGCATATTAACTTTTCAATTATTAAGTACCCAATTAAATCTCCAAATTAATGTTGACTAGAAAATTAGACTTGAAAAATATCAGAGTTAAATAAGGAAAAAACATAAATTGACATTGACTTTATATGAGGCCAAATTTTGTAACTTTGCAGATAAATTCTCCTTTTGCCAGTTAGCAATCTAATTCCTCAAATTTGTGTTGACTAGGCAAAATTAACAAATCTTTATGATAATGCATGATCTAAATGTGTTCAGTTTGAATAAATCAAGTTGATTTGATTGAATTGTGTTTCAAATAGTGATATGAAAAACAAAACTAATATGGATTTGGTTAAAGTAGTTTAACTTTTCACATAACTAAAATGTGAAACTATATATAAACCGAACTTATTCTTGAAATTATAAAAACTAAAGATATATTTGACTAAATTCAAGACTAAAACCATATCAAACCGATCAATAGTTAATTCGGTTTTTATATTGGTTACCAATTTTATATTAGTGCATTTGAAGCTCCCCCCAACACAGTGACATACTACTATACCAAGCAACAATATATATTCAACCACCCTCATCCCCAAATAAATGTTGTCTTTGTACCCTTCAAAAGTACCTTTGGTCCAAACCCCAAAATCCTTTTGAGACAGCATTGTCTAAAAGTGTACTATCTAAATTTAAGCATTTATATTTTGTCCTACCTATGAACAAACAACATTAATTATTTGTCCTATCCTCTAAAAAAAACTCGTGGGGCTTTGATGTAAAATATCTTCTTCTTCTTTATCTCTAGACTTAAAAAGTTTATTCAGTTGACAGAACAATTTGCATGTTAAGTTCATATAGTTTGAAGTTTTCTTAAAATCCTGGTTTGAATATATTTTCTAACAACAATTTTTAATTGCATTGTTAAAAAATAAATAGTAGTTATTCTTCTAACTTGGTACCACTTTCAACTTTTTTGTAATCTATGTGTCTTTCATGCGAATAAAAAACAGTTGCTCATTAATGGCATTCAATAGCAATTTGTCAATTGGTGAAACACATGCTCTCATATACGAAAACGACTTTCAAAATCAGTTTTACAGCTTCAAAATGTTCGAAGTCAGAAAGTTTCATTGTACATTTTCAAAACGTTCTCTGCGGAACAAAGCAAAACATATATATATGTATTATGTGCTAACAAACAAATAATTAGAAATGTCTACAACATCGATGTGATATACAAAACCAGTCAAAATTAAACAAAAAAAAAGCCACATTACATAGTGTAATTTTATTAGAAAAAAATGTTTTAGCCCATCTTATAATACATACGTAAAATTTTTCGGTAAAGTGAAGTGTTCATATTCCTACTTTACACAAATGCATGTTAGTAGGATTACATTGATAATTCGATGATTTTGAATTGTACATGTAACTTACACAAAAAAAATCAGGTCAAAATTAAACAATGCAAAAATATATTATTGCCATTTAGTGAATATCAGAATAGGAAACTACACGATTATTTACATAATTAGACAAACGAATAAGTTTGTCAAAAAAAAAAAAATACACACACATGTATATAAAAACTATAGTGGCAAAATCGTAAATATCCACATTTTCTCGATTCCCCGCCGAAAATTTCAGAAAAACCAATAGACAACAAAGCTCGTAGTCCTATAAACGACGTCATGTCATCACCCAAATTACGGAAACATCCCTACACACTCTCGCCCTGACACAAGGGTATTCTAGTCATATACACGGAGAAAGTCCACGTGAGAAGTACATCACTGTGCACGCTTCTCAAACGATGTCGTTTTGCGCTTCTGGAGAATAAAACAAAAAAAAGGAAAAAAAAAAAAACAAATTTCCGTTTTGTCCGTATAGTGACGTTAATTTCCTTTTCCTGCAGCATTCTTCTCCTTCTTCTTCTGTTTTTAACTCACCAAAACCGATGATGAACAAATCACCGATTCCCAGAAAACAAAATTAGGGTTCATGCGTTCTCGTGACGCAGAAATCTCCCTGTAGTTTTATTTTTGCTTTGAATCGAGAGTGAGTGAAAATGGAGAGAGATATGGAGACGGAGGAAGAAGAAGAAGAAGAAGAAGATATGGAGATGGAGGAAGAGGTAATGGTGTTTGAAGTTAATGAAATCGATTTGGAGTATGAGTTTGATGCTGCTCGTTGGTACGATTTCACTCGGGACGAGTTCGATTTCGAGTCTCGTGTTGCCGAGCTTTGGTTTCAGTCTGCTCAATCTTACCCACCGTCTCGTGAGTAATCGCAACATTTCACTCTTTGGATAATATTTTGATTTCCGTGGAGAAATTAATACGTAATGTGGTAAAGAGTGATAACGATGTGTGGAATTTTTGACTCGAAATTTTAGGAATTTAATTGAGAAATCTCTTTAATTCTGTATGTAATCTCGTCAATTTGTGTCTAGGAATCTGTTTTAGGATGCAATCATTTTTCAATTTTGGGACCATTGTGTATTAATGTTACTACATTGTGTGCTTTTTCAGCTTTTGCTATCAAATTGTTAACGAGAGAGGAGGTATCAAAATCAGAAGATGTAGAGATTGCATCAGATGTCCCAGATGTAAATGAAACAGGTGGAATATTGGATGTTTGTTTCGTTTAGCATTATGTAGACACTACAAGATGTAAAATGGTGTTCTTGTTTGTTTTCTTTCAGGAAATGGAGTGAGGTCTGGAGTATTTACATTCATTCAAGGTGGTAGTTTGAAGAAAGATCCAAATCAAACCTTACATAAAGGTGATCACTTTACTTATCATAAGGTTCTTATGTATATATTATTGTCTTAACTTATTCAGGAAATCTAATTCATCTAATGACTGATCTTATTTGGTATCCTACTTTATTGTTTAGTTTTGCTTTATGTCCAAAGTCTCACTTTTTCTACTTCTTCCAGGACCAACATTTAGCAATCGCATACACAATGATAAACTAAAATGCCAACCAAAGTCAAGCATTAAGCACAGAAGCTCAACATTGATGAAACCTACTGCTAGCCAATTGGCAAAACTAGATAATGCAAGGTGACTATGAGAATCAAATCATTGTTGGTATCTTTCTTCTGTTGACTCGATTCGATAAACTTAATACTTGGTTGTTTTTGTTCATCTCCTAGACTCCAAATGCAAGTGGATCAGTTTAAGGAGAAAGGATCTGAAATTCAAGCTACTAAAAGACAGAAGCTTGATGGAGGTCTACTTCGTAAGGTAGGGGGGTGTTTAGTAGCTATGAGTTTAATTTTATCTAGTTCCATTAAAAGGAAATTATTTCAGCGTTTTACTAGTGCCAGTAAAAGAATTTGTGCTCATCTATTCGAGACCTCAAAATAAGCTCTTTTTCTGTTTCAGGTTGCTGAAACGCCGCAGGAGATGAATTTTGTCCACAAGGCACTCAGGAAGGTAGCTATCTGTTTCTTGAGTATTCCTGAACATATAATTTTTGTTTGAAGAGAGCAGTATGTGAGTTCTAAATCGTTTATACGGTCGTGCAATGGTTTTACAGGATCTTGATAGAAACTTACAACATGCCAGGACAAAGATTACTGTCCCACATGAGCCTGATTTTGCAACATCACATAGAGCAAATAGGATACGGTTATGCCCTATACATTTGCTGACAATAAATTGCTATAGGAAATGTCACATCTTACAGGCTGTTGTACCAATGATTATTTCAGGCGCAAGAATGATGCGAAGTTGGATCAGGACTCAACATCAGTATACAGATTCAAAGCCCGCCCCTTGAACCGAAAAGTTAGTATCTTCCAATTACTTAACATGGAAGTCATTCTTTATTGTAACCCAGCTCAAACATGTGTGTGTGTGTGTGTGTGTGTTGTCTTCAGATCTTCGAGGCTCCGTCATTACCCATCCGGAAGAAGAGCACTCCTAAACTACCAGAATTTCATGTAAGCATTAGAAACTAAATGTGGACTGTGTTTTACAGGTTTAATAGTTGATACTAAAGATTATATTTCTATGGTTTCTTATCAGGAATTTCACTTGAAGACCTCAGAAAGAGCTATGCAGCATTCATCAGCAGTATCAACGACAAAGGTTATACATCAACTGAACTTACTGGATGTCATATTCATCTTTCCTCTGGACAACTCAATGAATTTGAAGGTGAGGATGTTAAAGGATTGGATTTTTCACTTTGACAGGGGTCAGATAAGCCTGATATGACAGCTATACTTGACGGTGTTAACAGGGAACCAAGGAGGTACTACCAATAAAATCACAGATGATATAGAATTATACAAGGGTTTTTTTGCTTTCTTACTCCAGCTCTCGTATAAATGTAATTATGCTGTGTTCTGAATTTTAACAGACCAAGAGCTATGGATATACCTATGGAAGATGATGATAGGAAACGCCTTTTCAAAGCTCGTCCTTTTAGCAATAAGGTATAGTCTTTTATTTTTTCGCATTGCATTTGCTTGCAACAAATTTTCCAACTATAGGTACACTCATATAGGTTTCGTTTCTATTAAACAGATAGTTTCAGGTAGACAAGACACTGGCATTTGCAGAAAAAGCAAGCCAGACCCTACTGTTCCCTTGGTATGTCAGTCTATGGAATTATTCTTTACAATTGGTGTCTATATATTTCTATGTAGAGTTTTATTTCCTACCATAAACTCAAACTGTGCTTAGACTCAAACTCAGGAGTTCAGTTTTCATTCGGAGAAGAGGTCTCAACCAGATTTGCCAACCGACCTTTTCAGTAAGGTACAATTCATAGCTCGCGGAACACATTTATCATACTCTAGTTATCTGATGAACTCTTGGTTATCTTACTCCGTTGATTTTACTTTACAGCTCTCCTTAACACCTGAGCTCCAGCTAAACAATGGACAAGTAAAGGTGATACTTATGTTCTCATTTCATTCAAAATTTCTGTCTCCGTGCTTTAGAACCATATTGAGTTTTACAAATCGTGTTAATGGTGTAAGGGCTCAAAGGAAAATAGACTGAACTCCTTCCAAGCTGGGAATGAAGTAAGCTGATTGATTTAAGCAACACAGTCTCAGTTTCTTTGGTTTTCTTAATAATTGACCAATATTTAGCACCTGCAGAAAACAAGCAAGGTTACTGGAAAACCAATAGTACAACAACGCGAGATTTGGAGCACTAGGAGGTAAGCTAGAAGCAGCAGTGCAACTAAACTAACAAGTAATATACAAAAGAAGTGCACTCCTTTTATCTTTCTTACACAAAGATTTCTTAATTTTTGTTTTTCGATTTGACAGGAACATAGGAATTCGCTGACCGTATTAATGGAAAGCCTTTTTTAATTATATGAATCGGAATCAGCTCCTGTTATTTTTGTACATCGAGACTTGGTTCTCTTAGGTAAGAAGTATTCAAAACAATGGCTAACATTATGAACAAGTAAAAATATGTCTCAAAGGGTGTGACATTGTGGTCTGTTAATTTTTTAGCCAAGGAAATGTAAATTTTGGTTACTCATTTCTTCATTATAAAAAGAGGTTTATGATTTAAACATCTCCTTTTGTTTTTTCTTTTCTATTAAATCATGTGCGTCTTGTCCTTTTTGCGGAGTCCTCCTCGTCAAGCTTGCTTCGTTGTTTCCTTTTGAAAACTCGCTTCTTGATTTGCACTTGCACTAAGCTAAGAACATAAGATCACACATGAGCATGCTCATCAGATAGAGAGCAGACAGGTTCTATGAGGAGATCATCCACCACATTCCACATCCACTTGTCTGAAGAATCCACCCTCTCCAATGATGTTAACTGTGTAGCTAGTGTCGTTGCCTTTATCAAAAACCACGGCGACTTTCTTCTCCTCGTCAATGAAGAATCCAAATCTCGGGTCCCCTGTCAACTTTAATGAAGTTGGTCCACGACACGTTATTGAGTTCAGTAACCCATACTTGAAGCTCCCAAGGTGGTTGAAATTGTAAAAAAAGGGAAAGCTTCTCTCCTTTAAGACTAGATAGAACCCCTTCCACGCCACGATTCTCCTCGGAAGGAAACGGCCCGAGGGAGAACAGGCCCGAATCTCTCGCTTGTAAAATCAAAACATATTAAGCTACCAGAGCCATCGAAGTGTGAGTTCCTATGTTGAGCGAGCCAGTAAGTGTTTCCATTGAGAGGCGCCGGTCTCGTAAAATATATATACCACTGTGGAGTACCAACATCGAGAGTCCTCCATAAACTAGAGTCGAGATTTCGTAGCGTAACATGTATCTTGGTCTTGGTTCACCGGAATATATGTACTCATCCAAAATCCTTAAGATTTTGTGGGATTTTTTCTCATTGTCGTACCCTAAAGCGTAAATGTATCTGTCAATTCCATTGCGTTCGCGATAAGAATAACTAGGTGGTTTGATCCACCTTGTTTGGCCCAAATACGGATTCCAAACCACGAGCTTAAACTGTCTTTCAAGACGCATAACAATAACCCGTCGCAGTGAAAGACTTTGCTTATCTTTACTTGTTGATTTGAATCATCTAAGCTAAGTTTACCTTTAACCTCTGTAGATGGATGATCAATGTCGGCGACCACCACACTAATCAAATGAAGAGTGTAATCCATTATCAAGACCATCCGAGACTCCCCTACTTCTCTTGCTGCTTCGTTACGCATGTTCATCTTCCTAAATATGGCAGTTTTCGATTAAGTTTCCAATGTAGCCAAGCTGTGAGGATTGAGGTGGTAAGGAAAAAAAATTATTTGGGTTCAAACGCTTGTGTTCCATACTTAGAAGCAGAAGAACAATGTACTGCTGACCATTCTCAACCTTGTTAATTGAGACATTAGAAACATCATCAATTCAAGGAGGCATCAAAAGTGGTAGTATAACATCATGACACTTTGTATTAGGTAGCTTGGCTCTTAATTCTTCCCAAGTATCTCTTTTAGTTGTAATTAACTAGAATAGGACCCGCGCGAATACGTGGATAAAAACATGCTAAAATTATTGATAAAAATATTTCAATTCAAATGTGCACCGTTGAATTACTAAAAAAATTATAAAATACTATTTAGACATGAAGTTTAAATCTTGAAGATCAATTTATATATGAATTCTTATGTCTTAATTCATATCATGCGGAATCAAAAATATATATAATCGGAGTATTCAAATCATATTCTTAATTAAAAAAAGAAAAAAAAATTATATTCTTACATATTTTGAATATATTAGACATGTAAGAAATTATAAAAACAAAATTCAAATAATATAGAGTTCAACAAAAGAAAATCCATAAAATTCACTAAAGATTTATAGATATATAATCTCATTAAAGACCGGTAGAAAAATATATTATAAATAATTTTGTGAACATCACATATAAATCTTTGATTGATAAATTTTATCGGGTCTTTTATTTCTCATAGAGATTCATATTCGCTCACTATGAACATGCTTAATAATTCTTAATACCGTTATAGTTCGAAGATTTTCATTTTTTTTTTTTTATGAATATTCTTATAGATGTAAGTTTGTTTTTTTCTTTAGCTTCGTTATCCATATCTTAATACATAATTTCTTTATTCATATCATATATTTTCTTTATTTTTTTTTGTTTTTCAATTTATATAATCTCTTTTGTTTTGTCATTCTTTACTTTCTTTTTCTTAATTGAAATTTATATTTCCCTTTACTTTTGGTTTTATATAGTTATATTTTCTGTATTTTCATTACCACTAATATTCTCCCTATTTATATATATATATATTTATGCATATCTTAAAATTTTAAATTTATATAATCTCTTTTATGTCATCATTTGATTTTTTTTTGTCCTGATTGAAATTTATATTCTCTCCATTTTTTTCGGTTTATATTCTCTTATTTCTTATGTTATTTTTTTATAATTAGTTTGGACTACATCATTTTTTCTTTTTACTTAATTAGTTGCAAGAGTGTTTAACACCCAACACTCGATATATTTGTAAGAAAAGTCTAAGATATTAGAGATATTTTATAATTTCAGATAATTTGTAGATGGATTCGCGACACACCAAGTTTTTAGTGTGTCGGAATCGAAAAATTGGAAGGTTAAGAAAATGGTGAATAAGAAGATTGAGAATTTCATATTTTTTTGGGTTTTTAATCTTTTTGTGGTTGATGTGTTTTTAATCTCTCAGTGGTTGATGGGTTTTATAGCTATAATGAGGAAAGAATTCACGATGAAGAAGAAGAAGATGATGATGATCCTTTGTTGTCATCGCTTTCTTCTGACGTTTTTTTTAATTTCGTTTTTAATTTGTTTTAAATGAATTTTTTGTATATGTAATTGCTAGATATATATTGTTAATTTGCTTTGGTTATGTTGTATTGTAATGTTAAATAACTAGTTCTCTCCTATCAAAATCCCCCCGAATTAGGGATTCACGCAATGTCGACGATTGGTAGTTGATGCTTAGTTTTTTGAAAATCATTTGATTTACAATGTCTCAAATTAAACTAATAGTTTCTTTTTTTTTGTTTCCTTATATTTTGCTTATATTTTATTATGTTTTGCTCAATTTTTTTTATGTTTTCAACTTTTTCAACTGTTGTTTTTTCTTGTTTAAATTTATAATAACTATAACATTTTGACAATCGTAATCAGCAAAATTTAACAAATTTTTTTTTTTTATTCGTTGTTAACTATTAGGAATTTTTTATTATTATTAATATGGTCTAATAGAAATTTTCCATTTTTATTTTTTCAAATTTGTTTTAATTAAATTTAAGCTTTAACACATGTCATCATCCGATCAATCTTAGACAAATGCAGCAATCTCGTGAGTTATAATTTTGCATACGTGTCGAGCTCTCGTCGACCGGCTTCTCTTTTATATAATAAGATCTTGTTTTTATTTTTTTGCCTAGATTACTTTTTTTATAGATAATGTTTCATTGTAATACATTAACTTTATTTTGAAATGATATTCATAGTTTAGCACCAAAAATAATAATACTGATGACTTAAATTGGCAACTTAGTGTGATAACGTAAAAGGCTAGCTTATTGGTATAATTAGACATCTCTAAAACACTGATAGAAAATGAGTGGTGGTACAATGACAATTAATGAATATGGGTTTTGGTGGCGTGATCTTTTCTTTTGTCCACTCGACAGCTGGAATCTCTGGTAAATCATTTTCTTTGCTCCTTCTGTTTTGGTTTCGTGTTTTAATCATATAAAATAATAGCTTTTTTAGGGTTTCATAGATAAATCAAAATCTATATACTGATAATAACTCGCGGAATGGTAAAACGATTAAAAGGTTTCCTATGTTTTTACTAGTGGAAGTTTATATATACAATCGTGTACCATTTTGTAATATGTATAATAGTATCATATTGTAATTTTAAAGTTAATATTTTCTTTTTAGTTAACTACTTATGCCTCCTATACTGTTAAATTATGTAACTATTCTCAAATTTTTACATTTTCTTAATGCATGAAATCTCATATTGAAACTCAAACTAATTGTTCCTATAGGAGGCATATGGAATGTAGCTAGAATCTACACTCCATATGTGAACTTTGCAAATTTACACAAAAACATAGAAAAACGAGTATTTTCATAGTAAGTTTTAATATATGTATTATTGGGTTGCTATGCGTTCAGTCCCCAATCGCTTGTCTTTAATTTGTGAAAGTGTTTCCTAAGTAGGTTCGAGCATGATCATATTTTAAAAAAAGCAATCATTTTCAATGGATCTGTTATAAGAAAAGATGTAAACTCAGTATATCTAACACTAGATTAAACTCATATTTGACTTTTTGTAAATAGTTATTTTTAAAAAATACTGGGAAAATGTTAGATTTTTAATTCAAACTTAGATAATGTAGTGATTTATGTTATAGATTCATATGTAATTTAGAAAATCTCATATAATTTGAAGAATTTGAAAATCAATAAATTATATACCGTTGATATATGTAAATATGGTTTAAATTATTAAACAATTTGATACAATTATTAAAATTATTTATACATGTTTAGATGATCATTTTTTTTATGATACTTCGTAAATTTTAAACATGAACATATCAATAACCAAATTTTTTTTATTTTTGCTCCTTCTCCCTGATCTAGTTTTTTTTAATCTGTGATTCATTATTTTGTGTTCTCATATATATGCATATGTTAAATTATGCCTATATATAACGATAGAAACATGGTTGTTTCTATTTTTAATAATATATTTTGCTACTTCCCTTTTCCTAGTTTTTTTTCTGTTAAATTTTTCTTTATTAAAAATTATTTTAAATTGATTATTTTATATAACTATTCGTATAATTGTTTTGTGCAATTTGTAAAATTAATTTATGTTTTTCCCCATTTTAACTTCTTCTTTTTTAGGTAATTAACAATTTTGATAATGAAAACTTACATATTTAAATAATTGACATGTGTTTAAAATCTAACGGATTACTTGACACGTGTCGCGATCACGTGAGTTAGAATTATGCGCACTCTCCTTTATATAATAAGAAGATTATTTTGGTTGGTAAACTATATAAAGCTATAGAACACGTAAATAGAGAAAATGGAAACTAGGTTGCATAAACGAGAAAATGCATGCACCAAGAATGTCACACTCACTCACTCTTTTGCATTTATACAAGTTGCATGTCACTTTAAAACCCTATATATATATATATATTAAGCTCTGCAAATTCACATCTCTCATTCAAAGGAATCTTAGGTACTACTCTCATTATAAGAACTCAACTTCTCATTATACAGATTTCAAGAGGCTAATGAAGACACCAGTTCTAATTCTGGTTCTGGTACAACTACTCTCGTCAGGAGGATCATCGTTAACTATCCAGGTTAAAAAATGTGGTTTAATATATAAATTTCGTTTTGAAAATTAATATGATATTTCTCGATTTATACGTGCTTACTTTATTTTATTTCTTTAATAGAGCCCTGGCGGAGATCGAATCGATTGTGTTGATAGAAGTAATCAATAGATCGTGGTCCAGGACCGCCGAATAGAAATGATTACCGCAGTTTTCGTTCTTGCCTCCTGACCATATAATACTTGTGATGCATCTCATGGGTGTCATTGTCCTCATCGAAAATAAGCAGATCTTCTGAATCCCTTTGTCCGCGAATTTTCCTCAACCCATAAGGAGTTCCATGTTTTGACCGGTGTTGTTTTTTACAACACCTCACCTCCCTAGTGAACCGCCCTAGCATGGTCAGACAGAAGTGTGTATATCGCTGCCGGCCGGTACCCAACAGGCTCGACATCGAGGCCAATACCTAACAACCAGCTTCCGGAAATCTGATCCTGAATTTAATTATGTATCTGTTAGCAAAATATTTCTACGTGAAAAAAATAACATAAACAAAATATAGAAATAGTAATAGTTGCATGAGTATTACTATTTGTATTTTATTTTTATACAGAAATATAATAATATATAGAAATATAAAACGATTTGTATTTTATTTTTGAATACAACTCTATGTAATTAGAAATATTTAAAAAGTTGGAATAAATAGAGATAAGCAAAAGGTAAATAAAATATAAGTAAAACACATGCAAAATATAAGCAAATTAAAACGTATTTCTGTTTGTTTTTAAAATCAAATATTGTTGCTACCTTTGTTGTTTTTATGGCTTACACATTCAACCGATGTAAAAACTAGGGTAAAGTTCATAAAAATATGAAAAACAAAAATCTAGCGATGAAATAGCTTGATGATTTACGGATCTTAAGACAATTACATACGCTATGGATTGTTAATTTATTATGTTGGATCATGGATGGCACTTGAAGGAGCTTGAGAGTATTAATGTGATTCATCGACATTCAACAATCACTTACGAGTTACGACCTAACTATCTTTTGCTATGTTGTTCAGCTATATTTCAATTTTGCTATTATTGGTTGTTTAGTATGACATATGTGAATTTCCCGTAAGAATTGTTTTTATCTTTTATTCTAACAAGTTAAATGCAAAATATTATTGCATAACTCAATACAGTATATTATTGATTTGACTTCAATATCAACATTGAAAAAAATACTGAAATAAAAGCAAGTATCATAAAAACAAAATCGCATGTTTGGATGAATCTCTGACTTGCTCTTAAATTTGCATTTTCGTTTCTTATTTTTCCTCAGATCTTTTTGGACGCGACTTGATTTGCATTGGTGAATCTAAATTGTTGAGGTTACATACTTGATTGATCCGAGAGCATCTACTATATGAAAGTAGAATGGCTCTCTCCAGCCCTCTGACACATTAACATAACAAAAATGTGTCCAATAATTTATTTTTGCCGACCTTGTGAAACTCATTCGTCTTCCTTTAGTTTCACACCTTTTCATTTTACCCTTCCATCTTAGGGATTAATAGCTTTGAATCAAATATTAACAACCCTTCTCTATTGAGGTACCTCTGGACTGATCACGTGGACAAGCACAAAAACTAATTCCATCGACCTTTCATATCCTTCTCCGTTGTTCTGGTATACTTGGATCTAGGGTTGCTATTCCTTCTCCGTTGTTCTGGTATACTTGGATCTAGGGTTGCTATCGTGTTGCTCTACTTCTGATTCAAAGTGTTGTTTTCTTCTCATTCAATTGTTCTTGTGTCTATCATATATCTCGGGTTTTCTGGAAACGATTTCTTCTTTATCTACTCAAATACGCATGATCGCTAGAAGTAGATCTTCTCAATGTGACATCATAATGTCCATGTATGTGGGAATCGAATTGTGTCAGGTTAATAGATCTTCTCTCTGTCACATAGCGTCTTCCAACATCTGCTCTGGTCCCACGAGATCTAATTTACCTATCACTATCTTTCAGGCTCATTGTTTGACAATGTCTTGATTTAAGGATAAATGTTCATGTATCAACAATACAAATTGCTTCGGCAAAGAAAGAAAATATATATTTGAATTATTTATCTAGTATAAATAAAAAGTCTTAAATTGTTCGAACATTATTATGAAGTAAATTATGCCTCACATGGGTAATGGTGTGACATTGTGGTCTGTTAAATTTTTTGGCAAAGGAAATGTAAATTTTGGATACTCATTTCTTGGTATGAATTAATTACAAGAAGAGTTTTATCATAAAAAGAGATATATGTAAACATGTATGATTCTGTGATTTAATGTGATACATGAATAATATAAATACAAGCAAAAAGAAATTTTGGATACTCATTTCTTGGTATGAATTAATTACAAGAAGAGGTTTATCATAAAAAGAGATATATGTAAACACGTATGATTCTGTGATTTAATGTGATACATGAATAATATAAATACAAGCAAAAAGAAATTTTGGATACTCATTTCTTGGTATGAATTAATTACAAGAAGAGGTTTATGATTTAATGTGATACATGAATAATATAAATACAAGCAAAAAGAAATGGCTTCGCCCGGGTTCGAACCGGAGACCTTCAGTGTGTTAGACTGACGTGATAACCAACTACACCACGAAACCTTTTTGCTACGATGACTATCACATATATATTTATAAATGTTTATTGTGGCATGACGATTAACACGTGCCAGTGACACGTGTTGACCTTCTCCATCTTCTCCAACGAGCCCAGGATTGCTTTTTCCCTTCTTCCTCTGTTGCATTCGCAGAAATGTTTAGCTTTACTCTTCCCTCACGGTTAATCGCGTGTCCTTCACGCGCTATACGTCGCATTCACCGCAAAAACCTTAATCTTCGCTGCGAAATGTCTTCTTCTTCTTCCTCTCTCACTCACTCCATCACGCTTCCGATCCAACCCAACGAGCCCGTCCGTATCGCTGCAGCCAATGGAGTCTCTTCTTCTGATTTCAGGCGAGTTTTCGAATTTTCTGGTCTTTAGATTTTCGAATTCCAAAAACAAAAACGATTTTTTTTTTTTTTACAGGAATGCGATAGATTCATGTTTGTTTAAGAATTGGTTAAGAAACTTGGAATCAGAGAATGGAATTTTGGTTGATGGGAAAATGACATTAAAGCAAGTTCTTATTCAGGTTAATTTGAGTTTTTTGCTCTGAGCTTTATCACATATGTGTGAGTTAAGAAATGCTCTCAAAAGTAAAAATTCTAATGAATTTTAGGGAGTTGATATGTTTGGAAAACGAATTGGGCTTCTCAAATTCAAAGCTAATATTTTCGACAAGGAAACTGGACACAAGGTATCTAATAATCTTCTTGTATCTCTGTTTTTAAACAATATATTCTTCTAGCTATGGTTTCATTTGTAAGCTAAGAGACCACTAGGTTCCAGGTATTGTGTTTGCACGAGGACCAGCCGTAGCCGTGCTCATTCTCTTGGAGTCGGATGGTGAGACCTATGCGGTTCTCACTCAGCAGGTATTCCATTTTTGTTTCTTTTCCCTGAAACCGAAAAGAATGCTCTTGATTTTGAGTCGAATGTGGACGATACAAAAGATTACATTTTGACGGGTGTTTTATTTGTAAAGGTTCGAGTTCCGACTGGGAAGATTGTTCTGGAACTACCTGCTGGGATGTTGGATGATGATAAAGGTGACTTTGTTGGAACTGCAGTTCGAGAGGTACCTCTCTATCTGTACCGTTAATGTTATCCTGCAGAAAATGTGACCTGCAAAGTCTTTTTAGACTCAAATTTTGTGGAAGTTACATTATACTTTTGGTTCATTGATATATATCAGGTCGAAGAAGAGATCGGTATAAAACTGAAAATAGAAGACATGGTTGATCTCACAGCTTTCCTTGACCCATCTGCTGGCCACCGGATCTTCCCTTCTCCCGTAAGCCATCTTATTTCCTCCATCTTCCGTATTTTACGATATGATTGTTTCTCTCTTGGTGTCTCTCTCTGGTTCAGGGAGGTTGTGATGAAGAGATGAGCATGTTTGTATACAGAAGGAAAGTGGGAAAAGAGACAATCATGCAGCTACAAGGCAAAGAGACAGGACTCCGTGAACACGGCGAGTTCATCAAAGTCCAAATCCTTCCATACAGAGAGCTCTGGCGCAGAACTGCTGATGCAAAGGTCCTTATAAGCATTGGCCTCTACGAAATGGCTCAGAGAGAAGGTCTTGTGCCAAAACACTGAATCCCAAACCTGATTTCTGAGTCTGAAAGATATGATAGTCTTATGTTTGTAATAGGAGATTTTTTTTATCTTTAGGTTATATAAAAAAGGTTTTGACTTTATAACTTTGGTACCATGAAAAATTGGAAAATTAATCAACTTTAGAACGAAAGAACTTACAAACCCAATTTTAGGTTTCAAGAAGCTTACGTTTTGCCATATTTTGAAACTGTACAAGTTTTGACAATCAAAAGAAGAAACTTTAGTTACAGTCTTCTGGTTTCTATAAAACCCAGATCAAAGGACCATGAGTTACAACATGACGTCAACTTCTTCTCCATCACTACTATCATAATGGCACTGACATATCCTCGTCCATATCTTCGTGGTATAGTTTTAAGATTGAAGTTGAACCCTAAGATGAATCTCGTCCTCTCTTTCTTGATGAAGACCGGTCTTTCGAAGAACCATTACTTCTGAGAAAATAGCAAAGATATATAGAAATTTCAGAAAAATGCAGGAGAAACTGAAAGCTTTCTTTAGTTTCATCAGCTGGTTTTGTAAGCTTACACATTATCTGCTTTACTTGATGGCTCTTGTGTGGTTCGTGATTGCGGAATCACCTGTAGAGAGAAAGCGAGTTTACGCGTAAGAACCAACCGATGATGATCCTTGTGAAGTTATGAGCACCCACAAGAGAATATAAGGCCAATCCACAAAATTAACCCGAAAAACGCAAGAACAAATGTTAAACAAGTGATGGATAAAACATACTGACAGGAAGACCAAGCTGTTTCATGCATCTGCTGTGAGTTTCAAGGTATTCTTCATAAGACTGCAACAACAACAAAAAAACAATCACAAGACTTTGTCAAAGATTAGACAACAGCAACAAAAATGCTTCTCAAGAAACAGAAGGAAACCCCTGTAACATCACTCTAGAGAGCAAATTTGATATGTAACTCACTGAAATAGCTCACGTTGAAAAATACTACAAATGTTTTCACCAAGTTTCCAATACGTACTGTGCCATGACCATCATGATTTACAAAAATATATAGTTCGAGAACAAGAGACAGTAACCGAAAGCAATTCTCAGCATAAATTACAAGCAGATATGCCACTACCATGTCAAGAAAATCATCATCAGTCAGGGAACTCGCGAGAGGACTATCCAAAGGTAAACCCCATGAGTTGAATCGTAAAGGCTTTTCTTGCTCCGAACGAGAGTTAGACACACCTGATGATGTACGGAGATATTCCGTAGCTCCTCCATATCCTCTATGTTGTACATGATGAAATCTACCGAGGTCATCCTGATTTGGGTAGACCGAAGGAGGGTAATGCATCGGTGTATGGCCCCAAAGATTGTTATTATATTCTTCGTCTCCCGAAGAAGATGGAAGTTCTACGGGAGGCCTTTTTGTTGAATAATCATCCCTAGAAGAGCTGTGAGAGAATATAATCAAGAACAAACCGAATCAGAGAACGAAAAATCCACTTAGACTTTGAGGAGATACCTGTTCAGTAGCCCGTCATCGCAGCTATGTTCATCAAGAAGCTCACAGAGTGCTTCGCCAATATCTACCGGTAACTCCTTGAGAATGCACATTAAAGAGCTCCAAGTTAATCATTTTTATAGAGCCATTATCAGGTTTTGGGATAACTGGTGGAAGCAAGTATAAGAAATGTTAGGTATACCTGGCAATCTCGGCTAATCTTGACAGGTTTGTAATCATTCAAAGGATTCTTGAGATGAAGTGTTTTCTGAAAAGGCAATTCACTCAACCGTAACCATTTTACTTTAAAACTTCGCCCCCAAGGATTGTTCTTACCACCTCCTTGACTCCATATATGGTCTCGCCTCCAACCCACGGGAGACAACATCTGCGCATAGCCTTGAAAGAATCCGCTCATGTTCACGCTGAATATTAAAACCACCCGACCAGAATTCTACATAAAGAATATAAAGTCAGTTTTACCTGATACTAAATATTAGATTACAGAACAGTGAATATTAAAAAAAAGGAGAGGTTCTTACATGAAAAGCACCTTCCAATATTGGCTCATTCATGACTTGAGTAGCCCAAATCCCTCTCTCGACCGAAAGTTGAATATTATCATAATTGAGGCTTTTGATGATGAAATATCTCGTCTGATACCCCGGTTTATTGTTCTTATTCGTGTTCGAACTTTCAAGCTGATCAGGATCCGGCTTGGACAGTTTATGGTCCTCCTTGCTTTTGTAACTTGAACTCTCTGTCCAATGGAAATTTCAACAAACACAAATTACTCAACGAGAGAAGCAGAAGAAAAAAGAAGATCGAAAGACATGATTACTGACAATTTACCTGGATCATCAGAGTTACCTAAATCTTGTTTCCCATCGGTTAAAGACGAATCGACAACAGATGCATTTTCTTTGGCAGTATCACAAGACATGCCTGTTTAAACCCTATTCCAAAATTAACAGAAAAGAAATATCAATCAAAAGTAATCAAATTTACACTTCATACAAAAACAAATTGTGAGTTACTACAATAAGAAACTAGTGTAGTTGGTAAAAGCATTGTACAGAATAACAAAAATAGCATTCTAAAGATAAAATTAACGTAGTTAGTAATCATTAGTCTACAACAAATACAATGATAAAATTAGTGTAGTTAGTAATCATGAAGCTAATTTAGGAAGTATAACAGTTAACAGAGAGATGAATGATGAGCAAATGCCAAAAATTGTTTTTTCTTTTATTCACCAAATCAAACAAATTCGCGAGAATTAGAATCGAATCAAACTTGAGTATCTTAATTCATTCTCTACTGATCCCAACAATTTCCTCAGAATCAAACAGAACCCAAATCCCTAATCTGATGAAAGAAGACAAAACACTAAACCCAATTCAATTAAACCCCCACATTAAGCTTCCTATAACAGTAACGAAATACAATGAAAAGCCGCAAATTTGCAGTGAGAAGATGGAGTAAGACCGTAAAAGTACAGTACACAGTAGAGAAAACGAACCTTCGAATTAACGGACAATGAAAGAGAGAGAAAAAACACAAGTGACGAAGAAGAAGAAGAAGACAAGAGATGTTTCACTATACGAAAAAGCCCTAAATCTTCTCTGTTCGGTATCGCTCTTTTTTTGGCTTCTTCTCTGTTTTTAGTTTTCTTCGTTCTTCTCTTCTCGCTCTCGATGTGGTGGTTCTCATCATGGTAGAGTTACGTGCAGTTGAGGTAATGAATAGATTTAACGGACACGATGTGGTGGAAGATTTAATCTAACGGTGTACAATATGGCTGTGAAATTCTTAAGTAACCCGCTAGTGTATTGTAAAGTAGAGATTAATGGGCTCAGAATTAACTCTTAAGGCCCATTTTCTTAATAGTATATTGGGCCACTCAAAGTGATAAATCTTTCTCGACTTTTATATAGATTTTTAACTAGATATATATATATATATATAATGCTGACGTGGATTTTTCAACGCCACACGATCCAGAATTTCTTATCTCCTCATAATTTTCCCTCCAAATGGCAAATACACACACGCAAACAAAAACAAAATCGCAAAATTAAAAATTCGAGAACGAACCACAAAATCCCAAAGAAACAACTCTCTGATTCTGTGAGCAGTAAAATGGCGTTTACTCTAACAAGCCCTCGGTTTTTCTCCGGTGTTTCTCACAAACCCATCACTCGTTTATCTCCTTCGAGATCACAGTTTGCTCACTTCACCTCCCATGGAGGAAAATCGATTTCTCTCAGAAGAAGACTTTTCTTATTACCCATCAACTCTACTACTGACCAATCAGGTTTGAAATTTTTGTTGGGTCTTAATAAAGTTTCGATTTTTATGGAATTCATTACTGTAAATCTCAAAGGTTCCTCTTTTTGGACATGGGTTTGTTTGGGAACGAAATTGATGTGAAGAAAGTATTGATTTTTGATTATGGAAGATAATTAGATTACTAATTACCAATTTGTGTACTTATTTATAGTTTATTTACAGACTAATCTAAGTTTTTCTTCAAATTTAGCTGAGAAGAGTTGTAATATTGAAATGGGAAAAACCCTTAAAAATACCCCACTATTTTACATTTGGCAGAAAAATACATGAACTTTTAAGACTCCCTGAAAAATACACGACCTATTAAAAAGTGTTAAAAATTGTTATATTAATACACGATCTATTAAAAAGTGTTATATTAATACATATACATTGAAAATCGAATAATTTTACACCTAATTTTTCCGAGCTTTCAAGTTGATCAATGGCGGATTTTGATTCCAAGTACTATATGTGGCGATCTATAGTTCTTTGAAAAGCTCTTAAGATTTCGAATCTAATGGTTCCGAGCTCACCGCATGATTTTAACTAAAACTAACTGATTTTGTCAATGAAGTTTCGGTTTTCAAATTTTAAAATTAAAATTCTTTGAATTATTAAGTGTATTTTGAAAAATCGAAACCATATATGAACTTATGGAACCAACATTAACAAAGCCCAGTAGGTTTTATTTGATTCCGCCATGTTTGATTTTCGGATCTGAAAAATTAAACGGCGTTTCACTATTTCCGTTTCGATTTTCATTGTATATGTATTAATATAACACTTTTTAATAGGTCGTGTATTAATATAACACTTTTTAATAAGTCGTGTATTTTTGAGGGAATCTTAAAAGTTTATGTATTTTTCTGCCCAATGTAAAATAGTTGGGGTATTTTTAAGGGTTTTTCCCTATTGAAATTTCCTTTTTGTGGATTTTATATTTTTGATTTCTGCTGTTCAGGTCAAGTTGGTGAAGAAGAAGTTGATAGCAAGATTTTACCTTACTGTAGTATCAACAAGAATGAGAAGAGATCACTTGGCGAAATGGAACAAGATTTTCTTCAAGCGATGCAAGTAACACAGAGAAGAAAGAGTTTTTATTTGATTCTAATGCTTTATGATTAGGAAGTTTTCTTAAGTCTTAAGGATTGTTTTCTCGCATTTCTTTCTTTTTGCAGTCATTTTATTACGAAGGCAAAGCGATTATGTCTAACGAAGAGTTTGATAACCTTAAAGATGAGTTGATGTGGGAAGGAAGCAGTGTTGTGATGCTAAGTAATGAAACTATGCTTATATAAATTTCTTCGTAATCCTTTTTGGTTTTCGTACGCCTAAATTCTTGGTTTTTTGCAGGTTCTGATGAACAAAGATTCCTTGAAGCTTCAATGGCTTATGTGTCTGGAAATCCAATCTTGAGTGATGAAGAATATGATAAGCTGAAAATGAAACTTAAGGTTTCCATCTTTTTTAGTTTCATCTATCTTGTTATGTGTATAGATTAGACCATATTTTTATGATTGAATTAATGTTTTTTTAGATGGATGGAAGTGAAATTGTATGCGAGGGTCCAAGATGCAGTCTTCGTAGTAAAAAGGTAACATAACATAAGAACTCATTGTTCAGGACAAACTCTATAGATGTTATAGATTTGTGAACTCTTTGATTATGCAGGTTTATAGTGATCTTGCGATAGATTATTTCAAAATGTTCTTGTTGAATGTACCAGCAACTGTCGTAGCTCTCGGACTGTAAGTACCGGTTTTCTGTTCCTCTCTCGAGTTTTAAGTCACTTATTGTCAGTTCTCTGTTTATTGATATTACTGTTTTCTTCAATTGTTCACCAGATTTTTCTTTCTTGATGACCTTACGGGTTTTAAAATCACGTACCTGCTCGAGGTAAAAACTTTGTTTTTGACTCTTCTTTAATTGTTTGTAGCGTATCATATCCGTAACCAATCCAAACAAAAAATCTGCAGCTTCCGGAACCATTCAGTTTCATTTTCACTTGGTTCGCCGCGGTGCCTGCAATTGTATATCTGGCTCTATCACTCACCAAACTCATCATCAAGGACTTCTTGATCTTGAAGGTACTTAAAACATTAACACATCTTCTCTGATCAATTCTTGGAAAAAGAACATAACCAAAATCTTGGTTTCTCAATATAAAAAATGTAAAAACAAGAGACTAGACTAATTATCTATTTGTGCAAAATCCTACAAGTTTTAGGTGATTATTATGATATATTTTTGATGTTCTTGGAAATTATCTTTCATAGGGTCCTTGTCCAAACTGTGGAACAGAGAATATATCATTCTTTGGAACAATACTATCCATCCCCAATGACAGTACCACCAACAATGTCAAATGCTCTGGGTAAGCACCTCCTTGGCTTTAGACTCGAATCGATCACAAATCACAAATAATGTTTCTTTCTCGGAATCTTTTGATTCTTAAAGCTGATTTTTGTTTTGTTTTGGTTTAGCTGTGGAACGGAGATGGTTTACGACTCGAGTTCTCGTTTAATCACATTACCAGAAGGTGGCAAAGCTTGAAACATATGAGCCAAGGTGGCCTTTTTGATCAAATCATTCTTGAATCAATGGAAAATAATTCAAGATTCTGACACTTGTCTTCTGTTATTTGTTTTCTCAGGCAAATGTAATGTAAAGTTTATACTAACAAATAAAGAATGTGGAGAAAATTAAAGAAGAAGAAGGAAAAAAAAAGCAAAAAACAGAGATTGTTTGTGTAATGTTTGTATAATCTCAGATCTTGCATGTAGCCCTTGTGTTGAGTTTGTAAGTAAATGTGCTACACTATCTGAGAAAGACATCTTATTATGATTGCTTCTTTGTGGAGCTTTGCTCTTGTTAGAAACAATCAAATAAATTAGAAAAAGTTAGTTTTGCTGCTTAAACTGTCAATTCTTCATCTCTAATCTAAATTTACCGTCTATAAAAGTGTAATCGCCACGGTAAAAATCTGTTTAGTGTCTAACCATTGTTTAGGTAGACTAAGACAGTCCAAGACTTTCAATTTTTTTTTTTTTTTTTTTTGTAAGTTTGTAACTTTATGCATGATTTTCTTTTAATAGAATCATAAGAGTGAATATGTGGGGAACATGTAATGATAAGCAGGGATTGTTAATCTTTTTGAGACTACACAAAAGGGAAAGTCATACGAAAACAATATAATAGTAAGAAAAAGGGGCAATGAATCAATGATCATCATCATCATCTTCCCATGCCCCCATCATCATCATCATTTATCCAAATCCAGTAGACCTTGCTTCCACATGATTCATCTAAATCTAATCCAGTACATGTTTTTTTTTTTAATTTTGAAGAATTATCATATGGTTTTTTTTTTTTTTTTTTTTTTTTGTAAAACTAATCTCTTGAAGTCCATAAAAATTTGGGTTTATCTTACTACTAAAAGCGTCTATAGATGGGATGATTGAATTAGAAGTGGAAAGAGCCAAACTTCACCCTAAAAAACATTTAAAGTGAATATTTCAACTACGAAATCACCACCACTTGGTTGTCGTATGTCAAATTTTCAATACAAATAACTAAACTGAATTTGTTGAATTTGCTGGTTTATAGTACGTAGAAGATGTTGTAATATTTAAGCATAGAGTATATTTTGTATCATGGCCCTTTCAAAATGTGAAAATTATATATTAAAGTTTTTTTTTTCTTGTTGTTTGCTTATAATTACGTTTTGATGGGTATGATATTTTTAGCAAAAATTTCTTGTAAACTTATTATTCTCACTTGGTTATTCCTCACGCCATTATAGTAGTGTGGTACCGAAATTTTGTAAATGTAGCATAGGATATGATATCGAAGAATATAACCAAATCTTTCAAAATCAATAAATGAATAGATAACTAATATAAGCAATGATCTTACAAGACTATAAAGGGTAAAGCAATGTCACGAGGCTAGAAAAAAAAGTAGGACATAAATAATATTGTATGCATTATAAACATCACTCATGCTTATTCATTATTGTGTCTTTAAAAATTACATAGTATATACTATATACTGATCATATCTGTCCCCATAACACATGCCAACAAAGTAAAAACACAATCAGTCTCTTCCTCTATCTCTTCTTGATCACTTCTCTTTCCAAAACCCTGAAAAACTTAATTCATCTCAAATTCTTTGGATGCTCCTCACATGGGATCTATACCATTCATCTTCATCATTCTTCTCTTTCATTTACATAAATCCAAATCTCAAACGATTCAATCAGCACATCTTCTTGATCTTATCATAAGAGACTACACAATCAGAAACTTCAACATACATTTCAAAACAGGTTCAATCCAAAAAATCCATCTTCCTTCGAATTTCTCTTCCATTGATATCGACACGGCTAAGTTTAGATGCGGGAGTTTGAGAAGACACGGTGCAAGAATCGGAGAGTTTCACTTTGGTCCAGGCTTAACAGTTGAGCCATGTGTTGAGAGAATGATTCTAGTGAGACAGAACTTAGGTTTTAACTGGTCTTCTTCTATGTACTCAACCGGTTATAACTTAACCGGTTACAATTACAAGCTCGTATCACCGGTTCTCGGTTTATTAGCCTACAATTCTAACCCAGACGGTGTGTCACCGAACCCTTATGAAGTTAACGTCATCGGCACGGAACAAAACCCTATTTTAATAGATTTCTTGAGTGGCAAGGCAAGTGGTAACCCTAGGTCGAAAAACTCATCTGTCTTGTGTGCTTGCTTCACAAGTAACGGTACTATAACGTTTAGAGAGCAAGTTTCAGCCTTGGTTTGCTTAGGAACAAGAGAAGGACATTACGCGCTCGTGATTAAAGCTCACGACGGTGATGGGGTGGTTGCGCCGCCCTCATCTCCGGTGGTGAATGACGGCGGAAGTGGGAGATTGAGCCGGTGGAAAGTGGCGGTTGGGAGTGTGATTGGGTCAGTGATTGGAGCGTTATTACTAGGGTTATTGGTGGTGGCGATGTTAGTGAAAGGGAAGAAGAAAGCAATGAGAGAGGAAATGGAGAGAAGAGCTTATGAAGAAGAAGCATTTCAGGTTTCAATGGTGGGTCATGTTAGGGCTAATCCTAATGCTTCAAGAACAAGAACGGTTCCAAGATTTGATAATAATAGGTATAGTCACAAGTAACAACAATCTTAATTTAATAGTTAGATCATATCCTTCTTAACGATCTTTGTTTTCCATTTTGTTTAGTGTTAATTGTGAGTTTGTATTTTTTTCTCTTTTATCTTTGTTTTCCATTTTGTTTAGTTCATTGTTTAGGAGACTTAATATGTGGAATTAACTTGAGTAATACTAGCTGGTACTTTTAATCGAGATTTTCGGTTTTGTTTCGGTTCAACTGACCCGCAACATTTTAACATTTGATTCGGTTATCTGTTTAAGTGGTTAATATCACGTATATACATATTAAGGAAACTAAATCAACTTAGCCTTGTAAATTAGCTTATTGTAATCCCTACAATCTCTCTCAATTCCTGTAATTACTCTCCTCTAGCTTGTATATATAGGCTACTCTAAATAGTGAATAATAATCAAGTTCTATATTTTATAGTTAATCGTAGTTTTGCTCCTAAACCGACATATACAGAATTGTGATCGCTAAAATATTAAAATTTTTGAACCGAAATCTGATTTAAACCGAATTTTAGACGCAGAGCCAAAATTTTCTCAGGAAAACAAAAAAAACATTTGCAGAAGCTGCAACAATGGCGGAATCTCGGATTCTCCTCCTATCGAAATCCAGAGATCTTCTTGAAACTTCAAGCCACGAAAGATTCGAGATTTTGGTCAATCAACTCGCTTCAGCTGAAGAATCAATCGAATTTCAATCGGCTCTTGCTCAATTCAATTTCTGCGCTTCAAAATACCCAAATTGCTTAACCCTAATGCTCCTCAAAGTTTATCGATCTTCTTCCAACGAAATCGCCAGATTCCAGTCGATCCATCTCCTTTCTTCAACCCTCGACGAATTTCGAAACCGCAAAACCCAACTCAATCTCGCCGGACTCAGAGAAATCAAACCCCTTTTGATTTCATGCTTGGAGAAGATGCAAGAAGAATCCGAAATGAAAATCCTCCGAAGAATCGTCTCTTTTGTTGCTTACGATGTTGTTTCGTTGGATAATGATGGATGGGACGAGCTCAGTGATTGTATCCTTGCGTTTACGAAAACCCAACCTTTTAAAGCATTCCAAGTGTTCGTCGAATTGCCTAGACTTTATTGGAGTTTCTTTGATAGGTTTGTACAGAGAATCGTTGAAGAAGCAACTAGAGTGTTGCTTAGTACGAAGAATGTTGAAGATTGGAGTTTGGGTTTAGCAACTCTTGTTAAAATGGGTATTCAGATTCTGGATTCAGATATGAATAAAGATTTGGTGAAGAATCTTTTCTCAGTTCTTATGAAGTCAGTAAATGTGTTAGTGATTCAGAGAATGGAACAGTTTCTGATACAAGGGCTTGAGAATCTTGAAAGGTTCTTGTCACAAGATAAAGATTTGTATGGTTACAGTAAGGAACAATGTGTTTTTGTGAAGGCTTTCATGTATAAGATTGGAGAACTCGGAGGAACGATCAAGGACGTTGCGAAGAAGATTCATCGAATGTTTACTCCTAGCAACAATCCACAGGAGGAGAAGAATAAAGATTTAGACCGTGACTATTTCGAACATTTGAACAAGTTATCGTTTCTTGATATCGTAAAGATTTCCGTGTCGGATGATCAAGAAGAGAGGTGTAAAGATATGGCAATCAGACGGCTAAACCTCTTATTGTCCAATGACAATCCAAAGAAGGCGAAAATCGATGTTTCAATGATGAGGAATCTCCAGCCATTGTTCGTAGATTGCCTTTCGAAACAAGGGATATCAGAGGGTGTGTTCAAAGTCCTTGGTGAGGTTGTGTACCGTGTTGCGTTGGAGATGATGTTCGTCCAAGAGGAGATATGGTTTGGTCTACGCGATTATATAAGCGAAACAGAGTTTCAGAGAGCGGTTTATATCTTCCGTTGCTTAACAATGCCGCTAGACAAAGAAGCATTTGTGATTCCAGTGATGAAGAATCTTCTCCCTGAGATAAGCACAAGGCTAAACCCACCAAGTGATGTATTAGTAGATAACAGTGGTTGGGTTTTGGCGTTTACTGGTGCCTTCTGCGCGATAATTCACTTGATAAAGGTCCAGAGTCATGGTAAATCGGTTAAGGAGATTGCGTATAAGATGATAGATTCAGTGAGAGAGCTTGTGGAGAAAGGAATGGAAGTTGGACTTGTGATGAGAGCTTTCAGAGATGTGGAAAGCATTTTGAAAGAACATTTGGAATCGTTTACGACAAACGAATACAAATTCGTTAAAGGTATGCTTTGGAAACTGTATAAAATCAAAGACATGAAAATGGAGAGTAAGATTGTGTTATGGAGAATCAATTTTCGTCTTGAGAGAGGAGTTACTGAGGAATATAAAGAGCTTCCAGAGAGTGAGTTTGATTGGATTAACCAACATGAAGATTAGATTAGGGGCTTAAGCTTTACTTACTCTTGACTTCTGAAACCTTACTTAGAGAGTGTTCTCTGTTGTTGATGTTATTATACATGTGATAAAAAAAGAATACTATATGTGAATAATAGATGTATATTTTTTTAAAGATGAAATCATAAACCAGATTTTTACATTAATACTTTCCTTTGATCACTGCAAAATTTATCATAACACATGCATCTATACTATATAAAAGTTGATACTATAGCCCTCCTAGGGCGTCCACATCGGATTTTAGAAACGCGATTTGATTGGTTCACATAAGCGATTAGGATTAAGGTAATTTTCTTTTGTTGTTGATAAGAATTTTTCCCGTTTTCCTAAAAGTTAGTATTCTTTTATTTTTTCACAATTTTTTCTATTAAAGATAACCTATGTATTTTTGAACTAGGAATTGGAAAGTTTCACTTTTTCCGTTGCCTATATACAAAGAGAAAAAATTGTTTAAAAATTAATAAATTTGGATAAATCTAAATATATTCTATAACATATTGTGAATATTGTTTTGAGTAAATTTCTAATTTTTAAAAGTAAAATTCGGTTGGATAATTATGATAGTTAGCCCTAACAATTCAACTAGAAATATAGGGGTCTCGACCTCCACATGTATAATCCATAAGCTTAAATTCGTAGTTCTAATTATTTATTTATTTCTTTCTCATTCATATTTTTTATAATATGATTTCTTTGTATTTTTGTTTTTTTACTACTGTTTTCATGAATGCTTATGATCCGTTTATGATTTTGTGATTCCTTTCGAGGTTCTAATTGTGTTTTCTTCATAGTGTTGTATTATTTTGCAGTGTTTTGATTGTTTAGTACAATTTTAACCTTTTTAATTGGTTTTTGTAATAGAAGTACTGTCTATATTGGGGTCTGCGATCGAGAAAGTTTTTTAATGAAGGAATTGGAGATAAGCAGAGGTATGCTAAGGTAAAAACCACAATCCGATGTTTTTTTTTTAATATTCTTTCTTTTAATTTTTATGTTAGTTTGTTTATTATTTACATATTGATATCTTGGTTTGTTTGTTTGTAGTATTAGATTTCATTATCTGTTGTACAATCATGTTTGTGTTGATTCTTTTATATATTGGTTTTGTGTTTGCGTATTAACGTAATACTGTTTAAATTGTATTACCCCTCATAACGTAGGTGTGAAGCGAGTTGACGTCTCTCTTGGGTCTAATCCGGTGTAGAAAAGTACAAGACATATGATTGTTAGTTACGGTACTATGTTATGCAAGTAGTCGTAGTAGTGATGGTGTGGTGGTGGTGATAGAATGGTGGTATGGCATGGTGGTGGTGGACTGGTGGTGACGACGTAGTAGTGGTGGTGGTGATGGTAGTAATAACGGTGGTGGTTGTGGTGTTGATGTGATGGCATGGTGATTGCCGCGATGGTGACGACAGACGGCTACAGTGACTTGCGGTGGTGATGGTGAAGGTGATACAGTAGTAGTGGTGGTTGTGGTGTTGATGTAACATTATGGTGATGGTGGTAGTGGCGACGGTGACAGTGACTTTGGGGGTGGTGGTGATACTTTATTTTGATAAAGTATTATTATTGTTTCTGTTATTAATAATTTATATTTTTGGTTTTATCTGGTATCGTTTGTATATTTTTTTTACTGTTCTGAGTTGTATTATTTCGACAAATAGATAGTGTATGTGATCTTCTTTTTTTTTTTTTTTGGGTCACGAATGTGTATGTGATCTCATGTTACTAATTTGTATGTGATTTCAGCTTACTTGAAAAGCTGGTCCATGGTTAGGAAAAGGTACAAGCTGGAGGTTATTTTTTTTTTTTCTTTTAAGTGAACAATCGAACTTTCATTCAAGACATAATTTATTATCGTTTCAATATTAATTCTATTGGTCCACGTAAAAATATGTTTTAAGAATGTTTTACTTATTTAACAATGATATATTTTGGGTCACGAATGTGTATGTGATCTCATGTTACTAATTTGTATGTGATTTCAGCTTACTTGAAAAGCTGGTCCATGGTTAGGAAAAGGTACAAGCTGGAGGTTATTTTTTTTTTTTCTTTTAAGTGAACAATCGAACTTTCATTCAAGACATAATTTATTATCGTTTCAATATTAATTCTATTGGTCTACGTAAAAATATGTTTTAAGAATGTTTTACTTATTTAACAATGATATATTTTCATTTATGTATCTCAATCTTTAGCTCATTTATATACTCACGCGTAGCGTGGGTTTAAAATCTAGTATTTTATAATAATTATTTTGAATTCCATTCATAAAATTAGGTTAACCACCTCTTTATTTCCATTTTCTTCATAAAATTTTATGAAATCTATAATTTTCCTATTCTGGTAAAACGAACTTCACTGATTTATTAAAAAAAAAATGTTACCAATTTAGGAAAAAAGGAAAATAGAATGCTTATTGGGCCGAAAGAGGCCTTATATATCAAGCCAAATCGTACGGTATAATATAAATCAACTATAAACCCTACCACACCTGATTACTTCCTTATTTTCGCACCAATTTCTGTTTCCTCTAAGAAAATTCCCGGGAAATAAAAAAAAAAAAGCGAGCGAAGAAAAAAAAAAAAAAACAGAAGGGTTTTCACAATTTGTCAAATCTGGAGGAAGAAAGAAAAAGCAAGAGGATCAAATCTACCATGGAAGTAGAAGAAGATCCTCCATCGACAAGTACGGCGAAGAACACGGCTTCTCAGCTGAATCTACCGCCGTCGATGAATCGACCCACCGTCTCACTCGAGACCCGAATCAACCGTTTAATCGATTCCAACCATTATCAGTCTCCGTCTAAGCCAATTTACTCAGATAGGTTTATCCCGAGTAGATCCGGTTCCAATTTCGCGCTTTTCGGTCTCGAATCGTCTCCGAATAAAGACGGGAAAGAAGATAGTCCCGGTTCGTACGCGGGTCTTTTGAAAACCGCGCTTTTCGGACCGGGGACGCCGGAGAAAAGTGATGTTGTCGCCGGATTTTCGACGTCGAGGAATATTTTCCGGTATAAGACGGAGACGCAAAGGTCTTTGAATTCGTTTTCGCCTTTTGGGTCTGATGAATCTCCTGGTGTTAAGAGTAGTCCGGTTAAGTCTCCGAGGAAGATACTTACGTCTGCTTATAAGGTTAGTGTTTCTTTCGATCTTTGTGGGAATTTTTTAGGGTTTTTGGATTTAGGGTTTTTTAGGAATCTGTAGACTTTGGGGAAAATTGTTTGCTTTTCTCTGATAGATTTGTGTGTTGTTGATAGATTTAGGGTTTTGAGACTTGTGATTCTTGATTGTGTTGCCAAACTTCATCTTTTTTTGCTTATGAATGTGAGATCTTGGTAAAGTATTTGCTAGTTGTATTGGAAGATTGCTAAATGCTAAGTCTTTATTCAATTGAATTAACAATTGCATTTGTTCTGTGTATGATAATGATTGTAGAGGCTTCTTGTTGTTGTTGTTAGGTATTGGATGCACCGGCTCTGCAAGATGATTTTTACTTGAATCTCGTGGATTGGTCAGCGCAAAACGTTCTTGCAGTGGGATTGGGTAGCTGTGTGTATTTGTTGAATGCTTGTAGTAGCAAGGTGAGTTTTTTTCCTCTCTCTCTTGGTTTATGTATCCTTTTGACTCATTCATGTCGTAATACGTGTCTTTTATGCTTTGCAGGTAACTAAGTTATGCGATCTTGGAGACGATGACAGCGTTTGCTCAGTGGGTTGGGCGTTACGTGGAACGCATTTAGCGATTGGAACTAGTAGCGGTAAAGTAGAGGTAATACGATCAACACACATTTGGCTGTTTGAGTCCATGCTTACCTCTATATACATTACTTTTCGACTTCTTGAATCTAGAAGAAATCTTCGTCGGATACTAAACGACGTTTTTCTTTCTTGACACTAGATCTGGGATGCATTACGATGCAAGAGGATTAGAACAATGGAAGGTCATCGTCTAAGAGTTGGGGCATTAGCATGGAGCGCATCGGTTCTATCTTCTGGTAGCAGAGACAAGAAAATACTTCAGAGAGACATACGGTCTCAAGAAGATCATGTTAGTAAGCTAACAGGTCACAAATCCGAAGTCTGTGGACTCAAATGGTCTCATGACAATCGCGAGCTAGCATCAGGCGGAAACGACAATAAGGTAAATATACAAATATTTCATTTTGTGTCTTAAAAGAAACGAGTTGCGAATACCGGTAATGATGCGAGTTTCTTGCAGCTTTTTATATGGAACCAACATTCAACACAACCGGTTTTGAAATACTGTGAACACACAGCAGCGGTTAAAGCCATTGCGTGGTCCCCACATCTTCACGGAGTTCTTGCTTCTGGTGGTGGCACTGCTGATAGGTGTATCCGTTTCTGGAACACGACGACCAACACTCATTTAAATTCCATAGACACCAGCAGTCAGGTAAACCCGCTAACTAAAAACGACAATTCACGTGTTTTTTTGCGGTAAATAACAAGTCTTTTCTTATGCAGGTGTGTAATCTGGTTTGGTCCAAGAACGTGAATGAGCTAGTGAGCACGCATGGGTATTCCCAGAACCAAATCATCGTCTGGAAATATCCAACCATGTCTAAAGTAAGATTGATTTCGGTTTCTTCTCTTTTTTTGTTTGCTGAATTTTGGGATCTTGATGACTGAAAACTATCTGTTTTTTTTCCTCTTACAGTTAGCAACTCTTACGGGTCACACATTCCGTGTTCTGTACCTTGCGGTCTCACCCGATGGACAGGTTAGTCTTCTTTTCTTACTCCTCATTGCGTATCACTCATAATCGTCATTTCGTTGCATCAACACGCTCTCTTGTATTTTTCTTGCAGACAATCGTGACAGGAGCAGGAGACGAAACTTTAAGATTCTGGAATGTCTTCCCTTCCCCGAAATTTCAGGTAAAGAACCATAATCATATGCTCCTGATTCTTTGATCTTTAGTTCTGTGAAAATGAACGTGTAACACTCACATATACTCTCTGTTTGTATTCTCAGAACAGGGAAAGCGCAATCGGGGCATCGTCGTTTGGTAGAACGACAATTCGGTGATAATTTCGGACGCAAAACACAGCCGAATTGGTTGGTCGTCCTTAACCCTAGAGATTTTGTAAAGTCTTTTCTCATAAGATTATGCTAATCTAGTAATCTTAGTGGAAACATATAATAAGTCTTTGTGTGATTTTGGTTTCTTTAGGAGTTTAATTTCCGATGTATAGATTGGATTTTTTTCTGTACATATATGGTGTTTCGGGGAACTCTTTATTATATTTTGGTTTCTTGAAGAAAAAAGAAATTGATTTCTCCTTGTCTAGAGTTAAAAAAACTTCCAAGATTTGCCCGCAAAAAAATCTTTGATTTTTCTAAAACGTTTTTTATTTACCAATTATTGTTAATTATTGGATTTGTATATTGGTCCAATTATGATATGTATTTTTCAGTCTCATCATAAATGATGCAAAATATAAAGGACCTCAAATATAAATTTGGTGGTCGGCAAAAGACTAACTTGTCTCGATTCATTTTCAACATTTATCTGGCCAAGAAAATAATTGAGCAGGTCCCAGACTCCCAGTAAGGCAGTGACAATACCACACCAAGAATCAAAACGATTTTGATTTATTGGAAACAAAATCACTTCCAGACATATAGAGATCTTGTTACTAATTAGTAATTATACAGTAGTTAGGCTTTCCAATATGTGAATAAATTTCAATGATAAATATGAAATTTTATCATCACAGTAGTTTGTATTTGTAAACGATTGTGAATCGTTAGTAATATTTCTTAACCTTAAGAAAAAAAAACATAACCCATATGTCCTTATCACCAAGAAGTTGATGGGACAAACACAAAAGACTAGCTATATAGTTGTATCTTTGGCTGATCCTCCAAATAATTAACTTTTGAATCCACGTTTTTATTATTCCATTTGTACGCATGTGAGTTCCTCGAATTACGATACATTTATCTTTGCTTGCTTTTACAGTTCATTATATAAAAATGCCAGTCATCTTATGTTATAAATAGAAAAAACGGAAAAAAGTTTACTTTATATAGAAAACCGAGTTCAAATCAATAATAGTTGACTCGGTCTACCAAATAATGTTTCTTGGCTCAGTTTTTTGTCGCTTGTATCAATTATCATACTTATTGAAAAACTTTAACATCTTATTGCAATCTAATTTGCAATTTACAGATCACAGAATTACATAATTTACAATGTACTAGAGATTTATTGACAACCTTGCATCTACACTACGATCTATGTATCAAACAATAGTCTTCCTTTATAAATAAAGTCTGAAACATTTTTTGTTTGATACTATGGTTACAAACAAGAGAGACGTGACACATCATTGCATGTAAAACATGTCTATTTTGCGTTACTGTTTTCTTTTACTACAATTATTCTTGAACTTATTAGTCACAAGATTTCTTCCCACTATAGCTACTTCTTCTTCATCTTCACCGTGGCTGCCGCAAGAGTGTGAGACCAAGGAATCTTGTTGAACTCGGAGATGTTGGAATGGAAATATACTCAAACAAGAGCTTCTTGTAGCTCAGGGTAATTGCTCAACAAATGCTTTCAACTCCATCGTTATTAGTACATGTCAAATGGAATATTATAACATTTTAGTCTATGATGGATCATAATCCCATATATTGTAATCTTGACTAGTCTTATTTGCTATTTTTATTTTACTCCGACTAGGAATTCGATAACCACTAGACCACTACTATTGGTTAAAAACAGAACTTACTATCGGTAATTCCTTGCAAAATATGGAATATCGAATCCCCGCAATGAGATCCAAAAGGAAATGACTGCCGCTAATATGGCAATGGACGTGAAGAGATATTTTATTTTCCCCTTATGTTCATAATAGAAAAAAAGAAGATGCCATTGTTGTAACAATTGTATGAATAGTTTCCTCTAGAGAACCGAATTCAAATCCCATAATAATTGACTCGGTCCACCAATACTATCATTACTAGACTCAGCTTTTTGTCACAATCATTCATTTACCATATACTTGCTGAAATTTTTGAACATCTTACAAACGACGTACAATCTTATTTGCAAATTGCAATACACAGTGAACTACATATAACTTACATTATTCTAGAGATTTATGGAAAACCTTGCATCTGCATTACAATCCATATATCAAAGCTTTACATTAATATTCTCTCTCTACAAATAAAATTTGAATTTTTTTTGTTTGATGCGATGGTTACAAACTAGAGGTACTTGACACATCATTGCATGTAAAAAAACATGTCTATTTTGCGTTAATGTTTTCCTTTATTATACTTATTAGTCACAAGATTTCTTCCCACTATAGCTACTTCATCATCATCTTCACCGTGGCTTCCATGAGAGTGATGAGACCAAGGAATTTTGCTGACCGCTGGGAAACAACAGCTACATTCATCAGCGCAAGGCTGCTCTGGTAAGGTTTTACACGTGTGAGATCTAAAACCATCGTGTGAAGTCGCCACCCGAAGTGGGCCCCAACATTCGACCTTGTTGAACTCGGGGATATTGGAATGGAAATAAACCCAAACAAGAGCTTCTTGTAGCTCAGGGTAATTGTTCAATAAGTTTTCATCTCCATGAACAAATGCCTTCAACACCTATAATCAAATGGTCAAATATCATTAAAAGACTAGTACACATGTAATTTGGAAGATTAAAATGTATATTCTATGATGGATCATAATTCCATATATTTGTGGTCCAAAAAAAAAAGTAATCTTGACTACTCTTCAAGTTTATTGCTACATAAGTTATGCAATAAGATGTGTGACCAAAAAAAAAATATATATAATATGCAATAAGATGATTCATCGAACAAAAATCGATCCATTACATATAGTAGGAACTCGATAACCACTAGACCATCATCATTTGGTTAAAAACAGAACTTACCATCGGTAATTCCTTGCAAAATATGAAATATCGAAGGCCCGCGATGAAATCCAAAAGGAAATGACCGCCACTAATATGGCAATGAACGTGAAGCGACATTTTACTTTTCACTTTCTTCCATTCCGCAACCACTTCGTCCCGGTACAATCTATTCGCCCATCCCTGCAACTGATGCAACCACATGCTAACAAATGTTACATATTCTGTTAAAACGTCACAAATTCTAGTTCCACAACTTTGATTGCAATATCTTCACACTTGTTGAATGTTAAGTACCTGAGGATTATTGATAGAATGAGAAATAGCCAGAGTTAACTTAGCCGTGATGTCACAATGAGTTAAAGTGTAAGTTCTTGGGAGTTTTGATGGATGCTTCTTCTCATCAACTCCTAAGAACAATACTTTCAATTTAGGAGCTTCAAAAATCGCTTGTCCAAATAATCTTGCAACCTTAAAACCATTTCCAAAGAGTAAAAATTAGTGAATCGAAGGAACTAAAGAAATAAAAGCATATGAACTAAATTCCAGAAACAGAAAAAATAGAGTCTATGAAAAGTAATAGATCATCGTTTTTGTTTTTTTTTCGAAAATTAAATAAGGTAATAGATCTTGAGGAAAATGATTGAGATTGTTACAGGAACAAGAGATTTGTTCTTCTTCGTAGATCTTCTAGTTGTAACAAAGTGTGAATTACTCCTCTGTTTGCCTGAAAAATCTGGTTTCAGTTTTGCTGGAAGCAAAAGATTTGCCATTGAACTACAACAGATCTCTCTTCTCTCAGAATTGTAGGTGCGAGAGAAGAGAAATAAGATTTCCATAAAAATAGAAACCTTATAAGGTACCATATTTTTCTATTTTCATTTTTTGTTGATGTTCGTTGCACATATTTAACACGTGAGTCAAGCAATACATTTCACCTTGTAGTACAGAGGAAACAGTTTGAACAAAAAAATAATAAAAGTAAAGAGGAAACAAAAATAATGCTCCTAATGATAAAACGATTTTTATTTCTTATTAACACTAAAAAATGTACTTTTATCTTCCTACTAATCAACTTTCCTAACCAAAGAGAAACAAATATTACATTTTCATGACAATCTATCACTTTAAGTTCTCCGAGTTAGGCATGAAATTTCCCAATTCGCCACCCGTGATATTCTCATCCGTTCCCCTATGCTTATGTTGATGCTGATAATGACGATCAGACCACGGTATCGAGCTGACCGTTGGAAAACAACAGTTGCACTCGTCACGACAAGGTAGCTCGGGGAGAGTTTCACTCTTTTTCTGGGCCCTATTTTTATCGTGGTGGTGGTGATGCCGCGTGGCTTCCCAAAGCGGACCCCAACATTCAACCTTGTTGTACTCCGGGATATTGGAATGGAAGTAAACCCACACCGGAGAATCTTGTAATTCAGGGTAATTATTCAACAAGTTCCCATCTCCATGCATAAAAGCTTCCAATACCTATATAAATCAAGAAATCCAAATATAATTAATATACCACATTGTTACATACCAAATCAATAGGTCCAATATTATCAATATACCACATGAATTTTCTAGGCCAAACTCTGTCCCCATACAAATTTCTCAATCAAGATATCCATAACAAGTTTGCGAAAAATTCGAAAAATTACCACGGGTAATTCTTTGTAAAATATGTAATATCGAAGCTTCGCGATGAGATCCAAGAGGGGGTGGCCTCCACTAATGTGGCAATGAACGTGAAGCGACATTTTTCCTTTCACTTTCTTCCACTCGGCCACTACTTCGTCCCGGAACAACTTATTTGCCCATCCTTGCAACTGGTGAAACCACGGACCGAAAAACTTACATTAGTCTCCTAAAACCCTAAACTGGGAACTTTATGGCGCTTAACAAACTTTACGGCTTACCTGAGAGTTATTGATGGATTGAGATACAGCTAAAGTTAACTTAGCGGTTACGTCACTATGAGTTAAAGTGTAAGTTCTTGGTAGCTTTGATGGATGTTTCTTCTCATCAACTCCTAAGAACATTACTTTCAATTTGGAGGCTTCAAAAATCGCCGGTCCAAATAATCTTGCAACCTTGAACCATTCAATACACAAAAACACATCAAATCTTCTATAAAGATTATTCAAATTCAATTGGAAAATGCCTAATTTGAGGCTTAATTATCGAGTTAAACCCTAAAAACAGAGCATAGAAACTAGATTAATGAATTATGAATCCATGTTTTTCCATAGATAGCAACATATCTTCAAAGAGGTGAATTCAAATCCAACAATTCACGAAATTAACAACAAGAACAAGAACTGTAAAAACAGAGTCAAGGAAAAAGTCTTACAGGAACAATAGATCTGTTCTTCATATTGGTTCTTGTATTGTTAACAAAGAGAGAGCTATTATTGCTCTGTCTCTCTAAAAAAGCAGGTTTCATCTTCGATGGTAGTGAAAGACTCGTCGCCAAACTAAACATCTTTGCTTAATGTTTTTTTTGCAATATCCGAAATCTGCAATAAACGAGATTGAAGAAGAAAAAACACACAATCTCTAAATACAAAAGAGACCCCTTTTGCAATCAAAATATCTCACGCTATTCTTGCGTGTTCGTACACTGTAACAAAATCAAAGCTTGTAACTTTGGAAAAAAAAAAGTAACAAGTTTGCTTTCGCTTTCGGTTAAGGCTTTTTTCTTCCGGAAGTTTAGTTTTTTTTTTTTTTTGTCGTTGTTGCGTGTTGAGTTGAACAATCTTTGATACGAGTTAAAAAGAAGGTTGCTTCGATTTCTAGAATTTCTCAGGCTCAAAATCTCTTTATGAAGAGGTGAAAGTGAGAGTGAGAGTGCCACGTGTTGTCCACCACTCCAGCTTCTTCACTGCATGAGGTGGCATGTGTCGTCAGATAAAGGTTTACACGTGGCGGTAATGAGTTGCTTCGGTTCTGTTTATCGGATGACTACCCACCGTTCGGGACAAAGCGACAAGCGGTTAGCTTTTCGGCTCTAAATTCGATTCCGTACGATTTATAAATTTGGAGAATTTTGAATTTTAACAAAACTGTTTGGATAAAACTTTCAGAACTTTTACACATGATTGAGGTAATTTAAAAAAAAAAACTTTATCTATTTCAAAGACACCAAATAATTATTCGATCTCTACTTTCATTCGTTGAAATAAATAATTTCAGTTCAAAGATATAAATTTTGTTTTCTTTATTCAAAAGAACTCAAGTAATTCATTTTGTGTCACCACCAACCGAAGACTATTGTCTAGTAACATTACCTTGAACTGAATAGAAATGTTTTTTTTTTTTTTTTTTTTTGAAAAAACTGAATAGAAATTTTCAAAAAAAATTTCCGCACAAAACAGAATTAAACAACATGAGATTACAAGTCTTACTATCAAAACCCAAAAAAAAACCACTAAAGCCGAGCTAAGGTAGTGTTAATTGTATCCGAAGAAATAGGTGACGTAACAGAGCTAGACGAATATGGAGACGGAGAGGGATATGTTTCTGGTTCAGGCAAAGAAACAGTTAGACCAATCAACAACTGTTTCTAAGCAATGTGAATGTATCTCACTGATTTTGCTTATTGAATCTTCTTCTCTCATTACTTCATTGATTACATCTATACTTAAAGCTATTAGCTATAGACTCTCATTGATAATACAATGATTTAATGTGACTCACATTGTCGAGAAGAGGTCCTTGACCATCACTATAAGCCTTTCTTGTGCTGATTATTTTATTGCTAAGATTGAAATTTCAAAGCTATAGACCTCATATTTAACAAAAAGACGTGCAAAACAAGTTAGGGTTGCTTCGTACCATCATAAATTTGGATCGGTACACATAGTTTTATTCGATTTCGGCACAAACATTACATAATAAAAAAACAACATTCTACTCATAAACTCTCACCAATCCAATAAACATATCACTCAAAGAGAGTTATTCTTGTATGACCCATGCTCAATCTCCGTAGCCTGAAGACATGGAAATAACAGAGTTATGTCCTAAAGACAGAGACGGCGACAAAGACCGATTTGAATTTGCCTCTACAGGATATGGGCCAGTAGTTGTTGACTCAGGCAAAGGAGTAGAGGAACAACTAAACCAATGAAGAACTTGATCTATACTTGGCCTTGTCTCTGAATTGTCATCAACACATAGCAGAGCAATGTGAATATATCTCAAAATTTCTCTTATTGAATCATGTCTTCCTTCTTCTATCATCACTTCGTGGATCACATTTATGGCTTCTCCTCTGTTCCAGCATCTCCGAACCTAAAGAAGAACACTTAAAGCCTTAAAATCATAGACACTGATTGATAATGCAGTGATTTAAAATGACTCACATAGTCGACAAGAAGACCTTGGTCACTAGTATAAGACTTTCTTCTGCTGATTATTGCTAAGATTACAACTCCAAAGCTATAGACATCAGATTTGAAAGAAACACGCCAGGTTCGAAAGTACTCAGGATCGAAACACCCTCTGTAAGGTCTGCAAAACAAGGTAGGATGCAATGCGGCAGTGCTTATGTCGTAATTTGAATATTTAAACTGTTTCAAGAATCCTAAGTTTATAAGTATTAACTAAAACTTCACTCACCTTTTACAGTAAAAGTGGGCTAACTCAGACACGGCTTGGCCTTCTTGCATAAGCATTGCCCATCTGAAATTTGAGATTTTCGGTTTCATCTCTGCATCCAAAAGCATGTTTATTGGATCAATGTCGCCGTGAAAGATCCATAACCCGCATTCTTCGTGAAGATAACGTAACCCTTGAGCTATCCCTCCAATGATGTTTCGACAAATCTCCCAAGTAAGTTGTGAACCTCTAAGTGGGTCTGAACCCAAAAAACAAAGAGCACAATCACAAGAAAACTTTCACGGGATTCCATCTCAAAACCAATTGAAAATTAATAAAGCTTTGGTATGCTACATTACTTATTCTAGAGGCTAACCGTATATAAAGTGATCGAGGCTTGAGCCAGAGGTAAATTCATAAACAAGGAAAAATCTACATCTATCTGGTTCAAAACAGAAGCCCAGCAGATGGATCAGATTCTTGTGCCTAAGCTTTGTCAAAAGCTGGACCTCATTGCAACTCTCTAGATAATTATAATCAAAATTTAGAGTCATGTCCTTCACTGCTATCTCTTGCCCACTTGGAAGCTTACCCTACAAAAATGTATTGTTTTCCCTTTTTTATTATTGCATCACAGACCAAAAAACCTTTTATATTGAAAAAAGCTTATGAACACAAACACACACGATACCTTGTACAAGGGGTCAGCCTCGTTTTGGCTTATCCTAACCGAGAATTCATCAGTTGCGACTCTAACAGTGTCGAAATCAATTTCGAAAACTCCAGAATTTGGAAACTGCGAGTTGATGAAAGACAAGTGAAAGTTTACAGATTTGTATCAATTGTGGTTTAATATATTAATTTGTGTACAGAGCTAAAAAAAAAGGAATAAGAGAAATCATACTAGTTCTGGTGTCCGTAGGGTTCTTCTTTTTCGCCGGAAAATGGTACGGAGAAACGCAGGGAGGACCATGTCAAAAGAAGATGTCAAACAAGAAAGATCGACGTGAGGGAGTTGACTATGTAGATTTGAGCCTTTTTTAATGTCTAATAAAAAGCTGACTTTGTCCGAATCCTATCAGTTGACCTATATAATGTTGATTGGTTTTTTTTTTTTTTTTCTAGTCTGGATTTTACAAATTATGAGAATTGTTACAAAGACGATTAACTTAGTTTCAAAGTGGATTGATGAACTCAGGACATATGATTCATACGGCTTCGGGATTAAAGGAGGGACATGTGAATACTAACTGTCCACGTACAAGTTGGATCATGGTTCCTTCCACTATAAACCATACTAGTTTGAAACTGTATGGCTCATATGGCTAGTATACCTTCGGTTCTTGGTTTATTAAGTTACAGGTAATTATAAGTAGTTTAATTCCATTTCGTATCATAATTTGAAAGGATTTTTTTTGTGTCAACTAATATAGTGGACTTATAAAAACTGATTTAATACCAATAAATCATTCTCACCAATCCAATAAACAAAGCACTCAAGTAGAGTTAATCTTATGCAATCATGCAGAATCTTCTGAACGTGAAGACATGGGTGACATAACAGAGATATGTCCTGGAGACACAGACGGCGACAAAGACTGATTTGTTTCTCCCTCTGCAAGATATCGATTACCAATTATTGTCTGAGGTAAAGGAGAAGAGAAACAGGTAAACCAATGGAGAAGTTTATCTAAACTCGGCCTCGTCTCCGGATTGTCATCGATACATAGCAGAGCAATGTGAATATATCTCAAGATTTCGCTTATTGAATCTTCTTTTTCTTCTTCTCTCATCACTTCATAGATTACATTGATGACTTCTCCTCTATTACAGCCCCTCAAAACCTTGAAAGGCGACAAGAAATATGAGAAATGAATCAATTTAAACGCTAGACGCACTTTTTGCTTTAATTTAAACTCACATATTTGATTAAAGGTTCTTCGCCGTCACCGACAGGCCTTCTTCTGCTGATGATCTCCAAGATGGTAACTCCAAAGGCATAAACATCAGATTTGACTGAAAAACACAATCGTTGAATGTTCTCTGGAGCTAAATACCCTCTGTAGATTACATCTCAAAATTTCTTATGTGTTAGTCTCTAGAGATCTTCAAAATAATATTTGTTCAATATGTTAAATCAATAATCTACACTTACACGGTACCAACAAGTATAGTTGATTCAACTTCGTATTCGTAATCTTGCATCATCCTAGACAATTCAAACCCCGTGATTTTCAGTTTCAAATCTGCATCCAATAATATGTTATTAGGTTTAATGTCACGGTGTACAACCCATAACCCGGATTCTTCGTGAAGGTAACGTAGCCCTCGAGCTATGCCTTGAACAATGTTTCGACAGGTCTCCCAACTTAGATGAGAAGCTCTATCTGGATTTGAAACAAAAATGATCATCAAATACTTTGAAACTAGCCAAGATTAGTATTGGAAAGGATCGATTCTTTCTAACCGACTATAAAACAATCGAGGCTCGAGTTAGGCATAAACTCATAAACAAGGCAATGTTGGTCTCGTTTAGAGCAGAAACCAAGAAGATTGATCACATTCTTGTGCCTAAGCTTTGTCAAAAGATTGATTTCATTATGACGGACTCCAACTTCTTCTAAAACATCAGATATCTATATTTCTTAATTCTCAAGAAGTTGTGAACCAAAGTCCGTAATTTCCTCATGGCCGAGACTAGAGCATGTAATATTAGTTTCATCTCAAGCGTCACTCAATCCTATAAGTAAACAATTTCGGCTCAAACAAAATAGAACAACAACATTCTATGCATAAACTCTCTCATCAATCCAATAAACAGATCACTCAAGCAGAGTTAATCTTAGGCGATTGTGCTCAATCTCCATAACCTGAAGACAGAGACGGCGACAAAGACCGATCTGAAATAACAGAGTTATGCCCTGGAGACAAAGACGGCGACAAAGACCGATTAGAATTTGCCTCTGCAAAATATGGATCACCAGTTGTTGGAACTGGCTCAGGCAATGGAATAGAGAAACAACTAAACCAATGAAGAACTTGATCTAAACTCGGCCTCGTCTCTGCATTTTCACCAATACATAGCAAAGCAATGTGAATATATCTCAAGATTTCGCTTATTGAATCTCGTCCTTCTTCTTCTCTCATCACTTCATGGATCACATCTATTCCATCTCCTCTGTTCCAGCATCTCTTGACCTAAGAGAACACAACAAATATGATTTAGGGAAACACTTAAAAGAACTCATAGAAACATTTGCTTTTAAGTAATCTCACATTGTGAATTATTAGAGGTTCTTCTTCGGAATGGATAATAGCTCTTCTTCTGGTAATGATCGTCAAGATTGTAACTCCAAAGGCATAAACATCAGATTTGACAGAAACACGCCCGGTTCGAGCGTACTCTGGATCTAAATACCCTCTGTATATATGTTATTTACGTGTATCAGTCTTTATAGTAACTTTAAAAACACTTTGTCTTTATAATGTTAAAATCAAAATCACTACTAAACTTGACTCACATTGTACCGGCAACACCAGTTGATTCTCCTTCGTTTTCGCTATCTCGCATAAGCCTTGCCAATCCAAACCCCGCGATTTTCGGTTTCAAATCTGAATCTAATAGAATGTTTGTAGGGTTAATGTGGCGGTGAAGGACACTTAATCCAGATTCTTCATGAAGGTAACGTAGCCCTCTAGCTATGCCTTGAATAATGTTTCGGCAGGTTTCCCAATTTAGCTGAGAACCTCTATTTGGATCTGTGAACACACATTTACCACAATGACTAATGGGTCAGAGCTTGAAATAAGCCGAATGTAACAAAAAAAAATAAAGATAACTCAAATCTTGTCAAACCGAATATGAAATGATCTAGGCTTGAGTTAGGCATGAACTCGTAAACAAGGAAATATTCGTCTCGTTTAGAGCAAAAACCAAGAAGATTGATCACATTCTTGTGCCTAAGCTTTGAAGAAAGAATGATTTCGTTATGAAACTTTCCCTCAGTTCTAATGGAGGTTTCACTCAATCTCTTGACCGCTATTTCTTGTCCGCTTTGAAGCCTACCCTGAAAATCAAGAAGAAGATGTTTTTCTTACAATTCCACACCAAACCCCATGAAAAGAAACAAACAGAAATATAACACACGGATCCAAATTTGAATTTGTAATGGAGATCTAGATTTCCTAGTTACCACCATTAAAAAAAAAAATGGGAATGAATAAAAGACACGACCTTGTAAACATAGCTAAACCCGCCACGCCCAACAAGATCTGAGAAGTCATTAGTTGCAGCTCTAATGGTTTCGAAATCGAATTCGAAAGCTGTCGAATTTATCTGACACAAGTCAGTAGATTTCTTCTTTCTTCGTCGGAAAATGGTGTCGAGAAAAGAAGAAGCTGCCATGGCGAAGACGAAGACGAAGACGAACGTTTTCTCTGAATTTTTTTCTCAATGGGATTCTAATCATAAATTCAGAATGGACCCGAAGTGTTGACTTTGACTTTTTTTTTTTTTGGTCGTCAATCTTTTATCATTCATTGCTTTTAAGAAACAGAGCATACATTTTCAATATGACTCAGAGCACATTTTGCTAGAGAGTCAGCAAGAGTATTCTTGGTCCTTTGAACATGGTGAAATTCGATAAACAGGAACCGAGATCGTAGCTCTAGAATATCTTGAATAATGCCGAAGGCTTCCTTAATGAGCTAGATTGATTAACTGCTCCGATAATGATTTGCGAGTCGGAATGAAATACAATCTTCTCGATACCTCGTTCGATAGCTTTGGTGATAACTAGTCTCACCGCCATAGCTTCCGCAACGAGGGGAGAGTTAACATTACGGTCTGCTACCGCTCCTTGTACCACTGTTGCTAAGCTTGTCCCTGTTTCGTCTTGAGATTGGAACCGATTTTCTTACTTTCAGACCAAGCACCATCCGTGTAGCAGAAGATAACGTCTCGGGGGTAACTGTGTGTACTTGCAGGACTAGTGAGCTGAGATGGGATTGATCTATCCGTCCTTTGCGCTTCTTGCCATTCCCGAGCTTCAGCCAATGCTTTAGACGCAGTTTCGTCTTCGGAGATTGTCTATTTTCGAAAATCTTCTTGTTCCTTGAGATCCAAATATTCCAATAAAACCCATGGGAATATTGGTCCATTGATGACTCCCACCGGCGGTAGTTTGTTACCAGTTTTTAATCCGGTTCCAAAGCTAGAAATACTATGAGGGTCAAACGTCGATGAGAATGGTATATACTTCCAAACTTTTGAAGCAAAAGGACAGTGGAACAGGAGATGGTTAGTGGTTTCTTCTCCTCCGCAGTGGATACACCCGGTGCTAATACTAATTCCTCTTTTTTCCCAAGTTTACTCCAGTAGCAATCGCATCCAAACCGCACTTCCATGAACAGTTTTAGTTTTGGAGCCACTTTTTCCTACCATATATCTTTATTCCAATCCACAAGTCTATCAGTGGTTTCATCTTGGTTCCACGCTTGAGACTCAGCTAAGTAATACCCCGATTTGACCGAATATAAACCGGATTTGCTTGGTAGCCAAGCTATTTTGTCCGCAGCCCCTGTCGTACTTGGTTTTAAACAGAGGATTTCATCAATGAATTCAGGGAATATCTCTCTAATCTTCTCCTTATCCCATTCTGTTGAATCAACCATGAAGAGATCAGCCACTTTAAGATTTGCACTCCCTTCAGTATACGGCCCAAATGGTTTTATACTTTCCATTGGTGATATCCATGAGTCTTGCCATACTCTTGTAGATTTACCGTTGCCAATGTTCATTACCAGGTTCGGTTTAATGAGATCTCTTCCGATGAGAATTCCCCGCCACCCATGGGAACATGCCGATACCGGTGCCACTTCAAGGAAAGGTATTGAGTTACAATATTTATCTCTTAGTACACGGCTAAGGAGGCAATCCGGATTGTTGATGATTCTCCAGCTTTGTTTGGCAAGGAGAGCGTCGTTAAAGTTTTGAATGTCCCGGAAGCCGATTCCTCCCTCTCTTTTTGATCTCGTAAGTTTGGACCATGCAATCCAACACATATTTTTCTTCTCCGGGCTTGAGTCCCACCAAAATCGGGTAAGAACCGATTGAATCATTACCATCTTTCCGGCATTGGACAGGAATTTAGACGAATAGTTATTCGCTTTTTGTTTTTATTCGGTCCACGATTATCGTAAAGAGATCCTTTTTTCGCCTTCCAAAATGTTCCGGTAAACCCAAGTATTTCCCAAGTCCACCTTCATTAGCAATACCAAGATCGTTCTTTGCTCTATCTTTGGCTTCTCTTGGTGTTTTTGACGAGAACGTGATCGAGGATTTTTGCCCGTTAATCTTTTGTCCAAAAGCTTTTTCGTATTTGCCGAGGATATCTGTTAAAGCTTTGCAATCGTATTTGTTTGATTTGCAAAAAAACATGGTATCATCGGCGAATAAGAGCTGATTTATCCGAGGACTTTGTCTAGCAACCCGTATACCTTTAAGGTATCCACTGTCTTGTGCATTTTTACATAGACCCGTGAGAACTTCTCCGCAAAGTATAAATAGGAACGGGGATAGCAGATCTCCTTGTCGAATTCCCCGCGTTGGTTTAACAAACTCTTGAGCCGATCCATTTATAAGGAATGAAAACGTTGGTGTGGAGATACATTGGTAGATGAGTCTTGTCCACTTGTCATCGAAGCCTAACCGTTCAAAAACCAAACGTACAAAGTCCCATTCGACTCGGTCATACGCTTTGCTCATGTCCGTTTTCACGGCCATGGAACAATGTTTCTTGGCCCCGGAGGTTTTAAGGTATTGTAATACCTCATGTGTGATCAACACGTTATCGGTAATAGCTCTTCCCGGAACGAAGGCGGATTGATTTTCGGATATGATACTATCAAGGATTGGTGATAATATCTTTGTTAGAATCTTGGAGATGATCTTATAGTAGACATTGCAAAGCGCAATCGGTCTATAATCCGATACTCTTTTCGGTCCGTGGATCTTTGGGATAAGGCAGATATTTTAGGAATGTTTATTGTGGAGAAGAACGTTTGCACCTCGGATAAGATGGCTGGTCCCACACTCACCCAATTGGTTTGGAAGAAGCTAGCGGAAAAGCCGTCCGGCCCCGGTGCTTTATCCAGGTGAATAGAGAAGATTGAGTTACAGACTTCCTCTGCGGTTGGTTCGGCCGTGAGCTTAGCATTAATCTCATGCGTCACTCGGGGCGTCAGTGCTTGCTTAACTATCTCTTCTCTTTCTGATGGTAAGGACTTGAAGAGGTATTTGTAGTATTTTGTAATTATGCCAGTGATTTCTGATTCCTCATGAAAGCTTTGTCCCTCTTCATTTTCAATAATTGAGAACTTGTTAATAGCTTTTCTTCCCCTTGTGACTGAATGGAAATAATTCGAATTCTTGTCCCCAAGTGTGAGCCATAATTGACGGCTTCTTTGTCCCCAAAAGGCTTCTTCTTCTTCATATGCAGCTTGGAGTTCTATGGTGAGGGCTTTTATAGCGAGTTCATCTGCCTCAGACTTTGCGAGTTCGATATCAAGCCTTTCTTTCCTGTCCTCCATGATCTTTTGAAATTGCACTTCGACTCGCACTAATGCGTTGTTCCACTGATTGGTTTGGATAGGATGACCAGACCTTGGCAATGAGTTATTTGATCTCAGCGTTTGTAGCTAGCTTTCGGTCATACGGGAATAAACCTCTCTTCTTCTTGATTGATGTATCGAAGATCGTGGGAAGCGGTCGATGATCCGAACCGTCAAATCGTAGATAGAAACTTCTTTCAGAGGGAAAAAGCTCAGCCCATTTACTGTTGGAGAGCGCACGGTCTAGGCGGCAGTGAACCAAGTGTTTGTTTCTCCAGCCTCTCCATGATAGGTAGTTTCCTGCGTATCGAAGATCGTAGAGGTCTCCTTCTGCCATGAAGCTTCTAAAGTCTCCAAAAGACCCTTCCGTTCTAGTTATGCCTCCCGTCTTCTCATCATTACTAAGAATCTCATTGAAATCTCCCGTGAAGTACCAAGCATCATCTCTTGAATTGGCTACGAGTGCTAGCTCATCCTAAATAGCTTTCCTCTTTTGGTGATCGGGTTCACCGTAAATGAAGGTTGCATAAAAACGGTTCTTCTTGGATTTAATAATAGTATCAATATAGTGTTCACATGATCTGAGTATTTCTACATCAAATTCAGGTTTCCAGAATAGAGCAAGCCCTCCCTTCCCCGGGTTAGATGGCTGGACAAGTTTTTGGTGATTGAAACCCATACACTTTAACATCTTGAGTACTATATCATCGGGGTTTTTTGTTTCGCAAAGGAATAAAATGCCAGGTCGGTTTTTCTTCTTTATCTCCTTTAATCTTCGAACTGTTGAGGAGTTCCCCATTCCGCAACAGTTCCAACTCACAATGGCTACGGAAGAGGAGGAGGATAGAGCCGAAAATCCATCACTTTCTTTGACATTGTCGGAACCAGAGTAATCTTAGGGGGAATGGCACTTGCAGATGCCACATTCGACCCAATGTGTGTATTTGTTGGTCCATTTTGGAGACGGGCTTGATTAATCATTACCTCATTTGGAGGCCCATTAACAGATTGTTTCTTGGTAGTGATTCTTCTCCTCGGAGATTTCTGGACGGTGGCTGCAATGGCGATGTCCCCTGTCTCTTTTTCAACGGCGGCCGCCCACGTTTTTTCTTTGTGATTATTTCTGGTGGGTTTAATTGAGGGATCAGGAGATAAGTCCCGTTGTACTTCGTCGTTATTCACCGTTGGAGTGATTTTGTTCAAATCTTGATTGAGTTGCGAATATGTCAGAATATTTGTTGCCGTCGATTCCATGAGTCCTTCAGCTTCTCCATCAAAGACTCTTTGTCGATGGGCCTCTCTTTCTATGGGGTTCTCTACTTTGACGTAATTAATGGTAACGTCTTGTAGTTCCTCCATGATTAACTCCATCGTCAGTCCTTGCGGCGGTGGTGGAGGGGGCGATAATCCATCGAATTCCAGGTTTCTCTCCAGGGGAGGTCTTCGGCTTCGAGGAGTTTCAAAGGTAGCTAGAGGGTTTTTCTCTGTCGACGATCTAACTTCTCTCCAATGCATTTGGGGAATCTGGGGCCCTGGGATCATTGGCTTTGGATGGTTAGCCTCTGCCTCCATCGGATATGCTTCTCCTCTGTTGTTGCTTGATTCCCCAGTCCTTTCTCTATGGCGAAATTGATATTCCGAGGAGGACCGGCCTGTGTATTGAATATGACGGTTGTACTCAGGTGATTTCCTTTGCCTTCTTGCGGGTGATCTTTCTCTTGACCTTCTTGAGGAGATTCTTTTGCCAAAGGGTCTCCCGTATCTATCACGTCTATTGTGAAAAGGGAGCTTTTCTTCTCCTTGTGGTTTCATCACTGGTTTCGTCTTTGTTGTCAAGTCCTCTCTGGCCCGTGCCAAGGGTTCCAGGTTGGCTTGTTTTCCGCTCTTTGTCCCCTTAGGACAGTCCCGTTCCTCATGGGTAATGCAGAAGCATTTTTTGCAGTGATTCTTAAGTCTCTCATAGAATAGAGAGACTGTTGCTTCAATTCCATGGTCAAAATCGATGATTGTTTCCTCGATAAGAGGCTGCAAACCATCCACACAGACACGGATTCTTGCTGAGGTTTTAGAGACCTCAAGGCCCTCGATTTTACCCAGAGCTTTTGCAATATCCCTGACCATAACATCCTTAAGGTAATGCAAAGGGATACCCTTAAGTTGAATCCAAAAGGGGATTTCCGAGGGGAACTGGGGAAAGATGATGGGCTCCCATTTTTGAACGATGATCATCTAATTGGAGTAATGGTATGGTCGGTTTGTCAAGACTTTAACTAGGTCCTCTTCATGAGTGAATCTGAACTGAAAACAGTTGTTACCGAGGTCTGAGCCAATGACTTCGCCTTGTTGCTCCCATATTTTGGCAAAGTAAGAGATCATAGCCCACATTCTTTGTTCCTTGGGGTTAGTCAGCCTTCCACTGAGAGTGAGATTGTTTTCTTGGACCAGATCTGAAGTGTCCATTTGAGGAGCCTTGATTCTCTTTCGTGGAGGAGAGTCCTTTCCTTCTAAAATTGCTTTTCCTTTTGCTGCGTAAGAGTGTCGTTGATTCATGGTTCTTCCGGTGCAGGGATTATGCTTGTCTTGATATCGGAGATATAATCTGGTTGAGGCGATGAAACCTTATGCAGTGGTTAGCAGAGGTGTCGGTTGTCGAATTTTCGGCGGAGAGGAGTGTTGTATCGGCGACAATTTGCTGGAGAGTCTTGTTGGAGATATTCCTTACTTGCTGGGCTTAAGAAGTTGATTTTGGTTGGGTAGGTTCCCAAAACAGACGAGCCTTGATGCTGGTATCCATGGCCGGAGATTGGTCAGGTTCCGGTAGACTTAAAGTCACCGTCGGCCTGCCGGAGTGTCCTCGGAATAGACTATCCGATTTATTTTTGGGTGATTTTAGTAGTTGGGTAAGTTGGTAAAAAGATGATTTTGAATTTTTATCTAAAATGGGTAAGATGAAGAGTAACACACAGCGGTTAAAAGAAAGCTCTGGTGGGTAAGTTTTGTGTTGACTTTGAATTATATTGTTCCAGTTTGACATTTTTGGGTCTTCTTAATTTTAATTCAACGGGTAATTGTTTTTTTTTTTTTTTTTTTTTAAGAAATGTTATTTTAATTTATTACAAATATTGGTTTATACTTATCTATATAATAGAAAACCCAAACAAATGATTATTTTTTTGGTGTGTCCTTGTTTTGAAGGATTGCGTTTATTCGAAGGGTTGTGTTTTTTTGCAAAAAATCTGTTGGGTGGTTATTTCTAAAATTGCGTCTTTTCGAAATAATCGTTTTGTCAAGAGTTACGTCCTTTATTATAATTGTTTTGTTAAGAGTTGCGTCTTTTCGAAATAACCGCTTTATGGTTATTTTTAAGAGTTGTGTCTTTTCGACACACACATATATATATATATATATATATATATATATATATATTTTAACTTTTTATCCCGTTGAACATTTTTTTAATCATCCCTACTTATTCTATAATTTAGATGAAAAAATTTCGTTCTATTATATTCAAATTATTCAATAATATTGTCTTTTTACTATTGTAGAGGTTTTAAAAATTCTTGATTTGTGTAAAGAATTTTGGTTTCCTTTAGGTAATGCAGATTTATAGCAAATTTTAAATATTAAAGTCTAATATTTTTGTAACTCTTTTTTTCGGAAAAGGTTTAATAATTCTCTACGAAAACATTGATTCTTTATATTTGAAAGCAATTTTTTGGGTTGTATACATCGAAATATTAAAACCGCGTCAACAATGTTACAAATTAGGAGGATGAAAAATTCTTGAACCAATTGATCGTTGTCTTATATCTATGATTCTTTTACTAGCATTACCAATATAATGGATTTAACACACTATCTTATAGTATCCATCAAAAGAAATCCAAATATCAAAACAAGAACATTTTATATGGTATATATATTTTACTCGTTATTTTATTTTGGAAATGTATTCCATTTTTTCGAAAGTAGATATAGATTACAACTATAGTTATTGTATCATGATGCCTCACCAACAAATATCCATGATAGATATTTTGAAAACCATAAACTGAAAATAACCGTTTTTGGATATTTGAAAGGTTGTGTCCTTTGGAATTCCTCTAGTAGAGTCGTGTCTTTTGAGTCGTGTATGTCTTTTCGAAAAACTCATATATATTTCTTTCGTTTAGCATTTAGTTCATTTATGGTTATCAATTTTAAAACTCTTTCAAAGTATTATAATGATACAAAATATCGTATTATTATTTTAAAATTATTATTAATTTTTTTTAATCTTTTTAGTATTACAGAAATTCCTAAAACTTTTGATTTGTGTGAGTAAATTTGGGATTCTTATGATCATGCAAATTTAATGATTAGTTTTATATATAAAAATTTGATGAAATTTCCAACTATTTTTTTCTCTGAAATTGGTGGTTCATGTATTGCGTTTTTAAATTTAGGAATTCTATAATGATCCGAAAAAAATATATTTGGACTGTGACTTTTCTTAAAAAAAAACTATTTAGTAATTATTTTTAAGAGTTGCTTCTTTTTGATAATACCGTTTCATCGAGAGTTGCAGTTTCATATAACCGTTTAATGGTTATTTTCAAGGTTGTGATTTTTCGTAAATAATAACCGTTTAGTAGTTATTTTCAAAAGTTGCGTCTTTTCGATATAACCGTTTCGTCAAGAATTGCGAATTCTGAAAACCGTTTTAAAGTTATTTTTGAGGGTTGCGTCTTTTTTTATAGATATATCCGCTTTATGATTGTGTCCTTTAAAAAATAACCACTTTATAGTTATTTCCAAAAATTACGTCTTTTCGAAATTACCGCTTATGGTTGCGAATTCTGATAAACGTTTTAAACTCGTGTCTCTTTGACTTATAATCTTCTTATCTTTACCTACATTAATTATTATAATGTACTAGATGATTATTCTCTAAATCATCACTTTTTTTTCTTTACATTTAAAATTTAATATACGATATTTTTCCCTGCGATTTCGCGGGGTTTCGAGTCCTAGTAGTTTGTACTAATAAATGGAGTAGTATTTTTAGTTAAGAAAAAAGTTGTAGATTCTTAATTAAAATGATGGTCTATAGACTCTATATATATATATACAGTAAACATATTGTTAAAATACAGTAACATAATACAATTGCTTTGATATTTATGCAAATACTTTAAACGACCATAAACATAATTAGATAATTGGAATTTATTTGGGTTTTGAAAGCTGTTAGGATACAAAATACACAAAAAGGGAGTTAATATACAGTAATCAACATACATTTTCTCCCATGGAAAAGAGAAGACATAATATGTAAAGTTGTAAAAATGGTAAGGTAAATATATGTGTAATTAAACATTAGTTTGGAGGAGAGTTTTTTTTGGAGTGTCGAGTCTCGGGAGGTCCAATGAACAAATCAGTCACCACTTCCATTTCATTGTCATCATCTATGTCCACTTCTGATGTTGATGGTAATGATGTTCTTGCTGTTATTGTTCCTCCTCTTTCCTTCTCATACTTTAGTTCACACATTCATCAATTTAAAATTTTCGTTAAATATAAGCAGATCTTTTCATAACAGTAATTACATAACAAACCAGTATGTTACTTCTAAAGAAAAATGTTTTAATAATAATTTGTACCTTCTCCATCAAAATTTTATTTTCTGCAGTGAGGTTCCTCTCCTAAAAACAAAAATGGTTTAATTAAGAGAATGTTTTGGTTAGTACTTGTTGTATGGTAATACACTTGTATATAGTTATTTTATTCATATGAAAATGCTAGAGGTGTACGAGTTTTACCTTTTCTTTTAACTTCTCTATTTCTTCACGTAATAATTGGTACTGAATTTAAGAAATAAAATAGTTAGATTAACTGTTTAAACTATACTAATTGAGATATATTTTAAGATCTCTCATTTTATAAGGAGTCTTGGAACCACCCTATCTTTCACATGTATATGCATATTGTTTTTTAGGTTGAACCCATGATTACATGTAATTCAGGATTACATAATCTGATAATTATCTCATTTGATAAATGATATTAGACAAAAATAACATGCTTTCTATATTGGCCGGAAGAAAAAAAAAACATATCGTATCAAACCACCACAACCGACTTTTTCTTTCGTATACACGAATTTGAACCGGAATTATCACACGACATGACCATTAGTAATATGCATATTCTTAAATATCAAAGAAACAACAAAATATGACGAGGGTAACTATTTTCGTACGAAATGATATGTAAGTTACCTTTTTGGCTCTTATTTTGGTTAAGCTTCGTTCCAATTGATTCTCCAATTGTTGTAACTCCTCAGTAGAAGATGCGTCAAGTCCTTCTCCCATCAATTTTCTGCAAATGTAATGTTTTCTCACCACAATCTTTAAATAAATACGGCAATTAGACACCTACATTGTCTAATTTTACATTCATAAAAAGTGGCTTTTTTTTTGTTTAGTTAACTACCTTGTCGAAATCTCTAGTTGTTCGATCTTTCTCGCCAAGCCATAGGTTTCATCTTTCGCTTGCTGTCAACAAATATCATGTGACAGTAACGCAAATTTAACAATCCATATGCAAATTAAAGAACTCTTTCACAATTGCAAAAAAATGAATAATGATTGAGTAACCGTGACAACAAAAAATAAAGAAAAGTTTGTTTACCTGTGAGTTTTCATTTCTTTTATGGTTAGACCCGAGATCTTGTATTCGCTTTTGATACCGTTCTACTGTTTTTGTTATACTGTAAATTCAAATACAAAATTAATATTTCAAATCAAATAAGAAGCACAAATCGAAACTAGATTTCTCAAGCATTGACTATAATAAGTGGAAATGGTAACATATTCACCCCAAGCATATACCAACAAATCAGAAAGAGAAATGGATAATATCCATCATAGCATTCCAAAACAACATAACCATTTCATAGTAAAAACGTCAATAAATAAAAGATAAATAAAATGTTGAAAGTAGAAGCAAAGAGGTGGTCTAGTAGTCATGTGCATATTGCCTAATTAAGTAATTAAGAAAGTGGTTAACATGTAGATATGTGATTATATAGCACCTAGTTAATTGTGATTAACCCCTCTCGGCTTGCTTAAAGAGAAACTAAATTATCATTTAATTTTTGGTCTAATAAAGTAAGTGCATAGAATTAAATAATCACATGATAATTTATAAGTACACATAAGAATATAACAAAATAGAGACTAAGAGATAACATAAAAAGAATCAACATATACTGATCTAGACACATGCTAATGACTCCTTCACTGTCATCACTGAGCTAAAGGTCTTTGTACTATATGTGGGTGAAAAGTGTAGCAAATGCTTCTTTGTTACCACCATATACAGTACATACATACATTTACAAAGATACATGCATCGACATATATACACACATTCATAATTTTATTCTGCCACTCCACTTATATGCCAGATTCATAACTTGTGTATAAATTAATATAGTGATGTACACATAAATGAGTAGAAAATGTTTCAAAAACGTATGTATAGTAGCTACTAACGTACATATTACATATATATAAATGTGCATCCATGATAATGATATTTTTTTTTGGAGAAAGAATATACTACATGATAATGATATACATGTATAATTATGCAATGTCTAGCATCCCGTGAGATCAATGTGAACTCCATTGATTGATTCATATACAAATTAAACTATAACAAAAGCCATGCATATATATATGTGTGAATATAAATAGCCTAGTCTCATATTCTTAGAGAAAACTTTCGTAAAGTACATTTAATCAAGTATACTTACACAGCACATGTGCTTGAGAGTTTTTATATACATATAGCATATATATTTATGCATACCGTACATATAATATATATTGTATATTGTAAGTATTTGTATATATGAATGTATGTGTGTCAGTGTGTGTATGCCGTATGCGTGTGTGTGTGTGTTCGTAAATTCTCTATGCATTTTGAAAAAACACATGCAAAAAGTATTAGGGACAAAAATTCCGAGTTGGAAGAAAATCTAAGAAATATATAAGGGATATGAGTCAATCCACTTATTGCCACTTGATTATGAGTTGGAAGCCCATATTCTAACTTGGTATCAGAGCCCACAATCCACAGAATCCAACCCGATCTATAATTGATCTGACCCAAAATTGGTCCATCGATTCTTGCCCAAATATTATGAAATTAACGGCCAAAGAACCATCATCTCGAAGGGCGTATTAGGGATAAAAGTCAAACATCAGAAGTTGGAAATGAATCTAAACAATATATAAGGGATATGAACCAATCCAATCATTGTCAATGGGTTATGATGTTGGAAACTTCTAAAGAAGGAAATATTTTTTATTTCCAAATCTGGTAAATAGGAACCAAGTAAAAATAGAATCTCTATCTAAAATGAGACACCTTTTCCTAATTTGAGTATGAACGCTATATAAGCTCAAACGTATTCCTACATATATAGACCTATACAAGTAACTAGCATTAAAGGTTGGCTCTTCTTTGTCAGAACGATTTTTTACTATCCTTTATTGATGCATCCAACTATCTCATAAATCCATTTCTACGCTGATTTAACTTTTTTTTTTTAATCTTTTTGCAGTTCCATGGGAATTTTTTGGCCCATGTGCACGTTTTTAACAGTGTCGCATCAAATACTTTCCTTTTCTTATCTACCTGATTTGTTTTTTTTTTTTTTGGGTAAATGTACCTGATTTGTTTTCTCTCTAATTATCAATTGAGCCTACTAGCTAAAAACAAAAACCAAAATGGACAAACTAAACATGGATTCATATTCAAAAACAAAAACAGCTATATGCATTTGTAAATGCGTATATACATAAAACTTATGGAGATCACCTGGAGGAGCTAGAGAACTCATAAAGTTTGCCTCTAGGTGAGAATATAATTAGGGCAACTTCAGCATCACAAAGGACCGATAATTCAAAGGCTTTCTTCAATAGTCCATTTCTTCTCTTAGAGAAAGTCACTTGTCTGCTTGTTGCATTCTCTATCCTCTTCATCTCTGTCTTTCCCCTCACCATTCTTCTATTAACCCTAATTCTTGAATCAATTACTTTAATTAGAGTTTAACTTGCCTTCTCTTTCCATGACATTTAAATGAAACAAGAAAATAAAAATTGAACCTAGTTACTTGGTTTCAGTCAAAATAGTAGCTAAGAAAGAAATTAGATGAAAGAATTATCCATTCTTGAACAAAAAAAAAGACGAAGTCCATTCTTAATTTCGAAATAGAGAGATTTCTAACTAACAACATCAGATTATTACGAGAGCAACAAACATAAAGAACAAAGATAAGTTCACTTTTCTAGTATATATAGAAGAGATCAGACAGAAAATTTCGACTGACAGGAAAAAGAATTACCCTTTTTTTTTTTGTGTGTATGCGTTTGATTGATTGATTTGGGCCTCTAAGGAAGAGAGAGAGAGAGAGAGAGAGAGGGAGAAAGAGAGTCTGAGGGAGAGAGTCGGTAGGAGAGAAGTGAAAAATTATTGGAAACCCTAAATTTATGAGATGGGGGAGCCAATGACAAAAAAAAGTAGATTTTTTTTTATGCTTACTTGAACTGAATATATTATATCTTTGAGGGATTTTTTTAGATATTCTATCTTTTTCCATTTTTCCCCACACCTATGATAATGTCTATAACCCTAGACCAAATTGCTTAATTAAAGTATGCTTAACTATAGAAACATCATTACAATATACTCTTTCTTCTTTTGGTTAAAATTTGATATTTTAAGAGCAAAATTATTGGTGGAGAATAAATTCCAGTGCCGCATAGTTAAATTAAGAGAATTTTTTTCTCCTTTGTCCTTTGGAACGTAATTTTGTGTGTGTGGCGTTGTACTTGTACATATATGCTTATAATTAATATAAGATAGAAAAAAGATTGAAATAACATGTTAAGATCAATTAACCTCTTTTACAACAAATATATGTATACAAAGTCTTTAGTTTGTTCTTATTTTCTGGTTTTTGTCATTTCTAGTAATATTTAAATGATGCCTCCTTTGGGGAGAAAAGAAAATGAATAAAATCAGGTTAAAAAAAATGTGTACGTAATCACTGATCACAAATTTACCTCATCATTACCGTAATTACATAGATAACGTGGATTTAAATTCGGTTGAAATGAAGACACGTGTCCATAATTACCAACAACCTACAGATCCGGGATCAGTCAAAGTGGATTAAGCAAATGCACTTGAAGACAGCAAGCAACCTTGTCGGTTGCCAGCTCCTCTGGGACATAATCTTCAAACTCGCCGTTTCATCTCCATAACCAAAAAAATACATACTCGCTCTATTTTTGAAATATTGATTTTTTAGGGTTTTTCTTTATTTTTGAAAAATTGATTTTCTACAATTTACTTTATGCTTTTAGGTTTTAACAAGTGATTAAATAATTTTTTAATCAATTAGAAAGAGAAAAGTGGTATGATGTAATTAATATAATTATTATAAAACAAAAAAGTAAGTCAAAAAATAAAAATAAATAATTAGCTTAAATAAATATTTATTGTGTTTTAATATATGTGAAAAATCAAAAACATCAATCTTAAAAATAACAGAGGGAGTATAAATTTACTTTCTTTTGGGTAAAATGAGATAGAAACATATAAATACAAGTGTAGATAGTGATAACACAAATTAGATCAGTGACTTATAGATGAAATAGAAATTGTGCAAAGCAAAACTCACTCAAAAATGTTTTTTTTAAGTGGTTGTATTAAGCAATTTTTTGTTCAAACAATTTTCTCAAATTTTGTAATTAGGGTATAACTCGTCTACGGAGATGCACAAATTCCATTTTATTGATTATATATATGCGAATATGATGAGTCAGATTGGTCACTCCGTTTAAAAAGAGCGGTTAAAATTTTTTGAACGGTTGAACTGAAGTTCGTTTGAAAAGAGATGGTTAAATACAGTGCTTAGAGAAAAGGGTTCGGTAACAGAGAGCGGTTGAAAAATAAGTTTGATTGGTAACACTAGAGCGGTTGAATAGTATAATTAAATAAAATTATGTAATTAAATGTTGGTTCTATAATTTAGAAATATATATATATATATATATATATATTCACAGATTCACATAATATAATGCTAATCATTTATCTTTCTAATTAGGATAAAAATTGAAATAATTATATATGATTACCCTGTAACAAACCTGTAATTTAAAATAAATCATATATAATAATCTTAATTTGTTAAATGGTTTAGGTAGTGTCAAAATTTTGAAAAATAATTTCATGCATTTTTGGTAAGTGTTAAATTATATAATGCAACTTTTTTTGTAAATATTTTTATCACGTACAAAAAAAATAACAACCCAAAACATTTTTTCTACATGCAAACGCCTTATATCACTATCTTTTGAGATTCTCGTTTCAACCGCCCATTTTTAGCCAATAATCACGTTTACAACCGCTCGTTTCAATCGCATGTTTCAATCGCTCGTTTCAATCGATCGTGTGAATGGTAACCACTAAGCGATTCAATCGTCCTCTACGTCCAAACGCTGCTACGTACCAATCTGACACGTTGACTGCATTAGATTAGATATACGTTGCTTACATTAGAAAAAAATGAAGATGTATCAACTATTGGTATAGATACTGCTACAGCTCACGAACACAATACACAAGGAGTTTTCTTCTCAAAACTTCACTAGATTGATATGATAAGTTAACTTACACGTCACTCACCGTTCTTTTCAATCTTAGCCTTAGTTTTCAAAGATCAACACATGATCTATGAACCTCTCACTATCCTTTAGCCCATTTGACTAGGATCTTCTTTAATGAAAAACCCTAAATCCCCTTTGCTAAAGACTATAATTTTTTCTGTTGTGTTTTCTGCACATACCACAACCAACTCCCTATATATACCTACAAGAATATTCTCAGATTTGTTAAGATCTTGAATCTTTCCAAATCTTCTATATCTTCTTTAAATCATTCTACAATATTTACATATCTTTTTCTTCATGTAAATATCTTCTCTAAATGATCATCTTCTGCCTCCTTTAATTTCTTCTTTAGTCAGCAACTCCTATGTCACGTTTCAGCTCCATAAGCCCATCTTCTCTAAACCCAATTCCTATGTACTTGCTTCAGCTCGGGTTGTACTACATCTTGTACAACGATTGATACGAAACACTACAAGAAAACAGAGAAGTTGCGACGCTCAATGGCGTCACAAAAGCGTCGCAAAACAGGTGTTTGCGACGCTTTTATGACGAAACAAAAGCGTCGCTAAAAAACCGTCGCAAATCTAAACCGTCGCACATTCGTCACAAATTTGTGACGCTTTGGAGACGAATAAAAAAACGTCACAAATTTGGATGATTTTGGGACGACCCTAAAGCGTCATAGATATGCGACGGTTTAGTGACGATACAAAAGCGTCATATATTTGTTACGAAATTGTGTCTCTCTTATTCAGTCATAAATTAGCGACACTATTGTGACGGTAAAATTCGTCACAATTGCGACGAATTTGTGACGCCATTTCATAGATTCTTTTGCTCTTATTTCATCACAAAAGTGTATAATTTGTGACGATTTTGAAATGTTTAATTGATTTTTGAAACACACACCAAAATGTTTGAAATGTAAAAGAAATTAAACTAAAACCATAATTTACAAAAGCCAAAAGAGTAATGAGTTTACAAAAGAACATAAAACACTTTCAACAATGTTTAAAGTTGAAAGGATCCGATACACAAGTTATAGAAAAAACAAAACAACACCTACACGTTTACGGTTCTGAGGTGGGTGCTGCGGTACCTTCTGCGTTGGGTGGTGCATTGCTCGAGCTCGGCCCAGTGGCTAGGCCGAGTGCTGTGTCGACTAGACGGGTCAGTGGATCCTGTTGTTGATCATCTGCTTCTTTTTCTGCTTCTTGAAAGTGTGCTGCGACGCGGGGATCGGATTTCCTCATGAACTCGATGAACTTCTCCATTCTGCTGACCATTGCATCACGGCGAGCCTGAAGTTGTTCATGCTCAGCAATCTTTTGATTGGCTGCAGCAAGTTGGCTTTTGATTCCTTCAAGGTCAGATGAAGAAGAGCCATCGTCCCTCTTCCTCTTTCTTGCTACCGAACCATCTTTTAATTGGCCAAGTCCAAAGGGTTCTCCCTTGGCGTTTGTCTTAGTACACTGAAACAAGAAAAGAATAAAGGAAAACAATTATTATCTGGATGAACAACCATAAGCAAATCACAGCTGAAAGTGAAAGCAAGATGAAACTGGAAGCAAGAACAAAGCAAAGTAGAAACAAACATAGGCAGAAGAGATTTTCAGAATACCTTGAGAAAAATGACATTCTTTTCATCGAGGGTCAGAGTCCGTTGAGTAGAGCGTTGAGAACCACCATCAGATGAAATAGATGGGCCGTCTCCATCATCCATATGTTCAGCTATCTCCTTATCATACGCTTCACAAACTGCGTGAGCTTTGTTGTCAACCAAGCTCCCATCTGACTTGGTGTGTGTTCGCTTGAAGACTTCGCCATATGAAACTGGTCGGCCTAACTCTCGCTCCTACATATAAATAGAAGTGTTAAGTTTGCTCCACAAATTTAGAATGACTTAACTGATATGAAAGAAACTATAGAGATATTACCATCTATTGTTGAATCCGCAGGAATGATTTCTGACCCGCAACGTGTTTTGTAACTCCTAAACCGTCACGGTCGGAGTTGCGGCAGTTGGAAGCAGTCGTACTCCTCTCGATGGCCTCATCAGTCTCCCAAAAGGCGCACATTTCTGGCCAGAGATCATCGCCGATCCAATAGGGTTGTCCAGGTCCGTGCCTAGATTGACTAACAATTCCTCTGAGCCGAGTCTTCACTACCCTGAAGAAATTCTCCCTGATCAATGGAGTAAGCGCATGGTCCCAGTTGTACATCCGCTACAGAAGAAAGGAGAAAGAAGATGTTAGTTATCTGTTGAACAAGTTACATAAGTGTACAAAGAAATAATTTTAGCTTTCTTACCGCAAATGTTCGGAACCATAGCTCTCGTACATGATCCGGCGTACGCTTCCAGCTATACCACATACCCTTAAAGTTATGCCTCACGATTCCAGGAATCACTCAACCCAGTACTCCGTCGTCGCGGTCAAACCTCAAGTACATAAGCAAAATAAAATCAGAAGATAAGTACATACTAACCAGCAATAATTAACCTAAGCAGTATCTAAACATATAAGCAGCAACTGTACATGAACCTAATGAACCTAATAGTGTATCAGTATATTAACCTAAATACATAAACAAAAAAGCATTATGTAGAAGTGAAAACATTACCAGATGGACTCGTAGTCTGGGCTTGGATGCTCAGATAACCGCATGAGCTGCTCTCTGCCTGAAAGATGGAGAAGGGCATCGAGGAGAGCTTCGAAGTCTTGGCCCTCTGGATTTTGTTGATTGACTTCTTGTTCTTCTTCATGAAACTGGAATTCAGGAAACTGGAAGTCGTTGTTGTCATCTTCTTGATATTCGTCATCGTATTCCTCATCGACTATAATCTGAGGAGGAGGCAGAGACGTTGCAGTTTCAATCCCCAACTGGAGTCTAGGTCTTTGTTGGGAAGATAAAGGATATTGAGCCGGTATCCGTGTTCTGTTGATGGAGGTTGTGTTCTCAGAGCAGGGATTAGAAAAGTTAGAAGACCTAGCTGTAACACCCCCAGGTGACGTCTGACTAGGGTTTCCACTAGGCGTCTGATTAGGGCTTCCACTAGGAGCCACCATAGATCTAGCCGGTAGAAGAAATGTCGATGGTTCGACTCCTCTGTCAGCTTCACCGACACCAGCGCTTGTAGAAGCATCAACTGCATGTTCTTTCCCCTTTCCTCTACCCCCGACTCCGAGGCCACCTCTAGTTCTTACTCTATTAGCCGTGACTCCTCGAGTAGGAAGAGTTTCGGATCTACCTATAACCGCGGCTCCTCAAGTAGGAACACTTGAGCCTCATCCTGTAACTGTGGCTCCTCGAGTAGGAAGACTTGAGTCTCTTCCTCTAACCGCGGCTCCTCCAGTAGGAATAGATTCGCCTCTTCCTCTACCAACCGCTCCTTCAGTAGAATTAGTTGTGCCTCTTCCTCTACCAGCGGCTCCGCCTCTACCGGTAGGACCAGCGATTCCTCTACCCGCATCACCGCCGCTTCCTTTACCAGCGACTCCGATAGACTTCGCCGGCAGTTTTGGCTTTGCATGTCCTTTAGGTTTGGAAGACATGAAGATCTTGAGAGTAATCGAGCAGAAAATGTTTCGATTCGAAAAGAAATTGCAATTTTAGGGTTTAAAAATGAGAAATCGAAATGGGTTTGAGAAATTCGAATGAGATAAATGGAGAAAGGGAAACGAAATACATCAAAGAGATGAAATCAGAGATGAAATTTTAGGGTTTTGAATCGAGAGGACAAGCAAAGAAATCGAGAGGAACAAAGATGGAATCGAAAGGAAAAGAGAGGAATGAAACCAGATTTCGGCAAATTAAGAAAAGATTTCTCTGATTTTGACGAAATCAAAGAGAAATCGAGTTGTGTTTAGGGATGAAATCGAGAGAGAAGATGAACTGATATTAGGGTTTTCAGATTGGGGATCTGATTTTTTATATATATATAAAACACGGGCGTCGCAAAAGCGTCGCAGAAGCGTCGCACATCAATAGGAGGGAAAAATGGCGGCCCAAATTTTCCCGCTCTGGCCCAAATTTTTTAAAACCCAAATACTAGCGTCGCAGAAGCGTCACAAAAGAGTCTCACATTTGTGACGAATTTGTAACGCTCAGTAAATACCAACTTTGAAACCCTAAACCCTAAACATTTAAATGAGAAATTAGTTGGTTCATGGGTTTAAATTTAGTTTCCTACCAAGTATGAGACATTAGGATGATTATATTTGGGTAAATTGTACTTAAAAAAATATTTATACAAAAATTTGTTTTTTTAAAAAGTTTCAAAAGTTATACTAAGTACATTGTAATAACACTTATGCGTTGATATGAACTTTTTTTTTTCACAAATTAGAAGATTTAAACAGTTAGATGTCAAATTAGAAATCCACTCGTGACTAATATACTTATGCTTAATCCCCTAGTTCTTGAATTCATTTTTAAAATACCAAAATGATATTGGCGTAGCTAATGCGTTACAAATCCGTCACAAATTTGTGACAGTTTTGTGACGCTAAGCGAAACCCTATACCCTAAATTAAACAATCGGAGTGAATTTGTCACCGTTTTGTGACGCTTTTGTGACGAAATTTAATTCTCGGGAAAAAAATATCCGATTTCAACTTGGTAGATTCGAACCTCCGACCTGTCTCTCGTACAATGGTGATGGTTGCCACTAGGCTAGTATACTAATTAGAGATGAAGTGCCACATAATTATATTAATACTACATTATCATTTTTATCCCAAAACATTTATATTACACATTAACATTAAAATTTATAATTTCAATCCATTTAACATTTAAAATAGTTGGAATATATTACACACACAACGTTTTTATAAAAGTGGTTTTCGAATATACCAACGTTTATTACAAACACAAATTTTTTATTTGTCATCGGAAGATGATAAATTACAAAGAAATTCATCAGAAGCGTCACTGTCTCGACTACAATTTCATCTACCGAATCTGAGCCTCCTTCATCTGTAGTTTGTTGCAAAATTATCAATTCGTCGTCCTTAAACTTTCCTTGAACACGATTCCTCGGATTGTCTTTTTCTTGCCGACATCAGTTGTCACGCATTTGTGACGCTTTTTGTTGTCACAAATTTGTGACGGTTAAGAATTGTGTCGCAAATATGTGACGATTTATTTTCCGTCGCTAATCCGTCTCAAAATGTGTCACGATTTCTTTAATCGTCATAATTCCGTCGCAAATTTGCCACGCTTTTTTATATTTTTATTTCGTCACAAATTTGCGATGCTTTTGTTACGTTTTTTATTTCCGTCACAAATCCGTCACAGTTTCGTCACACTTCCGTCGCAGTCTTTTGTGACGAAAAAAACTGTCACAAAAATCCGTCACAGATTATCTGTTTTCTTGTAGTGAAAATTCCTTCTGGTAAAGTACTCTTTCTGGACTTGCATCTTCAAAAAACAATAACTTGAATTCAGGAGCAAAAATAATACGATTTTACATTGTTTGTTCACGTATTATTGAAAGAAAACAATTTTTAAAAATAGATGTTGTGTGTAGGAAAAAAAAAAGTATAGAATAATAAATATCATTTCTCCGAACATATATTATCAAGTCTATAGATGTCACAAAATACGAGTAAAACAGTTTTTATAACACAGATTCAATTTGAACAGTTTATATAAATTGATAAATTAATACATTTAGACAGGCTTACACTTTACAAAATTTAAATTTCTTACTATTTTTCTGACATTTTTTTTAAAAATGCATGTAAATGTCCGTTCGTACGAGCGTGTTATAATAACAGCACCACACTTACACGCGCCAGTGATAAACCAATTATAAAATGTCACGTAGGATGATCCCCGTACGAACTCACATGGCTAGTCCTGGGAATTCGGGTAAGTGGGTAGGGTCGGGTCGGGTATTTCGGGTTTCGGGTATTTCGGGTATAGGTGTTTGAAACCCATTAGGGTATTTGGAAATTTCGGATAGGTTCGGGTTCGGGTCGGGTTTGTGTTTTAAAATAAAACCCATTAGGGTAATTTTTACCCTAAATACTAAAAACAATTATACTATGTTTCAAAATTTACCTTTTTTTTTTGGATTTACTATGTTTTAGTTATTTTTATACAATATTTTCTAAAAAACCCCGAAAAATGACTAAAATTATATAAAAGTACCCGATTGTTTTTAATGTTTCGGGTATTTGTGCACAAGTTCGGGTTTCGGGTTCAGGTAGGGTTCGGGTCGGGTTTTTCGGGTATAGAAGTTTAGAACCCATTGGGCATTTGAAAATTTCGGGTCGGGTTCGGGTAGGGTATTTTCGGTTCGGGTCGGGTCGGATATTTCGGGTTCGGGTTTTAATCCCAGGACTACACATGGCCACCCCTTATTTTGGTGCATTTCTTAACCCACTGCCTAATATTTACTTTATTCTGCTCTTTTTGGCCCAAATTATTATTTTTATTCTGTAATTATTGTTCTAAACTTAGCATTTAGCAGGTGCTTAGCCACTTATTGGATGCTTTAATTTTCATTTAATTAGCATTTATTCTGATTTCATCGATACAGGTGTTGCACGCTGTGAGGACCACAAGCCTTTACCCACAATGTATATTAATTGTTATTTTAGTTATGAAATTATTTGGTGAGACCAAATTGCGTTTGCTTACTAACATTATTGGCTTTCTTTTTATTATGTGAACAAATGCCAATATTCAGTCGGTAAACTTTTTTTTTTATTTATATAAACTTTATACAACTTGTTTTCTTTATGAGAGATTTATGTTCTATATTGATAATTAAGGTTTTCCTATGTCGAGGTTGAATGCATGGTGTTAATTTCTTTTATGTCATTCAATCAGTATAACTTTCGAGCTTCACGTGGGAAGTTGAAGAAATGTGGCATTGGTCTGATATGCTAGATGTTTGAAAATTCAGTTTTAAAAAAATGAAAAATTGGGTCGTAACACTAGCACAAACCATTAGATTATAAAGTCATAATTGATTTTTTGGTTTTTTATAGATAATAACCAAAACTTTTGTTTTAGTAAGTGCTAACATGTATATAAGAAAAACATTGTGGTGGTGGTATAGAAAGACTGAAATACAGATAATCCATAACATTTGAGAATATAGTAAATATATATTTTAGTGATTTGTATTTAAGTATTTTAATGTAATTCTATTAGTTAAGCAAGGTTAATCCAGTCTCTATGTTAATGTATGTATACCTTGTATTTTCATTCTTATGAGGTTAATTAATCCCAACTCTTAAATTATTAGAAGGAATTTAAATTTGGTTTTGTCATTAAAATTACCAAATCTTACAATGAACGTACATAAATCTTGATTGGAATTGGACATACGTAGTACTAATGTATGTAACCTAATATAAGAAAATCACATATTTAATTCGTTTTTCAGCAAGTCACAAATCGGATCCGTAGTTTTTTTTTTTTTATAATCCGGAGGTTCTGAGCCTTCGGTCCATAATCCCCCTTTGGCCCAGCTTCCTATTCGCGCATTTAACTGCGGGTTGGGTGGCCAGCTAGCGTCGAACCCAGGGCGGAAAACCACTTGTGTAGCTTCCTATACCACTAGACCAACGCTAGTTGGTTAACCGTAGTTTTTCATAATCAAACCTAAAATACCATGCGTTTAAAAAAAAACACACCAATTGATTGAAGATAAAGCTTAAACAGCTTACACATGTGCATGCGTTTGAGGTTAGGACAAATCAAATAACTCAAATTTGGTGTGATAGATTGATTATAGATATGCACACACACATTTATGGGAGATCGATGTTGTTTGTTGTGAAAGTTATGATGGTGTCTTTGTCACTATTAATGTAATCAGAGACCGTAAAAAACAAACGGGATATACTCTAATTTGGGAGAGTTTAGAATGTATATGTGTGTTTGATATATATAGAAAAATAATGTATATGTGTAAGATGTGTAGGTTAATCGGAATATTAGTTCTTGAAAATTGCATCCACTAAATTCGCTGATTAGATAAATTGATATTCAAGCTTTACCAACCAGTGTTTTAAAATTCAGATATTCGCTATAAGCGTATAAGGCTTTCTATAACCATCAACCAAATAAAATATGGAAGCTGTTGTGAAATATTTTATAACGGAATGGCTTAATCATGTGCAAAATAAAGCGACGACTACTCTTATTTTGGGCTTTATACAAACGAGTATAATGAATAACAAAAGAAGCAAATTGGATTCAATAACCCACGCGTGATAAGTACTTGGGCTGAAAAAGCCTATATGAAAATCCATGTATTAGTCAACATAAAAATGTTAACACATTGACATGATCGTACGAGGATTGTGTCTTTGATCTTTCAGGATTAGTGGATAATAAACACGCACTAACAGTGTGCTTTGACAAATGCAATGAAATGAAACTAGTTTGAGGTAATATGCCTAATTGGTAGACCCCAAACATAAGTTTTTTTCTTTTATTCATTCTTATTCTATGTACTATATACTTAAAATTTATTGAAATAGAAAATCACTTCAACATATATTTTTAATTTATACGAAAAATAAGTATAGACCATGTATATATCCTACTTTAACTTGAAGTTTTTTTTTCTTGTTTATCATTGTCATTTGTCAACTAAAGAAATTAATTGGGGATAATAAAACTACTAAAAGATCAAATATGGCTTTTTTAGGAAATGACGGTGTCATTATGATAACAAATTAAATTAACTTGACCTCACACCGAGAAGATACGCGTCAAATCAACGATACCGGGTTGATAATTTGGTTATAAATTTGGTCAATCTAAACCGTAATGGTATATAAACCATATTTAAACAAAAAAAATCAAATACCGGAACGAAATTGAAACTACTGGTTGTGTTATTATTTCCTACTCTTTTTTTTTTTTTTTGTCAACAACTCCATATATTAAATCACATTTGGTCAGTAGAAGCATTCCGAAATCGGATGCTTTCTATCGACTCATCGAGATCTACATGGGAAAATAACTGGTTGCGTGTTCGTGCCGCTTTTGCAAGGGCATCGGCATGAGCATTACATGAACGAGGAATATAAGCTAATTGAAAGGACATAAAGTGATCTCTAAGTTCTGCGAAGTGATCTAGCTCAGACTGGAAAGCTGGCCAATCTATCGGATCGTCGGTCATCGTCAATAAGTTTGAGCAATCCGTCTCAAATTGGGCCCTAAGAATACGCTTCTGGATAAGACAATCCATCGCCCAGAGGAGTCCCTCAAATTCTGCATGTAAAGCTGATAGACTTCTTCGGCAACCCTGCTTGTCGGTATGAGTTTGACCTGATGTGTCAGTGAGAAGCCATCCGAGACCGCTAGTGGGCCCTTGATTTTCCCAAGATGCGTCCACTTGGCAGATTGGGATAAGTGGGTGCTCGGATCGGGTGGTATCTTCCGTCACTGTAGTATCTCCTTCTTCCCCTCTGTCTTCTTCTTCTCTAGCCAAGTTTGCGCATCTCCAACTTTCTTCCTCTAGCTGGGCTACTTGGAGCGTAATCGCGGCAGATACATTCTTTCCATTAAAGAGCTTGTCGTTCCTAGCCTTCCAAATGAACCAAATGATCCACGTGAATGTATCCCTTTGTGGTTTGGGGAGACCCCTTTCTTTTGCCCTCCGAAATAGGAAATCCATATTTTGGTATAGGGATGTATTCGGGAAATAACCCGGAAGGGACGGATAGTCCGATAAAGCCCACACCTGCAGAGCCGGGGGGCACTCAAAAATCATATGATTAATTGTTTCCTCTGGTGCACCACATCTGGGACAACTCTTATCGTTTCCAAGGTGTCGGTAAGTCAGTCGTTGGCAAGTGGCTAGACACCCCGTTAAGGCTTGCCACATAAAGTGTCGAAGCTTCCCGGGGGTCTTGATTTTCCATACTTGGCTAAGCAGACCCGTGATGCTCGGCTCAGATATTTGTTGAGTTTGTAGTCTTCTCTGGTTTGTGGTGTGTAGTAACTCGTATCCAGATTTAACCGTATACATTCCTGATTTCGTATAACTCCACGCATAACCGTCTAGTTTGAAGGTTCTACTAGGTTTCAACCCCAGAATTAGAGCGACATCCTCGGGATGGAATAATTCCCAGATTCTTGTGTGATTCCATTCCGGTGAGTTATGTAGCATGAGGTCTTTAACCAGAAGATGGGGGTCTTGCCGGATATGTCTATCTAGGCGTCTTGGTAAACGAGCCGGTTTGTCTGGAATCCAAGGTTCACTCCAAGTCTTGGTATTCTATCCAGAGCGTATAATCTTCTGAATGCCAAGTCTAAGCAGAGGTTTGGCCGCCATGATGCTAGTCCAACCATACGAGGGGGATCTGGCCTCCCGATCTATCAGTGGGGATGATTGGTGGTAGTATCGTCCACGTAGTACCCTCGCAAGGAGGGATGTTGGAAAGTGGATCAATCTCCATAGTTGTTTTGCAAGGAGGGCTAAGTTGAACTCGCGAAGATCTCTGAATCCTAGACCACCTGAGTCTCGAGAGGTGCAGATTTTGTCCCAGGCAATCCAATGTAGACCTTTACTGTTTTGATGGGATCTCCACCAAAAGTTGGATATTGCACTCCTGAGTTTATCAGTGGTACCATGAGGGAGTATAAAGCACGACATAACATATGTCGGAAGGGCTTGTGCCACTGATTTTACTAACACCTCTTTCCCTCCTTTGGAGAGGAATTTAGCTGACCAAGTGTTTATTCAGTTGTTAAGACGATCTTGAACATAGGCGAAAACTTTCATCTTAGAGCCACATATTTGCTCTGGTAGACCGAGATACATGCCCATGCCTCCCTCGTTTGTTATGCCGATGACCCTCTTGATCTCTCTTTTGATCTGATGGTCAACTCTATTCCCAAAGAATAGAGAGGATTTGTTGGGGTTTACTTGCTGCCCCGATGCGTCGCCATAGGTTTTGACAATTTTTAAGATCTCTGCACATTGCAGGACGTCTGCTTTGAAGAAAAAGAGACTATCGTCGGCAAAGAGAAGGTGGGAAACTCTTGGGCTTGCTTGAGCAATTCGTAGTCCTGTAATGCGAGATTCTTCCTCTGCTCCTTTGAGCAGGGAGATGAGAGCTTCCGTGCATAGTATGAATAAAAATGGGGATAGGGGGTCTCCTTGTCTAATTCCCCGGGTAGGTTTAATTCTCCCTTTTGGCACTCCATTTATCAAAACTTGATACGATACAGATGATATGCAGAACATAAGCCACTTGGCCCATTTTTCTGAAAAACCCAATTTTCTCATAACGGCTTCTAGGAAACGCCATTCTACCCGGTCGTAAGCTTTACTCATATCGGTTTTCATAGCCATGAAAGTGTATCTGCAGCTGTTGTTGGTCCTACTCATATCTAACCAAATTAATATTGTTTCCAAATTGCTAACCAATATCATTGTAACCATAACGAATTTTGGTTTGGTACGTACCGGTTTGGTTATGCAACAAAAACTAAGTTTCTTCTCGAAATGTAAATTAAAAATCCAATTGCACGCTCGCTCGCTACCTCGTTCGTCGATTTGGATCAGAAAAACAAAATTTCCTCGGAAATTCCAATACACTTTTTTCATTCTCTGTTTTCTTCGATCGAACAAATTTGACTTTTTCGTAGAAGCTTCAACGATTTTTCGAATTTGATTTTTGATCATCATTTCAATGGCGACCTCTTCTTCTTCTTCTTCTCCTCCTCCACCTTCAGATTCTCCGAGTGAAGAAACGCCGACGAATCAAGAACCGATTCAGAAGGATTTGGTAAAGGAAAGTATTGAGGAGATCATGTACAAGACGAAATCGATTCAGTTTCTTGGTCGAACAACTCCTATCATTCTCCAGAACGAAAACGGACCATGTCCTTTATTAGCCATTTGTATGTGTTTCTTCTTCTTTGGAACGATCGATTAGGGTTTTTTGAATAGTGAAATTTCATGGATGTCTTTAGGTTTTCGTTACTGATTTTGCGGAATTGAAGAGAATTGGTGTTTAGGTTTTGGTGGATTCGTATAATGCAATGCCTCTGATTCTTAGTGAAATGATCATCACATTTTGTTGGTAGCTTTTAGTAGAAATGACTAACTGTTTCTTGAGATGAAGTAATCTTGAGGTGAAGTATTCATTTTCTTGTAAGGGTGAAGTAATTTGTGTTTGTTATTGATTTTTGGATGCAACAGGTAATGTTCTTCTCCTGAGAAACAACTTGAATCTAAATCCAGACTGTTACGAGGTTTCTCAAGAGCGATTGTTGTCTCTCGTGGTCGACAGGCTCATTGATTCCAATAGTAAAGTCAATGTAAATTAATCACTTGCCTCTTCTTTATATTATCTTTGTGGTCTTGCTCTTTGTGGATAATCTTAGTTTTATTTTCTTATGGCAGAACAAAGATGAAGGATATATGGAGAATCAGCAACAGAACATTGCTGATGCAATTGATCTTCTTCCACGCCTTACCACTGGAATCGATGTCAATATTAAATTTAGGAGGTTGATACTTTGTCTTCTGTTGTCGTTTCTGCTACGAATAAATTCCCATCATATCCCACCCTAACGATGAATCCATTACCTTGGTGCAGGATTGATGATTTTGAGTTCACACCTGAGTGTGCAATATTTGATTTACTTGACATTCCCTTATATCATGGGTGGATAGTTGATCCTCAGGTACATTATTTTGTTACATACTTTATCTAACTTTAAAATGAAAGTTTGGAGTAAGTTCGTTTGTATAGATCGTTGATTTCTTGTTCATTGTTGTTTTTTGTGTAGATGTTTGGGATATGGGGTCATATTTTTTTGTTTTTTTTCTTGAGATACAAAACATATGATACTGTATTCTTTATATCCCTTGTTTGGCTTGTTATGGATATGAACAGTGGTCAAGAAACACTCTTTTTAAGACGGTGTCTTTATCGATTATGTCTCTGTAGTAAAAGAACTGATTCATTTTCTTTTCCTATGTATACTTCCAGGATGTTGAAGCAGCTAATGCTATTGGAAGTAAGTCATATAATGCTCTAATGGGTGAGCTCGTTGCACTGGAGACGCAGAAAGTAGAGACTCAAGGCGATCAAAATCCTGGAGAAGATTTGGTTGATTTTGCTGCTGCAACCACTGCAGCTTTAGGGGTTCCTTCGCCATGTCTTTCGAAAACAAGATCTTTTGATGAATCTCCGCCTGCGGCTGCAGAGCTTCGTAGAATGAGAAAGGGAGACCTTGAAGAAGAAACAGAGTTGTTACAAGCCTTGAAATTATCACAGGGGCAGGGATATGATTCAGCTTCTAACACTCATGAAGACTCAACCAATCAAGACTCTGCATTCACATTTTCAGATGCGACTCAAACGAGCCCCCGTTGTGGTAATATCAGTCATTTAGACCAGTTCAAAACTGATGATAATAAATCAGCAGAAAATGATGGGAATGTGATTAAAGTTGGGGATTTACCTACTTCGATTGCGATTAAAAATGGGGATATGGACCATGATAAGTTATCGTCTAAGGAATCTGGAGATGTGACGGGCTGCAATGTTGAAAATGTGGATAGCATCAAACAGTTTGTTGCAGATGTTACTTCTTCTGAGGCGCCATTAGTGGACAAGACTGATCTCGAGTCAGCCAAAGTTGATAGCGGTTCTGAGAGCGTACTCAAATCTGATACAACTTCTGTTAATGCAGGTACATTTTGCTCACTCTTAGATGTAGTAACCTTCTTTGTGTCTCTTTACATAGTTCATCTACTTGTGCATTTTATATCGTTTACTTGCTAAAACTGCGATGAGTTTAGATAAAAGTTCCCATGCTTTCAGATTTTGATAGCAGACCCGAAGCGGACGATGTACCCAACGCGTTGACCTCAACCGTACCTACCGATGAACCCATGTATGAAGGTGAGGAATGTGTAAACGCAGTGGCTCCTCCAGTCTGTCCAGACAAAGAACCCGTTTACGAAGGTGAGTCACTTCTTGGAAAAAAAGCTGAGAAGAATGTCGGTGATTCTTCTTTCGAAGAGAAGGCTACGGATGGGCTCACTGCAGCTGAAGGTAGTTCATACTCTATCAGATCTTCTTGGGATACACTTGTCTCAGATTTTGGGAAACTCATACGTGCATGTCATTTTGTTTAGAGACAGTCCATATACTCATGAGATAGTAATTCAATAACGTTGAGCTTTTCCAGGTGAATTGATCAGGAGTTTCATGAAGAATAGTGCCAGTCAATTAACCTTTTGTGGGTGCGTGATGTTATTCATGGTTGGAAAGTTAGATTCTTTAGTTGATTACATTGATACCATCTTACATATATCATTGATTCACATTTTTACAGACTTTTTCGCTTGCAAGAAGGCCTTAAAGAACGTGAACTCTGCGTTTTCTTCCGCAACAATCACTTTTGCACCATGTTCAAAGTAAGTTTAATTTGCAGTTTTTTTCCATCTTTTAGATTGTGGAAGGTTGATTTCAGCTAAATACTTCGTGTTGGTGTCATTTTTGCAGTATGAAGGTGAACTTTATCTCTTGGCTACAGATCAAGGTTACCTGAATCAACCAGATTTGGTTTGGGAAAAGTTAAACGAGGTATGATCGAAGTTACCTACTCATTAGCTGTCATAGCTTCCAATATCATTATTGTTCTGACTACTACTTGACATGTAATCCGGTTTCAGGTTAATGGCGACACTGTGTTCATGACTAGTACATTCAAGGATTTCAAGATTGACAGCAACACAAGTAGCGTAACTGGCACATGGGATGAACGAAACGCAGTCACAAATACTGCTGTATGTTCTCCTCAAAACACAGTCACACTAATAATCCACACAAGATCCCTTCTTTTACCATTTCTAATCATTGTTTCACTTTTGTTTTTTCCTCACAGGATTATCTTGCCAGCATCAACAATGTGTCGGATACTGGCCTGGATGTCAAGTAAATATCTCCTACCCTTGATAAATCCATCACCTTTTGACAAATTTTCATTTGTTTTTACTTTAACACATTTCTGAATCTTTTCTAGCTCTGATCTACAATTGGCGATAGCTTTGCAACAACAAGAGTTTGAGGACCAGAGCCCGCGCAGTAACCCAACGCCACAACCAACAAGTGTTGGTGCCTCTCGACTAATCACTGGTCCTCAGGTATTTAATCCCTACTCATTACACTACAATTACATAGAAAGTAGAGAAATAGGAGTATGATCATACACCGGAAGTTCTGTTTACCAATACCGATTGCGATTTCAACTTCTCACGATAATTATCATATACCGTAATTAGAATTACATTGAACTTGTATAGCCTTGCTTCTATGAATGTTAATTTATCAGATATATTGTAATTTGACCATTAAAGGTACCAAGGAGCAGCCAAAGGCCATCACCAACTGCATCTTCAAGGCACGATGGCAAATCCTCTAAAGATAGTAAATGTAGAATCATGTAAATTTCCCTCTCATGTCACTTGTGTAAATTTCCATCCCTTTTATTCCTAACTTCAGTTTTTTTTTTTCTGGTTTTAACAAAAAAACGTAATAAAACTGTAATTGCCCTTTTGCCTTCAGAAAAATGCTACTATTTTTGTTGCTCAGAAATAAGAGCTTTTCTGTTTACCTTTTGAGTAGTGAGAGACGAATTAATGGAGTACGTTTTCTTCTTTGGCTTTCGTTTTATTAATTTTCTGTGATTCTGTGATCGCCGTGAAAATAAACTTTGATCTTCATCATGTCTTCTGTTTAAAATAAACTAGCCTCAAACTGTGAGTCGAAGAGAACCATAGTAATATTACCAGCAGCAAAAACTATCTTAATCACTTGAAGCCGTGTCTTCATATAAACATTAAACCAATATTCCAAAGATAGCAGAGATATCACCATTTGGCTCACATACACATTTGTTCATAACAATCTTTTATTGTTTCTCTCTCTCTCTGAAAATTCCAGATTGTAAATCTTTTTTGAGCTAGTTCGTTCCTTAATCTCCAGAGATTAGCCATTGTCAGTATCAATTATTTGTTCTCACAAACATTGGATTGATTTGGTGAATATTGCATAAACGAAGTTCCATGGGAGGTACTAACATTATTGGCTAGAGTCAAAGCTCACAAAAGTAAACACTTCAAAGTAAAGACGGGGTAGTTCAGGTTGAAAAGTTTGGTTTACACAGTTTCTTCGGTTCAGGTAACCCTTACCGAATCAACCAAACCAATCCGAACAAGAGCCAAATCAAACTACACATAACTTGGTCCAAATTAAGCTTCTAAAAGTCATAAACCCTTGCCGAATCAACCAAATCAAACTACACATAACCTGGTCTAAAGCTTCTAAAAGCTACCGATAGATATATAGACAAAATCTGAGGAATCAGCAGAGTTTGGTGTCGAAGTTGAGAGTGATGCCCATACTGAATAGCTCCTGACACAGAAGCTTGGCTCCGTAAGGCACGTAAACCCTAACCACATGGTCCGAAGACTCACACAGTCTACAGTACGGTCCTCTGATCTTTCTTCCACTGCTTACTGTCCTCTCGATCACGTTCGCAACGGTTTGACACTTCCTGCAGATGTGCATCTGCGATGAATCACTTAGCGTGAAGAGACGCTCGTGCAGATTAGCTGAAGCACCGTGAGCTATAAGACAGTCTCGCTCCATTTCTCCAAACTTTATTCCGCCAAACCTCTTTCTGTCTGCAACCGGCTGGCGTGTGAGCGGGTGGACCGGTCCGGTGTTCCTGAATTTGACTTTGTCCTCTGACATGTGGACAAGCCGCTGGTAGAAAGTTGGGCCCATGAATATGAGTGAGTGCATCATCTCACCTGATCTACCATTGTAGACCCTTTCGTTTCCCCATCTTGAAAAGCCAGCCCTAACCACAAAAGAAACATTCACAATTGGCAATGAATTCAAGACTCAAGAATCAACAATTATCTAAGAAACAGGCAATGAATCATCACGTAATCACAGGGCAAATGACTCACAGCCCAAATCCTCTAAGTATCAGTCCTGTACTATCTCAATCTTTTTCAAAATTTTGTATGTGTTGCTAAAACCAATTGCCAGTGTGAAGAAAGTACCTGTGGAGCTGCTTGGTGATTTCACTGACACTCGGAGTGGAGAAAGGAGTGGCATGCCGAGACAATTTGGTGTATGCATCAGAGCTTCTTTTCTTCTTTTGCATAGGACTAGCTATTCCTTTGGAGAGAGCAGCCTCCAAGAGTTGGCCTGGTGTTTGCCTAGAAGGGAAAGCGTGCGGATTTATCACTATATCAGGAACTATGCCTTGGATCGTGAAAGGGAAATTCGCCTGTTCCTCTAGATAGCCTAAAACACCCTTCTGCCCATGCATACTGGAAAATTTATCTCCAAGGCATGGAGAACGAACCTGCAAGATGTAAAAGTCAAACAATGGAGTTGGATTAACTCAAAGGGACAGATTCTCTTAACACATCTCAGTTAAGTATGATATGGAACTAACTAACCTGTCTTAGAGAAACCGCAGCAAAATTCTTCCCGTCATCATTAGATGATAATACCACTTTCTGCACAATCCCTTTCTCGGTATGCTTGAGTTTTACACTGTGATCAGTTCCAGCCTCTGTACATTTGCCAATGACAATATCACCACTGTGCATATTAGCACCAATAAAAGGAAACCCGTCATCATCAAGGCTGTCTACTCGGCCTATTTTACTGTGAGTTTTTCCGAACTGAACTTGCTCATCCATCTTCTTTCGCTTCTCCGAGTCTTTGCTGTCCACCTCAGCTTTGAAGCTCCGGATCTGCTCGGAACGGAACATACCGCGCTCCAATGAAGCCTTGTTCATCACAATGGAATCCTCTTGGTTGTACCCAAGATGAACATTCACAGCAACTATAGCGTTCTGACCGTTAAACAGCATCTCTTTTTGAAGACAATCCGACGCCAATGTCTTGAAAAGTGGCTTCTGAGGATAGAACAGCTGCTGGGACAGTGTATCACAGCGGATGTTGGGGTTTGTTGATGAGAACCCAATGGCTTGTTGGCAATGCTTCTGGGACTGGTAGAGCACTCTCCTACCATGATCATGGTTCGCAAATGGAACAATTGCACAGCTTACACCCAACAGGAAGGACAAGTCCAATTCGCAGTGGGTGTAAGCCTTCGGTTCCTTCAGAAGCTGCTTGATTCCCCATGCTGTGCTACAGTCTTCTTCTTCCTCAATCCCGATTAGCTCGAGAATCCCTTGGTCAAGAAGATGCTTGAAGGTGTGCTGTGAAGGCTTGTCTTGCTTCAGCTTGTGGAGATTTTCCACAACCAAGAGAGGTCGCAGTAGTCTACCAGCATCAGTGAAAATCCTCACCTCATTGTCATCTTTATCTCGCTTGATTTCAATCTGCAAAGAACGTTGTGATATGTATTATAATGATATATGATCAGACACATTTGTCAAGCAGAAAAAATCCTAGGTAAAGACCAAGCAGCACAACAGTATCATATTAACACATGACACTTGTAGAAACAGAAGTTACCTGACGAGGTAATTCACTTTGACGCCGGCTGGTTTTTACCTCCGCAACAAAGGATTCAGAATCTGAACATAATCCGACCCAGTCTCCATTGAGAAGAACTTTATGCTTGGCATACAGTGGTGTGATCGTATCGTCCACCAGCTCTTCCATTCCACAATCAAAGAGTTTTTCCACCACCGGCTCCAAAATTTGAGTGCTGACCAGGCCAAGCAGAGACATGTTCTTCACAAGACCACAATTTTCACCATCCGGAGTTGACAGAAAGCAAACTCTACCCCAGTGAGAGGGATGCCTGTGGCCAAGATTACACATAATGCAGTCAGCCATAGTTCAGTTTAGCCATACATGCAATGTTAAGTTCCCAACATGATTCAACTTAACTGCTCACGTTAAAAAGTACTATCATCTATACAAAATCAGTATAAATCTGATTTTAACTTAATAGAGAGTGACCAAGGGAAAAGAAGTTAAGAAGTTACAAGTTAGCAGTGATAATCACATGAGGATAGATTCATCAAAGAGAGTGACCAAGGGGAAAAAGAAACAAGAAAGACAATGTCAGAATTTCTTAAAAGCAGTATCATCTATACAAAATCAGCATAATCCTGGATTAAACACACAGATGGGACTATGCAGAAAGCAGTGGTTGCAATCATAAACTAGATGAAATAAGTTAATACGAGTTTCTATAAAACAGGTTGAAGACATGTAAAGTCAAGTAAATGCAGACCATAAAGCATAATTTGTACGTGATATGTATATTTATAACAAACCAGAACAGGTGGAAATTTCACTTACGGATATCTAGCATCTCCAACCTTGCCGGTATACAAGACTTGCTGTCGCGTTCTCCTCAGATCAATAAGAGTCTGCAATGGATTTGCACGACCCAGGTTGGCTACAACACCTGAAACCCTTTCCATCTTCCTGAAAGGATGAGACCATGCTCCAGTGGAAAAGGCTCTACTTAGCCCATTTGTGATAATGGAAGCATCCAAATAATGCTCAATAGGCTTCAAATCACCATCGCCTGTGAGATGTCTCTGCATGGCCTTGGACATGGTTCTTCTAGCATGTGCCAGATGCACCTTTATCTCCCTCTCTAACAGTTCTCCAGCTAGCTCAATTCTCTTGTTCCTGAAGCTGTCTCTATTCTCACAATTTCTTTTCCCAGCAAATGCACTCAAAAGGCATTTCACCATATAGCCCAGGAACCGTGCTTTCTGCTTCAGACCTTTGAGGCCTGGAAACAAATAGAGACGTAGGCAGTCATCCACACTTTCTTCAGGAGGGAATTTGGTGCTTTTTATCTGCGTCTCAACATATGCTAAAGCACTGCTCCCAGTGCAATTACCTTCGCAAACTGCGTCAGCCTCGTGTATAGAAGCTTTGAGACTGTTGGTAATGCTTGCATCCTCACCATCAAAACCAATAAGATCAATGGCCTCTTTGTCTGACGTTACACCCAGCGCAAAGAACAGTACCCAAACTGGGATCTCAGTCGACAAGAAGTACACGGTCAGTACTTTCTCCCGTCTCTTATAGTCTTCTGATTTCTGATCCTCTGCGAAACGCACAATGAATCTATTCCTTTTAGTCTCGGACCTGTAGGAGACTGTCCATGGAGAACTAGAAATCCACAGTCTCTTTGTGCACATTTGTTCTTGAGCTATAAAAACCTGCAAAACCCAATAAATTCATGTCAGGAACTTCTATAACAGCTTGACGATATTTTTCCAGTCTGTATTCGGGAGAAAAAACTAATTTTCCAATGTTATTAGTTGAAACAGTTTAGGCAAACAAGTGTGATGCATAGATAGAAACTCAGGTAAAGAACGCATAATCCCGCCACTAAGCTATACAGTGAAATAATTCAAGATATAATTGACAGTGGATATGTAAAAATTTTCCAAATTAGTATAAATCACCTTCTCAGCCCCCTTTATCACAAAATATCCACCATGGTCAAAGGCACAATCCCCCTTTTTGTAGCTTTCCCCATTCTTTCCTTTCTCCCCTGTTTGGCAAAGTATAGATTTCACCATCACAGGTATCCTACCAATTGGAATGTCCTGCTTTTTGACATCCAATATCTTCTTCTCAACATACTCGTCTTGTCCTGTCTTGAATTTGTCACTTTTAACAACTGCTTTTGTGAACACCTAGTCAATTTATAGAGTAAAGAGGCAGTTAGACGATAAACTAACCCGTAATAAGAGTAAGATACAAGGCCAGCAAAACATTAAATTCATCAAAAGTTTGACAGTTTATTCAATGCAACCACAAAGCAAAAAATTAAAGCAAACAATCCAGTAAATTTCCCTTTGTATTTCATACCATATGTTGACTACATAGACTCTCAAACCGATTCAATATGATGTTATTTGCAAGATAATGTTTCTTTAACAAGCATTTCTGATTTCAACATTCCATATGAACAAAGAGTTTGTGAGTATCTTTACCTCAACTTGGACATTTACTTTCATCCTCGCCGAATACGTCATGTTCTGAAGCCTGGCATGCCATGGGAAGAACTCAAGCTCCTTATCATCCGTAAAGAACGTCGGCTTCTCGACGGTGACTTCTCCAAACTTCACTGTAGCATATCGCCAGTCATGATCCTTGTTCTTCGTTGGATCAAAAGACGGCTCCACGATCATCTCGCCAAAGGACTCAAACACGTTCTGAAGCCCGTGTTGAATGAAGAAGTTGTAGGAGTTAAGCTGATGACTCACAAGTCCATACTCTTCAAAGAAGGATGTTGCTGCTTTTTTGCAGAAATTGTGGAGAAAACTTTCTCCTAAATCAGCAGATAGATTGATTTGCCCAGCAGCTTCAATCTCATCAATGTTCATCGCGTCAATGTCCATCTACAAAAACCCCAAAACGGAGACAGAGAAATTATGAACCACCACGCAAATGCATGTTTCGAAATACGATGCAATCGGAATTTCCAGAGGAATCGAAACGATTAGAAGCAACACGAGACCTTAAACACCATAAAGTTAAAGCATATGCTCGGGAATTTCGACGATTAAAAGAAGCAGAATCAAAGCGTAAGAGAGTACCTAGATTGTCTCAGACGAAACGACGAAGTGAATCGGCGGTGATGGGGGAGAGCTTAGTAAACGTCGCCGGAAAATCTCGGAAGATGCGATTCGCCGTAGGAAGAAGACGAATTGAATACCCTAGCTCGCTTTTTCAGTGTTAACGCTACACTCGATTTCTCCAGTCAAGAGAAAAGAAAAGAGTGTCGTATTTTGAAATGACAGTTGTACCCTTGTGTTGGTCTCGCTTATATTAGTTCCAAAAAGGGTGTATATGTCAATTCAAGGAGTAGCTCTGTTCAACATGAGGTCGATTTGTTATGGCAAGTTTTTAAAACTAATCTTGTTACTTACTGTATTTGACTAATGGAATTATGGCACGTTTTAATCTCCATTGTTCAATCAAAAGAAATAACTCAATAAGGTTAGAAATTTTATTAAAGTAAAGATGAGATTAACAGAAAAACATGATTAAAACGAAAGTTATCATTATCACTGAATTTACCTTTATTGTCTAAAATCATAGCCCAAATCTAATAAAAATAACATATCCTTTTCCCGAGCATAATTACCACAAAATTTGATACCAATCTTTTTTTTGCTAAAAGGATACCTATCTCTCTTCCCAAAATTTGTTATTTTTATCCAAGCCTCCATTCAAAGTACTTATGTTTGATTTAAACTAATTTGTAATTCTTTATGAGGTCCATTTTGATTTAAACAGATGTGCTAGGACCACGACTGATAATTTGAATTCACTATATCATCTCAAGAAGCTGGTTCATAGCTTAGGAATATTTCAACGATGATAATGTCTTTTCCATTAAAGAAAATGTCAGTATTTGAATAAATAAATCCCTATATGATTTAAGTTAAATGATGTTCATATGAGGGACCAGATAAAGAAGTTTTCGTGAGCAGCCGAACCATTAGTGGAGGTCTTGGTCGTCCACTAAAAAACAATTATTTTTTGGCATTTGTAATTTAATCATAGAATAATTAGTGCAATAAGTAGTCATTAATGGCTAAAGTTAGAACGATTCAACAACGGCAACGAAATCTTAATTTTCCAGTTTACTTTTCCGATTCTTCCGTTTCAAGTCAACGTTCCCTTCGTTTCCTCCCACCTTCTTCTCACAAGAATCACAAAACCTTTATCTCAATTACCCATTATTTCAGATCTCCCTGATTTCATAGATTTGATCTGATTCTATCTTGGTTGCCCACCAAGTGTTCGATCTTTGGCCTCACTGAACTTTTTCTTGTGTTTTCCACTGAAAGTTTATTGCTTTTTTGGTTTTGATGGCGCATCATCCGGTTTATACCGAGACTATGTCGATGGGAGGGTCAGGTCATGGGTTAGGTCAGCAATTCGTGCCGTTTGCTACGAGTAGTGGCTCTTTGAGGGTGGAGCTTTTACATGGTAACTTAGACATATGGGTTAAGGAAGCTAAACATCTTCCTAATATGGATGGGTTTCACAACAGACTTGGTGGGATGTTGTCTAGTTTTAGCCGGAGGAATAGTACTAAAGTGGAAGGTGAGAAATCTTCAAAGATTACAAGTGATCCGTATGTCACTGTGTCTATCTCAGGTGCTGTGATTGGAAGAACTTTTGTGATTAACAACAGTGAGAATCCTATGTGGATGCAGCATTTCGATGTACCGGTTGCTCATAGTGCTGCGGAAGTACATTTTGTTGTGAAAGATAGTGATATTATAGGATCACAGATCATGGGAGCTGTTGGAATCCCAACTGAGCAGTTGTGTTCAGGGAATAGGATCGAAGGGTTCTTTCCAATACTTAATAGTAGCGGGAAGCCGTGTAAAGCCGGTGCTGTGTTGAGTTTGTCTATTCAGTATACTCCAATGGAAAGAATGAGACTTTACCAAATGGGTGTTGGTTTTGGTAATGAGTGTGTTGGAGTTCCGGGAACGTATTTCCCTTTGAGGAAAGGCGGTAGGGTTACTTTGTATCAGGATGCTCATGTTGATGATGGTACTCTTCCCAATATACATCTTGATGGTGGGATTCAGTATAGACATGGGAAATGCTGGGAAGATATGGCGGATGCGATTAGACAGGCAAGGAGGTTGATTTATATCACAGGTTGGTCGGTTTTCCATCCGGTTAGGCTGGTTCGTCGTAATAACGATCCGACAGATGGTACTTTAGGGGATTTGCTTAAAGTCAAATCTCAAGAAGGTGTTAGAGTGCTGGTTTTGGTTTGGGATGATCCAACTTCAAGGAGCCTTCTGGGATTCAAAACCGTAAGAATCACATAACTCTCTATTTTTGTTTACCGAAATTAGATTTTACAGATATTTTCACCATGTGTATCCTGTAAACTATATGCTAGTAGCTAAATCACCATGGTGCATTGTTTTAATGAAACCTGGTGTTTTGTTGCATGTAGCAAGGAGTAATGAACACAAGTGATGAAGAGACTCGCCGTTTTTTCAAGCATTCGTCAGTGCAAGTTCTCCTTTGTCCTAGATCTGGAGGGAAAGGTCACAGCTTCATTAAAAAATCTGTAAGATGGTCATTTGTTATTACATTACTTCTTAAACTCGCATTTGTATAGCTTCATCATCTGAAATCTGAGTGTTATTATGATGATCAGGAAGTTGAAACTATCTACACCCATCACCAAAAAACTATTATTGTAGATGCTGAGGCAGCTCAGAATAGAAGAAAGATAGTAGCGTTTGTTGGAGGGCTAGACTTGTGCAATGGACGGTTCGATACTCCCAAGCATCCTCTCTTTAGGACGTTAAAGACACTCCACAAAGATGACTTCCATAACCCAAATTTTGTGGTAACCAATCACGAAAGATTCTGTTTGGTTTCAGTTTTGGAATTAGAGACTACTTTCTTGATCTGTGTAAATGATATTTTTTTCATCTTAGACTACTGTTGATGACGGACCAAGAGAACCGTGGCATGATCTGCATAGCAAGATTGATGGTCCAGCTGCATATGATGTGCTTGCTAATTTTGAGGAACGGTGGCTAAAGGCTTCAAAACCTCGCGGAATTGGGAAACTCAGATCATCTTCTGATGATTCTTTGCTTAAGATTGACAGAATTCCCGACATTATGGGAATAGCCGAAGCTTCTTCTGCAAATGAGAATGATCCTGAGTCTTGGCATGCTCAGGTAATTCAGCTAGTCTCATTCGTTCGAATATGATGATAACTCATGATGCATTTTTGTTATACGTGGTAGTGACAAAAGGAATCTCATTTCTTGCTATGAATTGATCTTTAGATTTTCCGTTCAATTGATTCAAGCTCTGTCAAAGGGTTCCCAAAAGACCCAAAGGAGGCTACTGGAAGAGTAAGCACAACTCTGAACAGTTTTAACTTGTCATTTTGAATCACCACCATGTTGCTACACCGTACTGATTACAAATATGTGACCAGAATCTTCTATGTGGAAAGAATATACTCATAGACATGAGCATACACGCGGCTTATGTTAAGGCCATACGATCCGCTCAACACTTCATCTACATTGAGAACCAATATTTTCTCGGATCATCATTCAACTGGGATTCAAATAAGGACTTGGGTAAGAAATTTTAAGCTTATGATGCTCGATACGAAGAGTTAATCAATGTGTGTGGTAATGAAAAGAACGAGTTTTTGCACTGTAGGTGCCAATAATCTAATCCCGATTGAAATCGCACTTAAGATTGCTAACAAAATTAGAGCAAGGGAGAAGTTTGCTGTTTATATTGTCATTCCAATGTGGCCAGAAGGTGCGCCAACAAGTAACCCTATTCAGCGAATTCTATACTGGCAGGTAAAAATACCTTTGTCCATTGTTTGCTAATATCTCTTTCGATAAACAATATTGCCTTAGTCAGGAATCTTTCTCGTTATCTCTGCAGCACAAAACCATGCAAATGATGTATCAAACCATCCACAAGGCACTTGTGGAAGTTGGTCTTGATGGTCAGTATGAGCCACAAGACTTTTTGAACTTCTTCTGTCTTGGAACCAGAGAAGTTGCTGATGGAACAGTTAGCGTATATAATAGTCCTCGGACTCCACCTACGCCAAATGCAAATGCAAATGCTGTACAGGTACCATAGATAGATGAATCCTGCTGAATTCAAATCTGTGGTTCCACTTTAATTGCCTTGTTTACTCACTGAAACACGAAACTAATCCAGGTGCAAGCTTTGAAGAGTCGGAGATTCATGATATATGTTCATTCCAAAGGTATGGTAGTGGATGATGAGTTTGTCTTAATTGGTTCCGCGAATATCAACCAAAGATCCTTGGAAGGAACTAGAGACACAGAAATCGCCATGGGCGGGTATCAACCACACCACTCATGGGCTATGAAAGGCGCTCGTCCTCGTGGTCAGGTAAAAAAACTTTCAAAAGCTCCTACTTTTCAATTAGGGTTTGCTTTCTACAACACCAAAAATCATAAAACAGAAACCCACAAAGAGCTATGTCCTCTAAAACATGTTTGAAACCTGGCTTTATTTCAATTTTTCCCCATTTTGTTGCAGATTTTTGGATACAGAATGTCGTTGTGGGCAGAACATTTAGGGTTTCTAGAGCAAGGTTTTGAGGAACCAGAGAACATGGAGTGCGTGAGACGAGTTAGGCAATTGAGTGAGCTCAATTGGAGCCAGTATGCAGCAGAGGAGGTCACAGAGATGCAAGGTCATCTTCTTAAGTATCCGGTTCAAGTTGATAGAACAGGCAAAGTGAGTTCTCTTCCGAGATGCGAGACATTCCCTGATCTCGGTGGCAAAATCATCGGTTCGTTCCTTGCGCTACAAGAAAACCTTACCATTTGAAACCTACCTAGTAGTGTTCAACATTTGTTCTTTGTTTCTTCCACTTCACGAAACCTCTCTCTGTGTGATATGAATGAAAAGTGTGCCTTTAGGGTTGAGAATTGTGCTTTTTGAATTTATGAGCTGTAAATTTTATCCATTACAATGTTACGATATTTCAAATTGATCTTTGTGTGAGTTTTGGATTCTTTTACTATTTGAAAGAACATAAAGAGAGGATCTTTGGACATTAAATACTTTATGATAAAAGATGATGATGACCAAGATAATATCTAAATCGAAATTCTAGATTGAATACCATTTAATTTGTTGAGGTTGTATGATAAAAAAAAAAAATAGAGAAATAATATAGAAAATCGAAAACAAAACCACATAATATGAGGCAAATTTAAAGATCTTATAAGACCGAACAAATTTGATATCAAATTGGGTCATAAAATTAAATGGCAAAATGTGGAAGTAATTGAGGAAGTAACAAAATGTGGCATATGTGGCAAATTATGAATCTCTAAATTTAGGTAATTTTGCTAGTTTTTAATTAAGTTATTGTTTTTTTCATATTATTGCACATAATTTCCCTATCAAATTTTTTTTTTTTTTGACGTAATTTCCCTATCAAATTTAGCTTTGTCATATGATATCTCCATAATTAATAAATTTAATAATTATACAAAGATAGTGGTATAAAACTGAAGCTACCTACTACCTCACGTGTTTAACAACTAGTTTGTGGATCGTGTTGTTATAAAGTTGGGGTCCACAAAATCGTGACGTAATCGAATCCGACTCATCTCTAGGATGGGTGTTTGGGTACCCGATCGGGTTCGGGTTGGATATTTCAATTGTCGAATACTCGATGTTTTGGGATATAATACCCGATCGGGTATTACATATATTTGGGTCGGGTTCGGTTTGAGTTCGGGCAGGTTCGGTATACCCAAACTATAACCGAAATAGCTTTTTTTTTGTTTTTTTAAAAACCCGAAATAGCACTGTAGACTTAAAAATGAACATATAAAGTGTAAAAGAACAATGCTCAATCAAGTCAAGAAATCGAAGCTACATATGAATGAATATAAGTTATTATTCTTAAGAAAAATGTGAAAACAGTAAAGTGTAAAAGAACGGTAACTGTTCTACGGTTTTACTGGAATCATCTCCAAATTTTAAAAATCTAAACAATTCACTCTTGGTTATTAAAAAAAAAATAAGAAAACTTTTCAATTTCAATAAGAAATTGAATTGAGTTTGCCCTACAGTATTATTAATACTGACCAATTAATCAATGACATTCAACCCTAATCACAAATGTGTATGTAAAAAAAAAAAAAAATAGAATCGGGTATCGGGTATTACCCGATCGGATACGGGTAACCGATCCTTAAGAAATTGAAACCCGATCGAGTATTTTCACATTCAAAATCGTGTTCGAATTCAGATTTTCGGGTCGGGTTCAAATTCGGTAATCGGGTTTGGATAAAACGCTCAGCCTTACGCATCTCTTCTAATTGGAAAATTGTACATTCTTGTAATAATGTTTGAACATTTTTGGTAATTAAATCGGACGGTAGAGGATGAGTATAGATCGTAATCGGACGGTGGCGGAGATTCCAAGGTTATAGGGAGATTATTGTGTTAGCTTTATGAAAACGACAATGTTTCACATGTTTCAAAGTCCAACCTCATTGAATCCCACCCATGTTCTGCCTGGTTTAGTGAACACCAAATTACAACATACAAAATAATAACAATACGAAGTTTTACTCTCAATCTCTCATAGTTATCTAATTTCTTCTCTTTCGAGTCTTCTGTTTTAATCAAAATCCGATTAGATATTGTGGCAATATTTAACTGGGTTAGTATGAATTCTACCCCGTTGAATATTTTTCTTCTCTCATCTGATAAAGATTACATTCAATTTTTGGCGAATATGTAGGTGAATAAGAATTATAACATAATGGTTAGTTTATGTCCCATGAAAAACTTTTAACTTGTTTTTCTTTTGTTTTCTTAGGGATGTTCAATTTTTGTTAGTTAATTTTTTTGGTTATGCGATGGAAACGACTATTTAGTTATGCTTTCTATAAATCATTAAATATAAATTATTAAATATCGTTTACTTTTAAAAAAAAATCAAAAAAAAATTATATATTTTCTCCTCCCAAAACTTTTTTTTCTCAATAAGTAACAAACAATAGTAAAACTTAATGGCACAGTTTTGGAGATCCAAAAATTCGCCATTATACAACACACATTTGAGTACAATCGGATCTCTGTATTTAGTTTTTTCTTGTCGGTATCATGTATCACATGAGTTTGAATATGGTTATGAAAAAAAACAATATTTGATTATATGTTGTGAAAAATGCTCTATCTCCTCTCTGGCTAAACTAGCTATAATGATTATATAACAAAGGGAATTAGAATCTAAAAGACAAATTAATTAGCCAAGACATTGATAGATAGATTGTGAGTTAATTGCTGTATGAATCATGACTTGTTCATGCTGTTTGAGTTGGTTTGAACTTTGAAGTTAATATAACCTATTGATGTTACGTGAATTCTTTTTGCATCAAACTCTTGAATTGACCAAATGATATTCTAATAACCATCGCGTAGTAGCTTCATTTTATAAAATGTAATGTTTCCAAATTTCTAGGTTTATAAAATGTGATGTTTTGTCCTTTTTATTTAAACAACATACATTTCATCTACGTAATTAATGGCGCTTGACAATTTTCATATTCATCTCCAAATCAGATTTTGTATATTAACCATTTTAATCACGACGTTAATAGCATCTCCAAGGGAACACCAAAACATCAAAATTTGGTGTGAAAGAGCTCCAAGGGAACACCAAATTCATCACCAATTTTTTTTTTTTTGTGTTTTGTGAACAGTGTTGCACCAAATTTGGTGCGGCACTGTTCACAAAACACCAAAAAAAAATTGTATTTTAATCATTCTTCTATTTTAAAAAATATATTATTTGGTGTTTAGCAATTGATTATGCTTTAATAATATGATTAAATTGTTATTTTCGAAATGATTAACAGTTTATTTTTAATAATGTAAAAATTTAATTTTCAATTATTGCATTATTAATTTGAAAAATATATTAATAAGCAAAAAAATTATAAAAATAAGTAACATATTAAAATAAAGAACTTAATTAATACAAAACACACATAAAAAGGAAATGCAAGAAGCTAAATTTAAAGACATATATAATAGAAATTTAAACAATAATTTAATTATATCCGGGAAAACCGGGAAAACCATCTCCGCCTCCGCTAAGAAAATCACAGTACTGGGTAAAGTCTTGTTGCCCACTTGGTGATCTTGGGTCTTCATCTTGAAGTTGTTGTCCTTGAACTTGATTTTCTTGAGCTTGTTGTCCTTGAACTTGATTTCCTTGAGTTTGATCTCCTTGATAACGAAATACTCGATACTGCGATCCCTGATATTGGCTTCGAGAACCTTCCCCGTGTTCTTCATATTGGTGTGTAGTTGCTCTTCTGCCAAGAATCTCCGCCCTTTCTTCTTCAATATACGCACGTCTTGCTGGATCTGTTATAGAACTCAAATCCACGAGTAACATTTTACGCTCATGTTTCTTTCTTTCCACCTCCATTTTCTTTCTTTTCATTTCATTTCTTTCAGAATTACCTTTAACCATAGCTTTGAGAAGCTTATCATTTTGCTCCATAATTTGTTTAAATTGCTCATCAGAATATTGTTTTTTCTTTGCTTTTTTTCACACCTATAGGTCTATTTGATAAGTTTCCAGCGGATTCTTCACTGTTTATATTTAGATCGAATGAATTCATACCAGGGGATGGCGATGATTCATCTTGGATTGATGAAGATGACATAACATTACGACTTTCTTGTGGGAATGCAACGGCTCTATTACTGTGGTTGTTTGTAAATTTCTCAATATCTTTTAGGATAGGCCAGACATGATCGAATTTGAATCCTTTCTGGTATTTGGGGTCTTGTGTTAATAACATCTTCGCTTGGTTGAACTGATTTAATAATGATAAATACATAAATGTAAAATAAGTTAGCAAACACAAACAAATAATTAAGATAGAGTAACTACAAACAATCTAGCTATATATAAACTCTTACAATGTCTTCCTCGGAAGCACCGCTAAGATTCTTATTTTCGATCTGGTTAACGCATCCCCTCAGCCGATTATGATCTTTGGATTTGGCATGCATATTTTGGTCTACCAGGATCTAACAATGATATTAATGTGCTAGAGGCGTCTCATCTTTTCGCTAATCTAGCTGAAGGAACCACTCCACCCGCTAATTATGTTATTAACGGAAAAAGTTATGATATGGGTTATTATTTAGCTGATGGTATATATCCAAAGTGGTTCACTCTTGTTCAAACAATTCACGATCCACGTGGTCCGAAAAAGCAATATTTTGCAAAGAGACAAGAAGCTTGTAGAAAAGACGTGGAACGTGCATTTGGAGTATTGCAGTCAAGATTTGCAATTGTAGCCGGACCAGCACGCTTTTGGAGTAAGAAAGTGCTACATGATATAATGACAACTTGTATCATAATGCATAATATGATCGTAGAGGATGAACGTGATGTTGATGCACCAATTGAAGAACGAACAGAAGTTCCAACTCCAGAAGTTGAGATGGTGGGTGATGATGATGCGCGATTTCAAGAATTCTTAGCTCGACAAAGGAAAATCAAGGACCGAGAAGCACATATTGAACTTCGTAATGCTTTAATTGAACATTTGTGGTCTGAATATACTAATTGTGAGAATTAGTATGGATGGTATAAATTTCTAGTATTTATAATTTATGCATTGTATTTTTTTTTTTGTGATGGATTGTAATATTATATTTTGGTTATTATTTATCACTTAATAATTAATATTTATCAAAACTATTAAAAATGTAATTTAATTACTTTTTATTTAAATTTATGCATTTTTTTCCAAATTAACCGATTTTAATCTTGTATTTTATTTGTAATGAATCAGTTACAAGAACAAATAGTATTTATTAATAATATACAAAAATTAAAAGAATCTTAAATTTAATAATATAATAATAGAAAATATTTTTTTGGTGTGAGATTTGGTGTTGTTGTTGGAGATGAAAAATAAAGTGGAACACCAAAACACCAAATTTGGTGTTACCCTTGGAGATGCTCTAAGAGAAGCCAAAAACCTCTTATTTATTATCCAAAAATGGCAATCTTTTAACACTATAACATATTTTATTCTAAAGACTCAATCTACACTACCATCTACCAAAACTCATTAATGAATACAAAAAACAAAACATTAATCTTACGCACACCAATTAAAGATATGGATATTGAATCAACAACCAATAAAAATATACTTCTAGTATTATTAAAGTTTAAAAGTATCTATATTTTTATCCCTTTTGGCTTATTCAAGAATGAATTCAAATTCCATATAGATTTGACCTAACCCGAAGTCACCTAAACATGTCTAAACCGAGTTATTATATTGAAAACCTATTCTTATCATTCAATTTATCACAAACCAAGTGAATCCAAAACTTGACCAAAACCTGAAGTAGGTGAACATATCACAAGCAAAATTGTTAGAGTGAGTGGCAAAATGGTAAATAAGGAAGAAAGAAAAGGGTAAAAGAAGGAAAGAAAGAGAAGCACGAGGGAGCTAACTCACGAAGTCTGCGTTGTGCAGATTGCGGAGAACAAACCCTGCCCCATTCTCTCTCTCTCACACATACAAACACACACTTTATTTTCTTTTCCAGGTAATTATTTGTGAATTTTAAAACGTATTTATATTATTTAAAAATGGATTTACACTTGATTTGACATGTAGAATATCAGCCTATTTGTCATAATAGTCCTAGAAATTAAATATCTTAATTTTTGAACCATAGAGCAATTTAAACACAACTTAAATGTTTATTAGTCTGCAATTTATACACAACTTAAATGTTTATTAGTCTGTCTATTACAAATTTAGAACATAATCGGTCCATCTTTATGAATATTTATTTTAAAGCTTGACAAGTTATGGCTTTTATTGTTGTGAAACAGAAAAAATTGTTTTAGATAAGATCAGGTTTAAAAATCTGAAATCTAGAACCACAGTCTTAATAAATTTATCATATATTATATTCTATCAAAATTACCAAGATAAACCAATTGGTTGTCCTCATTCCGCGCACACGTAATTCACATACTGACGAATTGTTGACGAATAATCGATTATAATGTTTTTTTTGTAAGCTCACAACCACTTCCTTGGATAACCAATTGGGAATCAAGAGTATTATATTATTGTTTAAAAAAAAAAATCTCTGTTTTCTGAATTGGACTTGGAGCGTTACAACTTTTTTTTTACCATCAAATATCTGGTAATTTCTAGTAAACTCTGTATATAGTTTTAAACTCAACAAATTGGAAACAAAAATAATATGTTGAGGTACAACTGTAACAGGTTAATTTAAAATATTAAATTAAGGACAACTAATTAATTTGAAAATTAATGGGAAAATAATCCCTAATTTTGCTCCTGAACTTGTTTATTAACAACAACTTGAATTTCTTTTCTGTTTTCAACCGATTCACATCTTTTCCTCTACAGCTTCAAAAACCCCTCTCTCTCTCTCTCTCTCTTCTTCTTCTTAAAGATCGAATCTTTCAATTTCAGTCTTTGAAGGAGAAGGAAGTGATTTCGTTTTCAATCGACAATGGCGAAGAACGTTGGGATTTTGGCTATGGACATCTATTTCCCTCCTACCTGTGTTCAACAGGTAATTAAAAAAAGCCCAAGTTTTTATTTTTTCGATTTTCATCAGAGTTATTATTGCATTGATACTCTGTTTCTGTTTTGAGCTATATTGTTTTGTGTGTGTGTGTTTGATTTCATAAATCTTCACACTTTTAATGAAATTTTCGAAATGGGTTTCAAAATCATGAATATAAATTGTTCTAGAGGGATTTTTCAATGAATCTATCATATATGTATTAGAATTGACAGAGAAATGCTCTGTCTCTGGGTTTTTGTAATGCGGCGGAGTTTGGTGGATGATGATGATTAAGTCAAGAAAATGCTTTAATTTATTATTTTTATCATTGTATTAAAAAAAAAAAAAAATTCAGGATTCTGATTAATTTTTCCTAAACTCAAGATCTCTGCATAGATTTGATTTGATAGAAAATTTAGTGTCTATTTGATTGAACTGATCTAGCTGAATATTGAAATCAAGAGTTTTGTGTTTTTTATTGAGATTGAAATCATGTTCTTGCAAATCTTTTTTGAGTTCTTGATTATGATCTTTGAAACTTTTTTTGTGTAGAATTGCTGAATATTATTAATTCCCTTGTTGAACAATGTGTTTTATATAGGAAGCGTTGGAAGCTCATGATGGAGCAAGCAAAGGGAAATACACAATTGGACTTGGCCAAGATTGCTTAGCTTTTTGCACAGAGCTTGAAGATGTAATCTCAATGAGGTTTGTTTCTCTTTTTTTTGCTTGTTTGCATTTTTATATCTTCTCTTGCAAATATACTTAATGATCTGTTTCTTGGGTGTGTTTCGTAGTTTTAATGCGGTGACATCACTTCTCGAGAAATATAATGTTGACCCGAAGCAAATCGGACGTCTTGAAGTAGGAAGTGAGACTGTCATAGACAAAAGCAAATCCATCAAAACTTTCTTGATGCAACTCTTTGAGGTATCAAACTTTCTTCAACATCAACTACGATTCAAAATCTGAGGACCGCTCAAAGTTTGTTTGTATTTGCGAATGAAACAGAAATGTGGAAACACCGATGTGGAAGGTGTTGACTCGACCAATGCTTGTTATGGAGGAACTGCAGCTTTGTTAAACTGTGTCAATTGGGTTGAGAGTAACTCATGGGACGGACGTTATGGCCTCGTCATTTGTACTGATAGCGCGGTATAATATTCATCATAGAATATTTTTTAATGTCTTTGCGTAAATCTTTACGTGTTTATATATTTTGAATGCTTTTTCAGGTTTATGCAGAAGGACCCGCGAGGCCTACTGGAGGAGCGGCAGCTATTGCTATTTTGATAGGACCAAATGCTCCTATCGTATTCGAAAGCAAATTGAGAGGAAGTCACATGGCTCATGTGTATGACTTTTACAAGCCAAATCTTGCTAGCGAGTACCCGGTAATCTTCAATTAATAAATCTCAACAACTTGCACAGAATAATCTTTCACAAAAGTTTCTTGAGCATTTAAAAGAAACGATATTGTTCGTCCATGTTGTTGTAGGTTGTTGATGGTAAGCTTTCACAGACTTGTTACTTAATGGCACTTGACTCTTGCTATAAGCATTTATGCAACAAGTACGTTTTTTTTTACCGTTTCAGTTTCTTTCTTCAGTGTTCTGTGTGACTCATTTTTATTCTTTGGTATTAGGTTCGAGAAACTCGAGGGGAAAGAGTTTTCTATCAATGATGCTGACTACTTTGTTTTCCATTCTCCATACAATAAAGTAATTTCTTGATCTTTGAACAATAGTATTTGTTCTACTTGAGTTGTTTCTTACCAGTCTTCTCGTCTTTGCTATTTGCAGCTTGTACAGAAAAGCTTTGCTCGTCTCGTGTACAACGACTTCTTGAGAAACGCAAGGTTTAATCTTGTTTATGAATTGTGTCTTTGTGCTGAACGTTCTTTACTTGTTTTCGTTATGAGTAACATTTTCTTTCCTCTATTGCAGCTCCATTGACGAGGCTTCCAAGGAAAAGTTTACTCCGTTTTCATCTTTGTCCCTCGACGAGAGTTACCAAAGCCGTGATCTTGAAAAGGTTTTCATTTTTTTTTCCCTCTTTCTACTGTTTTTGATACCGAGAGAAAACCGTGTTATAGCTTAAGTTTTGTTTTGCCTCTTTTGCAGGTGTCACAACAACTCGCGAAATCATTTTATGATGCTAAAGTGCAACCAACGACTCTAGTACCAAAGGAAGTCGGTAACATGTACACCGCTTCTCTCTACGCTGCATTTGCTTCCCTAATCCACGATAAACACAACGATTTGGTAATATAAGAAAACAAACTTCTCTTGTTCTCATTGAAATCCATTACATTTGGTTTCAAGTTGTTACATTTGTGTTTGGGGTCTTATTGTATAGGCGGGAAAGCGGGTTATTATGTTCTCATATGGAAGTGGTTCAACCGCAACAATGTTTTCGTTACGTCTATGCGAAAACCAGTCTCCTTTCAGCCTTTCAAATATTGCATCTATAATGGATGTTGGTGGGAAATTGAAGGCTAGACATGAGGTAACAAACAAACAAAATTCCTGTTTTCAGATTATTCGGTCTGTGAAATATATTTACCGAATATAAACCTAAGAATTTGGTTCGGCTTTGGTTTCTAAAGCCATTCGGTTTCTTTGGTTCAATGAATTTGAATACAGTTTGGTACTTGCTAGTTTTGGGACGGATCGGTTAAACCGGATTGCTTACATCTCTTGGGTTTTGTTTATTGCAGTATGCACCTGAGAAGTTTGTGGAGACAATGAAGCTAATGGAACATAGGTACGGAGCAAAGGACTTTGTGACGAGCAAGGAAGGTATTTTAGACCTTTTGGCTCCGGGGACATATTACCTGAAAGAGGTTGATTCGTTGTACCGGAGATTCTACGGGAAGAAAGGCGACGATGGATCCATTGCCAATGGACATTGAGTCTTGAATTTCGAAGGAAAATCATGAAGTTTACTTAAAATGGTCTCTCTCTCTGTCTTTTTAATGTTTTATAAGTTTGTTGTGTACTTTGATTTAGGGACAAATAATGTCATGCTCTGTTTTTATATTGATTTGCTGTTGAAATGAAGTCTACTATTGATTTGCTGTTGAAATCTTTTTTTTTCTTTTTGTGGTTTTAACTAAGTTCTATTAATTTAGTGATTATTAAAGTGAAGAACAAACCTTATAAAATGAATTATCAAAATTTCACTGATTTGTCTTCTTGATTTACTTTTGTTATCTAATTATCAAAATTTTGTTGGCATGTGGTTAAGTTTTTTTAGATTAAGATACTATCAATTCTAAACGCCGTATCTTTCTCAAAATTCGTTTGTGGTCAAGTTATTGTGGTTAAGTTCGTTTCTTCTTTTTTTTTCCCTCATTGCTGGTCTCAGACATAGGCAATTTATGCCTCTATAATATTTCCATGAATAATATGCTAGCTGATACTGAAACAAAGCAATCAAAATATTTTCTTATAATCCTTCTAAAAGTATTTATATAATTTCGTCTTCATAATGCAAGCACAAGACGAAATAATAATCCTACCAAAATGTTTCCTCATGTTTCATTCTCATAACTTAAACATGTTCCGTCTTCATAATGCAAGCATTTACGTGCATAAGCCATGAGTATTTGGTTCATGTTTTCTTCTTCTTCGTCTTTGTGATAGCAATTGGGACACCGTAGCATACCGGCGAACAGTGCCGTGCCCAAACTTTTAGAGGCCTAAGGCGAATTAAAATATTAGGCCCTTCTCAATATAATTTTAACGGTAATTTAAAACCTTGATGAATACAATCTAAAATCAACAACAACCAAAAATCTTTAAAATTAACATTTTTCAGTATAATTTGTTTGAGATCTTATCTTACTTATATATTAGACCTATCTCGTATAATCTTCAGATGTGGAACTTGGGATTGATATCGCAACAATCTTAACTCATTTTTTTGGCTCCAAAGATACATCTCCTGTTCTTTTTTTTTTTTAACAAACCAAAAGAAACAAAAAAAAAAACACATTAGAAAATGAGTTATCATATTAGTATAATATAAACACTAAACATACGGTAAAACTAAAAAAATTAAAGAAATTAATAAACTGTAAAAAGACATCATTACCGGAGGAAATCAAGCTTCGAGCTCGGGTTGACTAAAGTGGGATGGTTTCCACACCTAAATAACCACTATCCTATAACTAATAATTGTGAATTTGGGGCCCCAAAATTTACATATTTTTTAGTCCCTAAAGCAAATGTCTCTTTAATTGCTCTATAGGCATGGGCCTGCCGGCGCAGCCCCTGTCAAGAACTTCATAGTGCAAGCATCATGTGCATCATCCATGAACGACCTTACTCTCTCTGATGTATCATCATCACTCCTCTCTCTGATTAAGTTAGCATGGAAGATGTTGAAGAAGACAACCATAACCATCATCAATGTGATATAAACACAATTACTCTCCAAGATGAGAGGGCGGTTGAAATTAATCTTCCACGATTTGAGAGGTTTGAAGATTTTGGAGGAGATGTAACCCTAGAAGAAAGGATTTTAGAGGATGGAAACACGAGAGATGATCGTGGAGGATATGTGACTGTAGAAGAAACACAAGAGATGATTGTGGAGGAGATGAGATAGAAAGAGGAGAGGAAAGAGAAGACAAAGGAGAGAGGATAGGATTCTGGAGGAGATGAGAGAGAAGTGGAAGCTAAACCTAAACCGGTCACAAACCTAAATCCACAAGCAGACTCGTCAGAAGACAGATGGTTTGGCGAAGATGGAAGTTTATCACCAGATTTTGCATAAACCTCTTACTGTGATAGGGAAGAAGAAGGCGTTGTCTCTACTAATGGACCCGAATGGGGTTCCTTTAGTCAACTTCATCGTGAACTTTGCCTCAACAGGAGTGAAGCAGCGTGCTTATTCTCTGAGTACTTATGTAAAACAGTTCTTCACTTTAATTTATGTTTATGAACCTGATTTTTTTTTCTAACGGATTTTGTTTTCAGCTTTATCTCACTGGAACCAAGACATTCTAACTCTTTTGCAAATGGTTCAAAGCCCCTTTAAGGATGGAGAAACAGTGCCGGTTTTGGATGCCTATGCATATTTGTAAAAAAGTGTCATTTTCGTACGTTTCTAAAAAATATATATACATTAATAATCCATTAAACCGTTTATAATTCCAAATAGTTAGTAAGAAAATCAAAGAAAAACAGCCAAATATAATTGATTTTTGAAATCTTGCTCTCTTTGTATTATTATAAAAATGGCTTATAATTTTTTTTTATTATAACTATAACTCTTGTTTGTTAGAATTAGTTGAGTGAATTAGTGTTAATGTAAAGGGCATCTTTATGTATATAAATAGAGACTCGGAGTTACTTAGAGGTTTTGGGAAATTGTCCAAGTCGTGGTGTGTAGGGAATTAGCTCAAAGACTGAGGATACTTGAGATGATTGGAGTGTAATCCTCACTTGTGAAATACAAATTGTAGTTTGTTCCTATCAGAGGGTATTATAGATCTTTTGGCTCTGGAAACTTATTACCTGAAAGAGATTAATTCATTGTACCGATGATTTTACGGGAAGAAAGGTGATGAGAGGGATGCTCTACTTTTATTTAATATTATTGATTATTTGTTGTTAACTAAGTCTCATTAATTTAGGGATTAATAAAACCTTAAACTGGAGAATATTCATGTGAGATGATACGTTTTCTTGAATTGTTTTCCTAATTATCAAAATTCGAAGGCATGTAAGTTAAGGTGTTTTAGACTATGATAATGTCTATCCTTAACTTTTGTTTATTTCATCCAATGCAACTTATAACTTTTTTTAGTAATCTTATTATATAAAGCGTACGGTACTTTTTGGGGGAAAAATATATACTTTTAATTTATTTATAAGAAAATGTGATAGGGAAAGACATTTTTGGGGAGAAAAAAACTATTGCTAACTTTGTTTTGTAGCAAAAGTTCCCATTCATTCATCTTATTCAAGATGTTCACAAACTAGCTAGTGTACCAATTAGAGTTTAATATAGAGAGTTATAAGTAAAACAAGTAGCTACAATAGACCCAACACATATGATCAAAGAAGGAAGCAGAGTAACATTCAAAAGCATATTCTGTCCCAAGAAACCAGCAAGAGTAATCGTTGCATCAGCTATCACACGTGCGATCGTTCCAGCCTCCGTCGATAGTAATCCTCCATTGTATGTCCCTCGTGACAGCCTCGATGACATCACTCTCGATAGTAACGATAAGTTCACACCTGAGAAAAACCCCGCCATTTTAATATACAAACCTTTTCCAAACGCTAGATCATAGCTGAAAACGTTTTGATCTTGGGAATACATATCTAATTTTTACCTTCAAGAACTTCAGCAGATACAAACATGATAAATCCGGAGAAAACGTATTGTGGCACAGTGTAAGGGATTACTACATGGAAGCTGAGAAGTATTCCGGTACAAACCATAATCTCTGACGCCAACAGAATTTGCCTGGCAATAAGAGAATCACATTTTCAGGTAACGCGCCCATGCGAAAACAAAAACATGAATTTACAACGTATGCATGAATCTTTACCGATCTTCGAACATGTTGCTGATATAGCTTCCAACAACGAGGTTAACCGGTAAAACGGTTAGACCGAGACAGAACAAGAATATGGAAACAGAACTCATGGACCAACCAAAGTAGTATGTGGTAACTACACTTGATTCTGATAGTAAAATCTCCATTGCGTACTTAAGCATGAAGTATATCAACAATTGCACCTAAATAAAATACAAAAAAATTTCATCTTCCATCGGTAAAATCGAACATTCAAGATTTAACTAAATTGAGTTTTTTTTTTTTTTTTACCTTTACAGAAGGAGTGAGTAGTTTGTAAGCAGCTACAAAGGAGTTTGCGGGTTTACGTGAATCCTCAAGAGATTCTTCGCTTCCATCGCTGTCATCTTCTTCATCCTGTTCTATTTCGTCCGATGCAACCAAAAGCGGGTTTTTTAGACCTTTCTCCATATTCCCATCTTCAACAGCTTCAACCAAAGAAAATTTTGCTCTTATAATCAACTATTTTACAAGCAAGAATATCGAAAAATTAATTTCCATACCGGAGTTATGCTCATTTGAAGTATTAATCTCTTCAGGCTCGCGTGCGGGTTCCCGAAACGAAATAGCTAACCAGACTAAGTACATAAGCCAAGCAACAGCCATAACCCAACCAGGTAATGTATCTTGGTTAAAGGTAATATTGTAGACCTTGAAATCGGTTTGCAACAAACCAGCAAGAGCAGGACCACACGCCATTCCTAAAGCACTCGCGCTAACAAAACCCGCTGAAGCTTGCATTCGGATTTTAAGCGGTACACAATCACTTATATATCTACGGTTCACTGCTCTCGCCGAACCAAATCTGAACAAGTTACAAAATGGAAAATGTTAATCAACTGAATATCTCATGGAAATTAAATGTATAACACAAGTATTTACCCGCAAAAAAGCCGGCCTATTAAGAGAAGTGCTAATGAATTGAAGTCATAAGCTAAAGCATATAACAAATTACCGAAGAAAAGGACGATGCTACTAAATATAAGCGGTTTAAAGTACGATTTATTCGACCACGCGCTAAAGTAAACCGAAGAAAAGAGCTGAGCTACAGCCATAGCACCAATCACAACACCGCAAACCGTCGCTGCAGCTCCAAGGCTCATCGAGTAATCATCCGCAGTAGGGACAATGATATATGTATTGACCATATAAAGAAAAGTGTTGGCCAAGTTTAACAAGAGTGACATGAAATGATATCTCCCTTCTTCTTGTTCCACTTGCTCGTCTTGAGGAATCAGTAAATCTTCGTCTTGCATGATTAAAGCATGTTGAGCCATGAAATTAAGGAAACTTGTCGAATTTGTTAGCCTATCCACTGCATTCTTAATTGAATCCACCACAGGATCCTGCGGAAAAAAAACACAAGAAGACCGATGAAACTAAAGATTAGTCAGGTGGTAAAAGCCTGGATCACCTCCTGGTTCTCAAAAAAAAAAGACACCTGAAGAGGAACAACAGGCTGGTCGTAAATCGATAAGTAACTTCCTTGATTGTTTTGAAGCTCATGAAGGTTTCGCGATATGGCTCCAACAACAGCTCCAAGACCCTATAAAACTCCATATAATTAACCGAAAACTTTAAGCTTTTCATAATTGTGAAAGATTACGCTACGTGAGATTTTGAGGACTTTACCACATGTCTAAACACTTGCTGGAGTTGAGAGTAAGGATGATCAGCGCGAGTCTTGACATAATAGTTTGTAAATCTAGAACCGACTCTTTTATCGAATTTCTTAAGTATCTTACGAATACCAATAGCATTCATATCAACGAAAAACAAAAGCTTGAGAAGATCTTGTCCTACGGATCTATAAGCTTCTCTTAGATTAGATATTTGAGATATGTCAGGCTCTTCTTCTTGGATTGCATCATGCCATTCCCTTAGCTTTTGTAACCTACTCGAAAGCAAACCTTGTTGCTCCAACATGAAAAGAGCGATTTTCTCAATCTACGAACAAGCAAAAAACATGTTTTTATAAAGTTTGATGGATGCATTTTATCATAACAACGCGTAAAGTTTTGTGAAGGAAATCGAAAAATAGTACCTGATGATCTAACATTCTTGAGAAATCTTTAAGAACATGTGCACGATCTAGACTTCCTACTTCAATTTGTGGACCATATTGCTTAACTTTCTTCTTCATCAATTTGTAATTGATGTAATATCTACAAGGAAAAGAGAACCACATGAATCACATAGCCATATAACTTAAAATTCAACTAAATATTGAATATAGAAGAAGCATACTCTTGCCATTCTTCAATGCTTCGTTCCTTTAGCTTTTTTCCAAATGCAACCATATTCTACAACAAGAACAAGAATCAGAAACAGAGACAACATTGAAAATTAGCGAGAAAAAAAAAAGATTTAAGTTACATACTTACATTAGACTAAACTTGTTGTACATATACTACAAAGCTTCCTTTGTTTACAAAATGTGTTAATGAATTTTGTAGAGACTAAATTTTCAGTCAAAAGTTGATTAAACTAGACTAAAGAGCCAATTTTCACTGAAGAGAAATAAAATGAAAATTCAGCAAAATTAAACAGTTTACAACATTGAGAAGATTTGATTATATAAGCATTGTGATAAGGGAATTAACTATTAAGAAAACAAAGAGAATATTAAAACTAGAATTTTCTGTTGAATATACAGCCAAAAAATATGACAACTTTTACGAAACGGCTATGATGATGACTGAGTCCAACATCAGCAGATTTCACCGTACACGTGATATAACTGATAGAGACATTTTTTTGAAAGTTTTTATTTTAAGATACCGAAAATTCCCAGTTTGGGATTTTCTTCTTTTTCCTTGGCATTTTTCCAGTTGTTTTCCCAGGATACAAACAGATTCTAGAAAAATAATAATTAAAAGAAAAAACACATATCTATCGGTCATATTTGTTGAAATAATAATATCGCGCGTGTTTTTAAAATAACATAGATTCATACAAAAATAGTTATTTCATCTTATGATAAGCGGCTTTACGAAAAATGTCACTGTATCATTTTGGTAAATATAATCTAGAGTTATGTCTTTTTTTTTTTTGTAAAGAAATCTAGAATTATGACATTTTAGCAAATAAACCCAAAACCAACAACAAGAAGCCAAACGCAAGAATTCAATCTACAAAAAAAAGAGATAATTAATAAAATTCAAAACGCCTAATCACACGATTAAAATTTTCCTCGCTTTTTCCGAAGAACAAAAAATGGGAAAACTAAATAAAATTTATAACATAGAAAGAACACTTTTGTTTACCAGCTTTTTTTTTTTTTTATTGTTTACCAGCTTTAAATCATGAAACTACGATAATTTCACAAATCATTGATAATTTCGAATATCGAGTAATTACAATCTTTAAAGAATCATTCACTGAAAACTCATCTCTATTGTTTTCCACGACCAGAGAAATAGTAATATACCTGAAAAGTTGAATACGAAAAGCCTAGAGACAGATAGAGAGAGAATAAAAGCCAGGTTTTTTCTGTTGCAGAAACTTAAAAATAATAAGAAGAAGAAAAAAAGATGGGAGGAAAAAAAAAATAGATAGTGGCTGTGATAAGGTTGAGGTAATTATATCAGAGGGAGAGATTCGGATAGAGATTCGGTCTTTGTTTTTTCTTTCCTCTTTGAAATTGTGGATCAAAAAAGTTTTTCTTTTTGTTGAATAAAAAAGTATAAAATAAGTAAAAAATGATATATCATGCCACGGCTCTTCTGGTTTTATTATTTTTACCATAAATGTTTTGGTTTTTTCTAAATTTTGGTGTCTTCATTTGGAATTATTTTTCTTTTGGATAACTATTATTCTTTTTATCCATATATATTATAATTTTTTTTTTGTCAAACACAATGATTTTTGAGTCTCCTAAGTCCTCACCACATGATTTTTTTTGCTAAGAAACCACATAATTTTTGCTTGATGTTTGATTAGAATTGGAAGAATATACAGATATTTAGAAGTCTTTTCTAGAATTTATTTTACTTTTCATAAATTACTGGAAAAAAATAGTAGGGATTTCAATACAACAACATATATTCGTAGAAGAAATTATGTATTCTAAAGGTTCAAAAAAATAAAAATTATGTATTCTCTTTTGTATGATTGGTTCATTGCTGAGACCTTAGAGCATGCACATTTGTGAGACTTGAGAATATCATAAAACACATTTTATTATTAATTTTAATATTAATTTATTGTACCAAATGCAAATATAAGAACAAGTTACATTCTTGTACATACCAAAGCAAAAATTGATTTAAGAAAACTTATCACTGTGAAAGACAGATTTATGTCATATTATCAATCAACCACCTTTGTATCAACATAAGATCAAGATTGATCAGAGAAACTAAAAAACATTAACACTAATGATTCAGTACAAAGAAGTAGCCGCAATGGCTAACATGTGATCAACTAATTGGTCACCTCAACACTAATGATTCAGTACAAAAACCCATAATCAAACAATGAACTTTAATTCATCCAAATTAGAAGAGATTACATACAAAACAACTTCAAAGATGAGTATTTTACTAATTTATTCACACAATTAGCAGCCAAAATGCAGAACAAGATCAAAATTTACCAACCCAATTCAGATCAAAAAACACAAAATTATAATTTGCAAGTCTCACTATGCATAAATGATTTGAATCCAAAATCAATCAATCCCAGAAGAAAAATCAATATAAAGCAACAAAACCCACGAATCAAAATGACCAGAATCATCATCATCATCAGAGAGAGAGAGAGAGAATTACCAGGAGCCCTAGGTCGTTCGAGAAAGATCTCTTCGGTTGAAACCATAGTGAGATGACTACCAGCGTCTTCATTAGTGGCATCTCCGAACTTGTATTCAATCACCGTCTTTAAACCGGTCGTCTGGGCCAATCACTTGCTTGGGAGGGAAAAAGAAATCGAGATCGTCGTCTTCGTCCATCTCTACCCATCGGAGCTCGTTTTCTGCTGCGAATCCAATGAGTGTTTGACACGTGTCTCCATGAGATGGTATCAAGAGTCTCTCTACAATGAGACGGCTCAGGCAAAAACTCATCAAATTTTTTTATTTTATTTTTTCATTTTCTTTTAATCATATGAGACCCCTCTAGTATCACCATTGGAAGTGCTAGAATGACCTAGAATAACATATATTGCCTAAGAAACAATGATCAATCTATTAATTGTTAGATAACTTTAAATTATAAATGCATAAAAACCAATGTTTTTAAAATCGGACTAGACCGAGGGTCCAACCGGAAACCAGATTATAGGAGTGGGACAAGACCACTGAACTCCATTTCAGACACTCTAAAAGATAATAAGACTTCTAACTCTTGTAATTTCATTGTTATTTTTCTTTTAGTTCAATATTTTACTTAACTCTTTTCAGGACAATGCGCAACGTAATTCTCAACCTCCGCAAGCGATTTGTTGCACTTTAGGCACAAACTGATCAAACGAATAGTGAGATAGCAAATGAGAATGGGTCCTCATCTACTTTGCTGATGTTGGTTCCATTCCATATCCACTACAAGAAAACAGGGGCCTTTCCGACGGCCATATCCGTCGGAAGTCCGTCGGAATAAGCCCTATTACGATGGATTTTCGACGGATATGGGCCGCCGGTTCTAACTCGTCGGAAATCCGCGTTCTGTCGGTAAACCGTCCATCCACTCCGACGGATGTCCGACGGAACACGGATCAGAGCAATCGGTTGACCATCCGTCGTAATACCGTCGGAGAACCTATTGCCGACAGCAATCCGACGGCCTATGACAAAGACGGCACACCGACGGTTTCTGTCACCGACGGCAATCCGACGGTTAACGTTACCGACAGCAGTCCGACGGATTCGGAAAACAGACGGATTTCCGACGGATGTCGGATTTTAATTAAAAAAATGAATTTTAATTAAAATATTTAAATTAAATTAAAATTAATATTTAAATTTTAAAAAATTGAAATTGAAATTAAAATATAAAATGAAAATAAAATTGTTTTAAAACCAAATAAAAGTTCTACAAACCAAATTTAAATACAAAATAAAAACCAAATAAAAGTTTTACTGTGGACGATAATTACGGAAGAACTCGTCCATCCGGTCTTCCATCCGGTCTTCCATCCCACGAATGCGCGCTGCATCTGCTAAGCGTTGTTCCTCCAACTCCTTCACCCGCTTTGCATCCTCTTCGCGCTGTGCCTCCATTGCTTTCATCTGCTCGAGAATCTCAGCGTTTTGTGCCCGCAACCCGTTATCACCGTGAAATAGGAATGAAGACACAGAAGAGCTGGAACTGTCCTCCGGAAGACCGAAGACACGACCTTTGTTCTTCCGAGTAGCCTACCATATAAAATAAAACTATAAATGTTATAACGTATAAGTATTAGAAGTTATTTTAAATTCGTTACTACTTGAAATCATTTACTAACCTCATACGTAAGCTCGTTGATCTTCTCAAATGGAACTTCGGTGACCGGTGGAGTTCCTTCAACGATCGGTTGGGATAAGAGGTAGTCCTCACCGAGCCTCTCCACGCTTTCCACGATCTCACGAGCAAGTGGATCTTGAATTTCACCGGTCTTGCGGTTCGTATGCGCATCTCTGATCAACTCCAGATTTGAAAGATGCGTACCTTTCTTTTGGTACTATTAGCATTGAAAAGTTAAATAATACGTTAGTGATGATAAAAATAATTATTGTCATAAAAAAACTTACCAGTTGTTCTGCACGAGTCGCCTAGCTCGTTGCTCCGAGGTTATGGGTCGATGGTCCCTTCCCTTTCCGGTCGCTCTTTCGGTTCAAAGACTGGGTGGCAGAGGTCGCCTTAGTTGCCTCCTGTTCCCAATACGCTATGAGTTGAGCCCATAACTCGGGATTGTTTTTCATATCCCGAGGAATCTTACGATGCAGCCACAGGTCCTTCCACTCGTTCAACTTCCGCGAGTACAATCTACCAGCCTTGGTGTCGAACTCCCATCGAACCCTACTGGTCATCTGTCTGTCCCAATTAAAATCTTGCTGTAAAGAGAAAGAAAAAAAACCTTTAACGATTGAGTAATTATAACTTTTATGTAATAAAACCGCGAATTGTTTAAATTACAAAATTTAGAAATTACCGCAAATTGCCGAAACTAGCTGTCACGGTCTTCTACCGGCATCGATAAGTATGTGGGATACGGCCGAGTTATCAAACTATTAAGCATAGTGTTGATAGACGTCGATGTCCCGTTTCCCGAAAATTGAAACCTAACCAAAAGTAAGGAGATTAAGCATGTTAACTAAATCGAAAACATTTTTAAATAAAACTTACCATGTCGTGTTGCGAGGCAACTCCGGATCTAGGAAAGTCATACGATCCCTTCCGGGTTGTGAAACGAAATCCTCGATGCTCATTACTGTGGGAGCTGAGGTAGTCGGATTAGGAGTCGGTTGTTGTGTTTCCAAATTGGGAGTGCCGGGGATCTGGGACTGACAAGAACTCCGACGCCCCCGACTGGAACTACCGTCTCCAAAACTCTGCTGAAATCGTTCGAAATCCCTACGAATTTTAGGAATTTTGAGATTTAACGATTTATGGATATAGAGATTTAGAAATTTAGGTATTTATTGTTTAGGGAATTTGGGGATTTTGAAATTTAGGGTTTGGGGTTTTAGGGATTTTGAAATTTATGGATGTAGGGATTTAGGGATTTTGGGATTAATGATTTTACTAAAAAAATTTTCACTTGTCAACAAGATTAATGATTTTACAAAAAAATCATTAATGATTTACTTGTGTTTTACTTGTAAGATGTTTTACTTGTCAATAAGATTAATGATTTAACAAAAAAGTTTTTTAAAAATTCTTAATATTTATAAACTTAGAATTAATAAAAATCTTAATATTTATAAATTTATAAGATTTTTAAATTTGTAAAAAAAATCTTAATATAAATTTATAAATTTTTTATATTTTTTTACAAATTCTTAATATTTATAAATTTTTAATATTTTAAAACTATTTATTCCAAATTCTTATAATTTATAAAATTCTAATATTTATAAAATTTTCTTTTAACAATTCTTAATATTAAAATCCTAAAATTCAATAAATCCCTAATTCCCTAAATTTATATATCCCTAAATCCCTAAAATGCAATACATTCCTAAATCTCTAAATCAAGAATAAATTATGTTTATCCAAAATTTTTTTTTTATGAAGAACAATTTTTTTTTTATCAAGAACACAATTTTTTTTTTTTAAGAACTAACTTGAAAATCATCACAAACTTACATTGGGATGTTGAATTCGTGATGGAGGATGTGATTCCGGCGGTTTGTGAGGTTTTTCCGGCGGTGTGAAACGGTTTTCCGGCGGTGGAATCGTTGTTCCGGCGGTTGAAGATTTTTTTTTTTTCTTTTGCTCCGTTCTGGTTTCGGGAAGAAAAAGAACATATTTATATAGAGTTTCAGACGGAATTCCGACGGCTTTAAGTTTTCCGGCGGAATTCCGACGGATTGTGCCGCCTTTTCGATGATCACGAGGCGTTAGGGGGGAGTAAAATTAGGGTTTCCGTCGGAAATCCATCTTAACTTTAAGACGGATTTCCGACGGATTTGGTTTTTTTTTTGATTTTATTTAAAGTATCATAAGTTAATAAAGTATAAGGATTATAAGGATTCGAAAGTATATGGTATGGTTTTAAAGTTGATTAAAAGGGGTTTTAAAGGTAATTAAAAGAAATTTTTAACTATTTCACAATGTTTTTTGATTTTATTTAAACCGACCTAAGTTAATAAAGGTTTTTAAAGGTAATTATAAGGATACGCAAGTATATGATATGGTTTTAAAGTTGATTAAAAGGGGTTTTAAAAGTAATTAAAAGAAATTTTTAACTATTTCACAATGTTTTTTAAAGTTGTTTATAAGATTTATTAAATGTTTTTCTAAAACAGATTATAAAAATTTAAATAATACGAGAAATGTTTTTGAAACATAAATCAACTACTATTTTACAAAAATCTTATACATTTTCTTAAAACCTTATAATCAACCTTTAAACCTTATCATATACTTTAAATAAATAAATAAAAACACGAAATCCGTCGGAAATCCGTCTTAAATTAAGACAGCACACCGACGGATTTGGTTTTAATTAATTTTAATTAATTAAAATCCATATCCGTCGGATTTCCGTCTTAACTTTAAGACGGATTTTCGACGGATTTGGTTTTTATTTTTATTTATTTAAAGTATCATAAGTTAATAAAGGTTTTTAAAGGTGATTATAAGGATTCGAAAGTATATGATATGATTTTAAAGTTGATTAAAAGGGGTTTTAAAGGTAATTAAAAGAAATTTTTAACTATTTCACAATGTTTTTAAAGTTGTTTATAAGGTTTATTAAATGTTTTTCTAAAACAGATTATAAAAATTTAAATAATACGATAAATTTTTTTGAAACATAAATCAGCTACTATTTTACAAAAATCTTATACATTTTCTTAAAACCTTATAATCAACCTTTAAACCTTATCATATACTTTAAATAAAATAAAAAAAAACCAAATCCGTCGGAATTCCGTCTTAAATGTAAGACGGCACACCGACGGATTTGGTTTTAATTAATTTAAATTAATTAAAATCCATATCCGTCGGATTTTCGTCTTAACTTTAAGACGGATTTCCGACGGATTTGGTTTTTTTTTTTTTTTTTTTTTATAATTTTGTTTCTTGTATTTGTAATAAATTTTGTTTCAATCTAAAAATTATAGTACATTGTAATACGTAATTAAAACAGTAAGCTTTTTGGATTTATTTTACTAATAGCATGTAAAACAGAAACATATAAGAATTAATTTTTCCTTCCTACAAAATCGGTAACTTCTACGCCCATCCCGACTCCCCGATGATTTATCCAGTACTCGACGGTACAAACTATTTATATATTTTAGTTTCTTATTTTTGGAATGATTTGCGTATAAATTTATGGAAATAAGTATTTCGAATCGTTTTACACATATAAAACACCAATATTTCACAATCCCTAATAGGAAATATAACACATGACCACATTATATGATCGTATAATAGATACTAGGACATTATTTAACATGAAAGCAACATAAAGCTGTTATCATAAAATTATTCTTAATCATGGACGAGTTGACTGTTTATTCTTCATCGAAGTCTGGGACTGTTTCATATTCGTACCCAGTAGTTCCTCCATCTTCCTCGATGGTCGATGCTTCCATTGGTTGGTATTCAGCAATCATCGAATTAGCACCGATTATTTGTTTGGAAAATGATTTTAGCTAAGCATTCCCATGAATATTTTTAAACGTATGGTGTATCTACCTTAACAATGTTCCGCTCTGTGATGTTCAGGTACTTTGGGTTCCTATCAAAACGGTAAACGGTAGCATTTTTCAGGATGACCACCGCACCTACACCAGTCGTGAGTCTGTACTCGTTCTTCTTGAAGATGTTATGGTGCACGGTTCCCTTGATTTTTCTTGAGGGATCTTTTAAGGTTACTAGCAGATCTCCCTGGTCATTGGGGGTTAAACTAGAGAGCATAGCCAAAATCTGATAATGAATTAAATTATATACTTGTCAGATAAATTTTCTAAATGTTAATAAAATAGGTGGAACACGTTAACCTTTTTGACTTTCAAAAATTGTGAATGCGGGGATTGAATTTCTGCAACCTGGGTCCAGAATGGTGTGCTCCTATTGTTATAAGAACCTACATGTATGAAGTATAGATTTAGTATTTATCAGCTACAATCATTATTGTAAAAGTAAAAGCGATAATTATATATATATACCTTCACGGATTATGTAATCGATAGTAGAAGTCCACGGAGGACTACTAAAATCCTTGTCGGCCTGTGGTGCCTCATTAATGACCTCACGAATAAATCTCGTGTTGGGCGTGGCTGAGAACTTTCACCCCGCATCACCTTTGCATCATGAGACCTCTTTCGAAACAGGCCTTGCTGTACCACTTGGCCAGGTCCCGGTATTACGGGCGTTTGGTTCTGGGATTGTTGACTTGGATGGAGTGAAATTGTCGGTTCAGCATCAGTAACATTTAAGTTATCGTAAGGAGGGCTTGAAGGAAATAGAGTTGTGGTTGGAGGGTTTTGACCGGGGGCTCGGTTTTGCATATAGTAATTCCACAGATATTTGTTTGCCATTACGAAATTGAATTTTTCTGTGTTATGAATTTGTGTTCAAATGTTTTGATGGTCGCATTACAAAACCTTATGTAGAACGGATATCCGTCGGAAAACCGTCAAAACACTCTGACATAACACCCCACCAATCCCATCGGCCACTACACTTGATTTGTTAACCACTCAAACTTTGCCGACATCGGAAACCGTCGGCAATCCGTCAGAAATCCGTTACATAATTCTGACAACATACATCCGTCAGAAATCCGTTGTTACAGCTGACCAATCAAACTTTGCCAACATCAGAAACTCTGCAAGCCGACGGAAATCCGTTACATAATTCTGACGACTAAGCTTCGTCGGAAATCCGTTGGTACAGCTGACGAATCAAACTTTGCCGACATCGTGTAGTCTGAATTCCGTCGGTAATACGGACGGAATACAGACGGAATACCGACGTTTATACATATAACTTCAACTATAAATACACCTGATGGAGTGTATATCTTCTACACCTAAAAAAAAAAATATATGTCTTCTAGGGATCCTAATGAAGACGGGAAAAAACATCTGATGCAAATTTTTTTAATGTTCCCAAATACTCGTGGGAAACCGAATCTCATTGCGACGAGTTCACTCAACAGATTCCCACTTACTCATGGGAATTTGATACGTGCTCACCAATCGATGAAGAAGATTCCACATCAACAGTAGTGCCTGACAGCCAGTGCTTGCCAAACATCCAGAACATTTACGATAGGCAGCCACAATGTCCTGATCATGAGCGGGTTACCGAAGCCGAAAAACCATGTCATTTGATGGAAAAGTCAGGTACTTACGGTGCAAGTACTTCAAACGTATGTAAGGATCAGTACTATGGTTATGAATTCGCCCAAAGCCCAGAAAAGCCAAACTTAAATTTAGATGTTGATGCAATCAAAAGTGAATTGTGCGACGGATTTATAGATTCTCCACCAAAGGATCATTACTATGATTTCGAATTCGCCCAAAGCCCAGACAAGGCAAACATAAATCTAGATGTTGATGCAATTAAAAGCGAATTGTGCGACGGATTTGTAGATTCTCCACAAAAGAAAAAAGGGAAAGAACATCACTAAATGGTTCTAACAAATGGTAAGTTCGGAGTGGAAACAGACATATGATTGTAAAATGAGGAGTTTATTATGTACTTGTACCATAACCGTTGTGTGTAAAATAATTGCAAGTCTCTAATGTACCTGTTTAAGAATATGTATTTTAAATTTTATGTTTCATTACATGTTAAGTTTTATTGGAGTTGGAAGACCAATATTTATCATTAACATGTCATCGAACATGAGTGCATATCTACTATTAAATAATATGAGATACAAGATTTGTCCACCACTGAAATGATTATGCCTCCTTTATTTGATTTTTATTTGTATGTTGTAACACTTAGATTCTCGTCCACAATCGGTTTTCTTAATGAAATGAAAATATTATAGGGAACACATAAATGTGAGAGAATAACATGAAAAAGCAAACATTTATTCACAAATTATTATTCTGAATCGTCGTCAAATTCTCCACGTGGTTCATCTTCGTCTGAATGCACTAGATCATCCCCGACATGTGTGACATCAACGACAAGGTCAATGTTATCAATCTCCTCCACAGGTGACATTGATACACTTCTTGGTGGTTGTAGAGCATCTTGTTCTGGAACTCCGTAGATTTTTCCTCTCGGGTTTATTGGAGTTACTGTGATCCACGGATCTGTACGGTACGTAACTCGAGGATAAGGAATGTAGCAAACCTATTAATAATTAGTGGATATTGTTAATATTCATGAACAAGAAACCTTAACTATGAGTACATAGGTAAACATATATAGTGTATTGATACCTGGTCTGCTTGAGACGCAAGGATTAATGGATCGTAATACTGTAGTTTCCGGATTGAATTTATCAAAATAACACCAAGAGGGTCAACTCGAACCCCTCGACCATTGGATGGATCATACCAATCGCACATAAACACAATGCACCTCAAGTTCAACATTCCTGGATATCGGATTTCCAAGATTTCTTTTAAAATCCCATAGTACATGGTATCGCCGGATTGCGCCATAATACCATAGTCCGAAGTTGGCCTTTAACGTCCTTCCTCACGGATCCTGAACGAATATCCCCTAGTGCAAAACTGGGGATATGAACTCCACTAACCATGTCAGGATTGATCGACCACTTGCTAAACTTTCGGAAACCTAAAAACGATATACGTAAGATATAAGTAACATATGAACGTGAAAACATGCAAATGTAAGACGGATGTAATTATATTAAACTTACATAACATTTCAACCACTCTGGAAATTGTTCGTCTTTCAAGACAGCAAGTTTGGCATCTGTCTTATCACAATGGTAATCACGTGCGAGAGACATGTAGATCCTGTAACATAACAGTCGTTAGTAGATGAATGCAAATAATTAAATAAATTTAGTATGATAAATGATATATATACCTTTCGTACTCCAAAATTTTGTCACAGTTTCTGAGGATATACGTATGCAAATGTGTGACCTTTTGTGGTGATAGTTTGCGTTTCTTTCCTTTTCCACTTGCTCGACCAACTGGGGCAAACAACTCAGGAACAACCACGGCAGACACTGCTTTCTCACCTCTATCATCATGTCGGGGAGGCCGTCTCGCCTTAGTACTAACTGCCGGTGGAAAGTAATATTCGGCAAAGTGTGAGACTTCCTCGTTTAGGCTTTGTGCGACAATAGATCCCTCAACCTTGCTCAAATTTTTAACATTTTTCTTCAGGTGGAACATGTAATGCTCGAACGGATACATCCATCGGTATTGAACAGGGCCTCCTAAGGCTGCTTATCGTGGGAGGTGAATAGCAAGATGTTCCATAACGTAAAAAAAAGACGGTGGAAATATCTTCTCAAGATTACAAAGGAGAACTGGGATATTGGCCTCCAAGTTACGTATCCCGTGGGAGGTAAGCGTTCTTGAACATAAATCTCGGAAGAATGCACTAACTCCTATAAACAAAAATTAAACAAGTTAATACATATATAGTAATATTATGGTAGTAAGAAACTAATGGGAGTAAGAAATATACCTTCAATTGCTTGGTGGATAGGTTCTGGAATAAGATATGCAAATACAAATGGAAGAAGACGCTGCATCACGACATGACAATCATGACTCTTCATTCCTATAAACTTACCTTCCGTCGAATCTACGCAATTACGTAGATTAGATGCGTAGCCGTCTGGAAATTTGACAAATTTTTTGAACCATTCAAAAAATACTTCTTTCTGGCCAGTTTCTAACCGGTAAGCAGGCATTGGCAATCTACCGTTTGAAACATGAAGAGATGGCCTCGAACAAATCAATGGCAAGTCGAATCTAGACTTCCAGTTGTCTTTGGTCTTTCCTGGGACGTTTAATATGGTGTTCATGATGTTGTCAAAGAAATTCTTTTCCACATGCATGACATCTAGATTATGCCGCAGTAGATGGTCTTTCCAGTAAGGCAAATCCCAAAAAATACTCTTCTTGTGCCAATTGTGATATTCCCCACAACCGTCGACGGGGTAATGGCCATTACCCCTCACATTCAGGAGTTCGCTCTACACCAAAATCTCGTAACTGTTCCAATATACTGCGACCATATATCTCAGGAGGTGGACCATGTAACACTTGTACATTCTTCCTGAAATGTCTTTTAGACCGACGATATGGATGATTTGCCGGTAAAAAACACCTATGGTAATCAAACCATGAAGTCTTCCTTCCGTGCTGCAGTTGGAATGCTGAAGTATTGTCTTGGCAATAAGGACATGCCAATCTTCCATGCGTTGTCCATCCAGATAACATACCGTATGCCGGAAAATCGTTTATGGTCCACATAAGAACCGCACGCATGTTGAAATTCTGCCGGATTGAAACATCATATGCCTCAACACCATGCTCCCACAACATCTGTAACTCATACATCAATGGTTGGAGGAATATATCGAGCGACCGTCTTGGATGATCTGGCCCGGGAACTAGAATTGAGAGAAACAGGAACTCTCGCCGCATGCACATAGATAGAGGCAAATTATAAGGTGTTAAGATGACCGGCCACAACGAATATTTTCTTCCATGCTTGCCAAACGGGTTGAAACCATCAGTGGATAAGCCGAGGTAAACATTCCGTCGTTCATATGCAAAATTTGGATATACGGATTGGAAGTGTTTCCACGTCAGAAGGATGCGTGATTTCTCCATATTGACTATGCTCTGCATGCCATCTCATAGCCGTAGATATGCGGTCTGATTCGTACAGCCTCTTCAACCTCTCCGTTAAGGGTAAATACCACATCCGTTTGAATGGAATCTTCACCCACCCACTTGACTCCTGGAACCGTGGTTTATGACAAAATTTACATTTATTTCGGTTCTTGTCTTGTCTCCAGTATATCATACAGTTGTCGATGCACACGTCTATAACCTGGTAGGGCAAACCAAGACCGGCGAAAAGTTTTTGGATCTCGTAGTATGATTCGGGGGCCAGATTATCTTCTGGCAAAATATCTGTCACGAACTCGGCGAATGCATCAACACATTCTTCGGACAAATTATAATCAGTCTTCAGGTTCATCATCCTTCTAGCAGAAGATAGCGGTGAATGACCATCCCTACAACTGCTGTATAGTGGTTGCTTTGATGGGTCTAACAGATCGAAAAACCTTCGAGATTCTAAATTAGGTGCTTCAACCCTATCACCCTCATACCCACCCGACTGCAAATTCTCTCTAAACGCATCGTTAACCATCGCAACCGTACTTACCCCAACGTCTACTCCCGCGGTAGGTTCCCCTATGCTATCCGGAAAATAAGGTGCATTGCTACTAGTACTACCATATTCATAATTGGTTTCTCTATGTAAATACCAAACCTTATATCTGGTCCTAAATTCATATCTATATAAGTGGTTCCAAACAGTAGGAACCGCAACAGTACTTCTATTACAACAATTAGAACAAGGACATTTGATATTCTGACCTTTGGTGGCCGCCTCTTGATTTCTAGGTAACTGCATGAACTCGCAAATACCTTGAGCGTATTTGGTCGTTAATAAGTTAGACCCCTCTTCCATCATTGGCTCGTCCATCCATGACCGAAAATATGAAGAACTCATCTCTTTTAAATTTTTAGATAATGTGAATTGTGTTTCTTTTACAATGTGAATTGTGTTACGATGGAATGATGGAATGTCGTAGCTTATATAGAACGAATTCCGTCGGAAATCCGTCGGAAATCAGTCCAAAATCTCCGACATAACGCCCCACACATCCCATCGGCCACTGCTAACGATAAGGTAACCAATTAGACTTTGCCGACATCGTAATCCGTCGAAAATCCGTCAGAATTGCGATATAAAATTCCGACGTTTAAGAAACCGTCGGTAATGCGTCGGTTCAAGTTGACGGTTTACCGACGGATGTCCGACACTTTCGGTAGCGGTCTGAAATCCGTCGGTAACGTGTGACGGATTTCCGACGGATTGTCGAAAGTCAGACTTCCGTCAGTCGACCGTCGGAAATTTCCGACGGATGTTCTGGCCGTCGGAAAACCACATGTTTTCTTGTAGTGATCTAGCAATCTTTAGCTATAATATCTAACGGGTTTTTTCAATCAAGATTAAACCATAAGAATAAAATTACCATAAGTTAGTGATAATACTATTCAGGTAGATAAATGCAAATAGCAGAGGCTTACTCATTATTATCCGTCTCCAAATGTACACTCCACTCCATTTTCAAGCTGATTTGTTCAGTCTTTGAGATTTTTCAAATTGGTTGATCTTGTGAAAGAACTTATCACATACTCTCTTTGCACCCATATGAGCAGATGGACCATTTTTTATTTTATTATTACAAAGACACACTTCACTTATAATTTAAAAGTTAAAATAAATGTTTTCATAGGATTCGAAAAAGAGAACATGGACTAGAGAATAGTGTAGAGACCCGGAAATTAATCTGCTATAACAACGATAAACCGAATAACGAATTCAAGAAAGCGAGAACGAATTCTCTTTCCTTAATTCAAAATATCGCCCGTAGTGTGACGGTTTCTGTACGATAATGAATCCCAGGATACGATCTTGATTAAGACTAATACGTAACACCCGTATCAGAATCTATGAACATATATATCTACGATATACTCTCGACTAATGCTAAGACTCGGAGAAAAACGCTTACTAGTTAACTCAGAGAATGATCGACAAAATGAAAGAGGAAGTTGTTGTGTTTGTTCTTTGCTTTTGTTCTCTCTGTAAAAAACGTCAAAAGCTTCTCTTCTCTTATCAAAAAAAAAAAAAGATTAAAAAGATGTTGGTTTTAATAATGACCAAGACGTGATCACTATTTCGGTTCCTCAAATATCTCCCACGTGAACCACTCTTTCAACTACTTTGACTAAGTGGAAGAGATAAGGGAGGAGAGGATCATGGGTTGGTTAGGATCAAATCTTTTATCCCAAACGGAAACCGAATACCGAATATGCTATTATCCTCTTAACTAAACCGAATATTTAACCGAACATTTCTCATTCAAATTTTATAATAGTTAACATTGCAATTAGCTCATTAAGCCCATATTGGCAATGCAACTTTACGTTCCAACAATCCCCCACATGAATAGAAATGACTCTAAACATATGCAACTAGACTGACTCTATTACCTAAACTAGACAGACCTTTGAGAGTATAAGCGAAAACTATTTGTGTCTGAGATGGTGACGTTTTTCAGTCTTGAACCAATCATTGTTAATATTTGTCGGGTTTTCTTGGCCAGATGGTGAACATGATGTCTTGAACCATCCGGAGGTTAGTGTAAACCGAGACAACAACTAAAACCCAGCTTCGTTTTCTCGTAGAACTTAGTTCTCTATTGTGTTCATTTTGGCCTTGAACTCGCCTGGTTAATCATGAGTGAAGTTAGAGAATATAGCCTTTCATCTATTCTCCTAGAAACGGCCTCATTTCACACTCACAAGGTGATTTGCCATTTACTTTGTTTGCAGAAGTATCCTGTAATACTTCATTGATATCTCAAAGTTATGGTCTCAAATCATTAAAAGCTTTAGCTTATCCTCCGCACATACAGGAAGCACTGTACATCATCCTAGGAACTGGGAGAAGACATTAGTCTCTCAGTGCTCTTTAGTAGATTATACTTGATTTTGTTTTCCATTTGAACCTATATCATGGGATCTCCAATCAAGGTAGGTGGGGTTTCCATCAAGTTTCGTCTTATGTCGTTGGCTTTAAACCCATTCCTTTTGATGATTTTGCAACTTGATCTCGTGTCAAACCTTTAGTAAATGGATCCGCTAGGTTGTCTGCTGACTTAATGTAATCTAACGTGATTACACCGTTTGAGATGAGTTGTCTAATGGTTTTATGTCGTCTCCTGATATGACGAGATTTACCATTATATAGATTGTTCTGTGCCCGAGCTATAGCTGATTGGCTATCACAGTGTACACGTATTGCAGGCACAGGTTTCTCCCACATCGGGATATCTTCCAAGAAATTACGAAGCCACTCTGCTTCCTCTGCAGCTTTGTCTAAAGCTTTAAATTCAGATTCCATGGTCGATCTGGCCAACAGAGTTTGTTTGGAAGATTTCCCGGACACTGCTGCACCGCCAAGTGTAAAGACAGATCCGCTAGTGGATTTGGAGTTTTTGGAGTCTGCGATCCAGTTTGCGTCACTGTATCCTTCCAAAACCGCTGGTTCTTTACCATAGTGCAAGCCATGGTTTTTAGTATAACGTAGGTAGTTTAATACTCTAGTCATGGCTTTCCAATGTTTATGTCCTGGATTACTGGTGTAGCGACTAAGTACGTTTACTGAGTGCGCCAAGTTGGGTCTAGTACAATTTGTCAAGTACATTAGACTCCCGATTATTCTTGCATACTCTACTTGTGATACTGCTTCACCCGAATTTTTGGTCAGGTGAAGTTGAGGGTCCACTGGAGTTTTTGCAATTCCACTCGAATAATTCTTGAATCTATTGAGTATCTTTTCAGCGTAATGATCTTGGGATAGAGTTATTCCTTCAGGAGTTCTGATAATTTTAATCCCTAGAATTACGTCCGCTAATCCCATGTCTTTCATGTCAAATTTTCCTTTGAGCATGTTTTTAGTTTGTGTGATCATCTCTTTATTACTTCCAATAATGAGCATATCATCTACATATAAGCCCAATAGAATGTACCCTTTTGGAGTAATCTTGATGTATATGCATTTATCACATTCATTTATAATGAATCCATCAGACATCATTACATTGTCGAATTTTTCATGCCATTGCTTAGAAGCTTGTTTGAGTCCATATAATGACTTCACAAGTCTACAGACTTTGTGTTCTTGTCCTGGGATAACAAACCCTTCGGGTTGTTTCATATAAATTTCCTCTTCTAATTCTCCATTTAGAAAGGCTATTTTAACATCCATTTGATGAATTTCGAGGTCTCGTAAGGCTGTAATTCTTATAATCAATCTGATTGAAGTTATTCTCGTCACCGGAGAATAGGTATCAAAGAAATCAGAACCTTCTTTTTGCCAGAATCCTTGCACCACAAGTCTTGCCTTGTACTTGTCTATTGCGCCATCTGTTAATATTTTTGTTTTGAAAATCCATCTACACCCGAGTGCTTTAAATCCTTCTGGTAACTCAGTTATTTCATAAGTATTATGTTGCAGGATCGAATCCATTTCACTGTTGACGGTTTCCTTCCAGTAAGGAGCGTCCGGTGTAGACATAGCCTCTGAAAATGTTCTTGGCTCACCTTCCGCGAGAAAAGCCATTAAGAAATCTTCGCCAAAATTCTTTTCCTTACGAGCCCTTTTGCTTCGTCTAGGTTCATCTTCATCCTCTTGTTCAACTTCATTTGCTGAAGTACCGGAAGTGCTTGCTTCATCTCGTTGTTCACGAGTCCGCTTTGGATGATTTTTATCCCGACACGGGAATATATTTTCAAAAAATGATGCATTCCTTGATTCCATAACTGTATTTACATCTATGTCTGGTATATCTGATTTATACACCAGAAATCGATAAGCACTACTATTGTGTGCATATCCGATAAAAATACAGTCTACGTTTTTTGGCCCGATTGTGACCTTTTTCGGAGGTGGTACTGCCACTTTTGCGAGGCACCCCCACACTTTAAGGTATTTGTACGAAGGTACTTTTCCTTTCCAAAGTTCTTGTGGTGATTTACCAATAACTTTGTGCGGTATTTTATTGAGGATATAATTTGTGGTAAGCAGCGCTTCCCCCCCCCCCCCCCCCCCCCCCACATGTTCTGGGCTAACCCCAATTCTTGCAACATCGCATTCATCATCTCTTTTAGAGTTCGATTTTTTCTTTCCGCAACTCCGTTAGATACCGGTGAGTAGGGAGCGGTTGTCTGATGTATAATGCCATTTTCTCTGCAAAATGCATTAAATGGTTCACTATACTCCCCTCCTCTATCACTTCTAACTATTTTAATAGTTTTCTGAAGCTGGTTTTTGACTTCGAGTTTATACTCTTTAAATTTTTCCAGTGCTTCATCTTTGCTACGTAACAAGTATACATAACAAAATCTTGTGCAATCATCTATGAAGGTGACAAAGTACTTTTTACCGCCTCTAGTTTGCACATATTTTAAATCACACAAGTCTGTGTGTATTAAACCTAGAGGTTCGGTAGTTCTTTCAACTTGGGGTGATGGTTTTTTAGTGAGTTTTGCCTAAACGCAGACTTCACATTTTTCTTTACTTGATTTGCATTTTGGGATTAAATTCATATTTTACATTTTTTTAATTGTTTTATAATTTACATGTCCCAAACGTTCATGCCAAGTATCGAACGACTCAACCAAGTAAGCAAGAGATTTTTCATTCATTGGAGTTGAAACAACAACAGAACCAACTTTCGGGAGGATTGTCGACACAAACAATTTGACGAGCCCCCCCCCCCTTAACAAACCCCTTACCCAAAAATACCCCACGTTTCCTAATGACAAGTTCATCAGCCTCGAGATTCGCCGCGAATCCATGCTTGCTCAGGATCGATCCGGAGATCAAAATTTTCCTCATATCAGGTACATGTTTCACATCCTGGAGGTGAAGGTCACGTCCTAAAGTCAGCCTCAGAACCACTTTGCCTTTTCCTTCAATCTTTGACACAGACTCGTTTCCCATGAACAGCTTTTCCTCAGTGTTCATCATGTTCTTTTTGTAAACTTGGAACATTGTCTTGTCAGAACAAATATGTGTAGTAGCACCAGTATCATAGTACCATTCAATCGGGTTGTCTTCCACCATGTTGGTTTCAGTTACAACAACACACATATCATCGTTTCCAGCCATCTAATGACACAGAAAATAAAAGATAATTAATATTCGATTTAAAATAACACACAAATTAATATCGAATAAAAGTTATAACTCTATAATCTCAACAGATTACTTGGTAAACGTTTCAGCAATAGTTTTCTTTAAAAAAAAAATCTCAACGTTATGCAATATAAACAGTTAGAATAATTGCTAATGATGGTTGGATTATAATATTCAAAACACCAAATGTATGAGATATTATAATGCACACGTTCTCTGGTAAATGATTATTAAACCAAGAGTGAACCGGTTAACAAACCAAAAGCTATAATTGGTGATTGTCGATTGCTTAAGCAACAAGTAAACCAGAAGCAATAACAACAGAAGATTTAAGAGCCGGATTAATTTTGTCAAAACAATGAACCAACACCAATTTCGGTTTGATAACTAAACCAGAACCAATTAACACAACAAACTCAAATCGTTTGAATAATCAAACAGACCCGATGCTTTTGTGTTATCGCAAGCTCACTGGAAATAACCAGAGCCGATTATTTTAATGGCAAAAACGAATCAAATTATAATCGATTGTTTTTTATCCTAGAACGAATCACAAACTCGCTTAGAAGCGTTCGTGGAAGCGTTATATTCTGATCATTAACGAATCACAAACTTTTTCGCGGAAACGTTTAGAATCGAAATCGTTTCGAAGATCAAGCAGATTAAATCCGTTTCGGATTTTATTTTGAATTAAGACTATAGGGACCCGGAAATTAATCTGCTATAACAACGATAAACCGAATAACGAATTCAAGAAAGCGAGAACGAATTCTCTTTCCTTAATTCAAAATATCGCCCGTAGTGTGACGGTTTCTGTACGATAATGAATCCCAGGATACGATCTTGATTAAGACTAATACGCAACACCCGTATCAGAATCTATGAACATATATATCTACGATATACTCTCGACTAATGCTAAGACTCGGAGAAAAACGCTTACTAGTTAACTCAGAGAATGATCGACAAAATGAAAGAGGAAGTTGTTGTATTTGTTCTTTGCTTTTGTTCTCTCTGTAAAAAACGTCAAAAGCTTCTCTTCTCTTATCAAAAAAAAAAAAAGATTAAGAAGATGTTGGTTTTAATAATGACCAAGACGTGATCACTATTTCGGTTCCTCAAATATCTCCCACGTGAACCACTCTTTCAACTACTTTGACTAAGTGGAAGAGATAAGGGAGGAGAGGATCATGGGTTGGTTAGGATCAAATCTTTTATCCCAAACCGAAACCGAATACCGAATATGCTATTATCCTCTTAACTAAACCGAATATTTAACCGAACATTTCTCATTCAAATTTTATAATAGTTAACATTGCAATTAGCTCATTAAGCCTATATTGGCAATGCAACTTTACGTTCCAACAAATAGAAGAATAGAGACACAGTCAAATTCTATAATCTTATTCACAAAACGAACGGATGATAAAATGATAAAACATATAAATTTGTCTATTGATTTTCTAATAATAACAAGAATATCACGTAAACTTTTTACATAACAAATATAATTTTCCAATAACAAGTTGATTTACATGATGTAACGTTATTTATTTTTAACCGCATGCATACAATAATAGTATATTTTAAATTATATTTTCCCATTGAATGTTTTTCCAGCTAATTTAACCAAAATATTGGTTAAATAGCAAATAAATTATTAATTCTTGATAGATACTACATTACTTTTCCTTTTTTGTTTTGCCATCTTACTACATTACTAGCAAGTAAGCTCTTAAATGTCCCTTCGAAATTAAATTAGAAGGCGGACACATCACCCTACACAGTAAACTCGGACCCCCAACATTTAGACGAGAAGAAAATAATAAAATGTTGTTGGATCTTGGGTGGGCTTAATTAATGTATACAGCCTAATGACATTAAATGGGTGGGCTTAATTAAATGTGTTTTGAGTGCATCAAATTTTGCATTTTCTTCACCTAACGCGTTTTATCTCTTGATTCACATTACGCGTTTACTTATTGACACTTCTTTCTTTTTTTCTTTTTTTTTGGCATCTAAACACACGATTATATTGATAACCAAGGGACAGACCACCAATTACAACAAGATATACACCTATTATCACACTAGGGATTTCTTGCACCAGGGTATCATCAAGAGGATCCTAAAGACCACCCAGCACTGATATTTACACCAAAAAATTACAAAGAAGCTAAGTAAAGAGGATAACACACTCTTACTTACAAAAAGATCTCTTAGCCAAAGAGGAAAATCCACTGAGACATATGAATTAACCCTCAACTCATTTGACACAAGGAACAATGAGAAATGTTCCTCTATTAGCTTATTTGCTCTTCAAAAAGAATTTTCAACTCTCCAACCTCTTCAAGGCCGTATGCATTTCTCCAGTTTAAAAACCAAAAGACGGCCACACTTTTGGTCTGTTCACAGCCCCCACCATCTCAACAAACTGAAGACCAAAGATTACCTTGTTCACTTGGTAAAATGTCATGCTCTCAACCGCCCACATCACTATTAGAAGTTTAGCATCCTCCCACAACCTTGATTAGTAAAACATCTTCGGCTATGCAGGAGAATCTTCCCCTTGTCATCTTTTAGAACCCAAGCACCGTCTAAGACCTGATTTCTTTTAGACCATGAGAACAGTTCTTTGTATTCATTTTGACATATTTTAACTAGAAAGATGAAACAAAGTTTAATTTTTTTGAAACAAATTATTCTCTTAAACTATATAAGTATCTTTTTCTCTATATCCCCTATGAACGATCATCCAAATCTGTGTGAAACTAGAAGTCTCTTGCTTTTCTTCCCATTTTTAATTTTGTTATTACAAATACACACTTCACTGATAAATTCTAAGTTAAATAATTTTGTACATAGATTGGAAAAGAGAATATGCACTGGAGTCTGGAGATATAGTCAAATTCTATAGTCCTATTTGCAAAAACGAACGATAAATTAATTCTTTTTTGTAGAATAACAAAGATTTCACATCATTTTTACAATAACACATTGATTTACATGGTATAACGTTAATTATTTAAACCGCATGCAAACCCAAAGATATACTCGCCATTGAATGGTTTTTTCTAACAAACCAAAATTTTGTCTATCTAGCAAATAAATTCTTGATATATATATATATACACTTTATTACATGATTTTTCTTTTCGCCGCCTTACATAACTTTATTTTAGCAAGTAAACTCTTAGAAAGTGTATATACACACATTATTACGTTACTTCGAATGCAACTTGTTAAAAAATTGTACACGCAAATAATTATGTAATGAACTATTCAAAGATAAAGATTCGGACATTTTGAAGGTAGCAACCATGGAATCATTCGTTGATTCCCTCCAATCTCTTCTATTTTTTATTTTCTTAATCAACTTTATTATTATTTAATAATAATAAAAAAATAGAGCACTGACGAAAAATGGCGATTATTTGGTAACCGCCTCTTTCTTCTTCTTCTTCTCTCTCAGAAAATTATTTGTGTTTGTTTTTCAATAAACGAGCACTATATAAAAAACCAGAGCCACGTGATTCGTTTGCCTCATCATATCATCAGAATCATTTATTAATCTCTTCCTCTGTAAAATTCAATTTCCTGAAGAATCAAAATTTTAGGGTTATTTTGGGGGTAAAAGCATCACCACATTGACTGAATCAAAATCGGAGATTCTGATTTTGCTCCTTTGATTTTAGCTCCAATACGAGATTCCTCAGACCCAGATTCGTTGTCTAAAGGTATCGTTTCTCTCGATTCGAGCTAAGTTATAGTAATTTTTTTTTTTTTTGTGGGAATTTGATGTTGCATGTTACAGCTTTTGGAATCCCAATTTATTGCGAATGTTTTTCTGGTGATGGGTCAGAGTTTTTTTTTTTTTTTTTTCATTTATGAATCTTATATACTATTGAATTTAAGATCATCTAATGATGTAAGATTGTTTCTTTTTTTTCCATTTTGGGATTAGTATGACAGTAGAATCATAGGGTTGCTTATTCTAGTTTGTTCTTTAGCTTTGCTTTCTATTTAGTTGCAGTTAATTTGGAGCTAGTTGCTAGTTAGTTTTATGCACCTATTTGATTGGCTTAATTCTGTATTACAAAGTTTGATTTTGAACATAGTGAAGGGACTTATTGGGTTTTCATGTTCTTTTGATGACTATAAAGATAAAACTGAAGAAATTAAGCTACTTGAGATTGTGTGTTTGATTAGATCTCTGGTACAAGAATTCTCAGGAAGCATGAGTTCTTAGCTAACAATTTTGTATAACTTTATGTAGTTTGCTTCAATACGGTCTTTCGTTCGTTTCTTCTTGATCGTACAAAGGCTAGTACTAGCTGTATTATCAGTGACAATTTTGTGGAATTCAGGGATCAAGGGTTCCTTAGTTTAGATTCTCCTGGAAGTGAAATTTGATTCCATTTATCTTTTTGCCATAAGATTTGGTACTTGTACAATTCGGAATGTTTTGGAGTCGGAAGTCCGATAATAATTTGTTGCATCAAAACTTAGTTTATGGATACTGTTACATTACTGGATCACACTGTACGGAATATATTCTCTCTCTTTTTTTGTTCTTGTTTCCTCAGGCACAAAGTTTTGTCTATTGAACTAGGAACCTGACGCTCAAAGTTACTCTGTCAAGATTTGAACTGTCATCAAGAATTTAAAGGAAGAAACTTGTAGGAATCACATGCTATGGGCTCTGACAAGCATTCTACTCGTTTATTAAATACCCTCAAATTCAGAACGATTCTAACCCATACTTACCCGTACCCGCATGAGCATTCACGCCATGCCATCATTGCTGTGTTTTTCGGTTGCCTATTCTTTATTTCATCGGATAACATGCACACCCTCATAGAAAAGTTTTCAGTCAAGTGGTGGTCCATGTATGCATGCTTGCTCGGATTTTTCTACTTCTTTTCTTCTCCATTTATTGGGAAGACTATCAGACCGAATTATTCAAACTTCAGTCGGTGGTAAGCAACTGTTAGTTCCATCTTCTGGAAACATTTAAAATCAATTTAACTCGTAGAAAGTTCTTGATTCTTTGTTTCCGTATGTGTGTAGGTACATTGCCTGGATTTTAGTTGCAGCTTTGTATCATCTTCCTAATTTTCAATCAATGGGTTTGGATTTGAGGATGAATTTGTCCTTGTTTTTAACCATATACATATCATCGATAGTCTTCCTTGTTGTCTTCCACATCATTTTTCTTGGCCTTTGGTATGTTGGTCTTGTTTCTCGCGTGGCTGGTAAACGCCCAGAGATCTTAACCATTCTTCAAAACTGCGCCGTAAGTTCACCATCGCCAGTCTTGCACATTAAAGCCATTTATTTGCTTAAAATGTTGTCTTTCATATAAAAATTATTGTCTTTCATTCGTGCAGGTTCTTAGCATGGCTTGCTGTATCTTTTACAGTCATTGTGGTAATCGAGCAAATCTGAGGCAAAAACATCTGGGAAGACAGCATTCTAGCTGGTTCTCGTTCTGGAAAAGAGAACATAGACACAATACATGGCTTGCAAAACTCATTCGCATGAATGAGCTGAAAGACCAAGTGTGCTCATCATGGTTTGCCCCAGTTGGATCTGCAAGTGATTATCCACTGTTATCCAAATGGTTTATCTACGGAGAGGTATCTTTTCTTTAGACTGCTCTAATGAGTTGTGGATATGTTTTATTTGTTCACCGTTTAACATTTATCCTATTTCTACCTTGCTATCTGTAGATTGCGTGCAACGGATCGTGTCCTGATTCATCTGACGAAATTTCTCCCATATACTCGTTGTGGGCCACATTTATTGGTCTTTACATTGCCAATTATGTAGTGGAGAGATCAACAGGGTAAGTAGCATGAATAGTATAATTCTCGTCAAATTAACATTGCAAATGAGGATCAACAGTACATCCATATGAAGAAATTTGGTCTTACATTCAATTGGCTTGTTTTATCCTAAAATTTTGCTATGCTGTTTAGGTGGGCTCTGACACACCCTTTGTCAGTCGACAAATACGAGAAGCTCAAGAAGCAGCAAATGAAGCCTAATTTCTTAGATATGGTTCCTTGGTATTCAGGGTATGTCAATGCCAAACTAATATTTCTCCTTTCAGCTTAGCATTATTTTCATTGAGGAGAGTGAGAAATGAAAGCAGGACTGTTGACCATACGCTGACCTATCTTATTATATATTTCAGAACATCGGCTGATTTGTTTAAAACTGTGTTTGACCTCCTCGTATCAGTGACGGTATTCGTAGGCCGCTTTGACATGCGGATGCTGCAGGTATATTTTAGTTAATGATATGGTCAGTTCATTCCTCTTTCTGCGGTCAGACATTTGTGATAATTGCGTTTTGATGTTTTTGCTTCTTTCCTCTTTGACAAATCTTTAGGCTGCAATGACCAAATCTTGTGATGGAACCATGAGGAAAGAACTTTTATACGATCACCTTGCTGATAAGAAAGATTTTTGGTTTGATTTCATGGCGGATACTGGTGATGGTGGGAATTCATCATATGCAGTTGCGAAACTTCTGGCTCAGCCTTCTATTGAAGTCTTGGTAGATGATGAAAGTATATTAGCGGAAAATCCTTCTTTATGCAAGTTCTCGGAACAGGATTCAGAACAGAACTCCGATGGGCAAGAGGTGGAAGCACCGGGAGGTGTGAAGCCACCTCGTACCTTACCACGGGGTAATGTATTGCTTATTGGAGGAGATCTTGCGTAAGTGCTGTTCATCTTTAATTTTTACGTATTCTCTAGCTTTTGCCAGATCTAAATGTAACTGTGCATTTCCATGATATGTCCCAGATACCCCAATCCATCGTCGTTTACATATGAAAAACGTCTCTTTTGTCCTTTTGAGTATGCACTTCAGCCTCCCCATTGGTATAAAAAGGACTCTATCGCTGTTGACAAGCCTGAGTTGCCAGAGGGAGTGTCTGATATTAAAGATTATGATGGTCCTCAATGTTTTCTCATCCCTGGAAACCATGGTGAGTTTCTGGTTCAGCTTCATTAATCTTTCATATTTTTTTTTTACACATTCCTGCATGCAGACTTGGGTTTCTTCTGCCATTACCTCTGACTATAGAGTTATTGTTCACTACTTTGTAGACTGGTTTGACGGACTCAACACTTTCATGAGGTATATTTGCCATAAGAGTTGGTTAGGCGGCTGGTTTATGCCCCAGAAGAAAAGCTATTTTGCCCTGCAGCTACCTGAGGGATGGTGGGTGTTTGGTTTGGATCTTGCACTTCATGGTGATATTGATGTCGACCAGTTCAAATTCTTTTCCGAATTGGTGAAGGAGAAGGTAATTGTTGTATAATTTTTCTTTCCCACGTGATGTTATTAAAGCTATGTAAAAATTTCCGTCACGTACTCAGAGTTATGCCATTACTTTGTTAAGGACTTACTATATGCTTTGGTTTAGGCTATATTTTAGTGGCTTCGTCATTTCATATTACTCAATTTTCATTTTTTTGCTTAAGTAAAATTTATATTCTCTCATTTAGGTTAAGGAGGATGATGCAGTAATCATTATCACACATGAACCGAATTGGCTTCTTGATTGGTACTGGAGCAGCGATACAGGGAAAAACGTGAGACATCTGATATGCGACGTTTTAAAATACAGATGTAAACTTAGAATGGCAGGGGATTTGCATCATTATATGCGACATTCATGCACGCAATCAGATGGACCTGCGCATGTCCAACATCTTCTTGTTAATGGCTGTGGAGGAGCTTTTCTGCATCCCACCCATGTATTCAGGAACTTTTCAAAGTTCTATAATTCATCATACGGAAGCAAGGCGGCCTACCCTTCTTTTGATGATTCAAGCAAGGTTATCTTTACTTTCTCCAGTCTCTTAACACCAACTGGCCTTGCTTTCTTTGCATTCTGGTGTTATATGGTGTTTTCTGTTTGCAGATTGCTTTGGGAAATATTTTGAAGTTCCGGAAAAAGAACTGGCAATTTGATTTCATTGGTGGCATTATATACTTCATCTTGGTCTTTTCGTTGTTTCCTCAGGTGTGTTTACGATCGCTTGCTCTATTTACACAGTGCACAGCATCCCGTAGATTTCGTATATGCTATAGCGGACATTTTTGTCCCTGGGGTTTGCATATATGTAGATTACTTTCTCATTCCTTTTTCTTTCTTGTTGGTTTCAGTGTAAGCTATCCCACATTTTGCGAGGTGATTCGTTTTCGGGTCATCTGGAGAGCTTCTTAGGCACAGTTTGGAGCGCCTTTGTCTATGTGATGGAACAATCTTATGTGTCTTTTACGGGTGTCATGGTGTTGCTGATCACTGCAATTACATTTGTCCCTTCAAAAATATCTCGGAAGAAAAGAGTGGTAATTGGAATTCTTCATGTAGCTGCTCACCTGATGGCCGCTCTGATTCTCATGTTGATGTTGGAACTTGGCATAGAAATCTGTATTCAACATAACCTCCTCGCAAATTCCGGTCAGTTTCCATATATAGCTGTTTGTTTCATGACAAGGTGCAACTCTTAATTGCATATTGATTTGACACTATTTTTTCACACAGGGTATCATTCACTGTTTCAGTGGTACAAAACAGTGGAAAGCGAGCATTTCCCAGACCCTACTGGCCTTCGAGCCCGTATGGAACAGTGGACGTTTGGGCTTTATCCCGCGTGCATCAAGTATCTCATGTCAGCATTTGATGTTCCTGAGGTAAGTAATAAACTGAGTTTTGTGTCTATTTACGAAAAACCGAAAATCCAATTTAAACTTGATTGCTTTTAAACATCAGGTGATGGCGGTCACCCGGACCAACATTTGCAAACAAGGAATGGAATCGCTCTCACGAAGCGGAGCTGTGATCTATTATGCTTCAGTTTTCCTTTACTTCTGGGTCTTCTCAACTCCTGTTGTGTCAATGGTATTCGGAAGCTACTTGTATATCTGCATCAACTGGCTCCACATTCACTTTGATGAAGCTTTCTCTTCACTCCGCATTGCCAATTACAAATCTTTCACCCGTTTCCGCATCAAGCCTAATGGAGACGTTGAAGTATTCACCCTCGCAGTTGATAAGGTGAACAAAAAAAAAATTCTACTTAACAAACTGATAGTGCTAATGCTTCAATTGATGATCATGAACCATATGTGACTTCATGAACTAATCTTTATGGATGCTTAAAGGATATGTATATGTATGATATTATATGAGTGTAGGTGCCAAAAGACTGGAAGCTGGACAAAGATTGGGACTCAGAGCAGAAACAGAGTGGGGTGATGAGCCATGAAAGAGAGTTTCCAAGTAAATGGTGTGCAACAACATTGCAACAAGACCCTGTTAAAACCGTTAAAGTAGTTGATCATTTCGTTATTCATAAATCACAGAAACTAAACGGAGAATGTTAGGAGATATGTGATCAGTTCTTCGCTGATCCTTTATTGTTTCTCTCTCATTTGTATAAATTTAGAATGTAATGTAGCTTCTCTCTCCTTGTTTGAGATGAATGAAGATTTGGTAAGAAATATATAAAAAGAAATGATTTTATTGTTTTTGGGTTTAAAGTTACAAAAGTAGACTGGCACAACATTCTCTAATAAGCTGGCTCTCTCTCCTTCTCTCTTTCAACCATACAACATTTTATGCTCTTAATCAAATCCTTATGTTAAACTTTAAGAGCCTTCCTAATATTACAAAGCCATGGGAAAAAAATTAAGAGTGGATGACTCAATAAAAAGCTTTGAAAGGTACAGTTTCTCAACCTTGGTTTTCAGCATTTTATGAAGACGGGGCGTATTCTTGGATGGCGCTAGCTAACTGATCCCTAGCTTCTGCTGTTTTTGTCCTTATCAGAAAGGTTCTCGCGGTTACATTCTCGTTGTTGGAATCCTCCTGTTGCAGGTAGACAAAATCAGACAAACCACAATGAAGACACGCTAAAGAAAACACTTCAATGGTTTTTGTTTTACCGAGGAGTGGAATATTGCAACAAGGGCATTCTTCTGTACACTCGTCTTGATTCCAGCGTATAGTAGTGCGTTCAGAAGCAGTCTCCCGACCTGGCAAGAAAAAAGGTTTATAAAGTTGAGAATCTGTAGACCGAGCTGAATGTGAAGTGTGTGAGTGAAGTGAATCATACATCGTTTCGGATAAGAATTGTCGGTTTTGATTCTTTTGTCCCCTTGTCGGCGCCTTCTTGGCATTTTATATAGAGATTCCCAGTTCCTTTATCTTTCCATGTACCTTTATCTGTTGGGTCATTTGACTGCACAATATCATAGATACAAAGGTGGTTATATTACATCACCAAAGTTATATTTATGAACAACGGCTAAGTGTTTGGAACAGTATAGTGAGGCTACTACTAAAAAAAAGTAAGAATATCGTAGAACCAACCGAAAAAGAACATCAAAGTTTTCAGATAACAAATACCTTGACATAAAGTTTGCATTTGACCTCATGAACTACAGTAACACCCTTCTCTTCAGTCTTTTTAACAGATGGGCTACTCGGTTGAGGTAGTTCATCTTCTGCAGAGTCAAAAATCCAATGTTTACACGCCCATTACATGTCAAATTTTGTAATAGATAGTTTCCTTACTTTGGGATAGATAAATAGATCAAAATTGTGGTTTGAAATAAGTTCAAGGCGGTAATTCCTAACAGAAACTTTCAAAGAAGAACAAAAAGAAGACAGAATACTCAACAACTCACCCCCGTCTGCGTCATCTGGTGTTTCTCGCTTCGCCGGTATGGACACTGGAGTCACTAATTCCACCAAACAATGAAAGTGGAGGTTAGGTCTCTGAGATAAACTATTGTCCTAAATATACAAAGCTGATCGATGATAAGTTCAATAAGTGCATTTACCTCCAGTTGAAAAAGGGTTTTGATTATTCGAAAACGAGAAAGGAGATGACTGGCTATTAGAGTTTCCTCCTGCTTGACTGCTGGAAAATAAGTTAGGTTGGCTGCTTTTGGTCAAACCAAACTGGCCACTGCTAAACTGGCCTCCTGTTTGGCTATTGGATGTTAAACCAAATTGACTGCTGGAGAATACTCCATGCTGGCTTGAAAAAAAACCAGACTGACTATTCGAAAAATTTGAAGATTGATTGGTCGAGAAGAGCACAGGTTGATTGTTTGAAGCAAACATTCCGTTGTTTGAAACTGATTTAACCTCGCTATTCTTGACTTCAGCCGCTAATTTCTTCTCTGCTCCACGTGATTCAGGGGATACACGGGACTCAGTGGACGCATTCTCCCCCTTTCCCTTATTTTCTTTTAGCCAGTTGACCACATCCTTAAACTTATCCTACACGAGAATCAGCACGATGATGAGCTAGTGAACTACAAAAGGTTTATCCCAAAATAAGCAAGAGACAAAACCATTGTGAGTGTTTTGAGAATTTACCAATATGTTTGAAGCATGGCTAATGTAGTCATTCATACCATCTTCCCAAAGTTCATCAGGATGATTCTTAAGCTGTAATTGCACCCAACTGTTTTTTCACATTGAAGCATAAGCAAAATTTTCTTATTAAAGTTATATAAACAAAGAAGTGTAGCTATCATAATAACAAAAATCTTCCTTTGCATAATAATAAGAAACAAATGTTCACCTTACAAATTGGTTATTAAGAGCTCTCACATGCTTCCTAGCTAACTCGGCTCTCGGTTTATCCAATGACGCCGATGTTAACGAGCTCTGCTGCATTGTTGACACATTCTGAGTACCAAATAAGTTTCCTTCCATTGGTTTTGCATTCTTAAACTGCAAATTCCCCATTCAAGTAAACCAACTTAAACTTAAAAACTCAAAATTGAAAAAAAAACTAATCAATTTTAAATTTCCATAACTTGCTTCCATTAAAACAAAAAAAAATGCCGACTTTATTCAACATCACTCAAAATCTATAGAAACTTGCTAAACTAATCATCAATTACACAACAACCCACCAAAAAGTTTCAATTTTTTCTCTTCTAAACCCAAAACAGAGAATCCACTCAATACTGAATTCATCACGAGATTCAATCGATGAACGCGAGAAAAAAAAAAGAGAAAACGGGAAAACTCACGGGAGAGTCATTAGTTTCTGGAAACGCTTCAGAAACAGCGGCGCGTTTGAGACCCCTCATGATTCAATCGCGGCGGAAGGAGAATCGGAGAAGAGAGAGAGAGGCGGAGATGCTCAAAAAGGGGGAAATTTTATTTTAGGGTTTATTGTGGCTTTCTTCGAAAACAAAAAAAAAAAATTAAAAAACAAAAAACTTTAAAAAGAAGAGAAGGAAAATAAGATACTCTTTCGTAGATGCCACTTGAAAAAAATATGTTTTTTAAAAAAAAAATAGTGGAAAATCTAATCATCCCAAAAAAGAAAAGAAGAAAAGACAATTTTCTATTTGGGGTGATTTTTTTACTCCAAATTGCTATATTTGTAGAGTCAAAATTCACGTGGGACTTTTCTGAGTAGAAACACTTTGGTCGATAATGTTAATAGCGACTCATATCGGAAAAGCAAAGTGTGGACATATGCTCCAAAAGTTTGTTTATAGATCATATATGATGTATTTAGGCATTGTAAAAGTATACTAGTATAATCAGGTTACTGCATTATTAATAACATAGTTGAAAAACCGAATATAGACTGTTAAGACTAATTAAGAGTCGAATATGACATCATTCAAAACTCATGTTTGGAAAATTAATGGTTCAGAGAAATTGTAACAATTTATTTGACATGTTTGTTTGGTTGACTAGTGGTGAACCAAAGTGTAATCAGCGTGGAAAGTATAATGTGATTTTCATTTTTCTAAATACTTCTCATAATCGATTTATACGAACTTTTACTATATGTATTAAAGATAACCTTAACAAGGCTTTTTTTATGATCTTGAGAAAGATTTTCTTAAAGAAATTGATATGAAAAACCAAAAATGATTAGCGTTAGTTAGGCTCTCTTTTTCGTCTTGGGAATATTTTTCTTAAAGAAATTGATATGAAAAATGACAAATTTGTTGGCGTTGTTAGTCGTTAAGCTCTCTTTATCATCTTGAGGAGGAATTTCCTAAAGAAATTGTATGAAAAAATTAAAAATGGTTAGCGTTTTTAGTATTTATAAATATAAGTTCATCAATCTGCTATATATTTTGTAGTATGACAAGACGGAATGTAAAATGTAGTATTGATGTGAAACATTTTCGAGATCCAGGTTAAAATTAATGGTCATGTATGAAGTGTTGAACGAATGGATCTTAGAAGCTCTACAACACCGCAAGCAGGCTAGAGTAAGTGTGCTCCTCCCCACATAGTTCAACGAATCTGAGGGAGTTTAGGAACCAAAGTTATTAAAAATAATAAAACTAAACTCGAATTTCATATAAGAGTTAGAAAAACAAACAACACTGCAGACAAAAAAAAAAAAAAAAAAAAAACAAACAACACATGATGACTCTAACTCTCACACTAGACTCCAAATTTGGAAAACGAACATGACTTACATAAGTTTTATTGAAATAACATATAACTAATACATTGTGAAATCTAATCTTTCACCAAATGTCAAAATCTTAACTCTCCCAAAAAAACTATAATTTCATTAATTAGAAGCTAACTCGAATGTGAATTCATCCACCAAGGAAGTGAAGAAACAATTAGCCAAATCTTCAACCACAAACTCTTTCCCATCTCCATTAATGCTACCCCATTTCATTTCCTTCACATAAACCTCCCTTTTATCCCTAACTTCCCAACTCATAAACATCTCTTCTTGTTTCCCTAGTACCCACTCTTCTACTTTTTTCACCATTAAAGTGTCCTCTTTTGTCCCAACATTATCTTCTTGAAGATAATCTAACAATAGATTATCCACTACTCTGGATGCTAGTAGTTCGTTTGTTTCGCCGATTCTTGATTTCACAAGTGCAAGCAAGTAGTTTGCTCGGTTTTCTGATTCGTCCTCTTCGGTCTCTAGCGTGTGATATGAGTACTCTTGTCTCTCTTCATACTTTTCTATGCGTTTCTCCAAGTCGAGTGGCTCAAGTTGTATCAACCCTTTTAATCTCCTGCTTTTTCTTGCAATTTTCTCATATGTATCTGCCAATATTAGCTTATAACGTTAGTTTACAAGATTATATTCTTCTTGTAACGAATTTATTTTAATGGAATTACCATTTTGGTGTGATATAAGAATGATGGTATCATCTTCATCATTTATATCATCGTCTTCAAAAGGGCATTCCAAGATTGATACTGGACTAAGTTGTTCTTTTTCTTCATTCTCACATTCCTACAAATTGCCAATTTAAAATCAAATCCAATTCACATGTATTCACAAAAGATTATAAAAATAATAATTAAATCTGAAAGTGGCCTCAACAACAACAGTTACACCACAATAATGATATGGGAAACAATGAGACCAAAATAAGTCGACAAAAGTCAACCCATCCCATGCAACACCTATCTATCTTTGCCCCATTAAACTAAATTATTACGATCGTATCCTCACTTTTATTTTGATCGAGATTATGTTTTGGTATCAAATCCAAAATTAATTATATCAAAGATTTCATAAACTAGTAAATTTCATGAACATGGGTGATAATGTAAACTAATTATTAAACATTAATGTTACTATGTAGTATGTACTACACTACTACTAATGTATAAAAATATGTGAATTAAGATATGCGTATCTAAATAAATATGCGTAATCTAAAAATACACTACTACTAAATGTGTACGAAAATTGACTTGAGGAGTAAATAATTAGGTACGTCAAAGTACCAGGTTAACAAATAAATACTCTCGGGGGATCATGTGCCGTATAATCCGCATTAGAAGCTACGTAGAATAATCTCAGCCCTCGATTTCATCATTTACTAACCCGCTCAAATCTATAAATCCCACACCGCACGTGACTTACACGCTTTTAACCCGACAAATTCAATATCGATTTTGTTTTTATTTTTTTCTTCTTATTTTTAGTTACGAAATAAATGTTCAGAGAGTGACAGTTGTCATTATCACTTAAGAAAGAAGAACACGAAGGTTTAACTAACTAACCTTTCTGTTACTACTACACTGGCTGTTGTTGTGTTTGACACCGTCACAGTCACGTGCGTTAAGACTCTCTCCTCCGCCTCCCACGGCGTCGTTTTCGTTCGATACTTCCTCTGTTTCACCACTCGACGACGACGACGAGAACGATGAAGAAGACGACTGTACAACCTCCGACGACGAGTTCGTGAAAAACTCGCTACTGGAGCTCGACGTCTCACCGGAGTTAAACTCCACCGTCGTGATCACCGCAGCAGACGGAGAGATTGAGAATGTAGCTCCGTCGTCGACGACGGTAAAAATTCCAGAGATCAGATCGGGCGGTTGATCTAAGCTCTCATCAAACGCGGCGGATCTCCACCATTGGATCTCTCCGTCACCGTCACCGGTTACTTCACGGCGAGATTGACTTACCGGTTTTCTCCGGAAGAGCCGTTTAGAGAAGCTTCTAGAGAAAACATCTCCTTTAACGGTGGAGGGAAACGGTAAAAGTTTAACGGCGTTAAGAAACGCTGACGAAGCTTTATGAACGGCGTGAGTAAACGCCGTTCCACAAGTTGTACGGCTTTTTCTTCTTCTGGTAAGACGCGGTTTATGGTGATGGATCAATCCTGACCGTTTGATCTCAGCGTCAAGTAGACGACGAACGGTGGATGATGATGATGATGAAGAAGAAGAAGGAGTTTGATGAAGACGACGTGGGAATGATTTGAAACCGTTGGATGAACAAGAACTAAGATCATCAAGTAAGTAGTCTCTTAACATTAATGGTTTTAAACGTCTCTTACTTGTTGAAAGACGTTGATCAGGTGAACAAGTGATCGACGCCATTGAAATGTAATTTGATTTTGTTTTTCAGTGTTTTAAGTTTGAGAAGAGTTTTAGATTTTATAGTGAAAAAGATGAAAGAGAAGAAGCTTCTATGTGAGGTGTGTGATCATACAACCGAGGTTTTTAAATTTTAATTAATTTTATTGGTTTGTTTGGAATTATTTATTGGTTTAGATTTGAAATCAGAATCTAATAAATTTGTAAGAAAGAGAGAGCGACCAGAAGTTGACCTTGTAATAAAACATAAGACGAGATTCTTGCGGCTGATATTACAGTTTTTGCCTCTCACGTGTGTGTGTACAACAATTTACAACAGATAATATCATCATACTATTTGTTTAATTTATGAAGAAACGTAATTAGTGTGATTTACAGATCTCTATTAGCAGGCTCCAACTATTACATCGAAACTACAAAACAAGTCTAATTTGTGCTGAGTCATTTTTGCACTACAAGAAAACAGCGAGAATCCTACGGAAATATCCGTCGGAAGTCTGTCGGAAAACGCATATTCCGACAGATTTCCGACGGATTTGTCTGTCGTTTCTATCTTGTCGGAAATGGTAATTCTGTCGGAAATCCGTCAAAAATTTCCGACAGATTTCCGACGGCTTTATTTCCGACGGAATTCCGACATCCTGCCGGAGTCCGGCGACACGTCGGAATTCCATCGGAAATGTCAGTGTCGGAAATCTGTCGGTTTTGTTTCCGACTGATTTCCGACGATTTCCGATTACATGTAAACCGACGAATTTCCGACAGACTTCCGACGTATTTATTTCTGACAGGTTTCCGACGGTGTTATTTCCGACAGCTTTCCGACGGATCCATTTCCGACAGATTTCCGACGTATTAGTAGAAATTATTAAAAATTATATAAATTAAATAATAATTAATTTAATATAAATTTAAAATTTAAAATTTGAATTATTTAAATTAAAATAAAATTAAAAGTAGAAATTAAAATAAAATTAAAAGTAATATTGTTTTACAAAAACGTTGAAAATAAAAATCTAAATGGTGGGCCCCCCCGGAAAATCCGGGTTGCGGCCCAAGTACTCCATCATCCGTTGCATCATCTCCATGTCCTTGTCCCGCTCGGCTCTCTCCTTCTCCCGCTCGGCTTCTAGGGCGGCTTGTGCTTCTCGTATCTGTTGGACCGTCGTCTTCAAACCTTCAATTTCGACGTCCTTTTCCTGCATCTTGGCTCTCAGGTCGGATGTCTCGCTGTTGTAACAAGAAGACCCCGATGATCATGCATCGTCGGGAAGACCATAAAGCCGCCCTTTGCTCTGCGGAGCAACCTGCGGAACAAATTAAATTGTAAATGAAAAAGACATGAAAACTATTTTAAATTTTACATACCTTTAAGACGAATTCGTTGATGATGTCGTCCGGGGTTTGGGTGAGGGGAGGGGTTCCTTCCACGGATGGCTGAGACAGAATGTACTCCTCTTCCATTCTTTGGACGCTCTCCTGAATCTCCCGAGCTACCTGATCTTGGACGACACCATTCTTGTCGGTGTGTGTTGCTAGCAGAAGTTCCAAGTTGTTGGGATCCCGACCCAACTTCTTAGCCTGCAGTTGTTAGAAATTTATTTGATAATATAAATGTATAAAACAAAAAAAAAAAAATTAAAAATCAAGACGTACATAAAAAACTTACCATATCTCTAGCCTTTGTCTTCTTGCTGGTAGCTCCAAGGTTGTGGGTGGAAAGTCCCTTGCCGTTGCGCTGGCTGTTCTGGTTGCTAGAGTGATATGTAGAGCTCTCCTTGGTAGCCTCTAGTTGCCAATAGGCGATGAACCCGTTCCACAAGTCCGGCTTCTCAACCATCTCCTTTGGCACCTCACCGTGTAGCCACTTATCCTTCCACTCGAACACCTTCTTCGAGTAGTGCAGTGCTGCATAAGAGTCGAATTCCCTCCTAACCAGAGCGGTCATTTGTGGGTCCCACCTAAATTCTTGCTGCAAAAACAAAAATTAAATATAAATAATAATAATTTAAATGAAAGTAAAAATTGTGAAAACAGATGACTTACCGCAAATTGGCGAAACCACATTTCTTGATCCTCCAGTGGCATGGCGGTGTACGTCGCATAAGGACGGCTGAGCATAGAGTTTTCCATCCTGTTGAGGGACTTCGAAATCCAGCTGCGAGAATCACCAAACCTACGGGAAAAAATGTAACATTTGTCGCAATTAAATTAAATTTGTTAAAAAGAAAACAGAAATGGAACAAAAAACTTACCATCTGTCTCTACCGAGCTGGTCTGGATGGAGTCTAGTCAACCTCTCTCGTCCAGGAAGACCCACGAAGTCCTCGACGCTAATCTGCGACGGTGTTGTGGTGGCTGTTGGTGTCACTGGCGTCTGTAGAGGTGTAGACGACGGTGTAGGTGTAGACGTCGAAGTCGAATGAGCTCTACTCACACGACGACGACGATGTTGGCCGCTGGCAGATGCTGTGGCGAAACCACCGTAATCCCTAGACTTATATGATAATATATTTTAAATATATGAAAAATCTATAATTATAAAAATATAATGGTTTAACAAAAAAATTGCTTTAAATTTCCAAAATTCTAAAATTTAAATTTCTAAAATTGTAAAATTTAAAATTTTGTGGTGGAATTTAAAATTTAAATTTCCAAAATTCTAAAATTTAAAATTTAAAGTTTTATAAGGTTTTTAAATAGTGTTATAAGGTTTTTGTAAAGTTTTATAAGGTTTTTAAATAGTTTTATAAGGTTTTGTAAACAATCTTATAAACCTTTTAAAAACTTTCCTAAATCTAATTGTTTAAAATTCTTTAAAATATAGATATAAATTCAAAAATTAAGTCATTATCTTTAAATTTACAATTATTTCGATATTCTAAAATTCTTAAGTAATTGTTACATAATTTAAAATTCTAAAAAATTAAAATTCTAAAATTTTAAATTAATCGTTATAATTGTTTAAAAATTAGTAAAACTTGCTAACAATATTCTAAAAATTTATGGAAAAAATAATTTCCCTAAATCAATTTCCCTCATTTTTCCTAATCATAAATCTAATTTTTCATAACAATTTAAAAACCCTAACAATTTCATAACAATTTAAAAACCCTAACAATTTAGTAAAAATTAGTAAAAATACTAACAATTTAGTAACAATTTCATAAAATTAGTAACAATTTCCAAATTTCATAATATAACTTCCAAAACCCTAAATCTAACCCTAATCCTAATCCTAAATCTAGCAAAAATCAATTCACAAACTCATTTCCTAAATCTAACCAAAATCAATATATACTTACAAATGACTTGGGATTTCCGACATGGGTGGCGATTTCCGGTGGCGAGGAAGTGGAGGACGCGGCGTCGGCGAGCAAGAGGAGGAGGCGGCGGCGAGAGAGAGGAGGAGGCGTCGAGCAAGAGGAGGAGGCGGCAGCGAGAGAGAGGAGAGGCTCCGGGTTGAATTCCGGCGAGGAGGAGCGGCGAAATCGGTGGTCGGAGGCTCCGGGTTAACTTGGGATCGGAGGAGGCGAGAGGATTTCAACGGATGGAGAGGAAGAAGAAGACGATGGCTGTTAATAACCCAGATTTTCCGACGGATTTAAAGCTGTAGGAAATCCGTCGGAAATCGAAATAAATTATATGGGCTGCGTGTTTTGGACCAACTGATTTCGCGGTGTTTATTTTTCATTTCGCGGGTAAAAATTGGCAAATCCGTCAGAAATCTGTCGGAAAAATGTATATTTTTCCGACAGATTTGTAGTTTTAAGGTATGGAAAATTTAAAAAATGTTTTTTTGTTGGTTTAGGGTTAAGGAATTGAAGAAATTTAGGAAATGTTTATTAAATTTAAGAAATGTTTTTTTTGGAAATTAATGAATTAGCATTTTGGAAAAAATTGGTAATTTTTAAACAATATTTAGCATTGTTAACATTTTTTTCCAAAATGCTTATTTTGGAAAAATTGTTAGCATTTTGTACATATTTTTACCTGAAATCTCCAATTCCGACAGATTTGGGGTTTTAAGCTTGTTTATGATCCGTTTTCGTAGTTACAAGTTAATAGCATGGTTGAAGCAATATTTGGAAGATAAAATACTTGATAATGGTCATTGTTACTTTCAAATTCTAAACATTTAGTATTTTCCGTAAACATCTATTGTTTTGTATATGTAACTGTATGAAACGCTTTTGGTTGAAACATGACAAAATCGCAAAACATGTTCTGTATAACATCGAGAAGGTTATTTACTCAATTATCTTTCACTTTAGTTGTCAGAATTGTATGCCAAGACTTTGTCTTCTCGAAATTCAGGAAATTGACCTCAAAACCCTATCTGTCGGAAATCTGTCGGAAATTTATCTATTTTTCCGACAGATTTCCGACAGATTTAAGAGTAACACGTGTCGTCTTTTAAGGTTAGCATGATATGAATATTGCGTCGGAAATCTGTCAGAAAAATATATATATTTCCGACAGATTTCCGACGCATGCTTTAAAAGAATATATACACAGATGAGTTTTTTATAAGAATTATATAAATATCAGTTGCTGTCGGAAATATATATATATATTTCCGACAAATTTCCGACGGAATATCATTTTTAAAAAAAAAAAAATAGGAAAATGTATATATTTTTTATTCTTGTTTATGTTAACAAATACAAACATATCAAAATCCTAAATCTAAGTCTGAGTCTGATCCTTCCGAAGGAATTGTGTCTTCGTCTTCATCAAATTCTCCAACTTCTTCTTCTGATTCTGAATGTACTATATTATCACCAAATTCAGTGAAATCAACAAAAAGGTCCACCGCTGAAGAATGACCAACTGGAGCCATCGGAGTAATTCTAGTTGGTTGCATAGCATCTTGATCAGCAACTCCATATAGTCTCCCTCTTGGATTAATTGGAGTCACTGTAATCCAAGGATCTCCTCGATGTGTTACCCTAGGGTAAGAAATGTAGCATACCTGAAACAAACATATTTAGTTTAGGCAATTACAATATCATTATTTATCTATAACGCACATATTATAAAATGTTAAAATCAAACCTGGTCTGCCTGTGATGCTAGGATGAATGGGTCATACTTTTGCAGTCTCTTAGAAGAATTTACTGAAGTGACGCCAAATTGGCTCACCTGAACACCTTCTGGATATGACGGATCATACCACTCACACAAGAAAACAATGCACCTCATGCCCAACATTCCTGGATAGCTCACTTTCAATATTTCTTTGAGAATCCCGTAGTAGACTACATCACCACTTGTAGCTGAAATACCGTAATCTTCAGTTGGCCTCGACCTTTCTTCATGAATCCTAAATGCAAATCCCCTAGTGTAATACTGAACGTATGAAGTTGCTTCGAAGCTTGGGCCAGAAACTATCTCTTGTAACCATGTCGGAAACCTTTCTTCATTCTTCATTCCTTCAGAAACCTGAGATAATAATTTAGACAAATTAATAAACAAACATTTTATTCAGTCCCATAATTAATTCACTAATTTTAAGCTATATAAGCATTTTTAAAAAACTTACGTAATATTGCAGCCAATTTGGAAACTCGGTTTCCTTAGATTCTCCAAGTTCGTCTTCTGTCATATCCGGATAATAGCGACGTATTGATGCAATGTAAATCCTGAAAGCAAAACAATATATAACATATGAAACCTATATATTACTTAGGTATAAAAAAAATAAGTATTTAAATAAGTTCTGTTTTTACCTTTCGTACTCTGCCATCTCCTCACAATTCGTGAGGATATACATATGTAAGTGACTCCACTCATCTTGTGATAGGTAGCGTCTCTTCCCTCTCCCAATCACTCGCCCAACTTGCGAAAACAACTCAGGGACCAGCGCGGCATACGTGACTCTCTCACCTCTATCATCATGACGAGCAGGACGTCTACTCTTCGTACAAACTCCCCGCGGAAAGTAATATTCCGCAAACTGTGATGATTCTTCATTGATACTCTGTGCGACAATAGAACCTTCAACTCGAGCCAAATTTTTGACCTTCTTCTTTAGATGGAACATGTACCGCTCGAAAGGATACATCCAACGAAATTGAATGGGACCACCTAGTTCGGCTTCGCGGGGGAGGTGTAAGGGAAGATGTTCCATAACATCAAAAAAAGACGGCGGAAAGATCTTCTCAAGATTACAAAGGATCACTGGTATATTGGCATCTAAATTGCGGATCCCCTCAACTGTAAGTGTCCTCGTGCATAAATCCCTAAAGAAAGCACCAACTGCTGCAATAGCTTCGTGGACAGTTTGAGGAAGGAGATGGGTAAAAGCAAATGGAAGAAGCCTCTGCATCATTACATGACAATCATGACGATTCAGTCCCATAAACTCTAGGTATCGCGAGTCTACGCAGTTACCCAGATTAGCTGCATATCCATCAGTGAATTTAACTTTGTCTTTAATCCACCGGAAAAATTCTCTTATCTTTTGTATTTGTAATCGGTACGGAGGAAAAGGATATGTACCATCGGGAAGACGATCAAGATAATCACGGTAGCAAATCTTTGAAACATCCATCCTAGACTTCACATTGTCTTTTGTCTTTCCCAGGATGTTTAACACCGTATTCATGATGTTGTCAAAGAAGTTCTTTTCAATATGCATCACATCGAGGTTGTGCCTTAATAAATGATCCTTCCAATACGGCAAATCACAAAATATACTCTTCTTGTGCCAGTTGTGAGCTTCCCCTACACCACAAAGCGGTTCATGCCCATTACCCCCACAATCAGGAGTCCTCTCAGCACCAAAATCTCTCAACAGCTCCAATATAGTACGACCGTCTATCTCATCAATTGGACCATCAACCACTTGTGTATTTTTCTTAAATAATCTTTTAGACCGACGATAGGGATGGCCGTACGGTAGAAACCTTCTATGGCAATCAAACCAACATGGCTTTCTTCCATTCCTCAATTGGAAAGCGTCAGTGTTGTCTTGGCAAATCAGGCACGATAATCTTCCATGAGTAGTCCATCCAGATAGCATACTGTATGCTGGGAAATCGCTAATAGTCCACATAAGGACCGCACGCATCAGAAAATTATCCTTCCGTGAAACATCAAACGCTTCGACACCATGACTCCATAGCATTTGTAACTCATAAATCAATGGCTGGAGGAATACATCAAGTGATCGCTTCGGATGCTCAGGGCCGGGAATAAGAACGGAGAGGAATAAAAACTCTCGACGCATGCACATACCAGGGGGTAAATTGTACGGTGTTACGATTATGGGCCACAAAGAATACTGCCTTCCATGCTTCCCAAATGGGTTGAAACCATCCGTACTTAACCCAAGGTACACATTTCTTGACTCGTATGCAAAATCCGGATACAACATTTGAAAATGTTTCCACGCTTTTGCATCTGAAGGATGTGTAATCTCTCCATCTTGACGATGCTCTGCATGCCATCTCATTTGTTCTGCCGTTCGCGCAGATTGATATAACCTCTTTAACCTCGCTGTCAATGGTAAGTACCACATACGTTTATATGGAATTGGAACTCTCCCACCAGTTTCCTGATACCGTGGTTTACGACAAAATTTACATCTTCTCCGGTCTTCGTCTTCTCTCCAATATAGCATACAGTTGTCGATGCATACATCTATCACCTGATACGGCATACCAAGACCAGCTACAAGTTTCTGTATCTCGTAGTATGATGCAGGTCCCTGATTATCTTCAGGCAAAATATCTTTCACAAAATCTGCTATCGCATCAACACAGTCTTCCGCCAAATTGAAGTCCGTCTTAATGGTCATCAGTCTACTAGCAGTTGATAAAGGTGAATGTCCGTCTCGACACCCATCATATAAGGGCTGCTTCCCTGCGTCTAACATATCAAAAAATCTTCTAGATTCTTCATTTGGTTCTTCTACTCTATCCTCCCCTATTACGATCGATGGCAAATTCTCTCTAAACGCATCATGAACCATCTCAGCAGTACCTACACCAAAATCTACTTCCGTTCTATGTTCGCCTAAGCTATCCGTTCTATGTTCACCTAAGTTATCCGTTCTATGTTCGCCTAAGCTATCCGCAACATATGGTGCACTGCTACTACTAGCACCATCATTATTAGTTTCTCCATGAAAAAACCAAATTTTGTATCCCGGCATAAAACCATTGGTATACAAGTGATGCCAAACTTGTTCTACATTAACATTACGCGAATTGCAACAATTTAAACATGTACATTTTATCACCTTTTGATTCCCGACAACCGCCATGAACTCGCATATACCTCGTGCATAACTTGCATTTAATGTCTTCGACTCCGGATCATACATCTCTTCATCCATCCACGATCTATAATATATAGAAGATGACATCTCACTCTCTTGACGATTTTTTCTATGAAATGTTTGGTTGGAAGTTGTTGTTGTTGTGAGTAAATGAAGATGTGTGGAATCATATATATAAATACGCTGACCGTCGGAAATCTGTCGGAAAAGCGTCGAAAATCAAACGGATATAATAACGGCTATTTGTTCCGACAGATTTCCGACAGCTAGTTATGTGTCTGTCGGAAATCCGTCGGAAAATATTAACGGTGCATAATTTCCGACGGATTTCCGACAGCAAACCGGAATCACTGCCGGTGTAGGCACCGACTAGTTACACGGTCCAATAATCCGACCGATTTCCGACAGTCTTCTTGTCCGTCGGAAATAATTCCGACAGAATTGAAAAATTTCAGTTCCGTCGGAAATCGGTCGGATTACCGTCGGAAATTCCGTCGGATTTGCGGCTGTTTTCTTGTAGTGTTGATATACTATAGTAGTTGTTAAGCATTAGAATTATTACTTTACTAGCGTCGAATTTAAATACGATGAAGTGCATGCTATCAAACAATTTATTATTTAGTGTTATTACATAATCCAAGTGAAAAAAAAGAGAGTTAAGGGTCGTTTCTTAACATTCATGCATAAATCGAACGAAATTTTCAACTTTTAAAGACAAATTTTCGAATCTAATCAAGTTTGTTTTTTGGGCTAGCCAGTGGCGATTCTAGGTAAGGTTCTAAATCTTAAGTCTTGTAGTTCAAATCCCCTTGAAAGAGATATTTGGTAGAAATATAACTCGGGGGAAAGATGTACATATGTGTTTCGGTCTAGAATTCTTCGAAATTTAACGTCATCAATTCTCATTAACCGTCTTAATCAATTACACATTTGGTCTCTCACTTGAATATTCCTTTTTTATTACTCCCTCTTTTTCAAATTAGTTGTCATTCTATGGATTTTTACACAAATTAAGAAAATAATTACATTTTCGGTTTTACCCCTAATTAATATATTGTTTTGTTTGAAATAAGTAATTAATAGGTCAAAAGGTAGGGATAAAAGTGTAAAAATTAACAAAAAATACGTATTGAAAATACAAAACGACAAGTAATATGAAACAAAAATTTACCTATAGAACGAGTATTATGAAACGGAGGTAGTATTATATATTTCCCTTTTTAACGTCGTCAGTTGAATATTTCCTAATAGGAGTAGTAACAGCCTAACAGGATTACACAGTTGGTCTAAATTGATTACAAGATATGGGTTACAAATTCTATATAAGGTTTAGCAAATATTTGTCTAATATATAAAGTAGTTAAACAAGGCTCTACAGTTTGGTTTTCCCTTTAAGCGTTTCCTGCTATTGACGAAAAGCAAAAAAAAATTTCACGGGTCAATTTCCCTCATCTTCCTGATGATTTACTGTTGAACTGCTTAGCCCGCACCTCGAGATTGCACTACCCGGTGCTCTCTCTAGCTTCTAAGAGATTCCGCAGTACTCTCCTTGAATCGCATGAGCTTTACCATATCTGAATGCTCTTAGGCCGCACCGAGAGTTGTCTTTATATGCGCTTAAATTTCGAATCTGAATGTGCCTCACGTTGGCAGAGCCGGATTTGGGAACAAACAAATGAAACATTTGCATGGAGCCCCTCAATTAATAAAAAAAAAAATATTTATTAATTTATGAAAAATTTATTTATTTGATGGGAAAAAATAAAGATTTAGTGAGATTGTATGATAAAAACATTAAAACTTTTAAGTAGTTTTTTCATAACTTTATGAAAATAAGAAATCACGTGTATGTTGTTAAAAAAATTGCATTTTCTGAAAAAATAATATTTAAATTACATTTTTTTTTTTTTGAATAGGCCTCGAGATCTCAGATCCGGCTCTGCACGTTGGCTCACTCTATGCCAAAGACGATATAGAATCCGAACGAAGCACACTAGGAAGAAAGAGGAGAAGCCAAGTGACAATATTTTAGTCTCAGTCCCAACTCACAATTTTTCTCCTTCGTGTTGGACGAGCATTATTGCACTTGGTTCCAATATCTACAAGTTTGGTGGCTTCATCAGTGATATTCCCTCGTCTAAGGTCTTTTTCATGGATTGTCGGTCTTACACGTAGCACGAAGCTCCAAGCATGCTGATGGGCCAGGATTATAGTGTTCTTGATGGGAAAATATATGTCGTGGGAAGGTACAAAGATCAAAGGTACAAAGATCAAAGAATTTGATAGAGATTTTCGATCCCAAAACGCAAATATGGGAGGTAGTGCCAAGCAAGATCCGATGGACTATGGTATTCAAAAGCTTAGCCATCGACGGAAAGTATTACTTGTTTGGGGACAAAGGAGTGGTTTACAAGCAGAGAACTATATTTCATAAGGTGCAAAACATACTTTAAAAAAAAATGGGATAAGGTAAGAGGATTAGAGAAACGTTTGGATCGGACCTCCAGTTCTTCTTCTTGCGTGATAGACAACATAATCTACGCTTATGGATTGTCCGGGGTGCTCGAATGGTACGATTCTAAGGCAAAGTTATGGAGAGTTTTGAAGGGTTTGGAAAAGTTTACGAGATTACCATAGCAGTGTGATTATGTTAGTTTGGCGGATTATGGTGGAAAAATGCGGTTTTGTGGAAGGAGAATGCGTGTAGGTGGCCATAAGAAGAAGATGATTTGGTGTGCCGAGATTGGGCTTGAAAGACGCAATGAACAAGATGTTTTTATGGAGAGATTGAATGGTACAATGTGTGCTTACAGTCCCCAAGTCATGCTATTTACTGCAATTTCTTTCTGTTACTGTTTGATGAATAAACTTAATAGCCATTAACATGATTTTGTATCCACTATGATTAAGGATTTTCTATACTGATTTAAAGTAGAATGCATATGACGTTTCTCTGTTTTGTGTAATGTATGTAAACCTGAAACGACTAAACGATGGTGGTTTTATATAACTTATAATCCCTTTTAAGCAAATATTTTTCTTTTGTCGAAAGAAAGATAAAAAAAACTGGAAAATAAAAAGAGTTTCTAAGTAGAAGATAAATGTAAGTCTGATGATATTTAAGAGCATATAACTTAAACTCAGATAAGCTCAAGGAACAATGCTTCTTGTTTGGTATTTAATCCGAGATCGTTCAGCGTCGAGTTACTTTCTCCATCCCCAAACGCACGCCTCGGATATGGCCTCACCTGTTTCATCACACCGAAAACCGGTCAGGCATATAATTTCCGCTTCGCACTATGGCAATTAACCTACGACCGGTTTAGGGCGTTTCATATGTCAAAAGAAATAGATTTTATTACATAGGGGCAGAAGTTATATACCAGTCTGTAAGAGTTGGGTTTCACCACTCTGGCAATGTCTATAAAGTCGAAAAGAGACTGCAAAACAACGCCATGGAAAGTTATTTAGGTATATAATTTGAGTAATGCGAATAGCAAAGTGAAAATGGATTTTTTTGGGAAAACTCACTTGGAGTTTGTCGGATTTAAGGAACCGGCGACCACGTCGAGTTCCATCTGGCATCCGGACTAGAAGGGTAATTGCATTCTCTTCGCTTGCTTGTGGCTCTTTAGGTAGAGACGCTTCTTTTGCACCTAGTTGCCTCTCTAGCTCCTGCAAAAGAGGATAATAATATAATTAGTAACAAGAGAGGCGCATTCACTACGATCTTGTGCAAACCAGCCTACATGCTAACAGTCCTACATAATCTGAATATAGAAGCAATGCTAAAGAATCTTTCTGAAGCAAGAAAGGGGTTTCGAAGGTGCATGTGGTTTGGCTGATCTTTCCTTATCTACTAGCACGAGTCTCGGTAATCCGCAATCAAGAATTAAAGACAGCATGTTTGAACGCAGCCTTAGAAAGAGAGTTATAAGTGAAAACAGAAATGGCACCTGTTCCTCCTCGAGTTTTCTTTGAGCTTCTTCCTCTTTTCTCTTTTCTTCCTCCAGACGTTCCTCAGCATCTCTAATGGATTTCAGTTCTTTATCTCGGTCAGCTTGCAGGGATGCAAGATACTCATCATCCTACACGATGTAGAAGCTCAAGAAATTTTATTATCACCAATCACACTCGATAAAACAAAGAGGTTTAGTCATGTAAAAGTTGCCTAACCTGCTGTTCTCGTATCAACCTCTGAGCTGTCAATGAAGGTGAGGGTGGGCGTGGTGCTGCCCTCGGCTGAGGAGGTAAGAATGGAAGATGATTATATCCAGTTTCCGGAATGCCACCGAACATAGCTGCCTCGAGCATAACAGCTTCATCATGTTCCTCAGATGAAAGGGCTCCCCACTTGACCATACACAAAAAAAGAGTATAAGTAATGGCATGGACTAGCTACTCTAGAATTCTTAACTGTAAAGTAATACAGGTATTCTAGTCCAGTCTCGGTGTCAGAAAGTAAACAGATTTAATTGATACCTCAGAAGGAAAGCCACTGCCAGTATCTGGTGGATTATCATCTCCTTCAGGACTTCTGCTCCGGGAACGGTCAGGGTTTGGTGGAGCCATAGATCCAGACGCAGCACGTCTTGGCCTGTGTCTAACAAGAGGCTGCTCATCAACATCATCAGAGTCATCCTCAAATGGTGAGCTAGGTGCTGCCAATCTAGACAATATAAAAGAAAATTAATTAGGCCTTGATTTTTTACAAACACCAGCAGACAAACCGCTTGACAGAAGCTTTCTCAACTGAAGATATTAAGCTCAGAGATAACACAGCAGCAAAGCGTTACAAAAGAACCAACATACCTTCCATTTACGGCTTGAGTATCCTGAAGTCCTTGAGCAGCAGCCATTTCAGAAGTTCCGATTTCTGAGGTTGAGGCCTGAAACCCTTGATTACGCAAAACTTCTTCCTCCGCTGACTGCACTGACTTATGTTAAAAGATATAATAGGGAGATGGAAAAGAAAACAAAGAGAGAGAGGAGAAAACCACAGACCTTCAACGACATTGTTACAGCTTTTGCTATGTCATCATCACCTTCCATGTGAGACGGCCTCGCTTCAGGCAAAGGATTATTTATTCCCTAAAAACCAACAAGCTCGTAAATTTTTCTAAATCGATAAGTCAAATTAAACAAGAAGACAAACCCAAATACTGCCTATTCTCTTAGAAAAGCTTACCTCAGCCTCCCTTTTCGAGGCTTCAATGGCAGCACGGATCATTTCTTCTTCAATATCATTGTAATCTTGAACATTATTAGGTGCAGAACCGGCATGTCTTCCTGTTGGTGCATAAGGAATATCATCATCATCACTCTCTTCATCTATAATAACCCTCCCTTGAGTAGCTGGACCCTGAACATGTGCTGTTTCCGTCACATCCTCAATAGTAGGAGCATCACTAGACCGTTCTGATGGCCCGCTGCTATCCTTGACCTCTATCGGAATCTGCCTAACCTCTCTGGGATGACTAACAAACGAAGGTGGTCGTGGCATAAGGGGATCATTTTCAAACATACGTCTACCAAAGTTTGGATCCAGAAGCGAAAAGGGAGGGCTCATTGTTCTAGCTGCATTGAGAAGAGATAGAGGAGATTCTATCTGTGCGGTCGGAATCACATCATCTATATCCATAGCATCGTCGTGAAGGACATTCACCGGCGCTTCACGTACTCTACACAAAGGTCATACAAACGTAAAAAAAAAAGATAAATTTGCAAATAGGTGGAACATAATCAGTGGGATGAATAGCATACACATTTCGATCTCCTTCGCTGAAATATGCATTCACAGCTTGATTAAGATCACCACGATGCTCCTGCAATAGTAAAAATCAGCACATTAGCTCAGAGGAAAACAAAATCAATTAGCTATATAAAGAACTACATTTACATTGATACTAAGATGATACATATCAACCTAATAAGTATAAAGAGCAATGTTTGAATAGAAACCCTCCTAGAAACTCAATCAAAATCCATCAAATAACCTAATTTTTTAGAAAAATCAACTTCGATTAACACAATCATCAGAGATTAGAATATGAATCAAACAACAAAACGCATCATCGGATAATCAAACGATCGTCTAAATCGAAATTTCGCTTAACCGACTCGAGAAACTTCAATAGTTCATCCAGAACAAACTAGATACCATCTCAAAACGATGAAGAATCAAGTACAACAAAGAAAGTTAAACCCAGATGAGGAAATTCGAATCACCTCGAGTTTTTGGACGGCGACGGAGTCAGAAGCGCCGGTGATACTGATGAAAGTGTCGATTGCTTCCTGATTCGGTGTCGCCATTAGAGAGACGAAGACGATGGAGAGAAATCTGAAGCTTTTTGGTTTTTATGGAGTTTGAGAGATGATTGTGTGTGTTTTCGTCTTTTGAGAATTTGGAGTAAGGAAGGGGAAAGAAAGATGTTGTTTTATGAATGGGATTGGATCGGTGAGACTCGTCGTTTTAAGGTTTTTTTTTTTTTTTTTTTTTTGCTTAATTTTGTTTTTGGATTTTGATTCATACTTTCGTGGGCCTTTATATTTCTCTTTTGTTTTTAGAGATTTTGATATTTTCTTTTTGGATATTTATGTAAACCGTCTTGAAGTTTCTCGATTGTTCTAAGGACAATTTGGTATAAGTAAATAACACTGGTATTTTATTTCATAGCCAAAAATAGATAGAATATGTGGAAGTCATTTTAATCTAGTAATTTGACAAAAAGATTCACTAATATTTCATCACTAGCATGTATGTAATTCAATCCTTTATGAATATAAATTAATGAAAGACAAAATTTATGAGATATTCAACGTTTTGTACTGAAAGTCGTTCAGAATAGTCGAAATGACAATGCGTTGTCAGTTGTATAATTGTCCGTGTATTTGTAATAATTTATAAATCCAAACGATTGAATAATATATATGCTTTACATTATAAATAGAAAAAAGCTTTAAATAAAATCTTCATTTTGTAAGAATTTTTTTTTATAATAAAAAGAGAATACAAATGGTATTAAAGAGAGCGTTTAGCCAACTTGGAACGCAATCAGGTTTTGAGACCTCATTCATCATCATCACCACATAGACACAAAGCATCAAATTTGTTAATGCTCTCAAACGTTGGACGCTCTTGTTTCTTGGGATAATTTTGTTTCCGGTGTTTGCGCGTGGGTCGTCTACTCTTTTTCTTTGAAGCATACTTTATCTTCTTTACATTAAACTTAAGATCCTCTACATGGTCTACAAAGACGTGAACTCTTCTATCGTTTTCCTCTTCATGGTATTCTCCAACACCTTGGATTTCAACAGTGCAGAGAGTGTTCCTTTCGGGATTAAAGTAGAAAACATAAAATGGTACTTTATACATGCAGCTCGACAAAACAATTTCACCCGTAGATGTTACTCCATGAACCGAAAAGTTGTAGGGATCAACAAGTTTGTTCTCCGGCGGCAAAGTGTAGGTATATTCTAAAAATTCTTGTTTCTCAACATCCTCTAGAACCCACATACGCAGTACGATGGGATAAGTGTAAAGAAATCTGTTAATCAGACCTAATTTACCCTTATAGTTTATGAATCTATTAGACCATTGGCAAAACCAAGTTGCGTCAAGAAACTTGAATGTCTCTGACCTAACATCAAAGCAAATTATAAAATCAGACGTGTCACTTCCTTTAGCTAAGTAATACAAAATCCCATTGATGCATATTCCTTCACCCCGAGGATCATGGGTTATGGGACATTGGATTTTCCTCCACCTCAAAATCGTGAGGTTTCGTTGGGGCTGAGGCGACGAGTAAAATCTCCACTCGCCGGATCGTCCCATGAAGAATAAGAGACGTGGACGAGTCCATGACATGGTCAAGAACAACTCTGTGAAATACGGACGGTGAGGCATAGACTTCCATAGCTTCGACACGCAACGAAACCTCACGATTGATTTTGCAGGCAATCTTGAAAGAATCTCGACGATGAGATCAACAGGGATGGAATCTGAGTGTACTCCTATATTCATCATGATTGTTTCATTCGCTGATCAGACGGCCAGAGAGATAACTCATCTCAGAGTTTGGTTCATGTTCCGAATATATACCTATTACTAAACCTATTCGAAGTGCGGGTATTGCGGCTCAAAGGTTTGACCTAATAAAACCATACTAGTAGAATCTAAAAATTATAATGAGTAGTTGTTAAGTTATAACACGTCTAATTAATCAATACTGATCATATTAATTTTAGGTTTATCATATTCAAAAGATATTTCCTACATCTAGATATTCAAAAGTATGTAATTGTAAGTGGTAATATTTTTCATGTTTTATAAAATTCAATAATGTTTATAAAAACTAATTATCATTTCGATAAGCATTAATATTTTAATTGGGCTTAATCTTCCTAACGATTTATTGTTCAACGAGTTTAATGAAAATATCAATTTTAACACTTCAACTTATGGTGCCCATTTACCTACTTCAACCTATCAAAAAGATAAATCTGTTATTATTTCTATTTTTTTAGAATTATATAACATTAATATTTTAATAAAAAATTAATAAGAAATTCGACCCAGAAAAAAATATAAAAAATTTCAAAACTAATTTAAATTTTTCCAAAAGTTGGGTGTTCATGCGAATGAGTTTAAACGATTTTGTTTTATTAAGCATATCACTTTAATTCCCACTAGCGTGACAAAAACTATGATTGGTGACTTTTTATATAGACAGTATTGTTCCAATGATCAATGAAGCATGTAGAATCAAAAGGCGTGCAGAGTTGAAAAAAAGAAGCATGTAATCAAATGAATCAAAATCTACAATTGTTTATGGACATATTATTAGCACTTAATCATCACGACAATGCACACGTACTGATAATACGTCCCTATGAATGTGGAATAATCAGACTCATATTCATACACAAATGATGCTTTTTCCACATGATTTTTCTACTCATTACAATTTATACATTTAACTTGACGTATCCGCAAAGCATCATAGTGTTTAACTCTCACGTAGCCTCTCTCTCCTTCGTCTTTCCACGTGCACCTCACGTGGTCGTCTACGCTGCTTCTGCTTGCTATCTTTATGGACTCGATGAAGTTGTTGGTAGTAATGAGACTCGTTATGGTCACGTTCAAGCATCTTCACCGAAACGTCGTCGTCTTGCTTAAGTCTATGATGCGTTCCACGATGGTGATGATTATGTGTTTTCACACCATGACGATGATGGGGACGATGGTTATGGCGATGGTGGCGATGATGGCGGTTTACGGTGTTTTCTCTAGTCGGTAATAATCTTCGATGATGGTCTGAATCGAAATGATCTTCGTACCAATCGTAAAATGGATCAAATAGTCCTTTTTGGTGTAAGAGCCAAATAAGGACACAAGCTGTGACAATTTATATATGTAAAACAAATCATTAATCATCATTATTGTGGTAAAAACCCGGACCAACCCTTGGTTATAACTTATAACAAAGTAGCGATTTACAATTGTGGTTTGGAATGCTTACTGGTTGGGAAAAGTGTGAGGAGGAGACCGAACATAACCATCCAGCTTAAGCAAACGTATTGAATATGGCAGCTAAAGTCGAAGAAACTCGAGCATTTGTTTCGGCAAGTATCCCCGGTGATGAAATCGACTAAACCATTCACGAGTTTCGTCCACAATAGCCTAATTGAATCAAAGAAACCTTTAGGACCAGTCTCTGGAATTTGAAATGGACTAGTAACCTGCATGTTGAAGATAAAGGTGACTCAATGATCGATGTATATAGACATTAAATCAAGAATCGGTTTGAAACTTTTGAGGAACCTGAGTTCCATTGTCGAGTACGGTAGCTGTCGTGCTAAATTGACACTCAGCTCTGTCTACTTCGGTAAACTGAGAATCCTTGAGTATAGCTACACAAAGAAAACAGAGCATTTTTTTTTATATGCAAGGATCAAGAAATGTAAGATTTTTAATAGCTATGGTAAAGTGAATGTTAAGCGAATCACCTGTGCATACATATTTTGCGGCCTGATCTTTTGTAGGATACAACTTAAACGAACGAGTAGTAACCGCTTTCGGTTTTATAATGAAGAATTGCTCCTGAAACAACATCAGTTTGTATCATTCCACTCCTATTAACAATGATTGCTCTTAATAGATTAACTTAAAGTTAGTTACCTCAACGAAAGCCACGCCTTTAGAGCAATCGAACTGCATAGGATGAAACAAGATGCGATTAATACACCGAGAAAAATTTCTAGCTATCAAACTAGATTCACCAGTTTTGAATAATACCGTTAAGCTATAAGATGCTTCTACTTCACCAGTATTCTTCGTTGTTACTGCAGCAACTCCAAATTGCGTAAGTGCCTCAAATGTCGGTATAGCGATGTTTATGATCTTACCAGGGCTCCTGAAACCAACAGATAAAGTTACTTGCTTTACTTTAAAATCAGAATTTCCATTACTTAAAGACTTATTACCTTTGGAAAACGTATTCTATATCATCAGCTCTTAGTTCTATCATTAGATTTGTATTGAGTGTTTCCGTAACACCAATGGAAAACGAGTGAGGTCCTGCGTTCTGTATCGTGTAAAAACAAAAAACCGATAAGCCGAGAAAAAGAAATCTTACATTCTAATGAATCAGAAACTAGTAAAGCTGAAAACATAACTGGATGTTGATTAATCCTATCAAATCTTCCTTCAAGTCCATATATAGGAAGTTGGTGTCGGTCGATCCGGTTCACATCTGCCTGAAATAGACTTGTTATTAGTGAAACAGAGAAGCTATACGTAACATGTTATCGGTACTGACCTCGCGAAAGTTCCATAATTGATTATGCAAGCAACTCCAATATGGTGAACCGCAAAAATTCGGTTGAGTGTTAAAAGCTTCATAGCCAACACCGATTTTATTACATTCTAGACCATCTAATGTAAATCTCACTCTCTCAAGTAGCATCCACATTGAGTAGTTTCCGCCTAAAGATCCTGGTTGTCCCGCTACAGCCGCCTTTTTTCACCGGAAATTTTCATTAAGTATCATAACACGGCGCAAGATAAAGTGGATAATTAAGTAGTTACCTCTCTTGGGATTGCGAGGTAAAAATCTTCAAAAGATGGAATACTTGTGTAACCAGCAAAGTCTCCTATGAGATTAACCTTGAGAAAATTATCATTTGCGGTAGCTGTCCTGTTTTCAGGACCGATGATCACTTCCTACGAGCAATAAACATCGTAAGGCCGAATAACACGGAACAAATCAGCTTGAAAATAAAATGGGGGATAAATGAAGTAAACATACTGAAACTTTAGTTCCTGTCTTCAACTCAACCCGCACGCTAAATCCTATTGATCGTTGTCCAATGCCGAAAACATGGAACCTAGAGAAGAGAAATCAAGATGGGTAAATGCACAAAACCAATTTAGTCCAAATCGACATAAAGATCAGAGCAGACCGTACCAGTCACCTGGAAAACGAAGGCAATGCGCGGTATTTGCCTTTCCTTTTACCATCTTATCAACTAATCAAAGTCAAGAGAAGAAAAATGAGAGTCTAAATATAGTTTTGAAAGAAAGAAGAGAAGGAAATGTTCAAAAAAGCCAAAAGACCACATACATATATCTCCACAAGATGAAGGCATTCTTCGTTGCGGTCCACATGGACAACATGTCGGCTGGGTCTGGTCCAAAACATTACCTTTCTCATCCCGCAACCTGTCCGGTTATCACTAGAAATTAATGAAAAGATAACTCGTCTAAACCAACAAGTGATCAATTCAAGCATGTAAAAGACTAATATTTTCAGTTTACTTAGGCGAGCAATGATTCTACATATAAAACATATCAAAGAAAACAAAACAAAAAACAAAACAACAGAGAGGGTTTAAGCAATCCTTGCCTTTCACATATTTGTACAATATCAGGTCCAGCATCTGGCTCACACTTTCGAGTGGTAACATAATACTCTTGAGGTTTGTAAGGTACATCCTGAAACCATCAAAAAACTTTAATGAGTCGAAAGTATTAAATCATTACACGGCTACACATCTTAACTAAAAATAATGTATGTTTAGCTACACCAACAAAAATATATATTACACATTTGATCTAAAACAATGTACGATACGACTAAATTCAAAACTCTAAAAACAAAAACAATCATCAAAGACTTTATCATTAATTACCCTAATGTAAGTTAGATCATAGAGAGCATATGCTGCTGATTTGTTCACTGTAATAACCGGTGGAATCCGTACGGTTTGCATATTGGTACTCGAATTATCTTCAACCTCGACGATTTCCGCTACAATCGAAGCCTCTCCTCCACTCTTAATTTCCCACAAACAAAACAACAAAAAATTGATTAAATCGCAAAATCGTATATACAAACACACAAAAAATAAAAACGATAATTGGAAAGGCTTACGGATCCACTTGGAACAGCGAGATTCAAGACGATCTTAGTTGAGCAATTTAGATTCGTTGAATCGGTGGATGTTTTCTCACACTTCTCAAGCTTTGATTTCGACAGAATCTGAGTTCCATCGACTTCGTTAAACACTCCGAGAAAAATCCCGGCGATTATACAAGCCATAATCACCGTTACGTTCTCCATTTCTTCTAACACAAGTTATTCTCTGTCGCCAAAATAAAACTTGAGGAACTTAACTGCTTCTTCTTCCGTTTTTCTCCAACTGTTTTTTTGGTTTTCTTCCTGGTAGGATTGAAGTTTTAAACCGTCAATTACAAGCAAACCGAACTAGACCAATGCATGTACAACGAACAGCGAATAACTTTACTCGTAATTGAGAATCCAATCCCAAATTGAGAACGGCAATGATGCAGAGATGGCTAGGAGGCAATTAACAACTCTCTCTCTCACCACTGATTTTGCCATATCTTCACCTTCGACCATCGTCTTCTCCGATTGAATTTATTTCCACCGATCCCGACTCTTCTCTCCTCTGGTCACGATTAACCATGGGTTAAAATTGGGTTCCCTATGTTTCCTTATTTGGGTATGTAACTTAAACTGGGCCTTTTATTGGGTGAATTGGACTTCCAATCAACATTAGTCCATTGGACTTGTAATATTTTACTTTTTGCATTTTCTGTAGAAAGCCCTTTTATCAAAAAAAAAAAAAAAAAACTTTACTCAACGTACGTTACGTTACGTACCATGCTTACGATGAACATTTTATGGTTCAAACACAGAATCATAAAGCCGGCAAATGTTTCGATATTTTAATAAACCTTGATTTTTCTTGTAACTATCTTACGTGTTGATGAACCAAAACGGATCAGAAAATTTTTGTCAAAAAAACCCTAATTACTCGAATTTTTTGAGAAAATATTCGATCAAATATTGAGTGAAATGGGCAGAAATAAATGTGGTTTTAAGAGGAAGTTGAGGAATCGCACCTAAATATCGAGAATGAGACTTGGAAAATGAATGAAATTGATAAACACTTGAACGGTGGTTACCATTTGCGCCGCCGCTGAAATCCGCGGTTGAAGGCTAAAGTGTAGGCCAGGAAATCGAGCGAAGACTGTAAAAATGTTTGGAACCGCAAGACGAAATCGGAGGAATATTAATTTAATTATATTTTTATTCTATCAAAAAAAATAATTCCTTTATTTTTATTACGGTGGAGGAAAACTTCCCACTGAAGTATTTTTTTGATTGCATATGGTCACAAATTTGTGGGACATACATTGATCTTCATGAAGATTGTAGGGTTTTTGAACTCAAAGATTGTTTAATAATCTAGCTATTGCTATATACACAATGATTTTGCACATCTTATAAGTCGAACTGAATATATACTATATAACAACAACAAAATTCAAATCAAATTTAGTTCCAAAATGTAACTTCTTTTATTATTTTGTTTCCCACAATTTTACATCCTTATCATTTTTCAAAAGTTCTAGCAGGACCACCAAACAATATAGTTCGTCCCCAGAATTTACTTACAGTAAAAGAATTTTGTCTCACATAATCCCAACCAATATCAGATATAACCTGATTAGCACCTGCCACACCAATAATCGTCTGACTATCGAAGTCTACTACCGAAACATCACGAGCATGTGCATAAAGTGCTGGTAAATTGTACTCAATTTTTAATCCATTGCCCATCGGACTACTCTTCGATATTGGTATTGTAAACAATTCACCTCCCCAAAAAAAATCGTCTGCGTTGTAAGCTAAATCAGTGAAGATGCGAGATGGCCAAAAACCAATAGTTTTTTCTTTTTTTCCTAAGTTTAACCACCAATTTCCATTAAGTGGATCCTTGGAAAGAACAAAAAAGAAACACAAGTTTAGAGACATGAGGTAACATTTTGATTACTAGATGGTTCATAAAGTTATTGATTAGCAACTAAACTTACTCGGAAAATGTAGAATCTAGCTTCGACCATATGGACTCCGGTCACTGAAACTTCGGGAAAGGCATAATCAAGAGGAATATCGGTATTCACTATCACAAAACCGGGACAATTCGTGTTGAAACAGTGTTGCTCTCGTGTCTATCCGTTACAAAACACAAGATAATGTCGATACAATAAATTAGCAAAAAAAAAGTCGTAATAATATACTGATTTAATGCATGGGATATACGTATTGTATATAGCTTACATGCAAATATGCAAAGAATCGGCAACGATTATCTCCATATAGCGTCGGATTGACCTGTAAAATTTTAATGTAAGCAGAACAAAATTACATATTTATTCATACAAATTTATGTAAATTAACTTTTTGAAAGGTATTTAAATTATGCTATACCGTCCAACCAGCCTTGATGAAATCTGAACCGTTGGATACTTTGATTAAACCGGAAGAGAATTGAAGTTGGTTAACAAATGGAGTTTGGTATAAACTGAAATGTGCATCTGCACCTCCTATATGCTTCTTTATCCATTCTGGTCGGACTCTACCTCCGGCATACTATTGAAATTCGCAATTGTAGGATATAATGTATAAATATTTAACAATATCATAAAAATAGGATATAACGCACGTGCAAACCCGGTTCGGAGTTGGTTAGAGGATGAATATTTGAGTCAAACATTTGGTTGAATGATTTGAGTCTAATAAGATCTTCTTTTGTAGTCCTTCTAATTGGGACTGTGCCTTGTGGGCATCCAAGTCCTTTTAAGGTAACAGATTTTATTTTGTTTGTACGACGTTGTTCTTCTTCTTCTTCATTCTCAACTTTATATGGACTACTCACTTTGCTTGGTTTCATCTAAAATAATAAATTGAGTTTAGAATTTTATGAAAAAAATAAAGAAAATGAAGCAATTGTGGCATACTCTTTTTTTCATATATTTCTCCTACCTCTGGGTGAAAATCATGATTTTTCAAGAGAGCATGATCAAATGCAGGTTGTTCATAAAAATCTATACAATCATAGATCTGACCATCTTCCGTCTGCAAAAAAAAAAAAACATTAAACTTTTATTAGAGTAAAATAAAACTAATAGTTTCAAATTCAAATATGTAAAAGAATAAAATCCTACTACAAATGATGATACAAATATAAAATTTATACAAAATGATGAAAAAAGAAAAATTTAAAAATTAAAACTCTAACCTCGACGGTTTTAATAGGCGATTTATTCATAAGCTTAAGTTGTCTCTCTAATTCCAAATCTTCTTCTTCAGACAACTCTCCAATTGCTGGCTTTGGAGCATAATTTGTTAGCACAAAGGCCGCTAATACAAAAAACTTGACCCAAAACATTTTTCGGCAATGAGTATCTCTTTTAGTAAAATTTGTTGGTTATTTTCTTCAAATCACACACACACACATATATATATATATATATATATATATATATATATATAGGAGTATAAGATTTCTTGTGAGAGTTTATAAGTTTTTTTGAGTTCATGAACATTTTGAATATCAGTAAATGCAATTAATTGAGATTATTAGGAAGTTCGTAATTTCTGTATGACCAAATCTTAAATTAAGGTGGAATATGCTTTGGAATATTTATTTTGGGTTCATAGTATACTCGTAATATTCTTTTTTTATTCTATTAGTTTTAGACAAACCAAATATTTTGGGTTTTTTGAATTTAATCAAGCCAAGTCAGACTGATTATGTGTATGATAGTTCTGATTAGTGTGCTACAAACCGGTCATTTTATATATTTGTAGTACGTATGAAATTTCATGGTCAAATTTCGATTTGTATCGCACCTCCAACTTCTTTATGTTATATCGCTATCTCTTTACCGTTTCAATGAATGGTTATATATGTAGCTGCGGTAAACATAACGTTACAATGTCAACAATAATATCCGATACGATTTATATACCACCAAACTTGTTGTATTCAAAATTTATTGTATTATGTTTTCATGAGATAAATGTTTTTGGGATAATTTTGTAATTTTTTAGTATTACGGTTTCATGAAATAAATGTTTTTGGGAGAACATTTTACCCGTTTGTAGTGTAACCGTTACGACTCAAAGTTCAAAACTGACAAACTTTTGGATACTTCTCCAACAACATGAATTATATTATGTCTAGCCAAAAAAAAAAAAAAAAAAATCCTTGATATATGTTGCAAGGATAATTAACCTTCTTTCTAAAAGAAAAACAAAGTTGTAATGCTTGATTTCTTATCCAAAAAAATACAAATGTATACGATATTCAAGCAATTTTTAACATCAACTGTGTACTTTATTCAAATTGAACCTGCTCTTATCATTTGTTTGAACTACATGTAAATCATTTTTGGCTCTAGAGATCATATGACAGATTGAAGCAGATGGATCAATCCCTGAACCAATCATCTTCTCAACCAAATCTTCAGCTTCTTTCAATTTTCTTTCTTTACAAAGAACTCCAATCAAATTAACATAGCTAGCAAAATTTGGAGCCAATTTTTTCTCTTCCATTTCTCTAAACAACCTCAATGCTCTATAAGAACTACCTTCTCTGCAATACCAAAGTATCATCGTATTGTATATAACCTCGTTCGGTTCTAACTTATTCTCAACCATCGACCTAAAAAGCCTCGAGGCTTCATTCATCTGACCTTTGATGCAAAACCCGTGAATCAATACACTATAAGTACGAACATCCGGGACTAATCCTAGTTCCTCCATTGATGATCGAAGTTGAATTGCTTTCTCCATGTTATCCGAACGAGCAAATGTGTCCATAAGAATAGTGTATGTTACTTTCGACGGTTTAATCCCTCTCTCTTCCATCTCCTTAACCATCTTCGCCGCTCCTGAAGTATCGCCATTTTTACAGTACCCCGAAACTAGATGATTATACGTAACGAGAGACGGAGACATACCTCTTGACTTCAAATCTCTCCATAAGCTCAATGCTTTACCTAATCTTCCCGCATTACAAAACCCGTCAATCAAAGTGTTAAACGTGATCAAGTTCGGGTTAATTCCGTCGCTCGTCATCTGATCCATCAGCTTATACGCTTCACTCGCCTTCATCTCTCGACACAACCCACCGATTAGAGTATTATAAATAACAATGTTACACGAAACACCTCTCTCACGCATTTCGTCGAACACTTTGAATGCGTCTTTTGTTCTTCCATCTTTACAAAGATGATCCATAACACAGTTATAAGTATAGAGATTGGGTAAAACTCCATTAACCTGCATCTTCTCGTACATCTCAAACCCTTGTTTCTTAAACCCGTGTTTGAATAACCCATCAATCAAAGCAGTGTAAGTACGTTCATTAGCGACTAATCCGAGTTTCTCCATTTCCGAAAACAAATCTTTCGCCTTTTCGATATCACCATTCTTGCAACACCCATGGATCAAAGTAGTGTAGATTACAACGTTTGGAGAAAACCCAGTCTCTCTCAATTCAACAAAAAGCTCAAAACTTTTCTCAATTTCCCCAAATTCGCAACATCCTTTAATCACAATCCCAAAGCTATACACATCTAAACCAACTTTGCTTTTGTTCTCGTTGAAAAAACCCCACCATTGATTGAACGAACACGACCCAACAACGAAACGTAAGAGATTATTGAAGCAATTCGATCCAGGAACTGAACCCTTATTCACCATTTCGTTGAAATACGAGATCGCGGAGTCTACGGATTGAGATTGAACATACGCGTTGATGATTACCTCGTATAATCGAATCCTGGTTTTCGAAGTTTCAGATTCCGTCAAATACTGTAACAGAGATGAAGAAGTGAAGAATTGAGAATTGATTTTTCCAGAGATTACTTGAAGCAGAAGCGATTGAGCATGAGAGAGTAATTTCCCAGAGAGAAAGAGACGAAGAAGAATTGAAAAGGATTCATGACTGTGTTGAAATCCATGAAAATTCGACGAGTTAAACAGAGAGAAAGCCTTCAATGGAGGAACTTTGATCAGATTCGCTAACGAAACTAGAGCTTTCTGGGCTTTATCCGCCATTGTAGAACAAAGTTTAAACTCGAATCTACAGAAGAAGAAGAAGAAGAAGAAAAAAGAAGATTAATTACAACAAGAAAAGCCCATATACTAATGGGCTTACTGAAAATAAGGCCCATGTTTGCTCCAAGAATGGCAAAAATGTAAATAACTGAGGAAAAGAGGAGAGTCTAGGGACTATCGAAAACTTTTTCAATTTTGTTCACGTTATTGTTTCTTTATCTTTATCTCTCTTTCACCTTCTGAAAAATCTGTACGTGTAAAACCTTTTTGAGGTCAAATCGTAATCCCCTTTTGTATGGCATTAACCAATCGGAGATTCAGAATCGAGAATCTGTAAAAATGTCGGCGACGACGACGAACACGACGGGATCGGATTCGGCTTCTCGCGTCGGCAGAGCGAATTCCGACGGAATCATCGACACGACGCCGTTTCTTCCTTCCAGCGTTCAGAGAACTGTGAGCGTCGATGAAGATGATAACGGAATTCAGCGATCCGCTAGACGACAAGGTCTTAGAGAAGCAGCGAGGTTTCTCCGTCACGCAGGTAGCCGGAGGATGATGCGTGAACCGTCGATGTTGGTTAGGGAAACGGCTGCTGAACAATTGGAAGAGAGACAGAGTGATTGGGCGTATTCTAAGCCTGTGGTGTTTCTCGATATCCTATGGAATCTAGCTTTTCTGGCGATCGGTGTTGCTGTTTTGATTCTTAGCCGTGCCGAGCGGCCTAATATGCCGTTAAGGGTTTGGGTGGTGGGTTATGGTATTCAGTGCGGTTTACATATGGCGTGTGTGTGCGTTGAATATAGACGGAGGCAGTTGCAGCGGAGGAGAGGCTCGCGATACCGATTATCATCGTCTGCTTCGTCGGAGGATGGTGGTTCGAGGTTTACGAATTCGTCGCAGCAGTACGTTTCGTTAGCGCAGTTGGAAGATAGAGGAACTACCAGGTATTGGTTAGATCTGTTTTTGATTTGGAATCAGAGTTTAGAATTTCTAAATTGGGAGAAGCTGGAGATGAATTTGCTCACTGTGTATTTGCATTTCAATGTGGAATCTTAGTTTCTAGGTTAATGTTAGTTGAATTTATGCTGGCATTTCGGATAATAGTTCATGCTTGTTGTTTATGTGAATCGATGCAAATTCTCATGTACCCTTTCTACATTTAGGTGAGAAAGATATAAATGATAGTCTTAGGGAACGAAATTGGTAAAGAAAGAAACCTCCCTGAATCTTTTTCTAAACTCTGTTGTGAAAAAGGGATATAAGAAAACTTGATGTGTGATCTTCCTTTGACTTCATATTTTTGTGAGGTAATGTTTAGAAGTTCAAGCCTGATCTAGAACATGTATGCAATTGATCTTGTCTCAGAGATGTTTAGGCCATTTCGATTTCAGAGTCCTATCTCTAAAATTTTCCCTTCGTTTCCATATTAGCCTTGTTGATCATCAATGTTTATGGTCTCAGTAATTCCGCGAAGCATCTAGAATCAGCCAACACAATGTTCTCATTCATTTGGTGGATAATTGGATTCTACTGGGTATCTGCAGGAGGCCAAACACTATCTAATGACGCTCCTCAGCTCTATTGGTATGTTTCCTTTTTTTTAATAGAAAAGAACTTTGAAGTTGTATCTTTTGGGGAATTTCTTAATCCGGTACTCTGGTGTTTTTAACTTGCAGGCTGTGTATCATTTTTCTCGGTTTCGATGTTTTCTTTGTCGTTTTCTGTGTTGCACTGGCTTGTGTTATTGGCCTCGCTGTTTGCTGCTGTCTTCCATGTATAATTGCAATCTTATATGCAGTTGCCGACCAGGTAAACTCTCTTCCTACACTTACATTCACTTCTACGCTGCTTTCATCTAAATAAGACAAGTAAAACAAAACCACTCTAATCCAACTTCAAAATCACTATCTACAATCATTAACTTGTGATGCAAATTGGTTCAAAAACAGGAGGGAGCATCGAAAAACGACATAGATCAAATGCCAAAATTCAGATTCAGAAAGATTGGCAACGATGAAAAGCTCCCAGGCGAAACTACCAACCGAGGAATAATGACAGAATGTGGAACAGATTCACCTATCGAACGCTCGCTTTCTCCAGAAGACGCGGTACTCCCATTCCCGTTTCGTATTCTGTTATATATTACTTAAACATTTCAATTGTGTGTGACATTGAGTATGCGTTGCTTTCTTCTGATTGTACAGGAATGCTGCATTTGTCTATGTGAATACGAAGACGGAGTAGAACTAAGAGAACTTCCTTGTAACCATCATTTTCACTGCACTTGCATTGATAAATGGCTACACATTAACTCTCGATGTCCGCTTTGCAAGTTTAACATCTTGAAGAATGAAAACGAAGTCTAGTAATCTTGTATGGTTCCAAAGATCAGAACCGAGCCATATCCAAAAACCAGAAGTTTCAGATATATGTAAGAAACTATGGTTCGTGTTTTAGTGTGCGTAGTTAGAAATCTAGATCGATATTTGTCTTGTGATTTCTTTTACATTGCCCAGTGGAATATAGGAATATTCATCTTTAGACCTGTAGTTTTTCTTTGTGTGAATTGTGGAATGGAAACAGAGCTTGTGTTTCTCGTTTGTTAACAAACAATAATCAAAAATTTACACATGAGAAATCCAGAACACAACCTAAACGACGCCGTTTTACAGCCGTCGTTGATACCTAGCGTCCAAAACGACGTCGTCTTTGGTTGAACAATTGCTCCGTCGCTATTTAATTTACTTATTAAAAACAATTTATGGACTGCCCAAAAAAAGGGAAAAGTCAGATTGTATGAGTCGTATACGCTGTGTGAAAAGAATCTTTACTCTTTAGTAATAAGGAGGTTGTTTTGGTCTTTTCTGATCAGTCGTGCTTTTTCCGCGCTTCCCCAAAACCCCCCAAAGCTTCACCTTCTTCCATGGGAGGGGACAACAAATTACGCTGAAGAAGAAAGCCTCTCTGCATCTCCTCCCCTTCTTCCTCCTTTTCAGAACCCGATTGTTTTGTACTCCTTGTTTCGAACGAGATTTTAATTGGAGGAGAAGAAATGAATTCTTTATTGCAGCGTTACCGAAACGATCGCCGCAAGCTCCTTGAGTTTCTTATGTCGTCGGGTTTAGTAAAGGAGCTTCGTTCACCTTCTGGTGTTACTACTTCTCTTTCTCCCGCTGATTTGGATGCTCTCAGTGCCGATTACATTTTGGATTGCGTCAAATCCGGTGAGTTCACATTTCCGAAGAAATTTTCAAATTGATTTATACCAATTTTTTAAAATTTGGTGACAAATAATCCGTCCTTAGTGTCTGCTTTCCTCCTCTTCTTAGTAGTTTGTATGCTTTGAAATGGATATATTGTATTTGTGAATTGTTTTCGTCGGATTTGTGAATTTCTTGAAGGATTATTAAGGGTTTTACGCAGTTAGGGACTTAGGGTAATGGGAAAAAGTTGGCTCTCTGCTTGGTAGTTGCGATTATCTTCTGCAACCACCCGAGAAATCTATTATCTAACTAATCTTTAGCTGAAACTCTCGATTTTGTGCACTCGGATGCAGGTGGTGTAGTTGATGTTTCTAGAGGCACTGAGAAATACAATTTTGAGTCCTCATACCCTATAACGGTAAGTAAATGTTTCGACAATGCTCGGTGTATGTTAGTTTCTTTAAATGTATATAATTGAGCTACAAACAAAATTGCAATCTTAGTGGCATCTGCGTATTTCATTGTTTTCTTAATAGTTTTTTTGCCTAATCGATTGAATAATAGTTTGCGTAAACACTGTGTGATTAGTGTAATGTAGAGCTGTGACGATTGAAAGACGAACCTTTGCAATTAGTGTAGCTTAAGCTTTTGATCTAAAAAGAACAATGCCATTGTTGATAACAACTGTTGAAGATGATTAGTTTTGATGATTTGAACTTGCAGATACAATCTGAATCTGGAGATTCCTATTTCCTTGTATCGAGTCCAGATGTAGCAGGTTCTCCTCCTCGCCGTATGCCTCCCCAACCAGTTAATTCGGAGAAATCCAGTAACAATGGCCCAGACATGTCATACCACGTTGATTCTTCTAATACTCCTTCGTCTACAGACAGCTATATATTTAAAGAGGAAACACCTGATATCAAACCCGTGAAACCTATCAAAATCATTCCTCTCGGCTTGCCACCCTTGAGAACAGGTACTTAGTTAGGCAATTGCTTATCTCGGCTTGCCACCCTTGATTGATTTGGTTCCCATCTGTCGAGTGAACTGATACATGATGTTAGGAATTTTGAAGGGTTATCGGATGATGATTTGCGTGAAGCAGCATACGAATTAATGATTGCCTCTATGTTGCTTTCAAGGTACTCAGTCTATTTGTTTTTTTTTCCTTCAAGCATGTATATTCTGTGTTCGTTATGATCGGGACTTCCAGCTATTTTCTGGAATCTGTGTGGATTCTCTTGCTTTCTGCACATTCTTATGGGCTTTTCATAAATAGTGCTGAGGCGTATCCTACTCAGAGAAGAAAGATAGAAAAAGGCTCAAAACTTTTGTTAAGTTTGAAGAGGAAGGAAAAGTCGCATGTACAGCCTCAGATCTCTAATGCACACTCGGAGGTTCTCAACATGATCCGTGTCCAGATGCAGGCAAGCTATAAAATCATTATCTATGATATGCTCTAAGGAACCAGTAGTTATTTAACGTAGTAGGAAAGTAGAAAGGTCTTCAGATTATCAAATTTGCAAGCATTTTTTTACCTAACTAAAAGAAGTAGGAGTTCCATATTTCAAATTTACGTCAGTTGGATTATATGTGTTACTGTGCATCATATTTTAAATAACTGGTTGTTGCTGCTTTAATAGATTTCATCAAAGATGGATACATGCATACGAAGAAATCTGGTACAGTTGGCTCAATTGAGGACAGGTGAACAAATTGATCTTCCACTGTTAGCATTGGGGCTTTTGGTTGGGATATTCAAATCAGATTTTCCTAATGAAAAACTATACATGAACTGGAAGACTAGACAGGTGAACTACATTTCTGTTTTTTTTTCTTATTGTCCTTGTGCAACTCCTTGAACAACTTCATGAATTCTTGATATTGATATATGATCTGAATGTCATGCATCCTGTTGCTTTGCTATGATTGCTTTTTTTTCTTCTTGCTGTCCTTGGAAATTTCATCAACAAATACTTATTTATAAGCTTGAATTTGAAGACAGGATTGATTGGTGCACCTGAAATTACAGTGTAACTTTCTTTAATATGCATATGCAGCTTTTTTTTTTTTTTTTTGTTGCCTTGCAAATTGAATATACGTCTGCATCATCCTACTGCTCTGTGGACATTTACTTATACACATAGATATGCATATACACTGTATGTGAAAGATAATGGAAATATGCTTGTTTCAGCCATTGAATTAAGTACATTTTTCCATCGTCAATATAGGCTAACCTACTAGAAGAAGTCTTCTGTTTCTCACGTAGTCTGGAGAAAAATGAACGAGCAACTATAAGAAAATGCCTTGCAACTATTAGAGACTCAAAGGTGTGTACGATACTTGTGATCTGAATATTTCACAGCCAGCAAGCTCTCATCTAGTAAAATGACTTAGCAGACTTCTCTTTCTTGAATCTCAAACTATTTTGGCTGGCATAGGAATGGGATGTTGTTATGTCTTCTTCGCTGCGGATTGAGGTACTCTCTTCTATAAGGCAGGTGGCTTCGAAGTTGTCATCACTACCAGGCCGATGTGGCATGGAAGAAGAAAATTATTATTGGACTGCTATCTATCATTTAAACATTAGACTCTATGAGAAATTGTTATTTGGCGTATTTGATACTCTTGATGAGGGTCAACTCATAGAGGTAGATTTTCTTAGTCCTTGTTTTCTTCTTACCATGTTTCTCATGCATATTTTGTCTCTAATTTCAAATACATATCAGGATGCCTCATCAATGCTTTTTCATATGAAATCAATTTGGTCGACGTTGGGCATAACTGAGAATCTACATAATGCACTATATGGATGGGTTCTTTTTCAACAGGTATGTCTTATCTTAATTGATTTTACTTATTCTTTAGAAATCTGCCTTATCTAGCTGATCACTCTGTGTACAAAGCTGGCTTGTTAGAGCTTATGTAACATCGAGCACAAAACATATCACCAATAAAGTTGATCTGTTATAGACACTCAAGCACGCGCACACACACACACACATAAAATAATAATAATAATAATAATAATAATAATAATAATAATAATAATAATAATAATAATAATAATAATTTTGTTGAATAACCAGGTTTAAGCTCTACCCCTTGCTAATAGTTTAAGTACAATACCAGGTTGAGTTTTATTCTATGTTGTTTGATCCTCACTGCAACAATGCATCTATGTTTCATTTATACTTGATTCCATATAAGAGTTTAAGGTAGCTACCTTATGTGCTCCTTTTTCTGTGAAGTTTGTGTGCACAGGAGAACCTTCTCTTCTAGGCAGTGCGATTCAGGAGTTGCAGAAAATTACTTCCACTGAAGAGAACAACCCGAAGGAAGATCTCTATATAAGTCGTCTAGTATGTTCAAGGCAAACTATTGGAACGGAGATACGCATAGGTCTTCTGAAGGCAATTTTCATGTCACTTAGTGCTTGGTGTGATGATAAACTTCTTGACTACCATCTACACTTTGGTAAGGTTAGTTATCGATCTATGATAGTGACTTGATACATTTACATCATTTTGCATATTCTTTCCATATTATGTGGCGGAAATTAATGTATGTATTTTCTGCATCCACCAAGAGCATTGTATTTTTGCAGTTTCCTAACTGCTCAAATGAAATTCTTTTCATCTCTGTTGAAATTCATAACGTCGAAATTGTTTTTGCAATTCTATCATAATATAACTAGTATTGTTTCTTTAAAATCTTTATTGATCTTCTATGTCTCCTCAGAAACATCGTGATTTTGGAATGCTTGTCAGCTTGGCGTCAACAGTTGGACTTCCTCCAGCTGACTGTACCAGAACTGAGGTTGGTGTTTCTGATGTTCGCTACACCATCCATTTCCATAGTTCGGCATACTTTTCTTTTACCTTTTCTGTATTATACCTGTTGACTTGTGAATATTGTTGAAGTCTTAGAAAAACGCTGCATGCCAAAATCTCCTTATGGGGCCCTTAATCGCGATTTAAAACTAGCTTTCACATTTTGATGTTGACATTTGCGTGAAACCACAGTACAACTAACTAGGCAGGGCTAGACATTTTCCTGGCATGACTATACGTTTTATGTATTAAGTGTTTGGCTTGAATATAGGAAACATTCTTAGTTGAATATAGAAAGAGAAACTGCATACATATTATCTAGTATAGGCTTGGTATGTGGAGGAATAATCGGATGATCTTTTGATAGATATATTTTTTACTTGCAGCTTATCAGGCTGGATACCTTGAGTGATGATGTTGGTGATAAGATACAAGCTTATGTGCAGAACTCTATCAAAGGTGCATGTGCCAGGGTGAGCTTTTGTCTTGGTTTTCTTGTATTGCTCTACTGTATAAGCCACTTCTTTTATCCTTCTATCTTATGATGTAAACATATTGAATGCAATATTCTTATCCCTCTAGGCTGCACATTATGCATACGTGAAATCTCATGGTGAGCGTACACATGCTCTAGCTCTGCTTGCAAGTGAACTGAGCGTCATTGCAAAGGCAGAGATTAATGAGTTTGTCCCAGTTTTTTCCAAATGGTTGCCCGAATGTATGATGATATCCGCCATGCTGCTGCATCGATTTTATGGAGAAAGACTGGTTTGCCTTTAAGCATTTTCAATACTTCAGAAAACATATGCCTTTCCTTTAAGCATTTTCACTGATATCTAAATTTTTGATCAATCTTTTGCTACTGGAGCAGATGCCTTTCCTCGAAGGAATTTCATCCATCTCTGGTGATGTTCGGAAAGTAGTTCCTGCTGCTTATATGTTAGAGGAAGACTTAACTCAACTGTATAATTGTCATAGCAGATCCAAGTTACGCAAACCTTACCTTCACAAGTTGAAGAATTTTGAGGTCATTGAAATATGAGTTGGACTTCAGAATACATTTATATCACTTCACAGTTTTTTGGTCTCCTAACTCGATCTTTCATGTCAAATAAGTCGTATAAAAGACTCAATATTTGTTTATGTGCAGATTGAAAGGGTTGTCAAACCAGTAATGCTGGACTGGCTTATCTCTCAACATGATCACATCTTGCAATGGACTAGGCGAGCTTTTGAAATTGAGGTTATATATACTTTGGCAAAATTCTCACACGTTGATTATTGTTGACAGTAGATAGACATTAGCCATAAGGGGAACTTATTTTGATGGATCACTTTTAAACCTCATCTGGTCAAAAACTCTTAAAAGGTTGCATCATATATAGTTTTGAAGCCATAATATATATATATATATTTTTTTTTTGAAGTCATAATATATATATATATATATATATATATATATATATATAAAATGAAAGTCCGTGAAGTAAAAAAGATTTAATAGACCTCTCATCACTTGTCACAACCAAACAAATCCAAATTATGATGCAGCAAACTTATTGTCTTAAATATGGAAACATGATTTTAATTATAAAGCTTTTCTATAAGCAGGATTGGGAGCCTCTATCAGTTCAGCAAAGACATGCTGCATCAATCGTTGAAATATTCAGGATCATAGAAGAGGTATATCTACATACTATAATGACATCATTATGCGGATTAGGGTGCGGAAAACGAGTTTAGTATTCAAAACATTTTTCTTCGTTTTGGGTAGCCTCTAGAATTACATGTTGGTTTTGTTGAAGGTCTTGCTTTACTTCTTGTATCATCCTCTCCGCCGTGCAATTATTATTGAACACAATTTATTTGCCGTCTTTCTTAATCACCTCACTTACTTTTGCAGACTGTGTCTCAGCTATTTGGTTTACATCTACCTGTTGATATCACACATCTCCAAGCGCTTCTCTCATTAATTTACCATAGTCTGGATACTTATCTCCAGAGTATTTTCGACCAATTAGGTATTGACCTGCTCTACATCTTCTATAGTTCTTCGTCTACCATGGAAGATATTAATATGAAATTCTTATAACTTAAGTCAGTATCCAGACATATGCTTGAACAGGCTTATATGTGACTGGTAGACTACTTGCAACATGTAAATTTGTATGTTGTGTTTCTTTGTAATGGGGCTTGCTTGAGACTAACATTTTAGTATATAGAGAATCTCTTGTCCATATCCATAGCAGTTCTTACACTTGTTTTAAATTAAGTGATTCTTTTGAAGCATACTGTGGTGTATTAACCATAAGCCTATATCTGCAGTTGACAAGAAGCTTCTGTATCCGTCAGCTCCTCCTTTAACTCGATTCACAGATGGTGTTATGCCAGCAATTAAGAGGAAGTCGCTCGAGTTTACTGAGCCAGATAATATAGTAGTTAAGAAATTGGATGGACTGACAATACCGAAACTCTGCATAAGATTAAATACACTTTGCGTAAGTGTATTCTTCAAACCTTTGTAATTTTCTATAAACACTAAATAATAACATTGCTTTTGTCAATTCTGTGTTCATGGATCAGTATATCCAGAAACAAATCAGTACAACAGAAGATGGCATTAGGAAATCTTTGACTCTCGTTAGATCCTCCCTTGACAAGAGATCAAGTAAGCTCATTCACTTGGGATTATACGTTATTCTCTTGATTTTGGTGGTTGTCGTGTGTTGAAGTGTGCACTGGTGGATTCCTTTGCATTATCTTGTTTCAGGAATTGAGATTGACGAAGCTGAGGAGGATAATTCATTAACTCATAGTGAAGCTATTGATGAGCTCTTTGCCACCACATATGACAGCCTCAGGGACACCAATGCCAATTGCATAACCAAAACCCGTGATCTAATTGGTAAGCTGATACAAAGTCTTATGTTCATCCGCAGCACTATAAACTTGAGACTGTCTAAATTGAACCATTTCTCTGCAACCTTAAGCGTCAGAATTGAAATTGTCTGAGATATACTCTTCTAATTCACACATAAGATGCATTTGCAAATTTTCTGTTGTCATCTGAGATATTCGTGACTTATGTGTCAGTTCTGTTTGCATACGGACATATTCCTCTTTTATTGGTATCAAATCACTTCATGGACATTATGTTACTTAAAGAGTTGTGTTAAAGAGGACAAACAACTCAGTTTTGTGCTGATTGCTGTATTCATTTTTGTTCTTTATCAGGGGCAAGAGTGATTTTCTGGGATCTGAGAGATATGTTCCTAGTACAGTTGTACAATGGCACAGTCGAAGGCGCCCGCTTGGAAAGATTACTCCCTCATATTGATTCTGTAAACAATAAATCAATCTCTTTCCCTGATTTATCCTTTTCTACTTAGCATGAACTAATCACACTGAGAAATGCAATGTACAGGTCCTTGATAATGTATGTAGTTTGAGTTACGAAGGCTCAAGAGATATGGTGGTTTTAAGCATCTGCCGATCCGCTTTGGTAACGCTTATTTTCCCTATTCACATGTTTACAACTTAGAAAACTTTCGACTTCTTTTATACTCACCAAAACTACATGCTTCTCTCACATAGGAAGCTTATGTTCGAGTACTAATTGATGGAGGACCAACCCGTGCATTTTCGGATTCAGACATCCCGTTGATGGAAGAAGATCTCAGTATTTTGAAGGTGTGTAAATTCTTATTCCTATTTTAAAGTGTGTATCACTATGCTGGAATTAGATATTCAATCAAAATTACGTTCTACTACTTTGATGTTGGGGTTCTGCAATCTTGTGTATGAGAAGCTGGTCTCGATTCATGAATATAGCAGTTCACTAACATTTGCCATACATTCTGGTAGGAGTTCTTCATCGCCGATGGTGAAGGTCTTCCTCGTTCACTAGTTGAACAAGAAGCAAAACAGGCGAAAGAGATCCTCGATTTGTACTCTCTCGAGGTAACTAGATTTTGCTCACTTCCGGAGTTAGTTTCCTTTCACCGAACATCTGAGATTCTAACATTTTCCGGTTATGTCTGCTCTCTGTGGCAGAGCGAAATGCTAATACAGATGCTCATGACTGCGAGTGAGCTAATCAACATGGGAGTGAGTTCAGAGGAACGTCGCTTGGAGGACGCACAGACTCTAGTCAGAGTTCTTTGCCACAAGAAAGACCGTACCGCCTCCAAGTTCTTAAAGCGGCAATACAAGCTTCCAATGTCATCAGGTAAAGCTTTTTACTATATCTTTGCCCAAGTAATTAAAAAATTCATTAAAGATCATTACAAGTCGAGAGCTACAATTGTTTCAAACTACAAAGAACGTAAAAGATTGGGTTGTGTAATCAACATTGACATAACTCTAAACCAACCATTGCTTTGTGCTATTTTTGCAGAGTACGAAGATGTGACTTCGAATCTGCCTGCTTTATCTGAAATTGTGAGAAGCACATCCACCCACTGGAGCACGACGAGCCAGAATAGTTTTAGTTCCATCAAAAAGAGGATTCAAGAAGCAACATCCGAAATGAGGAACAATTCAGGATGGTAGGATCTGTGTGTTAGTATTACCTCAAACACTGAATCTTGTTCTTCTAATCTGTGCAACAGTTAGACCCTTTGTTTCCTCCCATTTTCTGCTCGGGTCAGCTCAATGGCTCGCCTTTTCAATGCGGATTAGTGCAAATACGGTATGTCTTCTCATTTTCCGAGTTCAAGCCATGGACCATTATGGTTTTCGGAGTTATTCTCTTCTTCCATGGGCTCTGATTTAACATCAGAGCCTTGTTCTCCCTCTTGAGTATCCTTAACTGCTTCTTGTTTATCGTCATCATCTTCCTCTGCACTGCCCAACTCTTCCTCTCTTCTAGCTCGCTTCACCCCGATAGAAACCCCAAACAACCTCGGAGTCAAATCCTCATCAAGCTTCAAACCAATCCCATCTTCGATTCTATCCATGGCTTCTTCACTCATCCCCTGACTCATCGGTAAAAGATCCAACGGTTTCCCTTCCTGTAACGAACAATCCGCTTGACCCGGAGTGAAATTCGCCATCAATGTGTAGATATTCGCATACAATCCTTTAAGCTTTGTCAACTCTTGACTCAACTGCAAATTCTCTTTCCTCAACCGCTCATTCTCCTCAACCAGCTCCGGCGCAGTAGTGCAACTCGTTGTCCTCTGCAACGCAACACCAACCGTTCCCCCTCCTCCTCCTGTAGCTCCTGTAGCCGCTGCTGCAGCCGCAGGCGATGAGTTAGACGATATCACTTGCTCTTCTCCAGAATTCGACGGAGAAACAGCGTGAGCCATAACTGGAACGGCTGCTACCGTAACTGCAGAAGCCGCTACTGCCGCCGCAGCTGCAGCGGCTGCGGCGGCCATAGCAGGCTGAGAGATTTTCCGGCGTTGAATATCCCGAAGAAGAATCTTCTCACCTCTCCGAAAACAATCATTAGAAAACTCCCAACGGTCCGGTACTACTTTCCTAAATCCCTAAAACCATATCATAAAACCAAATCAGATTCACTTGCTAAAATCGAAATTGAGATTGGTTACAAACTATAAACTGAGAGCACTCACGTAAGTGTTGAGCTGACGAACAAAGCTTGAGAAATTGTTATGTTTGAAGTATTTAGGAAGAAGATCTCTAGCGAATTCTGCTGGTCTCCATACAATGAAACTGGTTCCATCTTCGTTCCACGAAATCAATTCGTCGTAAACCGGATCATCAACGAGTTGGTACGTTTTGGTTAAGAACGGCGTCGGAATTGACCTCTGAGAATCACCACCTCCACCACCACCACCGCCACCAGCACCGCAGCCACTACTACCACCACTGTTTCCGGCGCTACAACCACCACCACCACCACCACCGCCAACTCCGGCCACCGTCGGAGTTTCTCCGGTTTGTTCTCCCGGCATGATTTATAGATCCACACACACACAAAATTCAAAAAAACCTGAACTTTTTTATTACCCAAATAAGAAAATGGTAATAAAATTGTCGCCGAAAGAGAAAATGATTAATTTTACAAATTGGAAAGGAACTTATTTTTGTTGTCTGAAGGAAGTTTGAATCATGAGAGATCCAAAATACAAACAAAAAAATTACACTTTAGAAGAGAAAGGAGAAAACTTTCGTTTTCATTTTCTTATTTTCACAATACCCATTAAAACCAAATCCAATAAACAAGATTGACAAGACACAATCCAGAAGACAAAGCTAGAGAGAGATTGTGTGCAAAAGAAGTTCTAGAATGTTCTGGGAGAGAGAGAGATTGATTTGATAAGAAAGAGAGACGGACAGATCGGGAAGTTCCAGAAGAAGGAGAAAAAGATGAATTTTATTTTTTGTTTTTTAAGAAAATGGGATCGTGGAAGAAAAGGGTAAAATTGGAATAAAAAAGTATGGGGTCCACAAGAAGGAAAGAGTATAGGAATGTGCGAGAAGAGCGTATGTGGCTTTCCTCTTTTTCCAGAAGTTTCTTCTTCTGTCTTCACCTTTTTGATAAATTCCCTTTATGACCCCCTCTTGATAATGTTGATAACATATCTAATTTAATGTAAGTGCGAATAATGTTATTGTCCAATTAATTCATATTTGTAAGTTGACTCTTTTTAAATAAGAATTTAAATGACTTTTTGGTATTAAAAAAGAGTAATTGCACTAACAAATATTTAAGTTATTTATATTTAAAATCGATGGACGGATGACATCACTGTAAATATAAATATGGTGGTTTTTGAAAGAAATAGAGCAAATTTTTATTAATATATATTTATCTTAATGGTAATATTATATTCACGTTTTATTTGCTAAGTTTAGCTATTGATTTGGTCCATTTGGATAAGTCTTAAAATTTGAAAACATTATATACATATATATATATATATATCTTGTTGCTTGTAAGACCATAACATACTTATCAACTATATTGATTGGTTTTTGACTTGTTTGTGGAAATATAAGAAAACTCAAAAAGATCATCAGTATTAATGTTTTCAAAGTCAAATGTTTGAATTGTATACTTAACAATGTATAGATTTGTTATCTTTAAACAAAAAACTAGAAAATAAAAACACTTCTATGTTTTCCCTTTATTTTCTGAAAATTACCATTTACGTGTTTTCCATTTTTAAATCATACACAAATAATATTTGTCAAATACAGTCGTTTTGGTAACTATTAAAAAAACAATCCATTTTATACATTATTTATGTTTGCGTAACTAGTAAAAAAAACCCAAGTTCAACCTCAAAAAGAGAGAAAAATCTGCCCCAAAAAAAAAAAAAAAAAATTTTGTTGACTAACAAATTTTCCTTATTATCATCACCACCAGACATTTAACTTTTATTTTTCTGTATCTTTTATTGTGGAATAACCTTTCCTCAACACCTTTTGTTACCTGAGATGTATGATTTTATACATTTCTGTGGTAGAAAGGAAATGAGCAACAAAATTTAATTGATTTGCGTACCATTCTTTATCAGTTCTTACTATTTTTGTTAAACATTTTTTTTTTGGTGAATAGTATTTTTGTTAACATGCTAACCGAATTCTTTTCTCAAAATAAATGTTTTTTAAAAAAAAAATGGTGTTGCCGTTTTATCATACAAAGTAAATAATCATTTAATATGTGTTTTACTTGACCTCGAAATGTACAAATGCGGAACTGACGCGTGCATGTGGGTTACAAATATCGAATTCAGTTCAACTATTACCTGCGAGTCATATATGTAGGGAGTATTTATTAGGGTTAATTTGCTATGTAACTTTAAAAAAAATTATAATTCAAAATCTAGCTAAAAGCTCTAAATCTAACGGTTAAAAATTGGCCATTTGGGTAAGTTTTGATTAAATTTTGAATTATAATTTTTTTTAAGTTATACAACAAATTATCCCTATTTATCAAAACCAATTTTTTTTTTTTTTTTAAAAGAGGGTTTACTTGCTAAAACCATTTACTAGAAACATCATAAACCTTTTTAATTAGTACGTCCAATTCATTAAAATTGTTATTTAAAGGTCAGTTTTAATATATACTCCATCCGTTCATATATGCTTGATGTTTTGGAAAAAAATTATTTCATAAAGATTGAATTTTTATATTTTCTATGCAGTTTCTATAAAATAGTGATGATCATGAATTATAAATTTCAAAACATATTAATTGGTTTTCTTATAATTTCATTGGTTTAATTTATAGAAATTTGGTTAATACAAAAATTAATACATTTATAATTAATCTTTAATTTGTTTTCTATAATATGTGTGAAAACTCTAGAAAATCAATCATATAGAAATGGAAGACATGTTTATTTACTTGGTTTTTAACATTTTTCATCAATTATGTTTATATTTAAGGGTTAATTAGGTGTATATTACTATTGGGGAGAATAACTAGGTAAGTAACATGTCTAAAACCATATTTAGGTAACTAACAGAGAGAATTAAAAATATGACAAAATTACCCTTACAACAATAATTAAAGTAATTATATACAAAAAACCTCATAACTCATCCGCTTGAATCTAAAAAAAAAAATAGATCTGTATACAAAAAATAAAAAATAGGTGAGAAAACATATAAAATAGCAAATATGTTGCCAAAAATAGTTAACTATTTAGAATTAACATATTCAATTGATCTCATAACATAGTTAACTATATCGCATTATTTGTAAGTATCTAAAAACATAGTTAACTATTTTTGAATTTAGTTATCAATTAAAAATATAGTTAACTATGTGCTATTGATTCATAATATAGTTGGCTACACAAAAAAATATTGTAATAGTTACTTATAATAGTTGACATATTGGAAAAAGTAATACACATAGTTAACTATTATAAGAACTAGAATTATATTTACCTATTATAATGAAAAATAACATACATATATAGTTAATTATTATAAAAAATAGAAATATAGTTAACTATTATAATGAAAAATAACATACATATATAGTTAACTATTATCATAAACATATTTACCTGTTATATTTTTTGAAGATAGTTAACTATGTCACATTTTAATCTTGAGATGGACAGTAGGAGTTTAACATAGAAAAAAATGACACCATCTTAATTCACGATTAGAGACTTGGATCCATAACAACGAATTAAACCAAATTAATTGTGAGAGAAGAAGACGTGAATTGTGAAATCGAATATAAAGAAAGAGGAGGAGAAGAAAAGTTGTATGAGTCACTTGAAGGATCACATCATCAATTAAAAGTAAAATAAAGAAGAAGAAGAAGAGGAAGAAGAAAAAGAAGAAGAAGAAAGAAGAAAAGTGGCGTGAGAAGAAGAAGAAGAAGAAGAAAGAAAGTGGCGTGAGATGAGAGGAGGATGAGAATTAGATTTAGGGTTTTAATTGTTTTTATTTTTAAAACTAAAACTGAAAAATAAATCAAAGGTAAAATGGTAATTGTAGGTACAGTTAATGTTAGATAACTAATTTTAATTTATGTCATGTTATATATTTAATTATTGATCAAATGGATATTATTCATGCTAATTACCCTATATTTAAAGTACAGTACTATAAAATATAGATATGAAGGATAGTTTAGTTACCATCGAATATGTGGACTTAATCGAAACCATATTTTTTGCCCAAAAAAAAAAAAAAAGTTCTAAACCATATACATAAGTTTCGAACAAGTTAAGTTAATCTACAATCTTGAATAATATGCTTATTTTAATTTCTACCGGTCACTCCCATCACTTTGCTACACTTTTGTTTTCTGACATACTCTACATTACTTCGCTACACTTGCAACATCTTTATTTAGAAAAAGTGTACGATCGATATGTCTACCGTCTGCGTTTCATAAGGGCAAAAGAAATCTACCTTCTCGTTCCTTAAGTCCTCATCCATTGGTAATCGAAGCCGATTAATGAGTTCATCCGAGTAATCATAGTAAAGGCACATATTGGGAAATTACTCTTCGCGATAAGTGTGTACACCGATTGCGATGTAATCAATTTTATTCTGCACTGATTTTCTGATACGCAGTTTGTATACATTCTCGTTTTTACTCTTTAAAAGTGATTAAATCTATAACATTGATTGTCAATCTATGCCTATTTGTTTGCCATATTGGTGTGAAAAAGAAAAAAAATATTCTCTTCTTTTTGGCAAAAAAGTATATAGTGAAATCCTGCTAATTGGTTAGGAAATGCATATGGACCTAAAAATAGAGGAGGATCAGGTATGAAAACCCATGCTTATTATTTTCTAACTAAGTGTTTAATCCCAATGTTTCTATATCTATGAAACTATTTTCTAAAATCTTTTAGGTAATTTTCAACTATATAGGTGTAGGGCTTTTCTAGCCCATGTGTCCAACTCTCCTATTAGTATGATATTGTCCGCTTTGGGCCCAAGAAGGTTTGCGGATGCCTTGGTAACAACTTCGCAAGGGTTCATTGGGAATTTAGATGTCCAGATTGGGAATTGCTTGATCCCGACTGATTTCCAAGTTGTGGAGATGAACAATGGTTCATACATGCCCTTGATTCTGGGGAGACCTTTCCTTGCGACAGCAGGTGCAGTTGTGGACTTACCATTCCCAAATTTATCTTTAGGTTCATTCCCGCACGAATTTATCTTTAGGTTCATTCCCAAAAGGTTTCATACTAATTTAGTTGAACATTACTTATATATTAGACCATCTTATCCAATCTTCAGATGTGAGACTTAGTTTGTTATCCTAACAATAGGAAAGCCGTGAGAGACAACAACAATTCCACAAAATTGGTATGAACTTGGTGTGTTCTTAGTGTCTACATCGTTCTATGAAATATTCACACTTTGAATGCTTTTTATGTTCGTTGCCTTTACCCTACATTACTTTGCTACACTTGCAACATCTCTTTATAGAAAAAAAACGTTTTGTAAATGTCACTTATTGAAAACCCCTTTTACCAATTAATGACATTTTCGGCGAAAACACTATTCCTATCTTTTAAAATATTTTCGTCGATGACCAGTCATGATTGAAACCTTAGTGAAAAGAGGTTCTTTAAATCCAAATTCTTTCAGTCGTTGTATCACAATAAATTGCTTCACCACATAAATCTCTTGCAAAGCTTATACCCAGACAAGAGGCTAGAGAGTGTAAAAACCAAAAAAGAAGAGAATGACAGTGAAGCCGAAATTATGGAATTTTTTCTCAGTGCTTTTATCTCATCTTGCTTTGCATGTTGAATCCACACAATTGCCACTGAAGAAGATGATACCAGAAGATAACATATAACCTGATTAGGTTGCATATACAAAAATGAACTAATTAGCTCAACTATTCTAATGTAAATTATATATATGCATCAAGAACACTTTAAAAAAATGCCACCGTTGATTTTTTTTTTTGCAAGTATGCCATTTGTTGAATTTTTTTTATAAACATGTCACTAATAATGTCTTTTAAAAATTTTATATCTCAAAATCCTAATTTTTTAAAAAAAGTTTTGATTCCTAACAAACCTTAAACCCCAAAAACTAAATCCTTATATAACATAGTTCACACAAACATAAACGATATTAAAATTTTAGAATAGTGACATTTTTAAAAAGTGGCATTCAAAAATAGCAAATCTTAAAAAATTTCCAGGAAGTAATCAGTGTTAATGTACGAGAACCTGGTCAAGAATGAAGCTGATATAATCTGAGAGAGGCTCAGAGATGAAAACTCCTTTGTGAGTAATATCACAAACTCCTTTGAATGTTTGCAAAGATGTATACACGAATCCTGTTACTGCTACACCAAAACAATACCTGCATACATTTTTCCCCCTTTTTTACATAGTCTTTAGAATTGAATTTGAAGTAGTAAAAGAATTGTTTTTTTCTTGACATTCTTTTCTGGACAATTCTTGAGTTCACCGTAGGTATGAACTCAACTTATTCACCCCCTCTTAATAAGCCAATTAAAATGTAACATGTGTTTCTTAATTAAACAAATTAATTAAATCATTAAAAAATATAAAACTAAATTAATTGTGGGGACCAATTAATTGTGTCAAGTACTCGATTTGACTAAACTTATAAATTTGAAGTGATATTAAACCTTAATATGAGAGCCTAAACCCTAAGGGCATCCGCATTGGTGACCCCTTGGGGTCTAATGTGGTGTTCTTATAATATAAAATTATTAAAATAGTTGTAAAAGGAAGAAAGAGAGTGTTTTTGTGAGGTATATTGAAATATAAAATCAATAAAATTTGAGTAAAGAGAGTAGATAGTGAGTGTGTTTAGGAAAAGGAAGAGAGAGAATGTCTAAAATTGGATATTTTGGAGAGTGTTTTTAAAAGGAAGAGAGAGTGTTTAAATATAAAATTAATAAAAGTTGAGTAAAAGGCTGAAAGAGAAGATATAAAGTTGAGTAAAAGGAAGAGAGAGTGTGTGTTTTAATAATTTTATATGGCCTTAAGACACGATGGTGTCAGCAATGCGGATGCCCTAACACACGAGCGTACAATATTGTATGATTTGAAACTCTATATTTGAGTAATTTAATGTATTTAAAGTAATACTAAATCCTAAGATGTTAGTCTGTACCCTTACAGACAAACGTAAAATATTAAATAATTTAAAACACTTGATATGAATAATTTAGTAGATTTTAATTAAATCATTTAATCTAATTGCTTTATTTATATAATATTAGTTATTTTAATTTGTTTAATTAAGAGACACATGGTAATTTTTGATTGGATGAGGAAGAGGAGCTGAATGAAGGGTGAACCCAATATTTTTTCTTCTTTTCTTATGTTTATTTATAGATTTTATTTTAGGTTTATTTGCTAAATAACCAAAAAATGTCAAAATGGGTAAAAACAACATGACTGCAAAAAAAAAAAAAGTGATGTGTTTTAAGGTTTAATTGAAGAACATGCTAAGGTGGAAAACACGGTGTTATCGGATTAAAAACATAACTTTTACAAAAATATCAAAAAACTCATGTTATTTTTTTCTTAAAGCTCGATTTTGTCATTTGATATTTTGCTAACAATGACCAAGATTTTGGTGATCTAACGCGTATTCTCTTCTTTTCTCATAAAAGCATTTGGTTTGATTTCCTTTCATGCCAAAATTTAAGATATATTATTCATATTAAAAAATAAACTAATACACATTTAGTAATTATTGTTATTTGGTAAAAAAACAAAACTAATTTGCATGGATAAAACAAAACATCATTTTGTATGGAATATAATTTTTCCTTTTATACAATAGAGTTGGCGACAAAATTATTAAAAAAATGAAGAAAGAAGATAAGGTTCTTACAATAGTTCAGGATATGAAGCAAAACTCGATGAGCTCTGTCTCAGTTGTCTCTGACTCTGTGAAGTCCGATGAACATTCACTGCCAACGCAAGAGCAGAACCAAAACACATGACCAAACTCATAAAGCGGAGAACCAAACCGGAAACATGTACCGACACTCGCCGTGAGCTAATTCTTGAAGTTGTGACGGAATATGCAAACGGTGACGGCGTCTGATGAGAGAAAGGCGACGCCGTTACTGAATCTTCTTGGGATGGTCCGTAAGAGATTACCACTACGTGATCTTTATGTTCTTTCATTAATATTTTGAAGTGTATGAATTGTACCCAAAAAATAATTTGATTTTTTCTTTTCTTTTGAGATATAGTGTTTAGTTAATGACTTGATAGGATGAGGTTGCTTTTGAATTAAAATTTTACGTGAAAGTTTCGACGAAAGTTCGTTAGAATTTTATATCTTTTCTAATTCCATGTTAAAATCTTATTTAATAGTTGTGTGACCAAGTATTTTGTAATAGTTTTAGTTTGCTTGACTACTTCTCTAGCAAAATAATAATCTACCCTTTCTTCGTCCTCGACTTGTTACCTGACTTGTTTGTGTCTCCTTATCAAAAAACAAAAATATCCATTGTTTTCGGATCGGATAACGATTATCATGATTCTAATATTCGCCGACTAAAAAAATAAATTTTCACTGAATCGAATAAAATAAGTAAAAAAAACGGTATCAATAGTTTCTAAATGGGATAAAGGAGAAATACTTAGGTACACCCCTAGGGTGTATCTATGGGTCCACTCCCTTCCCCATCACCAATCATTTATCCACCTATTATCTAAAAAAATTAGAGTTAAAAAATAAATAAATATATATATATTAGGTTTGGGTTAACTAATCCCAAATTAGGGTATAATTTTGGAGTTTAGGGTTTAGGGTTTGAGGTTTTTAATTTATTTTGGGTTAACAAATCCCAAATTAGGGTATAGTTTTGGAGTTTAGGGTTTAGGGTTTGAGGTTTATAATTTATTTTGGGTTAACTATTCCCAAATTAGGGTATAGTTTTGGAGTTTAGGGTTTAGGGTTTGGGGTTTATAATTTATTTTGGGTTAACTATTCCCAAATTAGGGTATAGTTTTGGAGTTTAGGGTTTAGGGTTTAGGGTTTGGGGTTTAAACCCTAAAATTCTAGTCTCAAATTAGGGTATAGTTAACCAAAAATAAATTATAAACCCCAAACCCTAAACCCTAAACTCCAAAACTATACCCTAATTTGGGAATAGGTAACCCAAAATAAATTATAAACCCCAAATCCTAAACCCTAAACTCCAAAACTATACCCTAATTTGGGAATAGTTAACCCAAAATAAATTATAAACCCTAAACCTTAAACTCCAAAACTATTCCCTAATTTGGGAATAGTTAACCCAAAATAAATTATAAACCCCAAACCCTAAACCCTAAACTCCAAAATTATACCCTAATTTGGGAATAGTTAACCCAAAATAAATTATAAACCCCAAACCCTAAACCCTAAACTCCAAAACTATACCTTAATTTGGGATTAGTTAACCCAAAATAAATTAAAAACCTCAAACCCTAAACCCTAAACTCCAAAACTATACCCTAATTTGGGATTAGTTAACCCAAACCTAATATATATATATATATATTTATTTATTTTTTAACTCTAATTTTTTTAGATAATAGGTGGATAAATGATTGGTGATGGGGAGGGGGGTGGACCCATAGATACACCCTAGGGGTGTACCTAAGTATTTCTCGGGATAAAGAGTATCACAATCATATCTATAACGCCGATTAAGGATATGGATTTTCAATGAATCAGTTTACATTAGATTTGTGCTCGGATATATGTTGAAACTTATTTAACTACTTTATTCGGTAATTCATCGAAAGTATGTTTATTCAGGAGAAATTTTGAGTTATGTCACTATTGGCATGCCACTTTTCAATTATGCCACTGTTTTAAAATTATTACCAGTGTGTCACTGTTCATTTAAATGAAAAAAAACAGATTTCTTTTTCTCTTTCATCTCTCTCACGCTCATCTCCCAGATCCAAATTTTTTTCTCTCATCCAAATTTCGTTTTTTATCTCTCTCTACCAGATCGCCATCATGAGATCGGATTTACTATCACTGAATTCGATTCTCGTCATCTCTGATCTCTATCGCGATTTCCGCTAAGAAGATTTGAGAAGATGAGAAGATTTCCGCTAAGATTCGAACATATTTAGGAGGAGGAAGAGGAAGAAGAAGAAGAAGAAGATCTCAAAGCAAATTCAAACACAAACGACTGTAAATTTTCGAGTTTGGGTTAACTATTATGCATTTAGGGTATAGATTGGGGGGATAGGGGTAGGATTTTGCCTTTACATTATAAAACTGTTAAAAAAATTTTAATGTTTTTAAAACGTTTAGTAAAACTGTTAAAATTTTTTTTATAAAACTATTTAAAAACCGTGTAAAACTGTTATAAGGTTTTTAAACAATCTTATAAACTATTTAAAAATTTTACAAACCTTATAAAAATCTTATAAACCTTTTAAAAACCTTATAAGCCTTTTAAAAACGTATAAAACTGTTTTAAAAACCTTTTATATTATTTCATTGTTTAGTTTTTAATGACATGTAAAAAAACCTTATAAAACTGTTTAAAAACTTTGTAAAAACGGGAAAGCCCTAAAAATAACCAAAACAACAACCAAAACCCAGATCTGACAAAAAAATAACCAAAACCCAGATCTGAACAAAAATCGAATAAACTTCTTCTTCTTCTTCTTCTTCAAACCCAGATCTGAACAAAAATCGAATAAACTTCTTCTTCTTCTTCTTCTTCCAATTCCAACTCAGGAAATCAAAATCGATTGATGGAATTTACAGAGATTTACATAGACGAAAGAAAATCGAAGGAATTTACAGAGATTTACATAGACGAAAGAGAATCGAAACCCTAGATCCATAACCCAAATTCGATTTGCAATTTCAAAGAAGAGAATTTTGTGAGAGAATTTTTTTTGGATCTGGGCGTGAGAGAGATGAGAGAGAAAGTGAGATTTTTTTGTTATTAAGTCAGTGAACAATGACACGCTCGTAATGATTTGGTAAACAGTGGCATATTTGATTAAATTTTTGTGAACAGTGACATATTTGCAATTGCCCCTTTATTCAGTGGGGTTATTGGTTCTTGGAATTTAATAGATTTGAAAATCCTTGTGGATTTAGAAATCTTACATGAATCCGTTGATTTTAAAATCCAATTAAACGGATTTAAATGGATTTTAAAATCCAATAAAAAGGATTTACGTGGACTCCAAAATTTAATAAATAGATTGTTATGAATCAACCAAATGAAGTTATATGGATTTAAATAACTTTTGGTATCTATTTACCTTGGTATAATTTTTTTTAGGCCAACAGTTTCTCATTATCGACAAAAGTTAAAAAAAATCATCAAATGAAATCAATAAGGTTTTTGTATAACAAGTTCAAAGATTATATAAAAATAACATTTTATAAAAAAAATATAATAAATTTTCATTATAGCAAATAGAATATTGTATATAAAAAAAATTGGAATTATTTTTTATCATTTTAAGTTATTTTACGTTATGTGAGATATTATTGTGAATTTGACATCTTTGATAAATATGTGATGTTAATATGATATAATTAAGAATCTAATAACAAATCCATCCAAATAACAAGGTAAACCTCAATATTTGAGTCTTTGTATTTTTAACATTGAAATCTTTCCAAATCCACTAAAATCTAATACCAAATCAAATACACAAGTAAATCCGTAGGATTGAATAACACAGGATTTTAAGATGGATTTCAAAATTATAGAACCAATAACACTAGATTTGAATATAGATTTTAAATTGATAGAATCAATAACACTAGATTTCGTTTGGATTTCTAAATTTATTAAATTCCATGAACCAATAAGCCTAGATTTATTTTTGCCTTTTGTCCAAATCTTATCTTATATTTGTATGACCATTTTCTCAATAGTTTTTGACTAAAATTTCTCTCGCAAAGGAAGTCTATTTAGAGTAAAATATAGGAACTCTTCGTGCGGTGGTTGCCCAAATATAGAAAAGGTGTCTACTTAGAGTAGTACTGTGTATGTCTTGGAATAGCTATCCTTCATATATTAATTGGAAAACATTTGTAAAAATGAATTTTTATTTTGTCAAATATTATTTACTACTCGTTACATGCTCATGTGTCGGTTTTATCTAAAATATTTATGTGTCACCATGGTGATAATTCAAACATTTTATTTTAATTAATGGGGTTTTATAACTTTTTTTTTTGTTAACAAGAACGTATTCAAAATCTTAAAAGAAACATATATTTCAATTTTTTTTAAAAAACATTAACACCAAGTTTCTAAACTGAACAAACAGCAACATTTGGTTTAATATTCTTAATATTAAGTAAACAAAAATCTGAAACTGATACTGAACCAAAACCCAAATTAGACTTCTGTATTAAAAGCTAGTGAGACTATAACTTACCATCTCTTGCACTATATATAACAACTGGTTTGCCAATCTTTGGACAAGAAAAAGAAAAAAACAATCGAAAAAATCACAATCATGATGATGAAAACAAAAGATTTTATGTTTGTGACAATATTGATTGTAATGTGTGTGTTTATAAGTAGAACCGATCAAAAAAAACGTTATCTAGACTATGGAAAGTTAATCGGCGGAGGTAAGAACTGTAATCCAAGATTTCCAACAAAGGAATGTTATGATCTCGTACCAGCAAATCCATATAAACGAGGATGTTCCAAGATAAATAGATGTCGCCAAGAAATTGGTCGAATGTCAATTAACTCAATCCCTCCTCTGAAGAATTTCTTGGATGAAATTCTCCACGAGTAATGTAACACACGATCGATGATAATTATTTATAAAAAAAAAATGATGGATTAAGTTCTTAAGTAATTTTTGTTGTTTCTCAGATTTATCTCTTTATTATTCCAAAAAAATTAACAGTCATTTACTAAAAGCTATGATTTACAATCCTTCCTTTTTCTAAGCTCAAACATTGATTCAACACTTTCGACAAAATTATATCCGGTAAAGATGAAAGCTAATTTGATTAATATAATCTTCACAAAATTTTTTTTTTTTTTTTTTGGCACACTTATGATATCAGTGTAAAATTTTAATAATTTTTTAGAATGTTAATGAATTTATTCATTCCTTAAATATGCTATGCCAAGTAAAAAGGATATGAGCAATTTGCAATCACCCCACTTTCTACTATTACCATTAGTTAACAAATATATATTAAAATGATATACTCCTCTAAACAAGAAAAGGTTCACATCAGTAAAAAAAAATTTTATAGACAGACGTCGAGACTCGAAAACTACGAAAATTTGGACGAACATATTGTGGGGTAATCAAGATTGACCCATAAGAAATGTTCGACAATGTCACAATACTTATTTATCCTGATTCCCAAAAAATGTTAATTGACATCCAAATTTCTTATTTTTCTCCAATATACAATTATAAAAATAGTGTGCACACGCAGGATAGTTATTTCGTGCAAGAATGAAATACTCAAAGTCGTTGTGGACGATTAAGTCAACAAGATAAGTAAAGCCAAGAAAATTTATCTCTCTGTTTTTTTTAAATCTGTCAATAATATAGATAGCATATTTCTCCAAGATAAAAATAATCTCTATCATACAGGTCCACGTTAAATGCTTTCTCTTCATTCAAAAATAACTCAGAATTGAAATCTCTTTTTCTCTTCATTTTGTCACTAAATTTTGATCCACGCAAAGCGTGAGAATATAAATTTCAGTTTATTGTAAACTAAAAATATATATTTTTATATCATGCATGTCAAAAAATATTAAATAAATAATTATGTTCACTAAAAAAATTATTCGATCGATTTTTAAATTTTGAGTATCTTAATATGTGATAGGTTTTAGTTTTAAGTGTATACAAAAAAAAAATTTGATTTACAGTAACGAAACTAAAAAACGAAACATTATCTTATAATGTATGACAAAGAATGTAATCGAGTGATATACATCTTATATTTACAAAAACAAATCAATAATTCTATAAAACCTGTTTAAACCCAACTTTATGACTAACCAAAATACTACTAATTGAATCGGTTTGAGTTTTCTGGTATGGTAATGAATTTGGTAAGTATATATTTTTGTCATCAATGTCGAATATATATTAGAAATATTGAAATATGTAGATATTTCCACCATGCCAAATTAAAATGTTTTGATTGATTGATTTAATTAATGTGTTTTTTTAAAATCCTCTTTGAATGACACCCAAAACTAATATGTTCTTTAAGACTCTCTTTGAATGACACCTAAATTTTTTAATTTTTAGTGTTTTCTTAATTAATAAAACAACTATATAATAAAGGGAAATTTAGTTTCTATACAACTATAATAAAACAAGAGCCACTTGTAGTATATCTTAATTTAATACACCAATCTACAAACAAGACTTTTGCATTAGTCAATAACATAGTCAAGCCGCCCCTACCTGTCCATCATTTTAAATTATAAAACTGATAAAATTTAAATTACATTCATTATTTCGATAACTTCAAAAATGAATATGCTAATTAAATAATGAAATTAACAAACCCCTTACGTCTATATAAAAAAATATCACACACACAAAAATAGTAAACCAAAAGAAAATGGCAAACATATCATTCTCTACGTTCATATTCTCCATCCTTTTTCTCATTTCCACCGCAACGGCCGCCACATTCGAGATACTGAACCAATGCAGTTACACCGTATGGGCGGCTGCTAGTCCAGGAGGTGGCCGGCGTTTAAATTCTGGCCAGTCATGGACTCTAAATGTTCCGGCCGGCACGGCTATGGCACGAATTTGGGGTCGGACCAATTGTAACTTTGACTCCTCGGGCCGTGGCCGATGCGAAACCGGTGATTGCACTGGTGGACTTCAGTGTACCGGTTGGGGACAGCCACCGAATACGTTGGCTGAATATGCTTTGAACCAATTCAACAACTTAGACTTCTACGACATCTCACTTGTCGATGGATTTAACATCCCTATGGAGTTTAGGTAAAGAATATTACCATAATTTTATCAAGTTATTTTCCTTAGCGAAGATGTTATAAATTCAGAATTTTGCCCGACTAAAATATCCATAAAACATACCAATCTTGATATTGATTAACCAAGATAAGTTAAATTATCAGTCACAAATTTCAAAATTTACAGAATCGATGTAACAAGGCCATTTTGATCATGTAGACATGGCCTGTATAAAACCGCATTAAAATGGGCGACTTTTTTACCACCTTTTTTCGGGATATTTTCATGCATATTTTTGTCACATTTTACATCAAGTACAACTTTTTATTAGTGCACATTTGGCTCTTGGTAACACTAAAAGCAATAAAACCTTATTGCGTTAGTGAAATAGATTAGTCCAATAGATTGTTTAAATCGTTTAAAACGTTTTCGCCTTTTAAATCAATCAAGAAATGATTTTGTTCTAATTGGTATACTATTTTCTTCAGCCCAACCAGGTTGAGCTGCCATCGAATCCTATGTACCGCGGACATAAGCAGACAATGTCCAAACGTGTTGAGAGCGCCTGGAGGTTGCAACAATCCGTGCACGGTTTTCAAAACGAACGAGTACTGTTGTACGAACGGGCAAGGAACATGTAGTGACACAGAATACTCAAGGTTCTTCAAACAAAGATGCCCGGACGCATATAGTTACCCACAAGACGACCCGACCAGCACTTTCACTTGTTCTTCCACTAACTACAGGGTAGTGTTTTGTCCTAGGGCTAGGGTCAGTACTACAGAGACCCAAGAGCTCCCGATCCAGATGGTCACGGAGAAGCATTAATTAAGTGACTCGTCTATATTGTGTGTGTGTGTGTAGTGTGTACGTAGGTATATACGTACGTGTGATAATAATGAAGGCAATAATGATCACGTTGGTCGACCGACGTAAAGTTGGATTTTAAAAATCTAAAACCAAATAATAAGAGTTTTTTTTTTTTGTGTGTGTGCATAGATCACTAAATGGTACTCCCTCTGTTCCTAAAAACATGATGTTTTAGGATTTTTTATTTGTTCCTTAAAACATGATGTTTTACTTTGTCATTAATGTATTTTTAATTAATGCATTTTTTTGCAGCATGAATTAATTATTTTATTGTTATTAATTGTCTTTATCAATAAAAATTTAAGGTGAAATACAATTTAACGTGGGAAAGTAGGAGAAAAGTAGTTTGTTTGAGTAAATGTGTTTAATGAAAAGTGAAAGTTTGTTTTAATAAATTGTGGTTTTGCTTTTTCTTAATTCGTGTGCAAAACTTAAAACATCATGTTTTTAGGAACAGAGGGAGTACTATATTTATTCTACATGATTACCAAAAACTCAAATAGATCACTAGCTTTCAAGTCAGTAACTTAGATGATGATGAAACCAATTGGTTGCCGCCTAATGGTAAAAATGTTCAAGGGAAAGAGGTAAGCTTTTCCAACCTGAGTTTGATTTTCTGAGAACACTTTCACGTCCATTTGTCCACTTGAAATGGTGCTACGATTTGGGCTCATTGGAAAACCTTGTGAACGAGATACTTGACGACTACATTTATCTTGGGGGCTTAGTCGAATGTTATTAAAAATAAAATTAGATGATGCATGAAGCTGTTGAATAGATTGACTAATAATAGATCACTAGGTAATTCAATGTATGCTTGCGTGGAAAAAATATCATGTAGACTAATGCGTGGGCTGCATCATTGTGACACTGTCCCTGTAGATTTGTAGACTTTTAAACGTAGTTGAGTTGGATTGGTATTTCATTAATCAATAAAAAAAGGTCTGGCATAAACGAATAGAGATAATAACTAAAACGACTTTGGAAAGTACCTTAATAACTAAAACGACCTTGTAGAGTTGTTTTATTTACGAAAGTGCCATTGAAACAAACAAAAAATTAGATTTTTAGTTTTAGTTGAATAAAAAAAAATCAGATTTGTTTTTTTTTTTGGTTTCACGACAGAGAAGAGAAGAAGAGAAGAAGAGAAGAAGAGAAGAAAAGGTGACCGACGACTTCGTCTTCTCCGGCCACCATTGTCGTCGCCGGCGAGTCCATAAGGTAAATTCCGTTGTTCTCTCTACTCATTTTCTCTTCGTTTTTCTTCTCTCACATGTTTTATAAAACCCTAATCAAAAAATTTTGTTTTATAGTTTTGAAATTCCGGCGAAATCTGGGTTTATTGTTGTTCCGGTGTACTATCCGGCGAAATCTGGGTTTGTACAACATGTACGTGACAATTCCGATATCGATGTTTCGGTAGTAAAGAGAATTTTGTTTTTTGTTTTTATGGTAGATTTGTTTTTCTTTGATGGTAGATTTGTTGTTCTGTAATGGTAGATTTATTTCTGGGTTCGTGTTCGTGTTCTTGATGATTTCTGGGTTCGTGTTCTTGATGATAGATTTATTTTTGTTTGATGGTAGATTTGTTATTTTTTGATGGTAGATTTGTTATTCTTTGATGGTAGATTTATTCTGGTGAACGTGGAGGTTTCAGAGGAGGTGGCAAAAGAAGCGGAGGTCGTGGATCTGTTGAATTCATCGGTGGTGGTGGTGGTTGTGGTTTAATTTGGTAAAAAGTTTGTTCTGTCATGGTAGATTTATTATCTGCTCAATGGTATGGTAGTTTTTCTTTGATGGTAGATTTATTCTAGTTTGATGGTAGATTTATTTTCCTTTGTTGGTAGATTTATTCTGGTAGACTTGGAGACTTCAGAGGTGGTGGCAGAAGAGGCGGAGGTTGTGGGATCTGTTGGATTCGGCGGTGGTAATGGTAGTTTAATTTGGTAGGAAGTTTGTTTAGTCATGGTAGATTTATTCTATGTTCAATGGTGTAGTTGTTCTTAATGGTAGATTTATGCTAGTTTGATGGTAGATTTATTTTTCTTTGATGATAGATTTATTTTGGTAGACGTGGAGGCTTCGAAGGTGGTGGCGGAGAGACTTGAGGTTTAACGGCGGTTCTTCTGGGTCGAAACCAAGCCGGTCTTGAAAATCGTAGAATTGAATCGCCGTGTGAGCAAAAGTCTTCAGTGTTGATAGATTTATTTTTATTTGATGGTAGATTTATTTTAGTTTGATGGTAGATTTGTTTTTCTTTGCTGGTAGATTTACTCTGGTGGACGTGGAGATTTTGGAGATGGTGGCGAAAGAAGCGGAGGTCATGGATCTGTTGGATTTGGCGGTGGTGGTAGTTTAATTTGGTAGAAAATTTATTATGTCATGGTAGATTTATTTTAGTTTGATGACATGATAGATTTATTTTTATAGATTTATTTTAGTTTGTTCTGCCATGGTAGATTTATTGTTCTACCATGGTAGATTTATTGTTCTGTAATGGTAGATTTATTTTGACATTTTACGATATCGAGACGGACCACACTAGATCAGACGGTACTCCGATTCAAGGAACCGCCGCTGATGGTGGTTCATTTGGTGGACATGGAGGCTTCAGAGGTGGTGGCGGAAGAGGCAGAGGTTGTGGATAACTTACAAATTTATGTTTGATGGTAGATTTATTCTCTGTTCAATGGTATGGTAGATTTGTTTTTCTTTGATGGTAGATTTGTTTTTCTTTGATGGTAGATTTATTCTCTGTTCAATGTAATGAATTGACAGAATTTATGTACTCTAGAAATTTGCTCGGTATATAATATGTTTCCAAATGCCTTTAGCATCAATTATTATAACATTAAAACAGGAAAAATAAGTTAAAATTGAAAAGGCACACATAATAATAGACATATATTTAAGCTTCACTAGTGGTATGATTATGATCGTATTGACAACAATTAGAACACTTGTGTTCTTTCCTTGGCTGGTATCGCTCCACCTCAGTCTCCAATGCACCTTTTATCCATGAGTCAGATAATAAGTCTACCACAACATTATTCAAAGAACCTAAGGCAAATAATAAGTCTACCGCCACATTGTTCAAAGAACTTAACTCATATAACAAGTCAACCACAACAATGTTTAAAGAAGCTAAGTCAAATAACAAATCTACCACTACATTGTTTAAAGAGCCAAAGTCAGATAACAAGTCTACCACAACATTGTTGTTTGAAAAACCTAAGTCACATAACAAGTCTACCACAACATTGTTGTTCGAAGAACCTAAGTCACATAACAAATCTACTACCACAGGGTTGTTTGAATAACCTAGGTCAGATAACAAGTCTACCATAACATCATTGTTTGAATAATCTATGTCAGATAATAAGTCTACCACAACTATATGAACAACCATCGTCGGATAATAAGTCTACCACAACTATATGACAACCATCTCTGGATAATAAGTCTACCACAACTATATGAACCTATGTCAGAAAACAAGTCTACCACAACTATATGAACAACCATCGTCGGATAATAAGTCTACCACAACTATATGACAACCATCTCCGGATAATAAGTCTACCACAACTATATTAACAACCATTGTCGGATAATAAGTCTACCACAACTATATGAAAACCAACTCCGGATAATAAGTCTACCACAACTATATGAACTTATGTCAGAAAACAAGTCTACCACAACTATATGAACAACCATCGTCGGATAATAAGTCTACCACAACTATATGACAACGATCTCCGGATAATAAGTCTACCATCCGAAAAACAAATCTACCATCCAAAAAACAAATCTACTATAAGGTAAACAGAAAAAATAACTCTACCAATGTTTTTCGGGAAATTGTTCTAGTAAAAGGGAAAAAGATTGAATAAGTCTACTGTCAAAAATATTAAATCTACGACTCAGTATAAATCTACCACCACTATAATAAGTCTACCAGTCGCAAAAAACAATCTATCAGGAAAATTTAACTCTACCGTTAAAGAAAATAAATCTACCAATCTTCGGAAATAAATCTACCAATCACAAAATAAGTCTACCGCTCCAAAATAAATCTACCACTGAAAATAATAAATCTACCAATCACTATAATAAGTCTACCATTCGGAAACATCTCTACTACCACTGGAACAAATAAGTCTACCATTCATATATAAATCTACCGCTCAAAAAATAAGTCTATCGCTCAGAAAATAAGTCTACCGTTCGTATATAAATCTACCATCACATAATGGTAGATTTATTTTCTTTGGCGGGAACTTTTCCCGCCGATTCATTAATGGCAGTTTCGTAAATACGTTTTTTGTTATCAAGGGAACTAAGGGTAAAACGGGCAAAAATCCTCCAAAATCCAATTTTTTGAGGGGAAGGTTGTTTTAGTGGAAAACCAACTTTCCAAGGTCGTTTGAGTAAACTTCCGTAAACGAATATACCATAGATTCTTGAACTTTTAGCGAGTAAACTTGTTTTGCAAAAACTCCAAAGGATTAAAAACAAAGTACTAAAGTTCTATCCAAAGCAAATAATGTCTCTGTTCTTTGAGTTATTGGTTTAGGGACTTAGTGCTAGAGAACTTATAGGCATTCCATTTCCATGTTAAGAAGCAATTTGATAAAGCTCTCACGTTCATCAAGGTTTCTTTAATCACAAGTTACAAAATTTCTTATATTTCTATTTCCTTTAATTTTAGGGAGAGTTTTCTTAAGTTGGGTTTTCCAATATTTTCCCTTAATTATTAATTGTGACGTTGCCTAAATGCTGATATATATCTAAAAACTTAACTCAGAGGTAGTATCATGGTCACGTATGGATGAACAAAAACATCAACATTTTGAATAAAAATGGCTGATGTATGGCTTATTGATAAAAAAAAAAGATTATATCAAAGGGAAATTTGCATCAAAAACTTTCAAAATAGCGACCACTAACGCTTTAAACCTTCAAAGTTTGTTACTCAAACTATAAACCTTCAAAATAATAGTTTAGCTAAATAAATCTTCAAATAAGCATTTCTGTTTGCGCCGGCATTTCCGTTAACGGAAAAGTTTCAGAGAATGAAACATATATACAAGTCTCGCAATGGAAGTGCTTGTACATGTATTCAGTGGCGAATCTAAAGCCTATACAAGAGGTGCATGTGCCCCCTATGGAATTTTTTAAAAACAACATTTTGTTTACTAATTACCAAGTATGCATAATTAAGGGATGCATTGATATTGTGAAATAGAATTCGATAATTTGTTCAAAAGCATGAATAAAGCTTTTCAGGGATTTAGAATACAAGTTCATTTATCTCGTAATATCGCCAATGCTGCTAGTAGAAAGCATCCGAGAAGCGACATCGATGTTCGCACAACCAGCGACCGACTCAACACATGATCATAAATATGGCGATCTTCTGAGTGTGAGTTTTTATAAAACTGTCGTCATCGTCATGTACCCATACAAAGATCAGATCGGTGTAGCCATCTTAGAATTTATGAAAAGTTTATAATGAAAATCTTTCTACAAAATCTATCAATTCAAATAGACAGGGAAAGATGCAGCCATCTTAGATTCTCCAAGTCAGGAGATTACTTCTTTCTGTCTTTTTATTTGTATTTACTTTGGTCTTCCAGATTTATTGAATCTTTTATGAAATAGTTCTTCCCATGATACTTAAAACTAGAAATATACAGAAAACAGAAACATGATACTTAGATCGATGATATTACATAGATTGGCCGCTAATAAACGGATTTTAAGTTTGTAGGAGGAAACATCTAGTCCCAAAGAAACTCGGAGAATTCAGCTTATTACAACAGTATTGGTAGTACAATACTATGAGCTTTTATTTAACTACTTATTTCCCTCTTACTTGCTTAAGCACTCACACCCAACAGTTTCTTCAGGTCCTTCTGCAATTACGTATCAACAACGAACAACAATTAGAGAAAACTTTGCGTCTCTCTAAATCAAAGTAAAGTATTTATATTAAGTACCTCAATGCTGAGGGGAGAAGTAGTTGGAGCGTAACGGTCAACGACATTTCCTTCTTTGTCAACCAAGAACTTGGCAAAGTTCCACTTGATGCCGTCTCCAAAAAGGCCGCCTTTGCTTGATTTCAGAAACTTGTAGACTGGAGCAGCCTTGTCACCGTTCACATCAACCTACATTACACAGTACAAATAGCTAGAAATCAAGTCCAAGAACAGAACTAACAATCGGAAATGATCTACAAAAAGAAGAGTCACTAACCATATAACCATACTATATCATGTGTTAACATTAACATTTCACATTCAAGAAGAAGAAAAGTTGTTACTACCTTGTCGAATATCGGGTACTCGGCCTTGAAACGGGTACATGCAAACTGAACAATCTCTTCATTAGTACCAGGTTCTTGGTTACCAAACTGGTTACATGGGAATGCAAGAATCTCAAACCCTGCAAGCATAGTTGAAACTTGACATTAACAAACACAATCCATAATCTTTGTAAACAAGAGGTAGTCAAATTATACCATGATCTTTGTACTTCTGATACAACTGCGCAAGCTCAGTATAGTTGGAATTGGTCAAACCACTACACAGAAAGAAAAAAAAAACGAATCAAATACTAAAGAAACAAGCAAGTGACTAAGTAGGGATTACAAATTAAGCAGAAAAATTGAAAATTTACCACTGAGAAGCAACGTTCACAATCAAGAGAACTTTCCCTTTGTAAGTGCTTAGCTCAACATCATTTCCCTTGGCATCCTGAAACCAAAAAAAAAAAAAAAAAATCACAAATCCAAAACCATTTTCAGATTTAGACTCAAATCGCATCATCAAACACAGAATTCTCCGAATATGTTGAAAGAAATACAAAATTTAAATTCAGCAAATCAGACCTAATCGATTACAAGCTTCGAATCTATAGACATATCCATATACCAAAGCCCAGAAATCAACAACAGATTGAGAAAGACGAATCCGAACCTTGACGGTGAAATCATAGATGGATTTGGGTGCGGAAGAAGCAGCCATTGAGTGTTCCGATCTAGAGATTTTAGCTCCCGTTGTAGAAAATTGAAGAGAACGAGTCCGATGAGAATTGAAAACTGGTTTCGCAGAATCAAACAGAGAAATCGATGATGATGATGATGATGATGATGATGAAACTCGAATCAGAGGATTTGTTATTTTATAGAGAAGACGAAATGAGGATCTAAACATTAGCAAATCAAAGATTCTTTTTTCACTGAAAAATTGAGATATTTATTGAGAAAGTTAAAAAATCACAATTTTGTTATTCAGTTCTCGATCCGTGTTTAGTGGTTGGAGAATGGAAGAGACACGTGGGGGATTGAGAAGAAGCCACGTCGGATTTCTAGGTGTGCTTATGTCACACCGGCTGCGTTTATTGTACCGCGTAGTGTGAACGCTAGTGATATTTCGAACGTTATTATTGTCCATATATTTATGTCCTGGGAGTATATTTTTGTCTTTTTTTTATGTGAATATATTTCAGGGAAATTAGTAGCATATATAACTTTTAAAAAGTCAAATGCTAACTAAATATCCTAAATCTCGTCGTCGACATCTTCGCATCCGGAAAATTTTTTTAAAATTTTCGGTTTGTAGTAAATTTGGTATACTTTTTTTTTTTTTAACTTTATTCATCTTTTCCTTGTTTTCTTTCTCTTTCTCTCCAACGGACAAACCATTTAAAACGTACTAGGCAAAAACCCGCGCCAAGCGCGGGATAGTTTAATTTGAAGTAATTATTTATAAAATATAAAATGTACTTTTTATTGTGTAATCATAAAATTTTTAAAGAAAGAATATTTAGACTGTAGAGGCCAAAATTACATGATATTGAGACTACTGATTATGTGTAACTATTTTTATAACTATTTTTATTCTTTCTCTCAAACCTACTAATGTGTAACTTGTGGATGATAAAAAATTTGATTAGAGTATGTCACATATTAATTTCTATTATTAATCGTCTATATGTCATAAAGTGGGTTTAAGTTCATTAATTGATGAAAAATGGAACTCAATATCATTTGATGATTATAAAAATTAGAGACAACTAATGCACTCGGTTATAATTCAAATTAAATAATTAATGGATCCTTTCGTGTTTAAGATTTTCTTTTGTTTCAAGCATGTTCGTCACTTTCGATAATCTGGTAGAAATTCATAACAAATATTTTGTTTTCTTAATTTTTTCTTCATGATCTCTATACTTTTTAGTAATTTAATTTAGTTAATAGTGTAAAACATAAGAGTACTATTACTATATAATTTGTTTTCTTGAAATTGTGGGCCCCACAAAATGGAGCCCACACCTATGTTTCTTCTAAATGTCCTCATAGCCGTCACTGATGATAAATAAACATGATAAATTAAAAAAACGAATGTTTGTGGTATATGTAGGTTAAAATAAAGGATATATACCTTAGTTAAAAAAATCGTTGGAGCGTCAACAACATTTAGATGCAGTGATTAAAAGACTCAGTATATGTAATCTTGTGAGTCGAAAATGATTTTAGTAAAATCAATAATCGAAGTCTTTGAAACGTTCGAACTCCGAGACATATTGAGTTCAAAAGAGATAGTGAAAGAAATATAAAAAAGGTTTGATTCAAGTCAAAAACAATAAAACAAAGATGAGTGTTTATATATAAATATTTTGTGACATTGCAAACAATGAAATTGATTTTTAAGTGGGTAAAATGAGTATTTTGACCATCCAATCAAAAGACATAGACAACATATTGACTCGTGAAATACAATACATACTATCGCGAATGTAGAATCTAATGTATCTAGGGACAAACAAATAGACAAAACTACCACATACATCAATGCATGTGAAGCTATGTTGATTATTAATTTTGAACTACACAATTTTTTTTTAACTACACCAATTTTTTTAACTACACAACCTTTTAGAAATGAAAGTAATTACACATTTGAAATGATGGAGAATATTAAAACATGAGATTTAAATTCATCGTTTGTATATTTACGCCGTAATAACAAAATAGATTTTAGTACTTTGTTCGTATAGAGAACATGACCATGTGCACGTATTACTCTATATAACAAAGATGAAGATTTATTTATAATTCGTTGTTCTTCTTTCTTCAGTTTCTTCTCATCCTCTTTACCTTAATTATTTTCAAACTTTACTATTGCTAATGTTTTCACTATGTCCTGACATTCTTTTCACTAAATGTCTTCCTCCACCATTATGATCAACAATTCTTCTTCAAATAGTTAGTTCATAAATATTAGATGATGTAATTAAATTAATAAATTATAAAAAATAAGGTTTGATAAGCATAATAAGACATTTGTTTATTCTCTCTTAGAAATATTTAAAGAATCAAGACAAACATATGACTATACTTGCAGATTCAAAAATTGAACTCGGATAGAACAAATCATTGTCCGATACTAACCTATAACATGTGAAATTTTTTCCACAATGAGACAAAGTTAGTTCCATAAATAAGGGTACCAATAATGAAAAATAGTATCTTACATTTGAGGTCTACAAACCGAATTACTGAACGTTTGCTAGATGATACCACAAATATTTGTATATGGGAAAAGTGTCACATTTAAACTGAACTCATTACACAAATCTCTTTGTAAAGAGTAGTCAACCTAATATGAAAGCCTAAACGTTTACAAATACACGTTAATATTAGAAGCAATACACATATTCTTAACCCTAAACTCTAGCACCAAAACCTAAAAATTAAATAAAAATGGGGGGCCCACAATATGGGGGGCTAACAACTGATGTAAGCAATAGGAGAAGTGTTGGCGTCTTTGATGAGTGTACCAAGAAGAGGAGAAATCAAACATTTCTTATCTTTCCCTTTGTAAAAATAAAAAGATCACACTTCGCCTTGCAACCGTTTACCGAAATTGGCCCTTGTCCACCATTCACATACGGTCCATCAAAGTGCTCAACACCAACTATCTTACAATAATTTACCGTTTTACTCTTTCTCCACTCCAGAACATTATTGTTTTAGACGCCGAGCATTTCTCGCTCCATGCAACCAAACCCTTCGGTGTAGGACATCCGACGCATATTCTATGACTACAGTAACTAAACTCGCCGCAAAACAATGGTAAACCGCATTGACGAACGAAGTAAATTGAGGAGAACGCAAAACTCTCTTTCCATTTAAGATACGTAGCCGCAGGAAAATATGAGAAAGCCTTGAGGCTACCGTCGGATCCGAGTCTTGGATAAAAAATCGTTCCGTTGTAGTTTATTTTGTTTAAGTTTATAGTTCCACCACTGCTTCTGATTGGTCAGACTTGGAGTAACCGACGTTTGTTACCAGGATTCACGGTCGTTGTTGGTTGTGGTGCTGGTTCTAGGAACCGACGTTTAAATTTCGTGTGCGAGACCTACGAATCTGCAAAAAAAAAAAAAAACAACATAAAACCATTAACAAATCGTTAGTAAGATTGTATCATAATACGATATAATAATATTAATATAAATAACATAAAATGTCATTATTGACCACAACAAACTTGTGAGTAGAAAAACAGACAATTAAAAAAAAAGTCGCAAAAAGCCATCACAAACATCAATCATACCTCCATAGTATAGAAAAGAACGTGTCAATATAAAAACATGAGATTTATAATAAAACATTCAAATTGGTTAAAGTTGTTTATGTTCAAGAATACTAAACTCTGGTATGGGAGCGTAAACCCTCACACATGAAAATAAAATGTAATGTTAGAATACAAAGTAAACATAGAATTGAAAAAAAACATCAACATAAGTTAGAATTACAAACGAATTAGTATGTTAGAAAAGACTTCAAAGATTAAGATTTAAAAACAATCATGCTTCAAATAGTATAGCTAAACACGCTTATACTATTATCTTCATGGATATTTCGCATGTATACTTCCTTAGCTCGGTTTACTCTTAGTCAAATTTTATGCGACCGAACTTTTCTCCTCTGAGATAAGCTAGTGGAAAGGAGCTCTCTAGCAGCTTCCCCGGGAAGATTGTTCGTGCGCTCCGATAACCTTTTATAGAACCCTTACAGTTCCTTATGTTTGTTGATATCTATTGGCCGCTTTCTTGCTCGGCCTCCTTTTTGTGGAACACGTCCAAACGCTCCCTCGTGTAGTTAGTCCAGCTTGTAGAAGCTTGTGGTTAAAGGTAGATTGATTGGATGGGACTCGGTTTGTAATTTAACTGTGAATCAAAGGGACTGGAAACTATAACCTTTGAGGCTCTTCCACAAAAAGAGTTAATGATTTGGAATATTGTAAACTTTAATTGTGGGGGCAATTGTAAATATGCCACACTAAAAAATTATTTGATCATGTGTGCTACTCTCCCATTGTCATTTTAATTTATGTCATATTTTAGTTGTAAAAAAACAAAATTGTCATTTTCTCGTTCTAATTGTCTAAGCCATCAAGCAATTCCACATGATCATCAGAAAATGTAACATACATCCGCTAGACATGAAAATGGAAAAAAAGATTCCAATACAATAAAAAGAATAATTTGGGAATTGTAGTTGTACAGAGAAGAAAAATAATAAAGATAATACATCTTATGCATTTGGATCTCTCTTTTCTTGGGGTAAAGAGCAACGGCAATGGCAATTCAAAAATGAATCGAGATTCTAATTGCCAACACCGATTTTTCTTCTTACGGTGCGAATAAAGAAGTTATATGGGATTTGATTTTTTTTCAAATTACAATAATACGAAAATAAAATACAAAATATGACTCCATTAGTACTAACTATGAAGTATAATATCATTAAAAGAGAAATGATTTTGCTTACGTGTCAACCTCTGAGCCATTCTCAGCTAATTAACTTTTTAAATAAACTTTAAATTTTTCGCCGATATTAATATCTTTTGGGAATGTTTAGTTCCTATATTCGATTACGGATTTACTCGAATTATAATAGTAAAATCGTTTAAAAAAAAGAAATATTACATCCATATCGTTAATAAATAAAATTTAATGAATATATTACAATTACAGATTTATTCGGATCTAATGATAAGATATCGTTTATAAAAAAGAGTAAATATGGCATTATTATCTTGACATTCCGTTTATTTTTTATTCACTTCCTTTTTTGTCGCTACAATAATATCAACTTGTATCTAAGAAACCGGCATTTTAAGTAGCTCACGCTCTCTTATCTCAGCCATCCATGTCGGAAACTTCTTTTCTTCTCGTACCTCCAAAAGCCTCCGGTTGTGTATCGAAATACCAGCGAAATCATTAACGTCACAGTCAGCGTTGACTGCAAAATATCGCAAGACAGTTACTCACAAACTTGCCATCATCTGATTTTTTACTCAGTCGTCGCCAACGCCGTCAAATCCTGCGACAGATCCAAATCTAAGGACTTGCTTTTAAAATTTTGTTAGTAAAGGAAGAAGATACCAACACGGGTGTTTTATACATGTTAGCTCTTGATTAGAGGATTGAATAAGGCTAAATAAGATATAAACGTGGAACAGGGGTTAGGATTATGAGTTCAACAAACAGGAAAAGACCAAAGTTAAGGAGGAATTGAATTTAGAGCCCGAGCCATATAAAGAAAGGAAACAATGAATATTGTATCAGAATATATTAAGAAATAAAAAAATCAAACCTTGAAAAAACATTAAACAAAAATCGGTAAGAATCATAATTAAAAAATCTTACCTGTTATTAAAAAGGGAAGAACACCACAAAACTGATAAACATACGAAGATTCACGATTAAACCAAAAAGAAAGAAACAAACACATTAATAAAAACAAAACACCGAGCAACGACGGAATAAAATAAAATAAAAATCATACCTCGTTACCAAAGTAAAATCTGCAAAACCTAGAGAAATAGCAAAAAACATGATCAAACAATAAAAATAACGATTATGTAAGAAAACAATATACCCTGTAAAACAAACGTGATTATTAGGTAAGCAAATCAATATAAACGAAGAACCAAATCAAAGTGATCGACCATACCACACGTGAAAATCTGCCAAAAAATAAAATAATTTGGTCAAAAGAGCACAAATATATAAAAGCAATTAGGTCACATATATAAAATATTGGAACTGGGTGACAAACAAAAAAAACCTAGAATACAACGTGATCTAAAACTCTAGGTTTGTTATTTATATATATATAAGAAATTATGGAGGTAGTAAATATGGGCGTTTTTTTAGAGGCGGTGATTGTTAAAAAAAAGCCCAATAGTATGATAATTTCGACAAAAAAGAAGTGAATAAAAAATAAACGGAATGTCAAGATAATAATGCGATATTTACTCTTTTTTATAAACGATATCTTATCATTAGATCCGAATAAATCTGTAATTGTAATATATTCATTAAATTTTATTTATTAACGATATGGATGTAATATTTCCTTTTTAAAACGATTTTACTATTATAATTCGAGTAAATCCGTTATCGAATATACAAACTAAATATTCTCAAAAGATATTAATATCGGTAAAAATTTTAAAATTTAATTAAATAATTAATTAGCTGAGAATGGCTCTAAGGTCGCCACGTAGGATAACTCACTTCTCTAATAGTAGTATGATTTGAAACGTATTTGAAGCAAAGAAAGAAGATGAAAGGATATACTCAAAAACACATCCAAATATTAACCAGATACATTTTCCAAAACGACCCTTAAAGTCATACGGAGGGAGTAACACAGAATACAAGATTTATTTGAAACGTATTTGAAGCAAAGCATTTGATATCTGATGATAAATCATTAAATCTGAATGAAGCCAAACCAGGTAGAGATGAAGGAAACTGAATTTGGCTGAGGGATCGTAGTTAATGGTTGAATCTGATTTGAGGAAAATTTGGTATACTCGATAATTAAGAATTGCATTTCTTTGTTCGTATAAATTTAACAGAATCTGATCAATATATCAACTATAAACTGCAATCCAAAAATTTATCAACTTTTCAAATGAACAAAACATTATAGCTAAATAATAACTTAATAAGTAACCAAGTTTTTATCCGACGACATTAACATAAAATACATCAAACCAATATAAGAGACTTAATTAAAGCATGCTGTCCGTTCGAGCAGGTAACCTGCGGAAGAAGTTAACCGGAACAGAAGGAAGCCGGTGCCGGAACCTCGGATGCCTCATCGTGAAGAAACCAGCCAACGCAACAATAATCTGAATCGGTGTTATGAAGAAGACAATGGCCGCAAGCAAGCAGAATATAACATATATCGCCGTTGCGCGAGGATCTCTCCAGCTTAAAAGTGCTTGAAAACGCTCTCCTTGCGTCGCAAGATCTCCGATTACAGTTTGAATCCTCCCAGCCACGCTTCTAAGTCGGTCATACCTTAACCGTACCATGTCAGGGTTTCTCGAGGTCGGAAATGTGTCAAACTCTTCATCAAGCTCGTCCGCTTGGACCGCCTCGGCTTGAGAGATTTTCGTGTTCATGTGTGGCGGATAACGTGGTCTAAACCGGTAATTCCAGAGTCCGATTAGAAACATGTAGAGAAACATCGTCGGGAGGATCAATTCGGGAAGACAAACAAGCATTAGAAACAGAACATGAACGAGAACGGTTGTGATCGGGTTTCGCCACGAGCAAATATCGGAGAACCATTTCCCAACTGCTATAACGCCGGAGAAAACATTCATCATTCGGAAGAAATTGGCTTTGCTCTTACGCATACTCCACAAATGCGAATCCGTGTCCGACATAAATTCGATGATCTCTTTCCGTAGTGGAGGCTCTGCTCTGCCTAGCCGAGCAGCCACTATATTGACCGCTTGGTGCCGAAGCATGTCTTGTTGCATAACCGAAAACGGCCTTATGTAATGCATTTTTGGCAAAAGCGGTTTTGAGTATTGGTAAAGCATATTCGCGAACGAGATGCATGTGAACCTCACGGCCATATGCAACTCGCCCATTTTCTTCACCCCAGTAGGGTGAAGAACGAGTAGCGGATAAGAATGGGTGTAGATCCTTCCGGTCTCTAAAGTAGACAACCTAATACGGATCTTCCCAATCTTTACATCTCTGTTCCCCTTTTCCGCGAGCTGCCCGTTATCAAACACACCAACTGTTAAAACCGTCGCTGGATCGAATACTTCCCAAGTATACTGCTCGTTATATTTGGGACTCAAGTTATCCACCATTGTCCTCGTTCTAACCCATTTTTGGCCGTATTTCGCAACGCAGAAAGTATCAGATGTTCCTCTACCTTCTCTTGATTTCATCGGGTGGAGTCCAACAGCGTTCAAGATTCCGAGCTCGAGAACTCCAATCGGTTGTCTCCATAGCGGTCTGGCGGATGGGCGAAGATCACTGCTATAGTGAGTTGACTCATCCAAAACATGATATCCTCCTTCAAGACAAACTCGGAGATGAATCCTCATTGAGAATTTTTCTCTCTTGAGCTGATCCACATCTACAATAACCGGTCTCTCGAGATTATACCTATCATAAACACATTTCGACGAAACCATTCAAATCAAACCTTAAATGTATGATATAAGATTATCCATCGAAGCTATAAACAATTACCATCGTGAATGTATCAGATGGTCATCAGCCCGCTTCTCTACCGTGTTTAAAGGAATGTAAGTACGGCCAATGATCTCGTCCTTTCCTGGAGCGACCCGGTCTTCGACAGTGAGAACCAAATGGTCTTCAAACGGCTCTGCCACAACAAACAAAAAATCTTCGTTCCAAACCGCACCAAGGGTTCGAGCTTGGCACGGCCTGGTCTTCATGACTTGGTTTCCTAGCTGAGCTTTGACATATACATCTGGAAACCTTGTTTTATCTGTTGTAACCAAGTCCTGCGCTTCGACCACATTCACACGCACGTACCATAGACGAGGTGCATGATAGACCTAAACATTAACCAAAAATTATTACAAATACTCAAAATTTTGCTTCAAATTCAATTTAACCGTGTAAAATGATATTGTCATGAATTATAATTTTTAACACAAATTTTAACATTTGTTTTTGCCTTTCCATGTTAAAATTTATTTATGTTGATAAAAATTAAGACTTAACATTTCAATCAAATATTTGGATAAGTTGTACGTAAACTTAGACACATTTTTCTCAATTGCATAGAGCCTACATGCTTACAACTTTTTATTCAAGTCCTAAAAATTATGATTTCCTTTCAAACACATTACTAAAGTGAGTAATAATAGTTTCCCTATTTAAAATCCGTCGGCGACGAGTAGATTAGTCTACATCCCTTAAAATTTTATTATTGGTCTCACAGTCTCACTATGGAATAACTAACATAGCATAAAACGTAGACAGAAGTCAAGGTCATTATACCTTTGAACGTAGAACGGCCGAAATAGCTGGAGTGCAATCTACAGGCATAGCAGCATCGGAATGCCAAGCATCAGAGAAAGCTTCATCAGCTTGTGTACCGATCCAAACAGCGAGCATTAGCTCACCTTTGATCTTATCCCCTTTCTTATCCTCTAATCTATACCATTGTGGAGCAAGAGGGCTATCCGGAGGCACACGAAGAGGGATATCGTTAATTTCAAACCGAACAAACCCGACATAATCGTCTCTCAGAAGATCTTTGTCCTTAACCACTACTTCCAACACCGAGGCTTGCATTCGCTCTTTCGCAAAGGCAAACACTTGGTTCCATTCCGGATGTTGTCTCTTCTCAAAATGTCTTGTGATTCCTTTGTAGTTCCCTATTTTTACCTACAAAACAAAATATTTTGAGAAAAATAATCTTGATTTCAATGAAATGTATTTTTAGTTATAGACATTACTTAATTACCTCGACAAAAGGATCAACACTTCCTGTTATATCCATTATAGGAAGCTCACGAGCTTTGACGACGCGGACATATAGGAAATACATTCTCTCGACAAGATCATAAGTACTCCTAGAGGTCTTGTCTTTGTGGATAACACGCCCACCAACGACTCTTCCACCTCCGAGATTCGGGCTTGTTTCCTTGAGCGCGAAATCCGCCGGTTGAACCGAACCAAGTGAATACGCATGGATTAGCTTCGAAGGCGGTGCTGGTTCGGGTCTCATCTCGTCTACTTGGTGCTTTGGCACATAATGGTGATGGTTTTCATTATGATTATCCGTATGAGCGGCGGAAGAAGAGGATTGGTTAGGCCCTTTTGGATGTTGTTGATGATGTTCCTTAGCATTGTTTGGGAGATGGTAAAATACATGCCGTTTGTCGGATCTATTATGTTCTGCCTTCATTGCTGAAACTTTCACAAAAAGAATAAAATCCAAGTAAATCAGGTTATTATTTGTTAAAAAAAAACCCAGTGGAATGGTCTACGTTCCCTTAAATATCACCCATTCATCACATTAACATGGGAATAATGGGATTACTAACATTGTATAACATCAACCTAAACTAAATCTGTTTTTTTTTTTTTTTGTTAATTCAAGAACCAAAAATTCTAACATTAATTTAAAATGAAAATTTGTTTGTAACGCCATTGTTTTCATTATTTTTTATGCACTATAAACCGGATCAAAATCGAGCAAAAATCAAAATATCCAAACCGACATGAATAAAATACAAATGTATACCCCAAACAACAAATGGTATCAGAGCTGAGGTTAATACCTGCTGGGTTTGCGGGATCTAGATTATTTGGATGATCAGAGGATTTCAAAGAAGCGTCATCGGTAATGTAAACTTTCAAGCCTAACTCACCTCGAACACGAGAGAAGATCCCACGTCTCTCCAAGGGAAAATGAAGAACAACAGAATCAGAATGAGGAACAAAAGAGGTCCCTGAGAGAGATACCTTGCCAAGGAAAGAACGTCCATTACTAGATCTATTATGACTATAAACTTGAGCTTCAAGATGAAGATATTGAAGTCGAGATGGATCTGAGATGTTGAAGTAAAAACTCTCGTTCCAAACGGGGTTTAAGTCCCGATCTTTGATCGTTGTTCGATGCTTCTGACCATCGAAGTAAAGCTCCACAAAAGCATTTGAGGTTCCTTGTCCATCTTTTGGGAAAAGATTGTGTGCTCCGATCACGTCTACTCCGAGTTTTAGATTACTCATCATCATGATCTTCAATCTTGTTTATTTGATGAACGCTGAAAAATGGTTCTTGTTTTTGTTAAAGAATTACATTGATATGAACAAAGAGACTTAGAGTTGAATCAAGCTCACACAACTTCAATTTTGATAAAAGGGTCTTGAAATTATATACTACATTATAATATTATTTGCACATGCATTCATTAATATATGTATGTAAAAAACTATTCAAGGAGAAAATTAAAGACCAACTTAGATTTCACGTAAGGACATGTGTATTGGAGACATTTTGGGGTGTTCTTATAATATAAAATTATTAAAATGGTTGTAAAAAGAAGAAAGAGAGTGGTTTTGTGGGGTATATTGAAATATAAAATTAATAAAATTTGAGTAAATAGAGTAGATAGTGAGTGTGTTTAGGAAAAGGAAGAGAGAGAATGTCTAATATAGGATATTTTTGAGAGTGTTAGGAAAAGGAAAAGAGAGTGTTTAAATATAAAATTAATAAAAATTGAGTAAAATGATGAAAAAAAGGTATAAAGTTGAGTAAAAGGAAGATAGTGTGTGTTTTAATAATTTAAAAATCTTTAGACATGCTAAAATGTGTGCATTGCACATGCCCTAAAGGTAGACAATAGTTTCTTGGGATTTTCTTAAATATTTCTCATCTAGAAAAAAAATCAGAACCGACATTATGGTATAAATATAAATAATACCAATTTATGTCATAAATTAATTAATATGATATGGTGCACCTTAACAAGATGTATAAATAGGATATGGTGTACCTTAAAAAAAGATTTACAAAGGATACTATTTATACAGAGTTATAAATGAGAATATGTACTAAACAAGGTCAACTCTTTGCCCTCTCTTTTTCTTGATTGGGTGAGATGAATCCACGAAAGTAAATGAAAGATGAAAACCCATATATTATATCTTCACATAAATGCAGACGCGTACAAGTGTTTATGCATATACATGTAAATTTAAAATTTGATCCATTCTTTAAGGTAAAGATCCTAAAAAACCGCTTATGTCACATGAGTTTGTTTGACTTATAAAGATTGAGCTCAAAGCTCTTAAGATCTACAATTACACCAATCGTACTTATAAGCTAGCATGATATGATGATTAAATGCATATATATATATATAGTATACTTATATGTGTGCATGTATTATGCATATACAAGTATTTTGAATTTGATTTGTGATCAGTTTTCAATTTGAATTCCTAAATTGATTTGGATTCTCCCCTAATCCCATTTCCACAATTCCACTGGCTCTGACTCACTTACTTTCTAGAAGAATTAACATAAAGCAACATGGGCTAAAAAATAATACATGTACGAAAAACAGTTTTGTCTAGACATATTGACAATGCGCGGCGTTTTCTTGTTTAAAAACAGCACAACGTTCTTTTCCCTAGCTCCATAACACCGTGCTGTCTTTTTCCGTTGACTTTTTCCTCAAGAAGTCATCGGTCAATTCTCACTCATCAGCACACAGTGACTGAAACAGAGCCATCTGAAAATCCCCAAATCCTAAAGAGCTTCAAACCCTAATTTTGGAAATTGGGTATGTTCTCTTTTCTTTGTTCCGATTTCTTAGATTTTTTAATGTTTATTAGTCTCCTTTAGTATAATTTAGCTCAAAAATTTGCAATTTCTTGTGTTTCGGATGCTTGAGGATTATAATCGAAACTGTAATTGAAACCTAATGGTGTAAGATTTAAGTTAAAGCAAGAAGCTTTCATTTTTCATTAGTAATTACCCATTTTGCAACATCTGATATGTTCTTGGAGACTTGTGTTAAAAGAGAAATTCGATTTGTTTTTTTTCAAGGAAACATTTTTAGGTAACCTCTGTAAAACTGAGCATAAAGTAAACAAATTTGAAGTAATTTTGGATGAATGAATGTTTTTTCATTCAGAAATGGAAGCAAATAGAGAGAAATATGCTGCTGATATATCTTCTATAAAGGAAGCTCATGAACGTATTAAGCCGTATATACACAGAACTCCGGTGCTAACATCTGAATCGTTGAATTCAATCTCCGGAAGAAACTTGTTCTTTAAATGCGAGTGCTTTCAGAAAGGGTAAGAGTACTTGTGAATATTCTCTCATTGTTCTCACTATTGATCACTTTCTTATTGGGAAAAACAAGTGGAGCTTTCAAATTCCGTGGCGCTTGCAATGCCGTTTTATCGCTTGATGCAGAACAATCAGCCAAAGGAGTTGTAACACACAGCAGGTTACGATTGATTTTATACGCGCGTATAGGTAAAATTTTATTCTGCCTATTGTGTTTACTTGATAGTGTTGACTTATTCTTGATTATCTTCTACCAGTGGTAACCACGCTGCTGCGTTGGCTTTGGCTGCAAAGATTCAGGGAATCCCGGCGTATATCGTTGTACCCAAAGGTGCTCCAAAGTGCAAAGTTGATAATGTGATTCGTTATGGTGGTACGGTTATTTGGAGTGAATCAACAATGTCTTCTAGAGAGGAAGTAGCTTCAAAAGTTTTGCAGGAAACAGGTTCAGTTCTCATTCACCCGTATAACGATGGACGTATTATAAGGTATTTTGCTTTCTTGATTACGGTGTTCTTGAACCTTTTTTACTAACAAGTTTGAGTTATGATTCTTTGTATAGTGGTCAGGGTACTATTGCATTGGAACTACTAGAGGAAATCCAAGAGATCGACACTATAATTGTGCCGATTAGTGGGGGTGGTTTGATTTCTGGTGTGGCGCTTGCTACCAAATCAATTAATCCCAACATTCGGATTATAGCTGCTGAACCAAAAGGAGCTGATGATGCGGCTCAGTCTAAGGTCGCAGGTAGAATCATTGCTTTACCTGTGACCAATACCATAGCGGATGGTCTTCGAGCTTCTCTAGGAGATTTAACATGGTAATGTAATTCTTTTATGGAATGAATTTAGAACATTAAAATGTTACAATCTGTATGATTCGATCTGAAAACGTATTTTTTTTTTCCTATCAGGCCGGTAGTGAGAGATCTGGTAGATGATGTGGTAATTTTGGAAGACGGGGAAATAATCGAAGCAATGAGAATCTGTTATGAGATACTGAAGGTCTCTGTGGAACCAAGTGGAGCCATTGGCCTAGCGGCAGTTTTATCGAACAGTTTCCGTAGTAATCCTTCTTGGAAGGATTGCAAAAACATAGGGATTGTACTTTCAGGAGGTAATGTTGATTTGGGTCCTTTATGGGATTCATTTAGGAGCTCAAAGTAATTATTAAACATCTTGTTTATTGCATTTTTTCACTGCTTCTTATATATCAATGGTAATATGTACCATGTCTAAGAAGCAGATGCACAACATAAGATGTTCCAAAATATGTGTTATTCATATCTTTACTGTGCGTTTAATGTGAATCAGGAATCAGAATCCACAATTAATTTCAATGTAGGCTCTTTTGTAGAAGTAAATCTATTAAATGACTAGAATGAAACTTTCCACCTTTTTAAAGACTATTGCAACTTTCTGCTATAGAAATTCAATAATTTTATGGATTTTTAACTTTTTAACATTTGCTTAACTCACTTTTTAAAACTAGATAATGAATCTAAACCATATACCATTTCTAAGCTAATGCAATAATAGTTCATTGACTTAATATTACCTACATATTAACTAAAGATTTTCCATTAAAAAAAAGATTATTACAACTTTCTGCTATCTAAAATTCAATAATTATATGGATTTTTAACTTTTTTAACATTTGCATCACTCGTTTTACAAATTTCAAAATTAGAAAATGTAACTAGATCATATACCATTTCTGAGCTAATGCAATAATAGTTTTTTGACTTAATAATACCTATATATATTACCTAAAGGTTTTCTTGAGAGGACATGCAAATCAAGAAACTCTCTAAATATCTCAAATTCCTCAAACTTTTGTTTGCTTTCTTATTCACCTAACAATTTAGAATTTTTTTGGCTTGTTTAATCTATTCCTTATGTTTGTTTGTAGTTAGATTGAAATGGAGAGATTAGTTGGCTCACAAAGTGTCTCGAGTTGGGAAAATATGAATAGAGATATATTGGCCATAATCTTTGGAAAGCTCAACGTAATAGATGTTATAATGGGAGCTTCACGCGTATGCGTCTCTTGGTTCCTTGCTTCTCACCAGAAAACTGTGTGGAACACTGTCGACCTCGCAACTCTCCAATGGGTTGATTTGAAAGACCCTCGACCTCGACTCACAAACGCGTGTGTCGACTATGATAGAAAACCACAACAATTACTAAGGAATATCTTGATTGAGGTCACTATGTTCAGCCGGACTGCCCCAAAACATTTATTCTTAAATATTTATGTTAATCTCCGAGCGGTTGATTTCAAAATCGTGGCTAAGAGGTAATTTCTTCTTTTTTTGGGTCAATAGCATATATTAATTATTATACGGGTTTGAATTCGGATGTTGACTCATGGACAACACTAATACAAAACATTATGTGAGAAAATCATCCAGCAGAATTGTAGAAATCTCATTCATATGGATGACACTCTCCTCAACAATTTCTTCTGGAAGCCTGCATAATATTTATATTTATTCACATTTTTATGTTTTCAGGATGCCGAACATCAAGAAACTCATGTTGCCGTTCTGGAAATATCCCACAAGTCTAGATGAGAATATAATCAAATTTGCATTCAACCAATGGAAAAATCTCGAAACATTGATCATCGTTGAACCCTTAACTGGAGATTTTAAAGTAATCGTAGAGAATTGCAATAACCTTAGTAATCTGAAGTTAATTTGTCAATTTGATCCGGATATGGCTGACCTAATCGTCTCTAACCTACCGAGACTTACCAAGTTGAGCCTCCGATCTTCCATAGTTTACGAACAAGCAGTTTGCTCGCTTATTGCTGGTCACCAAAATCTCAAGATCCTAAACCTATCGCATTGTATGTTTAATGTTTCTTTAACTTTCTTTTGCCGTAAGGAACCAACAAATGATCTTGTCCGAATTGCTACTAAGAAGCTTGACAGCTTTATCATGTGTTTGGATGACGGTTGCATGATTTGCAAAGATTTGTTGAAGAACTGTACGCATCACAAAAACAAGGTTTGCGAGGAGCATTTGCGAGATGACGAGATAAAAGAATTTAAATTCTAAGATTTTTTTTTTAAGAGTTTGAAATTTTGAATGCTTTGAATATGAAAGAAATGTTCTTTGTAATAACTTGACGTTAAAGAAAATAGATTCTCAATGAAAAAAAAAGGAGAGGCTGATATCAAATAAAATTGCTATCAAATAGATCTGCGAAGGTAAGAAATTTATCCTAAAAACAAAAATTACTCATATTACAGTGAAAAAAACTTTCTTTCAAAGAAATTTACAAAGGTAAGATTTATCCATTCCTAAGATTGAGAAGACAGCCCATTCTCCCACTACGTTCTCATTTGCTGGTTGAAAACCGCCTCGCGACAATGGACAAGGCTTTACTTAGGCTGAAATCAAAGGAGAAATCATAACCTATCTATCAAATTAAAGCGATGGACAAATTAATTCTTCGTCTCTCGTCTATACCTCCGCGAGATGATGGCTCTTCTATCCTATCTTGAGCTACATCCACTCTAGGACGGGCATTTAACCCTTCTACAACGATCCAATATGGGTTAACATGTTAAGTTTGATGGATTTGTAACTCAAAACAAATTGACATTGAATGTATTAACTCATATCCTTCGTATAATATTTAGGTCCATCACATCTTCCAATGTATGATCCCTAATACCATAATTAATTGACATCTTTTTAAAAAAATCTAACTAAAAAGGTTAAACTTTACTTGTTGCCTTTAATTTTCTACTTGTCACCAAGGAATCAGTTTACAGACAAAAAAGAGAATTATATCTTTTTGATAAAACTTCATCATTATATATAACATAATCTAAATATTTAGCTGTTTCTAAATCAACAAAAAAAAATTAGCTAATAAATAAATGAAAATCCAAAGAAAATCTATGGCTAATCTTAACCCAACTTAAGGAGATCTTCTAAAACATTAAAGAAAACAAATGTACTAAAATCCCCAACCTAAGAATCCATGACAGAATAAAGAGAATCTCCAAAGGTAAGAAAATTTACCCTTAAAAACTGTCTTATGCTCGTCTTTTCTCAAAAAAAAAAAAAAAAAAAAAAAAATTTGAATTGTTAAGATAGACAAAAGGAAGTGGTGTGTACATATGGTCGTAGCAAAAGGTTTGGGAAGTTTTTGTCAAATCAATAATCCTTTCCTCTGTTTTTGTAGTTGCAAACGTGATGGAGAAGTCAGAAAGCTCAAGAGAAGTCCCGAAATGGGGAACTCTGGATAGAGACATACTTGCCATTATCTTCGGTAAGCTCCATGTAATGGACCTTACCATGGGACCTTCACGCGTTTGCGTTTCTTGGTTCCTTGCCTCTCACAACAAAATTCTGTGGAACACTATCGATCTCGCTAAACTCCAACAAGTAGAAGAAGAAAGCTTAAAGCCTTAGGAATATTTTTACTAAGATCAAAAAGTCCTTTTCTAACTTTTGTGTAAGCAAAAGTCTCGAGGATATCACCAAGTTTAGACGCACTGTCCCGAAGAATCTATTCTTTAACTTCAATTCTTATATACAAGAAGAAGATCTCATGTTCGCTGCTGAGAGGTAAATCTCATCTTTACAACTAAATCATGAAAACAGATTCGCTTGTTAAGGTATTTGTTGTAAAGAAACCTCTCTTGATAGTGCTTAGCACTAGCCCAAGACCGTACAACCCCGAGAAACCCGAAATAAACAATTGGCCCTCTAAGTATGATAAAGAAATATGGAATGTATTTGTCTCATACATTCTATTGTTTTCCAGAATGCCAAACATAGAGAAGCTTTTTTTTACCGTACTGGTACCATCATTACGACGGGGATTCAGTTCGGCTTGCGTTTAGTCAATGGAAGAATCTTAAAACACTAATCATTGCTCAGGATCACTACATTACTGGGCCATTTCCATTTCAAGATGTGGGAGAGGGCTGCAATAACCTCACCAACTTGAAATATTTGGGTTATTTGGATAAAAACAACGCTGAAATAATCGTGCGTCACCTCCAAAGCCTCAAGAGGTTGAGTTTTCGATGCTCTATTGTCAGCAATACTGGAGTTTTATCGCTAATCAGAGGCCTCAAAAACCTTGAGTTAATCTTTCACATTGCAAATACTTGGCTCGGGTTGATGACATGCTAAGGTACCATGACATACCTCGTGACGATGTTGTACAAGCCGCCTCTCAGAAGCTTGACAAATGTATCATATGTTCAAAAAACGAATGTAGGGTCTGCAAAGAACGAAGATGTTATCGAATGAGCTGGTCGTATGACTCTAAGCATTGGCGAAATGATGAGATAAAGGAACTCGAATTCTGAAAAATTTAAAAGCTTTTTTGATGTTTTTTGAACAAATTATCTTCATTCTAAATTAACATATAAATCATTGCCATTATTAGATGCATACTTTTTATTTTATAATAAATGATGTTTAATATCTTAAGAAAAAATGTTGCTTTTGAGCCATATGCAATTAGCCAACAAAAGTGCAAACAAATTGTTAGACCTGTTTTTAAATTCTTGTACATATCATGTCTTCTTCTTTGTTCGAAGGAAGTATACTTGTGGAATTTGCAGTAAAATCAAGGTATAATAATAATATCTTAACAAGAAATCAGTTGCAGAGTTGAATAAATTCATAATATAAATAATATAAAATCTAGAATAAAACTGAGTTCAGGAGCCAATGGCAATACTGACCTAACTATCTAGCCAGGACTAGCAAAAATGCAGAGCTAGTCTAGTACAAAATCCCAAAGTAAATTATTATTCTCGTTAAAATTGTTCCTCAAAACTGGTATTGAGATCACAACTTTCACTTGCACCAACCAACCCTTAGATTCCCATCAAATTTTCAAAAAAAAAAAAAACTCTTAGATTCCCTATATTGTGATCCTGTCTTGGTCACCAAGAGAGTGTTGATGGTATTGCTTCCTTTTGTTGACATAGAAGAAAACAGCAAATCCGATTAGAAGCAAACCCAACACAACACCAATAACACAACCCACAATTTTTCCAGCGGAAGGGGGAGGAGAAACCGGCCCGGGGAGAGTCTTTGTTATGTAGGGATCCCCTGTTGTGACTACAACATTTGGCCTAAATTCTTGTGGTACATGACCATGCATAAAATGATTATACGAAACATCTACAGTTTTCAGGTTGATCAATGTAGAGAGCTCATATGGAACATAAGTGGTAAGATTGTTGTGAGCAAGATTGATAACCTCAAGAGATTCAAGACGTGCAAAGCTTGCAGAGATGGTCCCTGTGAGTCCCATGTCTTGGAAGTTGATTGCCGTGATTTCAGCTCCGGTACAAGTTATCCCCAGCCATGTGATGCTACTATTACACGGATCATTTCCTTTCCAGCTCTCGCCAAATCGCGTAGGGAAACCAAATTCTTGAACGATGAAAAGCAGAGCACTGGTACGTCGATCACAAGAAGCACCTGGAATATCTAAGCAGAAACTATTGAGCCCTGTCATATCAAAGGTACAGTTTTTAGCCCTGGAATGTCTAAAGTCTGGTGTTGCTCCTTGAAGAAGGTTATTGCCCAAAGCCACATAAGAAAGAGACGTCAAGGCCATTAAACGATACGATACAAAACCCGTAAGCTGATTATTACTGACATTGAACACTTGGAGCGAGGTCATGTCATAAAAGTCCGGTAAGGTACCTGAGAACCGGTTTCCATGCAGGGACACCTCGGTTAAAACAGGCATCTTCTCCAGAACTGAGATTGACCCATTGAGCTCTTGCCCATCGAGCTTCAGAGTTTGGAGACGTGAATCAGCAAAGCTCATCGGAAGTTCACCTATGAGATGATTACCAGACAAGTCCAGAGAGGTCAGATTAGGGAACGCTAGGTTCCAGAGAAAATCGGGGATTTTCCCGGAAAGATTGCAGTTGACGGCGGAGAAAACTATCAGAGAGTTTGCATCGGTTAAACTAAAAGGGAGTTCCCAGGAATGCATCGGATTGTTGTCAAGATTCACATAGTGAAGGGAATTCAAACCGGTGAAGAAATCCGCGCCGATCATAGTGAAACCGTTGTCGTTTAACAAAACCCTCTCTAATGATTTCAAGCCAGCAAGACTCGGGATCTTCCCAGTTAAGTTGTTACCCATGACCTCAAAAACAGTCAAAGACGATAGGTTTCTTAGATCAGAAGTTAGGGTTCCTGAGATTCCTCTGTTTCCAATTTGGATCCGTGTGACCCGATGGCTTGTTGAGTCGCATCCTAAACCTGTCCAGACACAGGGATCGGGTCGGACCAGTTGAGCTTGGTCGCCTGGAGGGAGTCTCTCAGAGCAAACATGGGCGCCGTATCAGGACTCGGTTGCCCGTACACCAAGGCAACGAAACAGAGCAAAGAAAGCAACATTCTTGACATGATCATCATCATCTTTCTCACCTCTAAGTAAAATCCTCCAGCACTTGCAAACCAAGGAGCCTCTAATTCTAACTATTAAATAGGGGTTTAAAACAAAGGAAGGGAGAGTTGGAAATGCTAATTTTACTTATTTCCCACCCAAAAAGGTTTATGTTTCCATTTTTTTTGTGACAAATGAAAGAATGGAAAGAGCCGGTGAAAAGGGGTTTAAATCAAGGACGTAAAGCTTGCTAAACACGAAAATCATTGGTGAATTTTCTTTTTGAGAAAGAATAGTAATACTCGACTAGATGAAAAGTAACATTTCTTTTCACCAGGATCAAAATATAATCTAATAATTCCATATAAATAATATCCAAATAAAAAAATGACCCATTTCTTAAATCGAATTAATAAGTCTAGTTTGTATTAGAAGTTTTTTTTATCCAATTCTCATAGTTTGGACGTATAGGAAGGAAAAACGTTTTGTCGACAAGATGATATGGTACTTGTAGCGGTTTTGTCTTTGTGGATAACACGCCCACCAACGACTCTTCCACCTCCAAGATTCGGCGAGTCTTTTAGAAAGTAACTTGCCATACAAAGAATTCAACACTTCAAAAAAAAAACAAAAAAAAGAATTCAACACCATTTAGTAACAATAAATATCTTGAGAGCTTATTGAGAGTGATTTTTAGATATCACGTTTTATAAGGAAGAAGATGATTCGATTGGCGTGGCAAACAACTATAGTAGTTCCCATATTCACTATTAGTAACATTTTGGGATCAATTTTCTATGTAATACTAAACTAGGCCTTGCTGAACTTCTGTAATCTTTTATTTTCTTTATTTAAATAATTTTAAATAGATAACAAAAATGCAATTTGAAAATTTTCTTTTTACCGTTTCAACTTCATGTGGTCCCAACTTCTGCTCTTGGGTCTTTGATTCTCTGGATATTTGTTTATGTGTGTAATGTTGATGACACCTCCGGTTACTACCGCTCCTCCGCCTCCGTTCGCCGCCGTTACACCGCCACTCCTCCACAGCCGGATATGGTCATTACGGGTCTTGAGGTAAACAAGATCCATTCAAGTTTGATTTTGAGTTTGATATTAGATATGGTGAAACATGAGAAAATGACAAGGAAGTGTTAAAAAATATGATGGATGATAATATGACTAGTCTCATACAGTGTCGGTCCAATCATTTTGGATGCCTTATGCATATATGTAAAAAGTGTCATTTTTTGTACATTTTCTTATACAGTAAAAATAGTAATCTAAAAAAAAAAACAAATTAAAACTTCATTAAACTGTTTATAATTTAAAATAGTTAGTAAGAAATAAATGAAAGACTAACAAAATAGAATTTATTTTTGAAATATTGTTCTCCTTGTATTTTTGCTTGCAAAATCATTAATTAAACTCATGTTGTCGATTACATTGGTGACCTCTTACTCGAACTCTCCACAACTTGTAATGTGGGATCCCAATAGCCGCATGTATGAGTTGAAGCCCAAGAACGGAGTAGGAGCAAAGCTTGTTGTTTTTTTGCAAGATCAGGCGGTTTGCTTAAACAAACATGTTTGCATAATCTAAATTCTATAATGTGTCTCTTTTTCAAGAGTCCAAATGAGATAAGGTTGGAACTATCGGGATCTTCGCCGAAGACCCTTTTGATGATGGCGTTTTCGAAGGAGTGAGGATGGTAACGGTTTATTGGGATACCATAGGCGTTATTGGGATCACGATCCAATACGTGGCAAAAGGAAAATTCCACATTAAAACACATGGAAATTACACACTTGACAAGATATATGTAATATTTTAGTGTCACACTTTTTATGTATTGATTGAAATGTGGTTTTGATATTCCTTTGTTTTTGTAGGTGGACTTTGAAGTGGAGTATCCAAATGAGTTCATCACATCTATTAGTGGAAAACAAAGCCATGATGACAAGCTTAACACAAGTTTTGTATCAAGCCTTTGGTTTAGGACTTCTCACGGAAGTTTATCCGAGAAGATTGGAAATTTCACTCTTACGAGCACGGAATTTGTGTTGGAATCTCAAGGAGGAAAGACGGAAAAGCTTCTCGGGTTTCTTAGCACGTCCGGTTAGCGGATTAATGCTCTAGGAGCTCACTTTGGTTGGCCGTCATCCAATTCTAAAAAGCGACAACCAAAGTATGAGCTAGTGTCACCGCCGGAAATCGTTGGTGCATTCTCATTCGATGATGGAGCTTTCGACGGTTTAAGGACGGTGACTTTGAGGACTAACGTGACGTGCATCACATATATGGAGATCCAATATGTGATGGGTGATAGTTTTGAGGTTCGCGGACAAGGATCTTACACACAAGGAGATAAAGAGGTATATCATATTTATTCACTCTTGATTCAAACGAAATAGTCACAAAATCTATTTCGCTTACTTGGTATTGTTTGCTTTGATTTTTAGGTCAAGTATGTGTTGGAGTATCCGGATGAATACATCACAACAATACTCATATCATGGAGCATAATTTCAAGTGATGCTCAAGTGTTGGGGATTGCATTGGTGACCTCTTACTCGATGAACTCTCCAAAGCAAATTGGTATGTAGGATCCGAATAGCCGCATCTATGAGTTGAAGCCGAAGAACGGAGTAGGAGCAATTGGCTTTCTTGGAAGAACATCCGGCGGTTCGGTAAATGCTATTGGAGCTAGGTTTGAGTCTTCTTCTGGCAAACCAAGACCATCTTTCATCTTTGTTATTGTCTTGTTTGTTGTGTGTTTGGTTGTCAACTGAACAAGAAAGTTAGATAGAGTCTCATAGTGTAGAATGTTCTTCATATATTCCTTGTGTTTGTTTGGGTGACATGTTTGTGACACTTGTTTCTATCTCACTTATCAATATAATGAACTAGTATTAATGAGTTTTTTTATTTGTGGATTTAGATTTACCGTAACTATGATCTCATTGCTCCCTAATGTTGTTCATGCTTACAAAAAAACTCACATGTAGACCAAATATTTGACCCCAATAAGTTTATGTTCAAACTTTCAAATGGTACCCACTTATTCATATAGTTTTATCATAGTTGTGCAAGAAAAGTGCAACTTGAAATGCATAATTTCTTATACTAAGCAATTTTTTTTTAACTAAAATATAGTCAATGATTAAGAATTACATGATGAATTTATACCAAACAAAATTAATATTATACATTTGCAAAACAGTAGTGTATATTTTGGCATTCCAAAAAAAAAACTCATCATGGAGAAAAAAATTAACTTCCCACTTGCAATTGCTCTTTTGACGAAGATCACAAGTTGTCCTTCAATTCATTCTTAAGAAAGTCACAATTGAGATGATAGTTTTTGATCAAGTAGAAAACAAAATCAATAGCCTACAAGATAATCAAACTGTTGGTTATTTGGTTCATAATAGTTAGTTTTCCGTGGAAATTTGTTAAATTAAAATCTTACAATAGTTTAACATAAAACATTCACAGTTTTGTTTGTATTTGTATTGATAATTGATAATGATTTTTGTTACGGTATTAATCTTGGTATGTACTATATAAACAAAGGTTAGAAATGAAATGTTACTCAAAATGAATTTCACACGTGTACTTACTATTTAAGAATTGCTTAGTTCCTCGTATCTAGCAAGATTTAAAACGAAAACAACAAAAACATTAAAACTACTATAAGAGTGTATATATGTATGAGTGTACATTTATATATTTTGACCCTCGTTTAACCTGTTACAATTTTATACACAGAAACTATAACATTTTTGTGAATACGAAACTAAACGAGGAAGAATCCAAATCCAAATCCAATTCCATAAAAACTGTACAATATTACAGAAGATCATCACAACCTCCATCAGAAGAAATCATCAACAGATGATGAAGGCAGCTCACTCTCATCTTCCTTTTCCATTTCCAATTCCGGTTCGAATTCCGTCAATTCAACAGCCGCAAGTTTCTTCAAATCGATAATCGATAACTCGTCTAATCTCCTCACCACCAGATCAGCCGCACCGAGCTCATACATCGGGTGTTTACTAGCAACTGCCACACATTTCATCCTCCCGTCATGAGCCGCCTCTACAGTCTGGTTCGAGTTTCCAAACACGATGCAACGTTCCGGTATGAAATCAAGAAGCTGCGCTGCGTAAGCGAACATTTCAGGATCCGGTTTACCTCTGTAAACATCTTCGGACGCAACTATCACGCTGAAGAACTTTCTGATTCCTATCGATCCAACTGCGTTCTCTAACGTTTCCCGAGGACGGGTCGAAACCAAAGCCATCGGGATCTTATGATTCATCAATACATTCACAAACTCTTGCGACCCATCTCTTAGTCTATACATTCCTCCATGTAAAGCCTTAAAGATCTCTTCTTTACGCGAAGCCATTCTTCTAACTTGAGCTGGATCTCTCGACCAACACAGAACCTCGGAAATCGCTTGCTCGTTTTTCATCCCTTCGATACGTCTTAGGATAAAAGCCGGAGGAGGTGATTTCCCTTCTTCCTGAGCTAAAGTTAGCCATGACTGATTCTCGAGGTCGGGATTATCTTCGATCAATACGCCTTCCCATTCGAATATCGCACCTAACCAACCGCAACCCATTCGTTCTTGCCTAAGTTTTGGGTTATGCAACGAAGGCTTATCGGCTTTGTTCTCAGGAGGCCATAAGCTAGGTTTACTGATATTACTATCTGCACCAGAATCAAGATAACTCCAAGTTTTCGGTAACCTATCGTCTTTTTTCTTATACGAAGGCTTCTCTTTTGTGAGCTCCATAGCTAGAGCCCTAACCGGAAACACTGACATACGGTTCTTTCTCACACTCACCATCAGATCAGAGATAATCCCTTTCCTACTGAAATCTACCTTCACCGGTAATTGCGATTTCGACGTTTTCGATTCGTTCTTGACACAAACTCTCACAATCGAAGGTCGATGACCCAACAATGACACAGCACCAATAGCATCCGCCATGATTACAGATTCAAGAAACTACAATTCGTTCAATTCAACCCTAAATCTCAACCAATCTAATACGATTATCAAACCCTAAATCTCAAACCCTTGATCGATCACGAGCTTTACGCAGGTAATCAATTAGAAAGAGAGAAACTTTACAAGTAAGAAAACACTAAAATCTCTAAATTTACAATACCCAGATGACGAAACTTGAAGATCGATCTATGTACATATGAAAACCCAGATCGAATCGGAAAATACGGAGGGAAAATTCGATTGAAACCTGGAAATGGAAACAACCGATTGATGAAGAAAACCCAAAGACAGTTTTTTTTTCCTGAAATGGGTTTAATTTGTGATTCTCTTAAATTCAAGCTATTTTCTTCAATTATTATCTTTTTTTTTTTTATGTGGTATGTAATATTCACACCGAAACTCATAATCGTGATATTTCTGGTTTTTCTCATCTCAACGGTGAATAAACATCCACGTGTCAGAAATTGATTATGTCTACGAAAAAGATTATTCTACGTTGAAATACCATAAGAGATTTCTGTTTTGCCACGTATTTAATCACGTGTCTATTTAACAAAACACGTATCAGTTTTATCGGCCCAGTACGATTTAGGCCCATAAACGTAGTTTATGGGCTTCATCCTCCTAAACATTTCAATATACAAGTAAGTTCATTGTGAACTTTTTACTAGTGTAATAATTTTTCACTTTTTGGTCTAATTTTTCTCTTTTCACTAGTTTTTGGGGATAAAAATGTTCTCTCATTAGTTACTAATCACTACAAACATTAAAGGAATTTAAATTAGATTGTAATAAAATAATTGTATAGATTACTATACTATATGTTATGAATGTTATAGTAATCTAATTAACATTTTACTTTGAATAATTACAAGACTAGTTCAATTTTATGGAACCTACTTTAATCCTTTACTAATTTTGGTCTACGTACAAACATGGTAAGTTCACTAATTAATATTTGATTTTGTTCACTGTTTTGACCAATAACAAAATCTCATGCTTTTTAATGACTAGTTATATAGTTGACCAATTTTTTGGAAATAAATTTGTTCTTTTGCTACAAAACAAATTCTTTTATATTTATCTGATAAAATAAAAATAGTATTAAATTTATGAAATATTTAAATTTAAATTTTATCTTATTTAAATTATAAATGTAGCTTAAGTTAAAAAATTAACTGTGCTTAAAAGTAACGAAATAAGTAAACAATGAACTAGATTTCTATACAACAACATAAAAGATAATTAAGCAATGAAAAATATATGCATTTATAATCTTGCCCTTGGAAGTCCGGCATGGTTGCACGGTAGACTTCTCCGAGATGCGTCTTTGTGACATCTCTTCGGCCCTTATTATTGGGTGTTGATGTTGCTTAGTTTTCTCTTTGTTTTCATTGATTCACAACTCTGTTTCCAAGTTTATTAATGCATTTTCAGATGTTTTTTAAAAAAAAAAAATACTAGATAGTTAAATAACGAACTAAATTCGCGTTTAAAAGGCTGAATAAGTAAGTATTAGAGTCTATATGCGCATAAAAGACGCGGGTTAAATATCTACATTGGTTTTGACCAAAAAAAAAAATAACTACATTGGTTAAAAAGAAATGTAGGTGAACAATATAAAAAGCAGACGCAGATGAACAATTTCTCTCATATTGAACCCAAAAAAAAAATAACATAAGAGAGACAACATAAGATAAGAACGATTTAGTAATTTGTTGATTTCCCTGAATCCTCGCAGAAGAAACAATGGTGGTTTCTCGTCGATTCGCTCAAGTGTCGAGTGACGATGAAGACGATTTACCAGTGACGAGGTCGAAAGGAAGAAACTCGAGGAGCCCTGAGGAAATCGAAGGAAAACGAAGGAAGCGGAAGAAGGTAAAGCTATATGAAGACGATGATGGTGATGATGATGTAGAAGAGACGGAAACGGATAGGAAGAGGAAGAGAAAGGGTAAGAGAGAGGACGACGACGAAGAAATGGAAGAGGAAGAGGAGGAAGAAGAAGAGGAGGAGGAGAAGCCTGACGATGCGAGTCCGGTTGGTGAATCGGTGAAGGTGACGGGTAAAGGAAAAGGGAAACGAACTCACTTCCTCCAGTTCGAGTACGATGGTAACAAATACGAGCTGGTGAGTTTTGATTTTGGTTAGGGTTTTTGATTTACGTTTCTAATTTTGGTGCGATTGATGGAATCTTGGATATGATTTAGCGTTGCGATTGATTTCTTCATGTTCTGATCTGATTTGTGGAATTGATGGGTGTGAAATTTCTAGGTATTTGTTGAATCTGGTTTCTATGATGGTCTTTGAATAGCTCGTTTGTTGAATCTGGGTCTTATTGTCATGGTTGTGCAGAGAAATGTTGATTTTCTCTCTTGCTTTTGGAGTTTATATATATATCTAGTGGTGTATGACCAGATTCTGAAGAGTATTGTGACTGCATTGAGTCTAGAGATTGATTTGGTTAGGGTTTTGTTGTTTTACGTTTCTAATTTTGGTGCGATAGTTGGTATGATCTTATGTTATATAGCGTTGACACTTATGTGCTGATCTGATTTTGGGATTTTTTTAGGGATTTGTAGTTTCGTTAAGGTGTTTGTTGAATCTGGTTTCCATGATGGGCTTTGAACTGCTCATTTGTTGAATCTGGTCTCACTGTCATGGTTGTGCAGAGAAATGCTTCTCTCTTGCTTTTGGAATTTTTATTTTCAGTGGTGTATGACCATATTCTGAAGAGTATTGTGACTGCATTGAGTCTAGAGATTGTACAAGTTTTTCTTATATGTCATGCTTTCCCTTGGACCTGAATGTTTAGGATCGTATACATTTATCATGAGTGTTTCCTATTGTCTGGTTGAATCAATGCTTGAGACCATTTGCTTTCTTCTTGTGTAGGAGGATCCGGTGCTGTTGGTTCCAGAGGACAAGAGTCAGAAGCCGTATGTTGCGATTATTAAGGTACTGGTGTGATGAATTGTGTATTTGCTTCCCAGTTCTTGTTGTGTTATCTGTTTCGAAATAAGGGCTTGTTTTCTTTGTCAGGATATTACTCAGACTAAAGATGGAAGCATGATGATTCTGGGACAGTGGTTTTACCGTCCAGAAGAAGCTGAGAAAAAAGGTGGTGGAAACTGGCAATCTAGTGATACAAGAGAGTTGTTCTACAGCTTCCATCGTGACGAAGTCCCTGCTGAATCTGTGATGCACCGATGCGTAGTGTATTTTGTTCCAGCTCATAAGCAACTTCCGAAACGCCAAAATCACCCTGGGTTTATCGTACGAAAGGTGTATGATACTGTGGAAAAGAAGCTGTGGAAACTGACTGATAAAGATTATGAAGACACCAAGCAAGATGAAATCGACCTTCTTGTCAATAAGACAATGTCGCGTTTGGGTGATCTTCCTGACCTTGAACCCGAGGACATGATGCCTGTTGATCTTGAGAATCATTTGAAGGCTAAAAGATCCTTTCGGAAAGTGAACATAGCTCCTGTTGATGTTAGAAAGGAGGAAGACGCCTCTCTAAGGGCTGAAACTCCTGGAAGTGGTGCGGGAATTTCAGCAGAGCATCGTGCTATCTTAGAGAAGTTTGATTCACTAACCGGTGATACTCATCGTGACAAGTGTTTGGGGAGGCTTCTGGAAGCAGTCCAGCCTATCTGCTATATCCCTGAGAACAAACAAGCTGGCGATGAAGCAAAGACTGGAAATGGCTCTCAAGAAGATCCATTAAAGGTCTAAACTAAATATTATCCCTCTTCGTGCAGTCACCTTTCACAATTTTTCCTACCAAATCTGACCAAATTACATACAGGTTATTCATATCAAGAATTCAGTAGTTGCGAAAATAACCTTTTTGTTTAAACTGCTTGACAGGATGAGAGTTTTCTCTGGCCAGATGCTGCTGTTCCTCCGGTGTGTGCTCTTGAGCAGGCTTCACATGCTTCTCTTGCATCGGATTACCATAAATACAATCAGAAGATGAGGACACTGGTTTTCAATCTCAAGGTTAGAATTTGCATTCATGCCATTTCATTACTTCTTTTATTCTTAGGCCACATATGATTGTTTCTGTATGTATGCTCCTTATTACATGACAGTTAATCTATGAATTTAATGGGAAATTGTGATATGACATGGTAAAATTCGAATGCCTTATGAATGTTGATTAAATGCTTGTCTATATTAGAGAGACTTTGTGGAGGAGCTAAATGGTTTCATTTTGTTTTATCTGCAGAACACTGCACTGCTCGCTAGGCGACTGCTAAATGGCGAGTTAGAACCTGCAAAGATTTTGAACATGTCACCCACTGAGCTAAAGGTTAAATACTTGTTGTGTTACATATTTGCAGACAGATTCTCGTCCCCTCGTCCCCTATTTGTTTTCAGTCTCCCTTACTCAGTTTTCACTGCCATAAATTCCATTCCATATTTAATCTGAATCTTGCTCTGTGCCATAATATGTGAGTACGACTAAAGATTTGGTTTTAATGGGATGCAGGAGGGTCTAACTGCTGAGGAAACTGCAACCAAGGAGCCTGATGATGCGGAGCGAATGCAGGTTAATTCATTTCTGTCAGTCAGTTTTATCTAGTTTGTTGGATTTCAGTTAGGGAATTGTCTCTGACCATGTCTTGTGTTGGTATCGGATGCAGATGACTGATGCAAGATGCTCGAGATGCAGTCAAATTCAAGTTGGCCTGAGGGATATCATCCAAGCCGGGCATGGCGATCGCTATCAGGTACTTGTCTATTTTCGGATATATACAATTTGCTAATGCCAAAATCAAAATAGAGATTGTACTAGTATATTAGCTTGGGAAATCAATCATATAACATCATGATCTTCTCTTTACTCTTCATATCCATGGATCCTAGCTGGAGTGCATTGCCTGTGGACATTCCTGGTACGCGTCAAGGGACGAGGTCTCAACTCTTACTATCGACACAGAAAAACCTGTCAAAGGCACAGAGACTGAGGATGCTGAGAAGAACTTGAACAGTCCTCGTGAAACCGAGAAGCCAATGGATGCATCTGTGAAGACCACCAATGACTCAAACGCTGACAACAATCCTGAAGTCACCAAGAAACCAGAGTAATAATGAAAGTAATGTTTAGAGTTTCCAACTTTCAATCGTATGGTTAGGATTTTAAATATGATTCGAACTGAGTTTCATTTTAACATCTGATTAAACCGTACAGTTAAGTCAGGTAAAGCTTATTATAATAACAAAATCAAGAGTTTGATTCTGGGTATTATATCAATGGAACTTTAATTTATCTCCATGTGCTATCAAGAAAATACAAATCCTTTAACGAGGAACTAAATCTGTAATCGATGCATCATTGATAGAACTGGGAATAGACTTGCTTGTGGATCGGGTAGACTCTAAGCCGTCATAGTCTTGTTCACGCCTGCTTGTGAGGGAAAATCCGGGAGCTCGAGGAACAGGTAAAGTGGTTGTGCTGCTAGTGAGCATCAAGATGATTGCGGGTAACATTGGACGATCTGCAGGATCTTCTTGAATACATAATAGCGCGATATGGATGCATCTAGTAACCTCATTACTCTGATAACTCTCTCCTATGACCGGATCTACGAGTTCTAAAGGTGACCCGTTTCTCCAAAGCCTCCAAGCCTAACACAAGTGATCAATAAAATTTAATATCCTTTGGCTTAATCATATATACACTCAAGTAACATAAGATCATACTCACATGTGTGACCGAATTGCCCTCAGAATCATCAATGTGGTAGGATTTGCTAATCTTTTTCCCACTTATAATCTCCAGAATCATAATTCCAAAGCTATAGACATCGGATTTCACTGAGAAATGACCGCGCATTGCATACTCTGGAGACATGTAACCACTGCAAAATAAATAACACTTTTTAGCGTACAAGCAACCACCAAATTTTCTAGTCAATTTAAGATAGAGAGTTTACTATGTTCCAACAATTCTTCCTGTGTTAGCTTGAGATTGATCAACTCCAAAAATCCTAGCCATACCAAAATCTGATATTTTCGGGTTCATATCAGCATCTAAGAGAATGTTACTCGCTTTGAGATCACGGTGTATGATTGTAAGCCTTGAATCTTGATGAAGATAAAGAATCCCTCGAGCAATTCCTCCGATAATGTTGTACCGTCTTGTCCAGTCTAGTTCTCCTTGCTTTTCAGGATCTGTAACATTACAACAATATGAATCATTTAGCTACAATAACAAACTCCTCTGAACTTGTTAACTATTCATTTAGCTTATATCTATACCGAACAAGAAATAGTCGAGGCTTTTGTTTGGTACAAACTCGTAGACAAGTATCTTTTCTTCTCCTTGTAGACAAAATCCAAGTAGTCTAACCAGATTCCTATGCTGAAGCTTTGTCACAAGAACAGCCTCGGTTTTGAACTCTTCTGCGCCTTGTCCTGATGTTTTCGACAGTCTCTTCACCGCTACTTCAGTTCCAGTTGAAAGCTTTCCCTACAAAAGTATAAAGAATTTAAAATGCTGTATTGATACAACTTCCTGCAGAGAAGTAGCAAACCAGATTACCTTGTAAACTTGACCAAATCCACCTCGACCGATCATATTACTCTCTGAAAACTTATCAGTTGCAGCTTCGATTGTCTTAAAACTGAATTGTAATGAGGTTGTTGAGATCTCATCAGCAGCTGCACAAAGAAAGTGAAAACATCTTCCTCAACATTCAATTTCCTTTTTATCAAAAAAAAAAAAAACATTCAATTTCCTTCAAGAAAACATGAAGAAGAAGAAGAAGAACCAACCTTGAACCTCAGTTCTTTTGTCTGATTTCTTTTTCCTCCAAACCGCAAACACTACAACGAGTAGTACCAAGATAACAACGATAGGGACGACAATCGCCACAACAGTCACTACCGAAACTGATTTCCCGTCTGTAATAAAAACATTGCAAATGAGTGATTCAAGATCAGTTTGCAAACACATTCTTGTTACAAATCACAAGGAGTTTTACCTTTACCGGTTGTATTTGCCCGATCGCTTACCGGAGGATTCAAAGAAAGCGGTGGCGGAGGTAAAGACTGTGGTGGTCTCGGCGGTGGCAATGTAACATTATCAAAAGCTCCAGCATAAGGATAAAGATCCCACCGGAAAAAGCAACTCGGTCTAATAACCGCACCACCTTGTTTACCACGACAACACGACTCATAATCACCAACACTTGTCTTCAAACAAAACTCACAATCCTTTGAAGAAACATCAGGTGTACATTGCATCATTGCATACATAGTCTCAAAAGTAGTCAACGAAGCAACCTCAGCAGCAAAATACTTTTGTCCAAATGATCCATTACTTCTCAATGACGAAGCTACATTAATCGTTCGGAGCATTAACTCTTCCCAAACTCTATCAAACACTGTCAAATTAGCATCAGTCTCACTAATATCTCCGGTATTGTAAAGTTCTTGAGATGGTTCCATAAGGAGTGATCCAGAAGAGAAAGAAATGTTGGAGTAACGTACCATACAACAATCTGGCCATGTATAAGCTTCTGTTTGATTAGGACAATTCTGTAATAAGTTGTCTGATGCACCTTTGATACAATCTGAACAAGTCTCTGGTTTAGTTCCAGGGATGCACATACCAATGATGAAGATTCTGTTGGGATTTTGACCGGTCGAGGTGTTGTAGAATCCATTGTGAGCTGTGACATTAGAAGCAAGTGATGTGAGGATTAGACGACGGTTTAAGTCGTAAGTAGAATTCGGTTTAAAGACTCCATTGAAGCAGATTTCTTGTCCTGAAGAAAAGGTTATGAAGAAAAACAAGAAGATTGGTAAAAATGAAATCTTAAACTTCATTTTCTCAAAGAAGTCAGAACAAGATGATCAACTTCAAATGCTTTGTGGATTTTCTCTGCAGATTTTTGATGAAGGAAAGATGAAACACAGGTCCGTTGACTCTGTGAAACCATAAAATCAGGTAAAAGTAACACACAGAAACCCCACTTGGAAGTAAAATATTCTATCTCCACCAATAATATGGACCTACACACTCTGGATCCAATCAAGAACAGATTAAAGTGATGGTTGAGGAAATGGTCTGAAAATTCCTTTATCAGTTACATCAAGAATCTTAGAAAACATTTACTTAGAGAATTGAGTCCTTAATGGAGTCAACTGACCAAGTTTGGAGTCAGTAGCTACAAAGGAGTCAACCAAACAAACTTTCAAAACCGAAATTCACAAGAGGAAATTGAAACCGGTTAGAGTTATGCAAAAGAAATTTGATTTCCGGTTTTAAAAACACCAATCTACTACACAGAAAAAAAAAATCTGCTTGAGTCAGCTTATTGTATTACATTGGTTTCTCTTTGAAGTCAGCTTCCAGAGAGTAAACCTGTAAAACAGAGTTTTCATGTATTTCAGTAACACTGTAAAACTCAAGACAATGATGGTATTAATAAGTAACGTTACGAAAATTTATAGAAACGTCTCACGTGTTATCTTCAGCGAGGGACTAAGTCATTTATCAACGAGTCATTGGTAGAAACAGGAACAGATGTGATTGTAGGTAGACCCATATCCGATCCTCTATATACTGGTGACTCGGGGACCGGTAGACTGGTTGAGTCACTGGTGAGCATCGAGATTATACCCGATATATATGGACGCTTTTCTGGAACATTTTGAACACATAATAGCGCGATATGGATGCATCTGATAATTTCGCTACTCTGATAATTTGTTCCCATTTCCGCATCCACAAGTACTAGTGGTGATCCATTCCTCCAATGCTTCCAAGCCTACCAAAGTGATCAATCAATTAAAACCCTTTTGAAATTTTATATCTAACAAAAAAAAAGTTAAGGTCTTTTATGCTCACATGCATGACCAAATTCTTGCCAGAAGAATTATCATTTTCATGGAAGTTGCTGTTTCTCTTGCCGCTTATAATTTCGAGGACCAAGACTCCAAAACTATAGACATCAGATTTCATTGAGAATTGGCCATGCATCATATACTCCGGAGAAATGTAGCCACTAAGAAGATACACAAGAAACAGAGAGTTAAACCTTGAGTTTACCAGTGCAACTTAAGATTCATAGTCAATAACAGAGGGGGAGAGAGAAGAGTGTTTACTGGGTTCCAACTACCCTTCTGGTATCGGCTCGAGATTGATCCATCTCCAAAATCCTAGCCATTCCAAAATCTGCGACTTTGGGTTTCATTTCAGCATCTAAGAGGATGTTACTAGCTTTAAGGTCACGGTGTATGATTTTGAGAGGCGAATCATAATGAAGATATTGAATTCCTTTGGCAGTCCCAAGAATAATCGCGTACCGTTTGGCCCAATCTAGTTGGCTTTGCATTGTAGGTTCTGCACAAATCACTAGCTATTAGATTAAAAAGTTTCAAAAATGGCTAAACAATAATCACCAGAATCTAAACACAGACCAAACAAGAAATGGTCGAGGCTTTTGTTGGGAACAAACTCGTAGACTAGTATCTTTTCGCCTCCTTCCATACAAAACCCGAGAACGCTAACCAAATTTCTGTGCTGAAGCTTTGACACCAGACTAGTCTCATTCTCGAACTCTTGCACACCTTGTGCTGATTCTGTTGACAGCCTCTTCACCGCAATTTCTGACCCGTCTTGAAGCACACCCTACAAAATATAAGAGTACACATAAATTAGATCATATCACCTATGTTGTTTAGTGCACTCACTAAGTTTCAAGAGAAATAACAAATCTGGAAGTTGACAAAGTTATACTTTGAAAACTTCTCCGAACCCCCCTTGACCGAGCATGTTGCTCTTCGAAAATGTACATGTTGCAGCTTCAATTGTCTTGAGATCGTATTGCAGTGAATTTTTAATTGAAATTTCATCTGCAACACGGAAGCGTCTAATTACTCCTTGCAAGATAGAAGAACACAAACAAATCTAAACCGCAATGATATTTCTTTGTATAATCACTAAAACTTTTGCAGTCACCTACCAGTGCATTTTACAATTCCTATCCAATAAGCATTGGCTAGCTAATAAAACGCAATGGAACTGAATAAACTATTCCTATTCAAAATCCCTTGACCCAGCCTCAAATTGCATATCTGATTAAACACAACTTTTGGAGAAAGAAAAATGAAATGACAAGTAAAACACGAATCAACTCACTTGGAGGATGAGTTTTTCTCCTCCTGCAAACAAGGACTGCGACTACGGCAGTCAGTACAGAGACGAAAACTCCGGTGGAAACAACAATCACAGCAATCATTCCCACTGAGATATTTTCTGGGCGCTTTGGGCAATCTAGAATCAAAGAGAATAGTTTACAATAAGTAATATGTATCATCCAGTGAGTGAATCTGTTTCCAACCTTTTTTAAATCTTTGGCCAGCACTTAGAAGAATGAAACATTTCAGCAAGCTCTTACAATCATAGTATAGTAGTTGAAGAAATTACCTTTGTCATCTGGAGGTGCCAACTTAAAAGATCCATTGAAGGGGTAGATATCCCACCGGAAACAGCAGCTTGGCAATGCAACAATACCTCCTTGGCTCTTAAGGTTGGCATATTTCTCAACAGAAACGTCCAGACATTTGAGACATTCCCCATCATTTAGATCAGGAGTGCATACCATTAGTGCATGTATAGTCTGGAAAGTTGTCAGGTTTGCTACATTAGTTGCATAATATTTACCACTCGACAATGATGCGTCATGCGGCGGCGAGGATGCTTCAGATACCAGACCCTTCGTTAGACCCTCCCATATTTTATAGAAATATGTCCCATTTGATTTGATATCCATAGAATTGAGCTCCATGTAAGATGGGTGGGTATCAACCTTATCGAAAAACGACAGGTTAGAGTAACGAGCAAAACAGAGTGTCTTATGAGGTGTCCATGTGAACGCCGCAATTTGGTCAGGACAATTCTCTATAAGTTGGTAGGCCGCGACCTTGATACAATCGGAGCAAACAGTCGGCTCTGTCCCATCGATGCACATCCCCGCTGCATACACTTGGTCAGGACCTTGGCCGATTGAATTACGGTAGAAGCCGCTGTTATTCTTCACGTTAGAAACAAGAGATAAGAGGACTTTCTCACGGTTAGTATTATAATTACCCGTGGGATCAAAAACCCCATTCTCAATGCATAGTTGTGAAGAAACAACACCTATTATGGTTATGAGGGTAAACCAGAAGATCAATAAGGAAATATTTTTGGCCATTTTCATGGTTATTACCAATGTGTTTGGGTGTTGTATATGCATATCTCTACATTTTGTATCAGTTTAATAGCAATTGAGTTCTCTCTGCAAGTTGCCAAACTTAAACGTCCATGGCATTATAAAAACCAGAGTCAAAGAATAGACAAAATCAGAGAGCCAATCATTGCAAACAACTGATGTGTTTTATGTTCATAAAAACAATGTTGAAGTTTCCAAATATGTTCATGATGTGAGATGCACTCAGACTCTACAATGTTTGTTGAATGAATCTCCTAAACTTTAACACAACGATGCAGACTGATAGAGAGAGAGAGAGAGAGAGAGAGAGAGAGAGAGAGAGAGAGAGAGAGAGAGAGAGAGAGAGAGAGAGAGAGGACCACATAAGTTATAGCATTTGTTTCGTTAAAAAGGAAAGTCTCCAACTTTTAGTCCAATCAATGATTCAATCTAGCCAATAGCTTTACACAGTTATAATATTTTGACACCTTCAATAGCTTTCTAATTACTTTCTCAGCGCAAGCAAGCAGTAATACAAAACTCATTTTGACCTTAGGCAATGAGGCACTGTTGACAAATCATCCAACTTGAATATAGAAACAATATCATTCATTGGCATTCACTTTTTCAAACCTTTAAGTGAATAGATCTAAAAACAGTTGACATAGACTACATCTTGAATCTTTTAGCCACTTATGCCTAAATCCTAAGCAGAGAATAAACAAATAATGTGTAAAGCCAGAATGGACTAGACTGAGTAAGGATTTAAAGATTGACCTGTTTCCAAGCACTGGACCAAGAAAATCTGGGAAGGTAGAGTGATAGTGTTTTGTCCATGAAGTGTCTGATAGGTTATTACAGAACACAACTGCGCAAATGTCTGATTAGGACCTGTAATAACCCATCAGCCACCTCCTGGATACAATCTCAACACAACTGCGATTTAGCTCCTGTGATACACAATCTAAGCATCATGATCCGTAAAAATGGAAACAACAACAGAGAGGAGTAAACCCTAATTCCCATGAATTCTCGTCTCGCCTCAACATTGAGAAATTCGTAAAAAAATTTCTTGGAAACTGAAACAAATTGAGATCGGAAAGCGAAAGCAGAGAAGAAGAAGAAGACAAGGCAAGATTTAATTATCGGTTCGGTTTAATACATAACCGGTTTTGATTATAAAATAGCTTCGATTTGGATTTTGGGGTTTTTATACAGCACAGTTTAGTAGATAACCGGTTTTAGCTATACACAAACCAAATTACTCTGTTTTCATATTATACACGCAAGATAGTACTAAAAAGAAGCATTTTCAACGAGGTTCCAAATCTGTAATCGACACATCATTGATAGAACAAGAAACCGGTTTTACAAACGATGTGGACTCCTCGGTTTCTGAATCTCGATCGCGGCTACTTTGGACGAAGAATCCAGGCGATCGAGGCATCTGTAATGTCATTCTGTTACTAGTGAGCAGCAAAATGATTGTAGACATCATTGGACGATCATCAGGATCTTCTTGAACATATAAAAGCGCGATATGAATGCATCTAGTAACTTCATCGCTACGATAATTCTCTCCGAAAGTCGGGTCTAAGAGTTCTAAAGCCGTACCATTTCTCCATAATCTCCAAGCCTAACATTAATATATCAATATATCAATAACCATTCCATAATCTTTGATCAAACCGGTAAAGAAACCAAAAAAAAAAATATACTCACATGAGTGACCAAATTTCCAGTAGACCCATCTGTTTGGTTAAAGCTACTATTCATTTTGCCACTTATGATCTCAAGAACCAAAACTCCAAAGCTATAGACATCGGACTTCATGGAGAATTGACCGTACATCGCATACTCGGGAGCCATGTAACCGCTAGAGACAAAAAAAGCCACAACAAGAACTGAGTTTACATTTTATCCAAATTTTTTTTATCAAAGTAACAACGTTGACTTACAAGGTTCCAGCTATCTTGCTAGTATTGGCTCTGGTTTGCTCTATCCCGAATATCCTCGCCATACCAAAATCCGCAATTTTCGGATTCATTTCATCGTCGAGAAGATATTACTCGCTTTAAGATCACGGTGTATGATTGTAAGCCGCGAATCTTGATGAAGATAGAGAATCCCTCGAGCAATCCCTCCGATGATACTGTACCGTCTTGTCCAATCCAGCTGATTTTGCTTCGTGGGGTCTACTCATTCGACATGCAATTAACAAAATAAATAAATAAACGTGTTTCAAGAATTTTAAAAGAATTAGAAAACGTACCAAAGATGAAAAAATCTAGACTCTTGTTGGGAACAAACTCGTAGACAAGTATTTGTTCATCTCCTTCCAAGCAAAATCCAAGAAGCCTAACAAGATTCCTATGTTGAAGCTTTGCCACAACCATAACCTCGTTCTTAAACTCTTGTGTGCCTTGTCCCGAATTTCTCGATAGCCGCTTCACTGCAACATCGGTTCCATTTACTAACGTTCCCTACATATATTACATATAAATAGCTTCTTAGTTCTTAGCTTTCCTAGCAAATCAATTAGTGTTATATATATAAACCTTGTAAACTTCACCAAATCCACCTAGACCAACTTTGTTAATCTCCGCAAATTTATCAGTCGCGGCTTCGATTGTCTTAAAATCAAATTGTAGTGATTTTGGACCGGTGATATCATCATCAGCTGCAGCAATAGATATGTAGTGTTATGACATATCCTCTGTTCTCAAAACGGTAAAGTAAGACTACTTAAAATAAATAGAAACTTACTTTCAAGTTTAACAGTTTTGTTTGATTGTCTCTTCTTCCAAAAAGCTAGTCCTAAAACGAGTAAACCCGCGAATCCAGCCGCAGAAACAACAATCGCCACGATCTTTCCCGTAGAAATCTTTTTACCATCCGGAGGAGGAGAAGCAGGAGGAAGCGGTGCGGTTTGAGATCCTTGAGGAGCTTGAGGTCTTTGAGGAGGTTGTGTTGTTATGTTATCGAAAGCCCGGAGATACGGATAAAGATCCCATCGGAAAACGCAAGCCGGCCTACGAACAGTTCCTCCTATGTTCATACCGCAACACCCCTTGTAGTCAAGGACATTTCTTTGAAGACAAGTATCACAATCCGCTGAAGTAATTCCCGGGATACATTTTTTTTTTTTTTGAATTATATGTTAAATTAATCCAAAAAGAAATCGTTTGTTACATCTTGTGCTTCTTTTTGTTGAATTTATAAAAAGAAATTTTTACAATCTATAATGAAGTAGCAAACCACATTTGAAGACTCTCATCGTATTTCCGATCCCCTCGTATCGAGACGAGTTTGTTCCTCACTTGTTTATCGATGAATTTGGCTACGAGTTTGGGAAGAGTTGGCATCTCACCATGTCTTCGTGCGTTTCGTTCTCTCCAAATAGTGTGGATCGATATTTGGAAGACACATCGAAATAAAAACCTTTGGACCCGAGAGAGACTCGTATCTATTAAGTAGTTGGTTATTACCTGCCAATCCATTGAGTATCGCGTATTTAGAAACTTCCGCGTTAAGGTGGACCATACTTCAGAAGAAAAACGACATGAGAAAAACAAATGATCTCTTGTCTCCATAATGTCCGAGCACAAAACACAAGTCGAGCTAACTCCGTTATTCCACACGCACATGCGGTCCCCCGTCGATAGACGATTATGCATTGCTAGCCAAGTGCAGAGACTGTATTTTGGCGTTCCATGCGTGAACCAAACCCCCTTAAACCAGAATACTTCAGGTTTTGGCGTACGAATATTATTCCAAGTGTCTTTTGTTTTGAAACGTGCTTTGAATTTGTCTCCTTTGCCTTTCCACTTAACTACATCCGCCAAGCCTGTCACGCGTCGTTGACTATGATTTTGAAGAGCATTTTCTATGTCATTAAGAACTGAGATTCGATGCCATCGCCTTCTTCTTGCACTCCACGCGTCAGCCACCGTAGCATTATGTGGTATGCCCATATCAATGATACCTCTAGGTCCGACAATGTCAAATAAACAACCCATTTCCGACCACTTATCATGCCAAAAGGAGGTGGTTTCTCCACTTTTTAATTCAACACAACAAAATTCTTTCGCTTTTGGTCTGTACTTGAGAAGCTTATGCCACATCCATGAGCCCTTGTTAGGTCTCGCCGTTACGGACCAGAAAGATTCAGACTTAAGCAAATTTATAGTAATCCATTTTACCCATAGTGACTCTTTATGTGAAACTATTCTCCAAATCAGTTTCAAACAAGACACCTCATTTGCTTCCTTAAGAGAACGTAACCCCAATCCTCCTTCTGGTTTCGGCTTACATACATCTTCCCATGCTATTTTAACTTTTCTTGGATTTAATTCCGTCCCTGACCAGAGAAAAGCCGAGCAAATTTTATCAATCTCTCGAATACACTCACGAGGAAGTCTAAAAGCCGCCATCCAAAAGTTACAAATACTCCATAACACCGAGCTAATTAGACACAATCTTCCTGCATAAGAGAGAAATCTCGATGTCCATGTACAAATACGGTTTCTCACTTGTTCAATAAGCGGACAATAGTCGCTAACCGTCATGCATTTAGTAACCAAAGGAAGACCTAAATATCTCGCTGGGAGAGTTCCCACTGCAAATGGAAACTGATTTATCATCTCTTGACGAACTCCTTCTGAAACTCCTGCAAGATACATTGTAGATTTCTCTATACTTATTTTTAAGCCCGAGATTTTTGCGAACTCATCAAATACCTTGACGATACCTTCCACTGATCGCACTTTACCATCCGTAAGTACCATAATATCATCTGCAAAACTTAGGTGAGTTAGATTTGTGGTCTTGCATCCAGGTTGGTAGCCAAATCGTCTATCCGTTGCCGCTCGATCAAGAAGTTTTGACAACACATCCATGCTTATGACAAATAAATATGGAGACAAAGAACATCCCTGTCGTAACCCTCTTGCACTCTGGAAATACCCCGCTAGTTCTCCATTTACTTGCATCGAAAAAGATGCATATGTTATACACACAGAAATCCAATGGATGAAACCTGGAGGAAAGTTCATAGCCGAGAGCGTGTTTAGAATAAACTGTCATTGGACGGAGTCAAAAGCTTTGGAAATATCAATTTTTATAGCACATCTCGCTGTGTTTGATTCCTTGTGATAGTCCTTTACCAGCTCTGTAGCAAGTAACATGTTTTCAATAAGTAATCGATCTTGCACAAAAGCCGATTGGTTAGCCGCGATAAACTTGGGCAGAATCCCCTTCAAGCGATTAGCGATCAGCTTTGATATGACTTTGTAAATCACATTACAACATGAAATGGGTCGATAATCCTTCATCTCCACCGCCTCTGTTTTTTTGGGAATAAGTGCTAGAATGGTAGAATTAATACCTTTCGGTAAGAAACCAGTCGCAAAAAATGATTGGATTGAAATTATAAATTCTGAACCAATAATCTCCCATACTGATTTATAAAACTCTATCGTGAAGCCATCCGGTCCCGGCGATTTGTCACTTGGCATTGAAAATAATACCTTCTTTATTTCCTCTGCCGTTACTTCTCGCATTAACATTCTCTGGTCCTCTTCCGAGCAACGAAACAGTAATAGATCCTGTAGACTTTCCACGGTAATTCCCTCAAAACCCTCCGGTGTTAGTTGTAAAAATTCTCGAAAGAATCGTTCCGCCTCTGTTTTTATCGCAATCCCACTCTTAGCCATTGTACCGTTGGAGCAACGTATTTCACGAATCATATTTCTTACCTCTCTCGTTGTTATTGCTCTGTGATAGGTCTTGTTGTTTTTGTCGCCAACTTTTAGCCAGTGAAGCTTTGACTTTTGTTTCAGATATTTCTCCTCTAATCCGGATACAAAGTCCCATCGCTTATATGCTAGTTTCTCCTCCTCCATAGCCTGCGGCGATGGATTCAACAAATTAGCCTCTTGCTTATCACAAAGATCTTTGTAAGCTTCTTTAGCTTTTCGCTCTAGATTTCCCAACTTTTCCTTTGCCAGCTTGCGAATTAACAGCTTAAGTAACTTAAGCTTCTTTGAGAAGCGAAAAAGAGATGAGGTTGACTGAAAAATATTTTCTGTTTGCTTCCAGTACCCGTCCACCATCGGTCTAAACTCTTTCAACTCTGTAATTACGTTTACAAACTTAAAAGGTTTGCGTGGACGTTTAATTTCATTGGTAAGATGAATACGACACCGGAGATGATCAGAGCATCCTCCCGCTTCAAAAACATTATACGATTGAAGAAAATCTTGCCGCCATCGGTCATTCACTAGAACTCGATCCAACTTTTTGGAAACTAGATCATTCTCCTGCCTATTGCACCAGGTAAATAACGGACCATGATATGCCATATCGGTAAGAGAACAATAATTCACCACATTTTGAAAGTCCCTCATGCCCGAAGTAGTTACAGGAGAACTTTCAACATTCGAATGTTCCTCCATCTCCAAAGTCTCATTAAAATCCCCAAAAATCATCCAAGAGTTATTGCGGATGATTGGTGAATCTTGATGGTTTATCAAATCTCGCCATAACTCCTTACGCTCCCCCATTGTATTCAAAGCATAAACGAATGAACAAAAAAACTCCTCTTCCCTATCCTCCATCTTCACTGAACACGTTATGAGTTGATTACTTTTGAAGAAAGGCGTAACTCTTACGTTATTCCTCCACACCACCCAAATCCGACCAAGTCGATTATACTCATAGTTTGATAGAAAAGACCAGCCCTCAAAAACTGAAGATGCAATTCTCTCGGCTTTGTTTTCCTTTACTCTTGTTTCTACTAAACCTCCAAATTGAAAATCACTCGTTTTTATCCAATCTCGGACAACTAAATGTTTATTAGGTTGGTTGAAACCTCGAATATTCCAGAAGAAACCTGACATCAATTATTTCGGCGGGTAGTCACCTTTTTTATCAAAGTACTAGGATTAACATCCATAGGCTTCGATGAAGTTGAGTCCCTCAGGAATTTATGATTGTTTTTTGAGTCTCTAGGTAAAGATTGTCGAATGGGAAACACCTTCTCCTTCTGATTTGCATCATTTGAGATATCCTTTCCCATTAAACTACTTCCCTGATCCAGACTTATATTTTTTTCTTGGCTCTCAATGACTTCTTTGTGATGATCCTCCTCATCCAAATCAGCTTTGTTCCTTTCCCCTGTTTCGGCAACCTGCTCTATTATTGTCTCTGTTTTGGTTTCATCTGTGTCTCCCTCTTTGTCTTCTTCACTTAATACCGAGAATCTCGAATGAGACAAAATTGAAACTTGCTCAAACGTTCGTTCCTGTTTATTTTTTCCGGGGCTGCGTCCCACACGAACTGGTGTAGTCCATTCACCTTCCTCCCTTTCAATAGTAGTCATAGATGTGGTTTGAATTTGTTCTGAGTTTTTTGTAGTCTCCATAGCTACATCAGTCACCTTTTCAACTTCCTTAGTTGCAACTTTCTCTGATTCCACATTTTCATCAATCACATTTCCATGTGTAGATGGACCCGGAGGTTTAACAGTTTCCTGCACTACGTTTTTAGTTCCATTGACTCGGCATACCGATGATAGGTGTCCCCATTGACCACATGTAATACACCTAATGGGCAACCCAGGATAATAGAATTCAACCCTTGCTTCTTTACCATCTGGGGTATTGAATTGTACGACCTTAGGTAACTCCTTCGAGAGGTCGACTTTTACCAACATCTTTGCCACCTTAAAATCCACACACTTAGCCGTTTCTGGATGCATCTTCTCCGGTACCCCTACTGCACTCGTCACGAAGCTAAGTCCCTTCCAAGAAAACATATTCATAGGCACTTTCTTTAGGTGAACCCAAATTGGAACTGATTTAACTTCCAAGGCCGTGTCTTCTTCGAGTGGAGACCATGGTGATATGTGCACCGGAATCTCAGCAAGATTCCACATACACCTTTTTATAACCCTATTTCGGATAACTGGATTACTAATCCTGAACTTCATTGTTGTAGAATTGATAACGATAACTTCGATCATTTGAGCTTTATCCCCCAATGCCCAAATCTTATTGACTATAGCATGAACCTTAGCCACATGAGGAGCCGTAGCCAAAAACTTTCCTATCACAAAATCCTCCCAAAGTGGAGATGAATCTGTGAACACTTCTTCCGGAACCTGAACTGAATCAATACCATCCTGAACTAGAACCTGCAAATCATACTTTTTAAGCGATTTCTTTGATTGAACGATTTTCGACCATGACTGTGAAGCAGCCACAACCGGACGAGGAGACTGTGTTTCCGGACCGTGTAAGACCTCCGGCATTATCCTCTCCTCCATCAGGAGGCAAGATGATGACGGCGGCGGACTACCTTGAAGGGGATGGAAGAGAAACCCTAATCACCTTCAAAATCACCCTCAGAGCCAAATTTGGTAAGTTTTATCTTGACATCAGTTGGATCCAAGATACATTGCATCAACGCGTAAAACCTCTGAAAACCTGGCGTCGGAAGTGATACATTAGCCGCGTAATGCCTACGTGCGGGCAACCCGGGAGTTGAAAACGAAGCCGCGGCTCGCATATCTTTCATGAAATCATCCCACATGCTGATAAACTCTGTAACGTTTTCTGTGATAACTCCAGTGTTATATTCTGCTGTGTACGGCGTTAAATCCATATCATCGAAAAACGAGCGGTTCGAGTAACGAACGAAACAGAGCGTTTTGTCGGCTCTCCAGTCGAATGAGTCGGTCTGGTTCGGACAGTTTTGTAGTAAACCGGTAGAAGCGGGTTGGATACAATCAGAGCAGATCTTTGGATCAGTCCCTGGGATGCAAAGACCTAAGGCATAGATCCTTCCAAGGCCTTCACCGACCGAAACATTATAGTAGCCGTCTCGAGAACTGACATTCGAAGCAAGAGTTGAGAAAACGAGACGACGGTTTGTATCGTAAGTACCGTTTGGTCTGAAAAACAGTGAGTCCCCACATTTTTGGGCAGAGACTAAGCCAAAGCTAAGGACTAGGAAAAAACAGAGGATTGAAAAGAGATTATTGTTCAGATGCATCTTTGCTTATGTTGCTTGGATACTTGTTTCATTACTTTGTAACATAAGTCTATATAGAAACTAGTTTGATTTCACTGTAACATTTTTGAGCGTTGATCTCGTCAAAAATGTTTTCTTGTTTAATTTCTTAAGTAGTTGAGTCAAGCATTTAAGATACAAGTCAACTGGATAAATGTTTGGAATATTTTGTTTTCATAATTTATAAAACGCGTTAAATAAATGATGAAAGTGAGGATGCATTATTTATTTGATAAATTTGGTGAAATATAATTACTTTCTGATATGATATATAGTATCAAAGAAATTATGCATCAAAATTTGTGTTTATAAATTTTGGTGAAATATCATAACCTATAGTATCATTTCTTTTAGTCATGCATGATTTTGTTTTCATAATTTGTGTTTCTGATATGTCATCAAACCCCTCGTGTACGATATACAAGATGACACTAGGTTTACCCATTTTAGATCGGGTAACCTAATCCTACCCATTGTGTTTCTAATAACCTGCGCATGCAGCAGACTATTATGAGGCGCGAAAGTCACACACATTTAATGCGAAAGTTGGAAAGTCACATACAAAGGGCCATCTGCCGTTATTTCGGGCGGGCACGCATCATCCACAGAAACAATCGCATCGTACCAAAAAGAAATGTGTTATTGTGATTGTGACACAAAGACCAATTCAAATTTTCCAACGAATGCAAACAATCCCGGAAATTATGAAAAACAAAAAGGAGCACAAAATTTGCAATCTATGCTTGATGTGACATAATGCAATGTGTACAGTAGGTGTCAGTGTGCATTATTACGGTTTACTCCTTCTCTCTCCTACAACATGGTTTTTTTTTTCTCCGTTCTTCATCAACAAAAGTTTATCAGTCCAGAATCAAGCTAAAAATAGAGACAAATTCTTGAAAAAAATTTCGATCACAACAGCGATCGAACTTTTTAATTAAAAGAGAAAAAATGATCCACAAAATCATCAAACTCGTTGAAAGTTAAATCCAACTCAGTAAGTCGATTGTCTCGTGCTGAGTCGTCATCTCTCGAGTCGTGGAGGAGAAAATCCCTATCTAGATAGTTAACATATCTGTTATAGTTATAAGATTTTACGGATATATATATTATATTAACAAGTTAATAATACAGATACATGTATACATAAGTAAGTAACACGTTACAAATTTTCGTAACAAGGTAATATATTTATTGTACCAAATACATAAATAGATTTATCGGTAACGTTATATTTAACATGCAAACTGGATTATTACATAGTATTTTTTATTTAATAGATTTATATCATTCAAACAAAAATATGATAATCAATTAAAATTGTGTGATAATGATTTATTTAACATGATACAAATACATATAACTTGTTATTAAAATATTTATCATGTTAAATTTTTGTTTTCCCTGTAAACTATACTACTAATATTTTATTTTACAGAACAACTATAATATTAACTGATAATTTTCAATTTACTATCTTGTATGAGCGTAAACCTTTTTCTCCTAGTTAGAACTTATCAGTGGTAATATTTAGCTTAACCGTGCTACGCATAAAAGTAGATCGTTATTAAAATATGTATTGTGCTAAAAGAATATTTGACAATGTTAAAACTTTATTTACCTAACAATTACAATGTTTACTAGGATACATTTTTGGCAAACTAAAATGAAGAGAAAAAAGATTCGATCTGCATAAATCAACCCAACTTTGAGACACTAATCAAGCAAGGTAAGATCACGATTAAAAATTCAGGAAAAATGCAAGAAATCCACGACTACTTAGCATATATCTTCGAGCCTTGTGTGAATCCATTCGTCTAACTGGATTTATAACTCCGCCGTCGTAAATGGATCTTCACCACCACCGTTCTGAGACTGCTCAATCCGATCCGTATCCGTAACCGTAAAGACGAACCGGATCCCGACCCAGATAATCAGATCTCACCTTCTTCTCCCGGGTCAGAACTCAACAACTCGGATTCCTTGAGTCCGACTCAGTCGGAGGTCATTGGGTTAACTCGGTCTCTCTCTCTCTCGAGTTATTACTTCGACGAAAATCTCCGGGGCTCACGTTTCCGTCTCGGGTCGGGCGAATAATATCCTCAAAGGTGAGGATTCGCCGGGAAAGAAACGGATCGAGGAACCACAATTAAAATCTTCTTCTCTTCGTTCTTCTTCGATATAATCGTCACAGAGAAACTTATAAATCAAAATAACATGTTTCTCTGTCTCTTTCACCGATTCATTTTTTATGGTTTCGGTGTGAGAACAATGTACGAGACAAGAGAGGAGAGAGAGAGAGGAAAGAGGAACACATGTGAGGGAGAGATGACGAACAAAGATGAGGAATATAGATAAGGGTAGGGTTATAATTGGAATATTTTTGTTTGTAAAGTGGACAAAACAGTTTTTTGTCATTGAGCTAATTATGGTGTGTTTCTTTGTTTGTCACTCTAATTTCTCTAGAAAATATTGGAGAATTTATGTTTATACACGTTTTCTACTCTTCTTTAAAATTTGGGAAGTTTACTAGAATAACCTTCAAAAGTTGGAAATTTACTAAAATGACTCTCAAAAGTTTTAATTACGTTTTTTAGAATTTCGGACCGTTTTACCCCTATTTCTTTGATAACAAAAAAACGTATTTACGAGACTGCCATTAATGAATCTGAAATTTTAGCCGGGAAAAGTTCCCGCCTAAAAAAATAAGTCTACCGTTCCGTTACGGTAGATTTATTTATGAACGGTAGACTTATTTTTTGAACGGTAGACTTATTTTTTGAACGGTAGATTTTTTTACGAGCGGTAGACTTATTGTATCCACTTAGTGGTAGATTTATTTCCGAATGGTAGATTTATTGTTTTCAATGGTAGATTTATTTTGGAGCAGTAGACTTATTTCCGTAGAATGGTAGATTTATTTTCTTTGATGGTAGAGTTAATTTGGCGTGGTAGATTTAATTTCGTGATCGGTAGACTTGTTGATGTAGTGGTAGATTTATTATAGTTGATGTAGTGGTAGATTTGTTATAATGGTGGTAGAGTTGTTTTGAGTGGTAGATTTATTGTATTTGACGGTAGACTTATACAATCTTTTCTCAGTTTACTAGACACACCGTACTAAAACCAGAGGTAGATTTGTTTTCTTTTCTAACGTTACGGTAGATTTATTTTTCGGATGGTAGATTTGTTTTTCGGATGGTAGATTTGTTTTTCGGATGGTAGATTTGTTTTCTTTTTAAACGTTGCGGTAGATTTGTTGATTGTGATGGTAGACTTATTATCCGACGATGGTTATTTGACTTGTTATGGTAGACTTATTACATAGTTGTTATGGTAGATTTGTTTTCTTTTTCAACGTTACGGTAGATTTGTTTTTTGGATGATATATTTGTTTTTTTTAACGTTACGGTAGATTTATTAGCTTGTTTATTATGACGGTAGACTTATTATCCGACGAAGCTTGTCATATAGTTGTGGTAGACTTGTTATCCAACGAAGCTAGTCATATAGTTATGGTAGACTTATTATCCAACGAAGCTTGTCATATAGTTTTGGTAGACTTATTATACGACGAAGTTTGTCATATAGTTGTGGTAGACTTGTTATCTAACTTAGGTTCTTTAAACAACAATGTAGTGGTAGACTTGTTATCTAACTTAGGTTATTCAAACAACAAAGTTATGGTAGACTTGTTATCTGACCTAGGTTCTTCAAACAACAATATTGTGGTAGACTTGTTCTCTGACTTAAGTTATTCAAATAACACTGTGGTGGTAAACTTATTATATGACTTAGTTTCTTTGGATAAAAGGTGCATTGGAGACTGAGATGGAGCGGTATCAGTCTAAGAAAGAATATGAGTGTTCTAATTGTCGTCAATATGATAATAATCGCACCATTAGTGAAGCTTAAATATGTGTATTATTATTATGTATGTCTTTTTTGTTTTTAATTTTAACTTGTTTTCTGTTTTAATGTTACGGTAATTGATGTTAACGATATTTGGAAACAAATTATATAAAGAGCAAATTTTTAGAGTATATAAATTATGTCAATTCATTACATTGAACATAGAATAAATCTACCAGCAAAAGAAAACAAATCTACCATCAAACTATAATAAATCTACCATCAAAGAAAAAAAAATCTATCATACCATTGAAAAAAAAAAAAATCTACCATTACAGAACAATATATCTACCATGACAAGACAGATTCATGACCTCCGTCTCTTTCGCCACCACCTCTGAAGCCTCCATGTCCACCAGAATAAATCTACCATCAAAGAAAAATAAATCTACCATCAAAGAAAAATAAATCTACCATACCATTGAACAGAGAATAAATCTACCATCAAAGAAAAATAAATCTACCATCAAAGAAAAACTACCATACCATTGACAGAGAATAAATCTACCATCAAAGAAAAATAAATCTACCATCGAGAACAAGAACTCATAAATCGAATCGAAACCTACCATCAAGAACATGGAGACGGAATTGTAATTACATGTTATTGTAATTACCGGTTTTTGTCTTTTTTGCTTCATCTTCTCCGGCAATTACCGCCGCAATCGGTCGTTGGAGCTCGCTTTTGTCTTTGCGGCGTCACCGGAATCAAAGGAAAATAAATCTGCCATCAAAGAAAAATAAATCTACCATCAAAGAAAAATAAATCTACCATCAAGGAAAAATAAATCTACCATACCATTGAACAAAGAATAAATCTACCATAAAAAAAAAAATCTACCATAAAAAAATAAATCTACCATCAAAGAAAAACTACCATACCATTGACAGAGAATAAATCTACCATCAAAGAAAAATAAATCTACCATCCAGAACAAGAACCCATAAATCGAATCGAAACCTACCATCAAGAACATGAAGACGGAATTGTAATTACATGTTATTGTAATTACCGGGTTTTGTCTTTTTTGTTTTATCTTCTCCGACAATTACCGCCGGAATCGGTCGTCGGAGCTCGCTTTTGTCTTCGCGGCGTCACCGGAATCAAAGGAAAATAAATCTGTCATCAAAGAAAAATAAATCTACCATCAAAGAAAAATAAATCTACCATACCATTGAACAGAGAATAAATCTACCATCAAAGAAAAATAAATCTACCATCAAAGAAAAACTACCATACCATTGACAGAGAATAAATCTACTATCAAAGAAAAATAAATCTACCATCAAGAACAAGAACCCATAAATCGAATCGAAACCTACCATCAAGAACATGAAGACGGAATTGTAATTACATGTTACTGTAATTACCGGGTTTTGTTTTTTTTTGCTTCATCTTCTCTGGCAATTACCGCCGGAATCGGTCGTCGGAGCACGCTTTTGTCTTCGCGGCGTCACCGGAATCAAAGGAAAATAAATCTGCCATCAAAGAAAAATAAATCTACCATCAAAGAAAAACAAATCTACCATCAAAGAAAAATAAATCTACCACCAAAGATTTTTACAAAACTCTCTCTACCACCGAAACGAAACCGGAATTGTCAATTACATGTTGTAGAATGCACCGAAACTTTCTAAAAGTGCACAAGAACAAGAACAAACCCGAAAATCGAACACCAATAAACCCGGAAATCGAACAAGAACAAATCTACCATCAAAGAAAAACAAATCTACCGTCAAAGAAAAGTAAATCTACCGTCAAAGAAAAATAAATCTACCATCAAAGATTTTTACAAAACTCTCTCTACCACCGAAAAGAAACCGGAATTGTCAATTACATGTTGTAGAATGCACCGAAACTTTCTAAAAGTGCACAAGAACTTGAACAAACCCAGAAATCAAACACGAACAAACCCGGAAATCGAACACGAACACACCCGTAAATCGAACAAGACAAATGGAAGAAAAGAGAAAGGAAGAAAAAAGAAGTTAAGAGAATCCGGAAACTTACCGTTGGAGTCGCCGGAGAAGACGAGGAAGATCGCCAGAGAAGTCGTGGTCGCCGGAGAAGTCGCGGTTTCGAAGAGGAGAGAAGTCACGTGAAGAGAAAAGAGGAAAGAGATTTTTGGTTTTTTTTTTTTTTGAAACCCTAATTTTTTTTTTGTAATGGCATTTCTGTAATTATAAAATTACTTCAAGGTTTAAAAGACTTTTCCTACTTCCCCATCTTTGGAGAGTTATTTGAGTAATTAGTCAACTTTTGGAAGTCATTTGAGTAATTATCTCTTAAAATTTTGTCTTTTTCAACTTTGTTAAAAATAGAAAACTAATGAAAATATGTATATGCTTTAAAACCAAAATTGTTTTACAAACCTTATTCCAAAAAAACATTTTACTTATGTTACAGTTGTTTAAATTTTGTTTTCTCTGTATTCAAGAACACTCTCTAGAAGTTGGATGAGTTAGCCTTCTTTCGCAAAGTTGTAGGAGTTTAGGTCATGTCGGATCGGGCTAGCCTAATTGACATATCTAAAAGTAGCTTTCATCTGTGGCTATGCGGCTTATGTAGCACCAGTTTAGTAAATAATGATTTATATACAAAAATCAATTTCCTCTGTTACATTAGAAAAACACAAGAGGATATGGAAGATAGTAATATAATGTTCAACGAGGATCTAAATCTGTAATTGATGCATCATTGATAGAACAAGGAACCGGTTTGCCAAACGAATTTGAGCCTTCAGCTTCTGAATCTCGGTTGTCGCTACTTCGAAAGAAAAATCCAGGCGAACGAGGCACTTGTAAAGTGATTGTGCTACTAGTGAGAAGCAAAATGATTGTAGACATCGTAGGACGATCCTTGGGATCTTCTTGAACACATAAAAGCGCGATATGAATGCATCTAATAACTTCGTCGCTTTGATAATTCTGCCCGAAAGTCGAGTCTAAGAGTTCTAAAGCCAAACCCTTCCTCCATAATCTCCAAGCCTAACATTAATATATGATAAGATCAATACAGAGGTCTAACTCTTTGTTATATTCATAAGGAAACTAAAATTACTCACATGTGTGACCAAATTGACTGATGATCCATCTGTTTGGTAAAAGCTGCTATTCATCTTGCCACCTATGATCTCAAGAACCAAGACTCCAAAACTATAGACATCAGATTTCATGGAGAAACAGCCGTTCATCGCATACTCAGGAGCCATGTAACCACTAGAAAAAGAAAGTGCCACCAAGTTTTGATCTAAACCTTACGAGCAATAGTAAAAAAATCATCGAAGTGGCAACAACTTACAAGGTTCCAGCTATCTTGTTAGTATTAGCTCGGGTTTGTTCCGTCCCAAAAATCCTTGCCATGCCAAAATCCGCTATTTTTGGGTTCATATCGTCATCTAAAAGAATGTTACTTGCTTTGAGATCACGGTGTATGATTGTGAGCCGTGAATCTTGATGAAGATAGAGAATTCCTCGAGCTATCCCTTCGATGATATTGTACCGTCTTGTCCAACCTAGCTGTCGACGCTTTGTAGGATCTGCGCATTTAATATGCAATTAACCAAAAATCTGCCCCAATAATGGATACGGAAACACTGAGAAAATTAAAAGAGACCTGATAGGAAACAGTCAAGGCTTTTGTTGGGAACAAACTCGTAGACAAGTATTTGTTCATCTCCTTCCAAACAAAACCCAAGAAGCCTAACATGATTCCTATGATGAAGCTTAGCAACAACCACAACCTCGTTCTTGAACTCTTGCGTCCCTTGTACCGATATTCTAGATAGCCGCTTCACCGCAACTTCGGTTCCATTTGGAAACGTACCCTACAAAACATACATATGAACTCATCATACCTTGTAACCCATGAATTAGTCAAAATATATTTAGAGCTCACACATACCTTGTAAACTTCACCAAATCCACCTTGACCGACTTTGTTGTTCCCCGCAAATTTATTAGTCGCGGCTTCAATTGTCTTGAAATCAAATTGCAGAGACTGTGGACTTGTAATATCATCATCAGCTGCAAAAATAGATAAGTAGTGTTATAAGAGTATTCTATCCTCTGTTTCTAAAACCGCAAAAGTAATATTTTAAAAACAAAACTAACATTACATGTTGTGGTTTCGGACAGATTTCGCCTTAAAACCTCCAAAACAAAGAAAAGCTAAAAACGCAACTTACTTTCAAGTTTAACTGTTTTGTATGATTGCCTCCTCTTCCAACCAACTAATCCGAAAAAGAAAAGTGCCACAAACAGAACTGCGGAAACAACAATCGCCACGATAACTCCCGTAGAAATAGGTTTTCCACCCGGAGGAGGAGGAGGAGAGCCAAGAACAGGTCTCTGAAGAGACCGCGATGTTATATTATCGAAAACACCGAGAAACGGACGAATATCCCACCGGAAAAAGCAGACCGGCCTCCAAATATTTCCTCCTAATTTCGTACCGCAACAATCCTTAAAGTCGCGGACATTAGCTTGAAGACACGCATCACAATACACCGACGTTATCTCGGGAACACACTGCATCAGTACATAAAATCTCTCGATACCGGGATTTGGTAAGGATACACCAGCCGCGTAATGCCTCCGTGCGGGCGGCCCGGGAGTTGAATAAGAAGCTTCAGCTATCATATCTTGCATGAAACTATCCCACAATCTTGTAAACTCCGTTACGTTTTTGGTAACAACTCCAGTATTAGATTCTTCTGTTTGTGGTCCTAAAGCAATCTGGTCGAAAAACGAGCTGTTCGAGTGCCGAACAAAACAAAGCGTTTTGTCGGCTCTCCAGTTGAATGAGTCGATCTGGTTGGTACAATTCTTTAATAATCTGATAGACGCGGATTGGATACAATCGGAACAGACCTTTGGATTAGTCCCTGGGATGCATAGGCCTAAGACATAGATCCTTCCAGGGCCTTCACCGACCGAAACGGTGTAATAGCCATCTCGAGAACTCACGTTGGAAGCAAGAGTTGAGAGAATTAAACGACGGTTTGTATCGTAAGGACCGTTGAGTCTGAAAACCATATTATTATCTCCGCATTTTTGCGCGTAGCTGACGCTAAAGATGAAGATAAAACAGAGGATTGGTAAGAGATTTTTCGAGCACATTTTTTATTTTTTTTATAGATTGGAATCAGATTCTTTAGAATATGAAATCTATATAGATTTTGATTTGATTTCACTGTAATGTAACATTTTGGGAGTGTTGATTCCGTCAAAACATTATGCTTGTTTAGAATTTTCATAAGTAGTTGAGTCAAGCATTTAATACATAAGTCAACGTTTGTTTGTTTTTGTTACGTAATTTATAAAGCGCGTTAAGTAAATGATGAAAATGATCCATTATTTGGTGAAACAATTATGTTTTCAATTTTTCATCAATATATAAATAATGGAAAGTGCCGGCCCTGAGTAGAGGCTGGTGAAGCACCTGCCTGGGGCCGGCAGAGATTTTATGTATTTTAAGGGCCAATTGACTTACATAAATCTGCAATAGACCTAGTGGTAACAGTTCTTCCTTTGAAAGCAGTATGTCACAAGTTCGAAACTACATAGCTGTGAAAAACACAAAAGGATATAGAAGATAGTCATATCATTGTATAGGGAGGCTAATCGTATAGTAGATGGATTAGCGAACTATGTGTTTACTTTACCGCTCGGTTTTCATACTTCTGCCTTGGTCCCTCATGTGGTTGATTCGATTATGCAGGAGGATATCATTGAGACTACGTACCCAAGACGGGTTCGGTTATTAAAAAAAAAGAAAAAGATAGTAATATCATTGTCATCGAGGTTCTAAATCTGTAATTGTTGCATCATTGATAGAATAAGGAACCGGTTTGCCAAACGATCGAATTGGAAGCTTCGGCTTCTGAATCTCGGTCGCGACTACTTTGTAAGAAAAATCCAGGTGCAAGAGGCATTTGTAATGTGATCGTTGTACTAGTGAGCATCAAGATGATTTTAGACATCATAGGACGATCTTTAGGATCTTCTTGAACACATAAAAGCGCGATATGAATGCATCTGGTGACTTCATGCCTCTGATAATTCTTTCCGAAATCCGGGTCCAAGAGTTCTAAAGCCAAACCTTTTCTCCATAATCTCCAAGCCTAACATTATTATACGGTTTAATCAATAAACAGTCCATAATCTTTTATCATAGTGGTAATTAAGAAAGCAAAAATACTAACATGTGTGACTAAATTAGGAGCAGAATCTGTTTGGTTGAAGCTACTATTTTTCTTGCCACTTATGATCTCAAGAAGCAAGACTCCAAAGCTATAGACATCAGATTTCATGGAGAAGTGACCGGGCATCGCATACTCGGGTGCCATGTAACCGCTAGAGAAAAAAACCGCAAAATGAGACTTTGATTTATAATTATGTGCAGCGAGCAAAAGGTTTCAGTAGAGTGAAAATAACTTACAAGGTTCCAGCTATCTTGTTAGTTTTGGCTCGAGATTGATCCATACCGAAAATCCTTGCCGTGCCAAAATCCGCTATTTTCGGGTTCATATCATCATCCAGAAGAATGTTGCTCGCTTTCAGATCACGGTGTATGATTGTAAGCCGTGAATCTTGATGAAGATAGAGCATCCCTCGGGCAATCCCTCCAATGATATTGTACCGTCTTCTCCAATCTAGCTGCCGACGTTTTGTTTGGTCTGCGCAATTCGATATGAAATTAACAACGAATATAGGTTTCAAGCACAAACACAAAAATATGATCAAGATTATCGGAGACTAGAATACATACCGAAGAGGAAATAATCAAGACTCTTGTTGGGAACAAACTCGTAGACAAGTATTTGTTCTTCTCCTTCCAAGCAGAACCCAAGAAGCCTAACAAGATTCCTATGTTGAAGCTTAGCAACAACCACAACCTCGTTCTTGAACTCTTGCGTCCCTTGTCCTGAATTTCTCGATAGTCGCTTCACAGCAACATCAATTCCATTTGGTAACGTCCCCTACAAATAAACATAGTAATTGCCTCTTAGCTTTCATGAGAAAATCAAGAAGTTGTAGATTTATTAAGAGCGTATATATATACCTTGTAAACTTCACCAAATCCACCTTGACCGACTTTGTTTTTCCCCGAGAATTTATCCGTTGCGGCTTCAATTGTCTTGAAATCAAATTGCAGAGATTGCGGATTTGTAATATCATCACTAGCTGCAACAATAAATGTAAGGTATTATGAAAATTTATATGCATACTCTGTTTCAAAAATGGCAAATGGTAAAATAAGCAACTCACTTTGGCTTTTTAGTGTTTTGAATGATTTTCTTCTCTTCCAAACAACTAATCCTAGAGCAACCAGCACGACGAATATCACCGCGGAAACAACAATCGCCACAATAATTCCTATCGAAATTGTTGTGTCATCTGGAAGAGGAGGTGACGCCGTTGGTTGATTTTCTTCAGAGCTTTGAGGAAGAGGAGGAGGAGGAGGAGGAGGAGGGGCCGTTGTTATGTTATCGAAAGCACCGAGATACGGATAAGGATCAAATCGAAAAAAGCAAACCGGTCTCCTAATACTACCACCTTGCTTCCCACTACAACAACCTTGGTAAGTACGAACATTTGCTTGAAGACAAGCGTGACAATCCACAGAAGAAATCCCCGGAACACACTGCATTAGTGCGTATATTTGCTGAAAACCGGGCAAACTAGCTATATCCGCTGCATAATGTCTGCCTGCGAGCGACCCGGGCTTTGAAGAAGATGCTGAAGATATCATACGAACCATAAGATCCACCCATGTTCTGTTATATACTTCAAAATTTCCAGTAACTTCTAAAGAAAAATACTCTGCTTGATTCGGTTCTAAATCGTTATGTTCGAAAAACGAGCGGTTTGAGTAACGAACGAAACAGAGCGTTTTGTCAGCTCTCCAGTAAAATGACTCGATCTGGTTCGGACAGTTTTGTAGCAAACCTTCGGACGCAGGTTGGATACAATCAGAACAGACATCTGGATCAGTCCCTGGGATACAAAGACCTAAGGCATAGATTCTTTCAGGGCCTGTACCGACCGAAAACGTTGTAGAAGCCGTCTCGAGAACTGACGTTGGAAGCAAGAGTTGAGAGGACTAGACGACGATTTGTATCGTAAGTACCGTTTTGTTTGAAAAACATTGAGTCTCCACATCTTTGTGTAGAGACTAAACCGAAGCTAAGGACTAGGACAAAACAGAGGATTGACAAAAAATTGTTCAGATACATATTCAGAGATTTTACTTTGCTCAGATAGTTGTTGCAGATATTTTGATCTTGAATCTTAAATTAGACAAAATTTTGATTTTACTGTTGGCATTTTGAAAAAGTTGATTTTGTCAAAACAATAAGCGTGTTAAAAAATTTCTTTAGTAGTTGAGTCAAGCATATTGAAGTCAATTCAATAAAATGTTTGTAGTTTATTATAAAACGTTAGATAAATGATGAAAGTGAAAATGGCACGTACACATGGACCAAATACATAGATTATTATTAATACAATCAATAAAAATCGAATCGGATCCTCAACTTTTGTATTCAGAAGCTTAAAAAATACTAGCGTGTAGTTCAAGAAACGTGGTATTAGTTTAGGTTATTTTGCAGAGTACCTAAACAAGAATCTTAACGAGGAGTGACATTAGTGATGGAATCATTATGGATATGAAAATGCGAGCTCAATTAAGAAAATTGTAATACTATGTAATACCCGTCACATTAAAATAAATTTAATTTTTAACTTGTTTACACATAATTTGAAAAAATTGAGTTGCTTGATCTACAAGGAAAGTGTAAAGACTGGTGCTAAACTACATACAGAATCCAGAACCAGAAGCAAGAGAGTTTCAACGAGGAGTGACTGTAGTGATTGGTGCAATATCTATAGAACAAGGTATAGACTTGCTGCTGGATTGGCCCGGCTCAGATCCATTGGTACTGAAGAAAAATCCAGGTGGTCGAGGTAGAGGTAGAGTAATAGAGGTATTAGTAAGCATTTGAAAGATTGTAGACATGGCTGGTCTATCTAAAGGAGTTTCTTGAACACATAATAGTCCGATATGGATGCATCTAATGACTTCATCCTTCTCATAGCTTTCCTTAATCGCAGGATCGATGAGATCTAAGGGTAAATTATTGTTCCAAAGCCTCCAAGCCTACCAAGAAACTTATATTCAGAATTAAACCCTTTAAGGTGTAAGATATTGAGATTTTTATTTGTTTTTTGCTCACATGTGTAACCAAATTGCCACTAGAATCATTCGTCTGATAAAAGCTACTATTCTTCTTACCACAAATAATCTCTAGAATCAATACTCCAAAGCTATAAACATCAGATTTGGTAGAGAATTGGCCAAGTGTCACATACTCTGGAGGCATGTAACCGCTGCAAATTTACACATGAAAATGGTTAAGTTAAACAAGAAGGCTTCATCAAATTTTAAGTAAGGAGAATAGTAGATCGTACTAACAAAGTTCCAACCACTCTTCTTGTCTTGCCTTCAGTTTGGTCCACTCTAAAATTCCTTGCCATTCCGAAATCCGATATTTTCGGGTTCATATCGGCATCTAAAAGAATGTTACTCGCTTTGATATCACGGTGTATGATGGTGAGCCTTGAGTCTTGATGAAGATATAGAATCCCCCGCGTAATCCCTCCATGATGTTGTACCGTCTTGTCCAATCTAACTGATCCTTCTTTGTAGGATCTGCATTAAACTAAGTTCTTAATAAAAAAAATGTTTTAGAAGAACATAAATTAAACCGATAGTAGTGTTATTGTTTATTACCAAAGAGGAAATAATCAAGGCTTTTGTTTGGAACAAACTCGTAAACAAGTATTTGTTCATCTCCTTCCAAGCAAAACCCAAGAAGCCTAACAAGATTCTTGTGTTGAAGCTTAGCCACAATCATGACCTCGGTCTTGAACTCTTGTGTGCCTTGTCCTGAATTTCTCGATAGCCTCTTCACCGCAATTTCTGTCTCATCTGCTAACTTTCCCTAAAAAGATACACATGGAAAGCTTTTATGATAAATTAAGAAGTCATAGATATCTATGGAGCTCATATATATACCTTATAAACTTTACCAAATCCCCCTTGACCTAGCTTGTTATTCCTCGAAAATTTATTCGTTGCTGCTTCAATTGTTGCAAAATTAAATTGTAGAGACTGTGGACATGTCATGTCATCATCAGCTGCAACAATAGAGGTATGTAACAATTATATATATTTAAATATTCTATGTTCCAAAAAAGCAATCTAATCGTTCATTGTGAAGCCTGGGATGAAACTAATATTACATGATGCACTTGATAACTACAAAGAAAAAGAAAAAAAACTCACATGGAGGTTTTAATGCTTTGTAAGATTGTCTTCTCTTCCAAATAAGTAATCCAAAAGCAAGCAACACAACAAATATAACCGCAGAAACAACAATAGCTACTGTAGAAACCGCTTTCCTCTCTGGAGGAGATTCTTGAGGAGGTAATGATGGCTTGTGACCAAAGGCACCAAGATATTCAGAACCATCCCACCGGAAAAAACATACCGGCTTGCGAATGCTTCCTCCTATAAACCCATTGCAGCATTTCTGGTACACACGCAGATTTTCTCGAAGACAGGTTTCACATTCCTTACAGGATATCCCTGGAACACATTGCATCAAGACGTATATACGATCAAAACCTATCCGAGGAGTTGTATCGGCCACGTATCGAGTTAGACTGGCTCTAGTGATCATAAAATTCATGAAAGAGTCCCATATTCTGGTATAGTCTGTAAGGTTCCCTTGAAACATTCCACTATCTAAATCTCCTATTACCAATGTCGGCTCTAGACTGGTCTGGTTGAAAAACGAGCGGTTTGAGTAACGAACTAAACAGAGCGTCTTGTGGGATCTCCAGTCGTATGACTCGGTCTGGTTCGGACAATATTGTAATAAACCGATAGATGCGAGTTGGATGCAATCGGAACAGAGCTTTGGATCAGTCCCTGGGATACATAGACCTAAGGCATAGATTCTTTCAGGCTCTTCACCGACAGAACCGGTGTAGTAGCCGTTTTGAGAACCGACGTTGGAAGCAAGAGTTGAGAGAATGAGACGACGGTTTGTATCGTAAGTACCGTTGGGTCTGAAAAACATTGAGTCCACGCATTTTTGAGCAGACACGTAACCGAAGCTAACGGAGAGGACGAAACAGAGGACTGAAAAGAGATTGTTCAAACGCATATTTCTTGAATATTTTAGATACGTGTTGATAATTGTGGGACTTGATTCTAAATAAGATTAGTTTTTGATTATACTGTAATACTTTAAGAACGTTGAATTCGTAAAAAAAGCATGGATGGCTTGAATTTTTTTTTTTTGTTTGTCACACATGACGCATGGATGGTTTGAATTTTCGTTTAAGTAGTTGAGTCAAGCATATTCAAGTCAATTCGTAAGATGTAAAGATTTAAAAACCATATACGAAATGACAAAAAAGAAATGAAAAACACATGTAAGCCGCCGTAAGTTAAATGATTAACTCGAAATTTTCGTTTGTTAAAAAGTCAAAGCATTATTATCACACAAGCCAACTCATCTAAGAAGATTCTTAGCGCATGTTCAATGGTGACATTTTGGGATCTTATGGGGTGTTCTTATAATATAAAATTATTATAATGGTTGTAAAAGGAAGAAAGAGAGTGTTTTGTGGGATATATTGAGTGTGTGTTTAAATATAAAATTAATAAAAGTTGAATAAAAGGAAGAGAGAGTGTTTAAAAGGGAGAGAGATCTAATATTGAATTTTTTGGAGAGTGCTTAAAAGGAAAAGGAAGAGAGAGTGTTTAAAAGTTGAGTAAAATGATGAAAAAGAAGTATAAAGTTGATTAAAAGGAAGAGAGAGTGTGTGTTTTAATAATTTTATATTATAAGAACACCACATAAGATCCCGTGAAATCTGCATTGAACATGCTCTTAAGAGCATGATTATTGGAAGATTCTTAGAGTAAATATAGTGGGTTGTTAAAATATAAAATTATTAAAATTTGAGTAAAAGGAAGAAAGAGAATGTATTTGTGGGGTGTATTGAAATATAAAATTAATAAAATTTGAGTAAAAAAAGGAGATAGTGGGTGTGCTTAAATATAAAATTAATAAAAGTTGAGTAAAAGAGAGAGAGTTGTTTATTTTAGAACTTTTGAAAAGTGTTTTTGAAAGGAAGAGAGTGTTTAAATATAAAATTAATAAAAATTGAGTAAAAGGATGAAAGAGAATATAAAGTTGAGTAAAAGGAAGAGAAAGTGTGTGTTTTAATAATTTTATATTTTATATTTACTCTAAGAATCTATCGATAATCATGCCCTTAATACGTACATAAAACTATGGGACTATAAATGATGAATAGTTACAATGAGGGAATGAAAATACGAGAACAATTAAGAACATAGAAATATGTAATACCATATCGAACTAAAATAGATTGAATTTTCAACTTCTTTACTCATAATTTGAAAACATGAGTTGCTTGATATACAAGGAAAATTGGTACGGACTATTGCTAAAGAACATACATGATACATAATACACAAGCGAGAGTTTCAACGAGGACTAACTCTAGTGATGGATTCACTGTGTTCTACAGAACAAGGAATAGACTTGCTGCTTGATTGGCCCCGCTCGGAACCATAGGTTAAAGGGTTTAAATTTGGTCCATTCCTGAAGAAAAATCCAGGTGGTCGAGGCAGAGGTAGGGAAATGGATGTATTATTAAGCATTTGAAAGATTGTAGACATGGCTGGTCGATCTTCAGGAGTTTCTTGAACGCATAGCAGTCCGATATGGATGCATCTAATGACTTCTTCCTTCTCATAGCTTTCCTTAATAACAGGATCGATGAGATCTAGTGGTGAATCATTGTTCCAAAGCCTCCAAGCCTACCAAAAAACTCAAATTCATAATCAAAACCCTCACAATAAAAATGGAATATAAATTGAGATTTTTTTAAAAAAACTAAGAGGTTCGAGGACCAGAATATTGAGATTTTTGCTCACATGTGTAACCAAATTGCCACCAGAATCATCCATCTGATAAAAGCTGCTATTCTTCTTGCCACAAACAATCTCTAGAACCAATACTCCAAAGCTATAGACATCTGATTTGGTAGAGAATTGGCCATGTGACACATACTCTGGAGGCATGTAACCACTGCAAATATACACATGGCAATGCTTATGTTCATCATAATCAAAAAGGTTTAATCAAAGTTTAAGTAAGGAGAATAGTAGAGTACTAACAAGGTTCCAACCACTCTTCTTGTCATGTCTTCAGTTTGGTCCACTTTGAAATTCCTAGCCATTCCGAAATCCGCAATTTTAGGGTTCATATCAGCATCTAAAAGAATGTTACTCGCTTTGATGTCACGGTGTATGATGGTGAGCCTTGAGTCTTGATGAAGGTAGAGAATCCCTCGCGTAATCCCTCCTATGATGTTGTATCTTGTTGTCCAATCGAGATGGCTCTTCTTTGTTGGATCTACATTAGACTAAGAATTTTAAGATAATTTTTTTTTAAGAGCATGCATAAATTAAACCTAGTATGTATTGTTATTGTTTATTACCAAAGAGGAAATAATTAAGGCTTTTGTTTGGAACAAACTCATAAACAAGTATTTTTTCATCTCCTTCCAAGCAAAACCCAAGAAGCCTAACAAGATTCTTGTGTTGAAGCTTAGCCACAATCACAACCTCGTTCTTGAACTCTTGAGTGCCTTGTCCTGAATTTCTCGATAGCCTCTTAACCGCAATTTCTGTTTCATCTGGTAACTTTCCCTACAAAGATACAAATGCATAGCTTCTTAGCTTTCATGGCAAATTAAAAATCGTACTATTTGATGTTTAAGGTTTGTGCATACAGATTTTCTATTTGTTTTCAAAACAAAACATGTTTTATCATCAATACCAAAAATATTTAACCAAGTATGCAGAATTCAAACAACGAAAAACAACAAAAACACAATTAATTTTGTATAAAAACTTGAAAACATCAACTAAATTGAAAAAAACAAAATCTCTAAAAATATCAAATAAAATGAAATGGAGAGAGTATATATAGAGCTCATGTACATACCTTGTAAACTTCACCGAATCCGCCTTGGCCTAGCTTGTTTTCCATCGAAAAATTATCTGTTGCCGCTTCAATCGTCGCAAAATCAAATTGCAGAGACTGTGGACTTATCATATCATCATCAGCTACAATAACATATGTATGGTTACTATTTTGCATTCCAAAAATCAATAAGAGAGTACTTAAAAACTAAAAAAGTAACAACTCACTTTGAGGTTTTAATGTTTTGTTTGATTGTCTTCTCTTCCAAATAACTAATCCTAAAGCAACCAACACCAAGAAGACAATCGTGGAAATAACAATTGCAACAATAACTCCCGTAGAAACCGATTTTCCATCCGGTGTAGGAGGAGGAGGAGGAGGAGGAGGAAGCAGCGCGGGTTGAGATCCTTGAGGAGGTAACGATGGCGTGACACTAAAGGCACCAAGATATGGATAAGGATCCCACCGGAAAAAACAAACCGGTTTACGAACGCTACCACCCATAAACCCATTACAACATTTCTGATAGTCATCAACATTTGCTTGAATACAAGTTTCACAATCCTCAGGAGATATTCCCGGAATACATTGCATCAACGTGTATATACTCTCATTAGCTATCTTAGGAGATATATCGGCTAGATATCGAAGTTGACCGACTCGTGTGATCATAAACCTCATGAGCGAGTCCCATGTTCTTGTATAAGCTGTTATATTTCCTGGGAACTTTGTAGTTAAGTACTCTTCTTGTGTCGGCGTTAAATCCTTCCGGTCGAAAAACGAACTGTTGGAATATCGAACGAAACAAAGCGTCTTGTCGGCTCTCCAGTCGAATGAGTCGGTTTGGTTCGGACATTTTTGTAACAAACCTTCGGACGCGGGTTGGATACAATCGGAACAGACCTTTGGATCAGTCCCTGGGATACAAAGACCTAAGGCATATATCTTTCCAGGGCCTTCACCGACAGAAACGTTATAGTAGCCGTTTCGAGAACTGACGTTTGAAGCAAGAGTTGATAGAACTAGACGACGGTTTGTATCGTAAGTACCGTTTGGTGTGAAAAACATCGACTTTCCGCATTGTTGTGATGCATAGACGCAGCTGAAGAAGGTAAAGACAAGAACAAAACAGAGGACTGACAAGAGATTGTTTAGATACATTTTTCTGGTTTAATTTTACTTTTGCTTAGATACTTCTTGTAGATCTTTGAAAATTGGGTCTAATAATACAAATCTGTTTACAAAACGTTGATTTCGTCAAAATAACATGCGTGTTTAGAATTTTCGTTAAGTAGGAAAAGTTAATGTATTAAATTTTATATAATAAAGACTTTAGGTAAATGATGAAATGTTTTGGAGACTTTAAGACCATCTTTATCGGTGAGATTCCAGTCGTCTCATAGAATTAAAAGAAAATGAATTAAGAAGGAAAAAATATTTGGGGATATTATAAAATCTGCCATAAAATCCAAAAAACTTATAAAATCTGCCACAAATATATAAACTTTTTAAAATCTGCCATGAATAATACAGACGTCCACTGGTTAAAGACGAAAATGCCTTTAATGAATCCAAATATTTACGAAAATGTCATTCTACTATTCATCATCTTCTCCATTTTTTTGTTTTGTTTTTGTAACCATTATTTCTCTTCTCTCTCCCTCTCTCTTTCTTTCTCTCCCTCACTCTCTCTCTCACTCCGAGGTGGTGGACGTCTACTGTGTGTCTCTCTCTCTCTTTCGTATTTCTTGTCCTCGTCTTGTGTGTCTCTCTCTCGTACTCTCTCATCTCTCCCGCTTTGCTCTCTCTTTCTTTCTATCTTTCTCTCTCCGAGACGATGGACGTCTGTTTTGTATTTCTTGTCCTCGTCTTGTATTTTTTGTCCTATGTCTTGTATTATTTGTCTTTTGTCTTATATTTTTTACTTTATTTTGTATTTACTATTCTCGGTCTTATATTTCTTGTCTTCCGATAGCCACCATCCCATCCACCGTCACTGACACCATTAACCACCGTTTTATAACCGTATGTGTGGTGGATATTGAAGGATAAGATGTCGCCAAACTAGACGTCCAATGGACGTCCACAAATTAGACGCCCTCTATCTTAATCTACCACAAAATACTCTCTCTTTCTTTCTATCTTTCTCTCCCCGGGACAATGGACGTCTATTTTGTATTTCTTGTCCTCGTCTTGTATTTTTGGTCCTATGTCTAGTATTGTTTGTCCTTCATCTTATATTTTTTTACTTTATTTTGTATTTATTATTCTCGGTCTGGTATTTATTGTGTTCTGATAGCCACTATCCCATCCACCGTCTCTAACACCATTAACCACCGTTTTTGTAACCGTATGTGTGGTGGATATCGAAGGACAAGATGTCGCCAAACTAGACGTCTAATGGACGTCCACAAAAAATAGACGTCCTCTGTCTTAATTTACCACAAAATAGACGTCTTCACCCTTAATCTACCACAAAATAGACGTCCTCTGTCTTATATTTTTTGTCCTCTATCTTATATTTTTTGTCCTCGTTTGTATTTGTTGTTCTCGGTCTTGTATTTCTTGTCCTTCGATGGTCACCGTCTCCGGCTATGTCCACCACCGTCACTGACACCGTTGACCACCGTTTCTATAACCATATGTGTGGTGGACATCGAAAGACATGATGTTACCAAGCTAGACGTCCGTCTCTGAGGACAACTATGTAACTAAGGACGTCCGTCTTTGAGTAAGAGAAAGAGAGCAACTTTATCCACTCATAGTAACTTCCTTGCCAATCCTTTAACGGGTCGAACCCGGCCACAACCACCATCGTTTTTGGTTAATCCAGATCCAAAAAAATTCCGGCACTTGGATTCGCCGTCACGTGGTCACGGCTTGATATTTTTCAAAGAGAGAGAGAGGAGAGAAAATATTCCGACAAGAAAAAAGAGAGAGAGAGAAAGATAGTAGATATAGGTTTCAAGAAAAGAGACAAAGCTTGAAAGAAAGAAAAATGGAGGAAGTGAGAAAGAGGAAGAAAGGTGGAGGGAGAAAAATGTAATTTTACCCCTCCACTAAAAGACAAAAGTTGGCAGATTTTAAAAGGAAGAGAGACTTATGGCAGATTTTGTAATGTCTCTTCCAATTTATGGCAGATTTTGTAATTTGCACAAATATTTTTGGGTGTTTTTCTTGATGAACCGTCTCTTTGATAAGCTTGGGCACGGATCAGATATCCGGAAAAATACAATATTTGTGATTCGATTTGTTTTTCACGGATATTGAATTTTTCGATTTGCTTTGCTTTGAAAAAATTTGGATATTTGGACGTACGGATATCCAGATTTTTTCTGGATATTTGCGGATACTCGGATACTTTGCGGATATTCGTTTTAAACGAAAAAAACGAAAGAGAAACATTTTTTTAAAATTATTCTTTTAATATAATATTTAAACTAATTAGAAAAAAATAATATAAACTATATAATTTTATTAGATTTAGTTAAAAATAAAATAAAAAATAAAAGACAAAAATGATGGACAACGAAATATTTATTATTTTTTTAAGAAAAGAATATGAAAACACTGATTTTCAATTAAAAAAATTAATAACTAATTAAATTATCTATAAATATATCCGTTCAATGTATTGAAAAAGTAAAAAAATGCAAATAAATATTGTAAGCCTATTATATTATATGTACATATATGTAATTTACGGATCGGATCGGATATTCGAATTTTTAAAATTAGTATTTGTGATTTGCTGTACTTTAGACGGATTGTAGATTTTACTATTTGCTTTGCTTTGATTCATAACGGATATCCGGATTTTTAGGTTCGAATCAAAACGAATTTCGGATCGGATCAAATCTAACGGATAATTTGCCCAATCCTAGATGCGTCTCTTATGGGCGACGTGGCGGATTGCAAGTGGACCCTCATTTTTTATTTTCTCAAAACCGAAAAAAGGAAAAATATTTTTCTTCTTCCTCGACTCTCTGTTCTCTCGTCGATCTTCATCGCCGGCAATAAAGAAGTCACGGCTTGCATCTGCGGCGAATCTGAACCGATTATGTGATGAAGAAATCCGATTTGGTCCTAAATCAATCTCGTCGCGAATCGAAAATCAGATTCAAAATCTCAGGGTTCCATAGTGATTATTAGTTGATCAATTTACAGTTTTTCAAAAGCGTAAATCGTTCAGATTTGATTAGTTTCTTGATTAGGGTTCCATAGTGAACATACAAGAAGAAGAAAAAGAATGGGGGTTCCTTTAGTCTGCCATGGGCATTCTCGTCCCGTCGTCGATGTTTCTTACAGTCACCGGATGGGTTCTTCCTCATTAGCGCAAGTAAAGGTATGATCCAATTTTCTGATCTTCATATGTGATTAGAATTTGAAAATTGGATTATGAATGTGTTGGGATTCATTTGGCTTGAGATGAATGGTAATTCATTAGGCTCTCTTCTAATGGCGTCAATGTCACTGTATTGCTTCTAATCTTCTACACTGATTTAACCCTTTTTGAGGCCATGAATTGAAAAGTTTAGTCCTTTATGAGTTTAGAAGAACGAAACATTTGATTTTTTTGTTTTGCTCTGGCTCTTTGATTGAGGTATCACTAGTAAGTTGAATCAAATGACAGTAAAGTAGAGCATTGGAATTGTATATTGTGTATGTATCGCGATAACTCTGATGATGCATCAGTTTGTGGAGAAACACAGAAATTGTGATGATATAAGCATTGCCATTTTTGAGTCTGATGAACTTGAACCCTTTTGTGTGTTTATATTACATAATATGTATTATAGCCCCAAAAAAATTTGTTCTAGCGAGGCACGCAACTAACATGGCTCTTTCTAATATTCATCCTTCTACTGGTCTATGATTAGAGCATTAGAATTACTATGTGGGTTTAGATTACATAATATGTATCTAAGACTTGACCATTCTGTTGTTTCTCTTTGATGGCGACATGCATAGATCTGAGATAATTGGTTAGCTCTTCGAATAAATGCTTCAGCGATAGGCATACAATCTAGCATATGATCATTCATAAAACGAATGCTAATATGTTCTTCATAGCACATAGATAATGGGAAATTGATGAGAATGTCGTCAACTATTTTCGATGCCAGGTACTTGTTTACGTGACAACTAATAGAAATGACGGAACAAGTGGATACATTCCTTCATCAGATGATCCAAGGACATCAATAAAGAGGACAATCATTTACCTTCTCTTCCAGTGAGAGAGGGCTGGGTACTGTTGGAGAAGCCGCGGACTGCCACGGCATACTCACGCCGCAGTAAAGTAGAAACATGTTTCAACTGTCAAATCAAACAACCATCACGTAATGTTACAGATTTACTTGTAAAGCATTTGTTTTAGTCATTTGTTGTTTTAGAACCCCATTTTAGTATCACCAATGGACATACAAATTTTAGCAATATGTTAACGAGTCTCATACATTAAATTAATATTAAAATTAATACTAAACTAATGGTTAAGAACTCTTACGTTGCTGTAACATTTTGGGAAAATTGATTTGGTCAAAAAGATGTTTTTAGGCAGGTGAGTCAAATTATCACACAAGTCAACATGATATATTTATAAAATTCTTGACAAATAAACCGGAATTAAATTGATAAATTTCTATAAATACACATCATATACAAAAATAATTGAAAATGATTTAATAGAAAAATGGTACGTAATATAATTCTTCACAAATAAACCGGAATTAAATTGATAAACTTCTATAAATACACATCAAATACAAAAATAATTGAAAATGATTTAATAGAAAAATGGTAAGTACTGGTGCTACAGAGTGCAGAAGGGCTTCAACGAGGAGCGACTGTAGTGATCGTAGCATTGTCAATAGAACAAGGAACAGACTTGGTGTCAGACTCCAATCCGTGGTCTAATTCAGGTCTGTTCGTGAAGAAAAATCCAGGTGGTCGAGGCACGTGTAGAATAATGGAGCTATTGGTAAACATTTGAAAGATTGTAGACATGGCTGGACGATTTGCAGGATTTTCTTGAACACATAATAGTCCGATATGGATGCATCTAATGACTTCATCCTTCACATAGCTTTCCCTAATCGCGGGATCGATGAGTTCTAAGGATAAATCATTATTCCAAAGCGCCCAAACCTATTCGAGAAACTCACATTCATAAGCATCTATGAAAAGTAGTTAAACTTTGAGAAATTGGTTTGAATAATGCTCACATGTGTAACCAAGTTGCAAACTGAGCCATTCGTTTGATAGAAGCTGCTATTCTTCTTGCCGCTAACAATCTCTAGAATCAATACTCCAAAGCTATAGACATCAGATTTGGTTGAGAATTGGCCATGTGACACATACTCTGGAGGCATGTAACCGCTGCAAATATAAACATGACAATGTTTATGTTCATCAGAATTAAAAAGGTTTCACCAAAGTTGAAGTAAGGAGAATAGTGAGTACTAACAAGGTTCCAACCACTCTTCTTGTCATGTCTTCAGTTTGGTCCACTCTGAAATTCCTAGCCATTCCGAAATCCGCAATTTTAGGGTTCATATCAGCATCTAAAAGAATGTTACTTGCTTTGATATCACGGTGTATGATGGTGAGCCTTGAGTCTTGATGAAGATAGAGAATCCCTCGCGTAATCCCTCCTATGATGTTGTACCGTCTTGCCCAATCCAACTGACCCTTCTTTGTTGGGTCTGCATCAAACTAATTTTTAATAAAAAAATTGATAAGAAGAACATAAATTAAAGCTAGTAGTGTTATTGGTTATATTACCAAAGAGGAAATAGTCAAGGCTTTTGTTTGGAACAATCTCGTAAACAAGTATTTGTTCATCTCCTTCCAAGCAAAACCCAAGAAGCCTAACAAGATTCTTGTGTTGAAGCTTAGCCACAATCACAACCTCATTCTTGAACTCTTTTGTGCCTTGTCCTGAACTTCTCGATAGTCTTTTCACCGCAATTTCTGTTCCATCTGGTAACTCCCCCTACAAAGGTACATATGAAAAGCTTCTTAGCATTCATGACAAATCAAGAAGCCAATAAGTCATAGATATCTATAGAGCTCATATATATATACCTTGTAAACTTCACCAAATCCCCCTTGACCTAGCTTGTTGCTCCCCAAAAATTTATCTGTTGCTGCTTCAATTGTTGCAAAATCAAATTGTAGAGACTGTGGACTTGTCATGTCATCATCAGCTGCAACAACAAAAGTATGCAGCAATTATATATATACTTATTTAATATATGTTCCAAGAAGCAATGTGAAAGTAGTGCAAAGAGCCATTAGCTCCATTGGTAAGTATTTTAGACAAAGCCTAGATGTCATTGGTTTGAGTGACAATTGGGAAGGGACCATATAAAATGCTCTGGTCCCCAGCCTGGGAGTATGTACGAGCCTAGGTCTGGAACCTTAAAGTATTAAAAAAAAAATGTGAAAGTGGTAAAAAAGACAAACTCACTCGGAGGTTTTAATGCTTTGTACGATTGTCTTCTCTTCCAAATAAGTAATCCTAAAGCAAGCAGCAGAACGAATATAACCGCGGAAACAACAATCGCAACAATAGCTCCCGTAGAAACCGCTTTACCCTCTAGAGGCGTGGGTTGAGATTCTTGAGGAGGTAACGATGACTTGTTACCAAAGGCACCAAGATATTCAGAACTATCCCACCGCAAAAAGCAGACCGGCTTGCGAATGCTTCCTCCTATGAACCCATTGCAGCAATTCCGATACACACGCAGATTTTCTCGAAGACAAGTTTCACATTCCTTAGAGGATATCCCTGGAACACACTGCATCAAGACGTATATACGATCAAAACCTATCCGAGGAGTCATATCAGCCACGTATCGAGTTAAACTGGCTCTAATGGTCGAAATGTTCATAAAAGAGTCCCATATTCTTTTATAATCTGTAATGTTCCCTTGAAATATTCCACTATCTAAATCTCCTATTATCAATGTCGGCTCTAGACCGGTCTGGTTGAAAAACGATCGGTTTGAGTAACGAACTAAACAGAGCGTCTTGTGGGATCTCCAGTCGTATGACTCGGTCTGGTTCAGACAATATTGTAATAAACCAATAGATGCGAGTTGGATGCAATCGGAACAAAGCTTTGGGTCAGACCCTGGGATACATAGACCTAAGGCATAGATTCTTTCCGGCTCTTCACCGACCGAACCGGTGTAGTAGCCGCCTCGAGAACCGACGTTGGAAGCAAGAGTTGAGAGAATGAGACGACGGTTTGTATCGTAAGTACTGTTGGGTCTGAAAAACATTGAGTCCACGCATTTTTGAGCAGACACGTAGCTGAAGCTAACGGAGAGGACGAAACAGAGGATTGAAAAGAGATTGTTCAAACGCATATTTCTTGAATATACGTGTTGATAATTGTGGAACTTGATTCTAAATAAGATTAGTTTTTGATATTACTGTAACACTTTAGGAACGTTGATTTCGTCAAAAAAGCAAGGATGGCTTGATTTTTTTTTTTCTTTTTCTGTCATGCATGACGCATGGATATCGTCATGGATATGGTTTGAATTTTCGTTTAAGTAGTTGAGTCAAGCATAGTCAAGTCAATTCGGTAGTAGTAAGACCATAATCAAAGGGAGTCTTTTACACCGTCTCTAAGAGCATCATTATAGATAGTAAATTAGAGTAAATATAGTGGGTTGTTAAAATATAAAATTATTAAAATTTGAGTAAAAGGAAAAAAGAGTTATTAATTTTAGAACTTTTGGAGAGTAAATTGAAAGGAAGGGAGAGTGTTTAAATATAAAATTAATAAAAATTAAGTAAAAAAGAAGGTATAAAGTTGAGTAAAAGGAAGAGAGAGAGTGTGTTTTAATAATTTTATTTTTTATATTTACCCCTATTTACTATCTATAATGATGCCCTAAGTAAAAAAAGAAAAATATATATTATAAAAAAGAGAGAAAAGCATGGAACCGTCTCTTCCGTATCTAGTTCAAGAGACGTCTTTATGATTTGTGAGAGACTTAATAGCCAAATGTTAACATTTCATTGGTTCAACATTTCATTACTAATTTAATATTTAATTTATTAACTAAATAAAAAGAAAACAATTAAAATAATAGATTTAAGAGACCTAAAAAGTATTTAACCGTTGCTCATGATTAAGAAACCATAAACGAAATGACAAAATGCAAAAAGAAACGAAAAACACATGTAAGCCGCCGTAAGATTATACTCTCTCCGTTTGTTTTTGACTGATGTTTAAAGTTTCTACACTCTTATTAATAAATCATTAAATTTATTTTGTTTTTTTGAAATAAAACAATATATTTTAGTTATCCAAGATATTTTAACCAATAAAAATTCAATCTGCAGAATTTAAAGAGTCAAAAACACTAAAAGTTAATTAATTGTGCATTGGTAAGGGAAAATGTAAAATTTGTGTTATTGATTACGTTTCCAGAGATTACAATATATAGAAGTTTACAAAGATCCTCTACAACTAAACCCAAAGATCTCTAATTATCTACAAACTAACAACTGTATCAAGTAAATAATATACTCAAAGTATCTCCTATATTCTCGAAGATATGATCTTCCAACACCCCCCCTCAAGTTGGAGCATATGGATCACAAATGCCCAACTTGGAAACAAGAGATTCAAAATCTCGTCGACCCAAAGCTTTGGTAAACACATCGGCAAGTTGCTCCTTCGTATGCACCTTTTTTGTAACGATCGTGCCTTCTTGTAAAGCGTCACGAACGGTGTGACAATCGCGTTCGATATGCTTAGTTCTTTCGTGAAAAACAGGATTTGCCGCTATATGTAACGCTGCTTGATTGTCACAATGGAGCTCCATAGGTTGCGTTTGAATAACTCCCAAATCAAGAAGAACATCACGCAACCATTCTAATTCACCAACCGCTTTTGCCATACTACGATACTCTGATTCTGCAGAGGATTGTGACACCTTATCTTGGTTTTTAGTCTTCCACGAAATAGGTGAGGTACCAAGTTGAATAAACCAAGAACCAATGGAACGTCTAGTTAATCGACAACCAGACCAATCCGCGTCACACCATCCCCGCAATTTGAGATCACAATCAGACTTCAGCAAAATTCCTTGTCCTGGAGTTCCTTTCAAATACCGAACAACTCGCAAAGCACTCTCCCAATGATCAGTCCTCGGACGCTGCATAAATTGAGATAATATGTGTACCACATAAGTCAAATCTGGTCTCGTTGCTAAAAGATATATCAATCGTCCAACAAGACGTCGATATCTCTCCGGTTCTTCAAGAAATGGTGCCTTTGACAATGCAAGCGTGTGTTGTTGTTCAATGGGAAACGCAACAGGTTTCGCTCCAAGACAACCTGCTTCACTAATAATGTCAAGAATATATTTCCTCTGAGAAAGAAATATTCCTTCCGGATTTCTAGCAACCTCGATTCCAAGAAAATACTTTAATGAACCAAGATCTTTCATATGAAAACACTTGCTCAAATACTCTTTAAATGCCGAGATAGCTGTAGAATCATTCCCTCCAATAATCAAATCATCAACATATACGAGCATGTAAATTTCAGATCCCCCTTTCCGTAGACAAAATAACGAATAATCTGAATATGACTGCTTGAAACCATACTCAACCAATGCATTGCATAGTTTTGCAAACCAACACCGTGGAGCTTGTTTTAACCCGTACAAAGATTTCTTAAGACGACAAACCAACTTCTTATCTCCAGCACGAAATCCAGGAGGCAACTGCATATAAACTTCTTCTTCGAGATCGCCATGGAGAAATGCGTTGTGTACATCCATCTGATGCAACTCCCATTTCTTAGCTGCAGCGACCTCTAAGAAAAGTCGAATTGTCGACATTTTTATCACACGCGCAAATGTTTCAGTATAATCAACTCCTTCTATCTGTCTATTCCCAAGTACAACCAATCGAGCTTTATATCGTTCTACTGTCCCATCTGCTCGATACTTGATTTTGTAGACCCATTTGCAACCAATGGCTGTCTTTCCCTCAGGAAGCTCCACAACATCCCAAGTTTCATTCAACTCCAAAGCTCCAATTTCAAGCTGCATAGCATCTCGCCAAAATTTGTGAGCTACTGCATCTCTAAAAAATGTTGGCTCTGTTCCTGCAGTAACCGCAGCCAAAAACGCTCTATGAGCAGGCGAGAAACGCTTGCTATCAAGGTAGTGTGAAATAGGATAAAAACTATTCTCATCCATGCTTTCTGCAAATGATATCTCAATTTCACCATCCACACTTTCTGTTTCGTGAATGGTGTTTAACACATAATCAGTCAACTTTGATGGAAGCTTCTTGTGTTGCATTCCACGACCGAGAATCTCTTCTGTTACACTCTCAACATCATGTGTAAGTTCCTCACCATTATGTGTCCCATCCTGTGGCACTTCCTGAGTCACATTCTGTGGTACATTTTGTATCACGTTCGGTATCACATCCTGTGGTACGTTCTGTGGCACATCAGCCTCTCTCACACACTCTTCCCTTAGCGCTGCATTTGGTTGAGTTGCAGGTTCATCATCGACAACACCAAAATCATCGAAGCTGGTCAAATTAAGATCACTTGATCCTACAAGTAATTCATGTTTGAGAGGAAACACATCCTCCACAAAAACAACGTCTCGAGAGACAAAAATCTCTTTTGTCTCCAAATCAAACAAGCTCCATCCTTTCTTGTCAAAAGGATAACCCACAAACAAACATCTCCTGCTTCGGGATTTAAATTTATCTCCTCCCCTTTGCTGAATGTGTGCAAAAGCTAGACATCCAAACACTCTCATATTATCATACTTTGGAGGAGCTCCGTATATCATCTCGTAGGGATTTTTTCCTTTCAACAATCTTGTGGGAGTCCTATTGATCAAGTATGCGGCAGTAAATACACTCTCTCCCCAGAATTTAACCGGCAAGGAAGATTGAAATAACAAAGCTCGAGCAACATTTAAGATGTGCCTATGCTTTCTCTCAACTCTTTCATTTTGTTGGGGCGTACCGACACATGACGTTTGATGTCGTATTCCTTGCTCCTTGAATTCTGATGTAAGACATGTGAATTCTGTTCCATTGTCACTTCTCACAACTTTGATGTTTTTCTCAAACTGTCTTTGAACCATTGCCACAAAATTTCTCATCGTTTGTCTTACTTGTGTTTTATCATGAAGAAGATACACTGATGTCAGAGGTTTTAAACCCAAATAGTATCCGCAAGTGCACAGACAGTTGCAGTAGTATAAGGGGTATCGAATCCACAGGGACCAAGGTTACACTATGAAATTACGAGATTTTAATTTAAAGCTAAGATAAAGTATGAGTTGGTGAATTGTAGTGAAACAAGAAACAGAACAGCAAATTAAACGATATGAGACTCAATAAAGAAAGGCACTAGATCAAGGTCATTCGCCGGTGATTTCGAATTGAGGACTGAGCATCTATTCAGGATTCAATTTAAGTGCGGTCTAGAACTCAAACAAGAATGTAATATTGCCTCACTGTCGTGATGGATCAATATCTTTATCTAACATCCTAAATGCCTAAACTGTCGTTTGGATCCAGTGATGAAGACAAGCAGAAATGAATTGGTTCGAATTGTTCACAATTGATGGTAACAATCAACTGTCGTTGGTTACTCACCAATTGCTCACCAATGGGTTATCTAGCAACCTAGAGCACTTTCGTGAATAAGTTCAACTTGAAAACAGAGATTAGGTGTACAGGCTAACCTAAGCGTTATGAATCCCAATTGATGAAGATGAATGATAATCTATCCTAAATCACCATTGAAATCCCTCAATCTAGCTAGAGGACTACTCGAACATAGAGAATGAAATCGCAGCAATCAACGAGATAGAATTCATAATGATAAATGGAAAAGATAAGGAATTAGAATTCTTCTCAATGGGTGTTGTGAATTTATCCTCCAATTGTTACAAGCAAATCCAAAAGGAATCAATGAGGAATAGTTTCATGGGTTGAGGAACCCAGCAAATCTCCAAGAAAACGTAAAAAGAACTGTTTAAGAAAAATGTTTTCCGAACTCTGGTTTCAGAGGTGGCTCCTCTTATTTATAGAGAAAAATAGGTTAAAATCGGATCAGGCATGGGACCGGTCGGTCTGAATCCAGACCGGTCGGTCTGTCTTCAGGTGGTTACGATCTTTGAACGTGGATCGGTCGGTCTCCTCACGTGGACCGGTCGGTCCGCTTTCCAGAGAGTTACGGCTTCTTTGATTCTTCGGGTGAGCAGGTGCTCGATCCAAACCGAGCAGGTGCTCGATTATGAAAATCACCATCTTTTCTCCAGATTCGTCCATTTAGCTCCAATGACCGCCACTGACTCCAATCCATGCTTGAAGGCCTCCTAGAACCTGAAAAGACACAAAAGGAACTAGAAAGAACCAAAAAGACTAAAGAAGCAATACGTAAAAGAGACCAAAATACTAATATTTCATACACCCAAACTCCTCTTGAATGATCATCAACTATTGTTAGGAAATAGAATGAATTGCAAAGAGTTGGACTTCGATATGGTCCCCATAAGTCACAATGAATCATATCAAAAATTTCGTCGCTTTTATTATCACTTGAATGAAACATTTCTCGACAATGTTTAGCTTTCAAACAAGTATCACAAACTGAAAAATCCCTACTTCTACTACCAATAATGGGAAGCAAGTCAAAAACACCATTTGACGGATGTCCGAGTCGTTGATGCCACACCTCATCAGCTCCATCTTTATTCATATACAAAGCTCTAAAACTTGGTAAGCGACGAAAGAAGTACAACTCTTCTCTAAGCTCCCCCGCTCTAATCAGATTCTTCGTTATACGGTCCTGAACCACACAACCCTTATTAGCGATCTGCATCACAACATCTAGATCTGCCACAAGCTGAGAGACGGATATCAAATTGCATCTTAAATCAGGAACAAACAACAAATTCTTAAAAGCAAAACCATCATCAAAATCTACTGACCCTTTCTCTCGAGATAAACTATGTTTTCCATTTGGAAGACCAATAGCACATGGCAACATATAATTCCGACTAGACAACAAATCACCATATCCAGTCATGTGATTTGTTGCCCCTGTATCAAGGACCCAATCATGAGAGAAAGACTTACCGCTTAAACGTGGTGTCCCGCCTTGTTTAGCTTCCAAGATTTTGATCAACGTGTTCCATTGTTCGTTGTTCAAACCAGTGTAACCACTCCGTTCTGCTTCAACGCTGGTTTCTCTTGCGGTTTAGGCAACCACAACATTAGCTCGAGGTATTCCCCCACGTCCATGGCCAACTCCACGACCACTACCACGTCCTATACTTCGTGACTTATCCGACCACCATTCAGGATACCCAATGATTTGATAGCACGTTTCCGCAGTGTGTCCTTTCTTCTTACAAGCCGTGCACATGAGCTTGGATTTATCCTTACTTCCATACACACCATTGTTCCGTTGAGCCACAAACGCCACCTGCGATGTGTGTTGCTCTCTTCCACGCATAACCGTGTTGATTCTTTCAACAGATTTCACCTTAGAGTACACTTGGTTGAGGTTGGGAAGCGGATCCGTACTAATAATCGAAGTACGTACTCCTCCATATATTGCGTCATCAAGTCCAAGGAGGAATTGATGGATACGATCTTCTTCACGTTTCTTCTCAAGAGCAATGTTTAGATTGCACGTGCAACCTCCACACTTGCACTCCAAAATTGTTTCATAATTAAGCAAGTCCTCCCATAGAACCTGCAGCTTTCCAAAGTACTCGATCACACTCATGTTTCCTTGACGACAAAACGCCAACTCCGCTTTGATCTCTTGGATTCTCGGTCCATTGCCTTCGGAGAATCGATCCTTGATCTCCTTCCACAGCTCCACAGGATCTTCTTTACTTGCCAAGGTTCTTCTCACCTTTGGCTCCACCGTGTTTAAGATCCATAAAGTCACCATCGATTTAGCAGAGACCCAATCCTCATACTCTGCTGCATCTTTCGCCGGCTCCGTCACACTTTCGTCAACGAATCCGTATTTCTTCTTGACTCGCAGCGCTGTTCTCACTGCCTGAGCCCATTCATCAAAGTTGTCACCGTTAAATTGAACCTGTGCGATTATCGCACCTGGATTCTCATTCGCCGCGAGCTGGTAAGTCGCCGGCACTTCTTTCACGTCAGATTTCACAACAGCCGACATCGTTAAATTATTTTTAGAGTTTTGATGTTAATGGCTCTGATATCATGTAAAACAAGGTTCAGTTGCTTGAAAATTTGTGTTATTGATTACGTTTCCAGAGATTAAAATATATAGAAGTTTACAAAGATCATCTACAACTAAACCCAAAGATCTCTAATTATCTACAAACTAACAACCGTATCAAGTAAATAATATACTCAAAGTATCTCCTATATTCTCGAAGATATGACACTACTAGAAAACAGTCAATTAGTGACTACTGTTTGTGACTGAAAAATCAGTCACTAATTTTTGTGACTACTTTGAGACTCTTAAGTGACCAATTTGTGACGACACTAAAATCAGTCGCAAAACAGTCGCCAATTTGTGACTGATAACTTCGTCATAAAAGCGTAACAAATTAGCGACGAATTTGAGACAGATATTCGTTGGTTTTCATGTAGTCGCAGAGTAGTCACAAAATACAGACTAATTAGTGACGGATAAAGTGGTCACAAATTTGCGACTGTTTTGTTACCATCAAAGCTGTCACAGATTAGCGACTACCATAAAAGCGTAACAAAAGAGTCACATATGTTTAAATGTAGGTAACAACATATTTTTAAAATTGGTAGTGACGAATTCGTCACAAATTAGTCATAAAATACCCACTACTTTATGACTACTTTGTGACTTATTTGTGAAACTTTAGGGTATAGACACTCCGTCACAAATTAGTCACAAAATACCCACTACTTTATGACTACTTTGTGACTTATTTGTGAAACTTTAGGGTATAGACACTCCGTCACAAATTAGTCACAAAATACCCACTACTTTATGACTACTTTACAACTAATTTGCAACTACTTATAATTTTTTCCCAAAAAGACAACACATTCTAAGTGTCTATTATTTATTTTCATATTAACAATCTTTGTAAACTATAATATTTATAAAGAATATATTTTATGAGTGAGAAAATCCAAATTCATTTTTTAAAATATTGTTGCATACATATAACTAGTTGATAACACATTGATCTTTAACCATTTTTCTTGTAAGTTTGTTGTTTTCTATAAATTAAGTTGAATTTCAATTAATGTGATGGATATAACCAATAAAACATTCAAGAAATGCAATTGTTATTGGTTGGAAATGATAATGGGTGATACTTGTTTGTTAAAATGTTTAGGGTTTAGGGTTTCAACTTGTGACTCCAAAAAATAGTCACAAAACAGTTACAAAACTGTGACTAATTCGTGACTACTAATAAAATTTGCCAAATTATTTGGGTTTTATATGGGCGGTTAAACGAAAATTAAGCCGCGACAATTAGAAATTTTAGGCTCCAAAGATCATTCTTCTCAAATTTCAGCCCTAATTTTTCGAGTTCTTCCCTCTCCTCTCTCTATTCTCTAGCTCTTTGGCTCCAATTTGCTCGATTCTCACAATCGACGCTCCACTTTCTCCAATTCCAGTTCCCATACCTAATTTGTTTCCCCATTTCGCTCCACTCTCAACCTTCGAACCCTAATTCCTCATTTGCTCTCTTCTCTCTTCCTCCTTCTCTCGTTAGACATTTCTGCTCCGTCGCCTCCCTAAATCAAAAAGATCATAAAGCCTCGATCTTCTTCTTCCTGCCTAAAGAGCTTCTGGAGTTGAGACCTCTATCCAGCCTTGATCTTCTTCTTCCTGCCTCGCCGTCGTCGGACTTTGCATCGTCGGCATCGGATTTTGCCTCGTCATCTTCGGCTTCAGGTGGTTACGTTTTTTCTATCTCCCTATCTTCCTTATTATTTCTTCACTTTCAATCAAAGCTATCTAAGCTCGAATTTGAAGGAAACATTAGCTTATTCACTTTGAAAAACCTCAGATTTCAGAATTTGAGAAATCTAGGTTTTCATATGTTAGATAAGAAATTGATTGGGGAAATTTGCTTAGATGCTTAAGGTTATGAATTTCGATTACTTGTGATTCATTTGTGTAGTCTTTTGTGCTAATGCAAATTCTCGTCGAAACTATAATTGGGTTTCAAGCTCAAAGGATTCTCATCCATTTTTCACATCCTCCAGGTAACTCTTCGAATCCTTGGGAATTTAGTTCATAAACAAAAGCCACAAAACAATTCTGCGTTGTTGGTTTCACTATCAAATGATTGTTTTTGAGTTTTTGAGTTTATGTGATCTGCATTGTTGGTTTCACTATCGATAGTATAGAATCAAGCTCCAAACTAGTTTTCAATCTTAATACTTAATTGGTTTTCAATAAGATCAATGTAGTGATAGTTTTTCAGAGGGTCGATGGGTTTGATTCGAGTCCCTTCAAAGACTTGAAGTCTGAAGGGAGAGTTTGTCGGCTAAACCTGTAAACGCTCTCTCGACACTTGATCTTCGGATCTTATGATTCCTGTTTCGATTTTTGAATTTTGTGGTGTTTTTGATGTTACAGGAATTCAACATTGAGAAATTGCAGCTCGTTGAAGTAGAGAAGAAGATGATTAGACAAGAATATGAGAAGAAGGAGAAGCAAGTCGATGTGAGAAAAAAATGTGAGCTCATTTCTCTCTTCTAGATTTTTTTTCTGAGTATTAGTTTTCTTGTGCTTCTAGATTTTTTTTTGATTTGATTACGAGAGATGAGAATGGTTTTTGTTAACTGTGAGTTTGCTTTTGTTCTTGAAATGTTTGTAAAAGTGATTAATTAGTAAATGCATTTGCAGTTCTCATATAACAACAATAAAAGAACTCGAACCATTGTTTCAATTTTGATTCTCTAAATTGGTGTTAATTAGTAAATGCATTTGCAGTGTTTGCTTGCTCAAACTTCAGTTTAATGTCTCTGTTGGTTTGATGTCACATCTGATTTTCCTGAATTTTATTGGTTTTGGTTGATCAGAACCGAACATCAGCTCACCATTGAACAATCAAGCAGCTCAGCTTTGGAGCAACCAAGCAGCTCAGCTTTCCGAATTGTTTTGTCAATTTGGTTGACGTACCGTCAAGAAGCTTTGGAACTATATTGTCTAGAGGAGATAATAGTAAGTAGTAGCATTAACTTTACTTTGAAATTACTAAAAGTTTATGACTGATATTCCTAATTTCAATTATGCATCTTGTAAATGTTATGGTTTGTTTCAAAGAGTAGAATATTTGATGGATCTTATATGTAATGTAACTTTTGTTTGTTTTGACAAGCTATATGCTTGTTTTGTAGTATAAATTTTCATTTCAAGTTCTTTTTTCATTAACAACATGAGGTAATTGTAGAAACACAAACAAACAACAATTAGTCACTTATAAGTGACTGAAAAGAGACCAAAATGTGACTCATAAGTGACTTATAAACTAAGGCGTTGCAAATCAGTGGCAAATTAGTGACCAAAATGTGACTAACCTAAAATGTGACAACAACAATATAGTCTCTAATTAGAAGGTAATTAGTCGCTAATTTGCGACGAATATAGTTAGTCATAAATCAGTTGCAAAATCAGAAGTCGCTAATTAGTCGCTTATTTGCCACGCCAAAGGCAGTCCCAAATACGTTGCTAATTAGTGACTACTTTCCTGAGTCACACAAGTGTCGCTTATTTGCAACTGAAATGTGGAGTCGCAAAACTGTCGCAAATTAACGACAGAAAAACAAAATCACACGTGCGTCGCTATTTTGCGACTGACTTGTGACGAATTTGCGACTCTTTGTGATAGTCACAAATTTGCAACGGCACATTTGCGACTACCAGATTCGTCACAAATCAGTCGCAAATGGCTCATTTGTGACGAATTTGCGACGAATCTAGTAGTCACAAATGGACTGTTTTCTAGTAGTGTGATCTTCCAACAGAAAACATCACTTATTTGTGAACAAAATAACAGCTTCTAAAACATTGCTTTAAAAACAAACCGAGGGAGTATGATTAAATCGGAAGTTTTCATTTGTTAAAAAGTCAAAGCATTATTATCTCACACAAGTCAACTCATCTAAGAAGATTCTTAATACGTACATATATGTATAAAAGCGATAATAGTGACAATGGGGATATGAAAATACGAGGACAATTAAAACATTGTAATATGTAATGTAATACCATCAAATTAAAAATAAATTGAATTTTCAACTTCTTTACTCATAATTTGAAAACTTGAGTTGCTTGATCTACAAGGAAAGTTGTAAAGACTGGGGCGAAACTACAAGCAAGAGTTTTAACGGGGAGTAACTCTAGTGGTTGATGCACTGTGTTCTACAGAACAAAGAATAGACTTGCTGCTTGATTGGCCGGGCTCGGATCCATAGGTTAAAGTATCTAAATTTGGTCTGTTCCTGAAGAAAAATCCAGGTGCTCGAGGCAGAGGTAGAGTAATGGAGGAATTAGTAAGCATTTGAAAGATTGTAGACATGGCTGGTCGATCTTCCGGAGTTTCTTGAACGCATAGTAGTCCGATATGGATGCACCTAATGACTTCATCATTCTCATAGCTTTCCTTAATAGCGGGGTCGATGAGATCTAGTGGTGAATCATTGTTCCAAAGCCTCCAAGCCTACCAAGAAACTCATATTCAGAATCAAAACCAATAAAAATGGAATGTAAGATATTGAGGTTTTTTTTTTTTTGAATACTAAGAGGTTTTGGGCCTAGGCTGGGACCAGAATATTGAGAGTTTTGCTTACATGTGTAACCAAATTGCCACCAGAATCATCCATTTGATAAAAGCTGCTATTCTTCTTGCCACAAACAATCTCCAGAATCAATACTCCAAAGCTATAGACATCAGATTTGGTAGAGAATTGGCCATGTGACACATACTCTGGAGGCATGTAACCGCTGCAAATATACACATGACAATGTTAATGTTCATCAAAATCAAAAAGGTTTCACCAAACCTTAAGTAGAATATTTAATTATCCTCTAGTTTAATAAATTAGGTTAAGATGGTACTAACAAGGTTCCAACCACTCTTCTTGTCATGTCTTCAGTTTGGTCCACTTTGAAATTCCTGGCCATTCCGAAATCCGCAATTTTAGGGTTCATATCAGCATCTAAAAGAATGTTACTCGCTTTGATGTCACGGTGTATGATGGTGAGCCTTGAGTCTTGATGAAGATAGAGAATCCCTCGCGTAATCCCTCCTATAATGTTGTACCTTGCTGTCCAATCTAGCTGGTTCTTCTTTGTTGAGTCTGCATTAGACTAAGAATTTAAGAGAAACTTTTTAAGAAGATAAAGTAAACCTAGTAGTGTTATTGTTTATTACCAAAGAGGAAATAATCAAGGCTTTTGTTTGGAACAAACTCGTAAACAAGTATTTGTTCATCTCCTTCCAAGCAAAACCCAAGAAGCCTAACAAGATTCTTGTGTTGAAGCTTAGCCACAATCACAACCTCATTCTTGAACTCTTTTGTGCCTTGGCCTGAACTTCTCGATAGTCTTTTCACCGCAATTTCTGTTCCATCTGGTAACTCCCCCTACAAAGGTACATATATATGAAAAGCTTCTTAGCATTCATGACAAATCAAGAAGCCAATAAGTCATAGATATCTATAGAGCTCATATATATATACCTTGTAAACTTCACCAAATCCCCCTTGACCTAGCTTGTTGCTCCCCAAAAATTTATCTGTTGCTGCTTCAATTGTTGCAAAATCAAATTGTAGAGACTGTGGACTTGTCATGTCATCATCAGCTGCAACAACAAAAGTATGCAGCAATTATATATATACTTATTTAATATATGTTCCAAGAAGCAATGTGAAAGTAGTGCAAAGAGCCATTAGCTCCATTGGTAAGTATTTTAGACAAAGCCTAGATGTCATTGGTTTGAGTGACAATTGGGAAGGGACCATATAAAATGCTCTGGTCCCCAGCCTGGGAGTATGTACGAGCCTAGGTCTGGAACCTTAAAGTATTAAAAAAAAAATGTGAAAGTGGTAAAAAAGACAAACTCACTCGGAGGTTTTAATGCTTTGTACGATTGTCTTCTCTTCCAAATAAGTAATCCTAAAGCAAGCAGCAGAACGAATATAACCGCGGAAACAACAATCGCAACAATAGCTCCCGTAGAAACCGCTTTACCCTCTAGAGGCGTGGGTTGAGATTCTTGAGGAGGTAACGATGACTTGTTACCAAAGGCACCAAGATATTCAGAACTATCCCACCGCAAAAAGCAGACCGGCTTGCGAATGCTTCCTCCTATGAACCCATTGCAGCAATTCCGATACACACGCAGATTTTCTCGAAGACAAGTTTCACATTCCTTAGAGGATATCCCTGGAACACACTGCATCAAGACGTATATACGATCAAAACCTATCCGAGGAGTCATATCAGCCACGTATCGAGTTAAACTGGCTCTAATGGTCGAAATGTTCATAAAAGAGTCCCATATTCTTTTATAATCTGTAATGTTCCCTTGAAATATTCCACTATCTAAATCTCCTATTATCAATGTCGGCTCTAGACCGGTCTGGTTGAAAAACGATCGGTTTGAGTAACGAACTAAACAGAGCGTCTTGTGGGATCTCCAGTCGTATGACTCGGTCTGGTTCAGACAATATTGTAATAAACCAATAGATGCGAGTTGGATGCAATCGGAACAAAGCTTTGGGTCAGACCCTGGGATACATAGACCTAAGGCATAGATTCTTTCCGGCTCTTCACCGACCGAACCGGTGTAGTAGCCGCCTCGAGAACCGACGTTGGAAGCAAGAGTTGAGAGAATGAGACGACGGTTTGTATCGTAAGTACTGTTGGGTCTGAAAAACATTGAGTCCACGCATTTTTGAGCAGACACGTAGCTGAAGCTAACGGAGAGGACGAAACAGAGGATTGAAAAGAGATTGTTCAAACGCATATTTCTTGAATATACGTGTTGATAATTGTGGAACTTGATTCTAAATAAGATTAGTTTTTGATATTACTGTAACACTTTAGGAACGTTGATTTCGTCAAAAAAGCAAGGATGGCTTGATTTTTTTTTTTCTTTTTCTGTCATGCATGACGCATGGATATCGTCATGGATATGGTTTGAATTTTCGTTTAAGTAGTTGAGTCAAGCATAGTCAAGTCAATTCGGTAGTAGTAAGACCATAATCAAAGGGAGTCTTTTACACCGTCTCTAAGAGCATCATTATAGATAGTAAATTAGAGTAAATATAGTGGGTTGTTAAAATATAAAATTATTAAAATTTGAGTAAAAGGAAAAAAGAGTTATTAATTTTAGAACTTTTGGAGAGTAAATTGAAAGGAAGGGAGAGTGTTTAAATATAAAATTAATAAAAATTAAGTAAAAAAGAAGGTATAAAGTTGAGTAAAAGGAAGAGAGAGAGTGTGTTTTAATAATTTTATTTTTTATATTTACCCCTATTTACTATCTATAATGATGCCCTAAGTAAAAAAAGAAAAATATATATTATAAAAAAGAGAGAAAAGCATGGAACCGTCTCTTCCGTATCTAGTTCAAGAGACGTCTTTATGATTTGTGAGAGACTTAATAGCCAAATGTTAACATTTCATTGGTTCAACATTTCATTACTAATTTAATATTTAATTTATTAACTAAATAAAAAGAAAACAATTAAAATAATAGATTTAAGAGACCTAAAAAGTATTTAACCGTTGCTCATGATTAAGAAACCATAAACGAAATGACAAAATGCAAAAAGAAACGAAAAACACATGTAAGCCGCCGTAAGATTATACTCTCTCCGTTTGTTTTTGACTGATGTTTAAAGTTTCTACACTCTTATTAATAAATCATTAAATTTATTTTGTTTTTTTGAAATAAAACAATATATTTTAGTTATCCAAGATATTTTAACCAATAAAAATTCAATATGCAGAATTTAAAGAGTCAAAAACACTAAAAGTTAATTAATTGTGCATTGGTAAGGGAAAACATCACTTATTTGTGAAAAAAACAGCTTCTAAAACATCGCTTTAAAAACAAACCGAGGGAGTATGATTAAATCGGAGTTTTCATTTGTTAAAAAGTCAAAGCATTATTATCTCACACAAGTCAACTCATCTAAGAAGATTCTTAATACGTACATATATGTATAAAAGCGATAATAGTGACAATGGGGATATGAAAATACGAGGACAATTAAAACATTGTAATATGTAATGTAATACCATCAAATTAAAAATAAATTGAATTTTCAACTTCTTTACTCATAATTTGAAAACTTGAGTTGCTTGATCTACAAGGAAAGTTGTAAAGACTGGGGCGAAACTACAAGCAAGAGTTTCAACGGGGAGTAACTCTAGTGGTTGATGCACTGTGTTCTACAGAACAAAGAATAGACTTGCTGCTTGATTGGCCGGGCTCGGATCCATAGGTTAAAGTATCTAAATTTGGTCTGTTCCTGAAGAAAAATCCAGGTGCTCGAGGCAGAGGTAGAGTAATGGAGGAATTAGTAAGCATTTGAAAGATTGTAGACATGGCTGGTCGATCTTCCGGAGTTTCTTGAACGCATAGTAGTCCGATATGGATGCACCTAATGACTTCATCATTCTCATAGCTTTCCTTAATAGCGGGGTCGATGAGATCTAGTGGTGAATCATTGTTCCAAAGCCTCCAAGCCTACCAAGAAACTCATATTCAGAATCAAAACCAATAAAAATGGAATGTAAGATATTGAGGTTTTTTTTTTTTTTTTGAATACTAAGAGGTTTTGGGCCTAGGCTGGACCAGAATATTGAGATTTTTGCTTACATGTGTAACCAAATTGCCACCAGAATCATCCATTTGATAAAAGCTGCTATTCTTCTTGCCACAAACAATCTCCAGAATCAATACTCCAAAGCTATAGACATCAGATTTGGTAGAGAATTGGCCATGTGACACATACTCTGGAGGCATGTAACCGCTGCAAATATACACATGACAATGTTAATGTTCATCAAAATCAAAAAGGTTTCACCAAACCTTAAGGAGAATATTTAATTATCCTCTAGTTTAATAAATTAGGTTAAGATGGTACTAACAAGGTTCCAACCACTCTTCTTGTCATGTCTTCAGTTTTGTCCACTTTGAAATTCCTGGCCATTCCGAAATCCGCAATTTTAGGGTTCATATCAGCATCTAAAAGAATGTTACTCGCCTTGATGTCACGGTGTATGATGGTGAGCCTTGAGTCTTGATGAAGATAGAGAATCCCTCGCGTAATCCCTCCTATAATGTTGTACCTTGCTGTCCAATCTAGCTGGTTCTTCTTTGTTGAGTCTGCATTAGACTAAGAATTTAAGAGAAACTTTTTAAGAAGATAAAGTAAACCTAGTAGTGTTATTGTTTATTACCAAAGAGGAAATAATCAAGGCTTTTGTTTGGAACAAACTCGTAAACAAGTATTTGTTCATCTCCTTCCAAGCAAAACCCAAGAAGCCTAACAAGATTCTTTTGTTGAAGCTTAGCCACAATCACAACCTCATTCTTGAACTCTTTTGTGCCTTGGCCTGAACTTCTCGATAGTCTTTTCACCGCAATTTCTGTTCCATCTGGTAACTCCCCCTACAAAGGTACATATGAAAAGCTTCTTAGCATTCATGACCACTACAAGAAAACACGGTAAATTCCGACGGAAATTTTTGTTCCGTCGGAAAACCGTCGGTTATGTCCGACGGTTGTCAGACAGCATGCCGACCAAAACGATTCCCTCGGACAACCGTCGGTAACCGTCGGACATAACCGACGGTTTTCCGACGGAATGCCATTCCAGTCGGCATTCCGTCTGACAACCGTCGGAAATAACCGACGGTTTTTCGACGGTCATTATCAATCGGTATTTTCCGACGGCATTCCAACGGAATTCGAACGGTTATAGATGTCGGCAGAGTTTGAATGGTTGACATATCGTCTGCGGTGGCCGATGTGATTGGTGGGGTGTTATGTCGGATGTATTGACGGATTTTCGAAGGATTTTCGACAGAAATCCCCTCTACATAAGTTTGCACATTTCTTCCAACGTTCATTATACCAACATCTGAAAACCAAACTTAAAAAATTTGAGAGATGAGTTCTTCATATTTTCGGTCATGGATGGACGCGCCAATGATGGAAGAGGGGTCGAACTTATTAACGACTGAATACGCTCAAGGTATTTGCGAGTTCATGCAGTTACCTAGAAATCAAGAGGCGGCCAAGAAAGGTCAGGATATCAAATGTCCTTGTTCTAATTGCTGTAATAGAATTAGTGGTTCGGTTAGTAAAGTTTGGAATCACTTATATATATATGGATTTAGGCCGGGATATAAGGTTTGGTTTTTACATGGAGAAACCAATTATGAATATGGTTGTAGTAGTAGTAATGCACCTTATTTTCCGGATAGCGTAGGAGAACGTACACCGGAAGTAGATGTTGGGGTAAGTACGGTTGCGATGGTTAACGATGAGTTTAGAGAGAATTTGCAGTCGGGTGGGTATCATGAGGGTGATAGGGTTGAAGAACCTAATTTAGAATCCCAAAGGTTTTTCGAAATGTTAGACGCATCAAAGCAACCACTATACAGCGGTTGTAGGGATGATCATTCACCGCTATCTGCTGCTAGTAGGATGATGAACCTGAAGACTGATTACAATTTGTCCGAAGAATGTGTTGATGCATTTGCCGAGTTCGTGAAAGATATTTTGCCAGAAGATAATCTGTCCCCCGGATCATACTACGAGATCCAAAAACTTTTTGCCGGTCTTGGTTTGCCCTACGAGGTTATAGATGTGTGCATCGACAGCTGTATGATATACTGGAGAGAAGACGAGAACCGAAATAAATGTAAATTTTGCCACAAACCACGGTTCTAGGACACAAGTGGGAGGGCGAAGATTCCATTTAAACGGATGTGGTATTTACCCTTAACGGAGAGGTTGAAGAGGCTGTACGAATCAGACCGCACTGTTAGGGCTATGAGATGGCATGCAGAGCATAGTCAAGATGGAGATATCACGCATCCTTCAGACGCGGAAGCGTGGAAGCACTTCCAATCCGTATATCCAGATTTTGCATATGAACCACGGAATGTATACCTCGGCTTATCCACCGATGGTTTCAACCCATTTGGAAAGCATGGAAGAAAATATTCATTGTGGCCGGTCATCGTAACACCTTACAATTTGCCTCCTTCTATGTGCATGCGGCAAGAGTTCCTGTTTCTCTCAATTCTAGTTCCCGGGCCTGATCATCCAAGACGGTCACTCGATATATTCCTCCAACCATTGATCTATGAGTTGTAGATGTTGTGGGAGCATGGTGTCGAGGTATTTGACATTTCAATCAAGTAGAATTTCAACATGCGAGCGGTTCTTATGTAGACCATACGCGATTTTCCGGCATACGGTATGTTGTTTGGATGGACAACGCATGGAAGATTGGCATGTCCTTATTGCCAAGACAATACTTCAGCATTCCAATTGCAGCATGGAAGGAAGACTTCATGGTTTGATTACCATAAGTGTTTTTTACCGTCAACCCATCCATATCGTCGGTCTAGAAGACATTTCAAGAAGAATGTACAAGTGTTACATGGTCCACCTCCTGAGATAGATGGTCGCAGCATATTAGAACAGTTACGAGATTTTGGTGCAGAGCGAACTCCTGAATGTGGGGGTAATGGCCATTACCCCGTCGACGGTTGTGGACAATATCATAATTGGCACAAGAAGAGTATTTTTTGGGATTTGCCTTACTGGAAAGAACATCTACTGCGCCATAATGTAGATGTCATGCATGTTGAAAAGAATTTCTTTGACAACATCATGAACACCATCTTAAACGTTCCAGGGAAGACAAAAGACAACAGGAAGTCTAGGTTAGACTTGCCATTGGTTTGTTCAAGGGAATCTCTTCATGTTTCTAACGATAGATTACCGATGCCTGCGTACCGGTTAGACGCAGGCCATAAAGAAGTATTTTTTGAATGGTTCAAAAAATTTGTCAAATTTCCAGACGGCTACGCATCTAATCTACGTAATTGCGTGGATTCGACGGAAGGCAAGTTTATAGGAATGAAGAGTCATGATTGTCATGTCGTGATGCAGCGTCTTCTTCCATTTGTATTTGCATATCTTCATCCACAACCAATCCACCAAGCAATTGGAGGTATATTTCGTACTCCCATTAGTTTCTTACTACCATAATATTACTATATATGTACTAGCTAACTTGTTTAATTTTCGTTCATAGGAGTTGGTGCATTCTTCCGAGATTTATGTTCAAGAACGCTTACCGTCCACGGGATACGTAACTTGGAGGACAATATCCCGGCTCTCCTTTGTAATCTTGAGAAGATATTTCCACCATCCTTTTTTGACGTTATGGAACATCTAACTATTCACCTCCCACGAGAAGCAGCCTTAGGAGGCCCTGTTCAATACCGATGGATGTATCCGTTCGAGCGTTATATGTTCCACCTGAAGAAAAAGGTAAAAAATTTGAGCAGGGTTGAGGGATCTATTGTTCAACAAAGCCTAAACGAAGAAATCTCACACTTTGCCGAAACTTACTTTCCATCGGAAGCTCGTACTAAGGCGAGACGTCCTGCCAGACATGATGATGGAGGTGAGAAAGTTGTCTATGCCGTGGTTGTACCTGAGTTGTTTGCCCAAGTTGGTCGACCAATTGGAAAAGGAAAGAAACGCAGACTATCACAACAAGAGGTCACACATTTGCATACGTATATCCTCAGAAACTGTGACGACATTTTGAAGTACGAAAGGTATATAAGTTTTTATGGCAAATTTATGGAAATATATATATGCCTTCATCAACTAACAACTGTTATGTTACAGGATCTACATGTCTCTCGCCCGTGAATACCATTCTGATAAGACAGATGCCGTACTAGCTGTCTTGAAAGATGAAGAATTTCCGGGGTGGTTGCCATGTTATGTAAGTTTAAGGTAATTACTTACTCTTACTTTTCCATGTTTTCACGTTCATATGTTACTTATATCTTACTTATATCATTTTGTAGGTGTCTGACTGTATAGCACGTGGTGAAGATGTCCCGACATGGTTAGTTGAGTTTGTTCATGGGTTACTCAGCACCGCGACTTCATATCGCGGGTTTTGTACTAGGGGATATTCGTTCAGGATCCGTGAGGAAGGACATAAAAGGTCAACTTCGGACTGTGGTATTTCAGCGCAATCCGGTGATACGATGTACTATGGGATTTTAAAAGAAATCTTGGAAATCCACTATCCAGGAATGTTGGATTTGCGGTGCATTGTGTTTATGTGCGATTGGTGTTACCCATCCAATGGTCGAGGGGTTCGAGTTGACCCTCTTGGTGTTATTTCGATTAATTCAAGCCAGAAACTACAGTATTACGATCCATTTATCCTTGCGTCTCAAGCAGACCAGGTATCAATACATTAATATGTTTACCTACTTACTCATTGTTAAGGTTTCTTGTTCATGTATATTATCAATAACCACTAATTATTATTAGGTTTGCTACATTCCATATCCTCGAGTTGCCTACCGTACAGATCCATGGATCACAGTAACTGCAATAAACCCTAGAGGAAAAATCTTTGGAGTTCCAGAACATGATGCTCTACAACCATCGAGAAGTGTACAAATGTCACCGGTTGAGGAGATGGATAACATCGACCTTGTCATTGATCCTAATTATGTCGGGGATGATCAAGTGCATTCGGACGAAGATGAAACACGTGGAGAATTTGACGACGATTCAGACTCCATCCCTAGTGAAGGTTTCTCCGAAGATTCAGAATAATTATTTGGGAATAAAAATTTGCTTATTAATGCATGTTGTTCTCTCACAATTGTGTGTTCCATATATCATATTATTTAATACTATATATATAGTCATGGACGATGAGTAATTAAAGATAACTAATGTTATTGCAATTCCAATGAAACATTACATTTATTGTTACATAAAATTTAAAACAGATGAAATAAACGTTAACAGTTACATTAGAGAGTTTAAAATTTTTAACACACAACCGTTACGACACAAGTACATAATAAACTCCTCATTTTACAATCATATGTCGGTTTCCATTCCGAACTTACCATTTGTTAGAACCATTTCCTGATGTGCTTTCCCTTTATTTTCTTTTCTTGAGAATCTACAAATCCGTCGCACAATTCGCTTTTTATTGCATCAACATCTAAATTTAGGTTTGGCTTGTCTGGGCTTTGGGCGAATTCAAAATCATAGTAATGATCCTTTTGTGCACAATCTATAAATCCGCCGCACAATTCACTTTTGATTGCATCAACATCTAAATTTAAGTTTGGCTTTTCAGGGCTTTGGGCGAATTCAAAATCATACGACTGATCCTTACATACGTTTGAAGTACTTGCACCGTAAGTATCAGACTTTTCCACCAAGTCACATGGTTGTTCGACTTCGATTGGATTGGCGTGGTGGATGTTTGGCGACCACTGGCTGTCAGGCATTACTGTTGATGTGGAATCTTCTTTTTGGATTGGTGAGCACGTATCAAATTCTCACGAGTAAGTGGGAATTTCTTGAGTGAATTCGTCGCATTGAGATTCGGTTTCCCAAGAGTATTTTGGGACATAAAAAAAATTAGCCTCGGATGTTGTTTTTGCGTCTTCATTAGGAGAGCTAGCAAACATATTTTTTTGGTTATGGAGAGGTGTAGAAGATATACATTCCATAAGGTCTATTTATAGTTATACTTGACTGTATAAACCGTCCGTATGCCGTCGGATTGCGGGTTGTTTCTGATTACGGCAATGTTTGATTGGTCAGTTGTACCGACGGATTTCCGACGGATACATGTCGTCAGAATTATTTAACGGATTTCCGACAGCTTGCAGACGGTTTCCGATGTCGGCAAAGTTTGATTGGTCAGTTGTACCGACGTATTTCTGACGGAGCTATGTCGTTACAATTATGTAACGGCTTTCCGACGGATTGTAGACGGTTTCCGATGTCGGCAAAGTTTGAGTGGCGAATAAATCGTCTGCAGTCGCAGAAGGGATTTGTGGGGTCTTATGTCGGAGTGTTTAGACGGTTTTCCGACGGATATCCGTTCTACATAAGTTTGCACATTTTTCATTGCATTCATAACAAAATTATAACCATCAAGTCATAACACAGAAAAATTCAATTGCGTAATGGCAAACAAAGATATGTGGAATTACTATATGCAAAACCGATCCCCCGGTCATAACCCTCTAGCCACAACTCTTGTTCCTTCAAGCCCTCCTTACGATAACTTAAATGTTACTAATGCTGAACCGACTATTTCACTCCATCCAACTCAAAATCCCAGAACCAAACGCCCGTAATACCGGGACCTGGCCAAGTTGTACGGCGAGGCCTGTTTCGAAAGAGGTCTCATGATGCAAAGGTGATGCGAGGTGAAAGTTCTCAGCCACGCCCAACACAAGATTTTATTCGTGAGGTCATGAATGAGGCACCACAGGAGGACCAGGATTTTAGTAGTCCTCGGTGGACTTCTACTATCGATTACATAATCCGTGAAGGTATATATATATATATAATTACCGGTTTTACTTTTACAATAATGATTGTAGCTGACAAATACTAAATCTACCATTCATTTTCATGTAGGTTCTTCTAACAAAAGAAGCACACCATTCTGGACCCAGGTTGCAGAAATTAAATCCCCGCATTCACAATTTTATAAAGTCAAAAAGGTTTACGTTTTGCAACATATTTTATTAACATTTAGACATACAATTTACCTGACAAGTATATTCTATATATTTTATTATCAGATTGTGGTTATGCTCTCTAGTTTAACCCCCAATGACCAAGGAGATTTGCTTGTAGCCTTAAAAGATCCTTCAGGAAAAATCGAGGGAACCATGCACCATAACATCTTCAGGAAGGACGAGTACAGACTCACCACAGGTGTAGGTGCGGTGGTAATCCTAAAGAATGTTACCGTTTGCCGTTTTGATAGAAACCAAAACTACCTGAACATCACAGAGCGGAACATTGTTAAGGTAGATACACCATATATACATTTATAAATATTTATGGGAATGCTTAACTAAATTCGTTTTTGAAACAGATAATCGGTGCTAATTCGATTATTGCTGAATACCAACCAATGGAAGGATCTGCCATCGAGGCGGAAGATGGAGGAACTACTGGGTACGAGTATGAAACAGTTCCAGACTCTGATGAAGACTAAACATCCAACTCGTCCACAAATAAGAATAATTTCATGATAACAACTTTATGTTGCTTTTATGTTCAATAATGATCCAGTATCTATTTTACGATCGTATAATGTTTTCATGTGTTATATTTCCTTTTAATGATTATGAAATATTGGTGTTATATAAGTGAAATACCTTTCAAAATATTTAATTACATAAATTGATACGCAAATCATTACAAAACAAAAGTAACTAAAATTATGAAATAGTGGTGTTACATCAATTTATATATTTAATTATATAGAAAATATGATAATGTTATTTTTAATCATTATCATATATTTTATACAAATCTTATAATTCCTTTCCAAAATCCTTATAATCAAATTTAAAACCTTATCATATATTTTGAAAGGAAAAAAAAAATCAAACACCGTCGGAATTCCTTCTTAAAGTTCAGACGGTATTCCGACGGTTTACGTTTTAAATTAATTTTTTTTTGTTCCGAGAAATTAAAATTAGAAAATAAATTATAGCCGTCGGAATTCTCTCTGAACTTTAAGACGGAATTCCGACGGTGTTTGATTTTAAATTAATTTTTTCTTGTTCCGAGAAATTAAAATTAAAAAATAAATCAAACACCGTCGGAATTCCGTCTTAAAGTTCAGACGGAATTCCGACGGTGTTTGATTTTAATTTATAGTAATAAGATTTTAAATTTGATTATAAGGTTTTTGTAAAGGAATTATAAGAGTTTTTGTAAAGGAATTATAAGAGTTGTATAAAATATATGATAATGTTAACAAAATAACATCACCAATTCGAAAAATCAGACGTATTTATTCGGGGATTCAAAATTAAAAGATTTTTTTACCAAATTTATTAAGTAAACATAGATAAAATGTCTAATTGTCTAAATAAATAAAATGCAATTGAACATAGAAAAAACTAAAGGGAACGGGAATATAGGATCGGGGATAGAATGGAACAGGATTTATTTTGACGAGAAAATATCTAAAAAAATGTAAAATTTTATATTTTAAAACAATGACCGTCGGAATTCCGTCTTAAATTCCGACGGTCTACCGACGGAAACCCTAATTTGACCAGCCGCCAAAAGACTTCGTAATCTTTGTCAACGCGGGAAAACCGTCGGCATTACCGTCGGAATTTTTAATAACCGTCGGAATGCCGTCAGCCTGCCGTCAGCCTGCCGTCAGACTCTGTTATAAATCCACAGTCTTCGTCTTCCCCGGACAGATCTGCAAATAAAATTTTCTTCTCCTCCGTTTCTCCGGCGATTCCTTCCCGTTTCTCCGTCGTTTCTCTGCCAAAACTGCTCCTCCGTGGTCAATCCTCACATTCTTCAGCCAAAAAAAAAATTATGTAAGTTTTACATAGTTTTATAGATTTTTTCCAAAATTGTTGTTGAGGATTTTAGAATTTTAGAATTTTAGGGTTTATGAGGATTGTAGAATGTTGAGAAATCCGAATTATTCTTGAGGATTAATAGAATGTTAAGAAATTAGGTTTGTAGAATGTTAAGAAATAAGGTTCATGAGGATTTTTGATTGTTAAGAAATTTTAGGATTCATGATGATAAATTATAAACCTATTTATAAATAATAAATTTTAAAACTTTAAATCCTTTAATTTAAAATTTTATAAATTTAAAAGTTATAACTTTAAAATTTTAAACCTTTAAATCCTTCAAAATTAAAATTTTTTAACATTAATAAAACAATTTAAACCTATAAAATTTTAAACCTATTTAAAATTAATAAAATTTAAATCTTTAAATCCTTCAAATTTACTATTTTATAAATTTTAAAGTTTATAACGTTAACCATTTAAACTTTTAAATTTATAATTTTTTAACGTTAATAAAATTTGTCAAATTAATGTTCTGAATTTTAAACAATTTTTAAAAAATTAAACCTTTAAATCCTTCATATTTACAAATTTTTTAACAATTTTTAAAAATTTGTCATATTAATTTTAATAAAAAATGTTTAGCAATTCAAACTTTAAACAAATTTAAACCTTTAAAGCAGTTAAAGACTTCAAATTTAGAAATTTTTTACAAGTTTAAAAAATTTGGAAAATTAATGTTAATAAAAAAAATTTAACAATTAAAAAAAAAAAAAATTTAAAACTTTAAATCTTGTACATCAAACAAAACTTAAATCCATGAACTTCGGTTTCTGAATATACAATATAAAAAAAAAATCCAGATTACTTAAATTTAAAAATTGCAAATCACAAAACCACGTAATCCCAATTGAATTAAATTCATTTACTACAAAACTCTTCAATCCCCAATATCCTTAATTCCCATCATCCTAAATTTCCAATTAACTAAATCCCAAAATTTCAAAATCACAAATTCCTATTCATTCCAAATTCCATAAATCCCGAAATATCTAAATCTTAGAATTATGGAAATCGTAGGAATTATGGGCAGTTTCATAACTCTAGAGGAGGTGGGAGTTCCAGTAGGGGAGGTCGGACTACGAGTGAGACGGTTATCCCCGAGGATAGTCCCGACTTGGAGACCCAATACATGTCTCAGCCCCCGCCTACAGCCCACTCAGCTCCCACCTCGATGACCATCGAGCAGTTTGTGGCGCAACCCGGACGTGATAGGTTGACGCGTCTACATCCATACCCGGCACCTAACACGACCTGGTAAGTCTTATTTAAACATGTAGTGGATTTAATAATTTTAGATAAATATTTAACTAAATATTTTAATAGGTTCCAATACTCGGGAAACGGTATTACGGGTTCTATCAACGAAATGATGAATTCCATGCTCACTAAACCGTATCCCACATACACCGACATGCCATTGGAGGACCGGGACACTTGGTTCCGACAATTTGCGGTATGATTTTATTTTATTTTTTTCAAATATATTTTCTATATCACTCACATTTTAATTACTAATGCGGGAATGTGGTGTTTTTTTTGCAGCAAGATTTTACGTGGGACCCACCGCTCACATCGATGGTCCGAAAGGAATTCGACACAAAGGCTGCGAGGAAGTTCTCGTGGAAGATCAACGAGTGGAAAGACTCGTGGTATAAATACGGGAAGGTGCCTAAAGTTTTCAAATATAAACAAGAGATGTGGGCTGGACTACTTCGACATTGGGAACTAGAGGCAACTCGGGCGGACTCCGAGAAACACTTCACTAACCGCAACAGCACCCGGAAGGGGAAGGGAAAGGCGACCCACAACCTCGGAGCAACGAGCAAGGCTTCAGCTGCTCAGAAAAAATTGTAAGTAGTTTAATAATTAAAAAAAAATTTAAATTCGCTAACAAAATTGTATATGTTAACAGTTTCAGCAGACCGGTGTCTATCCTTCCAACCTTGATTTGGTCAAGGTTTCGCACACCAACAAGAAGACCGGTGAAATTCAAGACCCGCTTGCTCGTGAAATTGTGGAAGCCGTGCAGAGGCGGCAGGAGGAGTTCCTGCAATCGCAACCTATCGTGGAAGGAACTCCGGCGCCAACCGATGTTCAAGTGGAGAAGATCAACGAGTTCACGTACGAGGTTAGTAACCGTTAAACTTTTAAAGAAATTTAAACATTACTTTTAATACAAGGAAGTTATAAAATATAATTTTTTTTTTATCGTAGGTGACTCCCAAGACCAGAGGCCGTGTTTACGGCCTCCCTGAAGATAGTAGCTCGTCTGGTTCGACAGTTCGATATGGCGGTGCTAGCAGGTTGGAGGCGGAAAACCGAGAGCTGCACGACCGGCTTAGGCAAATGCAGGAAGAGAGAGACAGAGATAGGGCGGAGTCGGAAAAACGCTTTAAAGCGTTGGAAGATCAGATGACCGACTTCTTCTGTACCCGTAGGCCGGAATAGACATTTATTAGTTTTAAAATTTATTGTAAAACTTTAATGTACTTTTGAAACAATTTTAATTTAATTTGGGTTTTTTAAGATTTTAATTTTAATTTTTAATGATTTTTAATGATTTATTAATGATTTTAAATTATTTAAATAGTTTTAATTTTTTTTAAAAAACATACGAATTCCGTCGGTATACCCTCGGTATATCATTCCGTCGGAACACCGTCGTGCCGTTTATCCGTCGGATTTCCCTCGGTTATCTTACCCTCGGTATACCGTCGGAAATTACTTACCGTCGGAAAGCCTTCGGAAACTATCGGATCTCCGAAACCGTCGGTATTCCGTCGTCTAATTAAGTCCCGACGGTATAATGACGGTTCTCAAATGGAAAACGGATATCCGTTTGCCGTCGGATTTTCGTTGCAACAAACAGACGGAATTCCGACGGATATTAAAATTCCGACGTGACAGATCCGACGGACCCAAGCCGTCAGAAACACGTCGGAAATGGGTCTTTTCCGACCGAATTCCGACGGTTGTGGCCGTCGGAATAGCGATTGTTTTCTTGTAGTGGACAAATCAAGAAGCCAATAAGTCATAGATATCTATAGAGCTCATATATATATACCTTGTAAACTTCACCAAATCCCCCTTGACCTAGCTTGTTGCTCCCCAAAAATTTATCTGTTGCTGCTTCAATTGTTGCAAAATCAAATTGTAGAGACTGTGGACTTGTCATGTCATCATCAGCTGCAACAACAAAAGTATGCAGCAATTATATATATACTTATTTAATATATGTTCCAAGAAGCAATGTGAAAGTAGTGCAAAGAGCCATTAGCTCCATTGGTAAGTATTTTAGACAAAGCCTAGATGTCATTGGTTTGAGTGATAATTGGGAAGGGACCATATAAAATGCTCTGGTCCCCAGCCTGGGAGTATGTACGAGCCTAGGTCTGGAACCTTAAAGTATTAAAAAAAAAATGTGAAAGTGGTAAAAAAGACAAACTCACTCGGAGGTTTTAATGCTTTGTACGATTGTCTTCTCTTCCAAATAAGTAATCCTAAAGCAAGCAGCAGAACGAATATAACCGCGGAAACAACAATCGCAACAATAGCTCCCGTAGAAACCGCTTTACCCTCTAGAGGCGTGGGTTGAGATTCTTGAGGAGGTAACGATGACTTGTTACCAAAGGCACCAAGATATTCAGAACTATCCCACCGCAAAAAGCAGACCGGCTTGCGAATGCTTCCTCCTATGAACCCATTGCAGCAATTCCGATACACACGCAGATTTTCTCGAAGACAAGTTTCACATTCCTTAGAGGATATCCCTGGAACACACTGCATCAAGACGTATATACGATCAAAACCTATCCGAGGAGTCATATCAGCCACGTATCGAGTTAAACTGGCTCTAATGGTCGAAATGTTCATAAAAGAGTCCCATATTCTTTTATAATCTGTAATGTTCCCTTGAAATATTCCACTATCTAAATCTCCTATTATCAATGTCGGCTCTAGACCGGTCTGGTTGAAAAACGATCGGTTTGAGTAACGAACTAAACAGAGCGTCTTGTGGGATCTCCAGTCGTATGACTCGGTCTGGTTCAGACAATATTGTAATAAACCAATAGATGCGAGTTGGATGCAATCGGAACAAAGCTTTGGGTCAGACCCTGGGATACATAGACCTAAGGCATAGATTCTTTCCGGCTCTTCACCGACCGAACCGGTGTAGTAGCCGCCTCGAGAACCGACGTTGGAAGCAAGAGTTGAGAGAATGATATTAACATATTAATCATAGTTAGTTATATGGTTGTTAGTTAGTTAGATTAAGTTTCCTTTAGCTTGTATCTAATGTGTATAAATACACCGATCTACATTTCATTTTCCTTTAATGTGAAAATATTCACTTTTACTAAAGTGTTAATATGGTATCAGAGCAATAAAAAAAAAATTTCTCGTTCATTTTCCATAGAAAGTGAGTTTTCACAGAATCAAGCTCATTTTTCTTTGGATCTTCATCAATCTTTCATGATTTCTTCCGTTGTATCACCGATTCACATCGAATCGAGCTTTCTTTTCATCTTCTTATCACCGATTCACATTGAATCTAGGTTTCTTTCCACTATCGTCTTCTTCGCGTTTCTGTTTTGAGCTCAATGAGTACTTCGCTCTCTGATTTCCTCGTTTTGAGCTTTATCAACTTCATCATTATCGTTCATCAGCTTATCATCTTCTTTGTTTCGGTGTTTCTATTCAATTTCACCGATTGATTTCGTTTCTTTTTTGATCTGAGCTTCTATGGCTGCTTCGGCTAGTTCTGTGGTTCCGCCGATTCCGCCGATTACACCTGTTGATCAATACGATAATCCATACTTTCTTTACAATTCCGATCATGCTGGATTGATTCTTGTCTCCGATCGTCTTCAATCTGGTGCGGAATTTCATTCCTGGAGAAGATCTGTACGCATGGCTCTCAATGTTCGCAACAAATTGGGATTCATTGATGGTACGATTCCTAAACCAGCTTTGACTCATCGTGATTTTGGATCTTGGTCTCGATGTAACGATATGGTAGCGACTTGGCTTATGAATTCGGTATCCAAGAAAATTGGTCAGAGATTGTTGTTTATCTCTACTGCTGAAGGAATATGGCAAAATCTGATGTTTAGGTTTAAGCAAGATGATGCTCCTAGGGTTTATGAGATAGAACAACGTCTTAGTTCTATTCAACAAGGCTCTTTGGATGTTAGTACCTACTATACCGAATTGGTTACTCTATGGGAGGAATATAGGAACTATGTTGAATTGCCGGTGTGCACTTGTGGTAAATGTGAATGTAGTGCATCAAGTTTGTGGGAGAAAATGCAGCAGAGGAGTAGAGTTACTAAGTTCTTGATGGGCTTGAATGAGGCATTTGAGTCTACTCGAAGACATATCCTCATGTTGAAACCTATTCCTTGTATTGAAGATGTGTTTAATATGGTTGCTCAGGATGAGAGACGGAAAACTATCAAGCCATCCTCAAATAGCAATGTGATTTTTCAGGCTTCTACTTCTGATGATGTATCGTATCCAGCTTCTTCTTCTACTTTGGATGTTGTTGCTTATGCTGCTGCTCAACATTCTAAGTTTCGTCCCAAGTCATCAAGGCCGCTTTGTACTTATTGTGGTCAAATGGGGCATGTAGTGCAGAAGTGTTATAATAAAAATGGATATCCTCCAGGCTACATTCCTGGTTTCAAGAGTATGTCTACTGGACAAAGGCCTTCATCTAGCTTTCCTTCTCAAGGGCATTCTCATGTTGTGGCTAATGTTACTTCAGATGTGAATGGTTCTTATATGCCAGTTACTGCTCTTATGGTGACTAATCTGGATCTTGAAAAGATGAACACCCCACAGATTCATTCTCTCCTTCAACAACTTGCAGCTCATGTTAAGATTTCAGAATCCTCTTCCCCTTCTCCATTTGTTGCTACTGTCACAGATCATGGGGTTACGGCTGAAGAATCTTCTTCTGGTAATGTTCTCTATCCTCTCACTTTTCCTACAGAATTTCCCTCTACTTCTATTCGCTATGAGCACAATCACTTTACTTTCCAACATCAATGTCTTTCCACTTTATCACATTCCCTTCCTAAAGATAGTTGGATTCTTGACAGTGGTGCTACTAGTCATGTCTGTTCTGATCTATCTTTATTTTCAGACATGGTTGAGGTAACTGGTGTTACTGTTAGTTTACCTAATGAGACTAGAGTGGGAATAAAACATTGTGGCACTGTGCATCTTTCATCATCCCTCATTTTATATGATGTTTTGCATGTTCCTGATTTTAAGTTCAATCTTCTTTCAATTAGTAGTCTTTTAAAAAGAAATCATTGTTCTGCTCACTTCTTTCCTGATTTTTGTTATCTTCAGGAGTATACTCAGGGCTTGATGATTGGTAGAGGCATACTTTTCCACAATCTGTATATCTTGCAACTTGCATCATCATCATCTGATCATTTCACTGGATCCTTGGCTGTTGATGGAGATCTCTGGCACACAAGGCTAGGGCATCCATCTGCGGACAAGTTCAAGCTTCTTTCTACTTCTTTGTCTGTGTCTAAGTCCAGGTCTTCTTCTTTATCTCCATGTAGTGTCTGTCCTTTAGCTAAGCAGAAACGGCTACCATTTGAATCACATGCACATAGGTCTGCTAGTTCTTTTGATTTGATACATATGGATGTATGGGGGCCTTTCAAGGTTGAGTTTGTAGATGGATATAGATATTTTCTTACCATAGTTGATGATCATACACGTGTAACATGGTTATATCTTCTCAGAAATAAAAGTGATGTTTCAAAGCATTTTACAGATTTCATTAGCTATGTTCATACTCAATATCATTCCACAATTAAAGCTATTAGAACTGATAATGCTCCTGAACTGGCTTTCAATGATTTAGTTAAGAAACATTGCATGTTACATCAGTTTTCTTGTCCATATACTCCTCAACAAAACTCTGTAGTTGAACGTAAACATCAGCATCTTTTGAATGTTGCAAGAGCATTATTGTTTCAATCTCATCTTCCATTAGCTTATTGGACTGATTGTATTCAAACTGCAGTTTTCTTGATTAATCGGATGCCATCTTTTTCTTTGAAAAATCTTACTCCTTATGAATTACTTAATAAGAAGAAACCAGATTATTCTTTTCTTAGATCATTTGGCTGCTTGTGTTTTGTCTCTACTCTTCAAAAGGATAGGCATAAGTTCAGTCCTAGGGCTGATAAATGTGTCTTCTTAGGGTATTCTTCTGGGTATAAAGGATATAAGGTTTTGGATTTAAATACTCGTGTTATATCTGTTTCTAGGAATGTTATTTTCCATGAAACTGTATATCTATTTCATGATAGAGAACTTCATTCGGTGTCTACTGATATATTTTCATCAAGTATCTTGCCTTTATCTGTTCCTGTATCATTGGATAGTAATATTCCATTTTCATCTCATCCTGATCATCTTAATCATTCATCATCATTAACTGATCATTTGTTGTCTGATGCATCAATAGCTGCCCCTGAGTTACATACATCATCTGCATCTCAATCATCCCCTAGTGCCACACCTATTATTCCTTCTTCTGGTACAGGTGGTAATGCAGCAGTAACCTCAGGGACTTCAGCTAAGTTTGTTAATCCTGGTAGACCAAAGAGATCTGCTAAGGTACCTGGTTATCTTTCTCACTATCATTGTGCTCTAGCTCAGCTTATTACTCCACCACCCAAAATCACCACCAGTCCTTATCCTTTATCCTCTGTTCTTTCCTATTCCTCTCTCAAAGAACCTTTCCAAAACTATATTTTCAACATTTCTGTGGAGACAGAGCCAAAGAATTTTAAACAGGCCATACTCTCTGTGAAATAGACATCAGCAATGGACTTGGAGTTAGAGGCTATGGAACTTAATAAGACATGGAGTGTGGTGAGTCTTCCTCCTGATAAGAATGTGGTTGGTTGTAAATGGGTATATACAATCAAGTATCTTGCTGATGGTAGTGTAGAAAGATATAAAGCTAGGCTTGTGGCTCAGGGATTTACTCAACAGGAAGGTGTTGATTACTTTGAGACGTTTTCCCCAGTAGCTAAGCTAGCTAGTGTGAAGTTGATTCTTGGCTTGGCAGTAAGAAAAGGTTGGAGTTTAACACAAATGGACATTACCAATGCGTTTCTCCACAGTGACCTTGAAGAAGAGATTTATATGAGCTTGCCTCTTGGATATACTCCACCTCCTGTGTTGTTCTTCCTTCTAATCCAGTGTGCAAGCTTCATAAGTCCTTATATGGGTTGAAGCAGGCCTCTAGGCAATGGTACAAGTGCCTCTCTCAAGCTTTATTGTCTGATGGTTTTGAGCAATCTGAGGCAGATCACACATTATTTATCAAGAATACAGATAAGTCTTTCATTGCTCTCCTTCTCTATGTTGATGATATTCTCATAGTTAGCAATGATGATGAGGCTGTTAGATCTGTTAAGGAAGTACTAGCTGCTAAGTTCAAAACCAAAGATTTGGGTCCTGCCAAATTCTTTTTGGGGTTAGAGATTGCTCGAAATAAGGATGGTATTTCTGTAAGCCAAAGGAAATATTTCTTGGATCTTCTCTCTGATGCAGGACTGTTAGCTTGTAAGCCGAAAACAGTACCTATGGATCCTAAAATCCCTTTGAATACAGAAACAGGAACGTTGTTGGATAATGCTAGACCTTATCGGGAATTGATTGGAAGATTGCTTTATCTTTGTATCACACGACCTGATATCACCTTTGCGGTTCATCGGCTCAGTCAATTTCTTTCTTGTCCTACGGATGTACATCTTCAAGCAGCTCATCATGTTCTCAAATACCTCAAGAACAATCCTGGACAAGGCCTTTTCTATTCAGCCTCGTCACCTCTTTGTTTGAATGCTTTTGCTGATGCAGATTGGGCAGCTTGCTTAGACAGTAGAAGATCAGTTTCAGGGATTTGTGTGTTCCTTGGTCATTCTCTGATTGCTTGGAAATCTAAGAAGCAAGACTTTGTAAGTGGTAGTAGTGCAGAAGCTGAATACAGGAGCATGGCTGTTGCAACTAAAGAACTTCTTTGGTTTGCTCAGATGTTAGCAGCTTTGAAGATTACTTTGGAAGCTCCCACAAAGCTGTTTTGTGATAATAAAGCAGCACTTCATATAGCTAACAATCCGGTGTTTCATGAGCGCACCAAACATGTGGAATTGGATTGTCATACTACTAGAGATCAGGTTAAGAAAGGTTTTTTGACTACTATGCATGTTTCTAGTGGTAACCAGCTTGCAGACATATTGACCAAGCCTCTGCATCCTAGTCCTTTCCATTCCATCCTCCATCGACTGTCCATTTCAAGCCTCTTTCGTCCTTCGAATTCGGCTTGAGGGGGGTGTATTAACATATTAATCATAGTTAGTTATATGGTTGTTAGTTAGTTAGATCAAGTTTCCTTTAGCTTGTATCTAATGTGTATAAATACACTGATGTACATTTCATTTTCCTTTAATGAGAAAATATTCACTTTTACTAAAGTGTTAATAAATGAGACGACGGTTTGTATCGTCAGTACTGTTGGGTCTGAAAAACATTGAGTCCACGCATTTTTGAGCAGACACGTAGCTGAAGCTAACGGAGAGGACGAAACAGAGGATTGAAAAGAGATTGTTCAAACGCATATTTCTTGAATATACGTGTTGATAATTGTGGAACTTGATTCTAAATAAGATTAGTTTTTGATATTACTGTAACACTTTAGGAACGTTGATTTCGTCAAAAAAGCAAGGATGGCTTGATTTTTTTTTTCTTTTTCTGTCATACATGACGCATGGATATCGTCATGGATATGGTTTGAATTTTCGTTTAAGTAGTTGAGTCAAGCATAGTCAAGTCAATTCGGTAGTTGTAAGACCATAATCAATGGGAGTCTTTTACACAGTCTCTTAGAGCATTATATAGATAGTAAATTAGAGTAAATATGGTGGGTTGTTAAAATATAAAATTATTAAAATTTGAGTAAAAGAAAAAAAAAGTTATTAATTTTAGAACTTTTGGAGAGTAAATTGAAAAGAAGAGAGAGTGTTTAAATATAAAATTAATAAAAGTTAAGTAAAATGATGAAAGAGAAAGTATAAAGTTGAGTAAAAGGGAGAGAGAGTGTGTTTTAATAATTTTATTTTTTATATTTACCCCTATTTACTATCTATAATGATGCCTTTAGTAAAAAAAGAAAAATATATATTATAAAAAAGAGAGAAAAGCATGGAACCGTCTCTTCCGTATCTAGTTCAAGAGACCGTCTTTATGATTTGTGAGAGACTTAATAGCCAAATGTTAACATTTCATTGGTTCAACATTTCATTACTAATTTAATATTTAATTTATTAACTAAATAAAAAAAAACAATTAAAATAATAGATTTAAGAGACCTAAAAAGTATTTAACCGTTGCTCATGATTAAGAAACCATAAACGAAATGACAAAATGAAAAAAGAAACGAAAAACACATGTAAGCCGCCGTAAGATTATACTCTCTCCGTTTGTTTTTGACTGATGTTTAAAGTTTCTACACTCTTATTAATAAATCATTAAATTTATTTTATTTTTTTGAAATAAAACAATATATTTTAGTTATCCAAGATATTTTAACCAATAAAAATTCAATCTGCAGAATTTAAAAAGTCAAAAACACTAAAAGTTAATTAATTGTGCATTGGTAAGGGAAAACATCACTTATTTGTGAAAAAAACAGCTTCTAAAACATCGCTTTAAAAACAAACCGAGGGAGTATGATTAAATCGGAGTTTTCATTTGTTAAAAAGTCAAAGCATTATTATCTCACACAAGTCAACTCATCTAAGAAGATTCTTAATACGTACATATATGTATAAAAGCGATAATAGTGACAATGGGGATATGAAAATACGAGGACAATTAAAACATTGTAATATGTAATGTAATACCATCAAATTAAAAATAAATTGAATTTTCAACTTCTTTACTCATAATTTGAAAACTTGAGTTGCTTGATCTACAAGGAAAGTTGTAAAGACTGGGGCGAAACTACAAGCAAGAGTTTCAACGGGGAGTAACTCTAGTGGTTGATGCACTGTGTTCTACAGAACAAAGAATAGACTTGCTGCTTGATTGGCCGGGCTCGGATCCATAGGTTAAAGTATCTAAATTTGGTCTGTTCCTGAAGAAAAATCCAGGTGCTCGAGGCAGAGGTAGAGTAATGGAGGAATTAGTAAGCATTTGAAAGATTGTAGACATGGCTGGTCGATCTTCCGGAGTTTCTTGAACGCATAGTAGTCCGATATGGATGCACCTAATGACTTCATCATTCTCATAGCTTTCCTTAATAGCGGGGTCGATGAGATCTAGTGGTGAATCATTGTTCCAAAGCCTCCAAGCCTACCAAGAAACTCATATTCAGAATCAAAACCAATAAAAATGGAATGTAAGATATTGAGGTTTTTTTTTTTTTTTTGAATACTAAGAGGTTTTGGGCCTAGGCTGGACCAGAATATTGAGATTTTTGCTTACATGTGTAACCAAATTGCCACCAGAATCATCCATTTGATAAAAGCTGCTATTCTTCTTGCCACAAACAATCTCCAGAATCAATACTCCAAAGCTATAGACATCAGATTTGGTAGAGAATTGGCCATGTGACACATACTCTGGAGGCATGTAACCGCTGCAAATATACACATGACAATGTTAATGTTCATCAAAATCAAAAAGGTTTCACCAAACCTTAAGGAGAATATTTAATTATCCTCTAGTTTAATAAATTAGGTTAAGATGGTACTAACAAGGTTCCAACTACTCTTTTTGTCATGTCTTCAGTTTGGTCCACTCTGAAATTCCTGGCCATTCCGAAATCCGCGATTTTAGGGTTCATATCGACATCTAAAAGAATGTTACTCGCTTTGATGTCACGGTGTATGATGGTGAGCCTTGAGTCTTGATGAAGATAGAGAATCCCTCGCGTAATCCCTCCGATAATGTTGTACCTTGTTGTCCAATCTAGCTGGCTCTTCTTTGTTGAGTCTGCATTAGACTAAGAATTTAAGAGAAACTTTTTAAGATGATAAAGTAAACCTAGTAGTGTTATTGTTTATTACCAAAGAGGAAATAATTAAGGCCTTTGTTTCGAACAAACTCGTAAACAAGTATTGTTCATCTCCTTCCAAGCAAAACCCAAGAAGCCTAACAAGATTCTTGTGTTGAAGCTTAGCCACAATCATAACCTCGGTCTTGAACTCTTGTGTGCCTTGTCCTGAATTTCTCGATAGCCTCTTCACCGCAATTTCTGTTTCATCTTGTAACTTTCCCTACAAAGGTACATATGGAAAGCTTCTTAGCTTTCATGAGAAATCAAGAAGTCGTATTATATGATGTTTAAGGTTTTTGCACACATATGAATAAATTATTTAATTTTTATCTTTTTAAAATAAAACATACTCCAATAAAAGATTAACACACACAAAAATAGTATACAAAAATCAAAAATAACAAAAACACAATTACTTTTGTATAGAAACTTGAAAACATTAACTTATAAACGAAAAAACAAAATCTGTAAAACATCGAATAAAATGAAATGGAGAGAGTATATATAGAGCTCATATCCATACCTTGTAAACTTCACCGAAACCCCCTTGACCTAGCTTGTTTTCCGTCGAAAATTTATCTGTTGCCGCTTCAATCGTCGCAAAATCAAATTGTAGAGACTGTGGACTTGTCATTTCATGATCTGTTGCCGCTTTAATCGTCGCAAAATCAAATTGTAGAGACTGTGGACTTGTCATATCATGATCAGCTGCAATAACATAGTTATGGTTACTAACTTACTATTATGCATTCCTAAAGTAGTAAGAAAATAAAAAAAGGTAACAACTCACCTTGAGGTTTTAATGTTTTGCATAATTGTCTTCTCTTCCTAATAACAAACGCCAATAATACAACTGCGAAAACGACAATCGCGACAATAGCCAAGTCCCATGTTTTTGTATAAGCTGTAATATTCCCCGGGAACGGTTTAGTAAAGTACTCTGCTTGTGTCGGCTTTAAATCCAACCGGTCGAAAAACGAGCTGTTTGAGTATCGAACGAAACAGAGCGTGTTATTGTCGGCTCTCCAGTCGAATGAGTCGGTCTGGTTCGGACATTTTTCTATCAAACCTTCGGACGCGGGTTGGATACAATCGGAACAGACCTTTGGATCAGTCCCTGGGATACAAAGACCTAAGGCATAGATCTTTCCAGGGCCTTCACCGACCGAAACGTTATAGTAGCCGTTTCGAAAACTGACGTTTGAAGCAAGAGTTGAGAGAACTAGACGACGGTTCGTATCGTAAGTACCGTTTGGTGTGAAAAACATTGACTCTCCGCATTGTTGTGCATACACGTAGCTAAAGAAGTTAAAGACAAGGACAAAACAGAGGATTGACAAGAGATGTTTCATATACATTTTTTTCTGGTTTGATTTTACTTTGTTGCAAATCATTGGAAATTGGTTCTAAATAATACAAATATGTTTAGAAAAAGTTGATTTCGTCAAAATAGCATGCTTGTTAAATTTCATATAATAAAGACGTTAGGTAAATGATGAAAGTTTTTTTGGAGACTTTACGTTGCTGTAACATTTTGGGAACATTGATTTGGTCAAAAAGATGTGTTCTTAGGCAGGTGAGTCAAGTTATTACAGAATTCTTGACAAATTCTTGACAAAGAAATCAGAATCACATTGATAAACTTCTAGATCATATACAAAAATAATTGAAATTGAAACCTTGACTTCTTTGAGCATACACTTTGAAAACTAGGGTTGCATGTACTAATAGGGAAAATGGTACGTACTGGTGCTACAGAGAGCAGAAGAGCTTCAACGAGGAGCGACTGTAGTGATAGTAGCATTGTCAATAGAACAAGGAACAGACTTGGTGTCAGACTCCAATCCGTGGTCTGATTCAGCTCTGTTTCTGAAGAAAAATCCAGGTGGTCGAGGCACATGTAGAGTAATGGATGTATTAGTAAGCATTTGAAAGATTGTAGACATGGCTGGACGATCTGCAGGATTTTCTTGAACACATAATAGTCCGATATGGATGCATCTAATGACTTCATCCTTCTCATAGCTTTCCCTAATCGCGGGATCGATGAGTTCTACAGATGATTCACTATTCCAAAGCGCCCAAACCTATTCGAGAAACTCATTTTCGTAAGCAACTATGAAAAGTAGTTAAACTTTGAGAAATTGGTTTGAATAATGCTCACATGTGTAACCAAGTTGCAAACTGAGCCATTGGTTTGATAGAAGCTGCTATTCTTCTTGCCGCTAACAATCTCTAGAATCAATACTCCAAAGCTATAGACATCAGATTTGGTTGAGAATTGGCCGTGCGTCACATACTCTGGCGACATGTAACCGCTGCAAATATATGAATCAGTAACAAATAGGTTTCATTAAAGAACTGTGCTTAGATGAAGTAATAAGTATAAATACTAACAAGGTTCCAACCACTCTTCCTGTATTGTCCTCAGTTTGATGGTCTCTGAAATTCCTAGCCATTCCGAAATCCGCAATTTTCGGGTTCATTTCAGCATCTAAAAGAATGTTACTTGCTTTAATGTCACGGTGTATGATGGTGAGCCTTGAGTCTTGATGGAGATAAAGCATCCCTCGTGTAATCCCTCCGATAATGTTGTACCGTCTTGTCCAATCTAGCTGACCCTTCTTTGTAGGATCTGCATTTTAAGTCATCAGGCTAAGTTATTGATTTAAAAAACAATGGTAAAAGAGATTAGCCGAGGAATATTGTTATATTACCAAAGAGGAAATAATCGAGGCTCTTGTTGGGGACAAACTCGTAGACAAGTATCTTTTCTTCTCCTTGAAGAGAAAACCCGAGAAGCCTAACGAGGTTCCGATGCTGAAGCTTTGCTACAAGAAGAACCTCGTTCTTGAACTCCACTTCACCTTGATCTGAAGTTCTTGATAGCCTCTTGACTGCAACTTCGGTTCCATTTGGCAACGTACCCTGCCAATTACATATGAAGCTAACAAATCATCTTCAAGAATAATCTTTCTACAGGAACAACTTGAGGAGTTGAGGATCAAATACCTTGTAAACTTCGCCGAATCCACCTTGACCGATCTTGTTACTCTCGGAAAAGTTACTTGTTGCAGCCTCAATTTCTTTGATATCAAACTGAAGATACCCGGCACTTGTAATATCATCTCCAGCTGCATAACCAAAATGAAGAAAGTATTTGAAAGTGTCAAGTAAACAATCCAAGTGATAGGAAAGAAAAACATGAGGAACTCACTTCCCGAGGCAAATGCTTGGTTATTCTTTTTCCTTCTGCAAACAGCAACCCCTAGAGCAAGCAGAGCTATGATTATAACCGTTGCAGCGACAATTCCTATGATAGCTTTTGTACGAATCTTTTTCCCATCTGTGCAAAAATAAAATAACTTATTCTTAGAGTTGAATACATGAGGGTTTGTGTTTATCATCACTTATCTAAGTAAATCACTTACCTTTATTGATCAGAGGAGGGGGGGATTGCACGGGTGGAGACGCTAACTTAAGACGATCAAATGCACCATTGAAGGGATACAGATCCCACCGGAAAATGCAATTAGGCCAAAACACAAAACCACCTTGCTTCCCGCGACAGCAATCCACATAGCCATCATAACTTTGTCGTAAACATGTGGTACAATTCGACGAAGAGATATCTGGTGTGCATTGCATTAAGGCGTATATATTTTGAAAACTTGTCAAGCGTACTACTTCAACTGCATAGAATCTACCGTTAGAAACCACTACATCCCCTGATGTTGAAGAAGCTTTAGTTACCATAAGAACTGATAACCGCTCCAATACTCCATCGAATTCTGTTAAATTTGAGGTGAGATCTGCAGTGTTATAACCAGCAGAAAATGGATTCAAATCCAACGTTCTAAAAGACGGCTTGTTGGAGTAACGTGCCATACATAGAGTGTTACCTCCACCTGACCAATAAATCCCAGCTCTCTGGTCACGACAACTCTGTAACAACAGTTCAGTCGCGTTCTTGATACAATACCAACAAGGCTTTTGTTTAGCACCGGGGATACACATACCCATCGCGTAGACTTGGTCAGGATCTGTCCCAATCGAAGCGTTGAAGAAACCATCTTTAGCTGTAACCTCAGAAGCAAGAGTTGAGAGGATAAGTCGACGGTTCTTGTCATAAGCATCACCTGGTCTAAAAATTTGAGAATCGTCCACACAAATTTGAGCAGAAACAGCAACAATTAAGCTTACAGGGACAAGAAGCCTAAAGAACAATGAGAAGAGACTCTTTGTTCTCATTTTCCAAAATGAAACAAATGAGTTGCTTTTGTGTGCTCTAAACTCAAATACATGTGCAGAGAAGCAAGTTGTTAAAAATAATGGCAACTTGTTAGAAAGAAACGATGAACAAGTTTTGAGGATTGGTCCACTAAAATGTCATTTCCAACTAGACCATTTAAAATTCTTGTTTTTCTGTCTTTGTTTGTCATAATGATTTTCAACTATCTTCAGGGCCATAACAAATGTGCAGGACCATCACTAGCTTTTGGAGTATCATGAATAGATAGCATTTTCTTATAGAAACTAAAAAGTTACTCTCTGAATACTCAAAGAAGCATCATTCAACTAAGGATTGGTTAACATGAGTGAGTAATCAATCACTGTTGTTTTAGTACAATGCTAAAGATGGGTATAACAAAAAATGGAAACTTAAATAGAAAACCATGAACTTTGTAAATTTTGTTGGTGATATACTCCATTTTTTGGGTATTCTAACCATTGTTCTGTAGGGTTTTATCGAGTCTTTCTCCTTTGTATCGAGTCTTTTTAGGTCTAAAGGTGGCTGGAATGAAGAATTAGAGTTTGATAGGAGGCTTGATGAAAAGATAGGAAAACAAGATCTTTTGGAAGATTCTGGAGCTAAAGGAGCACCCGCTCCCCGAGTGGATTTGCCTGCTCCTCAGAAGATTTACTTTGAAGATTTACCTTGAAGATTTCCGGATAAAGTGAATATTCATCCAGAAGTTTACAAAAGAGAATATTCACCAAATCAAATATTCACCCAGAAGATTTACAAAAGGGGATATTTACCAAATCAAATATCTACCTAGAAGATTCCCCCTAGATTTACTTCCTTATTTCGAGCCGCCGCAGCCTTTAAAAAGAGAGGACCTTGGAGAATAAAGACATATTTCTTTTACACACAATTTTTACACGCCTCTTACACGCTTTCTTTTACCCTTTTTCACTTTCACTATTCACGAGTACTGTTCACGTTTACTGCTCACGAGTACTGTTCACGTTTTGGATTTGCAATTTGGAGGATCATTCCACAACTCTATTGAGAAGAATTCTAAACCCTAATCTCTTTCCATATCATCATGAATTCTCTTTATTGCTTTGTTGTGTTTGATTTCACCATGTGCGAGTAGTCATCTTTGTTAGGTTAGGGTTTTCGATGGGAATTAGGGATTCTTGAACTAAGCATAGATAGGTTTTATATATGTTTTGATATCTTCATCTAAGTTGAACTTATTGCCTAGACTAGCTTAATTACCTAGCCTTTGATTTTAGGTTGAATTTACTCATCAAAAGTGTAGCGAATTACTTGAATGAACTTAGATGGGCGTGTTGACCCTTAGCCAACGACAGTTGAAGTTAAGGCAACTCGTGAACAAATCAATCCTATTCGTTATGCTCATCGATTCTCTTTAGTCTCAAACGACAGTTTAGGGTGCTAGATTGATTGATGAAGTAGTGAATGCCATGACAGTGGATTCTCTAGTATTTATGATTGAGTTCTAGATTGGTACTTAAATTGATATCCTGAATAATTGTTTGGTTCCTGATGATCTATTCCCTGAGATATTTACCCTAGCTTAACGTTTTTAATGTTATTGCTTTCATCGAATTTATTTTATTTGCTTCTTGAAATCGTGACAACTTAAACCAACTTGAATTACTTAGCTAAATTTGTATTTGCATAAGATTAGAGTGTATTGCCGGTCCTTGAAAAGAACCTGACTATTCTACATCTGATTAGAATAGGTTTGAAATCTTAGATAGGATAAAAACCTGTTATCAGTTGGTCCAAAACATGTTTCTTCAAAAGCTAGATCGGCGTCGGGGATAGGCCGGAATCTTACGCCGGCGAAGTCGCGGCACTCGAGAGGATGCAAATTGGTTAACTTTTTAATTCCGAATTGGGCTTTTCGGTTTACACCGGTTTGGACTAAGAGTGTTTTTGGGCTTAGTTAGATTGAGTTAGGATGATCTAAGAAGCCCAAAAATATCATTGGAATGGTAGGTTCGAGAATCGAGTAAATAAAACAAGTTAACATAAATTAAGCTGTAAGAATCAGCAAAAATTGAGATTAAAACGTTCCTAATGTTGTTTATTGTGTTAACACATTAATATAGCAAAGTAAAATCAAAGTCTTTAGTTTGTGGTAGTGTATCACTATTCCATATGGTCTTATGTCCAATTCTACTCATCTATCTATATATAATAGCAAACCCATTTTTTGGTTTTGCTGATGTCACTTTTTTTTGTAGAAAAAATATATTGGATCCAATGGTTCCTATCTGATTCGTTTTCAAATGAAGGGCCATGATTAATCAGGAAAACCCAACTTTCTGTATTGATGACATCATCTTTAAAAAGTTGTTATTCGATAGCAATTAGTGAACCGGTGTTTATCTGAAGAGATGCAACTGAATATAAAGAACCCTTTCGAATCCTAAAATTATTGATGAAGAGTTGTGATTGTTTGTATTTATGTATGTAAATTGGAAAACCTAAAAACTGTTGCATAGTTTTTCCTTTTCTCGCTCAGAAATATGGGAGAATTCTTAAGAGATGTTAGACAAAGTCGGGCAAATTTCTCAGATTCTTCATCGATTATATGTTCTATTTAGGAAGATTTGTGATTCAGTTTTATAATCGGAATTGACATTGGTCGGCGTTAATTAATTAATTGTTTATCGTTTCCGTCGTCGCAAGTGTGTGTCGCTGTCATCTACCTTTAAGATCCCTTCTTCTTTGGCCTTGCTTTCTCTTCACCATCTATATGTCAAAGAAATCTTAGATTCTTCGTCTATTGTGAAATCAATCTCGGAAGATTGTTCTTTCCGGTAAGTCCATCATCCCTTTACCATTCTATTCTTGCACCAAATCAAAAATGTTTTTAGATTTTGATAATTGATGATGTTTGATTGGTATTCCCATCTTAATGACACAAGTATTGTAAACGAGATTTTGTTAAACATGTGTTCATGTATGTTGGGTTTTGGAAGATGATGATGATTGGTGTTGGAGAAGAAAAACATACGATAAGCTTTTCCTTTTTTTTTCTTTAAGCTATTGATTTCTTAATGGGTTTGAGAATTTTGATATGAACACGATTCATTTTGCTGTCATGCGAGATTGACGTGTATAGCATAAAGCTTTTCTCTATTCTTATTTTTGTCTTGTTCTGGGTTTGTGAGTTTTCTCTTATGGATTTTGAATGAACATGATCGGTTAGAAGCAAAGCCAGGGTAATTTCACACTCTGTTTTTCCTACTCTTTTCTTTTCTTTGTTTTGATTGATCTGATTTTTTTTTTTTTGGGTAATACAGACACTACTAGGACCTGTGAGTGATCCATCAAAGCTACCCAAGTGGAACGACGTCGGATACAGCCGCCGGAGATGACAGTAAAGTCATTGTATAGTATGCTCTTTTGATCATCTCTATCTCTCTACATCTTTAATTCTTGATTTTGATACTGATCTTGGTTTGTTTGCTTAGCCCTCGAGCGATATTCAAAGATCCGTTCAGGATAGGCAACAATGTTCTGGTTCAACCCAAAACCAGTCCCGGTTAGTTTCTTACCACTTTCTAATGCTCTTTATATGCAATTACGCAAATTTTGTAACATTTCTTGAATGGTTTCAGAGTGATTGAAACGGAGGAGGAGCGCATTGCAACTACAGTACGAAGTCGATGAGGAATGATGGAGGGTTACAAGTGATTAAGAAAGGAATTGAGAAGTTTCAAGTGAAACACAAGGAACACATTGCTGCTTATGGTGAGGGGATTTTTTTTTTCCGATAGCTAACTTGATGCCTTCTTTACAGAATTGACGTCACCAGTCATTGATACTTTGTTTATTAAGTTAATAGTTACTCGACGACCGTGGTTATTGATTCCTAACTTTATTTTCTCCGCTCAAATTTTGTTGATTTTTAATCCATTTACTTTATTTGAACCGATGAAATCAATCGGATTTTTTCATGTAATGCCTTCTGGTATTATGTTTCTTGTCCATATAGTGTCTATGTGGTGTTTCATGTTGTTACTCTGTTTTTATTTGTTGGGTCTTACAATTTGACGAGAAGAAGATGTTGAAGATACTGAGCCGAAAAAGAATTGCTTTAGTTGGTTATTCATTGAGACTTTGGTTTGTTCTCTTACGTCAATATTGGAATTGGAAGACAAGAATAGATTTTAAAAGTTTCCGGGAAACAGAATGATCTGCATAACGAGGGGTTGAAAGGTTTCATGTTCAAAGTAAGTCTCTTAAGAAGAAAGACGTATTATTTGATTTGGATCATGTTAGTTGTGTTTGTGAAATATATTTCGTAAGAACTTCGAATGTTTTGTAGACTTCATCAACTCACCTTTCCTTGTCCAAGAAGCAGAAGTGTTAGATGGAAAGAAGCAAACATAGACACTGAGGAGAGAAAGTGATCCAAAAATTACTGACGAGTTGTCATAAATCTTGATCGCTTTTCGTTATTCTAACGAATTAGTTTCAGAAATTGTTCGTTTGCTTGCTCGATTGCCCGACACATGATTATGGTTTACGGAGAAGATTTATTGAATTCTTTCTCGACACCAGTGTATGATGGAGACTGTTGTTGAAAGTTTTTAGGGTAAATGGTGATCGTAACACTCATAAAGAGGAATGACTTGAAATTGGTACTACTGTTAAATCTATCAAAATACTTGCACTGGATTTTAATCTCAAACATGAAATCTAATATGACATTTTTCAATGTCTCACGATTGATTTCTCTGTTTAACCACCTTTTTCAAAAAAGTCTTTATTCTTTAATAAAAAAACACATGATGATCTGAATATTATTGTGGTTGTGTTGTCTATCATTTATGTAATTTGTTACAAGTTTCAAAGCTCTGAAATATGACCCAAATGACTATTGATGTTTGAGATTATAAATAAATATTTATGTTTACTCGATGACTTAAGTGTATCACTTGTATCACAGTTTACAATCTGGTTTTCTAATCAAAAAGTCTCAATATAAAGAAAATACAATTTTCAAATTTAGTTTTTCTCGTTTTGAGTTTAGATTGTGATGATATGTTTGGTTTAAGCATTAATCTAACAAAACTATATATAGAAGGTATTGTTTGTATCATCATGCTTATATGTTTGGTTCAAAAATTTTGTTTACTTGATATTTCCTGAACTCCGTACGTTTTCTCCATCTATGGACAAATGCTTGTCACCTTTTCTTAACTATGTGTAGTGTTTTTATTTTGGGTGGTCGAACTTGTGTAACCATAAGTTTCTTTGGTATGGTCTATGTTTGCACTGCACCTCAATCGTCTATGACAAGCATTAAACCTCTTACAAAAAATACTAAGTTCAGTATGCTTCTTCTCTAAAGCATTCTCGATTCCAACATCTAAAGAATCGTTTCACAAAACTCAAATTGGGCAATGAAATTTGTCGATGCTTTGTCGCTGCTATGTCACTGCCGTTTTGAGATATATTGTTTCTTTCCTTGAATCAATGCTTAACCTTCGTACTAGAAAATCATTTAGTATGCACTTTCTCATCAGGGTCTTCTCAACAAATTTTTGTCCCGTTTGTTAATGTTTGTTTCGAAAGATTTCGGTTACAGATCAGAGGGGGATTTTGGTCAGGTAATTTCTGAATCTTTAAAAAATTCATGTGAGGCCCTTATTTATTATTTAAACTTTTGTTTCTATTATCGGAACTACATTTGGATTCAGTAAACATAAGTTTGTTGCTAATATGTGGTTGGATGTGTAAGAGCATCTCCAATGTTTTACACCATATTTTACACCAAAATGATGTTGGGTTTAACTCCAATGTATTACACCATTTTCTACACCAAAAAAAAAATTCTAAATTTATTCTTTTACAAATTACATATTAACCCATATACTTTTTTTAGTTTGATTAATTATAAAATCATTTAAATGTATATTAATTATGAAAAGAAATATATAATCATCATATAAAATAAAAGTATGTATAATAGATTTTGGTTTAATCATCAAGAACATATTAGATTTGGGTTTAATTGTCATCATTTATATATGTTTCTTATTAAATTTGAAGGACCAATTTATAAATAAAAAAAATGTACTCCAAAATGGTGTAGAATTTGGTGTTGGGTTGGAGAAGATTTTACACCAAAATGGGATTTGGTGTAAGGTTGGAGATGCTCTAAGAGCATCTCTAATGTATTACACCATATTTTACACTAAAATGTTGTAACACCAAATTGGTGTTGGGTTTTGCTCCAATGTATTAAACCATTTTCTACACCAAAAAAAGAATATTCTAAATTTATTCTTTTACAAATTTACATATTAACCCATAAACTTTTTTAGTTTGATTAATTATAAAATCATTTAAATGTAACATTAAATATGAAAAGAAAATATAATACATCATATAAAATAAAAGTATGTATAATAGATTTTGGTTTAATGATCATAAACATATTAGATTTAGGTTTAATTGTCACCATTTATATATGTTTTTCATTAAATTTGAAATTATTTATAATTTGAAGGACTAATTTATAAATAAAAAAGTTCTACTAACACCATTTTGGTGTAGGATTTGGTGTTGGGTTGGAGAAGATTTTTCACCAAAATAGGATTTGGTTTGGGATTTGGTGTAGGGTTGGAGATGCTCTAAGACGTTTGATGATCCAACGTCGTTATTAATTTATTATTACAAATTCAAAGATAAAGAACAACAAAAATCAAAAAAATTGTTTTCAAATGTAAAAGATGGAATTGATAACAAAAACAAGTGTTTGCCAAAAGTGAAATAATATTTTGGCTTGTGATAGGTAAAAGAAATATGCATTATAAAATGCCATATTCTCATTTTTTTATCATTAATTAAAACAAATGGCATTTTAAACTAATTATTTCATGTAATAATTTCATTTTTCCGCGCGGAACTCGCGGGCTTGTTTCCTAGTTAGTATAATATTATCCCTTTTTTACTAAGTGATCAAACTTGCAATCGTTTATTTTTATTGAACATGTTTGCAAAAAATATTATAGTAATTTGAGTTTTACTAGTATTCCAAAATGGATTCAAAAGGTGTATGATGCATTTTAATAAATATTATGTAGTGATATGAAATTAAAACATGTAATCTAATGGTTTGTGTTAGTGTGAGCATTGCGTCATTATCTAAATTTAAATTTGTATAATATATGTTGTTGACTGTAAAAATTTCAGTATAATGAAAACAAAGAACAATAGTATCGCAAATAAATAAAAAGAACAATGTGTTTTATGAAACGAACATGTCATTAAAATGTTGATCTATGATTATCTTATAAGGATTTTTATATAACAATTTATAAACACAAATAATCAAATCTTTTCTCCAAATCGCATACCTTTTTTTTTGCAAATCATAAAACATACAATAATATTCAAGGAAAATTGAAGAAAAAGTAAATAAAGTAATTTGAACCCTGACCCACCACAAATATGAAACGATGTTTTTTACGTACGATTGGATTGAATACGAACTCCACAAGTTCAGGCGTGTTCAACCATTTCCGAATCTTCAGTTACTTCCAATTTTTATTGGCAAATTATAAATATTTAAATGAAAAAGCAAAACCCAACTTTTTTACATGTGGTCACAAATTAAATCTTGATTTCACAGTTAAATAATCTACTCGGTTAATGTAAAACTTTTCTATCTATCATTCTTCTCCTCTATAATGGATTTCACCAAGTTATCTTATGAGTCATTAAATTCCAAATCCCTATAAAACTATTTTTGTCTTTTACCTATTTGGACCAAAATGTTTTAAAGTTGAAAGTTTGGTCAAAAAGTGGGTCTTCCCAATTACGATGCGGCCCATTATGGTTAAGCGCTACCACAGTTTAATACTATATAAATTCAATTTTTCCTTAAACTATAAACCCAATAAATCACACTACTATAGTAGATTTTGAAATAAATCATTTAAAATATTTAATTGGAGGTGGAGGACACAGTTGAGTCGAAGATTTTTAATTGGAGAGATAGGAATCGTACACGAACTTCCCGAGAAATAAGTAATGAATATTTTTATTAGTTTGGTTCACGAACCGATCAAAATTAATTTTCCTTTAATCTCTCACCGATACATAATAACAAATGACGTAAATGACCCTTTTTGTAATTTTCAGCGACAGTTTCTGACAAGGGGCAAGATTGTCTTAGGTCACACCACTTCATTGAAGTGAAAAAACCTTTGTTTGATCAAACAAAACACAAGTGAAAAGAAAGAAAAAAAAAAAAACGAAGCAGACAACAAAAAAGCTAAAAGCAAAAGTAGAAGTGAGAGTGAGAGAAGAAGAGTGAAAAAAGAAACAAAATGATGCCTTGAGGGAGAAAACTAATTGATTGCTTTTTTTTTTGTTTACATTACAAGAACATGATCGGTTTATCTTCTTCTTACCATCTCCTTCTTCTTCTTCTCTATGTCCATGAATGAAACTATGAAGAAATCTTGGAGATTTACACACTCTAACTCAGGCATGTTTTTGTTTTTTGTTCTGTCTTTATCTCTTTAGATCTCTTTTCCATTTTTTATCTATCTCGGGAAAAAAAATTTTACCTCTTTTTGCTTCTTTTGTAACTATCTATTTCTAAAAATTTGTTTGGGGTTCTTCTTTGACCACTATTTTGGGTTTTTTCTGATTTGTTTTTGGTTAATTTTTGATACTCTAGCTCGATTTTTATTGATTTAATTCAATCTGTTTTCTGTTTTTAATTGCTTTATCAACATCTATGAGATCCATATTGTGTAATTTTAAATCACTTATTTTGCATGTTTAATTTGTGTTTGAGAGCTTAATTTGTAGTAGTATGAATGAGAAAGTCTGCATCAGATCAATGTTGAGTCACTGTTATTCAAGTAGGAGCTCTGAATTGTGAAATGCATCTTCTTGAAGCTTATTAATAGTGATTAAGATTCTAATTTGTTGCTAGTAATGCTTTTGACAATGCCTAATTTATTACATTCTTGATTTAGGAGGACTAAACTATTTTTCTTGAATTATAATGTTTTTTTCAGATGTTATGATGTGTTGATTAGAATAGAAATGGAATTTGGTAAAGGAATTGAAATGGAACAAAGCCCCAATAGTGTTCTTCCTGCGCCGCGTCCTTTCACTGAATCAGAAAGAAAGAGTACAAGGCTAAAGCCGCCTCGTAGAGATGAGATATTGAGAGTCAAAGAAGGGTTCACCGAGATAAGCTTTAGGCGCTACCGTAGCACTTCCTGTAAGAATTTCTCTTCCAAAACTCTTGCAATGGGAGATAACACGGAGCAAAGGCGAGGTTCTGTGTATCAAAGCTCTAATGAATTGTTTAAAGAAATGAGAGAACCGGGATGTAAAGAGACCTCAAAGGCGAAACTTGAGTTGTCTCGTAGTAGCGATGCTTCCTTCTCTTTTAGAGTTGTTGATTCATCGAGAAAGGGAAGTAGTGAGAAAAGACCGGACAAGAAGCTTTCGGATGGACAGAAATCATCAGTTGAACCTAACACCTCTAGCAACTTCATTGACATTTGTTTGAAATCAGGTATTAAAGATAGAGCAGTGGTGTTGGATTCAGAGGATGATGCAGCCGGGTCTCCGAACGAATATACCGACCGTAAAATTAGATTACCGAAGCCAAATATTGCAACTTCATCAGAGACTAGTTGCAATAAAGAAAGCTCAAGAGTTAGAAGAATGTTTGATCCATTTGTTAAGTCAAAGTCTCTGAGAAGTCCTCTTGGTTATATAGGAGATTCAGGTGATCATTTCAAAGAAAGACCGGGGAAGAACAACGAACGTTGCAAATCTATGTTGAGTGACTACTCAAATATTCATAAAACATTGAATCTTTGTCCGCCTCCTCCAATTGTGAATAAGAATTATACTTCGTCTCTGAAATCTTCTCCGATTCATCTACATTGTCGACTCAAGATGGAAAGCAAACAAGGATTACCGTTTTTTCAGTTTGTGTCAGATTCTTCCGAGGATGTTTACGCGGCAAAGACGTGGAAATCTGACAGTGGTTCTAATTGGGTGTATACATTTTCATCTGGTGGAAGCAGGAAGAGGAGCAGTGCTAGTGTGCGTGGATTGACCGATGTTAATAAAGAATCTCGGCTAGTGGGTCAGATGCAAGTTTCCTGTAACATATGCTCAGAAGTAAGAAAAAAGGGACAAGATCCAGAAACTTTGATGGTAAATGAGTTTGTTCTGTATGATATAGCACAAGCAAGGAGAAGTGTCTCCACAAAGGAACATCAATCACTACCACTTGATATGGTTAATACTGCCTCCAAGAATTCTGCTAAACCAGACTCAGAGTTAAGAAGTAGTAGCACAATGACCAAGGATGATTCTGATACTATGAAGCAAAGACGAACCTCTCAAAGTTATGATCTTGAATCTTCGAATGGAACAAACCCGTGGTCAGCTTCAGATTTGCATCCTGATCTTGAGATTGTGGCGATTATTATTCAAGACACGATTGAGAAGAGAGAAAGTTTGAAATACAGAAGAGGTGACAAAAGGTTGATGGAGAAAACGAATCTTCTCGGTCTTTCTCCAATCGAAGAGGAGAAAAGAGAATTGTTTGGAAGCAGAAGTTCGGAAAAACTGAAAGTTGTAATCCCACGGGGAAACCACGGGTTACCAACTACTGAAAACTCTTGTCCGTCCCCTTTGATTCAGAGATGGAGGTCAGGAGGTGGTTGTGACTGCGGTGGTTGGGACATGGCTTGTCCACTTATGGTTTTCGGAAACTCATGTTCTCATGATCAGCCTCTTGTGGACAATCAGCATCCTCTGCAACTATTTGTCCAGGTAACAGTTTGGATCTTTCCTCAATCAAACACAAGTCTTCTTCATTTCTTATCTAACACAGGTTACCTTCATATTATAGGGTACTAAAGAGCATATACCGGCATTGTACATGTCATTTGTTGATGAAGGGCAATACGACGTTCACTTCCATGCGCAGTTATCGACCTTGCAAGCATTTTCAATCTGTGTAGCCATATTACATAACACAGAAGTCTTGGATAGTTACAGAACTGGAGAGAATGTACAACAGGTCACACACTGCAACTCGCTGAAAATGCTGATTGATGACGATATTCAGTTCTTAGTTGAAGCAGTGACAGAGGACGACGAAAAGAAAGTCCCTAGGCTTATGAAAGAAGCTGCAACCGCTCTTCAATCCTACATGCCAAACCCTCCTTTCTCGCCAATCTCCCGAGTGTAGTCCGTGATGCTGTCGTAATTGCAGATTCATTTGAGTTCTTTGTGTCCCGGCATGGTGATAAGAAGAGATCGGTGGGTTGTAACTTCCCAACAAAGTGCAGCCATGGAGCAACAGATTCACCGGACGAGCTAGAGCTTAAAGATGGGATGGTCTCTGATCTCCGGACTGAGAAAGGCGTCACATTCTTTGTTGTGTCATTTATTCATTCTTCCAAGTAGGATCTAGGCAAAAGAAACAGCCACACTGTTCATATTGTAAGGTAGCAAATGGGAGGTGCCCAATTTGGTTAGAGGTCTCATAAGCATAGAGTTGGTAGGTCCTTGAGAAAAAGTTTTGTAATTTGTAGTGAATAATGGATCTTCCTCTTCTATCTCCATTCAAAAAGAACTTTGCACAAATGAGTTTCATCAAATCAATAGATAGATACACAAACAAAAAATTGTAGGACTTTCCATTCTAATTATATATGTTGCAATCTTGGTGATTTCACTGGGGGTGAACTATCCTTGTCCTTCAATGGTTGGGCCACTTCTAGAGAGAGTATACTTTTGTAAAATTCATAGGAAGCAAAGAATATAGCTCCTTGGGACATGTACATCACCAGTCTAGGGATCAAACCTCTGCAACACACCAGAAAAGAAGACTATGCTGGTAAATTGATGAAGCATTATTCTGATACAAGCACCAGGACTTGGGAGATAAGATTATTGATATCGAAAGCAGACCTGTATAGTCCTCTCAGACCTTCTTGTTTGCTTATCGATAGAAGAGTTTCATACACACTAAGGTGTTGGTTCCTAGGTCCAGGAATCTGTAGTCATTGTATAAGTTATATGATGGCGACAACTGTGGACGGTTCCTGAAAAAAGTTTGCGAAATAAAAGCAAACCTGAGTTTGTAATCTTGTCTTTACTACATCAAATGGGGTTGTGAAGAAAGCAGCTGCAGATCCTGCTAGTCCTCCACAGATGAGCTGTCAGGAGCAAATTTTATCCAAGTTATATTCACAAGAAAACTGAATATAGATTGCGAAGAGAATCTTAAAGTGCAGGATATTATGGAATGAAGCAGAGATATTACAAACCGTTTGTAATGTGGTGGGTTGAGCCGCTCGACTACAAGGACCTAGAGATGGTAATATCATTCTCTTCATGTTTTCATAAACATAGAACTGTATTTCCAACAAGTTTGGCATCAGCACTGAATTTAAGCAGAGAAGAAAAATAGCGCAAAAGGGTAGAAATAAAGATCAGTGGCTGCTACTAGTTAGAGCATAGGAACACATAGTGTGCGCTTAAAGAACCTTTATGATTGAGTGTGGAATATTTCTACATAGCACTGCACTCCATCCAGTATATAAAGAAAGTAGACCACCCTTCTGGATGATTCCAACCAATGCAGTCCTATATTTACATGTGACGAAAATATTGAGGAAATAGGAGAGACATTTGAAATGAGAATAAATTTAGTTAAGCTAGAAATCCTTTCTTAAGTTATAGATAAGAGACCAAGGAAGCGTATATGCAGTCAGCAGAAGTTAGATTAAGCTTGGAAATGTCTTACCAGCAATTGCGATAATGTGAACTGACTTGCATCTGCTGTTTTATACGTTCGCTGGGCGTGAAAATAAAAGAAGTTGCAATGCTTGCGGAACCCCCAGCGATGCAGTGGGTAAGGGAGCAATATTCCTGAAATTTCAAATATTTAGGAATATGTTTTTGCTTATGCCGCTCCAAAGGCCAGCAAAACAATGGAGAAACATGGCAAGGAAAAAAAGAAAAATAGAACATGGAGGTAAAGAGAAATAGACCTTAGGGAAAATAGGAAGCAGAGCTCCTTTAACTGATTCATAAGTGAAGGTATAAAGGGCAGAGATAGGAGCTGATGAGGCAATGTTGCTAGCAATTCCCCTATAAAGTCCAGAAATACCTGAATAGATATTGGGATATTTCTGTGTTAAACAACGAGGCACAGTGAAAAATTATTACAGAATCATCTCAAGTAAATGGTTCTACCTCTTTCAGATATTATTGATCTCCCGGTATACCATAGAGACTTTTCCTCCAAGCGGCATGACTGAATCGTTGTCTTGACTGTATCAAGTGGATGAAGACAAAGACTGACGCTTATGCCTGCCAATGCACCAGCAAAAGCATGCTGTTGTTTAGCAACGGCATAAGTAGGTGCTTCTGTAGAGGACGAACAAACTTCAGCCTCTTGGTCTTTTCTATCTCCCTCAAGCAACTGTCTATTTTCAACCGCAGATAAGCTGTCTTCGTCTGGGTTATTCCCTGAAGAAGAAATCTCGGAGTGGCAGTCCGTACCACATTTTGAACTAATTAAGTTCACTCCTTTGTTATTAGCACAACTATCTTTATAAAGCAAAAAGAGAACGTTTTCAGCCGTAGATCTAGATATTCTGCTGTCTCCCGATGATTCTGTCATGCTTGCTAATATAGGACTCCTTGATTCAGCTGAAGTTGGGTGGCCTTCTGAACCAGTTGTGACAAAGACACTATCACAATTATTGGCATTTCCTGATGCACATTCTGATTTACTACTGACAGAATTGGGAATACGGTCTTCAGTTTTTTCTCTATTCTCAATCTCAACCCCTCCTTTATGATATTTAGTAATAACGGGAACTAACGGAAAACTATTCTCTTTGCAAGAACCATTGATAGACTTGGCTCCATTAAACCAACTAAAGAAAGAATGGTTATAGTTTTGGTTAAATGGATCGTCGATGCACATCTTCTCGGCCACTGTCAGTAATTTAACCCTGGACTGTACAGCCGGTGCCAACCGTGTACTATCCGCCGAGACTTTGACTTCTTCTCTATTTAAATCATCTACATTTCCCTCCTTGAATGAGTTAATCAAATTACCAGAAGCAAAACCCGAACGATCCCACATCAAGTCAACGGCTGATACCAGTGCATCCCTGCTCAAGATCTGACTCAACTTGGTATCGCCTCGTTCGCTGCCGTGCCTCTGGTAAGCATATGCATACTCTACTTGTTCATGATCACTGATCTTTGACAGCTTCCTCTTAGCCTCAGAGAAGTTGCAACTATGCTTAATCGAAGGCTGACCATTTTTCGCAGAAGCCATTTTGCTTATATCACAACTTTGTAGAATCAATCAAAATACTCACAAATCAACTTTCAAAACTTCCTCAACACAATCAGAACCCAGTAAGCAATTGAGTTCTGATTTTTTGAATCGGCCAATTCAATTGCTCCCACATTTGAAAGAAACCCTAGTAATCCGATGCCATAGCTGCGATAAAGATCTGTCCCAAACAGAAAAATTAGAAAAATTCTTAATGTTCCTAAAGCGTACCAAACAAAAAGCTGCAGAATTTGAAAACTCTTTGCTTGAAGCTATGTCATTTATAAAGCAAACAGGAATAATTTGCAAAGGACTTAAAATCAAAATCAAACGAAGAATGAATTTGTCTACTACTGCCAATAAAAAAATTTGTAGCCCGAATTAGCTTTCTACCTTGAGAAACTGAGAAACTCTCCAGCACAAGCTTGGGTTCCCAAATTCATCATTTTCTCGGGAAAATCCGGTCGCGAGAAAATTTTGTTTTGGTTGAAAGAAAATTAAAGGAAGGGTTTATGCGCTGCTTGTCCTCTCATCGATGGGGGTTTTACTTTTTTACCTGTTTTGTTATTTCTTTCCTTTTTACCTTTTTGTAAAAATTTTGACGCAAAAAATTATAATTGGCCAATTGGGTTTTATAGACACTAAAAATAAAACGGGTTATTTTGGGAAATACTGTAAATTTCGGTGGTATTTGCAAATGTGGTATAATATATATTTAGAACGATGATAATGCCAGAAAACCCTAGACACTTGCGCTCTCGGCTTCCCATCTCTCTTTATCACGGCGGCAAGGTTAGTCATCAGATTCGATTCTGTTTCTTCACAAGTAATCGGATCTCTGCGTTTGTGTTATCGGATTTTCATCGAATTCAACTGCTTCGGATTTCATCGAATTCAACTGCTTCGGATTTCATCTTCTTCGGATTTGCTTCAGAGTAATCGAATCTTTTGTGCCGCGTTTTGCGTTTTTTGTTGTTGTTGTTGTTTTCTGGGATGAATTTAGGGTTTGGACGAGTTTTTCTGGTTGTTTGTAGTTAGATTACGCATTAAGCTTCATTTCTCTCTGAGATGCTTCTCTGATTTTTGACCTGATTGAGTTTTCATGATTCCGGGGATCTCTTTGAGTCGGTTAGGCTATCAGATTGGATATTTGATTGTGTAATCGGTCTAATCTTCGTTTCATCTTTACAGGCAAATTGAGTGTCATTTTCGTGTGAGCTTGTCTAGTATTGCGTTTGAATCGTTGCGTCTGAAACATGACGACGCATTTTAACAAACCAGAGAATGCGCTGAAGCGTGCTGATGGTAAGTTTTACGGCTCATGTCCTTGGTTTAGTCAGTAGATTCTATGAATTGGGTTTGAGAGTGAATGATATGACATTGTGTTTACATGTGTGTGTGTGTAGAGCTGATCAATGTGGGACAGAAACAAGATGCTCTTCAGGCGCTTCATGATCTGATTACCTCCAAAAGATACAGAGCGTGGCAGAAGCCGCTTGAAAAAATCATGTTTAAGTATCTCGATCTTTGTGTTGACTTGAAGAGAGGTCGGTTCGCCAAGGATGGGTTAATCCAGTACCGTATTGTCTGCCAGCAAGTGAATGTTAGTTCCTTGGAGGATGTCATCAAGCATTTCCTCCAACTTGCTACCGAGAAAGCTGAGCAGGCTCGTTCTCAGGCAGATGCCTTGGAGGAGGCCCTTGATGTCGATGACCTTGAAGCTGACAGAAAGCCTGAAGATTTGCAGCTTAGTATTGTCAGTGGAGAGAAGGGAAAAGATAGATCTGACCGAGAGTTGGTCACCCCTTGGTTCAAGTTTCTGTGGGAGACATACAGAACAGTGCTTGACATATTGCGAAACAACTCAAAGTTGGAAGCACTTTATGCGGTTAGTTTTCGTCTAGGATAACTATTCCTCTAATTTATAGTGTTGATTAATATTGAATACTTGTTTGCTGAGGAATAATGCTTTAATTTATTTTTCACTGTTACCTTGTAGATGACAGCACATAAAGCCTTCCAGTTCTGTAAGCAGTATAAAAGAACAACAGAATTCCGTAGACTTTGCGAAATTATTAGAAATCATCTGGCGAACCTTAACAAGTACAGAGACCAAAGGGACCGACCTGACTTGTCTGCCCCTGAGAGCTTGCAACTCTATCTGGACACAAGATTTGATCAGTTAAAAGTTGCTACCGAGCTTGGACTTTGGCCGGTGTGTTTTATTTCTATGTGTACTTTTCTGATGCTACAGTGATTTAAGTCAAAATTAGTTTGGTAGCATATGCCCTGTTTCTCTTCCATTGCTGGAAATGTGTTAGAATGGTTATTGATGTATCTTTTGTTTTGCAGGAAGCTTTTCGTTCTGTTGAAGACATATATGGACTAATGTGTATGGTCAAAAAAACGCCCAAGCCATCTTTATTGATGGTTTATTACTCCAAATTGACTGAGATCTTCTGGATTTCTTCTAGCAATCTTTACCATGCTTATGCGTGGTTCAAGCTGTTTAGTCTGCAGAAGACTTTTAATAAGCACTTAACTCAAAAGGATTTGCAGCTAATAGCATCATCTATTGTCTTGGCGGCTTTATCTGTTCCACCGTTTGACCGTGCTCATGGTGCATCCCATATGGAACTTGAAAATGAGAAAGAACGCAATTTGAGGATGGCCAACCTCATAGGATTCAATCTTGAACCTAAATTTGAGGGCAGAGATATGGTAACATAGGTTCTTATGTTGACTTTTTATAGTTATCTTTATTCTGGTTTGTTATATCTAATTCCAACCATTCCTTTTTCAGCTTTCTCGGTCAGCTCTTGTGTCCGAGCTGGTGAGTCTCTAGCGACCTCCCACCTAGTTGATATTGCTTACCTGTTGTTTAGAATTTATGTCGCTTTAGAAGAGTCTGATTAAGTCTGATTTCTGTACAATTAGGTTTCAAAAGGTGTTTTGAGCTGTGCATCTCAGGATGTCAAAGATCTTTTTCATGTTTTGGAGCATGAATTTCACCCACTTGATCTTGGCTCTAAGGTTCAGCCTTTACTGGAGAGAATTTCCAAATCTGGTGGGAAACTGTCGTCTGCTCCTTCTCTACCAGAAGTGCAGCTCTCTCAGTATGTTTCTTCTTTGGAGAAGCTTGCTACTCAAAGGCTTCTTCAACAGGTAAAGAGTTTTCACTTATCCTCTACTTTGTGGGGAAACACACCTTCAACCATTTTGGATTGATCTGGTGGTTCATTCCATTTTTTTCTGTGTACTCCTAGTTCTGCAATGTGATTTTTTAAAATTTTCAGGTGTCAAAGATTTATCAGACTATAAGAATCGAGAGTTTATCTCAGTTGGTCCCCTTCTTCGAGTTCTCAGTGGTAGAGAAGATATCAGTGGATGCTGTGAAAAACAATTTCGTTGCTATGAAAGTTGATCACATGAAGGGTGTTGTAATTTTTGGAAATATGGTAAGTCTATGTTGATGCCACTGCTTATATCATGCGTCCTACTCTGTTTTTAAGTAATTTAACTTATAACTTATTTACTCTTTGGTATATACTAAGTTATTTAAGCGACTTTTTTCTACAAGGGTATCGAGTCTGATGGATTACGGGATCATCTGGCTGTTTTCGCCGAGTCTTTGAGCAAAGTAAGAGCTATGCTTTATCCTGTCCCAAGTAAGGCATCAAAATTAGGTGGCATAGTACCAAATTTAGCGGAGATTGTTGAGAAGGAGCACAAGAGACTGATTGCTCGGAAATTAATCATTGAAAAGAGGAAGGAGGATCAAGAGCGTCAGCAACAAGAAATGGTAGTGTATATCTATATGGTGGTTTTCTTACTTCTCCAATAACGTTGGACTGGTTAATGACAATTCTTTGGTTTGTTGTTTGCTTTTGAAGGAACGTGAAGAGGAACAGAAACGGCTTAAACTTCAGAAGCTAAATGAGGAGGCAGAGCAAAAGCGACTTGCGGCAGAGCTTGCGGAGAGAAGGAGACAAAGAATCCTTAGGGAGGTAGAAGAGAGGGAACTTGAAGAAGCTCAGGCGTTACTGGAGGACACAGAGAAACGCATGAAAAAGGGGAAAAAGAAGCCACTTTTAGATGGAGTAAGTTTATTACTACTATATGTTAGCTCTTGTAGTACAATGTTTTATTCGTATTGCCAATATTGGTTTGCTTAAACTAAATGTAGGAGAAGGTGACAAAACAATCTGTGATGGAGAGGGCCTTAACTGAGCAGCTTAAGGAAAGGCAAGAAATGGAGAAGAAACTCCAAAAACTTGCCAAAACCATGGATTACTTGGAACGAGCAAAGAGAGAAGAGGCTGCTCCCTTGATTGAAGCTGCATATCAGCGAAGACTGGTAGAGGAAAGAGAATTTTTTGAGCGCGAGCAACAGGTATAAAAAGCTTAACGGTTACAGTAGTTTTTCTCTTCAGATAACATGGTTCTGAGTTCAAGTATATGACGTTCTTCAAATCTCCTCTTTTACAGCGTGAGGTTGAGCTCAGCAGAGAGCGGCATGAGAGTGACTTGAAGGAGAAGAACAGGTTGTCCAGAATGTTGGATAATAAGGTCAGTTTCGACATGTCAATCCGTTTCTCCGAACGGTCATCTCGAAGTGTATCTCTTGGTTTATTCCTGTAGGAATAGACACTCAAATTGAATCTTTATCTGTCCAGGAAATATTCCAAGCGCAAGTGATTAGTCGTCGACAAGCTGAATTTGACAGAATAAATGCGGAGAGAGAGGAGCGCATAAGCCAAGTAATTCAAGCTAGGAAGCACGCAAGGGAGATTAAGAGGAAGCAGATATATTACTTGACGTGTGAAGAAGAAAGAATAACCAAGCAGCAGGAAGAAGAGGAAGCTCGCAAGCGTGAAGGTTGGGATCTGTTTTCATAATTTCACTTCTGTTTACTTTGATGTTGAAGATATTTCCAATAACATTAACCGCTTCTTTCTGTTTATGTAGAAGCTGAGAAACGCAAGAAGGAAGAAGCTGAACGCAAGGCTAAGCTGGACGAAATCGCTGAAAAGCAAAGGCAGAGAGAGTTAGAGCTAGAGGAGAGAGAGAGGCTAAGGCGAGAAGCCCTGTTGAGGGGAATCGATGCACCACCTGCACGTCTTGTTACCGAGCCTACAGTTAGTACTACTCCTCCTGTTGCAGTCGCTGCAGCCACTGGTACATCACAAACACCAGCGGCAGCACCAGGTCCTGCTAAGTATGTTCCTAGGTTCAAGCGTCAGGCCGCAGAGGTCGCTGGTCCATCAGCGCCAACACCAACACCAGCAGTTCCAGAAACTGACCGGTGGCCCAACCGTGGACCTCCTCCTCCAGCGGATGACCACTGGGGAAGCAGCAGAGGAGCACCATCATCTCAGAGATCTGACCGGTGGACCGGTGGCAGGGAAAGAGCTGGAGCTCCTCCGGCCGAAGGAGGAGACCGTTGGGGCGGTGGTCCTAGAGGCAGTGACCGCCCAACTGGGTCATCATTTGGAAACTCAAAGCCTAGGCCATCACAGCGTTGAGTAATATTCTTTTTGGTCTCAAAAAAGTGATCTCTGAATTTCACATGACATTCTCTTCCTCTTTAGCCAAATTTGTCTTTGTTTTTTGAGGATTAATGAAACTTGCTCATGTTTTTCCCTCTGTGAGGATTTTAAAACTTTGTAAGACTCTCGCTCGTTTTTGGTCTACACACCAAGAGTTTTTCTTCCATCTTCAGTTAGTTTTTACTGTTTGACAGTGAAGAGCTTTTTTACGCAACATTATCGTTTGATAGTTGAATGTTTAGAGAAGATAACTAAACAACACCAAATTTACGTTTGTTATCCCCTTTAATTTAGTGATTGATTAATAGGGCATCTTTAAAAAAAATGAATTGGATTGAGGAGAAAAATTAAAATATACAAATGAATTAATTACTAGATTTCTTTCTACTTTACTTTACAGAGAAGATTCCAGGAAGAAAATTAAAATATACACGAATTCATTACTAGATTTAGATCTACGTTCTACTATATCTTAATCATCTTTATTTCGTGATTAAGGGTTTCGTTAGTGGTTTTTTTTTTTTTAATTTTGCAAAGAAAATTCCGGAAGAGAAAAATGTGGCCTTTTTGGTGGAAAGGAGCATCTGGGTTCTCAGCTCGTTCTACAGCTGAAGAAGTCACTCATGGAATCGATGGTACTGGTCTCACCGCCATTGTTACAGGTCTTCTTCTTCTTCTTCTTCCCTTTCAACTTTTGTATGATCTTGGTTTGTTACAGGTTTTACATTTTCCACAGTTTATTTTCTGGGTTTTGATAAAAAAAAAAGTCTTGTGTGGTATTAGTAAATGGACGAAAGGATCAAACTTTATTTATGGATTATGTTCAAAACTGCTTGAAAGAACATTTCTTGAATCAAAAGAGAAGATTTTTGCTGGTGATTCTTGACGTATCTTTGTTGATTCGATTACAGGAGCATCAAGTGGTATTGGAGAAGAGACGACGCGTGTTCTAGCTCTTCGTGGTGTACATGTTGTAATGGCGGTAAGGAACACAGATTCTGGTAATCAAGTCAGAGAAAAGATACTTAAGAAAAACCCTCAAGCTAAGATTGATGTAATGAAGTTAGATCTTAGCTCATTGGCTTCAGTCAAGAGCTTTGCTTCAGAATACAAGTCTTTGGACCTTCCATTGAATCTTCTCATGTAAGTCATTGTTTGATTAGTGAATGTTAATGCGTGTTGTTACTAGGCTTACTTAATCTCTCTTCTTGTTTTTGATAGCAATAATGCAGGGATTATGGCTTGTCCCTTCACGCTTTCTAGCGATAACATCGAATTACAGTTTGCAACCAATCATTTGGGTATCTCCTTTTTTGCTTAATTGTAGAAATTTTGTTTGTTACAATGTTTAGAGATAATGGTGAGGAACATGTTCTGTGTTACACAACTTTCTTTTTCAGGTCATTTTCTACTGACGAATCTTCTTTTGGAGACGATGAAGAAAACAGTTAGTGAAAGCAATAGAGAAGGAAGAATTGTAATTGTCTCGTCAGAAGGTCATCGATTTGCTCACCGGGAAGGGATTCGGTTTGACAAAATAAACGACAAAGCAAGGTGATTGTTTTATGTGATTTGTATTGTTTAGTTTCAATTGTAATAACATTACTCTTTATTTTTTCTCACAGTTACAGTACTATGCAAGCATATGGTCAATCAAAGCTTTGTAATATATTGCACACTACTGAGCTCGCTAGGCAGTTCAAGGTAAAATAGTATTTTACAGATGCTTCATATAAATGTAATCAGTTCGAAAGGCGTAAGAGAGAGCTAATGGAATTAAGTTTTGTCTATCTTTGGTATTGCTTAATACAGGAACAAGGTGTGAATATCACCGCTAATGCACTTCATCCCGGATCCATTATGACCAATCTTTTGCGCTACCACAGCATCATCAATAGTAATTTCTTTTACTCGTTATACTTTTAATTTTTGGATTTCCTTTGGTTTTTCAATACCACATTGTGAATCAACACTAGGATAAACAAAAAATGGTAAGCAAAAATCCTAAAAAAATACGTCTATCTAGTAAGAATTTACTTTGAGCCTGCCCTGTGACTTATATCCTAGGTGATGTTTGATTTTGTGGAACTATTATAAGGCGAACTATGTCTTAACCTACACATTTTTTCGAAATGCTATACCGTATTACGCTTGTTGATGAATGTTTATGGTCTAACAATGGATGTGTTAAGAGAACAACCGTTAGTATATCATGAACTGTGTAAATTATCAATCTTATGACAACTACTTTTCTCTTGTTTGATTCAGCGATTGGTAAAACGGTGGGAAAGTATGTGCTGAAGAGTATCCCACAGGTCGGGTTTTTTATTTCTCCATAACTAATTTACTTCCTAGCTCACCATCGTGCTCATAAATGTTCGTATATGTTTTTTTTTTTTAACGGTTGTTGCAGGGAGCAGCAACGACTTGTTATGCAGCTCTACATCCGCAAGCAAAGGGGATGAGTGGGGAATACTTGATGGACAACAACATATACTCTACTTCTCAGGGTAAAGACAAAGATTTGGCCAAGAAACTATGGGAGTTTAGCTTGAGACTAACTGGTGAAGAAGAATCATAGATACTTTGAAGAGTTACAGTCTTGCTCTTGCAGATGAGAGATCTTTAGTTTAAATGTGGAATTGTAAAAGAATAATGTTGGTTCAGTTTTAGTTCTGTATAAGGAAATGAAAACAAAATTGTACTTTTTATGAAAAACGTTGATTTCTCATTGTTAGACTCTCTGAGTTTTGGTCATTTTTCTCATTCAAAAGTATCGTCATTTCTTGACAACCAATGAAGTTATATACAGTATAACCTCTATAAATTAATATCCCGGTTAATTAATCAAATTTTTCGGTCCCAAATCAAATTTCTGACTTAATTAATATTTCGATAAATTAATAAAATATCATGGTCCCAATATTATTTAGTTTATAGAGGTTTTACTACTCCCTCGGTTTTTGTTTATATGTCGTTTAAGAATAGTGCAGATAGATTAAAGAGTTTTGTTATTTGACTATTATAGCCTCACAAACCTCATCTATTTACAATCTAAATTTACTTCATTTATTTTTAGTTTTTATTTTAATGAGTTAGTATCATGTACTCTCTCCGTTTTGTTATGATTGATTTTCTAAGAAAAAAATTTGTTTCTAAAAGATTAATTTTTTACATTCTCAATGCATTTTTAATGAAAAAATAATAATAATAAATTGTAAATTTCAAAGACACATTAATTGGTTTTATTGAATTACTATTGGACTAGAGTTATAGAAAATTGTTTAGTGCAAAAAACAAGATATTTATAACTAAGAATTAATGTGTTTTTTTAATAGGTGTGAAAATTCTAAAACATCAAACAAAACAAAACTGAGAGAATAGTTTTTGTTCTTCCCCCTGCATAATTAACAGCTTTTACTAAATTAAATATTCATATTTGACTTCTTGACTACAAAATTAAAAAATTGGAGGGAATTGAAATTTTTGACGTCAGTGGCATAGTTGAAGAACAAAACTAATGGATGCAAATAATACAATTCATGCACTACTTTACCATTGACATAATGAGGTTGCCCTTCATTACTCGAGCTTTTATTTTTCTTCAACCTGCAATTTTTTTCCAAAGATTTTATCTTTTTGGTGTTCAAAACAAATACCCCTAACAATTAAATAGTTTATTTTTTTGCTCTTGTGAAAAAGTTATCCTCCAACAATAATTGATTCCTTGTCAAACGTTTGACTACATTGGAAAAAAAAAAAAAAAAAGGTAAACTATCCAAGTGACTCTTGGGATATTAGTAACGTGATTTTTGTAAAATAAGAGAGAATAATTACCTAGTTTAATTGAGGTTATATTAAGAATTTTTTTACAAAAGTTTCATTGGAAAACAAAAATAACACTTAGTCTAAAACAAAAAAAATATACCAAAACGACATATAAACAAAAACGGAGGGAGTACCTTTCATTGTCTTGAGTCTCTTGACTTGAGAATTGTATTGATCAGGTCCGTTGTCTGAATGTGTAGTAAACCAAAAACAAGAAAAATAGTAAAAAGAGTGCCCACACGCAGGATCGAACTACGGACCTTCAGTTTACAAGACTGACGCTCTACCACTGAGCTATACGGGCCATTTAACAACATTTCATACATGTTCTTATATATACGTAAGTATAATGATTTGTGGAACTATTTGATCCATTTGGTTTTTGAATATTAATATGCAAGAGCAGTGTGGAGATGTTCCAATATCCAGAACCTCGATAATCATTTGGGGAATTTGGAAGAGAATATATGGAAGCTTATTAAAATCAAGAATATGAAAATGTTACCTTTGCATTTGGACCTTCTTCCATTTTGGATGATTTGGAATTTATTTCCAACAAGCGTATCGGTTGGATTATTCGAGATCATCATGGTCAGCATATATTATCCGGAATGACGCAGCTGCCTCGTACTCAAACCCCTTTACAAGCTGAAGCGTTGGGACTTCTTCATGTTCTACCACTACAAGAAAACATGGTGGTTTTTAACCAAATTAAAAAGGTCAAAATATTTATTGATCCATTTTCAACCAAAATATGATGGAAATTGGAATTGAAAGTGATTGTTCAGAACTATCTCGATTTATCAATAACGGAGGACAAAACATGGAGTTGGGGAACATTCTATATGATAATCGATGGTAGATTAGTCAGCTTCCGCAATGCTCTTTGGATCATGTCAACCGAAAAAGATATCAAGCGGCTGATCGGTCATCGGAGAAAGCTCACGAAAACAATTCATTGTATACTCTAAGTTGTATTATCCATTTACAATATAACAATAAAGTAGATGTTAAGGAAAAAAAAGGTGTAACAAGCATCTCTCATGGATAAATAATGTCATATTTTAGAGAAGTATATAAAGAATATTAAGGATCATTGACAACCTTTAGAGTTTTTTTGCAAATATTTTCATGAACACAATTATTAAACAAACAAAAAAAAAAGATTCATACTGAAACTTGCAAGCCTTCATTTTGAAGTAATCGTTGAAACGAAACAAAGACATATTTTCCAGAGAATTTGACATGACAAAGGCCATTTTTCTTTGATAGATGATAATAAAGCTCTTATTAATATTATTTAACTCTTAATATAATATCCCAAGACTTAGTGGCCACAAGCACTACGACTCGGACCAGAGATTAACTTACGACCCGAAAAAACATAATCCTTAGCCACTACTCTCTTCTCGTACTTTCCCAATCCACCGATCTGGTCACAACCACGATAAGGTACCATTGCCATTGAACACGTCAAGTAAACAAACAAGAGTAACACAACTTTGATAAACCTCTTCATCTTTAAAATCTTGTACTAATACACACCTTTTTCAACTCTTCATTTTCAACATTCAACCATGCATATTTATAGGGTTTTTGTTCTCTATGTGGGTTAATGCATATTTAATGAATTAGGTTAATTTTATTTGACTGAGTACACTAATTAAGGAGTAGAATTTTCTTAGGTTTTTCTTCGTTGTGTTTAATGCTGCTTCATTTAATTTAAATATGAATAAGTAGATTATATGAATAATTCCAACTACATATATTAGGGTGAATCGAGAGAATGGTTCTTACGTAAGAAGATAAAATATGTATAACTATAGGGTTAAAACTCACATACAATAATAGACTACTAAATATTTTCAAGAATCTTTACGAGACATTTTTTATGTCTAGAAATTTCGATTTTACATTTATTCGATTAGACAAATAGAAAGAAGAAAAATTAAAACGAGTTTGAGGGGATTAGTTTTGTTCGTAGAGGAAGAATGCAAAAATAAAATTATGAGTTAATTAAGAAGTAGAATCTTTTGGAAAATGGGATTATTATTATTATATTACAATGTATTTGACTCATAGAAATTAGGAGTCTGAATGAATATGAAAGCTACATAAATAAATGTACCTTAGATAAAAGAAGAAGTCTTTCAAAAACTCTAAAAGTTTACATCAAACAAACATCTTCTTGTTCCAGTCTTCAACTCCTTCACTCAAAGTCATTACACTGACTGTTCTGACTACAGATCATGATATCCGAACCACTCGGAGTAACAGCATCACGACCAAAGCTGTTACCCACTGAACCAAAAGGCCCTTCATCCTCACTGTCTACATGTCTCGGAGTCACACGGTTCTGATAGCGTCTTCGGTTAATCAAGAAGACGTTGAAGTAATAACTTACAAGTTGGTCCCTCTTCTTCCCTCGGAAAAGCTTAGCCGCGTTATCCCAAAAACTCAGAGAATCCGATATTATCCTATCTTTAAACCTCTTCTCTTCCCTCTCGGTCCATCTTAATGACACTTCTTCTCCCATCTGATTGAATCTCCAACGGAAAAACACATCGCCGAGTTCACGTTTTAGTTCCATTCTCTTCTCCGCAATGTGGAATCTAATGCATTCAACAGAACCAGAGACATCACAGCTGCAACAATCTAACCTTCCTTTACCAATCAAATTGCTTCCGAGCGTATCTTCTTTGTTTTCCAATGGCCATACACGGATTCCTAGCCATTTAGTATCGCTATCTAAACCGGATTCTGTAAATTCATTGACTTGTGCTTGGAAATTACGTCCTACAGCCACGTACCTTCTCGGAATCTCTGGTTTGTTTGACTTTGTGATTGCATTCGACACTTTTCCCGATGTTCCTGCGATTAGGTTTGTTCTCTCCGGAGGAGTGAAAGTGATCAATTCTCTGCAATTGTTTGATCTTGGAGGGACCAAGCTTCCATTGCTACACAGGCTAAATCTGGCTTTGGATAAATTTGGACGCCTTACGCTGTATCTTGACTTCCAACCTTCTTCGTACATTGAAGGATGCATAGTTTGGTAACCCTGCAAGGAGAAGAAAGCATAGTTAGAGCAGCATTGAAACTAGTTATTTCAAAATGTAATCTTGATAGCCAAAAGAAACTTAAGTAAAGAGAAAGCAGTTCAAAAGAAAAGTACCAGAAGTAGAGCATTTTGATATCGCGAATCAAAATCGTCTTTTTGAACGAGTAAAGCTTTCTTTGCTCTAGTCACTTGGATCCAACACTCGTTTCCGGTATACTCCTTCCACTGTGACCAATGTGGTAACACTCCAATGGAAGGATCTTGAGGACATTTTGCAACCGAACTCAGCCATTTCAACATTTCCAGTAAACCTCCTTTCTTTTCCGAGGACAAATCTAACCCTTCCTCCTCATCACATTCAGAACCATCACTAAGAACAACAGGAGACGCTTCTAGCTCTTCATCAGCATCATTACCATTGTTGCTCTCTCTTAATCTCTTCCTAGGCCTATCTAACTCCGACCCCGGCTCTTCGATATGCTTACAACCGAAAACCATAGCTCTATTACGTTTCCCGCAGTTTCCATTCTCCAACAAACCCTTGAATCCATCTCCTAGCTCATGCAACAAACCACCATGGCACCCTTCCTTCTCGCTCTCCTGATTATCCCAATCCACAATCTTCGGCTCTTCCATCGACCATTTCTCCATACGGTCCAAATACTTTGAGTAGACCAATCTTAAAGACGGAGAAACCGAACAATCCAAACCTAATTTCTCAGCTACTGATTCCCACAATCCTTTCTTAGACACAGAATCAAACCCTCCTCTTTCCCTTACCAATACAAACAGCTTAAACAAATCAACCGTTTCGCCATCACCGAGAATCACAGGGAGAGGTCTACTGTTATTATCCTCTTCCTCAAGAAAAATTAGCAGAGCTTGATTAAACAATGTCTTTATCCTCTCTTCACATTCATCAAAAACACCAATCTCAACATCAATGTAACTTGAACAACCTGCCATTACACAATTCACATCAATTTCCCAATTTTCATCTTCTAATCACAAAAAGATTTATCAATTTTGATCAAAACAGATACATTAGATCTATTAACTGTGCAATTCTAAAGCTAATTTTCCAGAGATGGGTCAAACAAAACAGACATGGAATTATCATAAAGGTTGGATTTTTAAACAGATCTTTGTATATGTAATTATTCGAAATGTTTTTCTGTTGGGTTTACCTGGGAAATTGAACTGTGGAAGGTTAATACTCCTCATGGGTTTTAAGCTCCACCATTGTTGTTGTTACAGAAGTGACAAAAGATAGTGACAAAAAGGTACAAAAATTGAGATTAATGGAAAAGACATGCAAACACTTAAACAAGAAGCGGTTGTCTACTGGAAAACAGTTTATTTTGTTTCATTTTTGCTTTTTTTCTTTTGTAACAAATCTGGGTATATTGGGTTTTAAGATTAAATGAGAAAATCAGAGGCGGAATAAAAATTAGATTTTGAGGTTATTCTTATATAGTGGGTGACTGAATATCCTTAACCTAGGGCTTCCAATCTGTAAAAAAGGTAATTTGGAAAATGGATAAGATTTTGTATAATGGTTGGTGGAAATTATATAAATTTTTAGTGATAATTTGCTCATTTATCCAAAACAAAAAAAAATTAACCAAGTAAACAAAATTGCCCTGTGTGGCCAAATAATAATAGCCCCAAATCTAAAGAATTTGGTTAGATTTTTTTTTTTTAGATTTTTTTATTTTGGCTAGTAATATCAATTATCCAAATTTTTATGTACTTTCGTAGTGATTACATTATTTTGCTATTTTCTCGGTATACTATCTATAGTTTAGCGTTGTTAAGTGGGTGTCCCAACCTAGGTTATATGGAAACTCCGTATGAAGTGTGTTATATTTCGGAAACAAAAACTCTATGGTAAAAAACTCAATTTGGAAACACTATGAAAACGTTTGATTTCATTTTGGAAACACAAAACGTAATAAGTGAATATTTTGAAAACGTAGGTATATATTTCGTAATTTTATAGGTTAAAAACAACCAAATTCTAAAAATATTGCTCCAACCAAAAGCAAGATTGTTGCAACAAAGAGTTTAAAATTTATCATTTGTACAGAGGTTTTGATAGCCAGTATTCGAAAGGCAGAGAGGAATGAGTTACTAACCAGAATACAAATTGCTCGACATAACCCATCGATCTCTCATCTTCTTTTTGTAGATGATAGTCTTTTCTTTTGCAAGGCCAACAAAATTGAAGAGTATGTTATTCTAGAGATTCTAAGAAAGTATGGATTATCAACTGACCAAGAAATAAATATCCAAAAACCATGTTTGGTCATGATATGCCCGCCCACATATAAAGTTGTTAGGATAGATAAGGAAGGAAGCATGGGTATTTACTTTGGTATACTTGAAAGTCTAGGAGGATCCAAAAGTAGATATTCAATTATATTACTGAGAGACTTCGTGATCGGGTAAAAGGATGATCGGCAAATTTTTTTATCAAAATGGTGAAAAGAGACTTTGATAAAGTCAGTGGCTCGTGCACTTCCCACTTATTCATATCATGTTTTAGACTTCCACATTCGTTAACGTCTAAGCTAATCAGTGGAATAGCAAGATTTCGGTGGAGTTCTAATTCCAATAATCGTGGTTTTCATTGGATAACATAGGATAAATTATGTAAGCCTAAAGAGGAAGGTGGACTGAGTTTCCAATCTTTGGATACTTTTAATTCGATTTTATTAGCAAAAAAATTATGGCCATTGTATCAATATCTAAACTCTCTAGTCGCAAGAGTTATGAAAGGAAGATATTTTAGAAACATACACCCATTTATGGCGGATAAACCACGTTCTCCATCTTTCGCGTGGAAGAGTCTACTATTAACAAAAGATTTATTATATCTAGAGAGTCATGTGAGAATGGGTTCGGGACATAGAATTGTAGTTTGGGAGGATCCATGGATTCCATATAAAGTTTACTAGGTCGACAAGGGGCAGAGGGAAAGTCTTGCATCCTAGTCTCAAGGTAAACCATTTAATCAATCTAATTACGATATAAAGTTTTCAGTGCTGATGCCTGAATATCCTTAGTATAGGGTTTCTAATCTATAAAAAAGGTTAGGAAATGGACTAGATTTTGTATTATGTTTGTTCGAAATTATATAACTTTCAGGGTTAATTTGCTCATTAACCAACTAACTAAAATTGTCCTATGAGGCCAAAAAATAGCCATTAGGTTTAAAGTATTTGGCTAGATTTTTTTGATATAGTTTTTTTTTGGTTATTGATGTCAATTACCCTAAATTTATGTATTTTCTTAGTTATTACATCATTTTTAAATCCATTTTCGTTTTGTTTTTGGTACAATATTTATGGTTTAGCATTGTTAAATGGGTAGCCCAACCTAGGTTGCATGGAAACTCCGTATGAGATGTGTTTTCTATTTCGGAAACGCTTCAGAAACAGAACTCTCTATGGAAATGCGCTTCTTAGAAATTTCAATTTGGAAACTCCATAGTAACATGTTTTCTAGAAATCTCAATTTAGAAACACGTTCGAAACATTTGATTCCATTTTAGAAACATGTCGAAAACTTGTTCTTGAAAACGTAACAAGTAAAGTTTGAAAACATAGGTATATATATGGTATTTTTAAAGTTAATAACATCAAAATTATGAAAAATTGATCCAACAATAAACAAAATTATTGCAACAAAGAGGGTAAGATCTAATATTTATGCACATTCATATATATTAGCGGGTTTCCAAAACGTACCCGTTTCTTATCTTTTAAAAAAAAAATCGTTTCACACATGCATTTCCGCTTCTATGCAACCTAGGTTCCAACAACTAATTTTTACTTAACTAATTTAAGTTATACTTAAAACTCTATCTTCCCTCTGCTTAAAAGAAGTTTGACTTAAATTGAAGTTTGCCAAGTGGTTTCTTACTACAATAATAGGGGTGGACAAATTATCCGAATCCGAAATCCGAAACCGAACCCGACCGAAATTAAGCGGTTTGGATCTATATTGGTTATTATTACATAACCGAATAGTTTTCAATTTGTTTTACTTTGGATTTCAGTTCGGTTTCGGATATATCCGATAACCGAAGTAATAACCGAACAAACCAAGTATATAAAAACAATGTATATCTTCTACTTATGTTCTTTTTTCTGTCTTTCACATTTTATACAATTTTTGAAGTTTGAACCTTATTAAATAGATAAGACTCGTTTTCCCTCATTTTAGTTTTATATTTGAATTCGTGCCTTCTTTTTATATTTAGGTTTTATTCTTAATGTCATTATTTGTTTTATACTTATGTTTGGGTTCGGATAAAACCGGATCCGAACTGAATCCGATAAGACTTTGGATGAGTTTTGGATCTTAAAATAAGTAGCAAATCCGACCTGAAACCGAAAGGATCCGAACCGATCCTGATCCATCATAGAAATATACCTGAATGGTATTAGTAAGCCCAAATCCGAAAATCCAAAAATTCGTACTAAATCCGACCAATGATTTGAATGCCCACCCCTACTAAACAAGTAAATGCTATGTGTAATTTGAGTAATAAGATTACCAAGAACATATAAACTCTTCGGCCAAAAAACAGGTTCACATACAATAATTAGAAGAAGCAAAAGATTGTGCAACACAGATGCCAAACTTCAAAAGTTATAGCAGAACACACACAGAGAATTTCTTACATACACTAAAACTTAGTAAAAAAAGGGGATAATCACGAAATAACAAAGAATCTGAAAATCTTATTAGGTTTGGTTTTAACCTTTTTGACAACAATGTTAATCATCAAGCCTTGAAGAGAAGCTCGACAGATTCGAAGAAGAAAGGCGCAATCTCGGGAGTGGGAGTTTTCACTGCGCATTTGAGTCCTGGTTGACCAACCATTGCAGTGAGTTCGATCAAAAACGGTACATCTCTCGGAACCTTCGCTGATAGATAGATCACGTCTTGGTTCCCGTTCTTGCGCTTTGCTATGAAGAACATGTTGAATGCGGTGAGCAATTCAATAGCTGATTCGACGCTAGCGATGGTGATCCCGGGGAACTCTTGTTGGACTTCGTTTGAGTCCGGTAACGACCTCCATGTCTGTAAAACAAAACAAATCAGAAACAGTTTCATAATAATAAAACCGATACGAGGAGCCCTAGTTTTAAGGATCTTTGTTATAATGTTCTGTTACCTCAAGGAAGGCTCCACGTTCCATTCTACCGTCTTCACCGAAAAGAGCATGAAGTTTAATCTTATCGGTGATGTACCAAACAGGCTGCTGATTGTTTTTGATAGCAACTTGTAAGGCCGAGCTTGGAGGTCCAGGAGACATGTTCTGGAACAAGACCATAGGCAACATTGTCCTGGCAGATGTTCCAGAGTGCAAAGGCGGAATCTGAAAGAGTACAAATTGGATATCAATTTTAAGAGATTCAAACATACGAGTAGATTCAGATATCGTTTACCTGAAGAGGCCCAGCAGCTGCAAGCCCGAATGTGTTCTTGTTGAATTGAATCATGAAACCATCAAGAACCACCTGCGTGTTATTCTCGAAAAGCATACTGTAGAATACTTGTCCATCCTTTCGGGTTAATTGAGCGCTTATCTGTAAACCTTGACCGGCTGCAGCTGAATGAACAACAGGCAATGGAGGCCTGCAAACAAGTTCATAAGATTCGATGAGATTCAACATGGTTGCATGAACTAGTCCCACCAAAAATTTCACTATTCAAGTCATAACTCACCCAGCTGGAGCCGTGGGTTCATCAACCGGGACAATTGCAGCATTATCTAATCCCATCAAGTCACCTAGCAGATCTGGCACAGGAGCTGGGACTGCCGGTGCAGGAGCTGGCTGTCTTCCTGCAGGATGGATATTACCTGTGGTGTTTGGAGGGGAAGCTGCACTATCAGCCGGATTACCAGATGAGTATCCTGCTTCGATTCCTTCTGCAAAGTCCTCGTCTTCTGTTTTCTGAACTGTGGTTTTCAAGCGGGTCACAAAAGCTTCTGGCGGCTTGTGATACACAGAGGACAAGGTTGAAATGTTTGCAAGAAGCTCATCAAGGAGTGATGGTTCGAGTTGGTTTGAGTCGTCAGTAATCACAGGCTTTTCAGCTAAAACAACATCCTTGGCAGCCTAATCATGATTTCGGCAAAATACATCTCAGAATGACAGAAAGAGAAAACTCAATCGTGGTAAAACATGTTTGTTACTTATAAAAAGATTCATATTCCTACAAATATCAAGGTTATACACACCTCAGGATCAGTAGATAGAAGACGCCAGTAAATGTACGCACGATCTCTGAGATCAGGATTATCCGTCTCCACAGTAGCGTTATTCAAAACAACCTAAATACATATAACATATCAGAATAATATGCCTGCCATCACATAAATGCACATGAATTGATCATAAAATAGATGTGAGCATGAGCAAGATAGAACCTGAATCATTTCTTGAGGGCGTTCAGTTGGCTTCTTCAAAAATAGCTTAACAGTAGCGGTTAGAAGCTGCAGCTGGACCTGTGCTGGTTCTTCAGGAAAACTCTCAAGGAAGCTTTCAAGAAGCTCATCAGCATTGTCAATTCTTTCAGCATACTCACCAATGATCCATATCATAGATGCCTTTCATAATGCCAATAGATACAATATTGTAAGTTCAGTGATTAAGTTTAGATAAGATGAAATTCAACTTTATAAACCAAGAACGTTCATTACCTTAGCTTCTGGTTCATCCAAAGTGTCTAAACTCTCACAGAGTGTGGCAATGATGGACTCGTACCTGTATGTATTTTAAATATAATGATAAAATTAAATAGAACTTGCAGCTTTACAAGATGTGTCAATGGCTACGAATGTCAGCTTACGTGTTTGGATATCTTCTGAAGATATCTTTGATGACAATAATGGCCTCCTGAACAACATAATTCACTTTGATCTTGATCAACTCAAGCAACACACTGATGCAACGTTCAGCTGCTCTCTCTAGTTTGATAGCACATCGGCCTATCGCACGAACAGCCTTTCTAACAAAATCAACATCTACTTCTGTCGCATACTCTTTGAACTCCAGGAGAACCTACAGTAGCATTTTCCAAAAATCATAAAGATATGCAGGACATACACAAAAATCATATATGCAGGACATACAACAGATGATAAAGTTCAGTGAGAATACCTGGTCTATGTTTCTGTCAGAGGCAAGTTTTATCATAATCTCCAACTTCTCCATTTTGACATAAATTGGGTCGTTATACTTGCAGAAGAAAACCTGAAGCAAAAAAATATCATTTGCAACATAATCAATAAATGCAAGGATACATCAGTTTTTTATTCAGAGGATCTATAAGGCACAGGTCAAGCACCTTGATTTCATGGGCAAGGATTGTGGGTCGTTTTTGCACAATAAGATTAATGTTACGAAGTGCAACATATTGAATCTCAGGTTCTGCAGAGAGCAATGTAACTAAGGGTGGAGCCATCTTCTTGCAAAGATTTCGAATCACGTCTGTACTAGTAATAAGTTCCATTTGTTGAAGGATCATCTGTAAGGCAATTGCCAAAAGTAGAACAGAAGTGAGAACTCAGCATGCAAAGGCATAGTTGATGTTTTACAAGCAAGTTTGACCAGCTATCAGATAGCAGTAGAGAGGAAAAAAAATCAAATGAAATCTGCTCACCTTAACAGCTGATAGCACAACAGCGCAGTTTGCATGTTGCAACCTTGGCGTGACTCTCTCGACAATATTTTCAGCTTCACGGGGATCAGCTGCTTTATACCTTGATAAAGCATCTAATATAAACACTTGACCCCACCTGCAATGATCATATAGTAAGTACTGTAAGTGGGTCTAAGAAAAGCTAGTCTAGTTTACTCATTTTAAAAATCTCTTTCCCAATGTTCAAAACACTAGGTCTTTTGCAGATAAAACCTTCCAACGAAAAATAATTCTCAAACTGCTGCTTGGAGATAGATATAATGACAACGCCTAAACAAACTGAAGTCATACCACATCACCCATCAACATTCCACAAACCACAAATATCTAGGTCAATACTCAGCAAGCTTACAATGACTGGCCATAGATATCTAATATCAAATAGAATGCAGCGAAACTCCAGAAATGGAGATGAGGAGAGGACTTACTCAGTGCATTCATTTAGAGCGGTAAGGAGCTTTGTAAGGGTGGTACTATTAATTTCAAAGATGGGGCTAGTACTATTCTCTTGAATCTCTGCAAGGGCTGCCACAGCATTGGCAACAACCATCGGATTATTATCTGATATCAGATCCTTTAAAGCTTCAAGGAAACCCCTATCCTCAACCAATTCAGCATTTATGTCAAAAAGCTTAGCAACGCAAATAGCTGCTGTCTTCCGGACATATGGATCATCATCCTAAAGAAAAATTACGCAAAGGATAGTGAGAATTTCGACTAGTCAAGATGAAACAGATTCTTGAGGACACTAGAGATGTTTGATATCAAGTTCCAATGAAGAGACTCCACCTTTAGGCATTTCTGAAGAGGATCACATAGATATTCTGTGATTTTATCAACACGAATGCAGCCCATTGTCCGCACAGCTAGAGCACGGATCAGCGGATTTGGATCCTGTGAATCCTGCAGAATGCAAACCAACAATTTTGTTATGATCGCTTCACCAATTCCTTTCTTTTCTTTTTCTCTTGTTTGGATAGGCTCAGTGGAAAAACAATATGCCAGTAGGCAGTAGCTTGAGTGTTACCTTTACAAAGGTATTTACTGCAAGAATAGCGAGATCTGGCTGGCTTTTTGCATAATTTATGAGATACAAGTAAACAAGCTTCTTCAGCTCCAGATTTTCCGTTTGCATGCAATTGACTACATCAGTGAAAAGTGATGAAACATCCTTTCCAACAGTCATTGCCGCAATAACCTTCTTAACCGCATCTTTTCTCTTATCCTAGGAAACAGAAATCATACAAGCTTTATCAACACCGACGCCAAATTTAAAAACAAAAACAAATGATTACTGGAGATTTGTTGAAGATCTAAGACCCTTCATTCTAAGCTACTCCTATTTATACTGTTCAAACTATAGCTTATCACACAATCGCAAAATTGAGCATTTCTACACAATTTTAGTCTCTTCATTTGCAAAGACGACTTGTACAGATCAAATCAGAAGTTCCCTAAATAATTTCTGATCCTTCACCATATACGCAAATCTAGGTTAAAACAGTTCTGATCCACCAATCTAAGCTCCTCTAAACAAAAATTCCCTAAAGTTATTACAAGATTCTACACAACCCCGTATAAGCCATCCTCAAAACCTACCAAAATTCTCATCCAATTCTAGCTATATCCCAATCAATCACAGAATAACGAAACCATTATAGCAACATCATTAACCGATTGGATTCAAATCCAAAACTACACAGATCTACCCAAAAAACGAGTACGATTAACCAAATTAACAGGAGAAAAAGGATCAGCGACACAGAAATCGTAAATGCAATAATGGCGGATCACAGATCCACACGTAGACTTACAAAAGCATCGATAGATCAAAAGACGAGAGTGAAATTAACGGGAAAAAAAACCTTATACTGCGAATTAAGCTCTTCTTTGAGCTCAGGGATCTCTCCCTTCTTCGTCGTGGAGAAGTATTTGGAATCGTGACCACTCATCGCTCTCTTCTTCGAACCAACGCTCACTTCTTCTCCGAGATTATGTGTTAAAGAGAGAGAGAGAGATACAGAGACAACGATGACGGGAAATGGTGAAACGGACGACTCCGGTGGCTGACTTTCTCGATTAACGGGCCGATTTTTTAATGGGCTTTAGTTAAATTCAGCCCAGTTTTGAATTCAGGGGTGGGTTTCGCAAGTTATTGAAATTAATGGTTTCCGTTTGCTAGAGTTTTTTTTCTTAATTGACCCCTGGACTTTATAAGGGTGTGTGAAGACCCCAAAACTATTTTGATTTTTGTAGGGGAACAATGAGATATATTGATACCATTTTGGATCTTTTCCTTTATAATCTGGTTTGACATGTGACTTAACATTTTTTATTCGATTTAAATTTTAAAAAAAAAAACATTTTCTGTGTACTGAAAATAGAAAATGACTCTCGTTCATACTGATTTACGATTTTGAAATGTGCTATCAAATTCGAGATTCTTTTGTTATTTCATAATTCTAATTTATGTGGATTTCAAAATGTAATTTATGTGTTGGTATTATTTGATAGCTCATGTATAAATAATCACAAACTGTTGATGTGTATAATCAAAATGTAGCTAGTTCATTGGGAAATAGGCTCCAGCAATAGTTGTGCTAAACAAAATTTCTTGTTTAATGGTAGACTTCATAAACTCCTCTATGTTGGATTCCTAAAATGATCAATAAATTTCATAAGTTACAGAAGCGCACAAATACACAAATTCCAAAAAATACACAATAGGAATCGAGAACACAAAAGAAGTCCAAAATATGTTTTGCTTGTAGTTCTTTTTTTTTTATTGTGTGGATAAGACTAAAGAGTATTTGGCTTTTAGGAACAAAGTGGCTGTAGTATTCAACTGAGAGAGTGTTTTACAAAGTTTTAGAGCATATGTAATGGAAAACCTAGCACATTTTTTTATTAATATGTTTAGGACACAATAATTAGAACACCCAAACAAATCCAACATTTTTAATGGGTTTTTGGACACTTTTAGTAGGGTTTTTTTTTTTTAACATCCTTTTAGTAGGTTTCAAGTGTTTTAGAATCCAAAAGTGAATAAAACTAAATAAAAAATAGATTACACATGTGCATTTCACATGCTCAGTATACTGTGTCATTTGACCAGTCGTGCATATTTGATAAAGACAAATGCACTTTCCTGATAAATCATCATAAAATGAATGTAGACGATATTTTCTGACCGATGAACTTTCAAAAGTGGCGTCAATGCTCTCAATTGAATGTAGACGATATTTGAATAATCCCACGACAGTTTATACTACTTTATAAGTTTACATAGAATTTAAGTTGCCAACCAAAAAAAAAAAAAAAAATTAAACTGTTTTTACTGACGAATTTCGAAATCTAAAGTTGCCGACAATAGTAAAAACATTTAAACTGTTTCTAATGACGAATTTCGGAATTTGTTTATCGAATTTTCTTTTTACATGGTGCATCATTTAGAATATAATTTAAATAATCTTTTACAAATGTTTGTTTTATCATTTTCTGTAGCAACTAAAAATTCGACGAATAGTTTTTAAAATAAAATAAAAAAGTCTACCATTAATCATTCTATTTATGTAAAGATCTCTAACGAATGTTTTAACATGCATTACATTTATGATAAACATCTTTACATCGACCATAAGGAATTATGACACATAATTCTATTTACACCAAGTTAAAAAATTTCAATAAATTTCTTCGCTGTTATATTCGCATTTTGTCACAAGTCAACAAAGTTAACCTTACTAGCCTACAAAATGTTTGAAAAAAGGAGTATTCGTGTATATTATAGTTCGTAAAGTTATGGTTTTAGATTTTATTAATAAATTTGGTAAAATTGGCGAAATGTTTTCAAACTGTATTGCTTTACGGTGACAAAAGATCTGAAAATCCGCAAAGATTCTGTGTAAAAATGTAATGAAATATAGTGTATGTTCAATACATATCAAATTCTATACATCAACTTCTGAAAGATTGAATATTCACTCTAAAACTAAAATTGTCAAATTCTATTCATTGTACAAACGTCTTATGATTGAATAATAATTTGACATTCATTCAAGAAATAAAACAGAACATTCGTCCGGTCCAAACCAGTTCCGACAAATCGGGCACGTCATCTTCCGGCAATCAACGATCCAACGGTCCAAGCAACAACGGTGGAACACGTGTCGACAATTCGGTAACTGCCTAACCTTATCATCGGAAACAAAATCGGAGAGACAAACCGTGCAGCAATCTTCAAGATCAATGCAGAGGTCGGAGAAACGAACCACCGGAGAAATGTGCTCTGCGAGACTCGCCGTCGTAGGAAGAACGTGTCGGGTCGGGTCGGGTTGAGAAGTCTCGTGATCAAGAAAACTTGGTAAACCGATGTAAGGACAAATAAAATTGATGATGTCTCTAAAAAAACCAATGACGTAAAGTGTTTTAAGAACGTACGACGGAATATGAAGCTCTTTAATATCCGCTGGAATACCCATTCGAGAAAGATAGAGAGTTAGAGAGAGAGAGAGAGAGAGAGAGATGTGGAATTTTACAGAGACAAGTATAAGTGTGTGTGTATACAGTATATATAATGGTGAGATTATGTAAATTGTGTTTGAGGGAAAATAATTGTAGATGGCGGCTAAAGAATAAAGATAATGCTTTTTTTTTCTTTTTAAACCTCGTGGGCGAATAAAAGATAATGTTGATAGAAACCGATCAACAATTGTGGTCTTCAATGCCGGTTTTATATATATATTATATATAATATATACTTTTTGATATGGAGATTTGTCAATATCGTTATACTAGAATTTAGATTTCGAATAGAGACGAACCGTTTAGCACTGAACAGTTACAAATTTATACTTACGTATATAAATAGAATTATTTTTGTTATTATTCAGATCGACCGACACCTATATGCTTCGTATTATAATGTCACCATTCAGAACAATAAGCCCGACTCCCGGAACTGACCTTTGCGGTTTAAAAAAAGAAAAACGAACAGATGAGATTTATTGCAATCTTAAAAGTCATGGATGGATTCAGTTTATGTGTTACATTAAATCCAAATCAAATAATCGATCGAAAATCATTCTCCGCATGTATGGATCTTGTTCTCAAAATATAAAAAATATAATCAAACCAATCGTCAAAATGGGGATGTAGCTCAGATGGTAGAGCGCTCGCTTAGCATGCGAGAGGTACGGGGATCGATACCCCGCATCTCCACCACTTACCTTTTGCTTTTTTTTTCTTTAATTTATCCAAGATGATCCTCAGAATAGTACAGACACACACACACACTGATAAAGCTCTCGCTCAAAAAAATCGAGAGAATTGTTTTGAGATTATAGATTAGGGTTTCAATCTCTTCTTTATCCTTTTTTGTATCTCGTAAATTTCTGGAAGATGAGTTCGTTATCGATGCAATTATCACTCTTCCAATCATCATCTCGACCCTCGTCGTCTCTTTTACCCAACCATGAACCTAAACTCTCTACTTCCTCCTCTGTAACCCTCCCGTTGAAATTGACGAAGACGAGTCGAAATTTGGTACTGAGTGTTAAAGCTTATGACGATTCTTCAAATAAACAACCTTCTGATTCCTCCACGCCTCCCAATGGCACTCGGGTAATAAAAATGCGTTTTTTTTTTTGGGGATTATTTGGATTTGTGTAATTGATTCAGTTTTTTTGAAGCAGCCCAAAAACAGAAGGGATATTCTATTGGAGTATGTACAGAATGTGAAGCCGGAATTCATGGAGATGTTCGTTAAACGTGCTCCTAAACATGTAAGCTTTTTCATTTTATAGTTTTTGAGAAGACCATTTAGAGTTTGAGCTCTTGTAATTTGATCATTAGGTGGTTGATGCAATGCGGCAAACTGTATCGAATATGATAGGAACGCTTCCTCCGCAGTTTTTCGCAGTTACAGTCACTACTGTGAGTGGCCCCTCAATGGATTTTGAAGTTTGAGAAGCTGAGTTTTAGTGTTGATTGTATTATGGGGTTTTTTTTTTTAGGTTGCTGAAAACCTTGCACAGCTTATGATGAGTGTTCTGATGACTGGTTATATGTTCAGAAACGCGCAATATCGTCTTGAATTGCAACAAAGTTTGGAGCAAGTTGCTCTTCCTGAACCACGCGATAAGAAGGTGATATCTCAACTAGTTCTCTAGAGAATTATTACTTGGATGCTTCATAATCTTGACACTCCTTGATAAGCCTTGCGTTAAGTTAGTGTAGGAGCATTGTAACTATAGTTGACTTGGCTTGCGAAGAGAGCTAACTGGTTAGAAAGAAGTTTAGGCAGAATGAGTTCGGGTATTCTGGATTGGTGTCGGATATTTGTTTGGGCAGGTAGACACTTCTCGCGGGTATCAAGTCTCTTTTGTAGTGTAGTTTTCTGGTGAAATGAATATAAAAGCAGTTTATCGGTTAGTCAAATTATATGTGACACTGGTTTTTGATTAAGCCAGGAGGGTGATGAAAACTATGCACCTGGAACTCAAAAGAACGTTTCAGGGGAAGTGATCAGGTGGAATAACATTTCCGGTCCTGAGAAAATCGATGCTAAAAAGTATATCGAGCTTCTAGAAGCAGAGATCGAAGAACTCAACCGTCAAGTTGGGAGAAAATCTGCGAACGAGCAGAACGAAATCTTAGAGTATCTGAAATCTCTCGAACCCCAAAATCTCAAGGCATGAGAAATTCATTCAGTTTTTCTTCATCAAATCAAATTTGTATCCAATGTGTTGGAATGGTTATTGTAGGAGCTTACAAGCACGGCAGGCGAAGATGTTGCATTAGCCATGAATACATTTATCAAGCGGCTTCTAGCTGTGTCCGACTCCGACCCAAAGCAAATGAAGGTTCTCTCTAACAATTTCATTAGCTGATGATATCAATCTCTCCTCCTCATTGACTTGATATCAATGTATTGGTGGGTATATATATATACAGATGAATGTGAAAGAGACAAGCGCAACCGAACTGGCGAAATTGTTGTACTGGCTAATGGTGGTAGGATACAGCATTCGCAATATCGAAGTCCGTTTTGATATGGAACGCGTACTTGGTACTCAAGCGAAACTCGCAGAGTTGCCTCCTGGTGAAATCATTTGAAAGATCTTAATGTTGTTTTTTTTCTACACAAAGACCACATTTTATTATGGATCAAAGTTTGCTTAAGGTGAAAATAACCCTTTGTTCTGAGCCAATTCTCTCTAGAAAAATTCAAATAAATTTGTGTAAATCATTTTGATAATTAAAAACCAAAAAAAGATATTAAAAATAAAATACGATAGAGATACATACACTGGACACGTCTACTTGCTCGTCACCACAAACAAAATCATCTTCTCTTCTCTTCGCTTGTGACTCCATTGGAGAAGAAGAAGAAGAAGAAGAAGACTATGCTTCTCTTGCAACCTCCACTGGTTTCAACTCGATTTCATTCACTCTACTTCATCACTCGCCGTCCTTTCCCCTTCTTCCGACCACCCATTTCCGCCACCGTCTTCTCTAATTTCCCGTCGTCATCATCATCTTCATCTTCAATCTCCTCGTGGAAAAGTTTAGATTCAAGGGAAGAAGAAGAAGAAGAAGAAGAAGAAGAAAACGACGAATCTCTTCCCTCCCGTCGTTACGACTTCTCTCCACTTCTTCAATTTCTCTCCAGATTCGGTCCCATCGAATTAGCTTTATCGGAATCGGAATCGGAATCGGAGTCTGTTACTTCGCCGGAATCTCTCGACCCGGTGGAATTTCATCTCACCGAGTCATACAAAGCCGTACCAGCACCATACTGGCACTCGTTACTAAAATCCTTATCCTCATCGTCGTCATCGCTAGGTTTAGCATACGCACTAGTCTCATGGCTGCAAAAACACAACCTCTGCTTCTCTTACGAGCTTCTCTACTCAATTCTCATTCACGCACTAGGTCGCTCCGAGAAGCTGTACGAAGCTTTTCTTCTTTCACAGAAACATACCTTAACACCACTGACTTACAATGCCTTAATCGGTGCTTGTGCTCGGAACAATGATATTGAGAAAGCTCTTCATCTAATCTCTAAGATGCGTCAAGATGGTTACCAATCCGATTTCGTTAACTATAGCTTGGTGATTCAGTCTTTGACTAGGAACAATACTATTGATTCAGCTCTTTTGTTGAGATTGTATAGAGAAGTTGAACGTGATAAGCTTGAGCTTGATGTGCAGCTAGTGAATGATTTGATTATGGGTTTTGCGAAATCCGGTGACCCGTCTCGAGCTTTGCAGCTTCTAGGGGTGGCTCAAGCGACGGGTTTGAGTGCGAAAACTGCGACTCTTGTCTCGATTATTTCAGCCTTGGCGGATTCGTCGAGGACTGTTGAGGCTGAAGCTTTGTTTGAGGAGCTGAGACAGAGCGGGATTAAACCGAGGACTAAAGCTTACAATGCACTGCTTAAAGGTTATGTAAAGACGGGTCCTTTAAGAGATGCGGAGTCCATGGTTTCGGAGATGGAGAAGAGAGGTGTTTCGCCTGATGAACATACGTATAGTCTCCTTATTGATGCGTATGTGAATGCAGGTAGATGGGAAAGCGCGAGAATAGTGTTGAAAGAGATGGAAGCTGGTGATGTACAGCCTAACTCTTTTGTTTTCGGAAGACTTTTAGCTGGCTACCGAGACAGAGGCGAGTGGCAAAAGACGTTTCAGGTTCTCAAGGAGATGAAGAGCATGGGAGTTAAACCGGATAGACAATTCTACAACGTGGTGATTGATACATTTGGGAAGTTTAATTGTCTTGATCATGCAATGACCACTTTCGATAGAATGTTAAGCGAAGGGATCGAACCTGATAGGGTGACTTGGAATACGCTTATCGATTGTCACTGTAAGCATGGTAGGCACATAGTAGCGGAAGAGATGTTTGAGGCAATGGAGAAGCGAGGGTGCATGCCTTGCTCTACGACGTATAACATCATGATCAATAGTTATGGAGATCAAGAAAGATGGGATGATATGAAAAGATTGTTGGGGAAGATGAAGAGCCAAGGAATACTTCCTAATGTCGTGACACACACAACACTCGTTGATGTTTATGGCAAATCCGGTAGGTTTAACGAAGCGATAGAGTGCTTGGAAGAGATGAAGTCAGTTGGGCTCAAACCATCATCAACCATGTACAATGCCCTCATCAATGCTTATGCACAAAGGGTATTATTTCATCATGACCGTTGATAGTATCCGTGAGAGATTGTTCAAGATTTGATACTGATATTCTTTTAACTATTCCGTGCCAGGGTTTATCGGAGCAAGCTGTGAATGCATTTAGAGTGATGACATCAGATGGACTAAAGCCAAGTCTATTGGCTCTCAATTCCCTCATCAATGCCTTTGGTGAGGATAGAAGAGATGCTGAAGCATTTGCCGTGTTGCAGTACATGAAAGAAAACGTAATAACTTTATCTTGGCTAAAACCCTGAACCAATCTTGTTCAACTACTAACTGACCAACCATCTTGCAGGGCGTAAGGCCAGACGTGGTCACATACACTACACTCATGAAAGCTCTCATTCGTGTTGATAAGTTCCAGAAGGTATGATGGATCTTTTCTTTTAGATGGTAGGTGAAGACCCGGAAGTAGTATTGACCTTTCAAGATTGTGATTAATGGTTTTTCAGGTGCCGGGTGTTTACGAGGAGATGATCCTGTCAGGGTGCAAACCAGATAGAAAAGCTAGATCTATGTTGCGGTCTGCTCTAAGATACATGAAACAGACGTTAAGAGCCTCATAATATACATAGAAGAACAATGCGAAGGCTCTATCTCGAGCTCAAGCTATGAAGCTACAAGCCCCTAGCTTCTGAAACTGTAGCACAAGCTCAGGTCAGAGATGTAACAACACAGACCACACATCACAAGAGGAAGTCTTTTCATACAGATCCTCAGATTCTCTGTCTATGCAAAGATTCTAACTGTACAAATATATATAACCAAATTGGATAGGGCTATGTATGTACTGTGGAGATGGTGTGGGAAATTTATACGTTGAAAATTCTAAATCAAAGCTCCTTTAGTTAAGAATCAATCACAAATCCAAAGAATCATCTTTTGTCAATGACACACAACATTCCTAAACTGTGACAAATAAATGAGGAATTACAAGTTTAGCAACAAACAAAAAAAATACCAACTTACAAGTGTTAATGATCTTCCTTCAATAGTTTCATGTCATGACAGGTATGGAGTTTCTACCATACTTGCTCTTGGCTATCCTAGAACAGAACATGAACATCAGAAGTACCGAGGATAACAAGAAGAGCCTGAAGTAAGTTTTTATCTCCTGCATCCCGACATCGATCACTTCCATGTTTTTCCCGTATCTGTTCTTCCTTTCCACTAAGTAGCCATCCAGATACTCGTCTATGGACACCCATTTATCTGCAGTCTTGGAACTGTTTTCATTGTTTTCATTTAACTGGAGTGGTCCCAGTTTGAAAATTGTGAAGAATGCAGCAGACCAGTCATTGAGAACTCTCTGAGTAACGACAATAATCGGAGTGGTAAGTTTTTTCCATTTTTCGGTACATACTCGTGAGAAATTCATCTACACATGATCGATATTGGGAATGAAAAGAATCACGGTACCTTAAAATTGGGTAGATCAACAGGGTTGAACATCTTAAAGCAATCTCTTGAAGAAGTCTGGTTGTCACCAAAGATCTGATAGTGGTAGCAACAGTTATAAGGATATGCAGGACATGTGTTTATGAAAGTGTTGAGAATATATAACTTCTGTCAAACAAACCTCAAAGGTGAATGCCATTGGTGTCTTTACAACATCATAGATATAATCTGTAGCTGTACCATGCGCCAGGTACCTGAAGTCGAGAAAACCAATTAAACCGGGCAAAAATAAAAATTCTGAAGGAGACATGATAACTTTCAAGATGAGAGTCTCAAACAAAACTTAAAAAAGGTTTAATGAAGAAAGACAAACCCAACAGAGCCTCCGCCAGATCCAATCATGCAGCGGTCGTGGCAATGAAATTTATTCAGTTTTTCAAGTAAAGTCCTCATCTTCTGTGAAGGCAATCCTTCGGGGGTTATGTTTTTGTGGTCATACGGCATAAATAGAGCCTAAAGACATGAGAAAGCAAAATCAGACTTCTAACAAACACCCAGTCATGATTTTTGTTATGCAATTTATGGAATGTGAACATCCATGCAATTCAATCATTCACGCGTTTACTCATCGAGTCCAACAAAGTGTTTAATTTTTAGTCACATGCTAAAATTTCAAACATATCCACGAGAACACTAAATCAGAAGAGAAACATCACCTCCATCCCAGAATGCACATTTATCCATATGTGAGGATCAAATGATATAGCAAGCTTTCGCATTATCTGAGCTTCAGGCTCACTAAACGGACCGGTTCCTGGATTCTCTTCAGCTGGATCATAATCCTGGAAAGCCGAAAAGAAAAAGGACCAACTCATGTGATGCATAAACAAAAAGGATCTTGAATAAATTGGAATGCGTGGAGTGAAGGAAGAAGCACCTTTTCTTTCTTGCCCCAGTCAACGCCCCAATTTCGGTTCAGGTCAACTCCTCTTCCTGTGAATCACAGATATGATAACAGATGAAATGATATACAACCGCATTTTAAATAACCACGTATTTGAGAGACAAAAGATGGTTACCATTTCTGCGTTCACAAAGATCTCCAGCTTCAACACGTTTACGACCATTCAAGTTTTCTATAGGAACCAACTGACAACAACAAAATAGCAGCATCTAGTGAGTAACTTAATCTATCAATTACTAGAAAGTGAAATTGAGACTGCTCGAATCAGATTCACTTACCTTAATGACTACCTTGTCTAAGGTGTTGTTCATGGTTACTCCATTTGTCTTTGGTAAGAACTGTTCTTCGCTCAAAATAGACAAAACCCGAAAGGCAAGTTCAGAGGTGATAAGTTCTCTACCATGCTGCCCAAAAGTCTGGATAGAAAAGGAATCATCTGTCAAAAAACACAGATATTACCCAAATTGTGAAGAAACTTCACCTATAGAAGAAAGCTTTTACAGATTTGAATTCATTAAACAGACAGAGATATTTATAAAAGAGAACTTACAAGGAGGATCCTAAAGTTCGATCTATCATCAGTATCTCTTCCACCTCCACAATACGTAACCACGCTGACCCCTGCATTGTAGCCTTTGTTTCCAGACTTAATCAGCTCAATCTGTGAACCACAATATTCACTCACTTATAATGTAAATTACAATGACCTTGAAAATGAAAGAGCTAATGGCACTAACCGAGAGTTTATCCGGATGTCGATGCACCAAAGAATTTATCTGCTCTATTAAATCATCACTGCAGTAGATACCAAAGAATCTATCTATCAATACAGTGAGAAGTACACAAGTTTTCATTTTCTCATAGGACAATTACACATATTGTGACCTGAGGAAGCAAAACCTAATCCGAACTGTAACTAAAAGAGAAAAATTTGAAACCTTCAAGTGAAACAGAGCAGACCCATTTGATAAACTAGTGAGAAAAACCTGAATTGATTAAAATGAATCAGGAACCTAAATCCGAACACTAATTAGAAGAAAAAGTCAAAACTTTCAAGTGAAACAGAGCAGACCCATTTGATAAAAGTAGTGAATTGATAGAAAGGAATCAAGAAAAATGACCTGGAATGGTAGAGATCCCAGTTAATGGGAGTAATGGAAGAGGAATCAGAAGGGTTAGTTCCGGCGTGAACAAGGAAGAAGAGAAGCAACGATGGTAGGAAGAAGATCGCGTGGCGACGCATCGCCGCTTCGAGAGAGGAAAGGAGAAACCTTTTGTGATTTTTACTTCCTTGGGTGGTTGATTCAGTGTCATCTCAATCTCATGTCTTCAATCTCCGGTAGGGAAAAAGTGAAATCAAATCTAAAGGTCCTGTGTGTGAACGAACGAACAATCAAAGAAACACAGAATCGGATCTAATTGAGAGTCAGAGTCAGAAATGGCTAGATGGGCTTTTTAATTGTGTCATCAATTTGTACTTTTTATCCAATTTTCTTCGCCAATTAAAAACCATGAAAGTAAAGTTTCTATTTTTATGCCGACTACTTTCATCACGGAAATTTCATTAAATAAAATGACCATATATAATAGTACAAAATAAATATCCAATTTTTTTTTCGCATTTTTCAACAAAATTTATTCGACAATCTTTTCTAATTTTTGTAGAGAGGTGTGCAATCGAACGGCAATGGTAATAACGGTAAAAAAAAAATTCACCATTTGACCAAAACACTTTCTCATTAAAAAAAAGGAAAATAGATCCAAGTTTTTGTTCAACTATTTAATTAGTTTTGGTCAATATTCAAAAAAACTATTTACTGTTAAAGAAATAAATGTGAGTTACAGTAAAGTATGAATTGTTTGTTACTATCTAGCTGTAAATCCAAAATGGTAACAAAAAAAATATGTATATGTAATTACACCAAGAAACAACTAAGCATTGGTAACATACATAACAAAAAGTAGAAAAAAATAGTATAATTTTAAATAGAACAATTTGTCAACTTTATTTATTTGGTAAAAAATAAAAATGCAAATAGAAATGTGTCATCCAAAAAAATTTGGTCAAGGAGAAAAATTCACCAACTTAATCAATGCAAATCCTCACATAAAGGTAAGTTATCTTACAAACAAACAATAAATAAAACGGTTTCAACATTATTTTCCTCTCTTTAATTAAGGGAGGTTATTGGTTGATGGATTCTTATAAATTTTTAGAATTTATAGAATCCATTGTTATTGATTTATGGATTATGATATTTTTAATGAAATCCCTTGTTATTGGTTTGATAATTTTTACATTCCATTTAAAATCTATTGTTATTCAGAAAGTTTAGTATTTATTGATTTGATAAATCTATTAGAATATAGTGTTATTGGTTGATGGATTTTGTACAATTTTACTCATAAAACAAGATTTTGAAAATACCTCATAAAACCATTTCATTCTTAGAATTCCAAATAATCAAACTTTTCAAATACACAAAACTCTCTATAAATTTAACATATCTATGGATTTTAAAAATTGTAAAACTCTATAGGAATATATCAACCAATAACCGCCCTAAACTTTCCAAAACAAATCCTTCCATTCAAAAAACCAGAATCAATCTTGACCGTCCGATCAACAAAATACAACCGTTAGAATAAGCGCTCCTCTGGATAAGAATAAAGCACAAACAAATCTCTTCTTCCTCTCTCTCTCTTTCTCTCACAAATCGGAAAATTTTCAAAAATCTCTGAAAGTTTTTTTTTCCGGCGATGTCGAAAATGAGATCATTCCTTAAACCACCGCTTCCGAAATCGCCTCTCCGTCTCAGATCTCGCCAAGTCCTCCATGAAAACTCCCAATCTCTGCTTACTCCTCCAGGTAAATTACCCTAATCCGATTCAATTTCTCGAAATTTCGAAGAATCTGGATCTGATTCCGTTAAAAATTAGGTTCTGTAACGAAGCAAGGAGGAAGAAGAAGACTGAGCGATGCGAATCTGGCGCCGAAACTCCCGTTCGATTACTCGACAATCTCAAACGAGATTCACGCGCTGGCGAAAATGGTGACGGACGAGTTTTCGGAAGGAGAAGCGAGGAAGAAATCGAGAACCGCGTGTTCGAATCTCGAAACTCTGGCTGCGAAATCGGTTCCGGTTTTCGAGAGAGGGAGATTCTACGAGGAGTATTCAGCGAAGAGGAACGAGAGATTGAGGAGGAAGAAAGGTGGGGCTGGAGAAGAAGAAGGTGTGAAAGTGAAAGGAACGCCGTACAATCTCGGCGTGAATCGTGAACCGATGACGAATAAGAGAAGAGGAAGTAATGTTAAAAAGATTGAGACAGCAATACCGAGGTATTCTCTTAGGAGTATGACTAAGGAGAATCGAAAACCGCCGCCGATTCCGCTGAACGTGACTGTAAGTGCAATGAAAAGTGTTACTAGTACTACTAGAAGAGGTAGGAGAATCTGAAACCAGAGTGAGATATGGAAGAAAGAAGAAAAAGGCAAGGGTTTTGTTGCTTTTGTTGTAGGAGATTTGAAATTTGGATGTTTTGCTTTTGTTTGCGGATTTTTCGGTGTTGTATCTTGTTGTTTTACCCATACATTCAGATAAGTTTTCTTATCTAAACAGAACTTTTATACTCATCAAATGCATTTTGGTTGGTATCTTCTTGAGTTGGCTTACCTAGTGGATTGATTTGATGAAATGGGTATCTATCTAAAAACTCAAGACAAATCCTTTAGAGTGTGTAAATAAAGAACTCATAAACCGAAATCGTATGTATCGTCATGTCCTTCGGTTATTTCGCATTCTTTTGCCTAATAAACAATCAAACACTGTCTAAACTATTAGAGCACAAGCCCAAGACATATTTAGCAAGCCCAACATTATGTAATAAGCCCATGTAATTAGGATTCTTCTCAAGTCTAGATTCATATAAATACCTATGTAATGTGACTAAGAGAGGTAACCTTGAGAGTTGCTCAAACAACTCTCCTCCTTAATCCATATTTGATATCAATCCAAAATCATAGTGTTCTTGGTGACAAAATAAAGGTTTCTTCTTTATTTACTTTTATCATAATAAAGCTCTTTTGAGCTATTTCAATCTTCCTCTTTTATCAATCTCATTAAGCTCAATAAACTCATTTAGAGCATAAATATCCTTCTTGTCCTTGTCACCACCACCACCGTTCTCCTTCTTCTGAAGGTCTTTGTCACCACCACCACCGTTCTCCTTCTTCGATTTTTCAAAGATGCTTGCTCGTTCCAGGTTGATGCTGAGTGTTACTTCGTTCTCTAGGAGGAGCTGTTCTTCTCTCGTTGAAGATGCAAAGCGAGATGCTTGTAAAGCACTTCGTGAGACTACGTGAAGCTAGCTTTGGGGACTGTTGATGTCGAGCACATCAAGGAGAAAACTAAAATTCTGAGGGACGAGATCAAGAAATACTCAAAGTATGACGACGATGAGGAAACAGAGGTCTTATCCCTGAAGGATTTGATGTATGGAGTAACCAGATCCTTTGGTACCGAAAGAGTGGGTAGGAAAATTGCATCTCTGCAATACGATGTGTCGGATTCACTCGCTGACATCCAATGTCAGAAGATGACTGCAAACATGGCTTCTGTTGCAATCATCGAACCATCAGTTTATTTTGCTTACAGTTTGGTCAGAATGTCTTTTGCAAAGTTTGTTCTAGATTGACTACAAAAATCTGCTGTGTTAGAGGTGGGGAAGAATGCGTTAGAGGAGGAGAAGAAGGAGAATGGCAAGAAGGAGAACGGTGGTGGTGGTGACAAGGACAAGAAGGATATTTATGCTCTAAATGAACTTATTGAGCTTAATGAGATTGATAAAAGAGGAAGATTGAAATAGCTCAAATGAGCTTTATTATGCATAAAAGTAAATAAAGAAGAAACCTATGATTTTGGATTGATATCAAATATGGATTAAGGAGGAGAGTTGTTTGAGCAACTCTCAAGTTACCTCTCTTAGTTACATTTAGGGGTGGGCAAAAAATCCGAAACCGAAAAACCAAACCGAATCCGACCCGAAATTACCCGAACCGAACCGAACCCAATTTCTAAAAATAACCGAATGGGTTCTAAATATCTAAAACCGAAAAACCGAACCCGAACCCGAAGAACCGAAAACTAAATGGGTAACCGAAATACCCGAAACATAAAATTAACCTACATATATTTAGATATAAGATAGGGTATGCTCATATACTTTAGGCAAATTTTATAGTTTTTTAGTTATTTTTGGTCAACTCGGAAATTATAGGTATATTTGGCTAAAAATAATCAATTTAGTTAGGTATATTATTTGAAAATTTCAATTTCTTTTTATCATTTTCGGATAACTCGAGTTAAAAATAATTAAATCGAACCAAAGTCGGGAAAATTTTACGTAATTATGAGTTTCTCGGATAACCGAAACCGAATCCGAAACCGGCACTAACCGAACCGAAATTTTAAATTACCCGAATGGGTATTATATTCCTAAAACCGAAAACCCGATAACCGAATTAACCGAACCGAAACCCGAATGGTTACCCGAACGCCCATGCCTAGTCACATTACATAGGAGGTATTTATATGAATTTAGACTTGAGAAGAACCCTAATTACATGGGCTTATTACATAATGTTGGGCTTGCTAAATATGTCTTGGGCTTGTGTGCTCTAATATAAACAATAAATCAAGATTTGTAAACTTCGCATATCCCATATATGCGTCAAAATACAAAGAAAAAACGAATGGTAGAAACCAAAAATATTAGTATGATGGGTTGCCTATACTCCAGCAGTCTCGTTTAACGTCTCAAATTCGGCTATAGTACAAGTTGATCTAGAGGATCCTTACGGTGTTTCCACTCGTAAGGATTGGGTAAATCTAATGGATTCGTTTATCCAATTCGATTCCGTATAGTTGCTTCTGATTCAATGCACAAAAACAACAACAATATAACGGACGTGAAGAAAGATTTGACTTTTTTAGTTAATTTATATTTTTGGTATGCACAAGAGAAGAAGCACTCATTTTTTCCCGCAAAAATCTGACTAATGAGAAAAGCGTAGCAAAATCACATCCCAAAAATTTTCAAACACAAAAACAGAAAAAAAAAAACAAATTTTTTTTTCTTTTTGGTCTCTGCTCTAAAAATGAAACAAGCGAAAATTAAGCTCACAACTTCATTCCCATTGTCATTTTTCTCCTCCTTCAACATCTTTCAAATCAATTCGACGATACAGAGTAGTCTCTGATGGATGAATCAACCGGAGATGGAGATAACGTTGAGGAGGTCACGGCTGCAGAAGAAGAAACCATCGAGGACGATGATGCGGTTGAGATTATTCGCGACGAAGAAGAAGCGATCGTTACTATTGACATTGTCGCCGTCGAGGATGATTGTAATGGATTGGTGGATGAAATCGTTTCCGTTGTCGAGTTTTTAGATCAGATCAGCGATTATCGACGAACGCAACAAAAAGAATGCTTCAATCTCGTTAGACGATTGAAAATTCTTATTCCGGTTATGGAAGAGATCCGATGTTTCGATGAATTTCCAGATAGTTGCAAGCGTTTTTTGAATCGGTTAAGGAAAGTCATTTTGGTTGCTAAGAAGTTACTACTAACTTGCAACAATGGTAGCAAAATTTTCCTGGTGAGTGGATTGGTCCATATCTTTTATATATTATTTAAGATCCCTTCCAACTTCCGATGTAAGATCACCATCTAAATTTGCTAAGATGTTTTTGGCTTGGTTCATGATTACAGGCATTGGATAGCGAATCGATAATGACAAGATTTCATTCGATTTACGAAAAATTGAATCGTGTTCTTATTAAAACTCCGTTTCACGAATTGAACATTTCTGATGACATGAAAGACGAGGTAAATAAATAAATAAATTATTCTTCTCTTCTTTGTCAAATTATTCAATCCATATTGTTTAGTTTCTTAGTCTTTTTTTTTGTTGTTGTTTTGGTTAGATTGATGGATTGTGTAAACAATTGAAAAGAGCAAGGAGAAGAACAGATACACAAGACATAGAGCTAGCAGTAGACATGATGGTTGTCTTCTCAAAAACCGATCCTCGGAATGCAGATAACGCTATAATCGAAAGGCTAGCGAAAAAGCTCGAGTTACAAACGATGGAGAATCTAAAGACGGAAACAATAGCTATAAAAGGCTTAATACAAGAAAAAGGAGGATTAAACATTGAGACAAAACAACATATCATTGAGCTTCTTAACAAATTCAAGAAGCTTCAAGGCGTTGAAGCTACCGTTATTCTCTATGAACCTTCTACTCCTAATAACAAATCAATCCCCAAATCTACTTCTCTAGTATTGCCTCACGAGTTTTTGTGTCCTATCACGCTCGAGATAATGCTAGAACCGGTTATCATCTCCACTGGACAGGTATTTATATCTGTCTCGCTCTGTTTCAAAATGTAAGATGTTTTCATATTTCAATGCAACCTTCAATTTTATTGAATATTGTGCGACCAATAGTATTATGCAATCTCATTTATAATTAGTTGAATTGTTTCTATTTTATATTCTAAATCATACTTTTTTGAAGTAAAAATATTTTCTCAATCTCCGCGTTTTTAGCCACAACATATTATATTTTGAAACGTAGGTAGTGTATGATGTGATTCTTGGTTGGTGAATGAAACTAACATATAGCCAAATATGTTTTTGTTGTTGCAGACATATGAGAAGGAGAGTATACAGAAATGGTTTGAAGCAGGACACAAGACATGTCCGAAAACACGACAAACGTTAGATCATCTATCTCTTGCGCCGAATTACGCCTTAAAGAACTTAATCTTGCAATGGTGTGAGGAGAACAAATTCAAACTTCCAGTGAAAGAAACGTGTTCATCGCAATCAGAAAATGAGTCGGAAGAGCAGAAAGACGAGGTCTATTTGCTCGTGGAAGCATTGTCGTCGAGCCATTTGGAAGAACAAATAAAATCCGTAAAGCAAATGCGTTTGCTCGCTAGAGAAAACCCCGAAAACCGAGTTTTAATAGCGAACGCAGGAGGGATACCTTTACTAGTTCAACTCCTATCTTACCCTGATTCCGGAATCCAAGAGAACGCGGTAACAACTCTTTTGAATCTATCGATCGACGAAGTCAACAAGAAACTCATATCGAACGAAGGAGCTATCCCAAGCATTATCGAAATTCTACAAAACGGAAACAGAGAGGCTAGAGAAAACTCTGCCGCGGCATTGTTTAGTCTATCGATGCTCGACGAAAACAAAGTAACGATCGGATTATCGAACGGGATACCGCCATTGGTTGAATTACTACAAAATGGGACATCAAGAGGGAAGAAAGATGCTTTAACCGCACTCTTTAACTTATCACTAAACTCAGCTAATAAAGGAAGAGCCATTGATGCAGGCATTGTTCAACCGTTGCTTCAACTTTTGAAAGACCGAAACTTAGGAATGATCGATGAAGCGTTATCGATTCTTTTGCTTCTCGTGACACATCCCGAGGGACGTCAAGCGATTGGACAACTTTCGTTTATTGAAACACTAGTGGAATTTATAAGAGAAGGTACACCGAAGAATAAAGAGTGTGCGACCTCGGTGTTGCTTGAGCTAGGCTCTAATAACTCGTCTTTTATACTCGCGGCGCTTCAGTTCGGTGTTTATGAACATCTTGTAGAGATTGCAAGCTCAGGAACGAACAGAGCTCAGAGGAAAGCAAATGCACTTATTCAACTTATAAGCAAATCTGAACAAATTTAGAGCTCTTTTTTTTCCTCTTAACATTTTCACTTGTATTATTGTAAGTTTCTTTTTTAGGTTTCGTAAATTGTTTTATTCATTTGATTCTGTACCAATCCAATGTTTGTTGTTGTATATTTTGTACATGCTCTTGAGTTTAGTCATATACTATTGATTTTTTTATTCTTTTTGTATTTAATTATAAATATTATCCTCTTTTATATATTATAATAACTCTTACGTAAAGGAACTACAAGCAATTCCACAAATTGTCCAAGTTCTATAAAAAAAAAAGTCATATGGTTTATAGGTACACAAACTTAATAAGCTCTATAAATTGGTTGAGAAAATCGTAATGCGCGGTTTTTTTGCATCAAATAGTTTTGTTTTTATTTTATTGTTTTGTAGTGGTTCGTTGCATATATAGTCATGTATGTAGAGTCATTATAATATAGTCTATAATGTAATATAGAAAAATGTGAATTGTAATTGCCTGGCAATGATAAATGAAATATTGATTGTATAAGAGTTTTGTGATATGGTAAGACTATATCACTCTACTATTTATTTCCAGTTTTAATTTATATAGTTTTCAATAGTTAGTTTTAGATTTAAATATAACTATTTAAATTTGATTATAGTCATATTTTTGAACATTGAGCATTTTTATCAGTCAAATCAATAAAGGCAAATAAATAAATAACTCGCTCTGAAGTCATTTTCTACTTTTTTTTTTTAATTCTGGGCTTCCTCTTCGCTGCATGATTTTTTATTTTTTTTGTTTTAAAAAAATGAAAAGGGAAAGAGAAATCGGTCCTTGGAAGTCTCAGTTAGATCCTTCTGGGTAAGCTTTGGAATCTCGTTTCGAAGATTCTGAGTTTGCTCAATGTAAATGACTTTCGAGCAAAATCCATCTTCTTCTTCTTCGATTTCTGCTGAATTTCGTCCATGTATGGTTAGTTTCTTGAGATTTCTATGATCGCTACTTCAATTTGGAGCTAGGGTTTGCTTTTTAACATGTTTCATCTCTCATTGATTGGTTTGGGAACTCGGATGATCTAGAATTTTGTTGTGGATCGTAAATTTGTCATCTTTTGCAGGTTGTTTTTGTAATCTGAGGGAAAGAGATTTGAAAAGTTGATGATGATTTCTGAGAAACGGTTGGGAGAAGAGTCGATCCGGCAGGAGCTGGAGGGTTTAACCGTGTCGAAAAGGCTCGTAAGAAGTGTTAGCCACAAGTTAAAGAGAAAGATTCATAAAACTCATGTTGAAGAGGAAAAGGAGGCAAGGGGAGTGGTGAAATGTCTAACCATTAGTGGTAGAGGTGTCGGTTGCAAAGTTGCGGACACGGGTGAGGGTTTTGACGATACGAGGAATAAGAGATGGCCTTGTGCTAGTGAGGAAGGTAAGGGATTTACGACAATTTGCGGAACGGAAGAAACTAGGTTAGATTGCTTTTCGTATGGGGTGAAAGAGAGGTTCTGGAAGAGGAATAGTAGAAAATATCTAGAGGACTCGGTTCAGGATAGCCGAAAGCATATATTCCTCCCCGATGATATTCTGGAAATGTGCTTGGTAAGGCTTCCTTTGACAAGCCTAATGAATGCACACCTTGTTTGCAAGAGATGGCGATACATGGCTAACACCCAGCGGTTTCTCCAGCTGAGACGACAAGGCTCCTTTCAGACACCGTGGTTATTTCTGTTTTCGGCTCTTAAAGATGGCTGCTCCTCTGGTGAAATTCAAGGATATGATGTATCTCAAGACAAATGGCATAGGATTGAATCTGATGTACTTAAAGGGCGGTTTATGTACTCAGTGACGAGCATCCATGAAGAGGTTTATGTCATTGGAGGCCGGTCTATGGATAGAAACTCTTTCAAGACTCACAGAGGGATCTTGGTGTTCAGCCCTTTAACCAAATCATGGCGTAAAATTGCGTCTATGAGACATGCTAGATCACTCCCCATCGTTGGTGCATGCGAAGTTACTTCGGAATTCTCGACCATACATATTCAACAGAATTGCCACGATAGACGCTTTCACAGGTTAAGAACTGGCGGGGTCTCAGATGTTTATGAAGACCCACACAGGCTATCTGTAAGACGCCATCTCAGAAACTCAAGTGATCAAATAGAAACTAAATTCCACAGATCAACAAGACTAAAGCTTGATCGGCTAAACCGAAACAATTTGAAGAGATTTGTGCTTATTGTCATTGGTGGCACTGGATTGTTCGATGAGCCACTGGATTCTGGTGAAATATTTGACTCAGGGACTAACACATGGTCAGAGATCCAGAGACTACCGTTGGATTTTGGGGTTGTTTCTTGTGGGATCATATGCAATGGAATCTTCTACGCGTATTCTGAGAATGATAAACTCTCAGGATATGACATAGAGAGAGGCTTCTGGATTGGGATCCAAACATCTCCAATCCCTCCTCGGGTTCATGAATTCTATCCTAAACTCGTCTCCTGCAACCACCGGTTATTCATGCTTTCGGTTTCTTGGTGCGATGAAGGAGATGGACAAATTGGGAGGAGAAACAAAGCGGTGAGAAAACTGTGGGAGTTAGATCTTATGTACCTCACATGGTCTGAGGTTTCAGTACACCCGGACGCACCGATGGATTGGAACGCCACATACGTCTCAGACCAGAACATACTAATGGGAGTTGAGATGTTCAAGATATTTGGGCAGGTACTAGGTTTCTTCACTGTCTGTGATATATCAAGGGAAGAAGTCTCTTGGAGACATGTATCGAGGAATCACAGAAGTCAGAAACTTAATTTATCTTGTATGAACAAGACCATTGCTTTGCTTCACCTCTGATATGTTTTATTCATTTTTAATAACTTTCATGGCTTGTTAATTGATTCATTCATGTATTTATCAAAAAGAAATGCAATATTCGGGTCCCTCTTGAGATTGAAGTGAAATTTAATGTTAGTATTTTTTACGGATTTGTTTATGTGAGTCCATTGAGATCATGAACTGATCTCTTCAGGAAATATTTAGGGATCACTCACACTTTGAACAAGGCAATCTTAGTACCTTTGCGTGTTCGTATACTTATTCCATCTGTGCAGCAAGCTACTCGGTGTCTAGCTCACACTTGACTGGACTGATTCATTGCTTAGTCTCACCGGCCATTGTTTCCCTTCTTTGGACTTCATCTTGGTCTGTACGCGGTTTATCATGTATAGCGAGAGACGGAGAGAGGAATAGGAGGCGACACCAAAAAGGTTACATTTGTAATCGTATCAGCCCGCCCCCGCTAACAGAACACAGCAAATCCAAGGGCCTCCTTGCTCGTAGGATCCACTCAAGGGAGCCAAGCTAATATCTCTGGTCTTCTTTGTTTTCTACTCATGTTTGTCCTCTTCGTTGCTATTGTTCCGCTAATGGTCACAGGTCGGAGTCCAAATGTTTTCATAGCCATTGAAACCATGGTTTTATATATAAAATACGAACATTATATTTCTTTTCAATACATGAATCAATCTATTGACAAGTCCTCAAAGTTATTAAAATGAATTAAAGATCACAGATGAAGCAGGGCAACAGTTTTGTTCATACACGACACATTAAGTTCACGACTCCTATGGTTCCTCGAAACATGTATCCAAGAGGCTTCTTCCCTTGATATATCACACACAGTGAAGAAATCCAATACCTGTCCAAAGATCTTGAACATCTCTACTCCCATCATTATGTTCTGGTCTGAGACGTATGTGGCATTCCAATCCATTGGCGCGTCAGGGTGTACTGAAACCTCAGACCATGTGAGGTACATAAGGTCCAGCTCCCACAGCTTTCTCACCGCTTTGTTCCTCCTCCCGATTTGTCCGTCTCCTTCATCACACCATGACACTGAAAGCATGAACAACCGATGGTTGCAAGAGACGAGTTTAGGATAGAATTCATGAACCCGAGGAGGGATTGGAGATGTTTGGATGCCAATCCAGAAGCCTCTCTCTATGTCATATCCTGATAGCTTATCATTCTCAGAATAAGCATAGAAGATTCCATTGCATATGATCCCACAAGAAACAACCCCGAAATCCATCGGGAGTCTCTGAATTTCTGACCATGTGTTTGTCCCTGAGTCGTATATCTCACCTGAATCCAGTGGCTCATCGAACAATCCAGTGCCCCCGATGACAATGAGCACAAATCTCTTGGAATTTTTTAGCCGATCAAGCTTTAGTCTTGTTGATCTGTGGGATTTAGTTTCTATTTGATCACTCGAGTTTCTGTGATGGCGTCTTACAGATAGCCTGTGTGGGTCTTCATAAACGTCTGAAACCCCGCCAGTTCTTGAACGGTAAAAGCGTCTATCTTGGCGATTCTGTTGAATCTGTATGGTCGAGAATTCCCAAGTAACATCGCAGGCACCAACGATAGGAAGTGATCTAGCATGTCTCATAGAGGCAATTTTACGCCATGATTTGGTTAAAGGGCTGAACACCAAGATCCCTCTGTGAGTCTTGAAAGAGTTTCTATCCAAAGAACGGCCTCCAATGACATATACCTCCTCATGGATGCTCGTCACTGAGTACATAAACCGCCCTTTAAGTACATCAGATTCAATCTTATGCCATTTGTCTTGAGATACATCATAACCTTGAATTTCACCAGAGGAGCAGCCATCTTTAAGAGCCGAAAACAGAAATAACCATGGAGTTTGAAAGGAGCCTTGTCGTCTCAGCTGGAGGAACCGCTGGGTGGTGACCATATATCGCCATCTCTTGCAAACAAGGTGTGCATTCATTAGACTTGTCAAAGGAAGCCTCATCAAGCACATTTCCAGAATATCATCCGGGAGGAATATGTGTTTTCGGCTATTCTGAACCGAGTCCTCTAGTTCTAGATATTTTCTGCTATTCCTCTTCCAAAACCTCTCTTTTACCCCATACGAAAAGCAATCTAACCTAGTTTCTTCCGTTCCACAAATGGTTGTCAATCCCTTACCCTCTTCACTAGCACTGGACCATCTCTTATTACTATGATCCCCAAAATCATCACCTGTGTCCGCAACTTTGCAACCAACACCTCTACCACTGATGTTTAGACAATGCACTGCTCCCCTTGCATCCTCTTCATCTTCCACATCAGTTTTATGGTTCTTTCTCTTTAACTTCTGGCTAGCACTTTTTATGAGCCGCTTCGACATGGTTAAAACCTCCAGCTCCTGCCGGATGGACTCCTCCTCCAATTCAGAAATCATTATGCGTCATCTTGCGAAGGAGACCATCTTTTCCCCAAGATTGTAGGATAAAGTTCCTATACTAAATTTAAAGAGAAGCAACCTGCAAACATCACAATTACCATCAACAAAAATCAAATGATAGCATTAAGCGAAGTAAGAGCTAGTGGATGCATCACAAACACTAAAATTTCTCTTTATTGATACATTCGTTATTCTATCTAACCAAATGGTACCCTGTAAAACAATCAAAGCTCCTTCTAATCACATACAAATTCTTAGCCTAATTCAAAAAACATGCGTACCGGATCATCCAGAGTGAAGCGAGATCCACCTATTCTCTACATCAATGTTCTAAATGACGAGCCAGAGAATGAGAGATCAAACATGTAGAAAGCAAACCCTAGCTCCAAATTCCGAAGAAAAGATCAAGTAATCATCATACCCAGCTTCGGAAACTATAAACTAACACTTTCAGCATCAAATCGGACAAGAAACGCTTCCGAAATTTCAATTTCCTCCAGAAGGTAATCGAAATGGAAGAAATTCAGCAGAAAAATCGGAAACCCAATTCACGAAGCTCACTTACATTGACGAGATTCATCCATCTGAAGAAGTTACTTGCCGAAATCGAAAGCATAGTTTCAGCTTCCACAAAAATCGAAGAGTCTCTAGCAGAATTGAGACATGGGAGACCTAGAAGGAGCGATTTTGGCGATTTCTCTTTCCCTTTGAATCATGCAGCAGAGAGGAAGCTACCAAAAAACTAGTAAAAATGAGCAGAGTGAATTATTGTCTTCTTCACTAATAAATAAATGAAAAATCAGATGTCAACAAAAAAATTATAAAAAATTAAAAAATACTAGTACTAATCTTTAAAACAAGTTATTCCAAAGAGAATTGTTGAAAAGGTGAAAATGACTTTAAAATAACTGCCGACAAAAAAAAAGACTTTAAAATAACTTGTAGGTACTAATGATTTTGTTTTTAAAATACATTTTAATAACTAATCTAAGCATAAGTTTAATAAATAATCTAAATAAAAGTGACTTTGCCATCTAGTAGACAAACCCATAGACAAATTTTTCCAACAACTTTTACATTTGTTGATTATAAAAGGGTTAGCCTTTAAAATTTACAAAAATATTAAAATGAGAATCTATTATGTGTTTATTAACAAATGAAAAAAATGTATGCATAAAACTTTCACAAATGATTTTATTGACACAGCTGATATACTTTTTTATGTATTTAGAACAATGTCCAAAATAATGGATAAAACGCGTAAGTAGCAAAAACTTAGGTGTTTCCATTTTGCTTAAAAATTCCATCTTTGTCATTGTCATTGTCATGGTTCATAATACTCATTTTACTTTTGAAAGGCAGAAGCATACATAATGACAATCCATTTGAACTTTAAAGCGAAAAGCAAACTAAAAACACTTACATACAAGCGGAAAAGAAAAGAACAAAAACAAAAACAAAAACATGATATAACCTACGCCTAATTAGTTGCATTTTGCATTACTTTTTCTTTTGGTTTACATGCGGGGTTGATCCATAAGTCAACTATTATAGCTGCTTGATGATTATAAGGGAATTCATACATACCACATTTAGCTAATTATAAATTAACACTTTAAACAGTGTTCTAAAATACGGTCTATATGCTATATAGTGAAGGTCTGTACTGTTTTTTTGTTATACAGTTAAAAATATGGTTTGAACTATACAACCGTTTATACGGCAATAATATAACCGTTTATACGGTTATTGCGGCCGTATAAACGTCATGCGTTTTTTTGTAATAAACCTTTTAAGAAAACTATAATAATCGTCCACTCGAATTTACCTTCTTTAGAAAACAAACAAAAAGAAGAATCTAACTAGTCTTCATGAACAATCTTTTTCCAAAAAAGTAGACCAACAATTCCAACTGCATACTTTTTTTTTTTAACTTCCAATTGCATACTTGACTATCTCAAGATTTGAATTCCCATCTCAATAACAAAAGCCATGTGTTATTAAATACAATATACGAATAGTAAGCACGAAATAGCCTAAGCTAAATACTAATTCAAAGTTGTAAACATGTAAAATTAACTTTTGTTGGAGCAAAAGTATCATTATAGATATAAAAAATGTGTAAAATAGCCAGTCTTTACCGGACCAAATCAATGAATCAGTCGAGCTTGCATTTATAAACGCATGCTGTTATCGTCAGTACAACTCCAATGAACGATTATATAGTTGGTTCATTTTGGATTATTGTAGAACGTGTAGAAGAAGGAAGGATGGATTTCTAGCACTATATTTTGTAGATGTTGCAAGACAAACAGTACATAAATTTATACGTTTGATTCGCTTCATCTGATACGTTTTAGGAAGCATAATATTTCACTAACAATTCATAATTTTTCTTCACAAAAAGTTTATCATTTCAAAGATCCACTCCGTTCCCGCTAAATTCAATTTTTGTTTGAAGCTTTGCAAGATAGATAGTACAATGTTGTCCTAGCTCTGCCTCATGAGCACTCACCGACTAAGCTACCTACTGTACCCAAGGATCTGCTCTTCCACACATTGTTTAGTGGAATAAACCCCAACGAAACTTTCCAAGGGCTTGTACATCAGCCGAAGAGCTTAGAGGAGACTGGTCCTTTTCCTAAAGGGATTGCTCCTCTGGATCCCAAAGATATTATCGGTAAGATTTTATCTATTGTTAATTCCTCTTGTTTAATATCTTCCAGGAGAGGATGAATATGCCAAAGTTACTAGGATCTTCTTGGACATGTTTTTCTGGTCAATCACCTTTCACCTTTCTACCTGAAGGTGAGTTTTATACTTCTCTTTTCTCTGTTTTTTTTTTCTTTCTTCCACATGTGTATATGTCTCTAATCTAGATATCCCTTGAAATGTTATGCTAGGGAATAAATCTGCAAGAGTTGCCATGCTATTAGCGGACATGCTTTTGTTTGCAAAGAGGAACCCGGGTGAACTATCAACTTTGCTTCTAGTCTCAAAACCATTCAAAGACACCATGTTTGACAGAGTTGCAAAGTCTATGGGAGGTCTAGGTTACAATGTTTTACAAGCTCATTTGGATTATATGGTTACATTTGGAACCACAGTGTGGCCACTAAGAAGCAGGGTAGATGGAAGTGCATATTGTGTATGTGAGAAGTGCGTGGCGTTTATCGGAATGGGTCCTTTTAAATGCGAACATGGTTTGATAACTTGTGTTATGTCTCCACCGACGAATCGTCCTCTTTCTTGGTTATTTGATTTTTTGGATCATGAAGGAATCAGTCCTTTGTTACAAGTTTTAGTGAAAGGTTTAAGCCAAGTGTAGCTTTTGTTCTCATCAAATAGCTTTTGTAACTAACTTGAATATGTTATCCAGGTTAAGTCTGCCACAATTGTATCTCTTCACCAATAAAATAACAGCTCAAGCTTTGAAATTCCCATTTCTAGAACAGAAGCCATGTGTTATTATTAAACTACATGCAATATTCGAACAGTAATCACGAAATAGCCTAACTAAGTAGCTAATACTGATTCAAACTTGTAAAATAAACTTTTGTTGGAGCAAAAGTTCTTTACAAAGCTTAGAGGTAAAAATGTGAAAGAAAAAAAATGCCCAAGTCTATACCGGACCAAATCAATGAATCAGTCGAGCTTGCATTTATAAAAGCATGCTGTTATTGTCAGTACAACTCCAATGATCAGTCCTACAAACGCCATTGCCAAGACTGTCGAAAATCCAACCAAATTACACATATATCAGTATTCAAAACATTCTTTGATCGCGAACAAGATCAAACCGGTTAACATTAGCAGTGAAAGGAAGAATAACATACCAGCAACGGTGAAGTAGATGAGAATTGCTAATCTGTATCTAGTTGTTCCTGGTAATTCAACTTCAAGTGTGCAATATCTTTGAGACTTTCCCTTTGTGGTAGGATTTATCGGGGAATTCGAGCCTCGTGCTTGGAGTTCCGATAATGAAACATTTGTGTGTAGTACTGCGACTCCGTTAACATCTCTGATTTCAAGCCTTATAGTAACCGGATTTGAATTCCAATCTATCGATATTGCTCCAAAATTCGATTGTCCTGCAAAGTAAATTATATGATATTTGTGACCAATGTAATCAACATAAAAGAAATCAAAGAAATGGACTGTTATAATACCGTATGTGCATGATTTGAATTTGCAGTTTTCATTGATAACTCTCATCGTGCTCGGAGTATACCAAAAAAGAAGCCTAACGATGACACGCAAAGGACGAGGGAAAACTTTCTCAACAGATTGTACTAGACCACTAGAGGTAACATCGTATAACGGGTATCCAACAGCACAATCGTATCTCGTGATTTCTCCGAAATGAACATCTCCACTGATGAATATAACTCCATTTCTCTGTAATGGCATAACAACATGTAATAACGGTGACTAAGTTAGGATCATTGCCACAAATGTCAATAACTAAAACCATACCTTAGTATCCGATATCATTTTGAAAAGACGTTTCCTTTCTTTCGGAAAACGCCCCCATGATTCCATATAAAAGAGTGGACCAGTGGTAGCTGAAAGATTTGATATCACCTAGACATGTCAAGAAACCATTTTAATACGCGGATTCATCAAGTTTATGACCAAAATGGAACCGCACACAAAATTTATTATCTAATACTAGTTTTACCTGAACAGACGATCCTATGATAGTAATTTCACTACGCGGACCTCTCAATTCTTCTTCAAGCCATTTCCATTGCGTATCACCCAATATACTCCTGTCACTTCGCAAAGGGTCCCTATGATATCTAGTATCTAAAACTATAACCTGAAAAACACAAAAATCCAATCCATTGAATCCAATCCAAACAACAACAAAATTGGGACTTGTCGTTATACCTTCACTTTCCGATTAGTCGGACCAAAAGTATAAGATGCATAAACTCCAGCTTGCTTTCTCCTGTGATACATGATAAGATTCAGGCAGGGATTAATAGATACTATGAATATGTATGTAAGAACAAAGTAACTGACCTTGGACTATCAAGAGGCTCATCTAAGAAATCAAGCATGAGTTTTTGGTTAGTGACTTTATGACCAAACTCTTTACCAGCATCATTCAATCCATAATCATGATCATCCCAAGTACCGATAACTTTAGCGTTTCGCTTGAGACGTGAATAACCAGGATTAGATTTGGCTTTTGCGTATCTTGATTTCATTTCTTCCTCTGAAGAAGGTACAAACCTAGGTGAATTCTTCCATGGACCAAAGGTTCTTTCTTTACCAATGATTTTCAAGGGTTTTCTAATATCTCCGTAGATGTTATCACCCATCCAAATGAACAATTGTGGATCAAACTTGTTTATCGCATCCCAAATCGGCTAAATTCAACACAAAGAAACGAAACCCAGAAATTGAAATCTCAAGAACTGATTCAACCACTCGAATCTAAGCGAAAAAGTTACAATTTTTATGTACCTGTGGAGCGCTTTGATTAGCGCATGATCCGAAGGCGATGCGAGTGATGAGAGGAGACTCTTGTGCGATTGCGACTGTGAAGAGCAATGAAACCCACCAGAGTCGAGGAAGATGAAGAAGATTCATGACGGAACAAGGAACCCTAGAAGCAATTATGGAAATAGGAATTGTCGAGCTTTCATTGATTGAGATCAAAAGAATTCGATTGCTGCGATTTCCAGTGACCGTTGAGATTTTTGATAAGAGAAGTTTCTTTTTCTGCTTTCTTCTCACGGCTTTAAGATTATTAATTAGTAGGAGTACTATTTTCTTATTGCCATTGTTTTTTTTTGTTTTCTTATTTTAATGGTGTAAGTGAATCTTTGTTCACAAACATTGCTGGAGAGTTTCTCAGTTGTAACCACGTCAGTATTCAAAGGAACAATCCTAAAACGTAGTAATTAAGACAGATCAATAGACTTTGAAATTTGGACGTAATTAAGAGTGATCAATAGACTTTGAAATTTAGAACATTCGGTTTAATCCATAATTATTTTTTCACTGAGTAAATGTTATTGATTAGGAGAATTTTAATGATAATACCTCAGGAGAAACAATGCTCCAAGGAGGATCAAAATTGTGTCTTACAAAAAGATCGCGTAAATCAAAACCGGTAGATTCTGTCGTTGAATTCGATGTAACATTTTCATAATTTATAATAAAATAATAGAAGTATGTTAAATTACAAATGAATGAGTTAACAAAAACAAAAAAACAAATGGAATAATCGAATTAATAAAAATCTGAAGTAATCAATCAATAAAAATGTAGAAAAAATCCCAATATGTGTGTATCTCATCGCATCATCATGAGAAGAAACTCATCAAAGCTAAGAACACCATCACCGTTCTGATCAAACCCACCAATCATAACCTTGCAAGCATCAACACTACACGACTCCCCGAGTCGACTCAACGTCCTCCGTAAACTCGCGGCCGTAATAAACTCTTCTCCTTCCATAACATACATCCCAAACGCCACTTTAAGCTCCTTCCTCCTCTCCTCATCACTACCGTCTTCTCCTTCCATGAGCTTCACAAACTCCTCAAAGTCAATAAACCCATCTCCGTCCATGTCCGAAACCTTCACGACTTCCTCCACCTCGCGTGAAGTCAACGCGCCTCCCAAGAGACCAACGCAGCTTTGTAGCTCCTCACCGGAGATTTTACCGTCCGAGTTTGTGTCTATGTAGTCAAACACGGTTCGTAGCTCGTCGACATTCAACGAGCTACCTCCACTGCTAGTGCTGCTTCTGGCTTCGTCTTCGTTTGTCTGAAGTCTCCTAGAGGATTGTGATGTCCTCCGGGAGAATTTCTTGTATAGTTTTGCCATGGGAGATTGATGGGTCATTTTTTTTTATTTGAGCTTTGTTTTGTTTTCGAAGCTAAGTTGGGTTTGGTTATGGATCAAACTCGGATTTCGAAATGAGTTTCTGATGCAAAGTATTCCAAAGACAAAAGGTTATATATAGAGAGTAATAGAGAGGAGTATTATATGGTGGAGAAGACGAGTCTTGATTTGTTCGTCGGTTAAAACACGGTTTTGATTTTTTTTGGGGAATAATTTAAAGGCAGAGGCGGTTGCGTGGTGGTGGCCGGGAAGTTTCCTCCATAATTGTGGGAAGGTTCAGGCTCAGAAGGAGTAAAGGGTATTTTCGTAGTTTTTACCACGTAACGTACTAAATGAATGTAAATGCACAACTAGACTAAGCAACCTTTGTCTTGTCTGAATTGACTTTGTACCTTTGTGGGACGAACACGTGTTTTTTTTAATTCCTCAAATGTTTTTTTTTATATTTGTGGTTGTTAAACTACGGACCATACCAAGAAGGCAAGAAGTTTCACCTAACCGCCCAAACGCGATATTTAACCAAGTAGTCTTTTTTAAAGCATTTCTCACCAAGTCTCGCATACGTTGTGAGTTTTTTCAAATAGTGTGAGAAACCCAAACTAACAAAAATCTCACAAGTTGAGAAAATTTGTGTAAGTTTCCCATGATATTTTATTATTTGTGAGAGACTTGGTAAGAGTGCTCTTATTTTTACTTGTTTTGGTAACCCTACAACAAAAATATATAAGGGCATGTTCATTGGAGATCTTATGGTGTCTTATGAGGTGTTCTTAAAATATAAAATTATTAAAATTTGAGTAAAATGAAGAAAGAGAATGTTTTTATGGGGTATATTGAAATATAAAATTAATAAAAGTTGAGTAGATGATGATGAAGTGTTCTTAAAGAGGAGAGAGAGTGTCTAAAATTAGACATTTTTGGAGAGTGTTCTTAATTAAAGTTGAGTAAAAGGATGAAAGAGAAGGTATAAAGTTGAGTAAAAGGAAGAGAGAGTGTGTGTTTTAATAATTTTATATTATAAGAACACTTCTTAAGACACGACGGTGTCACCAATGAACATGGCCTAACCACTATCCTTAGTCCTTACCAATCGCTCCATGTAGCTCTTTTTTTTTTTGGTTACCTAAAATTTATATTGATATGAAACCGAATTGGATATAAAGCCGGAACAAAGTCGGAGCCAAAAGGTCTCCGGAGAAAAACCAAAAATTAAAATATAACTACAAGACAAGAACTTCACCACTATGACATCAAAAACTGGAAGTTACCTAAACTCAACCGCAAATTCAAACCAAAGACATAGAGAAGGAAGCCAACTTGATATGCCTCCAGTCCTATCGACAACACCACCAAAGATGAGCAAAGAAATCACTACCTCTGGATGACAAAGCATGAACAAATAATGAAAGACCATAGCAAAGGGATTATAAACAAGAAGAAACTTCACTCAAATTTCACTTGCAACAAAAAATGAAGGTGCAATATCAACTCATATAGCCTACTTTACAAACCGTTAAAAACAAAGCAAAGCTTGAATAGAAAATTCTTCACCAATGAAAGTAATCAAAAAGATCGGATCAAGAGGAAACCCATAAAGACCAAGCGCTAGCGAAAACTAACACGAAAGATTATAATTAATTTATTTAATAGTTTTTTTGGGCATTATGGTTCAAATGGTAGATTTTAGAATAGATGAGTACAAAATAACGAAGATTCATTAGAAATCCGCCTAATGAAGAATACTCCAATTTTCATCAATTTTGTTGTGTTCTCCTTCAATTGGTTTTTGGACTGCCAAATGGTTTTTTTCTCAAATCCACTTCAATTCAAAATCCATCCACTCACGAGCTCTTATTTTATGTCACGAAATCTCAAAGAAAACCAATGTATGGTGCTTTCTCAAACTTCTTTAAAAAAACAAACATAATTCCATCTCAAGAACCAAAAGATTTCTAAAAAGTTCGTTATCTCGAGAAACAGTCGAATGTTAAAAACTATAATCTCAATTCAAAACTAGTATCATTGTTTGTATCATTATCACATGGGTTCCTTTGGATTCTCTACTTTGTATTAAGCAATTAGGAATAACTTGTATATGAGCAACAAGTAAAACTCAGAAAATGGTACTACAAATCTTAAAATGCAGACCAGAAAAAAAAAAAAAAAAAAAAATTAGGTTAGAGTTTTCTAATGTGGATTAGGGAAATAATTACAGAATTTTCACATTAACAAAAAAAAAAAAAAACACATATATTGTGTGGGGGCGATAATTATCAGAATAGAAGAGAGACATAGCTAACCTCATCTCCCTCTTCTTTTTTTTTTTCTCTCAATGTCCTCGATGATGGCCTCATCGTCCTCCTCCATTTTCTCCGGCGTTAAGATTTCTCCGATTCTATCTCCGTTCAACTCGCGAGATAGCCGCCGCTCTGGTTACATAAAAGATAGCCGGAATAATAATAAATTTAGGTTTAATCCAAAGTCGCCGCGCCTCACTTCCAATCGTCTTCGCGTCGAAGCTCAGTCTCTAATTCCTTATAATGGTCTTTGGTATGTCCTCTCAATCTTCACCTTCTTCTTATCTCAGTACCAGCTTTAGATTTTGAGCTGGAAATGTTTCTCGTGGAAATCGAAATTGGTTTTTTGGTTCGGAATATTGCCACTTATTGATTCTTGCTAGTATTACTCAGTTGCTTTAGTTTAGTCATCAGTAGATTCCGAAAAGGGTTTTTGAGAATTCACATGTTTCTACCTCAATTGATTGATTGATTGAGTTTAGTTATCAGGAAAGGGTTTTTTGTTAATTTCTTCTTTGTGGTGTCAAAAGGGCTACTAACAAGGGAAGATTGAAGAGGAGCAATGTTTTGGGACAGAGAAGTGCAATCTTTAGGCAAGAATCTACTGGGATATCACTTTCTCAGGGGAGTAATTTCTGTCTTACTTGTAAAAGGACTCAACCCGGGATAAGAAGAACAATACCGAGTGCCTTTCAGGATAGAACTTCGTTTAGTTTGTCAAAGTCTCGGTTTAACTCTTCTCTGGTCAGTAAGCTATTTCATTTTCCTTTTATGTTTTATAGTTTTGTGCTTTGTTTGAGCTATCTAGTTGACAGACTTGAACATGTGCCAACTTTTTCAGAGAAAAAATTCTCAGATTGTCAATGCGACGGTTGGACCAGATGAGCCACATGCTACTGGTACGGCTTGGCCAGAGGGCATTGTTGCGGAGAGACAAGATGTGGACTTATTGCCCCCTGAGATAGACCGGGCTGAGCTAGAGGCATTTCTTGGTGCTGAACTTCCCTCTCACCCAAAGTTGCATCGGGGACAATTGAAAAATGGGCTTCGGTATCTTATATTGCCGAATAAAGTTCCACCAAACAGGTAAATTGGGTAAAATGCTTGAAGTCTATCTTCTCTAGATACTCATATTGCCTGCTTCATGCAGCAGAATGAAATAATTAACATGTTTTGTCTTACATAATATTGATGTATCATTTATTTTCCTAGAAAAACAGCGAAGAAAAACAGATAGATGGAGATTATTTGTACCCCCTTCTCATTATAGCTTAAGTTTATGGTGTTAGCCTCTAAGGTTTTTCTCTTGTTTGCTAAGTATGGGCTGAAATGTTTTCAAATGCTAGATTTGAGGCACACATGGAAGTTCATGTAGGATCAATTGATGAGGAAGATGATGAGCAAGGGATTGCTCATATGATAGAACATGTTGCATTCCTTGGGAGCAAGAAACGTGAGAAACTTCTTGGTACAGGTGCTCGCTCTAATGCCTACACCGATTTCCACCATACAGTTTTTCATATTCATTCTCCGACCCACACAAAGGTTAGTTTTATTGGACACCTAATTTCCACCTTATAGCTTCTTTTGGCCAGTTCGGTTTCAAAGTTTTTTTGTTTCCTCTATTTTTTGCTTTAACAAATGTGGTGCTTATAGTAATAGCATTGATTTTACCAAATTCGTACATTCTCTTCACTCTAGTTCTCCTCTTTACATCCACCCAAACACCTCTCTATATTTCTATATCTGTATATTGCAAGGGAATATTATTTCTTTATAAGCGAACATAGTGGGTTTGGTGTTGATCTTTATTTGTTCATTGACCTTGAAGTCTGTTTTTGGTTTGAGTCATGTCTAGATATTATTGTGAGAGTTTAGTAGAATGTGTCCTTAAGGCTTGCTAATCATGTTGGTAGAGTTGGACAGAGGGAATACTAGTTTCGTATTAATTGAAGTGCCGAACCTTTTCAGGACTCTGAGGACGACCACTTTTTATCTGTGCTCGATGCATTGAATGAGGTATACATTATTGATTTTTCTACCTAAGATGATTTCTTCTCATTTGACATGTCCCGAGTTCTTTCTGTAAAGAATTCAGAATCCCTTGCACATTTGACAAACAAAAGCTTATTTCTCTAATGATTACAGATAGCTTTTCACCCAAAATTCCTCTCTTCTCGAGTTGAGAAAGAAAGGCGGGCCATACTTTCAGAACTTCAGATGATGAATACAATTGAGTATCGTGTTGACTGCCAGGTATTCACGAAGAGTGTTTTTTTATCTATGTCAGCTTAACACTTCTTTCTCTTGACCATTTTTGGTGGATAATCAGTAATTCATTGTGTTTTATTTTTTGAAACTAGTTGTTGCAACATCTACATTCTGAGAACAAACTAGGTAGAAGGTTCCCTATTGGATTGGAAGAGCAGATTAAGAAGTGGGATGTTGACAAAATTAGGAAATTTCATGAGCGATGGTATTTCCCAGCGAATGCTACACTATATATCGTGGGAGACATTGACAACATTCCTCAGATAGTCCACCACATTGAAGTAGGATATTTATCATTTCTCTTGCAATTCTTATTTCTTAAGTAAATTAACATAACATTTAAGCCGCGTAATCTATCTTAACCAGACAGTTGTTCTTGCACAGGCTGTATTTGAAAAAAACGGTTTGGATAATGAGACAACACCCACTTCTCCGAGCCCTGGCGCCTTTGGCGCTATGGCTAATTTTCTTGTTCCAAAGCTACCAGCTGGCCTTGGTGGAACCTTTTCCCATGATAAAACAAAGACGGTCGATCAATCTAAGATTATCAAAAGGGAAAGACACACAGTTCGTCCCCCAGTTGAGCATAATTGGTCGCTACCTGGAACCAGTGTTGATCTAAAGCCTCCGCAGATATTCAAGCATGAGCTTCTCCAAAATTTTGCAATCAACATGTTCTGCAAGGTTTCTGTTATTATCTTTTAATTTCTCCTTACTATTCTTTTTCAACATGACATGGGCAAGCTCGGGTGGTAGTTTTATTTCTTTGAAATGTTATAATTTTTGGTCTTCCTGCAGATACCTGTAAACAAGGTTCAGACATTTGGAGACTTGCGAAATGTTCTGATGAAACGAATATTTCTCTCTGCTCTTCATTTTCGAATTAATACGAGATACAAGGTGTGGGACTCAAAAAATAACTCTTTGTCTCCTTGCAGTTTTAAAATAGTGTTAGGATGTTGCCTTTCTTTAAAAATTGCTCTTATATTTTACTCTAGAAGAAAATTTTGTTCTCAAGTTCTTGTACAGTGCATTTTGCTTAGCCTCTTGAAAATTAAAATTGATTATTTTTAAGTCTCACTGGAATTAAAAAAAAAGTGGGATATCTAATTGGTTGGCTGTTCAAAAAATATAACTTTGCTTTCCATTATATTGATGTGGTATATTGAGAGGAAAAAGTCTGTTCAATTCATGGATGTAGCTATATTATTTATTGAAGGTTTTTGGAACACTGCCAGTACTGTCCTTCAATTTAGTAATGTTATTTTTGTACCCTTTCAGAGTTCAAACCCGCCATTTACGTCTGTTGAACTGGACCATAGTGATTCAGGGAGGGAAGGATGCACTGTTACAACTCTTACTGTGACTGCAGAGCCCAAAAATTGGCAAAATGCAGTAGCAGTTGCTGTCCAAGAGGTTTACTTCTTTTCGTTGCTCATATTTATCCTCATTGCGAATACTGTTCTTTGTTTGTTTGGACTGATATTTGGATTTGATGATCAATGGATTGGTTGAAGTGATAAGCTACTGGAATGTTACAGCCATACGTCACTTTCTTTGCTTATAAAAATCCTTTCAGGTTTGTCTAACATGTAATTCTACTTCTAGGTTCGAAGACTCAAAGAATTTGGTGTTACAAGGGGAGAACTTACACGCTACATGGATGCTCTTCTAAAAGATAGTGAACATCTTGCAGCTATGATTGATAATGTGTCATCCGTTGATAACCTGGACTTTATAATGGAAAGCGATGCACTAGGTCACACTATTATGGATCAGACGCAAGGACATGAGACCTTGGTTGCTGTAGCTGGAACTGTTACACTTGAAGAGGTAGATTTGGCAGTTCTGCTTGTTCTTACTAGCTTTTCTTGTAGAATGGGTGACACAAGAAATGACTGTTGATTTAAAAAGTCCTGGTTTTTTGTTAACAAAATGTGCATCAATAACTAGTAGTAGATTTTCTACACTTCCTCTGTGTAATGTTTGTTATGATTTCATGCAAATCTACTATTTTGTTTTATCTAATTCTGTTTTGATGGTCCGTTGTCCAGGTAAACACTGTTGGCGCCAAGGTGTTGGAATTTATTTCTGATTTTGGAAGGCCCACTGCACCTCTTCCTGCAGCAATAGTTGCTTGTGTTCCCACAAAAGTGCATGTTGATGGAGTTGGTGAGAGTGAATTCAATATATCTCCCGGTGAAATACTGGATTCTGTCAAATCAGGATTACTGGCACCCATTGAAGCTGAGCCTGAGGTGTTCTTTCTTTTGTAACTTCTACTTTGATTTTGTCGTTGCTTAATTCACATATAGCCCAAAGACTAGTTATAAATCAACTTTTTGCTTCCTTGCAGCTAGAGGTGCCAAAAGAATTGATATCTCAGTCACAGTTGCAAGAGTTAACCTTGCAGAGAAATCCTAGGTTTTCCCCTATTCCTGGGTCAGATGTAACCAAATTGCATGACAAAGAGACTGGGATCACTCAGCTACGCCTATCCAATGGGATACCTGTAAATTACAAGGTATGTTTTATGCTTTTTCAACTGCTTGCTATTCTTTTCGGATAAGACATTTTCTTCAAGTTGGTTTTGCCTTGTGCTGTCGGCGTAGCAAATTCTAGTTCTTTACATTCTCTAAAATATATGTTTTGGTTTTAGCAGAAAACATATTATTGAGTAAGTAATTATGTGCTCGGAGTTAGAAACTATATAGAAATGCTACAACTATGGTGATCCATACTACAACTTCTAGAAATAAAGAACCTTGCCCTGAAATTTCCCTTTTTCGGTATAGGTATCAAAGACTGAATCTCGGGCAGGTGTCATGCGGCTTATTGTTGGTGGTGGGCGAGCTGCTGAAACTTCTGATTCCAAAGGAGCTGTGGTTGTTGGTGTTCGTACACTCAGCGAGAGTGGTCGAGTTGGAGACTTTTCAAGGGAGCAGGCAAGTGAAGCTTTAGACAAGCATTCTGAATTTTTGATGTAGTTTTTAAAAAATGATATGTACTAATCTGAAAGCCCTGTGATTCTAGGTGGAGCTTTTCTGTGTAAATCATTTAATAAACTGCTCATTGGAGTCAACGGAGGAGTTCATTGCCATGGAATTCCGATTTACTCTGAGAGACAATGGAATGCAAGCAGCTTTTCAGCTGCTTCACATGGTGCTTGAGGTATTAAATTATTACCAATAAGATGTCAAAATACTGTGCAACATTTCTGACACTTGCCAATACTAATTTCTTTATCTGCTTGTTCTTTTTCCTCGTATTTCTAATCTTTTGCTGATAAAGAGTGGTGGTTTTCTGGTATGCAGCATAGTGTCTGGTTAGAAGATGCATTTGATCGAGCAAGGCAGCTATACCTTTCATATTATCGATCAATTCCTAAAAGCTTGGAGCGTGCGACTGCTCATAAACTCATGACTGCGATGCTGAATGGTGATGAGCGTTTTATTGAGCCAACACCTAAGTCATTACAGAACCTGAATCTAGAATCTGTGAAAGAGGCAGTCATGAGTCATTTTGTTGGGGATAATATGGAGGTGATTTCTCAAACTTGAAGCTGATATTTGCCTATTAACAAATATGAATTTATTTGATTTCACATATAATTCTGGCTTTCGTTTAGGTAAGCATTGTGGGCGACTTCTCAGAGGATGAAATTGAACGTTGCATCCTTGATTACCTTGGTACAGTTAAAGCTAGCCATGATTCTGCAAAACTACCAGGAACTGAGCCTATTGTTTTTCGCCAAGCAACGGCTGGTTTGCAATTTCAACAGGTCTTTGTTCCTCCCTTTGGTTTTTCCCATGTTCTTCGATTTGTGATTCCAGGAGGATGTATTCACACATTTACCCCTGGACAGGTGTTCTTGAAAGATACTGATGAGAGAGCATGCGCATACATTGCGGGACCAGCCCCAAATCGTTGGGGCTTTACAGTTGAGGGGGATGACCTTTTTGAGTCTATTAGGAAGCTCCCTGTTGCTAATGGTAAGTGACACCCTTAGTGGAATAGACATAAACTAGTAGTCATATGGTGTCGTAATTTTCAACCTCATAGAAACTGTGTATAGGTTTGGTTCTGACCTGTCTCATACACCAGAAGTTTATGTTCAGTAATCCCAATATAATTCTGCAGTTAGCTGTGAGATAATGTAGCTATCAATATTTCATGGATCCACAATAAAATTGCAGATGGACTTTTGAAATCAGAGGACCAGTTGCTAGTTGGAAGAGACACGGAGTTGCAAAGAAAGCTGCGTGCCCACCCTCTCTTCTTTGGAATTGCAATGGGTCTTCTGGCCGAAATCATAAACTCAAGGTAACTCCTATACCATATTATCGTCAAAGTTGAGCTCTTTACTGTTATTGTATTGTCCAGCAAATAACCTCGAGAATGCAACATAGTTTTAAAAAAGAACTCTTTCATCAGGTGTCACCAAAATGCTTTGGGTTAATAGAATGAATGTTTATACATCTGATTGTTCTTTTACTTCAGACCGAAGCTTGCTCTGCTTCTATGTACCTATATTCTTACATTTCTACTGTCTTCCACCCATAGCTGAAAGATAAATTCTGCGTCATTGCAGGCTTTTCACGACAGTAAGAGATTCTCTTGGACTGACATATGATGTGTCGTTTGAGCTAAACCTATTTGATAGGCTGAATCTTGGGTGGTATGTAATATCTGTGACATCAACCCCCGGAAAGGTGCAGTCTTTGTCCTTTGCTACAGTAAATGCGCTTCTCTTGGATCGACAGTTTTCTTCACTAGGTTTTTTATTGCTCTTTCCAGGTATACAAGGCGGTGGATGCCTGCAAGAGCGTTCTTAGAGGTCTGCATAGCAATCAAATTGCTCCTAGGGAGTTGGATCGGGTTAGTTATCTCGTTTGCCTCCTTAGTTCAGCTCTTGTTTCGTTTTCATTGTTAATCAAAAGTAACATTCTTTGTGAATTAACAGGCAAAGCGAACTCTTCTTATGAGACATGAAGCTGAACTCAAGTCCAATGCCTACTGGCTTAATTTATTAGCTCACTTGCAGGCCTCCTCTGTTCCGAGGAAGGTAATACAGACTCTCCTGTTCTTAAAACAAGGAATCTTATTTTTTTTATATGATATGTCGTTCAGGACTTGACTTCTTCTGATGGGGTTGTTGTGGTTTTCAGGAACTTTCGTGCATTAAAGAACTTACTTCATTATATGAAGCTGCTTCGATAGAGGACATATACGTCGCTTATAATCAATTGAAAGTGGACGAGGACTCTTTGTACTCCTGCATCGGGATTGCTGGTGCTCAAGCTGGTGAAGACGTTATTGGTAAGTGTCGCATCTCTTGAACAAAACAGTTTGAGATCAGTTTGTGGATTGAAATATTGAAATATTGAAATCTCTGATGTGCAGCTCTATCAGAAGAGGAAGAACCAGTAGATGCTTTCTCGGGAGTTCTTCCAGTGGGAAGAGGCTCATCGATGACCACAAGACCAACAACATGATCCACGAGCCTGGTTTGTAATGTATTGTAGGTGAAGAAGACATGTGCCATAGATACGACAGAGCGATAGGCAGAGGAAACTTCATTAGACTCGTGTTTACGGAAAGAAATTTCATTAGATTCATGGTTACGGAAAGAAGCTTCATCAGAGAGAGCTTTGGCATAAGAGAGGTTTGTTTACTTTGTGATCAGCTTCAGTGCTAATAAATGACCCCATTATGTATACTACATACCTCTGCCTCTTCATATTTATAGAAAAAAGGAAGTGACAAATTAGTGTTCCTTTTTTTCTTGGACTCAGATACTACTGTCCAAAATTTATGGAGTTGTAAATGTAATTTGACTTGATCTTAAACGAGTTTTTTGTTCTCATGTTCATTAATCTGTATGTGGCCTTGTGGGATGGAACTCCCATGTGCGTAGACGAAATGTGATCCTATAGTACAACAACGTTCTTTACCAAATTGGGAAATATAGCATAAACGAACTGTTTCACATATCACATGGCTAAACAATGCAAATGTTATGATATACTTGTAAAAATCATGGTCAGACCAAACCCTACCGTTAACAGAAAGAGATTACCTTTATAACCGATATTCAAATGAGGAAATGTGTGCATGTGTAAATAAATTGTACATGACAAAGACACACAAACGACCAACATTACTTTTTAACCAAAGCTGGAAAAAGAACCTTGCTTATATCTTCTTCCAAAATAAAGACGCAAGATTTTGTCTTCGAGACGTGTAGAGGAGTGTTTAGCAGCTAGAATTTTACTATTAACAATCTAAGTCATGGCAAAGAAACTTGTGGTGTTTTTACAATTTTTTCTTTTCTTCTACTAATTATTCGACTGTATCAAACCAAATTTAGACTGTGATGAAGATTTCCGTCTAGTGAAAACTAAAACCACCAAATCATCTGAAATCTAAACTTGATGTCCCTCTCACGTTCTGTCAAAAGCGTCCAATGAGTTAAAATAGTGGAAATATAAACAAGGAAACTAAATACACATATAGCAAACGTACCATACCAAGGACAGTCAGAAATGGAATATTGAGATTGCTAGTCTCTTTTTACAATTCCTGCAAGCCAAATCAAAACATTCAAAATATGAAATTTGTTCAAAAAATTGCTAAATGCTAAATAACTAAATCTCTTTTCTTTTCTTGTGAGCCATAACATTGATCATTTCTCTTGGTCCTTTCTTTCTGTCCAAACCAAAAAATATATGAGTTTGTAATTTTTTTAAAGAAAATGGACAACAATATACAACCTCATGTTCCATTGCACGCACACAATCAAAGATTCAGCTCCTTTCTTTAAAATTCACAAGGAAATAATTTTCTTCTTGTTATAATCAATTAAATTTATTAAGTTGACCTTGATTGTATCTTGTCTTGTTGACGGCAACAACAAAAGAAAAAAAATTATCTATCAACAAAACCAAAAATAAGAGCCATCTCCTATTATTTCTAAGTGTTAGCATGTGGGACTGAAATAGTTACAGTTTGGAATTGAAAGAGAAGAGACTCATCTGCTGCGTGAGTTTGTATCACTGCAAAAGGGAGGTTCATCATCCTTCACTCCAGCCTAGCTCCCAAAAAACCCTAAACAAGCCAAACCGTCGCTCCTAGTTCAGCGATCCACGACACCTGCTCACAAAAGCAACACGTATTTAAAGCAAGGCAACTTCATCAACCTCGAGATATACGTGGAAATCGAGAACATTGTGATATATTAAGGAAGCAATAAAACCAAGAAAAGGTAAATATGAAGACTGATGCAACTTACTTTTGCGCTCTACAGTTACAGGGGATCTTGTCGTCTTCCAGTGGGAATTTGTAGTTGTAACATATTTCTTCACCGACGTCTATATGCCGTTTAGCGTAAATGAATATCTTTTTCTGACCGTCCACGCTTATAATCTTGGTGTAACAGTTAGGCTGCAGAAGCATGTCTTCTATAAGGCCCCGGATTCACAAAAAACAAACTAGCCAAAGATACAAAAACTATTGCATACGATTACCTCACATGAATGGTTTATAAACCTCGCTATACCACCACGCTTTGTGGCATCAACCTAACACCCATGGTAAGCAATAAGTGACTCAGAACTGCCACTCATTAAAAAATTAAAACATAAACTAGATAAGAATTTATGTATTGCACAGGTCACTAACCACATAGCCATCGTCAAGCCTGAACAGATAGCTGCTTCCAATTCCCATCTTTTCGTATCGCCGTTCACGTATCTCAGATATCTGTCAAATTCACATATTGAACCACAATCACAATCAAACTAAAAGAGAGGGCACATAACAGTCCTTAAATAGAACAGCAAGATTCATCAAAGAAGCTAAGATACTGTAGCTGAACTTCTACTACCCACAAGACAGACCATAGGAACACATAATCATACAAGTCATACTTACAGAAGATCGTATCAACTCTCCGACATATTCGATCACAAAGTCCTCAGCTTCAATCGGTTCAAGTGCGACAAGACCCCAATCATGAATACTGCTTTGTTGAAATCGCAACCGCTTTTTCCTAGCCTGTCATAGATATCACAAAACAAAAATCAAAAATATTAACACTACATGGATATTATATTGTTCAAAGAGATAACTGGTTTATGTTATGATCACCTTCAACTGAGAAATTTTCATGAGGTCAGCACCATCTGCAGCAGCTAAAAGATTACGCATTTTTGCTCTATTAGTTCTTGCGGAAAGAACGTTCTGAGTCAAATTAATTTTGGAACCAAAATGTTGTATGTGTACGCAAGAACTCCCCCTAACACGGGTTCTCTCTTCAGGGCTAGCCTTTAACGACCATGCATGCCAATCCCAGCCATTAATAGATGTGCGTGCACATCCATCAGACTTTGGCATTGACATTAACATCTTTTTTTTGCCTGCTTTCGACGTCAGCTTTGCCAATGGTTTTGATGCAACCGTCCTGGAGCTACCATGATCAACTGTCAAACCCTTGCCGGGAGAAAGCTCTGCTTTATCTTTTGCTAATAGTTTCCTTTTAGGCTTCAGTTTCTTCGAACCTACTACACAAACCAACCAAATACATGTAGTTTAAGGTAAATAATCTATAACAAAAAAACAAGACAAAATCACAGAACCTAAAAACTCGAAACTTTTTAGAAATAATTGCCTTTCTGCAGCTTATTTGATGTATTGCATGGAATCTTTTCTTCACTTCCAACATGATAGCCTTCCTTAACAGCAGTAACCTCGGTATCCTTGGAAGACAGGGATAACCTCCGAGAAGAAGGTACATCAGGGTTTTTTTCATCCAGCGGGCGCTTCCTCTTTAGCATTGAGGCTGGCAATGCTTCATGAAAGAAAGTACTGAACTGTTAAATCTAGGACCCATGTATTCAAGTAGCCACATATCCCTTTGAGAAAAATTAAGTATGAAACATCTACGAAGCAGGACGCTAGGCACTTACACTTACGGGACTTCTGTGATACACTGCTCACCGACTTCTCCACAAACTTTTTTCCTTCAGCAGACTTCTCAGAATTTCCAGTAGGGTTTGACATATCTTGACAGTTCTTCGCAGCATCTTCTGGAGATAGTAATATTGTAAAGCAATTGAGGGAGGCATTCTCTAAACATGGGAAATAAAACAAAAAAATCTTACTTTTCCGTCTTTTGCTGAGGGGTTGAGGGCCAACCTTTTCCTTGGTTGCAAAGCCAAGGCTTTCGCTGTCACCTTCCTTTCCAGAAATCTCAGTAGAACCTCTGAGAGTTCCATTGCAAGATTTTGTACATTGAATTCTGACATCTGACATATTCTTTCTCTTTAGCTTTGATATATGAACTGCTTTACAGAAAGATGATATCAACAGGCTTGGGATGCATGGTAAAGAAGCTCAACAGGTCAGACGACAGGAAGTAGAATGTGTAGGAGACAAATAAAGTAGTCGTTCACCTTTTTGCATTTTCTGAGAAGATTTATTTGAAAGATTTTCCTCATGATTTTTGCAGTCAATGGTTTCATCAGATTCCTCAGCAAACGTTGTAATTTCCTCACAAGATTTTGCAACATTTGTTCCTTCTCTTACCTCTTTTTGTTTATTCCTTGATATCCCTGATAGAATATATATCCAAAAGAACATGAAAACCAAAAAAAGAAAGAAAAGATACCTGCATAATAATACAAAGAAAATAGCAAAATAACTATAATACAAAGAAAACTTACTTCTAAGCCTTGTGGTAAGGAATTCTTCATCGAATTCATCTGCCATTTCAACATCTTGGCTCATCTTCTGTTGACTTGGTTTCCGAACTGAGGAATCAATGATGGGCATATCCACATTAAGAGATTCTTTCAAGAAATGAGAATCTGTAAGCAGTTTCTTAGATCGTTTGGTCAGAATCTTTTCAGAAGATCTGGCAGATGGTTTCCTCGGCTTTTCTGCTTTCTGATTCGATATATTAGAGTGTACTTGCCTTTTGTTCCGAGTCAAAATCTTGACATTCCTCGGGGCCAATGATTCTCTATAAGAAAGCTGATGGCTTTCTTTCCATGAAGCGAGAAATTCGTTAAGAAAACTCTTCATGAACAGTGATTTCCAATCTCTCATAACATCCTTGTGCAACTTATGTCTACATAAAGCCAATGCAACATAATCTTCAATAATAGGAATGGATTCCTTGGACCTTACAGGCCGGAACTTGCAGCACAGAGATGGCATTTTAAAGTTGCTTTCACATCCAGGTGGTGGTGGCTCATGAGTATCAAGTTCATCATTAACAGGACTGTCCGGTGTCTCCAATGTTGTAAGAAAAATACTACCTATCAAATCCTCAGATGTAATTTGCTCAGAGGATTCTCCCTCTTGCAACAGTCTCTGAGAATCACTGAAATCACTGGAAAAACGCAACCTAGCAGGAATTACATTTAAGTCATTCTTCTTTTCACCAGCTTCCAGATTAGACTGCTCATGGAAGGAACCATGAAAAGATGACAGATTTTCCTGCAGCAATAAAAATATCACAACAATTGAATTCAGCAGCCACACCTAGCATTTCACAAACAATAATGGTACGAGAAACGAAAGATTCAAAGATTCAAACATGATCACAAGTAGATTTTTTTAGTCCTTACCTCATGCATTTTGCCGTCGCAGACAGTACTAGCAGCATTATTTGATCCATCTTTAATGAGAATGCTTGTATAATCATCCAGGTCAATTTCAAGAGACAAAAAGAGCTCCCTTTCTATATGTTCTGAGATGACTGATATTATGCTTTCTATTCCATCACTCCTGGATAAGGCTACTTTTCTAGATGACTCTTCATGAAAACTGGCTGCATTGGTAGCTAAGTGAAGTTTGTCTGAATTGGTCTGGGAACCCTTGCAGTAGCTAGCAACAGTTGAGATATCAGGAGAACGGAACCAAAGTTTTTTCTTCCTCCAAGATGATGAATAAGTTGTCACGGTATCATAGAAGACAGCATTCCACATGATTTGCATGCAATGGTTGTAAAGTATTTTACGTACAGCTGAGCAAGATGTCTGAAAGTTCTCAATGCTTCCAACGGATTTAGTAAATTTGAGTGACTCTGTACGACTCTGACCCCCCACATTCTCCATGTTCTTACACGATGTTGCTTCAGCGGACGAGACAGCATTCTTCTCTGTGCTAGTAGCTTGAGACTGCTCAGAAAATAACGTTACTACATTAGTTTACAGTTCAGTGAAGTCCCTGAAGTCTTAAATTTGCATGTACGGGCATACAAAGTGTGCATGAGTACACAAATGCGCAAATACAAAAAAAATTACCAATATGGATTCAGCAACATGGGCAGCAGAGGTGAGTTGGTCAGACTTGAGCTGTTCCTCACTTTTCTTGGCCTTGAGAAAATCTGAAATCACACTGCTGATGATTTCGTCGAGTAGAGCTCTTCTAGCTATTTTCATTATTCCACTCTGAAGCTGACAAGAAAGTTCTTCAGAAACTTCGGATATGAAGCTCACCCCAGAGACTGACTCGTCACGCTTGGCACCACCACATTTCACCTTCCATAGATCAATTAGCGATGCCAATGTTATTGGTCTAAGATTATTTTCACCATCGCGTATCTGCAAAACGAAACTCGTTAGCAAACATGAGAGAAAGGGGAGAAAACATATGTTCACCAAATATTCTTAAATAGTGAGTGAAGAGCTGAGATGCAAACGCACAACTGGAAAGAAAGGTTAAGGAACCTTCTAAAATAGGGATGAAGCAAGAAGAAAAATCACATAAGTTTCCCCCTCATAAGAAGATGCATGAAGAAAACAAAGCTATGCACAAGGCTATAGAGATTATCAGTATATAATTGCATAAAATTCAACTCACAATCTTCCAAAACTTCATTTAAGTCTACAATTCTTTACAGCTTACCTGGGATGCATCCGAGACATATCCATACTGCTGCCAATTATAGAGCTCCAATATAGAATGTGGTCCATGATTTGTACCATCATTATCCACAAGAAACCAGCAAGCATGTTCACTTCCCTGACAGAAACATCAACAATTAAAGAAATTTCTTACGTGAACTCAAGCAATCATGTCTGATGAATAAGTAAAATTGAGCTTTCACCGTGAAAGGAAGTTACCAATGAGAGGTATGAAGCTAACAAATTCGTTTCCTCCTGGTTTAACACTAGCTGATCTGAGACAGAACCATTGGAATTGGTCTGTGGAGGCACAGTAGATGTCGTATGCTCTGTTTGAGCCTCATGTTGATGGACGGTGGCATTCTTACTAACAGTAGGGACTACACTTATCATTCCAGGTTGTAAATATGCAAAGCCAGTGGCGACATGATCAGGAAATTGCTTGAAGTACTTTAGTGGTACAGAATTTGGCATATAACCATTGATAATTGGGTATACAAGAAGATTCTCAGGTAAAAAACCAGTAGATAGTCCATCGTATAGCTGCTGTTGCGTATAAGGGCCACACATCTGGCCTTCCTGATTACCGTACATCCAACCACTTGCATACATGGTATATCCTGGACGACTCCTGTCTAGACATGAAGCCGTACCACTACCAGAAGCCTCCTGAACCTCACTGCAGTCACCATTGGACCTGCAGCTCATCTCCAATGCTGAATCCAGACCACACCGTTCATCAAAATCGTAACAAGCGGAAGAAACAGTGGCCAAATCACCGCAGCTGACAAGCAAAATTACAGTTATTGAGATTAACCATCCAATTAAAGAAACCACAGCTATAAAAAAAACAATAACTACAAGTAGCACCTGTCGTCAGAGTAATCTTGAGCTTCTTGACGTGCGGAGATGGAAACGTCGGAACTGTAGACGCCCATACACGTCGAACCAAAAAGATTTGGTTCCAAAGTAGAGACTTTCTTCCTTATACTAGAAGAAGAGCTACCATGGCTACGAAAAAAGGAATCTCCAGCAACCATGGCCCAGGTATCTCTGCATACAAATACAAGTTCCATCCAATATTCAAATTACAAAGCTGGGCATAAACAAAACAGTTTAAACAATGTGAGTGCAAATTAGCAGTAAAATCAAAAGAGAAGAAAAGGACATTGCTTTCCATAATCATAATCACAATCATAGGGAAAGTTATGTCACTGAAGTTGAAATCGTACCCAAATCAGACTCTACAAAAACTACGAAATCTGGGAATCGACTCTAAGCAAAAACAAAACGATCACCAAGTTTAGCTACAGAACAAAAATTGAGTCGAACATAAACCTAAATTCATTAAGCAACGCAGCCGAAATCAATTTGCATGCTCATCACAAGCTGCGAAATTCAATCAAACGGCTGAACGAACAGAGAACGAGAACGAGAACGCAAAGATGAAAACAATGAGAATCATCATACCTTGAAAGAAACCCTAAGCTTCGTGAAAAAAGTCAAGCACGATCAAAGCAGCGACGAGACTGTCATCGAACTGGAGTGAAATTGATTACGAGACCTAGACGAAGAAGAAGAAGAAGAAGAAGAAGAAAAGATTTATCTCAACAAAAAGAAGAAGATGAACGAAGAAGACGGAGAATTTTATTATCACTAAATAAATAAATAAAAAGGAAAAAAGAAAGTATAACATTTAGGGTTCGTTGATAAAAGAAGGAAGATCTTAAGTTTTTTTCTTTTTACTTTTATATATTTAACCCACCTCACCAATAAGTTACTAGTAGTAGTTTGTTTACACAGAGGTCAATGTTCAAAATTTTGTTAGAAGGTAATGGTCGATTAGATAGCATTTAGCGCCGAATCAATTAAGCGGAGATAAATCGACGGTGTACATCACTCATACACCAGTTAGTCCATATTCTTTTACAGTTTAATCCGTCATCAACGGTGATCTAGTAGGATCCGGTCTAATGCCGGACTGGAATGACAATATCAACTACATTGGCAACAACATTTCCGATCGAATTGGATTCATATTCATTGGAACCATTTATCATCTTTCGAGGAACTAAACAGGTGTATTCATCGTCGTTGTGAATACATACTGCCAGTTTTGCGACTTATGCGAGCGATAGACAAAATGATTTGCAATCAACGATTCAGCACGGAGGTGAGGATCGCTCCATATTGCAGAAGTGTTTCGCGCAGCACTATTCAGGTACAGAAAAGGTATGCAATATTTGGCTGCAAAAGTACTTGGTTGCTTCAACAAACTTTACACTCTTTTCCATTCGTTAATCAAATCAATCAAACATTGGATCCCAAAAAAACAAAACCATACATGTGTGACTGTGCGTCAAGGAGCTTTAACCTTGTTGATGAATCAACAAAACGTTTTGGATCTTTACCTTGACCATCTCCGTGCGGGCGTGTTCCTTTAGTCTCTCTTCGGTTGAACCTGAAGCAGCTTCAGAGTTAAGATGAACATTACTGATCAAGTTGATTCAACAGTTTCCGCCAGTTCTTCTAATTTTTTCAGACTAAATGTGGCTATAAGTTCCATCGACACAAAACTTTCATAAGATTCCGCCTCTTCTTCTTCTTCCTCCTTAAGATCGCAAGTTAATTGAAGCTTCTCAGCCTTGGATTCTGCTTCTTGTGCTTCCTCAAGTAGAAGATCCGCTTCCTCGAGTTCGCTCACTTCCAGAGCAGCTGATCTCTCGGCTTTTGCAGTGCCGCTGTCAATCCGCAACCTTTGAAATCTACTGATAGCCAATTCTTTTTCTTTCGACAAAATCAACCTCTCTAGCTCTTGTAGCTTCTTGATCATTTCTTCAATCTCGTGCTCTGCTATTTCGACCTCAGCGTTTGCTTTTCCTGTTTCGATCTGTATCCTCTCCTTCTCTACATTTAAGGACTTTGCTTCTGCTGCTATTCTTCCAGCTTCTTTGAAATTTCTCGTCGAGGCAGCCACTTTCTTCTCTGCTTCAAGCTCCGGCATCCGTTTCTCTATGAATATAATTTTATCCATGAACGATGTAATATTCTGTTGGATGATCGACTTTCTAGAAGATTGCTCCTGAAACCAAAGAGAGGATTGATAAGGGCTCGGTGAAACAAGATTCATAGTATACTATGTTGTAGCAACTTAGGAAGAAGAAGAGATGGAAGAGAAAAACCTTAATGGATTCTCGGGTACTGGAAACCTCCTCTTGTAGCCTCTGGACTTCCTCGGAAAGCTTCTCTTCAATATTTACAAGTTTAGCTCTCTCTTCTCTAGTTTTCGACACATATGACATGAGAGTTTTCCGCAATTTAACAACTTTCTCATATTCATATGCTTCATCTGATGAAACACTGACAAGCTCACGGAGTTTGGCTGCTCTCTCCTTCTCAGACGCAATGAACTCATCCGTTTCTTTCTTTTTCGTTGACAAAGCTTCAGTTTCCATATCAATCAAGGAGAGACCCGTTTGCACATCGTCAAACATTTTACCCATGCTTGTTTGCAATTCCTTGTAGCCAGAGACCACACTATCAATCCTTTTCTCGACCACCTTTATTTGGAAATCGTTCTCGTCAATCTCCTTCTCCTTTGCCTTCACCAGAGCAAGCAGCTCCTGAAGTTCATCTGCCAATTGTTCTTTCTTCTTAACTAACGTCTCCTTTTCTTTCATCTCTTGTTCAACCGATCCCTCAAGATTACCGTTCAACGACAACCGAACACTATCAACTATGATAGATTCTATATCCAATTCGAATTTTCTAACCTCCACATCTTCAGAACATGATTGCCATTTCTCCATTTCCTCGGTACAAAACGCATCTGTCTTCTCTAGTATTGATTCAGCCTCATTCTCAGCATCCTATAGAGATCAAAGTCCTAACAAGCTTAGAAATTTCTCTACATGTTTCAGTTCCACTAAGCTAAGTCTTTTTTTTTTTTGGTCAAACCACTAAGCTAAGTCTAATAGATGAATTTGGTGACATACCGTGCAAAACCCGCGAAGCAGAGACGCAGATTCTTCCTCAGCAGCAATCTGAGAAAGAAGAAATTCCTCCATCTTGGCTTCAATACCGTCACAATCAGATTCTGCTTGACGAAGCAATGCCATGAGAGCTTGCTTATCTCTTTCCGCAGCAGCGAGCTTTTCGCTAATTCTCTCAGCCGCATCGAAATCCTCGGTCTCAATTGCTTCCTCAAGCTGCTTCTCGAGCTCTTCGTGCGTTGTGGAAGCTAATCTGAGATTCTCGGATGCTTGCCTTCTCTTCCTGATCGCATTTTTGCGAGCAGATGTAACCGAAGCGGCTAATTCACGAGCACGGGTTAGCTTCCCTTCGATCTGAGCCTTCACTGAATCCAACCTCGAGCTACCAACGGTAGAGTCCAAAGACTGATCAACGGAGTCCGATACCTGAGTAACGGAATCCGACACGGAATCAGACACTTGGCTGACGGAATCAGGTAGTTGACTGACGGAATCCGATTGTTGACTAACGGAATCATCTTCGTCTTCGTCGAGACTGTTGATTTCGTGCCTACCGTATCCGATTCTTAATCCGGCGGCTCTTTTCTTCCTCCGAGATACCTGACGACCGTAATTCTTCGCCGTCGTCGTCGTCGTCGACGTCTCCGAGGAAGGAGACACTGCGTCGATGGGCTGAGGTTGGTGTTGGACCGGACTCACTATCGTTAAGTCGGAAAACAGATTTTCGTCTAAAGGCTCAGGCTCTATCGGAGCTGGAGCCGCCGTGATGTCCGTCTTCGTTTCGGTATCTTCCGATCGAGGCGATGCGGTTGCGGTGTTGTCGGTGGTTCCAACGAATTGAGACGGAGTAAAAAGTTCCATCCCTTCGAAGAGAGAGTCCATGTCATCGCCACCATCCATCGCCGCCGATCTGATCCACGGTACTTTCCGATCAGCGGTAAATTCAAGAGCGAAATTGGATCTGTCACTTTACACAATTGAGTCTGCATTTGAGTCTCACTGATTAAAAAAAAAAAACTCGAATTAAATGGGCCTAATTTTTATTTGGACTTTAAGTTCAATAAATCCACCAAGTCCATTGGGTTATAATTATAACATAAAATACTTTATGGGCAATTTTTTCAAAAAAAAAATAAAAAATTTTGTTCCAAAAATACCACCAATTTTCAAAAGTTTCAAAAATATCATTTTTTCCAAAAGTTTCAAAAATACCACAAAATTAAAATTAACTTTAAATATTCAAAACTAAAACCCTAAATCCCAAACTTAAACCCTACCCCCTAAAACTATACTCTAATTGTACAATAGTTAACCCAAACTCAAAAATTTAAATTCTAAGCTCTTGAAAAACAATTTTTGAGGTTGTGGTATTTATGAAACTTTTGAAAATTGATAGTATTTTTAGAAAAAAAAAAAATTTGATGGTATTTTAGGAAATTTCTCTAGTTTAGTTTTATTCACTTCATTCTACTGATACGGTCAATTATTGTTGTCGCTATTCGGATTGGACCATTTTTTTATTGTATAACGCGTTTAATAAGTCATTCTACATTTTAATTTTGATATAATGTATGTTACTAATAATTCTCAATAATGTAGACAATCTTTTGTCTTATAATAACAACTAAAATCGTATCATCACATAAAAATCGAAATTGGCAGGGAAAGTAAGTAGAAGCCACATGGAACGGTGCATTGGTCTCTGACAATTTCTTCCTCATCCGAATAAATGCACATTATTACTTTAGATAAAATAAAAACACAAATATTTATAGTTTATAATAGAATATTCGAAATATATCCTTTCAATTTGAAAAAAGGAAGAAATGGGTTGTTTGCGTAGGACGCGGTTCCACGATTGACTTCTGGATCAAGCATCTTTAAAGTTTAAACACACCCATTCTTTTTCGTTTTCCTATTGACTAGACACAACACAAGAGGAAGAGGGGGAGATGCATCGGAACCTCAGAGTCCAGTTTATTTTTAATAAACCGTAGAGTTCAGAATCTTAGTCTAGGTTCTTCTACATTGTTTGGAAATCAACAGTAAAACGTAAAATACTTCTTCTAAATAGTTCACTCAATTCAATTTGCAATGTTTTGTTTTATAAAAAAAAATATTATGTGATCAAAATTTATTAGAAGATTAGTCCGAAATCTTCTCACATTTTGTGTCATTTTAGTGTTACTAGTTATCATTTTGGGCCATCAAGTTTAGACTAAGCTTTTTTTTATATAATTAGACTAAGCTCTTTTCATACGTTAAAAGCAAAAGCGAAAAGAATGCTTTTAAAATTCAACAAATATTCAACATGATACTTTTGTCCTGTAAAAAATACATGACCAATAAATAAATTTCAGATCAGTACTAAGATTTGTCAATGTTCTTCTGTTTTGCTCATTAATACACGTTAACATAATAACAAAATAAATGCATGGTATAACATGGTGCAATCATTAAAATATAAAATATTAACAAAAAACTATATAATAATCCCGCTACAATAATACATTTTAAATTTTGTCCAAACAAGTTGGGATCATAATATAATTGAATAAGTATAAACCCATTCTATACATTGTATTAAAATTTTGATAAATACGATTAAAATAGAAGCTCGTCGAGCACCTCCATTCCTACCTGCCAAACCGCTGGCTTATCCTCGACTCCGGTCGGCTCAACTCGAGATCATTTAGTCTGTTTCGACCGCATAACCAAAATTCAGAATCCATCAAACTGAATTAAAATATTTGATTCTTGGAAATCGAGTGAACAAAATTGAAATTCTAAAACTAATTCGTATATTTATCTACTTTTTTTTTTGTAATTTGGATTGTAAAAACCGGTTTATGGTAATACTAAACACCGGTTCGGTTGAACCAATTGTGCTACAAGCTGATGAAATTAAATAAGAGCGGTGCGACAAACGATCCGAGTCTCCGCAGCTTTCTCCCTTTCTTCTTAATTCTTGTTCACTACGTAAACTCAACAACACTCGTCTATATATTTATATATATATACATCCATTACGTTATTTTACAAACACAACACACACATTAACAACTTCTAAAGAGAGAAAACAAAAAAAAAATAGCCCCCAAATTACTCAGAATTTCGATACAAACAAACCAGAAGAGAATTATGAGAAGCGCGGTGAAGAAGCTACTATGGTGCGGATCCAAGAACTTTGCTTCTTCGAAAACATCGGCATTACCGGAAGAAGGAAGAGTTCGAGTTTACGTAGGTAAAGATAGAGAGAGTCAATGCAAGCTCGAGGTCGAAGCGAATTTGTTAAACCATCCAATGTTTGAGGATCTATTGAGGTTGTCTGAAGAAGAATTTGGACATTCGTACGAAGGTGCATTGAGGATTGCTTGTGACATTGATTTCTTCATCAACTTGGTTAATCTACTTAAAACCACTAATCGGATTTCATAACACTTCTCTTTAGTTTGTCCACAAAAATAAACATAGGTTTTGATTATACCATTCTTATTTCATTCATTCTTTACTTACGAGGGAGAGAGAAGAGAAGATTGGACGAAGTTCATATCTTTTTGGTTTTCTTGATTAGTTTATTTATTTATGATTGGAGTCGAAAGCCAATGGACATTTGTATTAGTGGCTTGATCCCATTATTCTTTATTTTCTTCTTTTTTTGAAAAAACAGTTTAGACAATTTAATTCTTTTTTTTTTCACCGTGAATCATTTGTTTTTCTTTTTTTTCTTGCGCAGAAAGATATACGGATCGACTAATACACTTTATTAAGATTTTTTTAAAAATACATTGTATTAAACAAAAACAATTTCGTACTTACTATGGACTTGATGGACAATGTTTCACCAACACTAACATAGGTTCTTAAATTTCTACCAAAGCAACTATTGTCGGTGAACCATTGTTCAATAGACGGATTGTATCGTTCTTGAAACAGTGAGTTTTTAGTAGAAATCTAAGAATCTATGTTAGTGTTGCATAAATCTGATTAGATGATCGCATAAATTATTTCTATTAAAGTGTGAGGATGTATGCACGATTTTTGTTGAACATGGTTAATTTGCTTGTGTGATCATATTCTTGTATTTACATAATTACATGTTTATTATACTCAAGTTCTAATCTAAGGGCCACCGCCCACCACTCAAGGTAAAACGAGATTTCACAAATTACGTTGCAAAATGTAGGTTTTGACATTCTAAAATTTTAGACCAAATTACTATCGTTTCGTTTAGATGAATCACATCTTTAAATTATTATTTTTTTAAATGCAAAACCTTCTAATATGAGAGAATCAAATCAAAGCTTTCCATAAACTCATCTAAACAAAAAGAGTTCACAAGAAATAGGTCTGCCATGACTTATAGAACTAGAGTAACTAAGTACTATTCACCAATTATCATGAAAATAGTCACAAAGTTTTAAAGAGAAGTGTATATGTAGGTATGGGAAAAAGCTAACCTTGAAAATGTCGGTATCACGTCGATTCTATAGAGGGATATCCATGAATTTTATCTTCTCTTACCGTCTCTTTCTGAATTAAAATCTTCTCTGAATAAAGTTATAAATTAGTATTGATGAACTTCTTCTTTTAGATTAAGAGTGTCCCCTATTCTAAAAAGGGTCAATTTGCAAACTAACCAGCAAAAAAATAATAATTAAAAAAATAACAAAAACTAGCATATGTGGCAAATATAAACCATTGGATTTAGGTTAAATAGTTAGAGATTTTGTTATAGTATTGTTGTGTGTTATTCTTGCCAATTTCACTTCTAGAAATCTAAAAGAAAAGCGCCAAACAAAACTTATGTTAAACTCACTGATTTGCAAATAAAACGCAATCTCATTGAAATTTTTCGTAGTGAAACTTATTTAGCATTATATAAAATCACATTAAACTGCTAGTGTTCATAGAAGATTATGATTGAAAGATTTAGCATATTTAGTAATTTAGATGTTGATTATAGTAGTCATTGAATAATTTACAGTAAAACTTAAGTTCTAAAGGATATTTTAACTATATTTCCTGGTCCTATTTGAAAGAAAGATAAATGCAGCGTTATGAGTTATGTTACTTATTGGCTGCTTAAACAAAAAGTTACCAACACAATTTGACTTTGACTTTGCGTAATGCAAAATTAACGGCACAAGCCAAAAAGAGGTTCTCTACCTTGCCTCACTATCTGCCTAACTTGCGGGTCAACAGACACTACTATTTGAGTATTTGTACCATTTTCCTTCATTTCTACTGTTTTAGTTTGAATTTTAATAAATTACTTAATTCATATTTCCTTCAAAACGACGCAAGGTGGAAAACATACATATATTGAAAATAGTTGTGGGAGTTAAATTGGTGGTGTCATTTTATATAGAAGTTGTGTAATTTAAAATTTTTGACAAACTAAACAGAACAAATATGTAAATCATATTGTTGGAGTTGATTTCATATCAACCAGTACTGTAATGGAATGTGGATAAACTATGTCAAAAACATGTAAATGTTTTTTTCTTCTTCTAAAATCCGATTTATGGCTGTTCGTGTTGATCAATTTTGGTTTTCTATATATATAATTTGTAATATGTAAATATTTGAAAATTGTATTACATAACTATTTAAGAATGATTTTAATATAAATTTTACTAGATTATAAGACCATCACCATTGGAGACATTTTACCAATGTCTCACAATATAAAAATATTAAAAACACATTCTCTCTTCTTTTTACTCAACTTTATACCTTCTTTTTCATTTTTTTATTCAACTTTATACCTTCTTTTTCATCATTTTACTCAACTTTTATTAATTTTATATTTAAACACACCCCAATTATCTCTCTCTTATGTCTTCCCCAAGACACAATCTCTCCAACTAAACCTACTATCTTCTCTCTTTACTCAATTTTTATTAATTTTATATTTCAATACACCACACTATTTCAACAAAAACATTCTCTTTCTTCCTTTTACTCAAATTTTAATAATTTTATATTATGAGACACATCCACATTGTCTCGTACCTGCTCTAATGAACTATAACATCATTTGTTTCTCCACCACCAAAATATCTTTTGTTTTGGTCATAATTACCATACCATTTTAGGAACACTTAAATTTGCAGGAAACTATATATAATTACATATATTGTTATGATTTATGAATATGACCTGGTTTCCATCGCCGTAAAATATTAAAATCTGTTATAAATCATAGTGGATTGTCATAACTAGTTCTGGTCCGTTTACGGCCCATTAACACTTAGTCTTTAGGCCGGTTTAATGAATCCTAGTTGAATTAGGATTTTCCTTTTATGTACTTTCCTTTTCCCATTAGGAAAAGGAATTTTCCTTTTCTCTCTTGTAATAATCCTATATAAAGGATCTTATGATTAATGAATAAACACAATCTTCCCCATTCGTTCTCTTGATTCACAACACGTTATCAGCACGAGTTGCTCCCTAAACCCTAAAAACACAAAAAACGCGATTACTGTTCATCGTTACTATTCATCGTACTGTTCATCGCGTACTGTTCATCGCGCACTGTTCATCGACGATTACTGTTCATCGACGATTACTGTTCATCCGGCGTTACTGTTCAAATCATAGTTCATACAGCCTTTAAGGTTACGGCGAACTAGAAGAAAGTTCATACAGCCTATCAACGGTTACGGCGAACTAGAAGACTCACGGAGGTTAAGGTAAACAATAAGAAACCCTAATCTAAAGAACCTAGATTCATGATAATCTTAGAAACCCTAATCTAAATCATGCTTGTTATTGTTATTGCTTGCTTGATTGTGTTTATTGATTCATGATTCGTAATCACTTGAAACCCTAACTTGAAACCCTAACCTAATTCAATTAAAATCCAAACCGATTGCATGATCTGTACCCGTGTCGATCGACACTAGTTTTATGTCGATCGACACGTAAACTTCTGCCTGAATTTGTTGTTTGAATTAAACTGTGTCGATCGACACAAATCACCCGTCGATCGACAGTAAACACTCTGTCCAAATTTGGTTGCATATTTATTTGAACTCGTTTGTTTGTTTGCTTGTTTGGATTGATTCGTTGATTGATAAACATGAAACTGAAACTGATTGCATCATATAGACATAACATGCTTGATTAAAATCCGGTCATATCATCATACGGTTTAGAATTTGAATACTAGGCTTGCATCATAAGCATATAAAAACATTATGTTAGGTTGTTAAACATAAAAATCTGGTTTCATAAGCATCATGCATCCGTACCCGTTTATATAAGCACCCATGACCTATTTTGCATCATATGCATAAACTTTAAAATCTTATAGTTCTTAGAGAATAGGATGAATGTTTTCAGATGTCGAAAATCAACAATTTGGATTATGCTGCCCTCAATCTCTCTGGAGACAATTACTTACAGTGGGCGTTGGATACTAAGATAAATCTAAAGTCTAAAGGACTTGGCGAATGTATCATTGAGGATAATAATGAGAATGAAAGGAATCGATACAGAACGATATCGATCATTCGTCATCATCTTGTTGAGGGTCTCAAGGATCAATACCTAACCATTGAGAACCCTTTGGACCTTTGGAAAGAATTAAAGATAAGATATGACCACCATAGAACGGTGTTGTTACCAAAGGCCAATTATGATTGGAGGAATCTCAGGTTCCAGGACTTCAAGTCCGTGGAAGAATATAACTCGGCTATGTTCAGAATAGTTTCTCAATTGAGACTATGTGGTGAGAAGGTAACTGAGAAAGACATGTTGGAAAAGACATTCTCCACCTTTCACACTAATAACGTGTTACTTCAACAACAATACCGTGAAAGAGGTTTTGAGACATACTCAAAGCTTATAGCATGTCTATTACTAGCCGAGGAGAATAATACACTGCTAATGCGAAACAGTGAGATGAGACCTCCTGGATCAGCCCCACTTCCTGAAGCGAATGTGGCCACAGATGAAAAGAAAGAAATTAACCACGTCCAAAGTGATTATAGACATCGTGGTCGTGGACGTGGGGGTAGATGGCAAGGACGTGGCCGTGGCCATTTTAATCCATACGGCCGAGGTCAGGGCCGAGGCCACGGATTCCATAACGATCATTCTAACCGCGGGCGAGGACGAGGACGCGATACCGAACTGACTATGATCTTAATAACCGTGGTATTACTTCTCAACCACGAGAATCAAACCCAAAATCAGTTTGCCATCGATGTGGAATGAGTAATCATTGGGCTAAGACATGTAGGACTCCCAAGCATCTGGTTGAACTCTATCAAGAGAGCCTTAAAGGGAAGAATCCAGAAACTCATATGATCCAGCATGATAATGAAGGAGATTTCGATCATGAGCAAGATGACTTGATGAATTTTGAAACCTCAGATATACTTAAGTGATTGATTTTGATTTTCTGTTTTGGTGTTTTGTGTTTTGCTTGTTTTACGTTTTACACTTTATACTTTGGTTTTGTGTTATTGCTTTCTATTAAACTTTATGGAATGAAAGAGTGTTATTTAAAAAGTATCTATTGTTATCTCTTTTGAAGTATGAACGATATGGATGTGTTCATTGTGGATAGTGGATCAAGCCACTCGATATTAAGAGATAAGAGATACTTCATTGATCTTACACTTAAAAAGGCAAATGTAACCACAATTGCGGGTATAGCAAATTTAATTGAAGGCCACGGTCAAGCCCATATTTTATTACCTAAGGGCACGCATCTAGAAATTTCTAATGCGTTATATTCACCTAGTTCAAAGAGAAGTCTATTGAGCTTTAAAGACATTCGAATGAATGGTCTTCATGTTGAAACTAAGGACGAGAATAACAAAGAATTCCTTCAAATCTTTGAAACCGTCCATGGCTATAAGAAAGTCCTAGAGACTATACCTGCCATTTCTGTGGGCCTTTATTGTGCTAAGATCGGAATGATAGAAGCAAATGCTATGGTAAACAAAGAGTTTACTGAGAATTTCACTTTTTGGCATAACCGGCTTGGCCATCCCAGTGCTAACATGATGCGAAAGATATTAGCAAGTACTAATGGGCACACCTTGAAAGAAAGGAGAGTTATCCCAAAGAATCTCACGTGTGAAGCATGTTCACTAGGGAAACTCATTACTAGGCCATCACCAATCAAAGTAACTAAGGAAACGATAAATTTTCTGGAAAGAATTCAAGGAGACATATGCGGACCAATACACCCACCTTGTGGGACGTTTAGATATTTTATGGTCCTTATTGATGCATCCACGAGATGGTCACATGTCTGCCTATTATCAACTAGAAATGTGGCATTTGCAAGATTGCTTGCCCAGCTCATACGTTTAAGAGCACACTTTCCAGATTTTCCTTTAAAGACTATACGTCTTGACAATGCTGGTGAATTTACGTCCCAAGCGTTTAACGATTATTGTATGTCCATGGGGGTAAGTGTTGAATATTCTGTGGCACATGTACATACACAAAACGGTTTGGCTGAATCGTTTATTAAACGCATACAGTTGATTGCTAGACCGTTGCTAATGAGATCAAAACTCCCGGTCTCAGCTTGGGGACATGCAGTTTTACATGCAGCAGAGCTAATTCGTATCAGGCCATCTAGTGAACATAAATATTCCCCATCACAGTTAATAACGGGTCAAGAGCCAGACATATCCCATCTTAAAACATTCGGATGTTCCGTTTATGTGCCTATTGCACCACCACAGCGAACAAAGATGGGACCTCAAAGGAGGATGGGGATATATGTTGGATATGATTCTCCTACTATCATTAAGTACCTTGAGCCAACCACGGGTGATTTGTTTAAGGCCAGGTACGCAGATTGTCATTTTGACGAATCTGTCTATCCAACATTAGGAGGAGATAACAGACTGGTAAAGGAAATTATATGGAATCAAACGTCCTTAAAATGGCAAGATCCTTGGACTCAAGAATGTGAATTAGAAGTCCAAAAGATTATACATTTACAAAAGCTAGCTAATCAATTGCCATATTCCTTTGCTGACCCGAAAAGAGTAACTAAGTCTTACATACCAGCTGTTAATGCACCGATTAGAATTGATGTTCAAGAGGGACACAATCAAGTTGCTACAGAATCTAAACCACACTCAAAACGTGGCCGGCCAATAGGTTCCAAAGATAAGAATCCTCGGAAAAGAAAGAAAGGTGCTGAAATCGTGGTTGAGGAATCTGATGGAACCCCAGACATAACTGAACCGATAGTTCCAAGCAATGAGACTCGGGACGCCGAGTTTCATGGTTCTGACGTTCCTGAAAATAATGAGATCTCAATGAATTATGTTATGTCTGGAATACAATGGAATAGAAAGTGTGTGGAAATCGATGATATATTTGCTTTTAAGGTAGCACTTGAACTTATGGAGGATCTAGAACCCACGTCGATATATGAGTGCACTCAGAGTGAAAATTGGACTAAATGGAAAGAAGCTATAAACGTGGAGTTGAATTCTTTAAGGAAAAGGGATGTCTTTGGTCCAATAATTCGGACACCCTATGAGATTAAACCAGTTGGACATAAATGGGTCTTTGTGAGGAAAAGAAATGAACATGGTGAAATCGTGAGATATAAAGCACGACTTGTTGCACAAGGATTCTCACAGAGACCAGGAATAGATTATGAGGAGACATACTCCCCTGTGGTGGATGCTACAACTTTTAGATTTTTGATAAGTCTGGCTATAAGAGAAAAGTTGGATATGCGGTTAATGGACGTTGTAACTGCATACTTATATGGTCCACTGGATAATGAGATTTATATGAGATTACCAGAGGGTATTGAGCTCAAAGATAAGAAAGGTTCTCGAGAACAACACTGCATAAGGCTGAACAAATCCCTTTATGGACTGAAGCAAAGTGGGCGTATGTGGTACAATAGATTGAGTGAGTACTTAGTCAAAGAAGGCTATAAGAATGATCCCATCAGTCCATGTATTTTTATAAAAAAGTTTGCAAACAAAGGGTTTGTTATCATAGCAGTTTACGTGGATGATTTGAACATCCTTGGAACCCCTGGTGAAATCGTCCAAACAGTTGAATGCCTCAAGAAAGAATTTGAGATGAAAGACCTAGGCAAAACTAAGTTCTGTTTGGGATTGCAACTTGAGTACATAAATGATGGAATCCTTGTGCATCAAATGGCATATACTGAAAAGGTACTCAAGCGTTTTAATATGGATCAATGTCACCCATTGTCCAGCCCAATGGTGGTGAGATCTCTTGATCTAGAAAAGGATCCGTTTGGTCCTAAGAGAGACTCTGAAGAAGTCCTTGGTCCCGAAGTGCCATATCTCAGTGCCATAGGAGCTTTAATGTATCTGGCAAGCCACACTAGGCCAGATATATGTTTTGCCGTGAATTTATTATCAAGATTTAGCTCATGTCCGACCCAAAGGCACTGAGACGGGATAAAACATATTCTTCGTTACCTACAAGGAACGAAAGACTTGGGTCTATTTTATACTAACCAATCTAAGGACGGTTTAGTTGGTTTTGCTGATGCAGGTTATCTTTCAGATCCTCATAATGCACGGTCCCAGACAGGTTATGTGTTTACTCATGGAGGAACTGCAATATCTTGGCGGTCAATGAAGCAGGCCATTGCAGCTACATCTTCTAATCATTCAGAGATATTGGCAATTCATGAGGCTAGTCGTGAGTGTGTTTGGTTAAGGCTGATGACCCAGCACATAAGAGTGGATTGTGGAATGGTCGAAGGTAAGCAGGAATCGACGGTCTTGTTCGAGGACAATGCAGCGTGTATAGCTCAACTTAAGGATGGATACATCAAAGGTGATAGGACAAAGCACATTCTGCCAAAATTCTTCTTCACATCCGATCTACAGAAAGATGGAGAAATTCAAGTGCAGCAAGTACGATCAAGTGAGAATTCAGCAGACCTATTCACCAAGTCACTTCCAACCTCAACGTTCAAGAAACTTACTTATCAGATTGGAATGCGTCGTTTGAAAGACTTGCAGTGAGGTTCAGAACAGGGGGAGTAATACGTGTTGTACTCTTTTTCCTTCACCACGGTTTTGTCCCAAAATGGGTTTTACTTGGTAAGGTTTTAATGAGGCAACATCCAAAGCGTATTACAAGCCCATTAGAGTTATGACATCCAAGGGGGAGTGTTATAAATCATAGTGGATTGTCATAACTAGTTCTGGTCCGTTTACGGCCCATTAACACTTAGTCTTTAGGCCGGTTTAATGAATCCTAGTTGAATTAGGATTTTCCTTTTATGTACTTTCCTTTTCCCATTAGGAAAAGGAATTTTCCTTTTCTCTCTTGTAATAATCCTATATAAAGGATCTTATGATTAATGAATAAACACAATCTTCCCCATTCGTTCTCTTGATTCACAACAAAATCTACTTCACAAGTTCCCTTTTTAAGTCGATGTCAGATATTTTCCTGATTTATGTTAGAGAAACTAAAAAAGAGAAGTTGAGCCTCGTATAAAGCGTGAACCCAAGGATCCGATCACATCGTCGTAATTCCTTCACTGCGACGGCTAGACTCGCCGGGATCTGAAACAAAACGGAATCTCGTCCGCGGTGGTGGTGACTTTTTATTTCCGTCCAAGTTGACCGGAGATGGCGACGGAGAGCGAGCGAAGATCTTCTTCTGCGGTTTCCGATATGGGGGCTTGGGCAATGAATGTGATTAGCTCCGTCGGAATTATCATGGTGAATAAACAGCTAATGTCGTCTTCTGGATTCGCTTTCAGTTTCGGTTCGTCTTCTTCTTCTTCTTCTTCGTTTTATCATTTTTTTTTGAATTTTCTTCTTCTTTGCATTGAGATCTGATGATTCCGATGATTCAATTCAGCTACGACTCTTACCGGATTCCATTTTTCTTTGACTGCATTGGTTGGATTGGTCTCGAACGCTACGGGATTCTCTGCATCTAAGCATGTTCCGATGTGGGAGCTGATTTGGTTCTCCATTGTCGCCAATGTCTCCATCGCAGCCATGAATTTCAGTCTCATGCTCAATTCCGTCGGATTCTACCAGGTTTTACCCCATTTCCGTTCATATAGAAGAACCAATTTGCGTGATGTGTAGTTTCTGGATCATATTGGATTAGAGATGCCGAATTTTGATAGATTGCGTTCAATTAGCTCATGTAGAGGCGATTTGTGATCTTTTGTTTTTGATAGATTTCGAAGCTGAGTATGATTCCTGTGGTGTGTGTCATGGAATGGATTCTTCACAGCAAAAGATACTCAAGAGAAGTGAAAGTATCTGTTGTGGTTGTTGTTTTAGGTGTTGGTATTTGTACTGTCACTGATGTCAAGGTTAATGCCAAGGGTTTCATATGCGCCTGTGTCGCGATTTTCTCCTCGTCTTTGCAACAAATTGTAAGTATTGATCTTGTTCTTGAAGCTCGGGGAATCTGAACTATTCGGTTAAGTAGCTAATATTCGTTCTTTGGTGCCAGTTGATAGGTTCATTGCAGAAGAAATATTCAATTGGGTCTTTTGAGTTGCTGAGTAAAACAGCACCGATTCAGGCTCTTTCGCTACTCGTTGTTGGTCCTTTGGTTGATTATCTACTCAGTGGGAAGTTCATTATGAACTACCCTATGTCTTCCGGTTGCTTTGTAAGCATCTCTCTCCTCCTTAGCTCTGCGGTGATTACATGCATATCGTTTTGTGTTATCTTTTTTTCTGATTGTCTACCATTCTTTTGCAGCTGTTCATCCTTCTCTCATGTGCTCTAGCCGTGTTCTGCAACATAAGTCAGTACCTTTGCATCGGGAGATTTTCAGCAGTATCGTTCCAGGTTATAGGTCACATGAAAACCGTGTGCATTCTCACACTTGGATGGCTCCTATTCGATTCCGCAATGACTTTCAAAAACGTGGCGGGTATGATTGTCGCGATCGTTGGAATGGTAATCTACAGTTGGGCCATGGAATTGGAGAAACAGTCTAATATTGCAGCAAAGGCTTTAAACAGTGTGAAACACAGCTTAACAGAAGAAGAGTTTGAACTTTTGAAAGACGGCGTAGAAACCACACAGTTGAAAGATGTTGAACTTGCTTACACGAAAGCTTAGACAGATGGATCATAGAAGATATAGTCTTGAGGTACAATTTGTTCCGTTATAATCTGTATGTTTTGTGTTATTTTTCAAAACCAAGGAGGTGGTGGCCGAGAAGCGGGTGTGTAGTGGTGAGGATTAGATCACGAATCCTCCCATCTACGGATCCGCGGAGATTAATCTTTCTCCTTCGGCTTAGGGTTCTTTGGTTATGAAAAATGTTGTGTTATTTATATACCTGCCCAATTCCATGGAAATGTTTTGAATTATTTCTTCTTACTTTACATAGCACTCAAAGATTATATAACATCAATTATCCATTCTCACACATATATGGTCTTATTCCCAAACTTTTGCTTTATAACACATTTCAAATAATAATGTCCACATACCAACTAATAATAATTTTGCGAATGGTAGCGAAAGAACCAAAATCCCTTCTAAATCATTCGGCATAATTCTTCCAATAACTCGACCACTTGATTCATGGTAGGCCGTTCTCTAGTCGACTCTTTTATACAAAGACAAGCAATCCTCAAATACTCTTTCACACTCTTCTTCTCTTCACCATCACCAACAACACCACCTTCATGCACCATTTCTAAATACCGATTTTGCCCTTCCATCATAACTGCCCATTGAGCTAACCCAACTTCCTTCTCTTCCACAACAACCGGCCAATTCGGCCTTCTCTGCGTTAACATTTCCAACATCAAAATCCCAAAGCTATACACATCCGCCTTCACCGTCGCCGCCGTGTTCCCTTCCCAATACTCCGGTGGCATGTAACCCATCGTCCCCGCCACTTGCGTCGATACATGAGACCTCGACTCGTCCATTCTACGAGCCAATCCGAAATCAGCTATGTGAGCCACGAAATCCGAATCTAACAATACATTGCTCGATTTTATATCTCTGTGTATGATCGGTTTCGGTAATCCGTGAAGGTAAGCTAATCCTTTCGCTACTCCGTGAGCGATGTTCACTCTCGTCGACCACGAGAGAGGAGAAACATCCGAATCGGTGGTGTTTTCGTGTAGCCAGTCATCGAGACTTCCATTCTCTAAAAACTCGTAGATCAAAACCCGATCTGGACCTGAGATGCAGTAACCGAGAATCCGAACGATGTTTGGGTGACTTAACCGACCTAAGGTTTCCATCTCGGCGGTGAATTCGCGAAATCCTTGTAAAGCGTCGGGATCGAGTTTTTTAACGGCGACTACGACGTCGTTTGAGAGCTTTGCGCGGTAAACGAAACCGAAACTTCCGTCGCCGACTATTAGATCTGAGGAGAAGTTATTAGTAGCAACTGAGAGATCCGCCATGGAAATCTCGTAGATTGAAGGATCGAAGCTTTCGTTCACAGTGACGGGGTTAATAACGGGAGATGAAGACTGATCGGAGAAGTTATGAGCACGGCGAGGATGGTCGTTGATCGGAGGACGGCGACGACATACGAGGATGAGGAAGATGATGATTAGTAAGATGAAGCTGGAGCTTGTGATGGAGATTAGGATTACTGCGAGTGTGTTACCCATTGGAGATTGGAAGAGATAAGAGTAGTGTTTGCGATGAGTATGAAAGGGAGGAAACTTAGAAAGGAAGGAGAGTGAGAGAGACGACGATCCGCCATTGATAGTGACTGGAAAAGGAAAGAGAGAAAATAGTAAGAGAAGGGTTGAACAAGTCGTCGATAAGCGAGTCAACAATTTCGCTGGAGAAGTCTATGAGGCAGTACACGTGTCGTGATTTTGCATTATTAGTTTGAGAAGAAAATACTAATTATTTTAACCTTGTTTGACAAGCGTTACGTTCGTTCAAAGTAGCGATCCGTGACATGTTTAAGAGACTAAATTTTTTTTGATATTAGTACCAAATTGAAGCAGCACAATGGTAATTATTAGTTCATAATACATAAGCTAAACCAGCAAAGTTGCTTAATTGTCCCAGATTAGTAATGTCTAGTAAACAGTCATAGCGAACAAAACCTCTCGAAACATATTAAAAGTTGCTTTGGTTTGGAATTTGTTGACCTGATTTTCAAATTTGGTTAGAGTTTAGAAGTTCAATAATTGATCATAGTGTATTTATTATTTAACATGTTCAAGTGATTTGCGAAGATTTCTTGGTAATCTCACGAAACAGCATTGATTAGTTAATAGAGCAGTAATCGCTAGTTGATCTTCAATTTTTTTCTCTAAATCTTTCACTTTTATTTCTCTTTAATCAGTAATTTTATGTTGTGATTGATCCTTTAAATTGTTTTTACAATATGAATGAGATGTCTAATAGTACTAGTGTAATATTGGAGTGCTTGAGCTCAGGAAAAGCGAGGTTTATATCACATCCGAAGATTCATCACCACAGCTCAAGTTATTTTCATCATAGCTCAAACACTCATTACTTTAACCAATACTATCCAGCATCCAATATATAAAGAAAGAGCTTTCGATTTAAAAAAAAAACAAAGACTCGAATTTAGAAAAAGAATAAAAAAAATTGAGGAGTCAGAAATCTCGTGTGGAATCGCAGCTCATCGCGCCTAATAGACACTTGCATAATTCGATATTGTGTGAAATCATCAATCTCCTCAAGAATTTCGTTATTGAAAATCAAACTAAAACAAAAAAAAAACAGCGACAAAAATCAAAATTTAACACAAAAAAAAACCCGAAAACCAATGATAGTAAAGTAACAAAGGAAGATGGAGGCAGAGAGAAATAGATGAGGTTATATAGAAGACCAATTGTTGTTTTCCTTGCGCCCTAGTTTCCATTATGTTGGGCTTTCTTCTAGGCCCAGTAAGATAAATGGGTTTTACATTTCAAAATGCCCCAAAACCCTTTTAGGGTTATATATAAATTAGCATTAGGGTTTCACTTCCTTCGCTCCCCTCTTTGTGTGCTTTAGCCGCAGGACTCATCAGAGTTTCAGGTTCGTCCTCTCTTCTTCCTCCCATAGATAGATTTCATCATTTCGAAGATCTTCTACTCCCATTTCTCTAAATCTCTTGTAGAATCGTATCGATCGTTTGATTAGATAGTTGGTATTGCATCATTTTGTACAACGGATATAGATTAATAGTTTAGATAATTGGAGTTTCGTTTCTAAATCAGTGATATATGTATGTGTAGGAAGCAGGAAGAAGAAGAAGAATGTCTCACAGGAAGTTTGAGCACCCAAGGCACGGTTCTCTTGGTTTCCTACCAAGGAAGAGAGCTAACCGTCACAGAGGAAAGGGTAAGTGTTCTTCATATTCAGATGTTTATTAGAAATGATTGTTTATCTTTGGAATGGATGATCTGATCTGGTTTAGTAATAGATTGTTCTCTTTATTAACATGCTTTTATTTGGAATTTGAATAATCAGTGAAGGCTTTCCCTAAGGATGACCAAGCCAAGCCTTGCAAGTTCACAGCTTTCATGGGTTACAAAGCTGGTATGACCCACATTGTCAGGGAAGTGGAGAAGCCTGGATCCAGTGAGTAGTTCTCTTTCATTTTCTGGCTGCTAATATAATTTCAAAGATGTGTAGTCTGATTGTGTTCTTTTTCTACAGAGCTTCACAAGAAGGAGACATGTGAGGCTGTGACTATCATTGAGGTACCTCCAATGGTGGTTGTCGGTGTTGTTGCCTATGTCAAGACCCCACGTGGTCTTAGGTCCTTGAACACTGTCTGGGCTCAGCATTTGAGTGAGGAAGTGAGGAGAAGGTTCTACAAGAACTGGGCCAAGTCTATGAAGAAGGCTTTTACTGGCTACGCTAAGCAGTACGAGTCTGAGGATGGAAAGAAATCCATCCAGTCTCAGCTCGAGAAGATGAAGAAGTACGGAACTGTCATCCGTGTCCTTGCCCACACTCAGGTAAACTAACTTAGTCCAGTCACCTAATTTCCCTTGTTACAGTTAGAATGGTTTGGCTTTGGTAGATTCTATTCTGTTTGCTTGATTCTGGAATGGTTGTGTATAGTGTTTGATGATTTTCTGTTTCGCTTGCGTATTCTTTGATTGCTCTTTACAGATCAGGAAGATGAAGGGTTTGAAGCAGAAGAAGGCTCACATGATGGAGATTCAGATCAACGGTGGTACCATTGCTCAGAAGGTCGACTTTGCTTACGGTTTCTTCGAGAAGCAGATTCCAGTTGAAGCTGTTTTCCAGAAGGATGAGATGATTGATGTGATTGGTGTGACCAAGGGTAAGGGTTACGAAGGTGTTGTTACTCGTTGGGGTGTGACCAGGCTTCCCCGTAAGACTCACAGAGGTCTTCGTAAGGTTGCTTGTATTGGAGCATGGCATCCTGCTAGAGTCTCCTACACTGTTGCCAGAGCTGGTCAGAACGGTTACCATCACCGTACTGAATTGAACAAGAAGATTTACAGGCTTGGTAAAGTTGATACTGAGACTCATTCCGCCATGACTGAATACGACAGGTCGGTTTTGAATTCCACATTTCATGTTCTGTTTTGGTTTTTTGATGGGTACTTTTGACTTATTATGATGAATGTTGTGCTTATGATAGGACCGAGAAGGAGATTACCCCTATGGGAGGATTTGCACACTACGGTGTGGTGAAGAGTGACTACTTGATGATCAAGGGATGCTGCATGGGTCCCAAGAAGAGAGTTGTGACTCTCAGATCGTCGCTTCTCACTCAGACTTCCCGTCTTGCCATGGAGGAGATCAAGCTCAAGTTCATTGACACTTCCTCCAAGTTTGGACATGGTCGTTTCCAGACCTCGCAGGAGAAGGGCAAGTTTTACGGTCGTGTCGGTGCCAAGTCTTAAGAAGAAGTTTCTATCTCCTTATTAGCTCTTTCCTTAAATGTCTTGAAGACAATACTCTTTTGAACTTGTCTCTGCAGTTTTGTGTTTTAGTTTTTTGGAGTTTTTGAACACATCTCTCTTCCCTAAATTTCTGGTTATTTAAATTCAGATATGATCTCTTCTTGCTAATTGAGGTAAAGCAAACCTAATGGTCAAAGAACTAATCAGAAAAATTTACGTCAGAAATACCAAACTTAAACCAAAACTGGATTAAGTGTGCGACTTTAATGCCATCTTGCTCTTGTGCTTGGGGCTTTAAGTAACGGTAAGCAATATTGGTTACAGCTTTGTTATGTTTGCTTATATGTTCTCACTGGGGTCTTGGAGCTAAGAATTGTTGATAGATGCACTTGGTTTTATCACAAAATAAAACATTTGAATCATCAATATTGATTTCAACCTTCGTTTTGGTGCTTATGTTCTCTCTCGGTTCTTGGGAGCAGAGGATAGGATAGCTGCACATGGTTTTATCACAAAGGCTAATCGTTGTACGTAAATCTCACGGTTTTGCTAGTGCCCTTGTTACGAAATCACAGGATTGGATCGGTTTATAATGCACACAAGGTGTTCGACGAAATTCCAGACTTGAATGTAATTTCTGCTACGGCTTTGATTGGTCGCTTTGTGAAGCAAAATAGTTATGTAGAAGCAAGCTATGCTTTCAAAAGGTTGCTGTATTTGGGTATTAGGCCAAACGAATTCACGTTTGGCACGGTCATTGGGTCGGCTTCTTCTCTTAGAGATATCAAATTAGGGAAACAGCTACATGGTTTTGCGTTAAAAATGGGACTTGCGTCGAATGTGTTTGTCGGTAGTGCGGTTTTGAACTGTTACGTGAAGCTGAGCACGTTGCTTGACGCTCGTAGAAGTTTTGATGACACGAGAGAACCAAACGTTGTTTCGATAACGAATTTGATAAGCGGATACCTTAAGAAACACGAGTTTAAAGAAGCTCTTTCGTTGTTTCGAACAATGCCAGAGAGAAGTGTTGTTTCTTGGAATGCAGTGATTGGAGGGTTTAGTCAGACGGGTCGGAACGAAGAAGCTGTGAGTACTTTTGTTGATATGTTAAGGGAAGGTGTAGTGATTCCGAACGAATCAACCTTCCCTTGTACTATAACGGCTATATCGAATATAGCTTCTCTTGGTGCTGGTAAAAGCATCCACGCTTGCGCGATCAAGTTCTTGGGTCAGAAATTCAATGTCTTTGTTGGGAATTCTTTGATTAGTTTTTACTCGAAATGCGGAAACATGGAAGATAGTCTTCTGACTTTCGAAAAGCTCGGAGATGAAGAACGGAACATCGTATCTTGGAACTCTATGATATGGGGCTACGCGCATAACGGAAGAGGAGAAGAAGCTATATCCATGTTTGAGAAAATGGTGAAAAACACAAACCTGAAACCAAACAATGTGACACTTCTTGGACTGTTATTCGCGTGTAACCACGCGGGACTAATCAAAGAAGGCTACTCGTATTTCAAAAAAGCGGTGAGTGATTTTTTTTCGTTTCAATATTAGATAATTTTGACATAAAACACTCAATTTAACATCAATCTAAATCAATTAAAATTATAGAAAAATACCAAAAATCAACTTTTTTTTTTTTTTTTTTTTTTGTCAACACCAAAAATCAACTTAATTTTTGGAAGTCCAATAACATTTTCATTGTGTGCAAAAATATAAAAACGGTCCAACTGAGGAAGTTTTTACAAAATAATTAACATACATCAAAAAGTTTTTTATTTTTATTTTCTTAACGCGAACTTTCCAGTTTCCTCGACATTGATAATCTTCGAGAAAGAGCTCTCCTCCCATGGCGTTCGAAGGATTTCCTCCTCTAATCGCCGACCAGCTCCACTACTTGCTCAATCACTCGCCTGATTCCATCAAGGTAAGTAATAACTTTACCGATTTCATGAGATTCAACTTTTGATCACTGTTCATCTTTCTCAATTTTGCTGAAATTTAGGGTTTAGGGTTAATAGACTGATTTTTCGTTTTCGTAGATCGAAAATGCGTGGTCTGGTAACAATTTGAATCCCAAAATCCTCGATCGCTTTACTTTGGTTATACCCTACTGCCTCGACACAATCAAATGTAAGTTTTCCTTATCATTTACATGTTTTGGTGAATTGCGCAACGTTTTTCTCTAATTTCATGTTAATTTTGTGGTAGGGGATGTTATTTACAACTCAGAGTATGCAATGACACCTCCGGATTTCATATTTGGCCCAGACGATGAAGATTTTATGCCGTGTAGCACTGTTGTTCCTCAGGATGGTCAGTTATCTTCACTGGATAAGGCTTTGTCCGAGTGGAATAACGCGGATTCGACACGGTTACTTGTTCTTATTCAAGGATTGAGGTTTGTTTCCCTCATTTGTGCATTTGTTGAAGCTTTTGAGGTTTTTGCCCGGCTTAATCGAAGTTTCTCTTCCATTGATTTACTGTTTAGGGATCAATATTTGGCCTATCAACGAAAGCGTGTGGGTCGAATTGATGATGATCGCGTGAAGTTTGAGATTAGCACCGTTTTAACTCGCAAGGTAGCATATATGTTTTGTTTCTCGCAGTGTGTGAAATGTTAGGCTTGGATCAATGATGTTAGTTACTAATGACGTGTTGAATAGTAATTTTGGTTTTGCTTTGGAACTTTTTCCCTGGGAATAACACTAATCTTGTTGTTCCAACATTCTCAGGGAATTGAAATGCAAATGACTTCAGGAGTTGACAAGGTACATATTGGTATCAAGATTCTTGATCATTGTTCTGTGAAGTCATGCACATTGTATGCATTTGACTTTCCGTTTTTAGTGTAGCCAGAGGAAGTCAAGTTTGCCGTACCTCTTCTGATGGATTTGGACATAAACAGAATGGTGGTTAGTTGCCCTTGGAACCACCGGCAGAAGATTTATCTTCAGGTTTTTCTCTTCGTTCTCTTTAATCGTATTCTTCACTCTTTTTTAATTGCGAGCATATTCTTGATAAAGTGGTTCCTAATGCAGGTCATATACCCAATTCTACGGAAATATGATACAGCACCTTTGGCCCCTCGTTTGAGATTAGTATCATCTCCTGAGTTAAAAGCGCTATTCTCTGTTGATGATGTTAAACTTTCTTCATGGATGGATGGGATGTAAGTTAAATGTACACATGTAATTCACTCTACGTGTTAATCATACATGTATTAACCGCTGTACTGAAAACCTCGTAAATTTCTATTTCGAAGGTGTTTGGCTGAATATCTTCCCAATCTTGAAGAAAACCTTGAGAGACAAGTCAGTTCAACTTAATCTTCTTCTTACATGTGCAAATATGTATTTAAATTTGTTGTTATGTGGGCCTTATCAACCTTAGTTTCTAGATCCTGGAAGCTGTTGCTGCAATTGATTTAAGGAGGAGTTTTATTGAAGCATTGGCTGTTTTTCTTGGAAGACCTCTTGAAGCTGAACCTGTAAGCATGCCTTGCCTTGTCTTGGAGTTGTTTAAAGATTTCTGAGCTGCTTAACGTATCTAATTTTGTTTTTTTTCGCCCTAGATCTTTTGCCGTAAAGCTACATTCCTTGCTGCCTCTGGATCTTTTAATTTCACGGTAATTCTATCACTCTTCAGGGCTTCTACACAAATTATTACTCTCAAGCTGCGTCAAAGTGGATTTTTGAGTCAATTGATATAATCATGTTACAAAACTTGTCTTGTGGATTAATTGGTTTTCGGCTTTTGATGTAGGTTCACGTCTTCTTTTCTACTCAATTTCCGAAGCAGCAACCAAAATTAATGCTCCAAAGTTGTCAGGTATGAAAACTAATTGTAAACGAGCCATACTTGGGTTATGTTTTTCTTTTAAGTTATAAAGAAGGGATATGTTTTTGATATGCAGCATTTAAACCAATTGAGCGTGCCGGTAAAATCAAACCTCCTCACCGAGTACCCATGGAGTCCAAGATGGGAAGTGGCGCGCATGGCTGAGCGACTGTGGTGAGTCTCTTTTGACTCTTTCTGATATGTCACATTAGATAGTTCTCCTTTTGACATTGAATTTTGTACCTTTCGCAGTGACTTCCTGACCGATGAGGCTGCCAACTTCAAAAAATATTGTAACGAAGCTCTTCTTTAATAAGAAGAGTATCTATTGCTAAAAGTGAGTTTTGTTGTAAAATCTTTGTCACACTTTTTCTGTCAAATGGAGTACTTTTCTGCTTCAAGGAAATACTGAATGAGAATGAAAATCGTTTGCTTGGCTTTAGCATTCGTTTACTCTGTTTACTTTTTACAAGCCATAATAGTTTTGAATTTTACAGAGTTGCATATGTTATTAGATAGAGAGGTTTCCTTGACATGTTCTTTTTTGTCGTCTATTACAACAAGTTTGATATTACAGCTTGGATAGTTTTTGACATGTTCAGCTCAAAACGTATACATTTTAATGCGTTGCTTTCTTGAGAAATCGTCAATTCTCAAGAAATTAAGTACCCTATGGTTGAATGATTCCATAAAAGCAAGACGAATTTGTCATCGTCAAAGAACTCCTTAGTCCTTATCATTGCAATACCAAGTCTCTCTCTAGCTCATGCCAAGTTCTCTTCTCTGATATTCATAATCATCGACTATCCTTTCTCCCAAATTGGCTTGAACTAGTAGAATTGACTTCTCTCAGAGAAACCACTAGACCAAAAACCATTTGGATTTCCTCTCTCGTCTTGACGTTTCAATTTTTCTTCTTCTGTATTTGTTTTTTGAAATCTTTCGAAAGTACTTGATAATTCAAGTGTTTTAAGTATATATATTTTTTTGATTCGATGTTTGCTAGACGATTGGATGATCAAGATAGGCTAAGCAATTTGCAAGATTCCTTGATATGTCAGATACTCTTGAATCTTCCCACCAAGGATGTGGTAAAGACTAGTGTATTATCAAGCAGATGGAGAAATCTCTGGAGATATGTACCTGGTTTGGACTTGAGGTATGATGATTTCACCGAGTGCGACACTTTTGTAACTTTTGTCGATAGATTTCTTGTTTTTAACAACGAATCATCATCATGCCTTCAAAATTTCAAGTTAAAGTACAAATCTTTAGATCGAAAGTACGAATGGGAATGGAATAAGCCTGATATTGCTCCTGTCACTCGTTGGTTCAACACTGTTATTAAGCGGAATGTTCAACATCTCCGTGTTGTGGACAGTATGTGGGATGAATTTGAAGTGCAAATACCTCCAACAATTTACACATGCGAAAGTTTAGTATCTTTAAAGTTTGGTGACATGACCTTGGTTAATCCCAAGTCTGTTTCTTTGCCTTTTCTCAAAGTTATCGATCTTTATATGGTTACGTTTGCCAATGATTGGGCTTTCGAAATGCTTATCTTAGGTTGCCCGGTTCTCGAAAGCTTAACTTTATCTAGGAGTTCTTGTGACAACGTAAAAGTTTTACGTGTTTGCTCTCAGTCTCTATTGAGCTTCACTCATGAAAGCCTGAGTGGGGAGGATAGTAATGATAATCTCGTAGTTGTAATTGATGCGCCAAAGCTCGAGTATCTTAACCTTGATGATCATCAAACTGATAGTTTCATAATAAATCATTCGGTTTCCCTTGTTAAGGTGGATATCGATGTTACCTTTAACTTGTCTTTAACAAAGAGGTTTGATCCGAATGATCTACCAAAGCGAAACATGATTCGTAATTTTCTCATCGGGATATCTCGGATCAAAAATATGGTCATCTCTTCGTTTACTCTTGAGGTAAATTTTGTTTGACGTGCTATTTTAATGCTCAAGTTTATTACTCCCTCCGTTTCATATTAGTTGTCGTTTTGATAAAATATATCTGAAATGTATCTGGATGTGTTTTGAGTTAAATACATCCAAATACTAACCATATACATTTTTCAAAACGACAACTAATATGAAACGGAGGGAGTATCATATATAGTTCTATAGGTATCATATCTACTCCATTTTTTTGTTTTAACGCAAGTGATCTATTATTACTCAAGATGTGAACGACTACCCGTATTTCGTAACCTAACTTTCTTGGATGTTAAATTTCACGACTATAGATGGGAAAGTTTGCCGATATTTCTTGAAAGCTGCCTCAATCTAAAATCTCTCACATTGGTTAGGATTTTGTTTATTGAAACTATAAACTTTCTTTCATATTAATGGGAAATGGTGAAAGTATTATTACAACATACTCAACGTGCTTGGTCTTACTTGCAGGGGTTTAGTAAATCTCCAATGGAAGAGGGAGTTAGTATTTTTTTACGTGGACCTCGACGGTTTTTACTAGACCTGGGCATATTAACCGGAGCCGAAAAACCGAACCGGAACCGAGCTAAAATAACCGAATTTTTCGGTTTCGGATATGTGCAAAATAACCATTGGATAGTAAAATTAATATCCATGGATATCGGTTCGGTTTCTGTTCTAACCGATAACCGAATAGTAGAACCGAAATACCTAAATTATTAAGGGTGTTAGATAGGGGTTAGCGGCTAATTAGGTTTGGTTCAGTCTTTAGTGTCATTAATGTTTATGCGGTGCCTGCCTCCCTCGACAATCCATACAGCTGCCAGACGTTTCCAGTTCTCGAGGATGTTTACTCTTCGTATGCAAAAGCTAATTCTCGAGGAAGCTCCAACCATTAAATCTCGTTTTATCCTCTCCTACTATAAATCAAAGACCTTAAATCTGGGATGTTCATCATCACTTCTTCTCAGACAATCGCATCATCCACTGCATCGACATTCAAAGAAGTATTGTTGAACTTCTTTTATGTTTGGTTTTTGTCTTTGGAGTTTGTCTTTGGATTTGAAGTTTGTCTTGTTTAAAATTTGAAACTTGGTTCGGATAATATAATGGTATTTCGGTTCTTTTATATAGTTTTGTGTAGATTTTGGTTAAAATTTGTTAATTCGGTTACTAAATAACCGAAACCGACAGGAACCAAATTTTTTCGATTATTTACAGGTTCCTCAATTTCCTATCCGAACCGAACCGGAACCGACGAGAACCGAACCGAACCGAAACCGAACCGAAAAAATAAAAGTAACCATTGGATATTAAACTTAGTAACCGAAAGAACCAGAACCGAACCGAATACTCATATGCCCAGGCCTAGTTTTTACCATCCCTCGAGTTTGTTACGATTGTAAAACCGATGGTAGAGGAAGAGACAGAGATGAATCTAGTGAGTTACTTTCTAGAGAATTCAACAATCCTCAAGGAATTCACTTTTTGTTTGGGTGATTTTAGAAGAAATGAAGAATCTATCATCCTCAAGAAACTACTTGCCATTCCAAGACTCTCTAGCTCATGCAAAGTTTTCATTCTCTAATCCTCATAATCGTCAATGTTGAATCTACAAAGTTTATCTTTTAATAATAGTTTTGTAAAATGCGAACTCTTATGTTTCTTCTTTGTTTGTTTTGATTTTGATTTTATACTATTTTTCTATTTAAAAAAAAAAACTCAATTCTCTTCCCTTGAGAAGAAAAAATGAAGATATTTTGCTATTTTCTCTTCAGAGATTTTACCACTGAAAATCAAAAGACCATAAACCCTAAACGACGAAAAATGAAAACAACATATCAAAATTTTCTACTTACTTGTACTTGGTAGAAGAAAAACTCCAATGGAAGCTCTAGGTCACGTCGGCATTAGCCTCTTACCTTTTCCGTTACACCGAATTCCACCGCCGACGAAGCTCCGTCGTAGCCACACCACCACTATCTGTTCCGCCAGCAAATGGGCCGATCGTCTTCTCTCCGACTTCAATTTCACCACCGATTCCTCCTCCTCCTCCACCACCACCGCCACACTCATCTCTCCGCCACCACCATCAATCGATCGCCCCGAACGCAACCTCCCCATTCCCATCGATTTCTACCAGGTTTCACTCAAATCCTTTTCCTCTTCTTCTTCTTCTTCTCACCTGTTCACTATGGTCAATCTGAGTTCGTCTCCTTCTTCTCTAGGTATTGGGAGCTCAAACGCATTTCTTAACTGACGGAATCAGAAGAGCATTCGAAGCTAAGATTTCGAAACCGCCTCAATTCGGATTCAGTGACGAAGCTTTAATCAGCCGGAGACAGATTCTTCAAGCTGCTTGCGAAACTCTTTCGAATTCTCGTTCTAGAAGAGAGTACAACGAAGGTCTTGTTGATGATGAGGAAGCTACAGTCATCACTGATGTTCCTTGGGAAAAGGTAATTTCGAAATCCGGAATATTCTCTCTTCTTCATTCGAAATGAATTAAACATTATCATCTTCTGTGAAGGTTCCTGGTGCTCTCTGTGTATTGCAAGAAGCTGGTGAGACTGAGCTCGTCCTTCGTCTTGGAGAAGCTTTGCTTAAGGAGAGGTTGCCTAAGTCGTTTAAGCAAGATGTGGTTTTAGTTATGGCTCTTGCATTTGTTGATATCTCTAGAGATGCCATGGCATTGGATCCACCTGATTTTATTACCGGTTATGAGTTTGTTGAGGAAGCTCTTAAGCTTTTGCAGGTAATTTGATTTGTTTTCGGATAGTTTTCTGAATTTGCACGAGCTATCGTTGTGATCTTTAGTCTTGTGTAGGAGGAAGGAGCAAGCAACCTTGCACCAGATTTACGTGCACAGATTGACGAGACGTTGGAAGAGATCACTCCACGTTATGTCTTGGAGCTTCTTGGTTTACCACTTGGTGATGAATACGCAGGGAAAAGAGCAAATGGTTTAAGCGGTGTACGCAATATTTTGTGGTCTGTTGGAGGAGGTGGAGCATCAGCTGTTGTTGGGGGTTTGACGCGTGAGAAATTTATGAACGAGGCGTTTTCACGGATGACAGCAGCTGAGCAGGTGCACAGTTCAGTTCCTTTTCGTATTTCTTCATCATGATATAACTTTAGTTGCTCATTCTAGTTTATATCCTTTGTGTGCGTAGGTTGATCTTTTTGTAGCTACCCCGAGCAATATTCCAGCAGAGTCTTTTGAAGTTTACGAAGTTGCACTTGCGCTTGTGGCTCAAGCTTTTATAGGTAAGAAGCCCCACCTTTTACAGGATGCTGATAAGCAATTCCAGCAACTTCAGCAAGCTAAGGTAATGGCTATGGAGATTCCTGCATTGTTGTACGATCGACGAAATAAATGGGAGATAGACTTTGGTCTGGAAAGGGGTCTCTGTGCACTGCTTGTTGGTAAAGTTGATGAATGCCGTACGTGGTTGGGCTTAGACAGTGAGGATTCACAATATAGGAATCCAGCTATTGTAGAGTTTGTCTTGGAGAATTCAGATCGTGACGATAATCATGATCTTTCTGGACTCTGCAAACTATTGGAAACCTGGTTGGCAGGTGTTGTCTTTCCTAGATTCAGAGACACCAAAGATAAGCATTTCAAACTTGGGGATTATTATGACGATCCTATGGTTTTGAACTATTTGGAAAGAGTGGAGGTTGTTCAGGGTTCTCCTTTAGCTGCCGCTGCAGCTATGGCAAGGATTGGAGCCGAGCATGTAAAGGCTAGTGCTATGCAGGCACTGCAGAAAGTTTTTCCTTTTCGCTTTGCGGATAGAATCTCAGTTGAACCCAAGGATGCACAAGAAACGGTGTCAACTGTAGAACATGATGGTGAAACTGCTGTCTATATTGCAGAAGCTGAAAGACCTTCTGAGAACTTTGATGACAATGATTACGCAATTCGAGCTGAGGTCTCAAAGAATGGCATTGGTGCAATTACTGTTGAAAAGTCAACTGCTGATAAGTTAAAGGAGGCAAGTGTGAAAATCTTATCTGCTGGTGTGGTTCTTGGAATGATTTCACTGGTCGGCCTGAAGTATATGCAATTTAAGAGCAACTCATTTTCTCAACGCAAGAATATGGCTTCTTCTATGGCATCTGACATAACTACCATAGGTATGCTATGTGACTTTCTGAGCTTAGAACTTAGTTAATTAGATGTTTGACAATTTATCACTCGAGTTGCTGAAAAGATTCCAATTCCTTAACATGAGAGAAACTCATTCTTTTACTTGAAACATGTCACAAAATTTTAATCCGAGTATTTGATATCAAGGTTAATACAGTTGTTGAGTAGATCTCACTCTCAACATGTACATATGCTGCTTGATTTTTTTGATCAAATTGTAGGCTGTATTGCACTTTATTTGACATTTCTGTTTAGGAATTGTCCTACTGTTGTTTGTACAACTTTTCATTCCTTGGAATTTTTTTTTTTATAGAATCCGTGAAAGTTGAGGATTCAGAGTCACGTCCCAGAATGGATGCTCGGACTGCAGAGAGTCTAGTTAGCAAGTGGCAGAAGATCAAGTCTCAGGCTTTTGGGCCTGATCACTGCATAGACGTGTTGCCAGAGGTGCGGGAATTTTCTTCCATGTCTTCGATTATTTATAGAAATGAATAGTTTTAGGTTTCTTTCATCGTCGGAGATCATTGGATAAATAAAGCCACAATTCATTCAATTGTACGAAAACTGTGGACATGATTGTAGCGATTGGAACGATGTCTGATGCCATTCATGATTCTGGTAATTTATAGGTTTTAGATGGGCGAATGCTGAAGATCTGGACTGACAGAGCAGCTGAAACCGCGAAGCTCGGGTTGGTCTATGATTATACACTGTTGAAACTATCCGTTGACAGTGTAACTATCTCAGCGGATGGAACCCGTGCTTTGGTGGAAGCAACTCTGGAGGAGTCTGCTTGTCTATCTGATTTGGTTCATCCAGAAAACAATGCTACAGATGTCAGAACCTACACAACAAGATACGAAGTTTTCTGGTCTAAGTCAGGGTGGAAAATTACTGAAGGCTCTGTTCTTACATCATAATATGCTCATCATATGTAGCCTACATGAGGTTGTGCTATTCTCTTTGTTTTGTAAATTCTCCCTCTACGTTAGTGTTATATACAAATGAGCATGAGAATATTCACGTTCTTGGCACTCCCTCATCTTTGGTCTATATTATAATATAAATGCTTTAGTTTTGGAAATCCTTAAAGTGAGATACAAACAGGTACAAATTATTTCTAGAACTCAATTTAGCTTAAATGCATGCCTTTCACAGCTTTTACGATTAGTTTGAGACCGGGGAAGAAAGTTTCTGTTTTGTTTCAGTTTTGAAAGTGTGCTCTTGTTATAATCCAGTTAAGCGTATAGCAGAGAACGATTTGGTAAATCTCCAGCCAGATGATTTGATGTTCTCGGTTCTAGGTAACAAGCTGAGGCCAAACATTTCCTTTGGCATCCGACTTGGCTCAACAAATCCAAGCAGCTTAGCCACAAGAGAAGCACTTTCTTTGATGTGTTCCATGTCTTGGGTGTTGGTCCACAGGTTCTGCGCCACCTGCAGGCTTCTCTGCTTTGAGTTCATCTCGATGCCCCATTTTTGGTAAAGTTCTAGTCTCTGGTTCCATGGAAATTTCTTTGGTATTTGCTTGGAAAGCCATTCCTTCTCGCGTGTGAGTGCCTTAACGGTTTGTATCCTGAATTAGATGCCAAAGGAACTGGTTAGCATAATACTTGCTTGGTATATGATTAATATTGATGAGACTCGTTGAAAAAGTGTTGCAGAAATAAACCTTGATGTTTCTGGGTCATTAGATATCGTCTGCTTCAGAAACGATAACCTTCTGAGTTCAACTTCCATATAAACATAGTCGGAAGGATCACCTTTGAAGAGCAAGAAGAAGTAAGTTCTGTGAACCAAAGGTACATTGCAAACTGCCCAAAGCTCAATTATTTGCTTTTGCTGTCTCTCAAAGTCTGAAGAACTGCTTGAATATTGCCCACTAGCTACCTGTAGTTTCTCCAGGGAATCCTCCGCGGAATCTGTTTCCTTAGGTACTGATTTTTCTACCTGCAATTTTTTTTATCATCCATCGGTTGAGTAAAGAAGCAAGTTTTTGTCTCCTCCAAGAATATGAGTTAAAAAGAAAGTACAATCTTCTGCTTACGTTATTATTGACCTGCTCTCTCTCTGATTGATTACTAGTGGCATCTGTGGTTTCTTCATTTCTATTTTGAGGATTTGGCGATGCATGCGTGTTTCCTCTGATGCTATTTGCAGGGCTTTTTGGCTTGATCTCCATTTTTTCAGTTCTTGTGGGGTCATATGAAATCCCATAATCCGGCTCAGGTGTCGAGTCAATTGAGTGCTGCCTTGCCATTTCTTCAAGCCCTGCTACAAATTCATGGAAGCTATTGCCTCTTTCAAGATCAGAGTCTTTCATGCTATTTGCATCAATGGGGGTAGAACTAAGAGCGCTTCCTGAATCAAAGGAAATGCTGGAAGTGTTGGAAGTCTTGCTTATGGGTCTTCCAGGAGAGCCTTTTAACTCCAGTACCCTCCAAGGTGACATATTGTTAATACCTTCCAAATTCTCAAACCAATGAGGAGATCTAGCACCCAAGAGATTTTCTCTGCAACTTCGGCTTCTTTTGGTAGCGAAAAAATCTGGACTCTTGTAATCTCTTCTGAAGGAGGGTGACGGTTGTTGTTCTGCTGTGTGCATATTCATAAGGTATTCGATTTTCTTCTGCATCTCCTTAACCTTTTCTTTTAAAGCCTCATAAGTATCGTTGTCAATATCATCTGTGCTAATATTTTTGCAGACAGATGATTCGCTGTAATCTTTATCAGCGTCTTGAGGCAGGTCTATCCCACTTCTGTTAGCACCATCGGGTATTAACTCCATTTCGATGGTCTCTTCAGTTTGTTTCTTCATAGGGAGTGACTTCATTTCCAACTCTTCCTTTGATTGCTGCTCTGATTGAGCATTTTCTTCATTCTTTGAGCGTTTCTCAGGCTGCTTTGTGGAAGGAATCATTTTCCGTTCTTCTTGCTTCATTTGTTTGTCTTCCTTCTCCACAGATTCCAGAGTTTCTTGAGCTTCCACGGATGGATATGTCTCCGTATCCGAGTTCTTTAAAGTTAGCTCATGCGTCTCAAGCTTATCCTTTAAACACAGCTCTGCATCTATTGTTTTCGAGGATAAGTTGACGTTTTCCTTTTCTGCAGGCGTGCTAATCTCCACGTCTTCATTCTCAAGTTCCTCGTTACCCATAAAAGAGTTGTAGTCTTGTTCGTATTCCGGAGCTGATAAAGTTTCTTCCGTTCTTGGTGAGAGAACCTCAGACACAGCCTTCTTGTCAACAATGTCGTCGAGTGAGTCATGGCTTTCGATTATTGCTGCTTGTTCACTACTTTTCTCTCCTTCAGGTTCAATGCATCTAACTTCTTTGCATGCATCTTCCAGTTTTTGGTCGGTTATTTGAGCCATATCCTCCCAGTTGTTGCACATATTGTACCCCGGAAACTGAGGGGTATTATCATCCAGCAGGAAATCATCTTCTTCGCCAGGATTCTCCAAAAACTCAAAGTGCCTCTCGGTTAAGTTATCAATGATACTAGGTTCACCAAGATCTGTTAAATCATAGCTTCTTCTTCGGAAATCTGCATCCATGGAGCTTAACATGGAATATTCATCCATCCTTGAAGACTGCTCTTCTGCTGATTTAAGTAAATTCTCCACCCGGGATTGAGCTAGATCCCGTTGCCATTTCAATTCTTTCATTTGTTCCTCCATCTGCAGGTTGTTGCCAGAAGTTTCAAGAGTTGAGTAGGTTTCCTAATGGAAATAGGAGAGCAAGGTAATAAGAAACATCGAGAAGAGTGGAATCACCTTTGCAATCACTTCCTCTTTCTGTTTCAGCAACAAATAGAAATCAGCGCCTGCAGAAGAAGCAGATCCTAAATTCTTCAACTCATTCTCCATTCGAGCCAGTTCTTGTTGCAGTTGCCTCACCAAAGCCTTCTCAGAGACAACCAGATTGACCTGAGCATTTGTTTGCACCTCTTTAGCGCACATTGCAAAAAGAAGAGTGTTTCTCGACTGTTCAACATGACTACGAGCAGGGCTCATTGTGCATATGATAGCTGTTCTCGCATTTCCTCCCAATGAGTTCTGAAGGATTCGAGTAAGTTTTGAGTCACGAAACGGTATGTGCCCGTTTCTGCCTTTACTGCATTTCAAAGTAATTACACTGCCTGTTAAAACACCTCCCTAATTGGTAGAAGATCTCTCCATTGTTATAAAATTTAGAGTAACAGAATTGAACCTTAGTTTTCGGATGACAGTTCCAAGAGTAAGTAAACTCCGGTTTATATGACAACCTTCTTTCAATCTTGTTCCAGCGGATAAAGTTTGAGAAGCACGTTCACTTCCAGCCAGATCAACGAAGCACTTGAGAGGCAGATCATCAAAAAACACTTCTCGTCAGAGAAACGAAAGAGGTTAAAAGCTGAATCAATCAAAAACACTTCTCATTATAGTTGTATCATACCACAGATGCTGCAAGAGTGCTGGAAGTTTCCGGAGAATATTCTTTACCAGAGCTTTCAATTGTCTGCAGGAAATACATTGTTTAGCATGGCCAAGACCTTTCAAGAATCGAAGAGGAAAGATTGATAAGTCGAGTTTACCAGCCGAAGAATCTGATGTGATCTGGAGCTAGTTTCATTCAAGGAGGTCTCTCCAATCTTCCTTTGAGCTGCAAAAGCACAGGTACATTAGTTAACATTCCCCTCATCATCAATTGATATATTCATAAGCACCGTGAGTTACTCACTCTCGCAAATTGAAAGAAGTTCCTCTAGATGGGCTCTGTCTCGGAGTTTCTCCTCAATAAGTTTCTCAACAACGGTTCCTCTCTAGTAAAGCAAAGGGATGGAAATTAGTGAGTCTAAGACAATATGAGAGTGTATGGCATAATAATCCAAAAGTAAGTGAAATAACTAACCTCTGGATCATCTAGAAGCCTCAATTGATTATTATCTCCACTAAGAAGATCCCTCACAGCTTCATTGTAAATCTCGATTGCAGAGAATTTGAGAGCGAATTCGCGTTCTTGATGCTGAAGAAATGAAGCGTATAATGAGAATGTTGTTTTCGTACTTATGAAGGAAGAAACGAGAGAGAGAGAGAGAGAAGGTTTTTCTTTAAACCTTTTGAATGTAACCAAATATGTCATCAATTGCGAATGCAGTAATGCCAGTCATAGTGTACGTCTTTCCGCTGCTCGTCTGTCCATACGCAAAAATGCTTGCTGCAAAACCAATTGTGTCAAACCAAGTTCATTGGCACAAGGACTAAACTGATCATATTAACTAAGGTTGTTCTTTGTTACAATTGATTCCGCCGAGCACACACAAAACGACCTCCTTAGCTCCATCTTCGTAGACTTGTTTCGTGGGGCAACCAAATCCAAACACTTTGTCTGTAAATATCAAAAACTAGTATTCTTAGCATCATGAATTCTCAAATGGTTAAGTTTACCTTTAGAATATATTTTTTTGAATTTCTTACCAAATGTATAGGTAGAGGGGAAGAGAGATCTTTGATCAGGCAAGTTATTATTGTTACAGACTATTGTTGTATTGTTGACACATTCCCAATCGCAAATATCGTTCCTCGTCTTCTCTTTCTCGTTCCGCGGTCTTACCCTTACCGAAACCAATATCTTCTCTCCCTTTCCGGAACTCGCCATTTTCTAAACCTCTCTTTCTTCAATACATTCCCACCAGAAAAAAAAAATGCAGCAATTTGAAATCTCTTGCTTTGTGAGAAAGAGAGAGAGAGCAAAATGTTTTAGATTGAGAATAAAATGGATTTTTAAGAAGGAAGAGGATAGAATTAGAAGGCAATAAACAAAAATAATCTGTAATTAGAAGAAGAATGAATAAAAGGTTAAAATGTGTGACAGGCTTATTGAGGTTTCTTCTTCCTCAAACAAAACATCTAAATTTCCTCTCAAACCTAAAATAAGAATGTGGACAGATATGTACCCTTTTGTTCCTTGGCTGTACAGATATATGACCTGTGTGATCTGTCTAAAGCTCTAACACAAAAAGCCCCAAAAATACAGAGAAGCCAAATTTTGTATCTGATCAGAATATTGAAGAACAAATTTGTATGCATGGCATTGTCAAAACACTAATTAGAGCAGTAGTGGCACTTAACAAGAAACCACTTTTATAATCTCTCCCAACCATCTTTCAGACAAACATATAACATCCTTACTTTACTTCAACAACAAATCTTTTTATGATAGGATCGTAGGTCTTATTCAAAATAGTTATTAAGATATATTTAATGCCACTAAAATTTTCGTTTGGCATATTGACTTTTCAATACCTTGATTTCTAGAAATACATTGCTGTTTGTAAAAAAAAACTTTTAAAAATTGATTTGATTACACAATAGCATTAAAGTACATTTAATTTTTTGGAAGTTTTTTCTTGGAAGAAATTACATTTAAATATACATAGTTAATCTAGAAAATTGAAATATATATATTTTTGTCATACCTAAAATTAGTTTACATTTTTCTGAATCTTTTGGAATAGCACATTGATCGCTGGACAAAATAGTACCCACAAATATAGAGTGGGATGAAAAAGAAGTAGGCTCACATGTGGAGGTGATTGTTGCAGTATAAAGTGGTATCACAACCAAACTTAGATGAATATGAAGCAATGTACGTTGTTGTTGTTTTTTTTTTGAAAGTTTTATAACCGATCGGTTGAATAAGATTGTCATGCTTCAGGCTCAAAACCTCGGAAGTCTAAGCAGAAGGAAACAAGAGGATGTAAAGACAAGTTTCCTGGAAGACAAAGGAGAGAAACAATGGGGTGGATTGAAGCAGAATTCATTACATGGCTCAAGAATTTTGGCCTTTGTTCTAAAGTCAACAGGAATTTTCATTTTCTTAAAAGCAGTTGCTTTCCCATCTACATCTACAGAGACTCTGATCCAAAATTGCCAAGTCTTTTCTTTAACAACATCCATAGACAGACCCGAACCAGAGGACAAACTTGTGAAACCACTGTTTAGGGCCCTAAATTTAGATGGCTTTTTTTAGTTAAATTTTTGTTATAACTATAATTAAAAAAAGAGATTATAAACTTTTTCTACAATAATAATATTTATAGTATTTTGTTTTTCAAAATTCTTTTTTAATGTTTATGGCTTCTCTAAGCAAACATGTTAATTACTCATTTAAAAAAATTAATTTGAAATTATTAGTTAAAATTCGAAGTTGAAGTTGATAACAAAATTATTTGCGGTATACCATGTGACAATATAGATTGAATGGGTTAGCTTTCCATCCATTGAAACATAGATATGGTTGAAAAACTCGACAACGTGAGCTTAATTAATGATTTTGCACACAAAAATACAATGAGTGCAATATTTCAAAAATAAATCATATTTTGTTGTTTTTCTTTTATTTTTTACTAACTATTTGAAATTATAAACTGTTTAATAGAGTTTTAATGTATTTTTTTATTTAGATTACTATTTTTACGGTGTTGGAATACGTACGAAAATAACACTTTTTTACATATATGCATAGGGCATCCAAAATTATTGAACCGGCATTGTCCATAGACAAGCCAGGAACGCCAACGAGAAGAGCTTCAGCTACACACGAAAATCAAAAACCGGTGATTCAATCAAGAAACACAAAACAGTAAACTTTTATTGATATGGTATTAATTGTACACCTAACATACCATCGGATTGCACCCACGGGATATCCAGGGTTTCATGTGAAACCAGGTTGTAGAGAAGAAGATAATAAGGGTTGCAGGGTAGACGGAGAGCTCAAACTGTTGTGTTTGTAAGAATGGTTTCGACAAAGTCAATAGGTACTTGGCCAACAAACTCCGTCCACGAAGGAGGTACGATGTATTCATGCTTCTTCCATATGCTCTTTATAAGGTGCTCTAGCTGCTACAACTAGAAAGTCATATTGTCCTCGGGATAATTTCAAAAACAAACTTAGACTTCCATCGTAGTTGAAGACAGTTGACGTGAAACCACCCCTAGGTTAAGGTGAAAAAGTGTATATGCTTAAAAGTAACAAAACTAGTTTTACAATACAAGCATATCTCTTATTACAAACTAGTTAATAAGATTGCTTCAAACATTTTTGGCTTCTTCTCTGGCAGCTATGAGACTAAAACTAGATTTTTCTAGTCAATTACAATTTCAAGCGTAAATCAAGTGATTATATGTATCATAATCAAGTCAAGTGCCCTGATACGTAATATATGTATGCACAGTTATATATCATGTTATAATTTTGTGGTATATCTAATTGCTTTATTAGATATTAAAAGCCGAGTTAGTGTCTTTTCAAATTTGAACCTAATCATAAGAAATTTATGTATAAAGCTAGCAAACATTTGTTAATTTTATCATCTGAATATTAAATATTACCATATAAGAACAATAATGAAAGATTTTACAACGAGTAATGATTTTACGTCCGTATACTAAATATCGTATAATTTTTTCTTTATTAATCAACATAAATTACAGTTAAATATCTATACTATATAAAAGTTGATGCTATAGCGCTCTAAAGGCGTCCACCTAGGATTTTAGAAACGCGATCCGATTGGTCCACGTTGTTAATTAACTTTTTTGTTTTTCTTCCTTTCTTAAAAATTTGGATAATAGCAACTAATATTTCATATTTACTTTTTTTTTTAAATAGATATTAAAAAATTTGAAACAAAATTATTACTACTTTTTGGAAAAGGAAATTCTACAAAAAAATTCATCATAATTTATAAAATAATTGTTGATTTAATTTGTTATATTTCCTTTTTTTAACGAAAAAACTAGATAATTACCAATAACTTATTATCAACCAATGGTGAGTATACATGTCATTAGTTTACTTTTCATATTAATATTTGATTTCTTTTTCCTTTTTCAAAATCGAAAGTTGTCACCTAAATCTTCCATAATTATCTTATGATAATAAAAAAATTATTGCATACAAATATTAGGTTAATTTAGCCGGCTAAATTTCATAGCCCTAATATATTTTCTTATATATAGTCATGTTTTTATCCATCCATTCTAAACTACTTTCCGAATCTCTCTAATTTTTTTGTACGTTCGACGTATCGAACGGATTATAAAATTTCGTTGTCTCATGTTATGTTTATTGTGTGTTATTCAATATTTGTCTAATGGTTTTTTTGTTATTTTTTGCTTTCGTGGAAAGATGGATTCATGACTTTAGTATCATATGTTTTATTTATTCAATATATGGTTTATGTTTATCGATTTATGATATATGATGTGTTTTCGTGTTCTTTGTTCAGAGGTCTGTAATATTTTGGCTACGTAATTTGTGTCTTTCTTGAAGAAGAAGCAATCAACTTTTCAAAGGTATCGAATAATTTATGTTATTAGACATGTCATTAATATTATTTTTTAATTCAGATTTAATTATAAGTTGTTTACTTACCTATAGAAACACTTCATCACCATATCTATGATTTCTTATATACATTTGAGTTTTAGCGTTCATTCACATTGTTTTTTTCATACAATTTTTCATCCATACTGATATTTTTTTCCTTCATCCTCCCGCAGGTTTATCGTGATAGTCTTCTTGCAGCATACTTGTTCATCATCATTCATAGACATATGTGCTCTAAATTCACTTTCTCTTACTTTGTTGTGGTGGGATAGTGTCAAGGGTTTTGATTCATCGATTAAGTTTGATTTTAATGTTTCTCTTCTCTTTTATAAAAGACTTTATGTTATTTTGTTTGGTCTTATATTCTTTACTAAATTATTGACCCTAACAATTCTTTTTACATATTTTATTGAAAGTAGTATTGATCTTATGTTGTTTTTTCTTTATATATATTCATGAGTATATGAGCTTTATTAGTTTAGTTACAATATTTTAATTTTGTTTATTTATCCTTTTTGCATCAGCATCATGATCGTAGTGATTTCATTGGTGATCATAATTTTTTGGATTCAATGTTGTTAAAAAGCTTAGGGAGCACGAGTAATGTGTCAATGCATATTGCATGAAGTGAACCATTCGGTGGCTCACAGGCACTGATCCACTCACTAAAAGTTTCTTAATTTGGTGCCAAAAGAAACATTGACTCGCACATAAAAGCGAGTTTTTGCCGCACACTAATAGATCCTCAGTTTAGCAGGAATGTTTTCTTTCCTCCTCATTGTGGAATCATGGCAATGGCGATGCAGGTAAAAAAGCACGTAAAGCATGAATATATATTATCATTTGAAAGGAGCTTGGGAATTTGCAGAGAAGTATAAAAGACCAACATTGGTGCCATAAACCATCATAGTTCAATACTGCAAAGTCTGCTCGATTTTGAAGGCCGCGATTATAAATTTAAGCTCAAAATTACGCACTACAATGTCAATGCAACGCGTCAAACATTCATAGTTACATGCATCTTTGAGGAGTAGCCTGATATAGACGAAGCATCCAAAGAAAAAACAGGCGATTAAACTCACCAGACAACAAGGGAGCAAAAACTTCTATAATTCTTCATAGTAATTCAATCGATGATGCCGGTGACACAAATGGAAACAAAGCAAGTGATGATAGTGACACCGATGGCAACAACCACAAAGAAAAGTGTTTACGAACGATATTGTGAAGGTGGTTTCATGTGACGACGATCTTACGGTTGTCATATACGGTGGATAAGTTTTCATGTTATGACGAATTCATTAAGATGTTCATAGCACAATTCTTTTCGGTGTTGTTCATATAAAGTATCTTGACTTATTAATTTTATCTAAGTTTTTATTTGTGTTTATTTGTACAATTACAGATATAAACTAATATTTATGATAAATTAATTTGATTTCCTACGAATACTTTATGTTCTTACCAGTTTTGAGTTGTCTACTTCAATACTTAATCATTTAAAAATTACCAAATCGAATTATATATATAAAACTCTTTAGAAAAACAAGCCCCACGCGTAGCGTGGGTGTAAAATCTAGTCTATATTATATAAAAGTTGATGCTATAGCGATCTAAGGGCGTCCCCGTAGGATTTTAGAAACGCGATTCGATTAGTCCACGTAAGCAATTTGGATTAAGTTAATTTTCTTTCATTTGTTGATAAGAACTTTTCCTTTTTTTAAAGTTAGATTTTTTTTTTAATTTCTTACAAAATTTTCCATTACAATAACCTATGTATTTTGGTATTAGGAATTAAAATTTTTTACTTTTTTAGCTCTCTATATATAGAAAGAGAAAATTATTAGGTATCATGAAGCAAACAATACAAATACAAGAATCAATACAAAACAAAGATGAAACTTTAAAAATACGATATATAATTTCTTAAAAAAGTATAAAACCCACGCTCATGGTATTAAATCTAATGATTTCTTTGATTAGGCATCATGGTACGTTTCTTCAAACCATTGATTTCTTCTTTTTCTCCGTCTAACTTTTTTTGTTCAATTTGATCGGAGTTTTAGGCGACTTGGTTGGTTTCTCTTTGTTACATGTCTTTCGATCATGAATTTTGCAATTGGACTCAAAAACTCACAGAATCGAATTTGTGGTCTCTGAGGTAAGGTCTCGACCTGCACATTAGTATATGCATCTACAAGCTTCAATTCGTAGTTTCTGATTATTTATTTTTTTGTAATTCATATTTCTTATAATATTATTTCTTTGTAATTGCGTTTTTACTATTGTTTCTCTAATTCGAGATGCTTATCATCCGGATTTTGTGATTCCATTCGAGACTATAATTGTGTTTTCTTCATAGTGTTATATTATTTTGCAGTGTTTTGATTGTTCGGTACAATTATAATATTTTTTTTATTCGTCTTTGTAATAACTAATAAGCAAACTGTCTTTATTGGGGTCTTGGATCGGGAAAGTTTTTTAGTGAAGGAATTGGAGATAAGCAGAGGTATGCTAAGGTTAAAACCACAATCCGATCAAACCAAAAAAAAAAACCACAATCCGATGTTTTTTTAATATTCTTTCTTTTAACTTTTATGTTTATTTTTTATTTATTGATATCTTGGTTTGTTTGTATTAGATTTCATTATTTGTTGTACGATCATGTTTGTGTTGATTCTTTTATATATTCGTTTTGTGTTTGCGTATTAACGTATTATATTGTTTAAATTATACTACTCCTCATAACGTAGGTGTGAAGCAAGTTGACGTCTCTCTTTGGTCTAATCCGGTATTGTTTATTTATATTTTAGTTAAATATTTAATTACTGTAATTATTATAATGTTTTTTTATTCCTATAGTTGTTTATCTTTGTTTTGGTTTTATTTGTATTATTTTTTTATAATAGATTAATTGTACATTTTAAAAATTAATGAATGATTCTTTCAGTTGCAGATGGATTGTTGTCATTATTGTCATCGCATGGATCCGGGACTTTATTTTGATAAGGTATCATTGATGTTTCTGTTATTGATAATTAAAATTTTTGGTTTTATCTTTTATCGTTTGTATACTTTTTTAATGTTGTGAATTGTAAAATTATTTCGACAATATATTTGTATGTGATCTCATGTTACTAATTTGTATGTGATTTCAGGTTACTTAGAGTATCTCCATCAAAGAGTTAAAGATGGATCTTAGACCAAAATATTGGTGATGTGGAAAAAAAAAAATCAGAAATGGGTTTTTTAAGTTGGATTCGGATCAAATTTGGGACTTTAAAGATCTCTGATCACACTGGACAGGTGTCATATACAGGTGACTTCTGATGTTTATTTTGGCAAAAGACCAATTAAAAAATACAGAAAAATGAAAAACAGGTCAAACTCACTCTCTTCTCTCTCTCTCTCGTGTTCATCGATGGCGTTGAACAACAAAAGGGTTACGATTTCAAAGGTTTGCTTTTGATTTTTCTTCTGTTGAATCTTTTCGTTTTGCTAGAAATTAGGGTTTCGTAATTGTTTAGGGCTGCAGAATTTTGTTATTTGATGGGTCAATTTAAGATTGTTGGAATTAGGTTTCAGATCTTGAAAGGAATGAACTTTATGGTTAGAATTAAGATCTGATTGATTTAGCTGAAGAACGAACCCTAAATCTGTTATGGGTTCTCGATTTTGTGGGTTAATCCAATAAAGGTTAGATTTTTGCCAATGGTACATGCTTCCCAAAAAAATAAAACTCAAGCTAACCTCATCTTGAAACCATTTGGGTTAGGATTGAACCTTTTCTTTGAATCATTTAGGTTGCATATTGTGTTCCTTTCTATCTCATACTTTTGTGAAACATTTGGTTCTTATAAAGGTGCTTCAAGAGCCTCCTTGAGGTTTCTCTGTGTTCTTTCTATTAAATTTAGCTTCGAACTTCTCCGTAAACCAAACTTTTATGCTTTAGCTCTTGTGATTCATCGTTAATTTACTCGATGAGGAACCGTTACATGTTTTAGGTTTAATCATGTTTGTTAATTTTAGGAATTAGTCTTGAACAAGCCAAAAATTGATCGTTTTTTGTTGTCTCCCAAACGCAGGATCTCGAAAACTAACTTGAGATATGAGTACAGCGATGAGGCCTTCTTCTTCGGCGACGACTTATGTCATATTAGAAAACCCGGTTTCTCAATCACAACTGACAGAGAGATTAGTGCTTCAGTTGAACAGGAAGAAGAAGAAAGTTTCGTGGAAAGACGGGACTGTGGATAACGAGTTCATGCAGAAGAAGAGTTCAAAGAAATGTTGCATCTTTCACAAACAGAAACCGTTTGACGAGGATGATAGCGAATGTGGGGGTCGAAACCAACACAATTAGAATTTGTAAGAGTTCGTGAGGGAATTCGGAGATTTCTATGGTAAGCTAGGGTTCAAGAAAGATGTCAAAAGATTGTTTATTGCTTTGAAAACGTATGATTACAAGATTGGGTGTCAGATCCTCCATCCCCTTCGGGTTTGTACAAAAGATCTATTTATACTATGTCTAAGGCGGCTCAGCCTCCTAAGTCTTCACGGAGTCGGTTTGCATCAATGCGGGCTTCGTGTCTAAATCGGGCCGCCTTGGTGTTGTTGGACCGAAGGCGGTGTTGGACCAAGGACTGGATCAACAACTGGGAGGAGGCCGTGTTTGCTCATGGGCCGAAGCCGTGATCGCCTATGGGCCGAAGCCGTGCTCACCCATGAGACCGAAGCCATGGTCGGCCTCAAGACCGAAGCCATGGTCGGCCTCACGACCGAAGCCACGGTCGGCCTCACGGCCGAAGCCACGGTCGGCCTCACGTCCGAAGCCACGGTCGGCCTCACGTCCGAAGCCACGGTCGGTCTCATGGCCGAAGCCACGGTCGGTCCCCAGGCAAGGTCATGGTCGGTCGAGGCCGTGGTTCGTTGGGCCGAACACACCTCCATTCGTCTAGTCTAGGATGGTCCTCCCTTCGATCCAGACAACTCCTAAGACTTCTGGCTTTGCTTCGTGTGAGGACTTAGGCGCCGTTATGCCTTTCTTTTCAAGAACCCGGAGGGCCATTTCTTCAGTCAATTTGTATTTGAACGTTAATGTTGAGCGGGTGAAAACCGACCCCAACAGTTAGCCCCCCAGCTCGGTAGTATCAGAGGTGATAGTGCCGAGTTTAAAAGATGTGTTCGATATCGGCGTTACCGTTCAAAGTCAAGGTGTTGGCCTATCCTTTCTCAAAGTAGTAGAAAATGACTTCATACAGGAGGTTTTAAGACTCCGTAAACGTTCTGAAGATTTTAAGACTTCATGCTTCCTTTGCTGAAGCTGCAATATTTTCTGCAGAAAAGTTTTTGCTCATGAATGAGGCTTTGTTTGCTCATAAATGAGGCTTTGTTTGCTCATGAATGAGGCTTTGTTAAGGCTGTGAAAACGCAAATGCGCTCACGCTCTTTATCTGCCAACGTTGCCGTTGGGCTTTGTAAAATGGTGCTGCTCTTCTAGACACGTCTGTCCGAGAGCAAGTTCACCTTGAGTTCGACCAGCGCTTGTCCTGGGTTTCAGAGTGACACGTTCAAGTATAATCTGAACGGGGGTCACTAGCAGCTGCGTTACCAACGACGTTGTTGGGTTTCTGAGTGATCAGAGGGTCATCCGGAGACGATTCTGAACACTGGAATTTATATAGCGCGCTGTATCCGTTGTGGATGTCATTGTGTTCGTATCTCTACACTATTGCTGTGGCCAGCAGCAATAGATGTAGAACGACTCTACTCGAATAAAGCTTTGATCGGTCCGTAGAGGACAAGCTGTTCTCATGGTGAGTGCTGTGGCGAGTGTTTGTTGTGTGACGATGAGGTCGTCACTGGGGTTGGTGTCGTGTGAGCTCATCTGGAAGGAGGCTGAAGTGAAATGTAATTTCCCCCCTTTTGATGGAGGGGAGCAACTGAACCTATCCGAAGACAGGCTGCCTACGTACCCTTTGCAGGGATCAAGTCGCCTCGTAGTTCATTGCAGGAGCTTCTAAGAGGGTGGTGGTGTCACAGCGGACTGGATGAGCTCGTCCGCGTGCTTGGTTTTCCCGCCCCTCTTAGCGCGGACTTCTTCTTCGCTTCGAGCGAAGTCTGTAGCGCGGTGGAGAGCGTCTTGGATAGTAGCAGGTGGGTTGACAGTCAACTCCTGCCAGAATGGAGAGGGGCATCGAAGCGCTCCTCTCAAGGCCTCCAGTGCGGACGTGTTGGTAACACCGTCCACTTTTGACAGCGTATGCTTGAATCTTGTCACGAAAGACCGCAGGCTTTCGTTCTCTCCTTGCTTGTTTGTCCACAGCTCCGCATCATAGATCTTTCTTTCAGCGAAGATGTTGTAGTGCTGCACAAACATCTCTGAGAGTTGATGGAAGGTGTGGATTGATTTCTTCTCCAGCTTGTAGAACCACTGGAGGGCAGGCCCTTTGAGGCTCTCTACGAACAGCTTGCAGTAGCCAATGTCCTTCTCGGCTTCTGTGAAGTTTGCCCTTCCTAAGGCGACTTCGAATTCCATCAGGTGGATAGCAGGGTCGGTGGTCCCCTTATAGACCGGGAGCTTGACCTTTCCGGGGTCGGAGATTTGAGTCCTCGCAACCCTCTCAGCGAAGGGTGTGTTCCGTGCCCTCTCGAGCACAGAGGCGATCCCAGGAGCCTTCGCCGTGCTCCTGTACATTTGTTGTTGGGTAGCCTTTAGGTCAGAGGCGACCTGATCTAACTGGGCTTTCAGCGCAGCGATCTCTCCGTCTCGGGAGCCTTGCGGAGCCCTGCGCTCTTGTTCCCTCATGTAAAGCTCTGCTACGGTTGGAGCTCCTTCTCCATAAGCCATAGCGTTGCCAGGAGTTGTGTCGGTTCGGGCTCGCCTCCGAGGGGGGTGACCTTCGTCCGACTCTTCCATCACGCACTCAGGAGTTGGATCGAAATCCCGACGAGGTGGTGGTGGAGGCAAGTCCTCCGGATCCGTTCTATCGGCCCGAGGCGGCAGCTCCTCGCATCGATCCCTTCAATTGACTCGGGGTGTGGCAAAGCTGAGGCGTGTTGGACGAACACGGGACCTCTTGCGCATCTGTCTCTTGAGCGCTTGCAGCTCGCTCGCCGTATCTCCAGTTTTCTTCATCAGAGTCTCGAGCATCTGCTTGATTTGTGTGAGATCTGCTGCATTGTTAGCAGCGCGAGGCGCAGTGTTTTCCATGGAGTTGCTTCTGTCTTCGTCGTACTGGTGAGACGAAGATCCTTCGTTGCTCATGGTATTGCTTGACATCTTGGTGGCGTGATGAAGAAACCCTAACTCTTTAGCGTCAGAAATTCTCTGTGTCCCCTTAGTCGGCGCCAAATTGTGGGGGTCGAAACCAACACAATTAGAATTTGTAAGAGTTCGTGAGGGAATTCGGAGATTTCTATGGTAAGCTAGGGTTCAAGAAAGATGTCAAAAGATTGTTTATTGCTTTGAAAACGTATGATTACAAGATTGGGTGTCAGATCCTCCATCCCCTTCGGGTTTGTACAAAAGATCTATTTATACTATGTCTAAGGCGGCTCAGCCTCCTAAGTCTTCACGGAGTCGGTTTGCATCAATGCGGGCTTCGTGTCTAAATCGGGCCGCCTTGGTGTTGTTGGACCGAAGGCGGTGTTGGACCAAGGACTGGATCAGCAACTGGGAGGAGGCCGTGTTTGCTCATGGGCCGAAGCCGTGATCGCCTATGGGCCGAAGCCGTGCTCACCCATGAGACCGAAGCCATGGTCGGCCTCAAGACCGAAGCCATGGTCGGCCTCACGACCGAAGCCACGGTCGGCCTCACGGCCGAAGCCACGGTCGGCCTCACGTCCGAAGCCACGGTCGGCCTCACGTCCGAAGCCACGGTCGGTCTCATGGCCGAAGCCACGGTCGGCCTCATGGACGAAGCCACGGTCGGTCCCCAGGCAAGGTCATGGTCGGTCGAGGCCGTGGTTCGTTGGGCCGAACACACCTCCATTCGTCTAGTCTAGGATGATCCTCCCTTCGATCCAGACAACTCCTAAGACTTCTGGCTTTGCTTCGCGTGAGGACTTAGGCGCCGTTATGCCTTTCTTTTCAAGAACCCGGAGGGCCATTTCTTCAGTCAATTTGTATTTGAACGTTAATGTTGAGCGGGTGAAAACCGACCCCAACAGCGAATACGAAGATAACGATAACCATCATCATCATGACCATGGTTTGGTTTGGTTTCTGCAGCAAATTGGTGGTGGGCATTTCAGTCGTGTATTTAAGGTCTTGCATAGAATTGACGGTTGTTTATATGCTGTGAAACACAGCACAAGGAAGTTGTATCTAGAATCAGAGAGGTAGATATCTCCAGCAGTTTTCTTACTTAATCTTGTTTGGATCATTCTATTTAAGCAAATCCTGACCGTGTCATTGCAGGCGTAAAGCTATGATGGAAGTTCAAGCTCTTGCTGCTCTATTTTGTATTTTGTATTTTCTAAAATGTAAATTATATTTTAAAATATAATTTTATTTTCTAAGATCTCTTAATTTTAAGATCCACCAATGGAAGCAGCAAATTTAAATTCATCTATTAAAAGTCTTAAATTTTCATCATCAACCATTTATATTAAATATATTCTTAAGACTCAAAAACTAAGATCTATGGATGTAGAAGCTCTTATAGGTTAGAAAGCCATGGTTGGAAAAAGGTCACTAGATGGGATGAGGTTAGTTTTCTTTTCTTTTTTCTTGTGAACTATCGAACTTCCATTCTTCTCTCTTATTTTATGAGGATGAACAATGTGTAACGCAACATTTTTTTGTGGACGGCCATATGATTAATTTCCGTATACATATATATAATTTAATAAAGCAATAGTGGATTACATAAATATGTAATCAATTACCTTTTCAAACATTTAGTAACATGACAGAACAATCACTAAGGGCTCTATTCTCTATGTCTCCTAGGGCGTCCACATAGGATTAAAAACGCGATTCTATTGGTCCACGTAAGCAATTATAATTAAGCTAATTTTTTTTTGTTGTTGATAAATTTTTTTCCTTTTTTTTTAAAAGTTAGTCTTCTTTTATTTTTCACAAACTTTTCCATGTATTTTGGTATTGGAAATTGTAAAGTTTAACATTTTTCCGGTGCTTATATATAAAGTGAGAAAATTATTAACCATTACGAAACAAAAACCATCAAACAAACTTTCTTTGTGATTTAGATATCAGAGAATTCACCCCTTCGATTCCTTTTCAAGTTTGTGTGTATTTTTTATTCTTCAAAACTTTTAATAAGCTCTTTCATATGTTGATTTGTAATTTAATCGTTTATAATATTAGTGATGATTGCAAATTGTTTTTGTTATTGTTTTGTCTTTGTTTTTCGTTTTTTTTTTCCACATTCATCATGGTATCAGGTATGTTGTTTTTTCATATCTGTTGTTATAGTTTATTAAATATATGTAGATTTACGTGCTGATTTTAAATTTTCCTGTGTAGATCCTTTCATCTCTATTGAAGCGGTCGGATTTTTTTCAAATCGAAAAGGTAACGTACGAGTAAGAGGTAACTTTTATGTTTTCTTCTTCTTTTGGAGTTTTGTTTATTAGTATATATTGACTTTGTATTGATCGTTTGATGAAATATTTGTTATAGTTGATCATTAGCTTCCTCTTTTTGATTTTTATCACTATTAACAGTAATAAAAACAACCAAACGAAGAGGAAGTGTCAATGGAGGAAAAGATTGAAAAGCTTCTCAAAACTCCACAATCCAAGGGCCAACAAGCTTATGACTCGGAAAAAGAGAAGATCGTTTCCACTACCTTGGCGGTCACGAAGTCAAAGAAGAAGAAGAAAGACCGTTTGGTGAAGAATAAAGAGGTTGAGTTGTATGCTGATATAGGTTTAACAAAAAGACGGTCTCTTGAAGAAAGCTCAAGCGACGTAAACGAGAAACGTCTCTAAACGGAAGATAAGAAACCTATGTTTCAAAGAATTTGGTTTGAAATCGTTTTACTTGATTCAATAAAAAAGTTTGAGATGGATCCTTTAAAAGAGAAGGTTGCGTTTCATGACTTTGGTGAAGAATAAAGAGGTTGAGTTGTATGCTGATGTAGCTTTGACAAAAAGATATCTCTTGAAGAAAGCTCAAGCGACGTGAACGGGAAACGTCTCAAGACGGAAGATAAGAAACCTATGTTTCAAAGAATTTGGTCTGAAATCGTCTTACTTGATTCAATAATAAAGTTTGAGATGGATCCTTTAAAAGAGAAGGTTGCGTTTCATGACTTTGTCAAATCATTGATTCAGTTTGAGGTGAGCATCTCTCTAAAAACACAATTCTATTGATCCACATCAGCAATTAGAATTAAGTTAATTTTCTTTTGTTCTTAATAAGAATGTATCCTTTTTTTAAAGTTAGTTTTCTTTTATTTTTTTCCAAACTTTTCATTGAAGATAACCTATGTATTTTGGTGTTAAGAATTGGAAAGTTCCACTTTTTTTGCTGCATATATATAAAAAAGAAAATTATTAGGCATCATGAAGCAAAGAACCAAACAAACTTTTCTTCTAAGAATTTTCTAGAGCATACCAATTGCTAAAGAAGAAATTAATCCATGTCTCTTTGTAAAATTAATACAATTCTATTGGTTCATGTCAATATCTATATTAATCGAATAAATTAGGAAACATTCTTAATTATTTTTGATATATTGGAATTTCATTATGGTTATTTTCACTATAATTATGTTATACAATATTTTTTATATCGAATAATTAGGTAAATATTTTTATATAGAATGGTTATAATTATAATTATAATTGTAATTTAGTAAATTTACAAATTACAATTAAACCTTTTGATGGGTTTATATAATTTACAATTAAACCTTTTACTTCAAAAGTCAAATTTTTATTAGGTAAGAGAGAACAAATATATATCTACATGTTCATGCAATATGTTTTAGGGAACATGGCTTTAGTGAAGCAAAACACAGACTTAGTCCTACAATTTGAAAGATATGATATATAGAGAAAAAAATACCTTGAAGTGAATTAGGACAAGTGATGGAGAAGTTATGGGACAATTAGTGGTTCGAAGATGAAGACGAAAACATATGAAATTTGAACACAATTTGAGAAAGATATTGCGCTAATGAATGCAATTTGTTATGTAGTTTCCTAATGTAATGATCAAATAAATAGGAACAAACACCTATTTCCTAAACAACTTACCGTAATGAGTTAGTATCCCTATATGTCAACTTATAATTACTTCAAAACAATAATTTTCTAACAATTTTAGAATCTAAATCTACAATTTTCATATTAAATCCAACAATATATCAAACAACAAATTTTTTTTTTATAAAAAATTATATATAATTTTGTAGTCAATTGTCAAAATAAATAGTTTCAAATCTTAATAAACACATACCCACGCGTAGAGTGGGTGTAAAATCTAGTCTATACTATATAAAAGTTGATGTTATAGCGCTCCTAGGCCGTCCATGTGGGATTTTAATAACGAGATTCGATTGGTCCACGTAATTATTTAGCTTTTTCACAATTACTATTTAATTATTTTTTATTTTTTTAAAGCCGATAATAACAATTAATGGAATATATTCTTTTTAATATTTCCTCTTTTTTTTTAAATGGATGCTTTCTGTTTTAAGATTAACCAAAAAAAATAAAATTAACAATTAGCAACCAAAAAGAAGAGGTTCATTCTTCATTACGTGCTACTGGTTTTTTAATTTTTTAATCCTATGGCGTCCACATAAGATTTTAGAAACGCGATTCGATTGGTCCACATAAGCGATTAGGATTAAGGTAATTTCCTTTTGTTGTTGATAATAATTTTTCCCCTTTTCCTAAAAGTTAGTATTCTTTAATTTTTTCACAATTTTTTCTATTAAAGATAACCTATGTATTTTTGTACTAGGAATTGGAAAGTTTCACTTTTTCCGTTGCCTATATACAAAGAGAAAAAATTGTTTAAAATTAATATATTTGGATAAAAGTAAATTTCTAATTTTTAAAAGTAAAATTCGCTTGGATAATTATGATAGTTAGCCCTAACAATTCAACTATAAATATAGGGGTCTCGACCTCCACATGTATAATCCATAAGCTTAAATTCGTAGTTCTGATTATTTATTTCTTTCTCATTCATATTTTTTATAATATGATTTCTTTGTATTTTCGTTTTTTTACTACTGTTTCCCTGAATGCTTATGATCCGCTTATGATTTTGTGATTCCTTTCAAGGTTCTAATTGTGTTTTCTTCATAGTGTTGTATTATTTTGCAGTGTTTTGATTGTTTAGTACAATTTTAACCTTTTTTAATTGGTTTTTGTAATAGAAGTACTGTCTATATTGGGGTCTGCGATCGGGAAAGTTTTTTAATGAAGGAATTGGAGATAAGCAGAGGTATGCTAAGGTAAAAACCACAATCCGATGTTTTTTTTTTAATATTCTTTCTTTTAATTATTATGTTAGTTTGTTTATTATTTACATATTGATATCTTGGTTTGTTTGTTTGTAGTATTAGATTTCATTATCTGTTGTACAATCATGTTTGTGTTGATTCTTTTATATATTGTTTTTATGTTTGCGTATTAACGTAATATTGTTTAAATTGTATTACCCCTCATAACGTAGGTGTGAAGCGAGTTGACGTCTCTCTTTGGTCTAATCCGGTGTAGAAAAGTACAAGACATATGATTGTTAGTTACGGTACTATGTTATTCAAGTAGTCGTAGTAGTGATGGTGTGGTGGTGGTGATGGACAGAGCCGTGGCTACATCTATTCCAAAGAAGCATTGGCCTGTGGCCCACAAATTTTATAAAAACCACATGCCCATAATTTTGTTTGATTTCACCACTAAGAATATTTACCTTATTTTAAAATTGACGTAAAACATTTTATTTGTTCAAATTACTTAAATGAGGGTTTTCAAATATAGCAACTATGCAACAAAATAATAATAATAAAGAAATAACAACTAATTAGTCCAAACAAAATATTTTTAGTGTAATACACTCATCTACTCAGCCGGTTGAATACAATCAATTAAAGAATACAATTAATTGGTAAAAAATATTTTATTATAATTTTGTTTATCTAACATTAGTTTTAACTCTTTCATTTGATTAAGAATAAGCCAAACTTGTTTGGAAATTTAATAAACAAAAGTTAAAGTTGATAAAGTATGTCATAAGAAAAATAGAATGACTTGTCTATCGAAAAAGAATTGGTTAATAATATTATTTTTTAAATTTTGGTTAGTGATTTTGTTGCCAAAAAAATGAAGAAAACTATTATTTTAGATTTCTAATATGTTTTTACTTTAGTTTTTCTTTTTAATCAAGATTATTAGTATTATTGATTGGGACAAAATTAATTAATAATTACTCTCGCTTGTGGCCTTTATACCTCTAGCCACGGCTCTAGTGATGGAATGGTGGTATGGCATGGTGGTGGTGGACTGGTGGTGATGACGTAGTAGTGGTGGTGGTGATGGTAGTGATAACGGTGGTGGTTGTGGTGTTGATGCGATGGCATAGTGATTGCCGCGATGTGACGACAGACGGCTACAGTGACTTGCGGTGGTGATGGGGAAGGTGACGCAGTAGTAGTGGTGGTTGTGGTGTTGATGTAACGTTATGGTGATGGTGGTGGTAGCGACGGTGACAGTGACTTTGGGGGTAGTGGTGATGGACTTTATTTTGATAAGGTATTATTATTGTTTCTGTTATTAATAATTTATATTTTTGGTTTTATCTGGTATCGTTTGTATATTTTTTTAGTGTTCTGAGTTGTATTATTTCGACAAATAGATAGTGTATGTGATCTTTTTTTTTTTTTGGGTCACGAATGTGTATGTGATCTCATGTTACTAATTTGTATGTGATTTCAGCTTACTTGGAAAGCTGGTCCATGGTTAGGAAAAGGTACAAGCTGGAGGTTATTTTCTTTTTTTCTTTTAAGTGAACAATCGAACTTTCAATCAAGACATAATTTATTATTGTTTCAATATTCTATTGGTCCACGTAAAAATATGTTTTAAGAATGTTATATTTTCATTTATGTATCTCAATCTTTAGCTCATTTAAATAGTAAACTAATTGATAAGTATATACCCACGCGTAGCGTGGGTGTAAAATCTAGTTGTATTATAAAACTTGATGCGTCAAACGTAACAATTAACACGATCGTGACACGTGTCAATCAGTCGATATAGATTTTGACATGTGTAAATTATTTTTCCAATTAGATAACATCTAACAAATTTGATTATATTTTTAAAATTAAAGTAACTAATTGATAAACATGAATGAATACATGAGCAATATCTCAATCTTATTTTATTATAAAAAAATATTTGTATTTATGTATTCTAAAAATAAATAAATCCTACTTTGATATGTAATTGTCATATCCGATGCTATGAATCGTTAGTAATATCCTAAACTTATTATATATAAAATATATATATATATATATATATATATATATATATATCTTCATATATTTCAAGAATAAATAAATCATACTTCAATTTGTAATTGTCATATCCGATTCTTCACAACTTTATTTGAAACATAAGATATGCATTCACTTTCAAAACTGTAACAATTTTGCCAAACTAAAAGATATGCATGTGGATTTATACGGTATTCTCACAACTTTTAAATTATGATTTTATCGTATTACATTTGCCTAACTATAGTTTTTTTTTCCTTAGATGCAATCATATATATTAAAGATATGAAAAAAATTCATGTTCGTACGTACAATACATCGACTACATCAACTTTGACTTTACTGTTAGAAAGGTATGTTCTCATCTGCACAAATATACATATACGATTCTAATTGACATATTGTTTGTGACATGAAGGTTTGTTCTTTTTCCTTACAGCTTTTTCGTTTTTTCTCCCATTACCATATGCATTAGCTAATTAGATTTACAGTTCATGTAAATTCCACTGTTACATGTAATAGTTACATACATATATTATTGTTTTATGATTTTGAATCTATTAGTATTGTTTTCTTTCAGTAAGTAGTGGAATCGAAATACCAGTAACGATATGGACCGAACAAGCAAAACAATTTGAAGAAAATATTGTGGCATTAAAAGCGATAACATTGTCTTGATTATGATAAGTGTTTTGATTAAGATGTATGAATGTGCAATTAGTTTATCAACATTTTCTTCAATTAAATTTTATTTAAATTAAGATTTTGATTTAGTTATTACGTTTCGAAAAAGATATGTAAATAGTATTTTTCTCCCTTTACAATTTGCTAGATATTTTTGGACAAATATAGTTTATTAATTTAATAAATCTATCAAACTAATTTTGTATTGTATTCAATTAATTATGATAGACCATCGTCCAACGACTAACAGCCGCCAGTCTAAAATTAAGCATTCAATTAATGATATTTGAAAAATTTTCTCATAATCTAAACTTCATGTACTACAACTATTTTTTAATTAATTGATTAATTCTTACATGAAGTTTTATTCAAACCAAACCCGTGAAACGCACGGATACTTCATCTAGTATCGTATAAACTTATCTTTATTAATCAACATAAATTACATTTGTTAGAATTGGAATTATATGCCTTCTAATCTAATGTAGAGCTCACTAACTGATTTGTTAAAAAAAAAAAAAAAAACATTTGACAGAGTGAAGAAAATGAATTTTTAAAAGATTTTTACTAAAAAGTTATAAAAAAACATTAAAAAAAAACAGTATAGTAAGAGGAAACTCTTCCTTCTTCCTCGATCGGTAATCTTCCTCAAGATATTTTCTCCTCTCCTCAGCTTCAAAAATTAGGGTTTCAATCTCTCTTCCTCGTTATCACCAAACCTCCACCGTCGTCTTTCTCTTCTCTCCCGGCGTTCCTCTGCTACTTCCCTCCGGTAAACTTACCTTCCTCTTTCACTCTTGCCGTTTTCTCTCTTTCTCTCCGCCGATCTTCTCATTTCCAGTCCTGAGAAAGTTTCTAAGCTCATTTCCTTGTAATCGAAGCTCCTTAGAACTCTATTAAGTTGAGTATTCGAAGTAATTAAGGCTTCGCTTAACCTTATAGCTGAATCGAGTGATTCGAACAGTGTCTGCGATTCTAATGTTAACCAAATGAAATCCTCAAGAGCAGTTCATTTACAGCTTCGAGTTTATTTTGATTAGCTCTGCATATTTTTTTTGCCTGTAGCCATTAGATGTTGAGATGTTGGATGCTTCTTTTTGAACCAGATGATTATCAATGACTTTCCCATCTGGTATGAAATTTATTGTAGCTAGTGATTTGAATATGATGATCTGGAAATAATTGAGGAGCAAATTGTAGAAGAGTTTAGGATTATGTGTTTGTAAGATTGGAATTTGTGATTTTCTTGATATAGAATGATGCAATCTTCCTAATTATATGACGTAAATTCTCTCTTCTGTAGTTTCCTTTTACAGTTTTGATATATTGTATAAGATGCTATTTGACCACACACAGATTTCTTAAATTTTTATACTTTTAAGCTCTTCTGGTGAATGTAATGCACTGTGTCATTCACTCTGAGTGTTGTTGTTGAATGTTTCTCATGAAAATTGGCTATTTTTCCTCTGCTGGATCATATTGTGGGATTTATAGCCATTGCATTATTCATTATATTAGGTTGGGCCTAATGTGGTCTTTTTGACTATGTTTAGTGAATGACTATGCGCAGGATTAAAAGATGGATCGGTCATATATTTTGATTTTCTATTAGCTTGCTCAATCTTTATAGAAGTTGTACTGCAAACATATAAGACTTAAGATGGATGATGGTGGGCATCGTGAGAATGGTCGGCATAAAGCAGCTCAGGGCCAGGTACCTTTGATCGCTTGTTTCCTTTGCATACACGTCTTATCAGTTTAACAATGTTTATCATGCTGCTAGATACCTCAGCGTTTTTGATGGGAATGTTAATATTTTGGTCGTGATATGAAACAGTGGTTGATGCAGCATCAGCCATCGATGAAACAAGTGATGTCAATAATAGCAGAGCGTGATGCAGCGATTCAGGAGAGAAATCTGGCGATATCAGAGAAAAAAACAGCAGTAGCTGAACGGGACATGGCATTTCTTCAGCGAGACACGGCCATCGCTGAGCGCAACAATGCGATAATGGAGAGAGACAATGCTCTTACAGCTCTTCAATACCGTGAGAACTCTATGGCTAACGCTGCTGCTGCTGCCAATATGTTGGCATGTCCACCAGGATGTCAAATATCACGTGGTGTAAAGAACATTCACCATCCGCACATGCATCATCATCACCAACATCACCTCCCTCAGTTGAGTGAAAATGCATATGAAACCAGAGAAATGGACCCTAATGACGGTCTCCCAACATCAACACCTACAGGATCCGCCTTGGAAGCTGCCAAACCAAAACGCGGTAAAAGAGTTAAAGAACCAAAGGCAAATACACAAACCGCTGCTAATAAGAGAGGGCCGAAAAATCCAAGGAGAGTCAAGAAAGAGAGCGAAGACGACTTAACCAAGATAATGTTTGTGAAGACGACACATGACTACACGGACGAAGAAACAGGTAAGCACGTCTTAATAGGATCGAAATCGGATTGGAAAAATCAAGAAATGGTTGGGCTTAACCAAGTTGTTTATGACGAGACAACAATGCCACCACCGGTATGTTCATGTACAGGAGTTCTAAGACAGTGCTACAAATGGGGAAACGGAGGTTGGCAGTCATCGTGTTGCACAACCACGCTATCAATGTATCCTTTACCGGCACTGCCCAATAAGAGACATGCTCGAGTTGGTGGACGAAAAATGAGCGGAAGCGCGTTCAACAAGCTTCTAAGCCGGCTTGCTGCAGAAGGGCAGCACGATCTCTCAAACCCGGTCGATCTCAAAGACCACTGGGCAAAACACGGTACAAATCGCTACATCACGATAAAATGATATGTGCATTTAGGTGTGAGTTGTTCTTTATGATATTATCTGACTTCAAGTCATATGTACTAAACTTCAAATAAACTCAAGAGGAAAGTAATTGTATGTTATGTTATGTTGTATTATATATAAATTGAGAAAACCTTAGCATCAAATTTCATGGAATAATTCTCATCAAATTTCATGGAATAATTCTTACTTAGTGGTATACATTTCGATGTTCTTTGATAATCGCGTTGTTTTGGTACTGATTTGAGTGTGGGGAAGACGGTCCCTGCCTGCATACCGGCTCATGCATCTTCCAGGAGGCTCCTTTGCAATTCAAAATGAAGTGTAAACCGGGGAAATTCGAAAATTTCGGTAAGTAGAGAGAGCTTGCTTTCCAATTAGATATGTCAGTTCACTAACACCAACAATACTCTATAAACTTAAAGCACATCGCAAACAATACCAAGTACAAATAGGTCCACAGTTTTGATCGATTTAGCTCGACTGTTGTAATAATGTCGTCTTTTGTTGCTCAGTTCCAGCTTCTTTATTTGTCATTAATAATTTATTAGCATTATTTCCCTTACTTTTCTCCTCTTTCCTGCGTAACATCTCTTCATGTTTCTTCTTTCCCTCTAATTTTCTCTCCAATTTTCTCTTTCTGAGTTCCTCTGTCTTGCGTCTATTTTCTTCCTTCTGCGTCAATTTTCTCTTTCTGAGCTCCTCTGCCTTGCGTCTATTTTCTTCCTTCTGCGTCAATTTTCTCTCTCTGAGCTCTTCTTCCTTGCGTCTATTTTCTTCCTTCTGCGTCAGCCTCGCCTCTAACTCTCTCTCTCTTTTCTCAGCTTCTTTGCGTTTTTTGGCTTCCAACTTCTTCTTCCTCCTCACCTCTATAACTCTCCTTCTTTTCCGCTCTGTTTCGCTTATTTCCTCTCCCAACAGTAATATCTCTTCCCACTTCTCTAATTTTCTTCCGAGCTCCTCTGCCTTGAGTTCCACCTTCTTCTGCCTCTCCTGTAACCATCTCTCTCTTTTCCCCGCTTCTTCGCGTTTTTTGTCTCCACACTTCTCCTTCCTCCTCACCTCTAAATCTCTCCTTCTATTCCGCTCTGTTTTGCTTATTTCATCTCCCTTCTTCGTCTTCCACTCATTGATTTTCCTTCCATGGCTTTTGTTTTCCATCTTCAAAGGGGTTTCAATCTGTAAGCTTATCTGATTCCCTATGAATGTTGGGACTTTTTTCGACACTTCCTGATTCTGGAAAACAGTATTTGGACACAATGCTGCTTCTGAGTTGATATGCGTATTATCAGGTTGGGAGTTCATTGTTTGTAGCACAAGACTGTGTGCTGCATTTCCAAGCCTAAGCCCAGAGATGCATCCTTCTGGGTTATTCCTGCAAACAATGAGAAAAGGAATTGAGACGTTGAAACCATCTGTATATAATTGACCTTCCAAAACTTTGCAAATTATAACGATTTATATAAAAAATCTTCACCTCTTGACTTTTATGATCTTTTGAGGAGCTCTTCTTCTCTCACCATCTTCATGCCATAGATCAGCTCCACCTTTCAAATCCACTAGCTGTATAGTCTGTGAAGCCAATAGATGAAGAACAATGTTTAACCACTAACCAGAAATTATGATCCTGGTTCCAGTACAACTAACCAAAGTAGCTTTCTATATTGTTGACCATAACTTCAACCCAAAATCGGAAGCCAATTAGAGGAAATAGTAAACTCAACTATACCTGTTTAGGGAGCACCACTCCTGGAGCTAGACGAGCAATGTCACTGCCTCTAACATCATCTGGAAGTTTGTATATGGCGCAACTGAAAACAAATAATGTTAAGTTAATATAGGACATATTTCATAGATGCTCAAGGAGATGCCAAAAAGTGATAAAACAAAAATCTTGATCAAAGGCTTACATGACTTGATTAGCTAAAACATCTTCCATGCCCTCGATTGGGGACCTGAAGCATGGAGGCTGACTATCTCCACCACATGAAGCTAGGTAACCATTCATCTCTTCACTGCATTTATCAAGAAATTTTCATTAGTATTTCTAGTTTCTCCAACTTGTCTTCGGCACTATATTAGCCAGTTTCTTTTATACTCAAGAAGGAACTAACATCACTTGTAAGACTAGACAGAAAATCACATCATGACATAAACACTACCATAATTATTTCTCATAAACAAACCTTAGTACAGGGTCAATTTTTTCCGTAATTGTTACTCGTTCTTCGTTGCTCAGTTTGTTGGTACAGCTGTTAAGAGAACGGATGAGCTCAGCAAGGGGATGAGATGCAACCACAAAGAGCATGTCACAGAACACACTGTTTCTTCGAATTTCTTCGTTCTGGACAAATTAAATGGAAGAACAACAAAGTTACATAAGCTTGACCAACTGTGCCTTATACATAAAAACCACTACAAAAATTAATATCTAAAACCGAGATAGGCTTTTACCGTCAGTGAGTGCTCCACTCGTGCGGCTGCATCCAGTAGACGCTGTTCTTCAATAAAAGGCAGTTTCGCAACACCCTTTACAAGGAAAGATAGAAAATATGAGACTTTAGAATTATTACATCTAACTTAAGAAATTATGCAGGTCATCAAACCATCAAGACTGCCATTATCAGCATGAGAAGACAATCCAACCTGCCAAGAATAGCGCTTTCCATTCATGTCAACTTCAAAATCTGGACACCACAAAAAGTAAATGAGAGACATGGATTGCACAATACCACAATGAAAGAGACCAATCAGCAAAAACCTCATACCGGAAGGATAAAAATCAGCTATAGGTGAATTTGGATCTGTCATCAATGTCCTGTAGCACTCTGGGAGAGCATGTGCACTGAAAATGGAATTAGAGGCAATCAGTGACAGCAGAAAGAGATAATGAACAGTTAGAAATACAGATAGAATACCTTGCAGATGGAAGAACTGCCAGAAGCTGGTTGAAAGGTTTAAATGGGGAACCCAGATCAAACTTAATATCTAGCTTATCAAGCAACTTGAGATCAGATGCGAAAGGTGCATAATGATATGGATAAAACCTGCCAATCAAACCACAATTAACCAAGAAAAGTAAACTGGAGAGAGGAAAAATGTGAACCAGCTCGTTCATTTCTGCTAAGAATTCTATTACTAAGGAAAAGTGTGAATCAGTTCGTTTATTCATCCTACTACATAATATTACAAGAAACAAAAAACAAAGAAAGTAATCAAATGAGATATATATATAGATACATAATATAGATATAGAATTATAAAAGTGTGTGTGGGTGTGAGAATGACGAGAAACTGACCAATTCCAGGAAGAAACACCATGATAATAATAATGCATTACCCAACAAAGGCCTTCTGTATACTTCAAAACCTAGCCAATAATTACAAGACAGTAAATTGGTGCATTCTGAGTGACTTAAGAGTAATTTATTTTTCATCAAATTGCATGCATGCGAAACTCACAACATCACTGCGTATTTGTTCCATCTCCTCGACAGACTTAGCTGTGAATTTCTCCTCATAGTATCTCTCCCTCCATCCTGGTACACCTAGCCTAACCTGTTCGGAAAGCAGCCATGTAATATTGCCAGCATGATTAAATGACTGATTTAGTAAATATCAAAAACAAACTAAAGAAGATTAAGCATTCATGCAATGCAACCATTGTTGGGAAAGCAGATGAAATAAAAGAAAATGACCTTATCTTCTTCGCCATTTCCTGAGCTGAACAAATCACCTTTTTCACGCAGCAGTTTCTTAAGCTTAAACTTCAGTTCTTCTCTGTTTTCTAGTTCCTGAAAAATCAGAGTGTATTTAAGTGCACTTAGATGTGAAAGCAAAGCTCAAGTCCCCACCAAGAAAAAAAGATCAGCAAAACTTGAGAATTTTACCAAAATTTGAAATGGAGACAGTAATAATTTAATCCAGCAAAGGCTAGAATCTAACAGATTATTGCATTCCAACAAATGGCAAAGTAGAGCTAGAAATTTGTTAAAATTCCTCCTCAGATACAAGATGACTTACTTCTACTTTGATGCTATTTTCTGTTTCAACATTCACCACACCAATGTTATCATCCAAAGACAGACGTAAATATTTTTGTGGAGGCGAGGAATGCCCCACCCGGCCATAATTATATTTTCTGCCTACTGTAGCTCTGTCACGAAAAAACTTTCCCGATTGCCTCTGTAACAGACATCACAACGATTGCACCAATTAAAAACTAACCCATAGAAGTGAATCAGAAAGTGTAGATTATTCACGTTCTAAGATTTATTATACATCTCTAATCGTGTAGCTTCCATCATTATACCTTAAAATGAATGCAGATAGCTAAATTAAAGGACATTAACCTTGTGTGTTTCTGCTCTCTTCAGAAATATCTGGTTTTCGAAGAGCCCAACGGCCTGGATAAAATGCTCCACATTTCTTAAGTTCAGCTGAAAGTTAGTAGATAGAAGTTTTAAACAATAACTCAACAGCCACTTCAAGTAAGATTGACATTGTTTAATCAATGCACCTTGCTTCCATTGCTTAAGTAACTAGCCATTAGTCCAAATTCCTTCTTGTACACAGACATCAGTAAATCTATAGCACCCTGCATGACAACAAAAATAATAATTCGAGAACCTAGTTAGGAATTTCTTGTCAAGCTGTTCTAAGCAAGCTCATAAACTTTCATTGACACAAAGATGTTCACTAAAGAACACAGACTCTGAGTAAATATGTACTGTGCTATTGAATACCAAAGCAAAGTCAAATACAAATGAAGATTTCTATTAAGTGGTATATGCTGCTGACGCGGAAAAATGCTGATATAGGAACAGGAAACTCCTATATCTAAGAAATACTAATTTTCGACATATATTAACAAATTTAAGTTAATACTATATGATCATACAAGTGGTAGAGCACACAGTACCAGACATTTTGAAAGCTGGAAGAAAGTTATAGCAACAGAAAAGTAAGACGGAACAAACCTCCCGTATCTCTAGAGTAGGCATATGTGGCAAGAAATCATTCCCAACGAAAAAGCAGATGAAGATGAAATCATCAATGATGCGGTCCAAATCTTTTTGCAATCGAGAGTAAGGTATCTGCATGTCCTTTTCCAAATACTCTCGTAGTATCCAGATATTGACAAACTGCCAAAAAATAAGGGAACTTAATGACTATGGTGAAGATAAGAATGAGCCATTTACATAGCATGTAATTTTGAAATTATTAGTACAAAAATGTACCTGGTATGGCTTCTTAACCTCGTCATCTGTCACACTATCATCAAAAGTTTCTCCTGCCTTCCTCTTTACTTTGCCCTCACAAACTGCTGCTTGGTGCCCGGGCTGACCACACAAGAAGCATTTGTCATGGCGTCCAAGAAAGAAAACAACCTACATGAAGTCACCAAAAGGAAAACACAATTAAACTGGCATTAAGAGAAGCAGAAAAACCCAAAAAAAAATTCCATTAGTGTGCTCTGAAAATTAAAGACTTGAAAACAAATTTGTGACTATTTCAAAAGTTCATCAAGTGTCAAAACACATTGAAGAAGAACGTGTTGAGATTTTAAACGAGATAGATTGGTTGGTCATTGATTAAGTAGAAATAAAACCCAAAGGAACAATAGCACAAACCTCACGAAGGATGGAAACGTGAACTTCGTGGGTGGCCAAAGCCAGCATTATCAAATCGGCGTCCTGTTATTCAGAAATAATTAGTAGAAATGCCTTATTAACTAGCTCGATCAAGATCACAAATTATTCATGCAAAAGCAACCATGTAGGCATGTACGAATATAAGAAATAAAGGGAGGTTACATACCAAACCATACAGACAATGACGAGAGTTTGGGTTATAACCAGGATGGTTTTTTTGAAGACGTATGTATGACATGATCTTGTGTTCCCCCTCACCAGGAACATTAGCATCTGAGAGGATAACCTTCAGTATACGTAAATAATGAGCGAAACCTGTACATATGCAGTAAGTAGCCACAAGGAAAATTAACAAAGACCCTAATTAATACCTTAATATTTTTCCAACCAGGATCAGAATTTAGTTTAACGTGAATGTAATATTGCAACGCAAATGACAGTGTAGCCATGAACTCTGTTCCAGGAGTTATAACATTAGAATCAGAAACTTGAGAATCCACTTTAAGAGGCAGCCTCTTTCCTTCTTTCACAAACTCTTGCAGCAGCCGCTCTTCTTCAGCTGCCTAATATAGCAGGTAAGAGATCAAAATTTATACCTTTTTTTCTTAAACTGTAGTCTAAACAATAGCTAACAAGTTAATAAACAGAATTACAAGTTACGGCATTTCGAGATACTGCCGTATAATCTTTCTGCTAGTCAATTGTATGATCATAACCGATCGAAATGTGAATCAACTACAACTATTCTTAATTTTAGATGATGATAAAATAACTTAGAGAGTTAGTACATACTGCTTCTTCTGCATCTTTTGCTGCTCTAAACCTTCTAGCTCTCTGCTGATTCATTTTAGCTCTCGGAGCAACACCGTCTGAAAAGTTTTGCATACACCAATATCACAACACAGCTAAAATCAACCAAAACCAGTCCTAATTCGTAAATATCTCCACACAAACTCACCAATAGCCATGAATAAGAGCTTCCTTGGTCGTACCATCACAAAAAGCCTGTCTATGTAATCGAACATACATTGAAACACCTCTGAAAACGTAGTTGGAGAAGGCTGAGGAAGAAGAAACAAAAATTTGTCATATATATAAATACTCAAGAGATACAATCAGAAAGATGAACAAACAAAACGAAGCGAACCTTATCTTCGGGATGGAAACATGGATGAATTATTCCGTTCATGTCGAGATACAGATTATCATACTCGCCATTTGGATTAGGTTCGCTAGTGTTGATCGGAATCGTGACGCCATTGAATTCGAGAGGATCTTGTTCGGTTACGTCTTGCAAAATCAATGGATTTTTCTCGATTAACCATCTGTAGAACGACGGTACACCCATCGGAACCCTAAAAAGCTTGAGGTACTGGGACTTGCAGGTAGTGAAGACTTGTGGCGGCTCCGGTAGTGACGAACGGGAACTGCAAAGTTTTTAGGTCGCAGATGCATAAAATCATATACACGGTTATGCAATCTTCCTAAACCAACGGTTCTGTTTTTTAATGCCTAGCCGCATAAACTTATTGATCGGACCGGTTAAGGCAGATTCAAGATTTTTTTATTTTATGGTAATTAAAAGATAAATGTATTGAGATTATTTCAAATTGTCATCAATTCCGGTTCATTCAATGAGTACAATTGCTTTACCGAATTCAACACTCACAGCTTTGGACCGAGTATCACGTTCTTTTGTATGGGGAAGCTCAGTGGGATGTCGAAAACTTCACCTTGTGGCATGGAAGAAGGTGTGTAGACCGAAGAGAGAGGGTGGTTTGGGTATTCGGCAACCGCAACAAATGAATAAAGCTCTCTTAGGTAAGTTGGGTTGGAGGTTATTGCACGACACAGCTGGCCTTTGGGCACGAGTTTTGCGAGGTAAGTACAAGGTGAGAGAGGTGAATGATATAGCATGGAGCAATACGAAGAGGATTGGGTCTTCGACTTGGAGAAGTATTGCTATGGGGATTAGAGAAGTGATCATACCGGTTTTGAGCTGGGTACCGGGTGATGGACGTACAATCAAGTTTTGGAAAGATAAATGGTTGAGTTCTACACCACTTATAGAGGTAGCAACGATGGGGATTCCTCCGACAAGTGTTGATATGAGTGTGAGAGACTTATGGCGGAATGGAGCTGGTTGGTTGAGATCGCAGATTGCTCCCTTTGTATCCCCAAACGTGTTACTAAGACTCGGGGCTGTAGTAGTTGATGACGTAACGGGAGCGAAGGACAGGTTCTCTTGGGGTGAAAGCTTGGATGGAAAGTTCTCGGTCACATCGGCCTATGCTTTCCTGACAAGAGAGAGCTCCTTGGGACCTAATATGCATCGTTTCTTAGATCGGGTATGGAAGGTGAGGGTGCCCGAGAGAGTAAAACTGTTTCTATGGCTTGTTGTGCATCAAGTCATAATGACTAATATGGAGAGACATAGGCGTCACTTGGGTGATTCGAAGATATGTCAAGTATGTCAAGGGGGTGATGAATCTATTCTCCACGTACTCAGGGATTGTCCTTCTATAGAAGGTATTTGGAGGAGAGTGGTTCCCTTACGGAAGCAGGGGATTTTTTTCGGTAAGTCTCTCTTGGAATGGCTTTTTGAAAACTTGGGCAGTGGGGATGAGGTAGATGGCTGTGCTTGGTCTACGTTGTTTGGTATGGCAATATGGTGGGCTTGGAAGTGGAGATGCGGTAACATCTTTGGGTCGATTGGGAAATGCCGTGATAGAGTACAATTCATTAAAGGGTTGAGTAAGGATGTTCACGCAGCACATGAAATCTTTAGAGGCAGCACGGGTAATGTGACAAGAGTGGAGAGACTTATAGCATGGGTTCCACCGCGAGAAGATTGGATCAAGATTAATACGGATGGGGCATCACGTGGGAACCCAGGGCTAGCAACGGCGGGAGGAGTTCTCCGAGATAGGAGAGGAGACTGGTGCGGAGGCTTTTCTTTGAACATTGGGATTTGTTCCGCGCCGTTAGCAGAGCTATGGGGAGTGTACTATGGGCTATACATAGCTTGGGAGAGGAGAATGACGCGAGTAGAACTAGAGGTGGATTCGGAGATTGTGGTGGGTTTCTTGACAAAGGGGATTAGCGATTCTCACCTTTTGTCTTTCCTAGTACGCTTGTGCTATGGCTTTATCTCGAAAGACTGGATTGTCCGGATATCTCACGTGTATAGGGAGGCTAACCGCCTTGCGGATGGGTTAGCAAACTATGCATTTTCTTTACCGTTGGGTTTTCATGCTTTTAGCTCCGTACCGGATGATTTGTATTCGGTATGGACGGATGATGTTAATGGGGTGACACGATCACGCCAAATTTCTATGTAACTTTTTCTCTTTATAATAAATGATGGGAGGGATTTCCTCCCGTGTTCAGACCAAAAAAAAAAATGAATGGGTTTGAATTTGGGTTAATTATCATTTTTATCATTACCCAATCAAGTTATGGTAAAAAAATGTTTTTTTCATGCACTTAAAAAGCTTAGAGAGGTAAATGTAGGTAAAAATCTTAAAATAAATTTCCCCTTAAAAATTTTGATTGATCTCAAATTTACTAGTTTGTAACTTTGTAGTGATAAGTTAAAAGATGATGAAAAACATCAAAGAAAAAAAAAAGTTAATTATTTCAAGGGTTAATTTGCCAAATAGCACAATTTTGAATTATAATTAATGTAATAGCCATATAATAATATAATTAAAAAATTAACAACTAATCTAGAAAAATTTACGATTTTATCTTTTATATATAATACATACTAATCTAAGGGAATCAAGAGCAAAATTGTCCATAATACATATTATACATAATGAACAGTAATTTTGGCTATTGAGTAAATTATAGTTTTTCTTTGTATTATATTTGCCAATTTCCCTTATTTCAATTAACCCCAAAAAAAAAAAAAATTCAATACCTAGCTTCTAACGGTTGTGCTAGAATATTGTAAAATAAGTTTAATTAAATATTATAGTGGGCCAAATTGCTTTTTCATATAGTTAGCGAATCAAATATCCATAAAATCAACGAGGCGTGATTTAAACCTGAAAATAAAGCAAATCCCATATAGGGAGGTGATTTTGAATTATAGATAACGCAACCCAATTTCTCACTCTCCGATTACTTTATCCGCCGGAGTTTTGAGTTTCGTCCTCCCACCGTCTCAATTATTCGCCGCCGTTTGCAGCCCTTCTTCCGCCAACTACAATTTCCTCCGCCGGTAACTTTAGCTTGGAGTTCCCGATCTCTCGAATCGGTGTTCTTCGTGTTTCTATTTCTTTTGATTTCACGTTTCTTATACTGAGAATATGAGAAGACTTATTTGTGGCTCTCTAATTTTGCTTTTTGTTGTTGTTGTTGCTAATCGTCTTCTAGCTCCGATCGTTTTGCCCTAGTTTTGTTGCTTCTCATAATCGGCGATTCCAACTTCGTGTGTTGTGAATCGAGCTTTTACTTGTTCATTTCTGTAAGATACCTATCGTCGTTTTCGATTTTCCCTCGATCTGATTTAACTATTCCTTCTCCAGCTTGTTCAATGCTCAATTTTGTTACCTCTATTGTGATTTTCTTCTAAATCATAAACAGTTCATGAAAGCTTAAACTAGAATAGGCATTTTAGTATTAGTATTTTGATAATTTGAAAATTTCGAGTAAGGGACTCTTCTTCCACGGTGGGATTTGTATTGAAGAACAAGCTCGTTAAACATATGCTTTGAGTTATTTACTAATCACTGAAATTCTCATGTGACTTGATGCTTTTTGTTTTTTCAGTTCTTCAAGATGATTGGATCGTTTCTTACGAGAGGATTAGTGTACGAAACCATACTATCCTTACGTTTGTTTGCTAAACGATATTAGATTCGACAGTTTCTGTTTATTAGCTCTCCTAAATTTCCTACATTTTTTTGCAGGATGGTTTTGGGTTACGCCTACCCTGCGTATGAATGCTACAAGACCGTTGAAAAGAATAGACCTGAGATTGAGCAACTTCGCTTTTGGTGCCAGTACTGGTATACTGTTTATTTACCTTTCCTTTTGTCTCCCATTTTGTTAGATTGAAGCTCCGCGTTTGACTTACTTTTAAGTAACTATCGATTACAGGATATTGGTCGCTTGCTTGACAGTGTTCGAGAGAGTTGGTGATGCGTTTGTCTCATGGTTGGCATCCTAAACCAAAGCCACTTGATTTCTTCAACTACAATAATGTTTTTGCTTTGTTGTATAATTGTTTTTGTCTTCATTTCTCCTCAAGGGTTCCAATGTACAGCGAAGCTAAGTTGGCATTCTTCATATACCTGTGGTATCCTAAAACCAGGGTAAGTGTTTATTACTTTATTTGATTGGAGGAGAGACATGAGTGTTTTTTTATGTGTCCATGATCTTTTGCCTTTGATTGTTCAGGGCACTACGTATGTGTACGAGTCTTTCTTTAGGCCATATCTCTCACAGCATGAGAATGACATAGACCATAGTTTGTTGGAACTAAGAACAAAAGCTGGAGATATGGCAGTTATATACTGGCAACGAGTTGCAAGCTATGGTCAGACCAGAATCTTTGAGATTTTGCAGTATGTTGCTGCACAATCAACTCCAAGGCCGCAACCAACTCAGGTACGATTGAAAATCCGCAACAAGTATCACAACTTGCTGCATTTTCCTAGAGAATCAGTCCAATGCATCTATGATACAATTTGAATTCGCATTTCATGCTCTCTTATATTCATATTCGTTTGTGATTCAGAAACGTGGAGGCAGAGCTAATCCACCTCCTCCAAAGCCTAAGAAAGCCCCTACCCCCCAACCTGAACCCGAAGAAACAGCATTGCCCTCATCGTCTAGCTCATCTTCAAGTGAAAGTGAAGATAATGAGGCTACGCGTAAAGCAGCAGGCCCTTCAAAAACTAGAACGGCACCAGCTACAGAGACCAAAACCGCGAGTATCAGTCAGATAGTACAAAAATCAGTCGCTTCCCCAACTGTGAACCCAACTCAATCAACCACCCAAGTGGAAGTGGAATCAATGCAGGTAGACGCAGTGGAAGCAGAAGCGGAAACATCGAACGGAAATTCAAACCCGGAAGGGCCAAAGGAGACAGTGATGGAAGAGACGATCAGGGTTACTCGTGGGAGGTTGAGGAAGACGCGTTCGACAGAGGAAAGCCGTTAAGAAAAAAGACGACGAAGAAGCTCTGTTAAAAAAAATTGTTAATTACTTTCATTACATTTGTCTCTCTCTCTCTTCTACAATTACTGTGACATGATCTAACTTAGTGGGAATGCTTGTATGAAAAGTAAAATTGTTGGCTTCTTTCTTCCATTCAACTCGTTGCGTTTAAGTGTAGAGATGACAAATTGTTGTTTTGTTTGTTTCTTTTGATTTGAATGTGGTTAGTCTAGTTCGGTTTAAAGCGTACAACTACTTGAGAGTAGAAATGAAGCAAGGGTGACCCATAAATCAAGGAAATAAAGAAGTGGTTAGAAAAGCAGTTAAATGTTGGACCTAACCATATGTCCATATGCAATCAAAGACCATTAAGAATTTTGAAAGGGAGTGTAATTAGGTAGTTGGTATTAAGATCACCAGAAAAGCTTGTTTCAAATCCCAAAAGGAAAGTGATTTTATTGGCATATGAGTCAAGAATGAAAAAGTTAGTGGAGGTGGATAATGATGAAGATAAAGATCAGTGATGTTTTGTTATGATGAGTGTAATTCACACTGCAAAATAAAACGTAAGAGATTTTGTAATTGGTTCAGAAAAAACAGACCACTATTCTTACACAACAGTTGATGTAGTTTTGAAAACAAGAGTAAATTTGCTATGGTCAGGGTTTATTAGTCGAATTTAGGTTACCAATTTGGCTTGGTTTACATAAACCGGAGGTGTAATTTTTATTGGATGGTCAATCAAATATACGTTGACTTGAAAAAAAAAATTGGCGAACGCACAAAGCCGAAGTTTTTTTTGGTACCAAGAAAAAACTCAGATCAGGACTTTGTTCAGAGATCTAATCTGTTCTTGATTCACACAAAAATGGTATACTTTAGCTCTGATTCTTCTCCAATTAGTTTTTTTTTCTTTGGAATTCAGATTTCTGAATCTCATTTTGACCCGATTTCTCTTAATTTTTTTTCCCCAGATCCGATTCATATTGTTGCAGAACAGACAAGGCAAGACTCGTCTTGCTAAGTACTATGTTCCTCTCGAGGAGTCCGAGAAACACAAGGTCGAATACGAGGTATATTCATTTCTCCCTCTTTCTATTCTCGCTTTCTGGTTCCTTGTGCTTCTCTGATTCGTAATTGCTCTCAGGTTCATAGATTGGTGGTGAATCGCGACTCAAAGTTCACCAATTTTGTTGAGGTTTGTGTGTTTTTTTGCTTATACGAGATTTCGGAAAAAAGTATCATTCTTTGTGTTATTTGGTTTTAGAATCATGATTGTTGTGGTTTTTAGAGGAATTAACACTAAGCAATGAAGCTAATTAGGGTTTTAGAATCATGCTTATGTGTTACATGCATCACATTGTCATGTGTGAGTGACTCTTCTTTTGTTTATCATTGTATTGCAGTTTAGAACACATAAGGTCATTTACCGGCGATACGCTGGCTTGTTTTTCTCCTTGTGCGTCGACATTACGGATAATGAGTTGGCTTACCTTGAATGCATCCACTTGTTCGTCGAGATTTTGGACCATTTCTTCAGCAATGTTTGTGAGCTTGATTTGGTGTTCAATTTCCACAAGGTAACCAGAACATCTTTCTTTGAACCCTTATGTAAATTCTCAAAATGTTTCACTCTTCTGATTCTCTTTAGACCGTATCACTCAGTTTGGGTTCACCGAGGGATAATCAGAGACAATGATTGTGTGATTGTTTCTTCTTTACCTATGATTAGCAAATTCTTCCTGATATGTAACAAAGGGCTTTTTCGAAAATACTCTGATTCTTCATTGGCATTACCATATAAAGCTTGTGTCTCTTTTAAGGCGAGAAGCTAATGGTTATTTATGTTGCTTCTAAATTTCTGTATTCGTTCGTAGTTGTGTTCGTTTCTAATACATTATTTACTAATACATAATTATTGTTTCATCTAAGGTGTACTTGATTCTCGACGAATTCATTCTTGCCGGGGAGCTTCAAGAGACAAGCAAGCGGGTGAGTATAAAACCGTCTGTTCTTCTTACCCTTATCCCGAGGTTTTCTTTCTCGAATTGTTGGGACGAAACTGAAAATCCGCCATGGTTTCTTTGTTGCAGGCGATCATTGAGAGGATGTCAGAATTGGAGAAGCTAGAGTGATGAGATGGGAGACCAAACGATAGTTCGAGCAATAGGAGGAGGATCCTCCGCTTCTTCTGTTTTCCTATATTTCTTATCTGTTCACATTTCTCTGTTTCCTAGTGAAAAACTAGCAGGCCTTGAGACACACTTTGGACAACTCAAAGAAGGAAATTGATGTTATGTTATTAAGATCCACTTGTTATATATCATGGTTTGTGAATATTTTGTTTGTATCAACCCTGGAATGTAGTTTTAGCCAAACATGTGGATCATATGATGTCATTTCACTATTGTCAATTTATTTTTAGTTTGATGAATCTAGTATAAGTTAAGACATCATTTTTGGCTTATTTGAGCATGTTCATTATGTTAGTTTTTCTCATCAATGGAGACTCATCACGGCAAAATAGCATCACTACTAGTATGCAAAAGAGATCTTGCAGATGGGAAGATATAGCACAAAACATGCAGCAAAAACCTGAAATTATGTGTTTTTTATTTAGGATAAAGTGGTTTGAGCAAATTGGGTTTTAATATCTCATGAAAAAAGTTTATCTTAGTTCTGTTGTTTCTTGCAGTCGTGCACAAAGATGATGCTTGATTTTGTTTCACCGGAAAATGTCAATGAGTGTTAACACTTAACAAAAAAATAACGTCTACTTCCAACAAATCATCATTCAAAAAAAGACAAGTTACAGATAATTTTGTTTTTTTTATTCTTCTTATTTGAAGCAAAACTTTTTTGAAAAAAAAGATTGCTTCAAACACCAAATAATCGGAAAAACAAAATTATCTCTAATTTATCTTCTGTTGAATGATGGTTTGTGGAAGTAGACAATACTCTTTCATCAAGGGTTAATAACCACTGGACATTTTCTGATAAGACAAAGTCAAGCGCCACTTTTGTGCAAATCTGCAAGAAACAAGAGAACTGCAATTGATAAACCTTTTTTATCCTAAGATCTCAAACTCCCAGTTGCTCAAAACCACTTTTTACTGCTACCACAAATACATATCCCATAGTTACTTTGTTCTCTACTACAAAAACACAATCTCACATCTTGCTCTTACGTGTTTACATACTCTTCTTACCCTCTGGACTTTGGCCAATGGAATCCAATTGGTTCTTGAGATTCTGGTTATCCTCAAGCAACCTATCATACTCTACAAGAAAACCATCAGCTTGCTTTCTCAGAGCCTCTGTTTCACCTTGTGCACTTTTAAGTTCTTTGCCTTTGCTTTCGCTTTCCGATTCCAGTTTCTTGATCTTTGCCTTTAACGCCGAGATTTCTTCCCCGAGTGCTTTACCTTCTTCACCGCTCGTGTTCTTCCCATCCTCGAATCCTCTGTTCTGTTTCTTCGCAGTCTCCATTGTCTTCCTCAACGACCTTAGTTCTCTGATGTAATGGTGTAGTCTATCAATCATGAGCGACAGAAACAACACAAATCCTGAAATGTAAAAACCTCAATTAAAACCAAAAACCAAAATAGATATAGTAAACCCTAAGCAAACCAAATTCGTATTGGATTGATAATGATTAGGATCACTATTTGCCCTAATTACATTCCTTAATAGCACAAATCCTCATATATAAACAGTTCAATAATCCCAATTCAAAACCAAATCTCATATTCGGGAATTGATCATGATTTAACCTAAATTACACTCCTTAATTCTACAATTCCATACCAAAAACACGATTCTTACTGATTTAAGAGGCCATAAGTAACTATTATTGATAATGAACAAAGGATCCAGAACCATACCCATAAGAGAAGCTTCGAGAAGATGCTTGGAGGCGAGGATCTGATCAGTAGGACTAAGAGCAGCACCATCAACAGATCGGCGCTGGATATTGAGGAGACTGTAAACGCTCGACATTAGAACGATGAACATGGTGATTCCGATGGTTTTGACGACGACGGGGCCACGACCACGCTTGATGCGATCGAAAGTGAGGATTATGAGTTTACGGAGAGGAGTTTTGAATAGGAGAAGCAGGATTAGAGCCATTTCGGCGAAAATCACCGAGTAGAGAAGGTGGATCATCGTCGCCGGAAAGAAGTAAACCCTAGATCGGAGGAAAAAGAGAGAAGAACGTGTCGGTCACTGAATAGAGAGAGAGCTGTTGCGACTACTTATTAATAAGCGTTACACGTTCTAATAGGGCCCACTATAAAACCCAAAATAACATTTAATGTGGTCACACACTCACACGTATATTATTTTGCATCTTTTTGATGTCGACACACATCATTATTTGAGAACTTGTTCAATACTGATAGGACCAATTTTCATGAAATATTGTACTGATTTCCGTAACGAGTATGAATTACATAATCTATGATATAACGCTCTTCTGAATGAAGAAATGAAAAACTTCGCCTATAATATTGCTTCTAATTCATAATTCGATTTTTTGTCCCATTAGATGGGGACATAAAACAATTACGTATCGTTTCATTCATAAATTTTTTAAAACCGTGTACAATGGTAAGAAATCCATTGGGTCTCTCAAAAATATTTGTTTAATAGTTTTTATTTAATTTAATTATTTATATAAATATAAAATTATTAAAACAATAATCAACAAGTTATAAGGTAGTAAGTCAAAGAGAGTTTCTCAAATGTTGAGAATCGGTTCTGAATATAGAAACTTGGCAATCGTTTCTTTTTCTCACTTGTTTCTTAATTATTTTCTAATTCTTAATTATTTATAAATTTAGCAAGAACCCTCCGTTGGACTTGCCCTTATGAATTACATTATGTATGGAGAAACCTTCTAATCATGGTTCTATTTAATAATACAACTCCACAATAAATCATTCATATTTGTGAATATCAAGTTTATCCAAAAATGTGTGAGCAAAAAACTATATAAGATATTGTCCTCGTCTGAACAATATAAGACATTTGAATATGCACTCTTTAATTTAACTATTACGATATGTCTTCCAAAATTCCAATCTGTCGTCTATGGCATTTGGAGTGAAAATAAATATGCGAAGACATGGAGAGCAACCCTCCCCACCCATAGCTCGTTGACAAAATATTGAAAAATCGGTTGTATACAATTGATCCTGAGGAAATGAACGATTCGAGGAGAATGTAGAGTTTTGGCTTAGCACTCGAACAAATTAGATAAATTGGTATCATAACCAAAAATTCTATCGTCAGATGCAGAAATCCAGTTTTCCTTACAACTACCGTCGGATGTTCCCCTAAAGGCTCATGTCTGGAAACTACCAGCTCCTAATAAGCTACGCCATTTTCTTTGGCAAAGCTTATCAGGGGCGATGGCGGTGAATGAGCGGCTCAACCATCGACATATCCGGGATTCGGCGGCTTGTCCCCACTGTGGCGCTTCGCTTGAGACTATTAATCATGCACTTTTTACTTGTCCCCAGGCGTTGCAGACATGGACTATGTCTGGAATTACCACTCAGGTTCCAGATTTCCCCTCAGAGAGCTTACTATCAAATTTCGATACTCTCTTCTGGCGACTACCTCAGGCTGATAGCCTGTCCACGCTCTCTCAGGCTTTTTCCTGGATTTTATGGTATATTTGGAAGGCCCGAAACGACAAGATCTTCAACACGGTCACCCGTTTACCGTCTGAGACTTTGACTTATGCTCTCAAGGAATCAAGAGAATGGCTTCAAGCGAATACAAATGAACAAGTGGTCAATCCACAACATGAGCTGGACATCAGCATGTCGGTGGCCACTTTCACATGTTTTGTGGATGGTTCGTGGAAGCGGGAGGATAGAACGAGTGGAGTAGGATGGGTTCTACAACTTCAGGATGGGACGACTGACCTGCTAGGTCTCCAGGGGAACTTGCGAAGTATTTCCCCCCTTCATACGGAATTGCACGGTCTACTTTGGGCTATGCGGTGCTTAATTCGGAAGAGACGTTATTGCTCTACATTCATCACAGATTCCACAGATTTAGTGAAAATGGTGGAGTCTCCTCACGAATGGCCAACCTTCCAACCAGAATTGCGTGATTTGGCAATCCTCCGGGAATCTTTCCCAGAATTCGATCTCATCTACCGGCATCGGGAGAACAATAAGAGGGCGGATTTGTTAGCGAGGAGTGCGCGTACGCGAAATACAACTTTCAACTTCATTAGCACCTCCGTTCCGTATTGGTTTTCAGATACAGATAATGTATTTGCTTAATCGATAATGAGGTGTGCCCGTGACAAAAAAAAAAAAAAAAAAAAACCAAAAAAAAACCAAAAATTCTATCTACGAAGCATTTATTGTAACATTTAGTGTAAAAATGTTACTCAAGCAAAATAATACAGTTTGATATTGATTGTAACATGAAATTTATGAGTTTGCGTTTGTGGTACAAACGAGTCTGAATCGCATCTAAGATGAAAGATGATTCATCAAGGGAGTGATGATTATCAAACCACATAGAACGCCCCTCGTCATACGAGTGGTCTCGTCTGTTAGAGATCTCAAGCCCAAGAGTATTATCAAATTCAATAGCCCATGTAACTAAGGTTTTAGCATGATAGATTTCATATAAATATGCTTGTAATGACATTGTCTTATAGTAACCAAGGCTGCTTTTTGAGCAGCCTCCCCTTTCTATGAAATCAAACTAAATCTTTGTGTTTTTGGTGACAATCAAAAGCCTTTCCTTTCCTCTTTTGTTTTTACATTTCAATAAAAAAATTTGAGCTATCTTCTTAACCATTTTCGTTTCATATTTATAAGCTCCTTTAGAGCATTGAATATATCTTGTTTTGAGACTTCTAGCGTCGTCATATGATTCTCATCGTAGACATGTTATTCCCCAACAATAACATTTCTTGAACACATTCGACTATCCTAGAGATTCAAAATTTTGAATACTACTTAACAATTTGTCCCGAAGTAAATTAATATATACAACTTTTGCAAGATCCTTATCAATCGCGAAATGTTAATTTCCAACGACCCTTAATTTCTTATGTATGCAAAAAGTAAGTGGAAATCTACTACTCCCATTTAGAATTTCCACAATAGTCCATTTTCTTTTCCAACCTTTCCAACACTAAATATTTTTTTATTTTTGCAACATTAATGCATGTCACGTACCAAAATCAAGCCGTTAATATTTTTAAAATTTAGAATAAGTTATAGGACTGTCAAAATATTGGTCACATATGAACCATTAATGTTTTTTTTTTTTGTTAAAGGGAATTCTATTTTGAATGTTTAAATCTTTATTCCCCATATGATATTAGATAGTATATTTTAACATATCGAATATATGTTATCCTCGTTCTATTTCCACTTGTATTTTTATTCCAAATGCTCTAAGATTGGTATGTGCGAGATTACGTGATCTTGTCTATTAATGTTTCATCGTATGAAAGGTTACTGGATTAGCTGACGTAATTATACATGTTAGTAGAGATGGACATAATTTGGGAGGCATATTCCATCGATCCATGAATTTAAATCCGTAAACCTAAACATCAACTCATTTTGATAATTGTTTAGGAAAAAGAAATATATCCTAAGGTATGTGAATGTGATGCTATTTTAATGAGATAAGTTATTTGCCAGAGTCATTCTCTTTGCATCCGAGTAGACAATTCGGTGATTAGTGATGCAAGCACCATTTTAACTTTGTTTCACTTTCACACACCGAATACATTAATATTGATTATATGAAGGAAGATTCAGGACGGAGATCTCTTCTAGATATGGAATTACACTACAAGAAAACAGTCCATTAGTGACTACGGTTTGTGACTGAAAAATCAGTCACTAATATTTGCGACTACTTTGAGACGAATTTCCGACTGATTTGCCACGCCAATAAAAGGCGTCGTAAACTAGTCGCTAATTTGCGACGCCAGAAACTAGTCGTAAGGTAGTCTCAAATTAGTGACTACTTTGTAACACCTAAAAGTAGGTTCAGAAGTCGTCACAAATCAGTCACAAATTAGCGACTCCTAGAAGACGATTATAGTGGTCGCAAAATTGTGACGGATTTGTGACTATCAGAGGAGTCACAATTAAGCGACGCCTTCAAAAGAGTCACTAAAGCGTCGCAAATCCAATGTCGGCACAAGAAGACAAATTGATATGCACCACATGGGTTCGAACACCCAAATGTTTATTTAAAATTTAAAAATATTTGTGACTCTCTTGTGACTAATTTATCACACTTAATAGTTTAGGGTTTCATCTTAACGAAAGCGTCGCAAAATTGCGACTATTTAGCGACTTATTTGCCACTACTTTTATGATTTTGCCAAATTAAATACCATAACCAAAGTGTATATTGATTATTCTTCTATCTACAACTTAATAAACTATGAAGAATATATTGTAGAAGTAAATATATATATGTAAACTCCCAAAAATTGTGTATCTCAAATGTTACAACAATATTAAAACCTATATAACTTATGTCTAACAATGTATGATTTTTAAGATTAATATTTATAAACTTCATTTCTAGTATATTGATGGATACAATTATGAAAATAATCAAAAAACACATTTTAAGTTGCTTGGGAAGAAGAATGGTGCATTGATTTTGGTCCAAATGTATTGTATTTACTACAAAACCATAGATAAATAAAAGTCAGTATGACTAATAACAATAATATTACAATGGCACATCGGTTTAACACGGATAAAACAAACATACGGACCTGGGATCGATTCCGGGGAACAACACCCCTTTTTAAAAAACTCGTAGTGATGATTTTGTGACGCTTTAGTGACACCCATTCACACTTCTTATAAAATAATTTTTTGCCACCGATTTGTGACTTAATATGGTTTAGGGGTTCGTGGTGTTGCAAAGTAGTTGCAAATTTGTGACGAATTTGTGACTGAATAGGGTTTAGGGGTTCGTGGTGTTGCAAAGTAGTTGCAAATTTGTGACGAATTTGTGACTATTTAGTGACTATATAGGGTTTAAGGTTCAGATCTGAAACCCTATACCAACGTCACAAAATAGTCACAAATATACCACTACTTTGCGACATATTTGCGACGCATAAAAAAATCTGCGACTGATTAGTGACTATTTTGCCACTCCATTTTATATTACTACACATTAAAACCCAAAATGTATGTTTCTATGATTTATAGTTGTATTTAGCTTGTACTAAACTCAATGACAAATTTATGTGGTTTTAGTGAATAAATCAATTTCCAAAAAATATTTATGTGAGAACAACATTTATGAACTTTAGCATATAAACACTTAGAAGTTTTAAAGTAAGTTTATGTAAAGTTGATGTTTTTGTAAATTAGCTTTGTTAGTGGTGGTATAATGGTTATATGAGTTTATTTAGGGTATATGGTTTAGGAAAATGGTAGAAAAATAAATTTTGGGTCTAAATGTTTAGGGTTTAGGGATTTGATTTGTGACTAACTTAAAATCGTCACAAATCAGTCACAAATTTGAGACTAATTAGCGACAGAAATTTGAGACTAATTAGCGGGAAATGAAATCCGCCAAAATTTTTCATTTTCCGCCAAAATTTTTCATTTTGCCACATTTGGCTCCATCTTCTCTCCTCTTCTCCTCAGTTTATACCTCTGACCAAAATACTTTTATACAAAATCACTTGTCCAGATCTACTCTCTTTGTCTCCAGATCTCGCCTCCTCTTTGATTTCCTCTTCTCTGTTTCATCTCTCTCTCTCTCTCTCTCTCTCTCTCTCCCTCTCTCTCTCTCTCTCTCTCTCTCTCTCTCTCTCTCTCTTTCTTTCTCTCTCTCTCTCTCTCTCTCTCTCTCTCTCTCTCTCTCTCTCTCTCTCTCTCTCTCTCTCTCCCTCTCCCCCCTAGGGTTTGTTATATTCCATCGTCGAATCAATCCAGCCTTGGAATCATCGGAATCATCAGAATCGGAGGAAGAAGGAAAGATCAGAGGAGGTAACGATAAGCTTATTGTAGACGACGATAAGCTCTTAGTTGATTTATTCTCTTGCTCTTATCAAATTGATGCGATGAATCTCGTTTTCTTCTCAAAATTGATCATGAGAATCCATATCGTTTCTCGAAATCTGGGGTTTATTGTTTGATTGATTGCATTGGGTGACATGTATGAATATGGATTTCTTGTATTTTGATCATGAATTTCGTTTTCGAATCACTGCCGAGTTTTCTGGGGTTGACTAGTGGTTTGTTCAAGTCAATTCAACGCTATTAACGATGCTTCATGTGTTTTTTTTGGGTAATCACTGTGGAATAGTTGTGTATCTCATGTTATATGGAATCTGTGTGTGTGTTTAGGTGAAGGAGAGAAGAAGATTCATGGTGATATCGATGAGAGTAAAGTGAAAGCGCCAAAGATGTTCGAAAGAGCGAAAGAGGAGTTTGAGGCTGTTATTGGTGCTATTCGTCAACACAAGAGTTCCAGGTTTCTTTGCTTCTTTCTTCTCATACATACACTAATGCTATGCTAGATTGGAGAATCCATTTAAGCATTTTGCTTTTGTTATAGCCTCAGTGCGCGTGTACATGAGTTTGCTAATGTGTTATAAATCCTGTTTAAGGGACGACTTTGACAAGATGGAATTCAAATATGAGAAACCAGGTTCGATATTTACAGGGTTTGGGTTTAGTTTGTCTAGTTTATGATCAATTCCTTGATTTTTTGTGTGTGTTCTTGATTCTTGTTCAAAGACTGAATGTTGTTTTCACATGGTTGCCAGAGGATAAAATGAGTAACAGTTGATTTTAAGCTTGATGAGAGTTATACGCCTAGTAAGATCTCTATTAGAGTTGGTGATGGGTTTCATAACTTAAAGGTAATCTATTTTCTGAAGAAAGGGTTTCTTACTATTTCTGATGGTGATGATATTTCCTTCTCTTCAATTGTTTACGAGATTAAAAGTGTGGAGCAGAAGTAAAACCAACTGGTTGGGTTTGCATATCTCTCTCTGGAACCGATCCTCGGTAAGAATACCCGTTTTCTTTCGGTTTTCGTAAACAATCAACCTAGTTGCTGATGATAAGTGAGATTACCCCGTTTTCTTTCGGTTTTCGTAGACAATTGACCTAGTTGCTGATGATAAGTGAGTATAGTGGTTTGCTACAATGTTAGTTCTATGATTGGTTCTCTTCAAATGATGCCTGCATTTGTTATTGATATTGCTTAGACCTGTCTTTAGCTATTGAGTTTCCACTCAGGCTTTGGAGCCATTGGCTTTGTGGTTTTACTTAATAAGTGTCCAAACTGATATGTTTCTTTAGGTTATTAAGTTTAGAGCTGATATGGTGAACTATTGCGTCCTCTTCGCAGGGAAACTTTTGTCAATACATTCATGTTGCAAATAGCCATTTTGTCAAATCACCTAAATGGGAGAGATACTCATATCCGCCAGATCAAAGTTTACGGTCCTAGACCGTACGTTTCCATCTTTCCTTCACTGACTTAAACTGTCCACATTATACACTTGATTTAAAGGTGTGCTTCATGACTCTTGATCTATGTGATTGTAGGAATCCTATTCCGCGTCAACCATTTCATTTTACTTCAATGGAGTTTCTCACTTATTCGACGCTTAGATGAGAAATTTGAGCACGAGAAGTTCGAAGAACATGGACTTTTAAATAAGATCACTGCTTATTGGATCCCTAAAAAGACTATAGTTGTATTAGGTTTTGAAGCTCAGTTTCATATGTTGTTGTGTAATGGTTTCTGTTTATATATTACATTGGATATAACAATCATAACTTCATTAGGAGAGGCTGGTTTTAAAGCATATACTTGAAAGAGCTACAACAATCTACATATGTTGTAATACTTTTTGTATTTTGGTTTCAACCATTTTGTACAAAATGCTTGATTATGTAGTATGCTTTTAATTTCAAGTTTTTTGGTTATTTATTCGATTTTGACAATTCAAAGCAAAACAAATAAACAATTAGTAGCATATAAGTGGCAAATCAGTGGCAAATTAGTGACCAAAATGTGATTAACCCAAAATGTGACAACAACAATATAGTCTCTAATTAGAAGCTAATTAGTCGTTAATTTGCCACGAATATAGTTAGTCATAAATCAGTCGCAAAATCAGGAGTCGCTAATTAGTCGCTTATTTGCCACGCCAAAGGCAGTCCCAAATACGTTGCTAATTAGTGACTACCTACATGAGTCACAATTGTGTCGCTTATTTGCGACTGAGTTATGGAGTTATTAATCCGTCGCAAATTAGCGACGAATTTGCGACTGAGTTATGGAGTCCTAAATCCGTCACTAATCAGTCGCAAAGTAGTCGCAAAGGCCTCATTAGTGACGAATTTGTGACGTTTCTGTAGTGGCAAATGGCCTGTTTTCTTGTAGTGAATTACAATGAAATAAATAAATATAATAGTTGAAATGTTGATGCCTAAATTGTTAGAAATTTATCTCCAATAGTTTGTACTTTTACTCCATGATCTCGCGTAGCATGATGGTGAAGTGGAGAAGTTAGAATGAAAGAAAATTGCATAGAGCATTAGCTTGGCTCGGATGAAGGGTTGTTGCAATATTTGCACACGAGATCGACCGACCCACGCCGCTCTGCCAAAAAACTACACGTCGATGTCTGTAAACCGGTTGATCGATCGGTCTGTTTGGGTCTAGTCCCATGCATTTTCATATTTGTTTTGCATTTTCGTTCACAACTCCGTTCATAAGCTCCAAACTCTATCAAGTTTTAATATAACATGTAAAAGACTCAATCAATAAACAACAAAATAACACAAACACAATTTAATCCGATAAAAAAAAAACCAAAAAAGAGTTAAAGATCTTACTTTGCCTTTTGACTCGTATTTTGTTTGTATACACAATTAAAGGAGGTCGTCTCGACACTTGTTGTAACGAGCAAAACAAAGGATAAAAACGTAACGCACATTAACATGCAAGTCGACTTAGTAAGAGTTGCATCTAAAGCTCTTGGAAGGTGAAATAAAACGTTTTCTCCTTTGATTACTAACAGATCCAGAAAGTGAAACTTCTACTAAATATCATTCATTTTTGCTGCAGTTGTGCTCACCTCACTGCTCTAAGGCGAGATTCAATCGGTACGTTTGTTCATAAGTCAGCTTATCAATATGTTTTTTACTTGAAAATCATTCAAAGCTTGATTCACTCTACAATTATCTTGTCGGGGTTGAGGTGAATATTCTGCTAACGATGCTTGGTAGTTCAATGAGCTAGAAGCAGCAATGACTAAAAACTACTTCTAGAAGAAACGACTTACGGTTTGCTAGACGCTTCCATAGATGAGCATAGAAGATCCATTAATAATGTATTCTTGGTGACAAACAACTCTAAAGGTTACACAGGCTTACATAAATCATTTGATCGTTCTTTAAGCGCTTGTAAACCCTTACTTTTTGTTTGTTTGTGTTATGACTTGTGAGAATGTTGGTTATATTTAATCTTGCTCTTTTGTATTTACAATCTTTGTTTTATATTTAAATTCAGTGGTATGATTTTGGTTTTGGTTGCATTAGGATTTTTTGAATTTTGTCAATATGTGAAACAAAACCAATTGCAATCTGAAACAAAAGAAACACCATATATATAGGTCGCTCAAAAATAATAGTCGCCAAACAGTCATAAAATAGTCGTAACGAAATCGTAAAATAGTCGCTAAATTTTACGACTACACTACGACTCCAACAAAAACACCTTTGTTCATGCAAATTAATCGTAAACTAGTCGTAATGTAGTCGTAAAATTAAGCGACTAATTTACGACTAATGTATTTAGCGACTAGGTATTTACGACTGCACTTATTAGTCGTAAAATAGTCGTAAATCGTGATTTAGCGACTACATTGCGACTAATATTGCAGTCGCAAAATCCATGTTTTCTTGTAGTGGATAAACTCAATTTCAAACAAATGAAACCTAAACTCTAATTCTTTCATGATCGGGTCATGGTTGGTTTATTTAAAATTTTTAAATTATAATAATTAAAAATTAGTTTTGATAGATTTGGAGGAAACTTTAGTAGGGGAATAGTTTTTCTCAGTTTTATTCATTAGTCAATAAGCTTATTTATACAAGAACGTAACTTGTCTAACAAGTTCTTTACATTTACGTAATTAGAAATATATATTATACACAAATATTAACTTTTCTAATATCTATTAGAGATCTTGTAATTCTCGAGATCTCCTAACATCCTTCCGCAAGCTCATACGCGGTAACACGTATGAGATTAGAAAATCTTCAACACATCTTCATACCCATTGTAGGTCATCACTGGTGTTTATACCTCGCCACTAGGCCATCGATTCGGTGGAGAATACTTTAGTAGTTGTGTATCTCCATCGTCTAACGTCACCATGCGAATTGAACGAACTCGTCAATTGGTTCATGCTCATAATTCACAGCAACTTCATCATATCATTGAACATCGTCTTCTTTGTAGTATTAGAAGAACGAACAATTTTTTTTCTTTTTCGGATCCAGATTCATCATCTTCGTGGCTTTATCGAATTAGTAGTGAAGGATAGATAACCACATGAAGACTTTCTCTTGGAAACCTGTAGTGAATAGACAAAACACCACAAGCAAAAGAAGAAACATATGCAATATCACGTCAATTCCTTCTTCTTCTTTTTTCGTTTTTTTTTTTCAAACAAAACTTAGTTATTATAATATAGAAGCATATAATAAGAAATCAAACCGAATAAGAGATCAAAAAGATCTTGATCAAATAGAAAAAAAAAAAGAGGAAGAAATTAAAGAAGAAGAAATTGTAGGAGGGGAAGTGTAACGCCCCGACCGTTGTTGTAGGGAAAATCCTCATTCCCTAAAGAGAAATCTTCATCTTCCAATGGGCCCCACGTCCACTCTCGGTCTATGGGCCCACCCATGTCAGACGGTCAGTGCGTTAGTCCGGGAGGCTCGGAAATCATGTTTATTGACCCTGCAAATCACCACACGATCTTTTCTCGTGTTTTGACCTCACTCACACGATACTGAAAATCACTTCCCAGTAGGTCACCCATCTTGAAATTACTCCAGCTTAAGCACGCTTAACTGTGGAGTTCTCTCACGATCTGTGACCGAAAAGATAAGTGCACTTTGGTAATATAGGTAGCCAAATCAATTCTTTTAAGCTTCTCCGCATATACAGCATATACCATATATGCTCTGAAACCGGGGTGTCACAGGAAGTAGAAGGTTTTTTTTCTTTTCTTTTTAACGGAATATAACAAAACCATAATCCATAGGAATTGAGATCGAAAGCTCTGATACCATGATAGATTTGGAGGAAACTTTAGTGGTAGAATAGTTTTATTCATTAGCCAATAGGCTTATTTATACAAGAACATAACTTGTCTAACAAGTTCTTTACATTTACGTAATTGTTCTTTACATTTACGTAATTGGAAATATATCTTATACACAAATATTAACTTTTCTAATATCTATTAGAGAATTACGGGATTAACTTTTCTAATATCTATTAGCTTATATAAATAAATTATTTCTGTTTACGTAATTAGATATATATATATTATAAATAAATATTAACTTTTTTAATATCTATTATAGAATATATTCAAAAGTGATCTCGTAATTCTCGAGACTCCTAACAAGCTTTGAGAAGATTTAGATCTGAAAAAATTACCCACTCTTATCTTATGTAGATCCATGTATCAATCCTCCTATCTAAACATATAAAAAATAATTATAGAGTTGAGAAAAATCAAGAAAAACGACAAACTGTAGAGGGGAATCTTTGTAGTGAAATTACCACGTGTTGTCCAATAATATTCTCTTGCCTCTTGCCAAATTAACTAAGATTCCCTTAGAATCTTTTTGTTTTTTTTTATAAATTGATATGGTCTTTGCTCATAATTAAATTTTCCATTTATCACAGTAATAAAGAAAATGGGAATATTATATTTTCTTCCTTTAGAGCTTGATCCTCAACCATGGGGAACTATATAAATGCTTACTCAACATTTCTAAAACACAGAAACATTTCCAAAACACAAAAACTCACAAAGAATCAACTCAAAATATTCTCTTTTAATGGCTCTTCTTCGTAGAGCAATCACAAAGCGTCTCATTGACAGTTACAGATCCAATGAAACACTACACATGACTACTTTCAGAACATTTTCGAACGTCAAGATCTTGCGTCAGTACATGACCACGTCGAATCTTGCAGATCGTATCGGGGTCCGGATCGAGTCCATTGCTCCTCCGAGGCGAGAGGAAACGACGACTGTGAAGGGTTTAACGGTGAAGGAGACGAAAAAGCTTTTGAGGATTTATCAAATGGAGAAAGTGAAAGAGAAACTTAGAGAGATTTCGAAGAGCTCTGTTTCGTATTGGGAATTTGTTCAGATTTGTTGTGAGAGTTGTGGAAATGATGAGCAAGGTTCTTTGATAGCTAAGTCTTTGGATCATTCTGGATGTGTCGTCGTTTTGGGAAACATTGTTTTCCTTCATCCCCATCAGGTGAATTATACATATCGAGACTTTGCTTCATTTTTGTTTTAGCGTTTTGGTTAATACTAAATATACTATGTAACACGATTTACAAAATACTAAATGTACTAGTGCTTAGCTTGTAAAACTATACTACTTGAAAAAAAAAAAAACTATACTACTTGTTTTGAGTGGTTATTATTAAAGACTTCTTGGTAATGTTTTTGTTAATTTCGAAACATTACTAGTATAATATACTGAATTTTAAAATTATTGTGGGTAATTGTAAAAACATTTTATTTTGTGAAGATTATTTTGGTACGGTTGATAGATCATAGACTCCAATAATTTCAGATTTATGATTCTAATTTTTTTTCGAAGTTATATATTACTTTTCTCAAAATTAAGAATCAATAGTGTTTGTTCAAAATAGTTTATTAGATTTGTTTCATATATAATAATTAAAAAAAATTCTCTACGTGTTAGTTTTTATAAAAAAAAGCTAGAAAAAAATTTTTTCATTAATCGATGTCTTCAAAGTAGAGATCTCAAATGTTTTGATTTTTTTTTAACTTTTTTTTCATTGCAATTGTAACATTTTTACCTCATACAACTTTTTTGCACTCTTAATTTAGATAGTCAAGTCGATGGAGGCAATGATCAACCAAACATCAGTCCCACCAAACGATCCAAGAAAAGAAGAGTTAGTTCAGCTTGAAATCACAAAGAACTGTATTGACATTAAAGCACGACGCATAGTCAAAACCGAGTTATATTGCGGCCTCGGGTTCCTAGCTGCCCAAACCATTGGCTTTATGCGTCTAACATTTTGGGAACTAAGCTGGGACGTAATGGAACCCATATGCTTCTTTGTCACATCCCTTCATTTCATCCTCGGATACTGCTTTTTCCTTAAGACATCCACAGAACCATCGTTCGAAGGACTTTATCGACAACGGTTTAATGCTAAACAGAAGAAGCTTATGGAATGTCACGGATTTGATTTTTTGAGGTACACTCAGCTCAAGTACTTGTTCACACCGTTACCGTGTAAATCTCATGTTTCGCCGGTCTAGCAATAGAACTTTAATCAGGATCCGAGCTAGACGCGTCCAAACCCAAACCATTTAGTGTTTCGAGGTTTGGGAGATGAATTCGAGCTTGAGATCTACAAATTATAAAGAAGTTAAGGAAGATTGTATATACTTAAATTTGGGTTTTGACTTGTATATGTGTTTATGATAAAGTTGAATTCCTAATTTTTATGCACACTCATACTCTCTTAGTTTAATGGGTTTGGGCCTCTTTTGATGAAAAGAGTATATTACTTTGTTATATAAAGTTGAACTACCCTATTGTTTTTTTTGTGAGGATTCGTATATATATATATATATATATATATATATATTCTATAGACTATAAAGTCACTAAACCATTTAACAAAAAGAAAAGTGAGACGTCGATATCGAGTGAGACGTCGATATCGAGTGATAGTCGAAAGTGGCTAAGTTGGTGGAACTTTAATCTACCAACTATAAACTATAGTGCTAATTTCTTTGTGATTTTGAACACGTAAAACAGCTGGAGACATGATAACTACAATTTTGACCAATGACGCTAGAAAGTGACCACCCTATTGCATCCCATGAATAATTGCAGTAATTTTACTAGTAAATTAGCTATATACAGCAGTATGTGATAATGACAAATTTATAGTCATTCGGTATGATGAATGCCACTATGATCAATGATGTCTAATGATTTCAAATGGAGTTTGAAATATGAGTCATTAGTGTCAAGCCCAAATATACACACGTCTAAAACTATCCATGCTAGAGTAGAGTCAAACCCAAACAATTATACAGTTTTAAAAAATTATGACACTAGTAGAGTTGAAACGTACAATTGTACAAAACAAATTCAAGTTGTGTGCATTTGATATTTAAACATTAATTTTTCATTTAAGAAAATTTTCAAGCACTAGTGAATAAGATATATATAGACTTTTTACCATCTTAGAAGATTTTTAGAATCATATTACTACTTGTTAAAAAATATCCTCTTTATTTTTTCCAAACTACCACAATATTTTCTATATTTTATTTAGATTTTTTTCTTGTTATTAAGGGCATTTGCATTGGAGACTTTATAAATAAATGTCTAAAAACTTTTTAGAATTAAATATACTCCCTCTGTTTCTTGTTATAGGATGTTTTAGAGAATTAGTTTTGTTTCTCTATATTAGATGTTCTCATATATCAAGACAAAATTATTTATTTTAAATAAAAAAAGTTAAGATAATTAAACCAAATAGCCTTTTTTATTGTTCCAACTTCCAAGACTCACGTTTGTTTTCATTATGCTTGTACGTTATGTACTCCTTCTCTTTCTTCTTTTACTTTTACTTTTTCTTTTCTTCTTCTTCTTCTTCTTCTTCTTCTTAAACTGTGCAATTACAAACCAAGCATAATTTTTTTTCTCACAACAAAAATAGAACAACAAAAGATCAAATCTGAAAATTTTCAACCGAATAACTATAGCACCATTCGGAATTTTGATATGAATGAAATCTACTACAATGAAGAAAAGCTCTCCCGTCTCTAAAACTAACACAACTCCGAAATGCATCGACGATATTGTACTTGAGATGCTAAAGATTTATGTGCCTTCATATTATTACTAGGTATGCTTTTTTTTTTGCAACCACTAGGTATGCTTTGTCTTAAATATGTGTTGTAAACTAATCTTGTAAAATTTGCAAATTAGTATGATATGTTAGCTTTAGTTATAAAAGGTTGATCTTTGTTGTTGAAAATGTGTTGTAACAAATTTTTCTTAGAGATCGACTAGAGCGTTGCGGTGTATCGGAGAAACTACGATTTTTTTAGCTTCGTGTTCATAATTATTGATGGTACCTTTTGGATATGTAATCTTATTAGTGTTAAAATCATTTTTTAAGACAAATCTTTGGAAACTCATTATCCATTATGATACTCGTTACCTAATTCGATTAACTTAAAGCTTTAATTTTTAAAATAAGTAAAAGAAACAAATTGCAAAACAACTAAAAATTCCTTACACAAGTGTACAAAAATATAGCATAATAAGCACAATAAACATGGCACAAATGAATCATAAAACGTTTGATCCAACAAAAAAACATAACTATACAAATTAAAATGACCTCCACTAATCCGAAGACTGTAATGCGGTCATCACATTTTCGACTAACATAGCATCGCAACTTACTTGTACGGGAAGAAGATCAACTCTCTCCAATGAGGCTTTGTTCATATGTCGTATCTTGTACTTGTTTGATCCTCCAACTTTCATAATATCTTCCATGCATGTTTGAAGAGTCAAGAAAATATGGTTTACCTTTCTCGTAGGATAGTTTTCAAAAGACTTGACTACGGCGCCAACAAGATCTTCGATGCTTTTTGGGCATTCTTTGTGTTGTAGCGATTGAATAGCACTAAAAAATCCAAGATCTAATATATTCAAATCCGGGGAGTTCGGTGGTTGACACATCAAACGAATATCAAAGCCATCTTTGGACGCGACTTCATGGAAATCTTTATCCCCACATAAAACATGTGCTTTTGCATTATCTTGTTGAATGAAAATTGTATTCCCTCGATCTTCCCTTGGCCACTTCTCATGAATTGCCGGAATAACCTTCTCAATCAAACAAGCTTTTATATCTTCTCTCTTAATAGATGTTACCGCTTTTAGTTCTAACGTTCCCGCATCTCTATTTTTACTCCGTCTCTTGGCCGGTTCCTTAGTAACAAATGGAAATATTCCAATTTTTCCAGAAAATACCTCGTTTCCATTCTCGTCAAACCTTGGACGAGCCATTGCCGCTAGGAACATCACTTTTCCGATATAATTCTTACTTTGACATGTGCGATGTGGCTCATCTTCCACCGGAAGTAAATAATACTTCTCCGTCTTCTTCGTCATATAAAACCATTTCTCATCAATATGCACCATATTGTACATATCAATACATTTTGGTTCATGAGGCAATGTATTCTTATCTAACATAGAGATGCAAAACTTTAGTCTACCTCTCATATTGTCTTCTTTTAAATGTGGCTTGATGCTATTGGTATGGCGCCGAATAAACCCTTCTTTCTTACGCCTATATAGTGTTGTAGGACTCACACCCAAAGCCATCGCAAAGGTCCTCAAAGTTGAAGCGAGATTCTTTTCGGACCAGAATTTCCGGTTCTCCGGTGAGATACGTTCACGATTCCATCAATGGCCGTTTGTTTTGCTCGTCGCCAAATCTTTTGTACCATAAGTATAGGCACCAAAAATTGTTGAGAGACTTCTCTTGTTGTATACTTTTTCAGTTTTCCGTTGACACTCTTCTTCATTAGAGCATGGTAAATATCCCATCTCTCTTTGTTGGAGAGATTTTTTCTTGTTCTTTGTAGATTCGGTTGAGCTTGAGATGCATTTTCATTTTCATTACCTATTAATTTAATTTGAAAAGCAAACATATGAGACGTTAGGAGATCAAGAAGAAGAAAAAATTGAAAACATTGAATATAAATTGATAATACATTAAATAGAAATTGATAAAGCATTGAATATAGATAATGGACAATGAACATCACTAAGAAAATTTTTAAGTTGAGAAGAGATAAACATAAAAAAAAAAAAAAAAATACCTGAGCCAACGTTGATTGGAAGCTCATTGTGATCATTTGATAGATCTTCAACACCATTAATAGCATCTTCTTCGTTTAAATCTAAGAAAGTCTCATTTTCATTGCTTAGATATGGCAAATTAAGATCAATCACTACAAAAAAATTGCTCATTGATAGCACATTACGATAGCACGGTTTCTGTAAGTGCTATGAAAGAGGACTTTGATTTGTTTTTACTATGTTATAGCATTAAAACAACGCTGAGATAAAAATTCAGTAAGCGGGAACTAAAATTTGTTAATCCGCCAAACACTTAGCCAAAATTTTACTGAAGCGCCACAAATAATAGCCCAAATTTTACTCAGGCGCCACACATAACTCTTTTCCCTCTTTTCCATCGAAATCTCTCAAATCCATCGAAATCTCTCAAACCCACAACTCTCTCAAACCCAGAAATCTCACACCCATCGAAATCTCTCAAATTTTACTCAGACCCATCGAAATCTCTCAAACCCTGAAATCTCACACCTAATAGAAATCTCTCAAACCCAGAAATCTCATCGAGGAACCTCCAGAACTCGTCGTCGCCACCGGCGAAGCTAACCACCGCCACAATTTTGTCCTCCATCTCTCTCTATTTCTCCATCTCAGATCTGTAGCGAAGTGAAATCGACGGTTCGTTCCTACTCATATTTCCGTCTTTATTAATCTCGTTTCTTTCCTTCCACCAATTTCTATATCACTGCAAGTTTAGATAGATTCGATTCTAGGGTTTACTTGAATAGATTTGTTATCTTAAAGTTGGGATCTTTTAGCATAACTACGGTTTTTGATATTGTGTAGTAGTTTTTTCTTATTAGTGGTTTTCGATTTTGATTTACATGTAGTTGGATATAGAAAAAGAACAATTTTGTATCAAAAGTCTGGATTTTTATGATTTGCATATGTTTTCTCAAACACCAAAAACCATCAAATTCGACACATTACTCTTGATTTGTTTGTGTAATAAGCTTTATTTGTATTCAGTTTGTTTGTCATGTCAAATACCTCAAATTTGACACTTTTCTTTTCATGATTCAAGTTCTGCTTAAACTTATATTGATTCTGTTACTATTTTGCAAGTGTTGTTATTTGCAATATTGGGGAATTGAAGCTTTTCTTCTGGTTTTCATCACAGGAACAGGTTAGTTTGTTCTTCCATCTAACCTGAATTTTTTTTAACATTTTTCTAACTAATTAACATTTGTTCGTTGCCATTGTTAGATTCAAGTTCTTAAATCTAGGGTCTCGATGCTTTTTATGTTCTCTAATACAAATCTCTATTTGTGGTCAATGTGTTAAGCTTATACTTATTCCCTGCAGTAGCTAGATTCAAGTTCTCTGATACAAATCTTTTTTTTTGTTCATTGTGTTAAGCTTATACTTATTCCCCTTTTGTTTTCTGAGTGTTGGTGACAGGTTTCTCAACATATCAAGCTTCACTTTTGTCCCAATCACACGACAGGTTATTTCCATCTTTCAATTTTGTGCACTTGTTTAGTTATTACATTGCTTTGGTCTTGATTCATTTGTGTTACATATATGTGAGTGTTGCTGATGCATGATTGCTTGTGGTTTTATTGTGCATGCTGGTTGAAAACTGATTTATTTGTGTTTGTAATCTGATTAATTGGTCTGGGCATGAATTTTGTTGTTGTTTGTGACCCTTCTTGTTGTTCTAACGGTGTAAATTAGGTTAGATCATACAATGTTGGACAAGAAGTGGGTGCATCTTTGCAGGTATGGAATTTAAATATATCTATATGTTACGTTTCAGTTTGTATTAATGGTGTTCCTATCGGACCAGGTGCAGTTAAAGTCTTTGTGGATGTGGTACATAAAGAAGATACATTTCTATGGAGGCCTACGAAACAAATCAGATATCTTGGAGAATTCGTGAAGTCATTCGTAGCATGGCCTGCCAAGAAGTGTGTTTTTGAAGACACCATAGATTCTATATTTCAAAGATCTCCAGTACCAGCAGCAGAAGGTAAAAAATATGCATCTCCTAGTTCTCAATCTCCTACGCATGCACATAAAGCTCCATCATCATCTCCAAAAGCTCCTGTTAAGAAAAATCAAACACATACTCAGTCCCCGCTTCGAAGATCTATGGTAATATACTACCCTTATAATATTAACTGCCTTATTCTTTGTTCTTATAACAATTCTAAACTGGTTTCTGTTGCATACATTGTAGCGTCTCAGTCCAACAAAAACTCCCAAAGAAAATCAGAAGTGTAAGTTACTGAATCTTAGCGGAGACAATGAAGTGGTTGCTGAGGGACGTTGGGGTTCAGACAACCCAGAGCTTAAGGTACACTTTGTTCCATTGGGGCAGGACGGAGTTAAGGTATGGGTTGAAACTGTGACTGTGAATACTGCAGCAGTATGGAGGCCATCTGATGAAATCGAGATCATGGGAGATGCAATTGGATCACCCATCGCATGGCCTAAGGACAAAGTGATATTGTGTTAGGTTCACTACTCTAGTACCATTTCTATTTTGTTTTCAGACTTGTTTGGTAATGTGTGTGGTTGGATTGGATTGGTAATGTGTGTTTGGATTGGTAATGTGTGTTTGGATTGGTAATGTGTGTTTCAAACTGGATTGGTAATGTGTGTTTCAAACTTATTTGGTAATGGTTGGATTTGGCATTTGTGTTTTTGAATCAGGGTTATGATGACATTTGTGAAACCTTATGCACAACAACATTATATTGCTATCAAAACATAGACTATTGCATATTGAAAACTGCTACAAAGTCATCTAACATAGCTTAACTAATGAGTTATGACATTAAATACTACAGCATAAAAATGAGCTATAACAAGTAAGAGCACAACACAAAAACTTGCTACAACAAAACAATATATAGCGTTAAATCAGTGCTAAAATATAGCATACATGGCAAGGCAAATACAACGCTATCATACGTGAAACAATTAATAGCACAACAAAAACTGCTATAATATGGGTGCGACCTATGATAGCTGGGGCAGAGATAGCGTTCGATAATTCGCTATCAATGACATATAATAGCATGTTTTCAACGCTAACAATGTCCATTTTTCTTGTAGTGAATATTAAAAGCCATGAAACAAAATTAAAGACCATTTGTGTGTGTGTGTATGGATTATATAGACACAAAAGTTTTTTACTCGTTCCTTTTTTGGCTCCATATAAAAATTTGATTTTTTTTTGTTTAAAACAGTTTTGTAAAAATTGGCTCCAAAATATCTTTGTTTCTAAAACTATTTAAATGGCTCATTGTTATTTGACGATTCAGTTACGTAACATGAGAGAGATCATGTTTGAGATTTTCAAAACGTACAACTTTAAAAAAAACTAAAACATCCTATAATAGGAAACATATGGAGTATTAAATTTAAGTAGGGATGTTAAAAAGGGTAAAAACCCGTAGGGTACCCTAAAACCCTGTTGATATTTCGAGCCCATACCCTACCCTTTTGATTCAAAAACTCGCGGGTATTTAATGAGAGGGTACCCTTTATACAAATTACACAAACGAGTTTACCCTATAGTGTTTAGGGTACCCGTAGGGTTTTTTTTGTGTGGCCAATAGTCTGCTTAAACGACGTCGCTTAACATTCTCCCAATTTTACAAAACAAAATCCCTAATTTAGATTTTCAGACATTCTTCTTCGTAGCAAAATCCCTAATCCTTGGGTTTTTTCGATTTGGGACTAAGAGTTATATGGTGTTGATGAGAAGAAGAGTGATGGAGTAAACGATGTTTTGGCTGCGCTTGGTGAAAATCTCAAATGTTCCTTCTGTATGCAATTGCCTGAGAGACCCGTCACAGTTCGTTCTCACTCTCTCTCTTGATTACGAACGAGACTCTTATGCTTTGATATTGTACTGGATCTAGTGCTCTGATTTGTTCATATCTAGTGTTTTTTTTTGTTAGTTTGGTGAATCTTATGGAGTGGATCTAGTGCGTTTTCTCTTGGATTCACTGATTTGTTTCATATATAGGGTTTTTTTTGTTTAGTTTTTGTGAATCTATTTCTTGAATTGTTGAAATGTCATTATTGAATAGGATTGTTTGCTTTTTTCCCCACTTGGTTTACTAATTTGAGCAGTAGAATCTTTTATTCAAAGGCATAGACTAAACTTTTGCTTACCATTTTTGGTAACATTGCATATCTGAGGATTAGCTTTAATATGCTAATTTCTACCTTTCTTGCTTGGATCAACTGTTGCGTTGATTTGTTTCTTATTGTGTTTGCATTGAAGTGAAATTATGACAATCTCATATAGATATTCTGGTTTATGGAATTTTCTCATTGGTTCAATTTATTGTTTCTATGTGTTTGTAGAAATGGATCAACAGTCAATGGAATTATTGGAGAGACTTAGAGCCGAGGAAGAGCATATGGAGGTATTTAATGAGCAGGCAGAAGCAATGAATGATGAAGATGAAACAGAATCTCGAGAAGCATCAGCAACTCAAGCAGTTCAGTCTACTCAAGCGACTCAAACGGTACAGAATTCTAACAAACGCAAAAAGTCTTCGTTAATTCAAATAAAAATCAATTATGAGTGCTTTTTCGAATTATATGTTGTTGTTGATCGTTAGTTAATTATCATAAAATAAAATAATACTATGAATTTAGGTAATTTTATATAAAAAAAAACAAAACAATAGAAACAATAGAGAGGGTACCCTAGGGTAACCCTAAAACTTTTAGGGTATCCGTTTGGATTACCTTACAGTACAGGGTAGATTTAAGGGTAATTCTATAAAAGGTATTTTTTGAGCGGGTACCCTAACAGTTAGGGTAGGGTAAGGTAAAAATACCCGTTTTTAACATCCCTAAATTTAAGACACTTGAGTGTCTAAAACCGGAAAAATATCCAGTATTAGATTTTTTTTTTCCGGTTTTAGACACTCAAATGTCTTAAATTTAATATATTTAATTCTAAAATTTTTTTAAACATTTATACACAAAGTCTCCAATGCACGTGCCCTACGAAGAAGACAGCGAATAATGTCCCAACAGTTTCTCTTGGAAATCTTTTAGCATTTAATTAGAAACAAAATTTAAATTATGTGATGTAGCTAACCAATTTGTTAAAAAAATCTTTGAGCGTCTAACGATAAATTGAATTTATTGATACACATATGCACCCAAAATTTTGTTGGCTCAAATTATGTTTTTGAAAGTAATAATAATGATACATCATATCCTACCCTACACCACCCAATCCATTTGACTCTCTCTGCTTTTCTCTCTCTCATCTCTTTAGTGTCACTTGTTTTTGTTAGAGAGAGAAAGTTAAAAGTTAAAAAAAAAACCCCAAAATCTTTCATTTTGATTATTTAGGTTGCTAGAATCTAGATCACCTGATTTTGAATCAGTCTTCTTTTTACCCAAAAACCCCTATACGAATTTTTCAAAGCTCCAGAGAAGTAATCTACGCTCTGTTGTTGAATCCTCGTTTGCTAATTTATACATTTTTCGTTTTTTTTTTTTAAATTTATTTTATACTAAAAAAGAGCTTCGATTTCTTCTTCTTCCTCTTCTCATACGCATTTGGAGTTTGTTAAGCTTCGTTTTCGTAAGCTGAAACCGATGAAATGCTCTGCGGCGGTAGATCTTTCTGTGTTTGACTGGATCGGGAATTCGTCGGAGATTTGATGGAAGTGAAGCTGTTTTTGTCAGCTTTTCTCGGAATTTCATGGAGGTTATAGTCCGTTGTGGTTTATGTTCTAGGCTTCTTCTTAATCTCCAGCTCCGATTCACCATTTCCGGTGTAAGTTCTTTTGATTTTTTATGGATTTAGGGTTTTTTTTGGATTTAGGATTATTGATTCATTTTGGTTTTGAAATGTGTCTTCCTGAGAATTTGATGTTAAACAGCTGAGAATATTCAATTTTGTTAGATTTTGGAAATTTCTTAATAGTGAGGTTTTGTAAAATCTCTTCTCTGAGCAATAATTAGAGCTTAATTTGAGGTCACTATAATGTAAACTAGAGAAAGTCCGAGAATTTCTTCATGTTTCCTCATAGCTCTACATGTCTGCTTTGATTTCTTGTTGCCTTATTTTTAGTTTTATTTTGTTTTAGCTCAACACAAAATTTATCAGCAATATGTAAATCTTATGTCATTGTTTTGTTTCAGATTTTGTTGATTCTATTATGGTTTGGAGCTGCTGATGCAAAAGCCAGGCATCATCACCATCACCAAATACCTTTGCAAGGTGTGGAAAGTGGAGTTGATGGTATATCGTCTCATTCGTGTATTCATGATCAGATCATAGAACAGAGGAAAAGACCGGGTCGTAAAGTATATTCAGTTACTCCCCAAGTCTATCATGAGCCAAGAAACCCTGCAAAAGCACATCTTCACAGTGGAAGGGCATTGCTCAGTGTTTCTGAAGATGAGAAGGATGTGAAACAACCTATCAGGATTTATTTAAACTATGATGCTGTTGGTCACTCACTTGACCGAGATTGTCAGAGAGTTGGCGATATCGTGAAGGTAGGCATTCTTGGTAGCTTTCCGTAGTGTGAAATGTAGGGATATTTTAAGTTGCGGAACTAATTTACTTTATGCTCCGCCATTAACTCAGTTGGGTGAGCCGCCTTCGAGCAATTTCCCTGCTTCTCTTGCATGTAATCCTAATGTCAAACCTCCAGTTTCCGGTGATTGTTGGTATAACTGCACTTTAGATGACATATCTGGGGAGGACAAAAGGCGCCGCCTACGCAAGGTTCATTTGATCTTTTGTGCCTTAAGTATGTGAATATTATTGGTTACCCAGATGTACTGATTTATAAATCTTGCGCATGAAGGCTTTAGAGCAGACAGCAGATTGGTTCAGAACAGCCTTAGCTGTTGAACCTGTGAAAGGGAATTTGCGTTTAAGTGGATACTCTGCATGTGGGCAAGATGGTGGTGTGCAGCTTCCTCGCGAATATGTGGAGGGTAATTTCATTACCGTTTTGCTCTTTGATTGGCAGTTTCTAGTTCATTGATTTTGTCTTGCTAGGTTTATTTTGGTCTAACCAGTTTCTTTCAAATCACACAGAGGGCATTGCTGATACTGATTTAGTTCTATTGGTGACCACAAGACCTACTACTGGTAATACCCTTGCATGGGCTGTAGCTTGTGAACGTGATCAATGGGGACGTGCAATTGCTGGTAATTGTCCATCTTCTCTGGTTGCTTACAATATTTTAAAAGCCACGCATTGCTATGAGTTAAACTAGAGTTATGGTCTTTTTCAGGGCATGTCAATGTTGCTCCCCGCCACTTGACTTTGGAATCTGGGACTCTGCTTTCAGCAACTCTCATTCATGAGGTTATGCATGTCCTGGGCTTTGATCCGCATGCATTTGCTCATTTTAGAGATGAAAGGAAAAGAAGGCGGACTGAGGTATGACGAGAATCAAGAAGTTCCAGAGAAAACGCTGACTTTGATTAGATTGCCACAGACCATTTTGGAATAATCCAATTTTCATGTTTTTAGGTCACTGAGCAACAGATGGATGAAAAGCTTGGTCGAATAGTGACACGCGTAGTGCTTCCACGGGTTGTCATGCATTCGCGGCATCATTACGGAGTGAGTTTAATTGTTTTTAGTTACACCCCTCACAAGAATTCATTTTGCAAGTTTATTCCCGTTACCATAGTTTTGTGTCCTGAATGCCAAATGTTCAACTGAACAGGCGTTTTCTCAGAACTTCTCGGGTTTAGAACTTGAGGATGGAGGAGGTCGTGGCACATCGGGGTCCCACTGGGAAAAGAGACTTCTCATGAATGAGATAATGACTGGATCAGTAGACACAAGATCAGTCGTTTCGAAAATGACTTTAGCGCTATTAGAGGACAGTGGCTGGTATAAGGCTAATTATAGCATGGCAGACCGTCTCGATTGGGGCCGGAACCAGGGGACTCAGTTTGTCACATCTCCATGTAATATGTGGAAAGGCGCTTACCATTGTAACACAACCCAACTATCTGGCTGTACATACAACAGAGAGGCTGAAGGTTACTGCCCAATTCTAAGCTATAATGGAGACTTGCCACCATGGGCTCGCTACTTTCCACAGGCTAACAAAGGTCAGTTCTGTTGATTAACTGCAACATGTTGATACGATAATCTAGTCGTTCATTTATATTTATATTATATTCTTAAGGTATTTCCTGCTTCTACATGCTAGTTTGATATGCAAGTATAATTTGCTACTCTCTTGGTTCTAATATCTAGAAAGCATATTATTATCCATCGTATGGTATTCAGTAATCTAATCCTCTATACATTTTCGTTTGGTAAAAAATTCTAATATGTACACAACATATTGCAGGTGGTCAGTCTTCCTTAGCAGATTATTGTACATATTTTGTTGCTTATTCAGATGGGTCTTGTACGGATATCAACAGTGCACGAGCACCTGATAGAATGTTGGGTGAAGTGAGAGGGAGTAACTCCAGGTTATTCTTTGTTAAATTTCTATTAAACGCTATAGATATCTATGTAGCATATTGCTCATGGAAGAGTTCTTGTCTTCTATATAGGTGTATGGCCTCATCTTTGGTGCGTACTGGGTTTGTTCGAGGTTCCATGACACAGGGGAATGGTTGTTATCAGCATAGATGTAAAAATAATTTGTTAGAGGTATGCCTTCTACATCTTGTTCCTTGTCTTAACATTTCTTTCTCTTTTTACTTTTCCTTTGGAGCATAAGCTTTTATAGTTGTACATTGGTTTTCAACACATGTCCTAGTGCCACCAGTCCCATTTCTCTACATGTTTCTACCTTGATTTGTTGAAATGAAGACATTCTGCTTTTATGCTTATTCATGGTTTCACTAGTAATGTTTTCCTTGTTATTCACAATACCATTCTTTTAGGTTGCTGTGGAGGGAGTATGGAAATTCTGCCCTCAAGCTGGTGGACCAATTCATTTTCCTGGTTTTAATGGTAAGATTGATCTTCATCTTCTTTAAAAAAAATAGCATGCTGTTACTAAATCTTTTGAACCATTAATCATTAGTGTTTTTGTTTGTAGGTGAATTAATTTGTCCGGCTTACCATGAACTCTGCAGTGCACCCGTAGTTTCCATCATTGGTCAGTGTCCTAATTCTTGTAACTTTAATGGAGATTGTGTTGATGGGAAGTGTCGTTGCCTCCTTGGTTATCACGGTCATGACTGTAAAAACCGTAAGAGTCCTGTATCCCTCACATCAAATATTTGTACATGTCAAGGTCTCTATCTTTCCTAAGATCTGAACTTACAAGTTATGCTTTCCAACATGCAGGTTCCTGCCCAAATAATTGCAATGGACATGGAAAATGCACAACTCAGGGTGTATGCATATGTGAAAATGGATTCACTGGAATTGACTGTTCCACTGGTAAATATCCATTTCTATTTTTAGTTTGTGTCAAGATTAAATTTATCAATATTATATCCGACAACAAGATTCTTTTCAATGATACAGCCGTGTGCGACGAACAATGCAGCCTACATGGAGGAGTATGTGATAATGGGGTTTGCGAGTTCCGTTGCTCTGATTATGCTGGCTACACATGTCAGAACAGCTCTAAACTAGTTACAAGTTTATTGGTGTGCAAAGATGTGTTGGAGAGAGACATATCAGGGCAACATTGTGCTCCACGAGAACCTAGCATACTCCAGCAGCTTGAGGAAGTCGTAGTCATGCCCAACTACAATAGGCTGTTTCCAGGCGGTGCTCGCAAGTTATTTAACATTTTCGGTAACAGCTACTGCGATGAAGCTGCGAAAAGACTAGCTTGTTGGGTGAGTACCATCTCTTGGGATTTTATATACTTCTACTTCTAGCTTTCTCTGATAATGACATTTGTTCCTTATGTTCTCTCTGAAACAGATATCGATCCAGAAGTGTGATATCGATGGAGACGACAGATTACGGGTATGCCATTCAGCATGCCAGTCCTACAATATGGCGTGTGGGGCTTCGTTAGACTGCTCGGATCAAACCCTTTTCAGCACCGCGGAAGAAGGTAATGCTGAATGTACCGGGTCTGGCGATATCAGATTGCCATGGTTTAGCCGTTTGTGGAGTAGATTTGTTGCAAGTAACTAGGAAGAATTGGTTGAGAAAGATTTGTGTGTACAAGGTAGATAGTGAGGCAGAGTCTTATTCCAAACTGTAATTTAGGCCTTAACCCCACCTCCGCATAGGTGAATTAGAATGTCTTTGTCTTTTGAGTAAAAATGGAATATGTATTCGAATATTCTGTTATAGAAAAGAAAAAAGAGGGATTTCTAGGCCGAAGGCCTTTCAAGAGAAATGAAAAGTAAAGTCGTCTTTAATTGTCTTCTTCTAAACTCTAAAATATTATTTTTAGCTCTAATCTTGAGTCTACTAATTTTAGTTGCTAGTTGCCGAAATGTGTCAACAATTATGTTCCTTTTTTGTTTACTATAATAAAATTGACTAATAGATATAAATAATTTGAATAGGTGAAAGTAAAAACTCAAAGTTGAGTTTAAGATGTATTTTATTTTTGTTTAGGTAAACGTGTCATAAAAAGGATAATCAATTTGAGATGGAACAATTTATCTTCATCATTCAAGAGTTGGAAAGTTTTCGAGAAAACTAGAGAGTTCAAAACTCAAAAATGGCACAATTTTTCTTCTCATGATGACAAACAAAAGCTTTAAAACAAAACGAGTTTATGCTCTCGAGTAGATATTTAATTTCACTTTTTAAATGTTGTCAGTATCATTACTCCTAGGTATTTGATAAGCTTACGGGACCATGAGGAACAAAACCCGAAGTTCTGAAGAAAGTCAAGGTCGTTGTTGACCTTACGTAACAAAGCTTCCGATCAAGATCAAAGATACCAATTTTCTATCACACATCTTGCATAACCAAATTTATTCAAAATAACCAAATATTTTACTAAAACTATACATATATTTTGTTTTTATGGAACATGTAAAAACAATTGACCATGTTACCAAAAAAAAGAGTGGGAGCAGTGGAGCATACCAAAAGAGGAAAGAGGCAGCAGAAACTTTTTGGTTACCAGAGAATCTTTTCCAATATATATTGAAGTGTGATCATAATGGAAGATTGAGATGATTTTTTTTTTTTTTTTTGAAGATTGCAACAAAAAATTGCCTCTACTTTTACTCCCTTCTTAATCTACTACAACAAATACCATATGGCTGCTACTACTCATGTTTATACATCCAACAAAAAACTCATAGGACATTCTTGGATGATGTTCATATATGATGATAATAACTCTTCCAAAGTCCATGTGAAATCAAACAAGTTATATTATGTTAAACTGATAATCTAAGGTGAATCTTTTGTTGTAGTTCTCCAAAGTTAATCAATTAGCACTTGAGAAGGGTTCGATCGCTGGAGGGTTCCGCATAGTCCATCCCCCAACTCGGTCGCCCCAATGTGAATTCCAAGTTAAGATGAACGTTTTTCGCCTCTTGTTCCTCGGTTCCCTATTTTCAAAAGATTTTACATTTTAAGAACAATAGGTTATTCACGTATATGTACCATTGTGGTTCTCGAGTTTTTAGTCACCGCGCTATAGATAAGAGAGGAGGGATAAATAATATACCTTAGTATGATTAGTTGTTCCCAAGTGAGTATGAGGTTCTTCTTGTGTAGGTTTGCTCATAGATATTCCCTTTGTGGATGACCAAGAAGCTCTGTTCAAATTTTAATAATAAAACACATTTGAGAAAATCTATTTATAACTCATATTGTTGGACCCTATAAGCCCTTCTTGATACAAGCTATACCATTTATATTCAATAATGTTTTATTTGGACCTACTTCTTTACCATCATCAGTTCTCACACACACACATACCAAACATATTTAACAAGAGACATTAACGGATTTAAAGGAAGATGGAAAACAACATTCACATAAGCCCTAGGAGAGGGTCATATTCATCAAAATTCACGCAGGACAAAGTTAAAGAGATTAAATGCAATTTTTTTTACAAAATAAAACATTAAATAGTAACCTTTGGGTCTTTTGCATAGATAATGAGTTTGGCGAATTTGTGTCAGTTCCTTCATCAGCTTCTTCATTATTATTATTGTCCTCTATCCTCTGCTCTGCCACTTTCTCCACCTTTCCTTCTCCTGTTTATTCCCAAGAAAAATAAATACAAAATACAAAAAGGAGAAAATATAATTACATTTATGTCCAATAGGAATACAGAAATCAGTGAAATCCGTTTAAATATATACCTGATGATCCTTTATCAGTGCATTTTACTGTTCTATACATCTGCATCAACAAACACACATCCTTGAACAATCAAAACAAATGAAGACTATATAAAATAAAAAAAATTCTAAAGTTTGTTTTCAACTATGCAATCATGTGTTGCCTAGTGGCCCAAATTGATACACTTTGATATATATTTACATATATATCTTTGCATTCTTATGAGATTCCATTACTATATTTAAAAAAAAAAAAAAAAATGAACCTGCAAGTGACTCTTGACATGAGCTAGGGTTAGATCCTTCACATTCATCAGCTCCAACACTGATTTGGGAGTTGCTCCTGTGACCAACCAAATAAAGCAACAAATCTTAATACTTTGGTTTCAAAACTTATTACAAAGACATAAATCTTGATTAGTTTTGCCTCTCTTCAAAAAAAAAAAAAAACAAAGGAAAAAGATATACTTTCATGGCCACCGAGAAGTTGAACAGCATGAACAAAATGAGCATGTAGAGTAGAAGTCCATCTCATTCTTGGAGCTCGAATGCTTCGTTTAACACCAACCATTGATGTTGAACTTCTCTTGAAATCTCGACCGTAGATTTGTGGTTGGAACATGTTTGAGTGTCTTTGATGATGATGATGATGGTTATGATCAAAGCCTAAGGTCAAGAGAGGTTTGTTGTTGAAAAAGTTGTTGTTCTCGTGGCTCAAATCACTGATGCTACTGCCGGAGTCACTGCTTGTGGAGCTCCGGTCACCGCCCTGAAGTGGTTTTCCGGCGTGAGAGTTAGGGAGGCTGATTTGAAGAGACAGATCTGGGATTGGTAAGTTTGTACCTCTCATGTTACTGCTTCTTGACTCTAACATCATCATCTCTCACTATACTCTCTCTATAATACTTCTCTATTTAAATAGTGGAGAGAAAGAGAGAGAGAGGTATAAAACAACACTTAGGGAGAGAGGAAAATAAAAGAAAATGGAGAAGTGAGTATTTCTCAATCCTTGTCATTATCTCATTAAACAAAATCTTTTTTTTTTCTATTTTTTTATAAAATAGTATATGTTTTACTCTACTGATCAATACGTTTTTGTAGTACAATATGTTCCCTATATAGTTTGTTTTGAAAACTCGTATTGCACTCACTCTTATCGTAGTAGTAGTATTGAATTATAGTCGTAAACATACATACATCTAAACTTTTTAGGTAGCTAAAATAATTAATGACCATACAAGATCGAAACGAAAAAGCATTTACATATACAAAAGCTTGTTTTCAACATATTGGTTTCCTTCCGACTTAAAAAACATATTGGTTTCAATCTCGAGCTCTAGTTTTGTTTACAATCTCAGGCAGATAAAATTTTAGATATTCCATTTTCTAAATAATTAGTTACTTATTAGATAGTATATCTATTTCCATTTAATTTTTAACTAATTTCGTAGACATCGCATTAGATCACCACTGAATTGTTGGATTCCACATTCAACTAAATTCAAGAGCTACTGCTTTGTTTTTCTTGCCATTCAAAGGAGTGTTTAGTACTATATGTGTTTAAGTTGGAACCGTGAGGAGTATTGTCCTCTTGTACCCAAAATGGGAAATGAAGCGCAGTAGCAAAAACAGTTAATATAAATTCTTTTCTCCCCAATTGATAATAATTTGAGAAATAGTAACAAATATACTAGTACAAAAGATGGAAGATTTATGACAACGTATCTTTTGATTAGTGGTTAAAAAGGTGAAAACAAGAAGAGAGAGAAGGGTGGGTGTGATAATTAGATAATGAGTACTCTATGATTTGCATGTTTACTATTTCTATAAAATAAAAGAAAAAGTTTTTTAAATTCCCAATGCTAAAAAGATAGGCTTTTAAGAGGTCTGGCTCTTAGGGTTTGATGGAAAATATAACAGTTCGTAGTACTTAATATTTACTACAAACCTTCGAAAGCTTCAGATTTCAATAGTTGACTGAGAAAGCAACTGCGGTTTTGTCATGAGATTTCTTTTTTAAACCAACGAGTCGCTCCAAAAGGAAAATTTCATAATTTTCATTCATCTATAAATGGTAAAGAGAAAGAAAAAAGGCATTTAAGACAAGGAACTAATAATATACCTAAATCGTATTAACTGCAATCTATTTAATTTTATCTTTGTAAATGATATTTATGTGATGTGTCTTGGCCATTAAAAAAAGATTCTTACGATTGACGATATTCTGGTTTACATCAGCATCTTGTTGTATTTTTTCACTATACCAAAAAATAAGAAACAAAAGAACTCTTGTTTATTCATTTTATGACATTCTTTTAATTATATATACATAAAAATTATTATTGACAGTATTTTGTTTTACTATTAATAACCATAATATATGATTGAAGACCAAAACTCAATTGACCAACATAATTGTGTAACATTAAACCAAAAATAAAACAAAAGAATAATCTTCACACCGAAAAAAGGAGAAATGACTCGTTTTGGGGTAATGAACATTTATATTAATTGACCACATAAAAGAGAAAAAAACAGGTAAAAGCAATAAAATTCGAATTGTACTAGTATTATATCGTATAGTACTATATATTTTACGTGTCTCAATGCGCGAGATTAGTGGTTGCGCATCGAAAAAGCCGAAGTGGTAATATACGATGGAATATTTGGAAAGATAATTTGCTTTGTAATTGATTGATAGGGACACCTTTAAATCTCTATAGTTTCACTATTTTAATTTATTAGTTTTCTATCTTGGTCTTTTTTGTTTGTTTCTTTGTTGACACTCTCAAGGCTCCTTTTTTGTATAATTTCTGGAAGTCTCAAGGTTCTTGCTGCTCTTTGCTTTGCTAAAACAATAAAATATTGCACTTATATCAAAAATCATTTTTTGTTTAAATTGTGGATGATAAAATTTTAACATTATTTGAAGCTGAGTATGATATATGTAATATACTAATAAACAAAAAATCGAGATTCAAATTGGCTAGGATTGGTAGCCATGTGTTACACTGGTTACTGTTGACTATATGTACATATATGTAACATGTTCTAAGATGATTTGAATCATCAATAGCATATAAAAGTAGATATTCCAATGCATAAATAGTATTATAACTCTAGAGGTTTTTTATACCTTCTATATCAGTGTAGAAGGTTTAATTAAGATGGTAGATCATGAGCTGCTAATTGTCTGTGTGGTATGTTTTATTGAGAATTGGACAGTTTAGAGGCATAAGTGAAATAATGTGTACCATAAGCTCCAACCAAGTGTGTTTATTAAGCATATTGCGACAAAACTACAATTTGGAGATATGCAAATATATAAGGAAAATATTAACAAATTAACTAAATCTTATCAATCATAGATGTCAACTTTGTCAATGGAGAGAACCATGGATTAATGACATTTATAAATGTATACCCATGTGGTATGTAATATTAGTCAAATGTACCTTTTACATTTATAAGATTTTTTTTTGTTTTGTTTCTTATCGCATTTTATGATTATCTAAAAACAAGTATTGAAGAATGCAAATATTCCATTTTATAGAAAGATTTGTATCATTCCCACGTACGTCATCGAGCTCATACATCGCTTTTGCAAACCCCACGGACTTCATTTATAGAAAAACATTTCACATTCATGGAAGTCCAAAATGTTTCTTTTGCAATCTATCATTCTAGTGGTTATCCTTCTACTGGTCTAGGGATCTTTTTTAAATAACATCATAATTCATATAGCGTTTACTGATTTTATAAATTCGTACAAATCCAATCTCTCAACTACCAAGAAATTGCTAGCATCTTCTGCAAATTCATTCTCCACATCGATGCTCATTCTCCACATTGAAGTTTAAGTGTTAAAATTAATAAATTTTGTCCTTATAAATATGTATATAATATTCGTTTATGTTACAAAGTATCATATCTCACTGATAGAAAGATATTTCTTTGAATCTTCGGTCGTATTCGTCACACAATATATAAAAATGTGTTACACTCATGTGTACATATCTCAAAATAAAAGATTCAACGTCTGTATTATAGCTGAGCGCACGTACGAGGCAAATTTGGACCAACCTGTACATGTGCTTGGATTCATTGAGTATTATTCCGTTGATTAAGACTTCAGAGTTATAATTGTGGACATTTAGCATTTACATATTGTGATTACAAAAAGATTGGTTAAGAAAAGATTTGTTTAGAAGTGAGAGAGAATAGTTAAGAGATGGAAGAAGTGTCAGATTGGCTGGCACAAACCCACATGCTCTTCCTCTTTCTTCTAATCACGCGCCAACTTTTTCTTTGAATCCCATAGGCTTCACAATTTGACTATTTATTACTAGTACTATAAAAAACACAGTGATTGTGTGAAAAATACATTAAACACTACTTCATTACACATTTTGTTTATGAGGTTTGGTGTTTTATTGTCGCTATATGCATAATAAAATCATTTAAAACTGGAAAGCAAACACTATATGAACTAAACAGGAAATAAGTTTCAAAACAAAAAAAAAAAATCTATAGTATTCTACATCATATATATAAGCAATGACACTGCAAGAAAACAGCGGGTATTCCGACGGGACTGGTCCGTCGTTTCTATCACGTCGGAAAATAAGTCCCGTCGGAAATTCGTCGATCACTTCCGACGGAAATCCGAGGAATTCATGTCGGAGTATAAAGGGAGACAGAATTCCGACGGTTGCAGACTTCCGGCGAGTAGTGACAGAATTCCGGATATAAATACTATAATAAAATATAATAAAATATTTAAAAACATATTAAAAATTAAAAATACAAACTAATTAAATTAAAATTGTTTTAAAAGTATTTTAAAGTTTTACAATAGTATTTAAAACTCTAAAAGGCCTACTCCAGCCTACCTGTTCTGAAGAAGTTGGTCATCTTCTCTTCCATCGCTCGGAATTTTGCATCGGCCTCCTCCTTATCTCTCGCTCTTGCTTTCTCCATTGCCCTAAGCCGGTCGTGCAGCTCTCGGTTTTCCGCCTCCAATCTGCTAGCACCGCGATGTCAAACCGACGAAACGGACGAGCAACTATCTTCAGGAAGGCCGAATACACGGCCTCTGGTCTTGGGAGTCACCTACGATAAAAAAAGAAATTAAATCTTAGAATTTAGTTATATTAAAAGTTAATTTCAAATTACTTTAAAAGTGACACGGTTACTAACCTCGTAGGTGAACTCGTTGGTTTTATCCACTAGAACTTCGGTGGGCGCCGGAGTTCCTTCCTCGATCGGTTGCGATTGGAGGTACTCCTCCTGCCGTCTCTGCACGGCTTCCACGATTTCACGAGCAATGGGATCTTGAATTTCGCCGGTCTTCTTGTTGGTGTGCGAAACTTTGACCAAATCAAGATTCGAAGGAAACACACCGGTCTCCTAAGGTGTGTTTCCTTCCACTCGTTCATCTTCCACGAGTACTTCCTCGCAGCCTTTGTGTCGAATGCCTTTCGGACCATCGAGGTGAGCGGTGGGTCCCACGTAAAATGTTGCTGCAAAAACACCACATTTCCGCATTAGTAATTAAAATGTTAGTCATATAGGAAATACATTTGAAACAAATAAAATAAAATCATACCGCAAATTGTCGGAACCAAGTGTCCCGGTCCTCCACTGGCATATCGTTGTATGTGGGATACGGTTTAGTTACCAGGCAATTCATCATGTCGTTGATAGAACCCGTAATCCCGTTTCCTGAGTATTGGAACCTAGTAAAATATTTAGTTAAATATTTATTTAAAATAATTTAAGCCACTACATATTTAAATAAGACTTACCAGGTCGTGTTAGGTGGCGTGTGTGGATCTAGACGAGTAAACCTATCACGTCCGGGTTGCGCCACAAACTGCTCGATGGTCATGGACGTGGGAGCTAAGTAGGCTGTGGGCGGGGGCTGAGACATGTATTGGGTCTCTAAGTCGGGACTATCCTCGGGGATACCCGTCTGACTCGAAGTCCGATCTTCCCTACTGGAAGTCGCACCTCCTCTAGAGCGATGAAAATGCTCATAGTCCCTACGATTTTCAACATTCTAAGAGTTTGATATTTCGGGATATATGGGAATTCGGGATTTTTATATTTTGCGATTTGGTTATTTGGAAATTTCGGATTTAGGGATATAAGTATATTGGGAAATTGAAGAGTTTTGTAATAAATGAATTTAATTAAATTGGGATTACGTGGTTTTGTGATTTATGGACTTAGGGATTTAGGGAAATTGGAATTTTTAAATTTAAGTAATCAGGGCTTGTTTTTATATTGTATATTCAGAAACCGAATTTCATGGATTTAGGTTTTGTTTGATTTACATGATTTAAAGTTTTAAATTTTATTATTTTTTAATTGTTAAAAAATTTTATTAACATTAGTTTTTCCAAATTTTTTAAAATTGTTAAAAATTTGTAAATTTGAAGGATTTAAAGGATTTAAAGGTTTAAATTTGTTTAAAGTTTGGATTGTTAAAAAAGTTTTATTAACATTAATTTGACAAATTTAAAAAAATTGTTAAAAATTTGTAAATATGAAGGATTTAAAGGTTTAATTTTTTTTTAATTGTTTAAAATTGTTAACATTAATTTGACAAATTTTATTAACGTAAATATTTTTTTAAATTTGATGGATTTAAAGGTTTAATTTGTTAACGTTATAAATTTAAAGGATTTAAATTTAAAAATTTTATTAATTTTAAATAGGTTTAAAATTTTATAGGTTTAAATTGTTTTAAAACTTACATAATTTTTGATTTGGTTGAAGAATTTAAAGGTTTAAATTGTTAAAGTTATAAATTACAAAATTTTTACTTTTTCAATTTAAAGGATTTCAATGATTTAAAGTTTTAAATTTATTATTTTAAAATAGGTTGAAAATTGTTCAAGGTATAAATTGTTTTGTTAATGTTATTTGTTTTAAAAATTTTAAAATTTTAAACCTAATATTCTATATTGTTTTAAATTTAAATTGTTTTATTATTGTTATATTATTATGATAAATTATTCTATATAGGTATTTACAAATTTAAAATTTTATGAAGTTAAAATTTTTTTTTTCCAAGAACACATTTTATTTTTATGAAGAACAAATTTTTTTTTTTTATGAACAAACTTTGTAATCATCAAAAAACTTACATAGCTTTGTTGAATTCGTGAAGGAGGGTGTGGATTAGGATGATTCCGGCGGTTTGTGTGAGTTTTCCGGCGGTTGAAAGCGAAATCCGGCGGTGAAAGGTTTTTTTTTTTTGGTTGTCTCCGTTGAAGAATCGGGAAGAAGAGGAGACCGAGGGCTTACACGGCTGGAACGAGGCGGTGACTCGGCAAGGGATCGGCGGTGACTCGGCAAGGGATCGACGGCGACAAACAAAAGTTTTGGAGAAATTTTTTTTTTTTCCAGATCTGTCTTCGGGGAAGAAGAAGACTGTGGATTGAATAGACTATCTGACGGCTTTCAGACGGAATTCCGACGGCTAGTCATTATTCCGACGGTACTTCCGACGGTTTTCCCGCTTTGACGAAGATTACGAAGTATTTTGGCGGCTGGTGAAATTTGGGTTTCCGTCGGTAGACCGTCGGAATTTAAGACGGAATTCCGACGGAAATTCTTAAAAAAATTAAATTGTACATTTTTTAAATATTTTCCCGTCCAAATAAATTGTTTGTATCCAAAATTTTAAGAGTTTGAGATTTCAGGAGTTATGGAAAATGAAATTTATAGGAATTTGGGATTTTAAGTTTATGTGATTTATTTATTTCGAAATTTCGGATTTAGGGATATATATAAGGATATTGGGAATTAATGGTTTTTGGAATATAGAAATTAAAGGAATTGACTTTTCAGACATTTTGTTATGTAAGGACATAAAGATTGATGGGAATTTAAGATTTTGGTAATAATAGAATTTATTCAATTTGGGATTATGTGGTTTTGTGATTTATGCACTTTGTGAATTCAGACGGATTTCCCGGTTTGACGATGATGACGAAGTTGTTTGGTTTTTTTGAAACATAGTATAAGGTTATAACCAACAACTATTTTTCAAATTTTGATGTTATTTTTGAAACATTAATTATCATATAATTTACAAAACTCTTATAATTATTTTTAAAAACCTTATAATCAACTTGAAAACCATATCATATACTTTAAAATCATAAAAAATCCAAAACCAACGGAATTCCGTCTTAATTTTAAGACGGAATTCCGACGGTTTTGGGTTTTTTATGATTTTACTTTGTCGATAAAAATTTAATTAAATTAAAACCCCCAAACCGTCAGAATTCCGTCTTAAATTTAAGACTGAATTCCGACGGTTTTGGGTTTTTTATGATTTTAAATTATATGATATGGTTTTAAAGTTGATTATAAGGTTTTTAAAAATAATTATAAAAGTTTTGTAAATTATATGATAATTATTTGTCGTGCAAGTTAATTTTACCCTCGAAACCAAGAAAAATATATTACTGCGGCTTCGAAAGTTGCACTGAACATTGGATTATGTAAACACATTGCATTGAGACTAGTATAAGTTTGATAGTATACCTTCCTTTTTACTAATATAAATATTCTTTCCAGATCGAAGTTTATATTTGACTTTTTTTTCCCTATTGGCTATCCGGTTAGGCCCGTATGGTTTATCATGTACTCAACGGTACGAACTTTTTATATATTTTGTTTCCTATTTTTTTTTATGATTTGCGTACCAATTTTGCTTCGAAACGTATTACACATATATAACACCAAGATTTCACAATCCCTAATAGGAAATAAAACACATCACAACATTATAAAATCGTACAATAGATACTAGGACATTATTTAATATTAATGCAACATAAAGCTGTTATGATAAAATTATTCTTAATCATGGACGAGTTGGATGTGTAGTCTTCATCGGAGTCTGGAACTGTTTCATATTCGTACCAAGTAGTTCCTCCACCTTCCTCCTCGATGGTAGATACTTCCATTGGTTGGTATTCAGCAATCATCGAATTAACACCGATTATCTGTTTCAAAAATGAATTTACTTAAGCATTCGCATAAATATTTAAACGTATGGTGTATATACCTTAACAATGTTCCGCTCTGTGATGTTCAGGTACTTTGGGTTCCTATCAAAACGGCAAACGGTAACATTCTTCAGGATGACCACCGCACCTACACCAGTGGTGAGTCTGTACTCGTCCTTCTTAAAGATGTTATGGTGCATGGTTCCCTCGATTTTTCCTGAAGGATCTTTTAAGGTTACTAGCATATCTCCCTGCTCATTGGGCATTAAACTAGAGAGCATAGCCACAATCTGATAATAGAATAGAATATACTTGTCAGATAAATTGTATTTCTAAATGTTAATTAATAAAATATGTTCCAAAACGTTAACCTTTTTGACTTAAAAAAATTGTGAAAGCGGGGATTTAATTTCTGCAACATGGTTCCAGATCTGGATGACTTGACCTTCGAGCAGCTTCTCGTTACTTCCGGACGGAAGGCTCTTCCCCATTTAGAACCTGACTCTGCCGGCAACGCTGTGTGGTAAGTAATTTTTTTTACATTATTTTTGTTTAATAATTATTAATATACTTATTTAAACATAATATTATTTTTATAAATTTTTTTAGGTTTTGCAAAAACAAGGTGGGAAAGGATATTAGAAAGATCATAGAGCGGGATTTCAAGATGTGTCACACGAGTTGGAAGTATGTTAACCTCGAGACCAAGGATCGGTGGTTCAAAACATTCGCGGTAAAAAAATTTTAAAATTTTTATTTATTTATTCAATTTTGTAATTTTATAACTTATTTATTCAATTTGCAGCAAAAATATTATTGGGACCCCGCGATTACTGGTTTAGTTCGTGAAGAATTTGAGGAGAAAGCGAAGAACCGTCTCAACAACCAAATAGGACGGTGGAAGGAGAAGTGGCAAAAGAACCCGGATCCGAAGGTATGTATGCCATCTTTTTTCGATCCCAATATTTGGCCTGGTCTTGTCGCCTTCTGGCAGTTGGAGACTTCTGCGGAGAAGTCTGCCCAGTGCTCGGCTGCTCGATTGACGAAGGTAGGCGGTAGTGACCAGCCTTCGAAGCACTGTTCGGGACAGATTTCTTATGCTCAGCATGCGGTTGACATTGTAAGTTATTAAATTTTTTTACTTTCAATTTTTACGGTAACAAAAAATTTAACTTTTAATATGTTTCCATTTTCAGACTGCGGAAACAGGAGTTCCCGCAACGATGACATCGGTTTGGGAGAAGACCCACCGCAGGCCGGACGGGACATGGGTTGATGACGTGTCCACAAGCTCCACGACGATGTCATTGAGCGAGTCGACGAACTCTCAACCCAGCTTACTCCCGATGGTCAATCTACTCAGCTGACACCGATGGAGATTAACCGTGTTGCATTACAGGTAAAAATTTAATTTCTTTTTATTTTTATTCACAGTTTTAAATATTTATTATACTATTAACATTTTTAAAAATAAAATTATAAATTTTTAATTTTTTTTTGTAGATGGCTCCTCGAAACCGTAAGGGAAAGATGACATTTACAGGATCTATCCGGACGGATGATCAGGGAGTGCCATTTTGTCCCATTTCGAGATATGCTTCTGATCCGCAAATGGCCAAGGAGCTCCGGGAAACAAAAGAACGGCTCGGCCTAACGGAGAAGAAGTTAGAGAGAACGGTGAACGTCTACGATAATCTGTTTCGGGAGTTAGCGAAGTCGAACCCCGCCATTGCCGGGATTTTAAGGAGGGAAGACGAAGAAGGAGGCACATCGAGCCAGGATCCGCTCGATAATTTTAACTTCGATTAGATTTTTTTTTGTTTTTGTTTTTTGTATTTTTAATGTTTTATTTTATTTTAAACCCTATTTTATGAATTTTTTTTATTTTAAATATTTTAGAATTTTATTAATAAATAATAATTTTTTTTTTTAATAATAAAAAACATCTTCGTCGCAAAACCGTCGCAAACAAAAGCCGCAATTACGTCGCAAATGTTTTTTACGCAAACCCATCGCAAAACAATGTCGCAAAATCGTAGCAAAAACAGTTGCAATTTCGTCGCAAATTTCGCCGCAAAACCGCCGCGAAGTTGACGCAGATGTTTGCGTCGTAAAACCGATGCAAATCCGTCGCATATTTGATATGAACAGTATTCGTCGCACATCCATTGCAAAAAGGAACTACGCAAATTCGTCGCTACCATTAGCGACGAATTTGCGACGATTTATAAATTTGCGACGGTTTTGCGACGATTTTTGGTTTGTAAAGAGCTAGTTGCGACAAACCAAAAATCTTCGCAAAACCGTTGCAAACAGAGATTTGCAACGGATTTGCGATGAAAACCTCCCTTGCAAATGCACCTGTTTTCTTGTAGTGAGAATGGTGTGCTCCTTTTGTTATAAGAACCTACATGTATGAATGATAGATTTAGTATTTGTCAGCTACAATCATTATTGTAAAAGTAAAACCGGTAATTATATATATTTATATATATATATATACCTTCACGGATTATGTAATCGATAGTAGAAGTCCACGAAGGACTACTAAAATCCTGGTCCGCTTGTGGTGGCTCATTAATGGCCTCACGAATAAAATCTTGTGTTGGGCGTGGTTGAGAACTTTCACCTCGTATCACCTTTGCATCATGAGACCTCTTTCGAAACAGGCCTCGCCGTACAACTTGGCCAGGTCCCGGTATTACGGGCGTTTGGTTCTGGGATTGTTGAGTTGGATGGAGTGAAACAGTCGGTTCAGCATAAGTAACATTTAAGTTATCGTAAGGAGGGCTTGAAGGAAAAAGATTTGTGGCAGGAGGGTTATGACCGGGGGCTCGGTTTTGCATATAGTAATTCCACAAATCTTTGTTTGCCATTACGTAATTGAATTTTTCTGTGTTATGAATTTGTGTTGTAATTTTTTTATGAAGGCATGACAAAATGTGCAAAATTATGTAGAACGGATATCCGTCGGATTTCCGTCGGTAAACCGTCAAAACACTCCGACATAAGACCCCATCAATCCCTTCGGCCACTGCAGACAATTTATTAACCACTCAAACTTTGCCGACATCGGAAACCGTCTGCAAACCGTCGGAAATTCGTTACATATTTCTAACGACATAGCTCCGTCGGAAATCCGTCGGTACAGCTGACCAATCAAACTTTGCCGACATCGGATTCCGTCTGAATGAAGTCTGAAAATCGTCACTACTTCCGACGGATTTAGTGCGTTGGAAATCCGTTCATACCCACTGACCAATCATACTTTGCCGACATCGTGCTGTCTGAATTCCGTCGGTATTCTGTCAGAAACGGCGACGGTATACCGACGGTTTAGACATATAACGTCTTCTATAAATACTCCCTATGGAGTGTTTTATGTTCTACACCTTCAAATTACACAAAATGTCTTCTACTTCTCCTAATGAAGACTCAAACACAAAAGGCGTGGCTAATTTTTTCCATGTTCCAAAATACTCGTGGGAAACCGAATCTCATTGAGACGAATTCACCCAAGAAATTCCCGCTTACTCGTGGGAATTTGATACGTCCTCACCAATCTATAATGCTGATTCTACATCGACAGTAGTGCCTGACAGCCAGTGCTTGGCAAACATCCACCACATTTATGATAGGCAGCCACAATGTCTTGATCAGAAGCGGGTTATCGAAGCCGATCAACCATGTCAAATGATGGAAAAGTCAGATATTTACGGTGCAAGTACTTCAAACGTATGTAAGGATGAGTACTATGGTTATGAATTCGCCCAAAGCCCAGAAAAGCCAAACTTAAATTTAGATGTTGATGCAATCAAAAGTGAATTGTGCGACGAATTTATAGATTCTCCAGGAAAGGATCATTACTATGATTTCGAATTCGCCCAAAGCCCAGACAAGGCATACATAAATCTACATGTTTATGCAATCAAAAGCAAATTATGCGACGGATTTGTAGATTCTCCACAAAATGAAAAAAAGGAAAAGAACTTCACCAAATGGTTCTAACAAATGGTAAGTTCGGAGTGGAAACCGACATTTGATTGTAAAATGAGAAGTTTATTATGTACTTGTACCATAACAGTTGTGTGTTAAATATTTGCAAGTCTGTAATGTACCTGTTTAATAATGTGTTTTTAATTTTATGTTTCAGTAAATGTAAGGTTTTATTGGAGTTGTAATACCAAAGGAATCGTTAATTAGTCATCGAACATGATTATATATATACTATTAAATAATATGATATACAAGATTTGGGATAATGAAAGGGAAAATATTATAGGGATCACACAAATGTGAGAGAACAACATGAATAAGCAAGCATTTATTGACAATTAATTATTATTCGGAATCTCCGGAGGAACCATCACTAGGGATGGAGTCGGAATCGTCGTCAAATTCTCCACGTGTTTCCTCTTCGTCCGAATGCACTAGATTATCCCCGACATATGTGTCATCAACGACAAGGTCAATGTTATCCATCTCCTCAACAGGTGACATTTGTACACTTTTCGATGGTTGTAGAGCATCTTGTTCTGGAACTCCATAGATTTTGCCTCTCGGGTTTATTGGAGTTACTGTGATCTACGGATATGTACGGTAGGCAACTCGAGGATATGGAATGTAGCAAACCTATTATTAATTAGTGGATATTGTTAATATACATGAACAAGAAACCTTAAGTATGAGTACGTAGGTAAACGTATTAGTGTATTGATACCTGGTCAGCTTGAGACGCAAGGATAAATGGATCGTAATACTGTAGTTTCCGGCTTGAATTTATCGAAATAACACCAAGAGGGTCAACTCGAACCCCTCGACCATTGGATGGGTCATACCAATCGCACATCAACACAATGCAACTTAAGTTCAGCATTCCTGGATAGCAGATTTCCAATATTTCTTTTAAAATCCTATAGTACATGGTATCACCGAATTGCGCTGAAATACCATAGTCCAAAGTTGACTTTTGACGTCTTTCCTCACGGATCCTGAACGCATATCCCCTAGTGCAAAACTTGGGATATGAAGTCGCGGTGCTGCGTAAACCATGAGCAACCTCCACTAACCATGTCGGGAGTGATTGACAACTTGCTATATTTTCGTAAACCTAAAAATGATATACGTAACATATAAGTAACATATGAACGTGAAAACATATATGGAAAAGTAAGTGTAAGTAATTATATTACACTTACATAACATTTCAACCACCCCGGAAATTTTTCATCTTTCAATACAGCAAGTTCGGCATCTGTCTTACCATAATGGTAATCACGTGCCAGAGACATGTAGATCCTGTAACATAACAGTCGTTAGTTGATGAAGGCAAATAATTCCATAAATTTAGTATAATAACTGTTATACCTTTCGTACTCCAACATTTCGTCACAGTTTCTGAGGATATACATATGCAAACCTCTTGTTCTGATAGTATGCGTGTCTTTCGTTTTCCACTTGCTCGACTAACTTGGGCAAACAACTCAGGAACAACCACGTCGTAGAATGCTTTCTCACCTCTATCATCATGTCGTGCAGGACGTCTCGCCTTAGTACAAACTTTCGATGGAAAGTAAGATTCGGCAAAGTGTGAGACTTCTTCGTTTAGGCTTTGTTCGGCAATAGATCCCGCAACCTTGCTTAAATTTTTAACCTTTTTCTTCAAGTGGAACATGTAACACTCGAACGGATACATCCATCGGTATTGAACAGGGCCTCCTAAGGCTGCTTCTCATGGGAGGTGAATAGAAAGATGTTCCATAACGTCAAAAAAAGACGGTGGAAATATCTTCTCAAGATTACAAAGGAGAACCGGGATATTGGCCTCCAAGTTACGTATCCCATGGACGGTAAGCGTTCTTGAACATAAATCTCGGAAGACTGCATCAACTCCTATAAACGAAAATTAAACAAGTCAGTACATATATAGTAATATTATGGTAGTAAGAAACTAATGGGAGTAAGAAATATACCTCCAATTGCTTGATGGATAGGTTCTGGAAGAAGATATGCAAATACAAATGGAAGAAGACGCTGCATCACGACATGACAATCATGGCTCTTCATTCCTATAAACTTCCCTTCCGTCGAATACACGCAATTACGTAGGTTAGATGCGTAGCCGTCTGGAAATTTTACAAATTTTTTGAACCATTCCAAAAAAACTTCTTTCTGACGAGCGTCTAACCGGTACGCATGCATCGGCAATCTGCCGGCCGAAACATGAAGAGATGGCCTCGTATAAATCAATGGTAAGTCAAATCTAGACTTCCAGTTGTCTTTGGTCTTTCCTGGGACGTTTAATATGGTGTGCATGATGTTGTCAAAGAAATTCTTTTCAACATGCATGACGTCTAGATTATGCCGAAGTAGATGGTCTCTCCAGTAAGGCAAATCCCAGAAAATATTTTTCTTGTGCCAATTGTGAAATTCCCCACAACCGTCGACGGGGTGATGGCCATTACCCCCACATTCTGGAGTTCGCTCTGCACCAAAATCACGTAACTGTTCCAACATGCTGTGATCGTTTATCTCAGGAGGTGGACCATGAAACACTTGTACATTCGTCTTGAAATGTCTTATAGATCGACGATATGGATGATTTGCCGGCAAAAAACACCTATGCCAATCAAACCATGAAGTCTTCCTGCCGTGCTGCAATTGGAAAGCTGAGGTATTGTCTTGGCAATAAGGAAACACCAATCTTCCATGCGTTGTCTATCTAGATAACATACCGTACGCCGTAAAATCGCTTATGGTCCACATAAGAACCGCACGCATGTTGAAATTCTGTTGCACTGAAACATCGTATGCCGTAACACCATGCTCCCACAACATCTGCAACTCACAGATCAATGGTTGGAGGAATATGTCGAGTGACCGTTTTGGATGATTTGGCCCGGGAACTAGAATTGAGAGAAACATGAACTCTCGCCGCATGCACATAGATGGAGGCAAATTGTAAGGTGTTACGATGACCGGCCACAAAGAATATTTTCTTCCATGCTTTCCAAATGGGTTGAAACTATCAGTGGATAAGCCTATGTATACATTTCGTCGTTCGTATGCAAAATCTGGATATACGGATTGGAAGTGTTTCCACGCTTCTGCGTCAGAAAGATGCGTGATATCTCCATCTTGACTATGCTCTGCATGCCATCTCATAGCCTTTGTTGTGCGGTGTGATTCGTACAACCTCTTCAACCTCTCCGTTAAGGGTAAATACCACATCCGTTTGAATGGAATCTTTACCCTGCCACTTGTCTCCTCGAACCGGGGTTTGCGGCAAAATTTACATTTCTTTCGATTCTCGTCCTCTCTCCAGTATATCATACAGTTGTCGATGCACACGTCTATAACCTGGTAGGGCAAACCAAGACCGGCGACATGTTTTTGGACCTCGTAGTATGATCCTGGGGTCAGATTATCTTCTGGCAAAACATCTTTCACGTACTCGGCGAATGCATCAACACATTCTTCGGACAAATTGTGATCAGTCTTTATGTTCATCATCCTAGTCGCAGAATATAGCGGTGAAAGACCTTCCCTACAACCGCTGTACAGTGGTTGGTTTGATGCGTCTAACATATCGCGAAACCTTCGAGATTCTAAATTAGGTTCTTCAGCCCTATGACCCTCATACCCACCCGACTGCAAATTCTCTCTAAACGCATCGTTAACCATCGCAACCGTACTTACCCCAACATCTACTTCCGTTGTAGGTTCCCCTACGCTATCCGGAAAATAAGGTTCATTGCTACTAGTACTACCATATTCATAATTCCTTTCTCCATGTAAAAACCAAACCTTATATCCCGGCCTAAAACCATATCTATATAAGTGAGTCCAAACATTAGGAACGGCCACACTAATTCTATTACATCAATTAGAACAAGGTCATTTGATATCCTGACCTTTTTTTGTTGCTTCTACATTACTGGGTAAATTCATGAACTCCCATAATCCTTGAGCGTATTCGTCCCTTAATAAGTCCGAGCCCTCATTCGTCATTGGCTCGTCCATCCATGCCCGAAAATATGAACTCATCTTTATAGTTTTTTTTTCTCAAAATTTTGTTATGATGGAATGAACCATTCTGCAAACTTATGTAGAATGGATTTCCGTCAGAAATCCGTCGGAATTCCGTCAATACCTCCGACATAACACCCCCACCTATCCCATCGGCCAGCCTAGAAGATATGGCAACCACTCAAACTTTGCCGACATCGTAAACCGTCGGAATGCCGTCGGAAATCCGTCCCCCATTCCGACAGATTTTGTCGTCGGAAATAAGTCTGATCAATCAGCCGTTGCCGACATCGGAAAGTTCGAATTCCGTCGGTAATCCGTCGCAATGCCGTCGGAAAGTACCGACGGATCATTGTCGTCTCACATTCCGTCGGTATTTTCTGACGGCTTTCCAACGGAATGGTGACCGCGTGGATTTCTGTCGGAATGCCGTCTGAATAATCTGACGGAATTCCGATGGAACTGTTTTTGTCGGTAAGCCGTCGGGAACCCGTCAGATTTGGTAGACGGATTTCCGACTGAAAAAAACGGGCCGTCGGAAATCTGCATGTTTTCTTGTAGTGTGAATCTTGGTTAAATTACAAAGTTTTCCTTTCGTTTCACTCTCCAAATTATTAAATCGTTATGTCCGATCATTGTAATATTATTGTCTTTAAGATCATTCTCGACGAAACATGTTTAACGCACAAAAAACATGTTTAACTAGAGCTATAAGTTAAATTCATCATGTATATAATCTTAAATACAATTATGGTAAATTGGAGAAAAATAAATGTATAGTATAAAAAAATTATAGAGTAAGCCAAAAAGACATAGATTTTGTTTTCCAAAAGAGTGAATACACCTTGTAACAGCAATAATAGTAAAAAAATCAAAATAAAAAAACAATAGTATACTAGTACTTAATAAGATTAATTTTAATAGTGAAAACATTAATTACAAAATGTTGATAGAGAGGAGGACAGAGGAAGGCGTTCAATTCAACGGGTAGCATTTTGTCGTGGCACGTAGATGCTGCATGGGAGCCCCAGTATTCCCTCCTCATTTTTTTCCAATTAACTTTTCTTGAATATTATATGAAAATGTATTGTTGTATCTCTAATTAACCTAGACATATAACATTTAAACAAATTAAAAGTTTGCTTATAAATATTTAATGTGTTTGACGTTTTATATTTTGTTTGGATGAAGCTGTCGAGCCCCACATTCCTCGGCGCCAAGATGGCCTCCCCTCTCACGTGACACTTATTTTATAATTTTTGGTTGCTTGATAAATTACATTTCCCGACATTTACATATGCTTCTTGCTTATCCCACACGCACTCTTTGTATCTTAAAATCCAGTAGCCTGATCCTTCACATAACAAGTACTTCTTGGTTGATAAATTTAATTACTTTGAGCTAAGTTGGGAAAACTCTTTAGGCTTAAATGGCTTAATTAACGTCTTGTGTTTTTTTTTAGATGGATTTTTTTTATAATTCGAATCCACTTTGAGAAGAGAAGCATATTCAAAGAAAATGTATTAAAGACTCTATTCATACATCAGATGAAATTATGGACCAAAAGTCCAAAAAACATTATGATTATCATAAAAAGTTAAATAAACGATTTGTTGAGTTGAAGAAAAATGTAACATTCGAAAAACTTTTGAATGATCGTTTGGGATCCAAGAAAAAGCAATTAGAAGGAAAATTTTGGTTTTAAGACTGATATGAAAAGTGTTAGAAGAAAAAGGAAAAGCCAAATTCTGTTTTTGTTAGTATTAAGCAAAATATTAAATTGGATTAAGAAGCAAAGGGTCAGCGTCTGATGCGCTCTAGTAGGGTTGGGCGTTCGGGTCGGGTATTTCAGATATCGGGTACCCGATGTTTAGAAATATAATACCCGTTCGGGTATTATATATGTTCGGTTCGGGTTCAGTTAGGGTTCGGGCATACCCGAATACCCGAAATAGGTTTTTTTTTTTTTTTTCAAAACCCGAAATAGCACCGTAATAAAAAAAACAGACTTAAAAATGAAAACAGTGAAGTGTAAAGGAACGGTTTTACCAGAATCATCTCCAAATTTTAAAAGCAAATCACTCAAAATCGACGAAATCCGTTTCTTGCTTGGAACAGTATTGACTAAGCTGCAACTATCCCCATTAATCTAAACAATTCACACTCTAGGTTATTCAAAAAAAAAAAATAAGAAAACTTTTCAATTTCAATAAGAAAACTTTTCACTAGTTTACGAATTGAATTCACACTCTAGATTATTACTAATACTGACAAATTAATCAATGGCATCCAACCCTAATCACTAAAAAAAAAAAAAAAAAAAAGAATCGGGTACCCGATCGGGTATCGGGTATTATCCGATCGGGTACGGGCAGAGCCGGTCCTGAGGGGAGGCCAGAGAGGCGGTCGCCTTGGGCCTCCGTTTTTAAATGGCAATTTTAGACTTGAAATTTTTTTTTTTTTTTGTAAGTAAATTGGCCTCTGGTTTCGGTTTTGGCCTAGGGCCTCCGTTGCTCCCGGGCCGGCCCTGGGTACGGGTAACTGAACCTTAAGAAATTGAAACCCGATCGGGTATTTTCATATTCAAGATCAGGTTCGGGTTTTTCGGGTCGGGTTCGGGTTCGGTAATCGGGTTCGGATAAAACGCTCGGCCCTAAGCTTTAGATTACTCGGGAAATGGGATTGTTTTAAGAGGCCTCTTGTATTATGAAAATCAAATAAGCAAATTCAAGTGATAATATTAATAATTAACCATAGAAATCGGTACTAATCGAATAATTATCTTTTGGAAGTATCGAAAAGGGCGTGTGTAATATTTGGTCAATTTCCTCTCTCTCAAACGCTTTTGTTCTTTATTCCATATTCCATATTCCATGTGTTTGTCTTGTCACAGCTCGAGCTCCTCTTCTTGCATTTCAACTTTGTTGCTTCTTTTACAAATTTTGAAGAAAAACAAAATTTAATAATTAGGTGCATTGGAGAAATGTACGGGCACCTTGTCTACAATACGTAATTGAAATAGTATATGCTTAACGATTTTTTAAGGGAAATTGGGATGAATAACACAAAAATATTTTATAATTGAAAACCTAACCAATTAACCTAATTTTAATGGTTAAGATTATGCCACTTATGTTGCTTTTTGCTACTTTCCTAATTATTAATTTTTTGTTTGCTATTGAGCAAATTAGCCATTTTTTAATGCTTTGTTTGGTTATATCCACTTAATAGCATTATATTTTTTTTTTCTAAAAGTAAATATCACCGTTCATAAATATTCCGCATTATATGCATGTTTGTGAAATATTGCATATATATAGAACTTGTTGAAAGATTGTTAGAAGTTTTTGTCATTTTATTATTCTCAACTTCACACATGTTAGAGTTGGAAATTTCTTTAGTTGTATGTTATTGTATGAAACGTGCTACTCTTTTTTTTTTTTGGAGTTTAGATATAGATATACAATTTTTGCTTTCAAGTACTTACTTGCGAGTTTTATCCAAAATATTTTTTTTATGTGAGTCTAGGGTTGTGATCACGGGCCAAATTAAGTAGGTTGACTAATCTAATCTACATCGGGCCTCATTAGAGATGGACTTGATTAAGATACAACAATTGACACTATTTATTTCAGTCTAAATTAATCAAGCCTTCTGAGCTCTCGAGAAGAAAAAAAAAAATAGTATAGTACAAAATTGTTGTTATATATGTTTGTGTATCACACCTGTTTTTCTTTTCATTTGTATTGTATTTGGTTTGACTAATTTAGTCTTACATGCATTTGTAAAACTATAAAACTTAAACATTTTTCTTCCACTTCTTAGTAATACACCACATTTTTTATGAGATCGATACTCACAAAGCGAATACAATGATCGATACTTTTTTTTTTTTTTTTTGAATTGAATGTAAAATTATATTCAAACAAAAAAAACCGTTTTTACAACAAGTGCATTTTTTTTATGAAAGTTTATATTCGTAAATAAAAACTGAAACGATGATTGGTAGTATTTTTAATTCACCGTGAAGCAAACCATGCTTCCATTCCACCTTCATATCTAGAATCAACCATTTCTCTGATCGAAGATAATCGATTCCTGATTTGCTTGTCAATTGTTTGAGCCAGTTTCGGAGCCGTTACCGGTGCCTCCCCGTGTCTACGGTTATTTCGCTTCGGCCATATGGTGTAGAGAGTGATTTGAAAAGTGTAGCGCAAGAGAAACAAAAGAGCTTTGTCTTGCGATACATCCCCTAACAACTCCACTATGCGTCCCCATTCCGCTGTGTAGTTGGACCTTAAAAGGTTTCGAGTCAAATTGCACCATACTTCTTCAGAGTACCTACATGTGAAATAAAAATGATTTCGAGTTTCTGTATCTCTTTGACATAGCACACAAGAGCCATCCACCGCTATATTCCACTTAATCATGCGGTCTCCCGTGGTTTCTCTCTATTCCGGAAAATAGATATAACAATTACGAATCAAAATAGGAAAAAGAATTGTTTATGTATCTCATAGTTGATAAAGCACGTAGTTTCTTCTAATCATCATTATCATCATCATCATCAATTCATTGCTCATCATAAATGTCTCTGAAATAGAACTGTTTCTTTTTGGTATGGGTTAATGTGTTCAACGTTAGATGTAATAAATAACTGAAGAACAAAGAGTGGACCACAAACGCAAGGACAGTTTCATGAAAATGGAAATGATAAACTAAAATGCTTCCGACTTAACATTCCTTGTTTTTTGACTTTTTCATTCTAAAACTGCCTTTTCTGGTCATTTTTTTGTCACCTCCTACACTAGAATAAACAATATTCCATTAACTCATTTTCTTGTAAAAACACTCATCAATTGAACCACTCACTAAACACATGTCTTTATCTCAAAAGTCGTAATTACTAACCATTTCATTTTCATTATCGAATCCATAGGAATTTACAAAGTCATAATCATTACTATTCGTTTGAGGTTTGTGACGCTGTTTCCTGTGGTCTTTTACTAGTTTCAGAGGCATCTATGTTATGTGCAGTAGTGACGATAATGATGTTATTGAGAGACTTTCAAACATTGCAATTACTATTTTCTATTTATTGGTCTTTGGGTATACGTTCACTACGTAAGCAATTGAAATGTGTCGGGCAACTTTTCGTGGACCATAAAAAGTATAGAAGGAACAAGATATCAATTTTTTCGATTTAAGCTATCTACAAACATTTATATTATTTATTTATTTTAGAACTAAATTGTTTTTTTAAATAGAGGCGTTAATAGTCAAAACGTATAGTTTTCTGATCTGAAAACAGAAATCAAAGTATATGGCGAAGATGGTGTAGAACAAGATGATATTCACCACCCATCTTTGGAGTTTATCCCTAACACATAAACAAACAAACATACAATGATAAAATGAAAAAGATAAACAATGATTATGTGATTGCAATTGCGGGTGAAAAAAATTAAAGAATATGGTCGAAACTTTATCTTCTCCATAGAACCATATTTAAGAGCATATGATGATGGTTTTTCAAAACATGCCCGGTCAAATATTCATTCTAATTAGGGAACTCGACATTAATAAGTTATGTGTTCGAAGTATATCTACATAACGTATTTATGTTAGAAAGGGTTAATTCGTGGCACATGGGGCACATGCTGATTAAATTTTTAACGTATGGAAGAATCTCGTAAGAAAAATTATAGGATGTGGTTCGTGTATGTCAAAACTCAAAATCGATGTATGGTGATGCATTTGTCGTACTAGAATATTGACATTGTGAGCCAACGAATATATGCGCTTTTTTTTTCTTTTATCAAACCACATTTTTAGAGATGTGAATATATTGTCGATAGGGTTGAAAGTAATCTCATGTTGTAGGACTTAGAAAACCATGGTTAACCTCTTGAGAGCCTGGTTCGAAAATCACACTCTTATCGTTTTTCATTTTCACCATTAGTTTTATAAAATTTTGGGCCCCTTAAAAATGTGGGCCAAAAGCTAATTTCTTTTTTCTTGATTCAAGGGCAATGGAGAATTACATATTACCACCAGCATGAAACCCAGAACTCAAGTCAAAATTCTGGAAACTTCAAATCACACCGAAACTAAAACATTTCTTATGGCGATCTACATCTCACGCATTGGGAACAACCTCCGCACTAAGCCAGAGATGTATTCCCATTGACCCTACTTGTCCACGTTGTCACCAAGCTCCGGAAACTGCAAATCATATTTTGTTCACTTGTCCCAATGCGGTTGAAACTTGGACTTTTGCAACTCAAAATCCATTTCAACGAAACCAACCATCGGATACTATTGATGAGAACTTTCAACGTATCTTACTATCTACTCCAACTGACCAACTATCACCGCTTGATAAGTCAATACAGCTTTGGTTAGTATGGAGTTTATGGAAGGCTCGCAACGACCTTATCTTTAATGGTAGAGCTTGGAAACATTCTGATATTTATCACCGATCCACAATCGAGGCAAATGAGTGGCACAACAACCTGCCAAGTCCATCACCAATTCCCCCAATTTCCCAACATCATCACGATCCACCACCATGGGTCCCACCTCCAGTGGGATGGGTAAAATGTAAGTACGACGCAAGCTATTATCCAACGTGTACTCATATTGGTGCTGGGTGGATTATTCGTAACTCAACATGTGGTTTCATCACGGCAGCTTCCTCGTACCTCCAAAAAACTTCTTCGTCACTCGAGGCTGAAGGGTTTAGTTTACTCCATGCTTTACAGAATTCTTGGTATCAAGAATTTCGTTGGATCATCTTCGAAGGTGACTCATTAGAATTGGTGCACTTACTTCATGGACATCGAAAGAACACTCTCATGGACAACTTGATCAATGATATTCATCATTGGATCGCCCGTTTTGATAATGTCCAAATTGTTCATGTAGGTCGTAAAGCGAATGAGATCGCGGATATATTGGCTCATTAAGGAAAATCTCAGTTTTTAACATGTTGTATTTATGATTTTCCTCCTTTTTGTATCCATCATCTTCTCTAAGATGTTTGTACTTTTACTATTAATAAAATCAGATGTTAAAAAAAAAAACTATAGTGTTGACAAAGTGACTAACTTTTTAAGTGAATTTTGAATGTTCCTACTAGAATAGTTTGGTACGATAAAACAAGTTTAAAAAATCTAATCCTAGTAGGATTGAGCCTTATCTAAAGAGATATACACTACAAGTTTGTATTATTTGCTTCAAAAGTTAATAAACATATCTTGGCGAAGAGAATTTGCCTCAAAAATTTCAGTTCTCTCTTATTTTGCCAAAATTCCTTAATCGTTATTCATTCGAATTCACAACCCGAAGCTTTGCAAAACGTTTTATTATCCTCGTCAAGCACAACAAAAGAACTATTACTCCTTCACACTTGAACAAAATTAACAACACCATAAAATTAAAAAAACAATTGGACATAAAAAATACAACAAAAAATCGACACGTGCGAAATACTAATCATTACACATATATTTTACCCCCTTAGCTTTCTAAAAAGTAGCTTTCCTTAACGACGTGAATTTAACGGAGCTACCTAACGGCGACGAACCAACCTCAATATCAAACGAGTCATATCGCCGGAAAATCTCAATCACGAACAACCTCGCCACCAAAACCACAAAATCCTTCCCTGCACATTGCTTATCCGCCACCGTCGGATTCTCCGTCTCCGGCCCATTCGACCACACAACATACCTCAACAACCTCTCTCCTTCTTCTCCGACGAATCTCTCCGGCACAAACTCCTCCGCTCTTTCAAATATCTTCGGATCCTTCGTCGCAAACGGTTGATATCCGTAAAGCATCTCTCCAGCTTTCACTTTAAACGCAGCGTCATGGCTTTCGATCACCAGATCTCGCTTCGCACGACCGTACTGCGCCGGTACCGGAGGTTCGATCCGGAGACACTCGTAAACGACGGATTTCGTTAACTCCATTTCTTCGATCCCTCTCATCGTGGTTTTTCCGCCGTTGGATTTAATCACAGATCTGATCTCTTCCGCTAATCGGATCTGGACCTTCGTACCCGCTCGCCCGATCCGTTTAACCAGATTCGAGAAGAGGATTTTCATACCTCCCCAAGTATTGAAGCAAGTAGTGAAGAGAAGGTTGTGACAAGCTTCTTCTCTCGAAATCCCTAATCTCTCTGCTTCGTCGAGAATCTCACCGGAATTTTCGAGGAAGAACTCGTACAGTCTCTGGTAATCAGATTTGATTAAGAAAGAAGGTAATCGGAAAGTATGGAGAAGACTATCTTCCACTAGCTTTGGTAACCCTAGAGTAAGCAACGGATGGAGATTGAATAAAACCCACTTCGAGATCAGATCCGGTGCATCGGATCCGAGTTTCGTATCCGCCGGATTCTTACCGTACATAGCTCGAGCTAAAAACTCGAAAGCAGCGGATTCACCTGGACCGTTGAAATCGGCTTTTCCGTTACCGGCGAGATCTTTCTCCAGTTTATCGAAGAGACTCGAGTAAGTCGATTGAAACTCCGGGAAGATCCGGTTCCGGCAAGATTTGAGCAGAAAGAAGACGAGTGATTTAAGCTTTGCGTGATTTGGTTCAGATGGATCGAGGTATGAGAGAACACGATAACCACCGGTTAATTCCGTCGAAGGCATGTAAGTTCCGGTGAAGAGATTCTTCTTCTCGACTTTATCGACGTCGAACAAGATCGGAAAACTTTTCGCGTCGAGTAAAGCTACGACTTGTGGATTTTCAGCTATGAAACCACCTGGAGGCATATTGACTCTAAACACTGTTGAATTGTATTTACGGATACGTGATTTGAAGAATTCTTGTGATCCTTGATCGTAGAAGTAATCGAGCCGGTCTTTGATCGGTCCGATTATTGGTAAACCGTAGTTACCCGGGATTCTTCTGATTGGAAGATCTTTCGATGATCCGGTTCGTGTTGCTACGGCGAGATCAGGAGGTGGAGTTTCTGATGATGATGAGGATTTGATCGGACGGATCAGAACATGAGTTGGTTTGATCTTATAACGTTGGTGAAGAGTAATAGGGAAAGGAGTAGTTGAAACAGAGGCCATTGGCTTTGATACTGATTTGGGTTTTTTGATTAGTTTGTGAAGAAACCAGAGGAAGTTAGGGTTTGTTTTTATAAAGGAAATGAAAATTTGTGTATTATTTGTTGGTGAGATTTCTTTTTCGGACCACGCAGTTTTTATGCGATCTAGTATTTGGAGTTTTTGACCACCGGCCGTGCTGTATATTCAAAGACCCACGTGCTTTTGACTCCATTTCCATTTAAAGTTGTAAACTAAATGTATGTATTAATTGGTAATGTACCGTTGCGATGCATGGTAGGTATACTATATTTATAGTTACTAGTTTTAAAATGGTGGTTCACGCGCGATCCTTGGTATACATACAAGCACAAATGTATGTATCATCTTTTAGTTACTATATTTATAGTTACTAGTTTAAAAAATGTATGTATTAAGTTGTAAACTCGTTTATTATTGGTATTTCTTACATTTTCGGTTTCGTTTATAGCTAATATGCATAGTTTTAGGTTACTGGTGAGATTTTCATTTGAATTTCTTAGTTTCATCATCAACTTAAATCATACCGAAAACGTTACTAAAAATATTACATTCAGTTTTTCATACTCGTTTTTTGTTATTTACCACTACTTATATCTTTGTACTAATTGTTCTCATTTACAGGCTTACAGCTTAAAAAGTTGTACTATTATAGGTCAATGATCAGCGCAAAAGCTTGTTATTCCTTCTTTATATGATGATATCATTTAGCTAAAGTCGTCGTTTTATATTTGACGATATTATAGAGCTTGTTGCTCTATTTTATATTTTAGTTTGATTCCCCCTTTGTATAGGCATTTTCTTACAAATACGCACATGTCTAAATTCATATGCTTTAATAGGAAATTTGGCTCGATTACGATGTTTAAGTTTTGTATTCGAAAATGTTTATTGGTCTTGAACGTTCGCGTAGTGCGCATTATTGTGTCCTGACAAAAGTATCTCTATTTAAAATTTGACATGATAACTTGTTGTAAGCATTTATCAATTTCATATCTATTCGTTGAAAATGACTGGAAAAAAGAAATCTGCTTTTGATTTGTTTTGTTTGAAATAATAATTTATTTTAGAAAAAAACTTTCCGTTTATGAAATAAATTAATATCATGTATCGAAAATTGATCGTATAAGATATATTAATTTTAACTAAGTGGTGATGAAAGGATTCAAATGAAGGAAATAAATTCTTTCAATATGTATTCCACTCCGCCTAAAAACATTTTCATCTTTATTTGGTCAGTCGAAATGGTATTACTTTCTAGATCCATTTGAAAATCCGGTGAATATAATATCTGACGGCTACAATCATCGTAGAAGATTAATGGAAGAGTAAAAACTCGGATTACAATGATATACTATCAATCTGTTGGCAAAAACATAAAATATTAATCTAGAGAAGATTACACGAGGAAAGGAAGCCAAGCATGCTCGTCATGATTACTGGCAAGTCTAAAATAATTACGATCCAGCTAGGCGATGGACAGATATTTCCTTTATAAACATTGGCCTATAGCCTTTTTCAGATGATAAAAACATTGTAATATTGGGTCCATTTTTAAAAAGGAAAACGTGATATTTTATAAACCCAATAGAGTTTGGGACATTTTCAGTCTTATAACAATAAAATTCATGCATGGCGAATTTGGGTTTATTGAAAGTAGAGATTTAGAATTTAGTATTAGTTATCGTACCACGCACAAATTTTTTTTTGTGCTTTCATTAATATTCTAACAAAATAAAATTAACAGTGAATATTAGCTAGTAAACAACGTTAGCAACTGAAACTAAGACAATAGCAAAGTTGAATTTGTAGTAGGAGAAATGACTTTCGTAAGATGTAATTTTGTTCAGTAAAATTAAAATGTTTTTCTTGTTCATACATCCTCTTGTATAACCGAAGTTAACTTGTAGAGGAGAGGCAGTGCACACGAAATGGTAATATCTGTACTCCTTGTTTTCTTTAAATGGGGAATTGGAAAAAAGATGTTTACATGAAGTATATTACCAAAATTGTCTTTTGAAGAAATTTTTTCAAATGGACCTAGCAATTAACGTAGTATAGAAACTGTCTTCCAAGTCTAAACAGTTGGCTCTCTTAGCCGGAGATGAGGTTCACGGGGCTCCACACAAAAATCGACATTTAATTTCAATAAATTTTTTTTATAAAATATGATTTCGATAACAACACTACATGTTTTCTTTTCTGAAATAAAATACGAAATAAAAATACATTTTCATCATTAAATTTCAAATAAAATGCTAAATCAAAAAAAAAAAATTCCTATTTCACCAAATCTTCGTTTTTTCCTTACCAAATAAACATATTTTGATAAACTAATATATATATACATTTGATTTTTTTTTTAAATTAGTGCCCTCCCTATAAGTTGGGTGCCCATTCAAATGTTTCATAAAAATTGGTTCAAATCCGGCTCTGGCTCTCTATGCTAAGCCAAACAGTGAAGTCTTTTGGATTCACTTAGAGCTATGCCGACTATATTCTCATCTGTCTTTCATTCGCGCGGCAATATATTTTTACGTGGATGACTTCATTAATTGTGACTCGCCAAAACCATATTTTGCTTAATTTTTTTTGGTCGATTATACCGATCATGGACTACATCAAACCGTCCAGTGATTTTCTAGATCGAGACAAGCCAAAACAATGATTTATGTTGTTCCGAGACTGAAATCATGATCTTGTATTGTTTCTCTGATTTTTGTTTGGATCACGGATACTGTCTTCTCTGATTAAGTTACAAGTTTCCAATCAATCATATCTGAAAGAGAGGTTTTTGAAGCATCAAGATATGAGCTGAAGCATTAAGATATGAGCTGCTGGAACAACAAGACATCTGTTCCAACACGCGGAAAAAGTGAGTTTGGGTTCTGCTCGAATTAGAAAGCCCAATTACAAGAGAGGTGAAGCCCAACATCATGTGAGGTCTTGAAGATCACGTGAGAAGCTTAGGGTTTTGGTATTGTTATAAAATAGGCCGAGGCGGTGACAGAAAAACTTACGCGCCTAGGGTTCTATTGTAAGATGCACACATGTGTGTGGCGTCGTCCCATCATACATGATTTGTAGATCTGTTGATGGTGTCCATGTAGAAAAGAGTGGTGGTATGCCATATAGAAATTGTAGGTTGCGGTCTTTTCTAGTGGATTTATTCTGGACTTGGTCCAGGGGATGTAGGAAACGAACCTCGTGAAAAAACTCTATGTCTTCTTTAATTTATGCTCATACATACTCGCAGCGTACACAAACATATAGATCTAGCCACGCACCACTTTTTCAATATCTTTCTCAATTTTGTATTTCTCCAAATTAAAGATCCAAAGATATTACTCGCCACATGTCACATGTGCAATCACAACCAGAAATGGGTACACAACCTAAAAAGTCACGTTTTGGGTGCTATCCTTTTGGGATGCACGACGAGCGAAGAAGCATCTTGGTGCATCACAGGTGAAATAACATCTTGGTGCAACAAACTTCGACCCTCCACAACTCCAACATTTAAAAATGTTTATGTCTACAGAAATTAAACTATATTACGTTAATTGCTATTGTTATGTCCACAAATATTGTTATATACTCCTATGGTACGTTGCCATTTTTCCATTATCATTGAATAGCAAAACAGGTGGAATATTAATGATATTAACATTTTAGCAACAAAAAAAAAGACAGGTGGAATATTATTTCCTGACGGTTGATATCTTTTTGTATAAATTATATTGTCTCAAATGGGACTTCTAATCGAAAATTAGATTCTTTTTCCATATGGAATACACTTTCATATATAGGAAGAAAATTAAGGGTGGAGAACAAAATTGGACGGAAATTTTGGCCACCCCTAGTTTTGACATGTGTCTTTAAAATGTTTGGCTCATAAATAAATTTGGTGTGTTAACGTCCGGTCTAGAATTGTGAATTGAGACGATTCCACGCGTGATCATAAATATCCCACAAATGACGGTCCAAATTCGTTTTTGAATCTTCTTCCGTAAAGTGCAAAACAAAACGACAAAAATTAGAAATATGCCACGAATCTTCTCTTTTCCTTTGCCGCCACACCTACACATTGTTGTTTTACATGTTTCTTTTGACGATTTTGCGTTTAATACATTGTAACATTATTACTATATATATATATATATATACACTACAAGAATATATATACTACAAGAAAGACGTAAGAAAGCTTACAAAGAAAAATAGAGAGCAATAATGAGCACCACTAGATTACTCTTGCGTCGTAACTCAAGACCATCGGATCTTTCTATTCCATCATCCTCTTTTCCTTCTTCTACGCCGAATCGTCATCTTTCTGGTACAAGAATCATGAAATGCTCGTTGAGGCTAGGATCGGATGGTCAGAATCAGAAATCGTCTTTTAAAGATAAAGAGAGAAAATCGACTGTGGAGATGAAAGCTAATTGTATGCCTAGGTCAGAGATTATTGAGATCAATAAGGAGGCACAAGTAAGACGAGGATTGATGGATTTGGTGTTTCTTGTCACAAAAGTAACCGATTTTGTTCTTACGGAGTTTAGGCAAGCTATCAAAAGAAGGTCATGGAAACTGCAAATGCAGAGATATATAGAAAGGGTATATTTGATTATTTTTCTCTTTTTTTTATATAGATAATTGAAATGTTTTTGAATGATTGATCTGTATTAAAATTTGAGATCTCACTTCATGTACTTAAGTAAATTTGAACTAAATTTTGAATAATATTCGACATTTTTGATTAGTTGGTATAGAATGATTGGGGACCTACCTAAAAGGTATGGCTGGCTTACAATTTTTTTTTCAAGAAAATGTTCGTGCATGGATCATTTAGCCGTAACTTAACTTTCGTCATCTTATACACATTTTTTGAAAGTATGTTAATTTTTGTTTTTACAACTACGTATTTTTGTAAGATTTAAGAGAAAATTTTGAATATGGATGTTAGTAATTTGTTGAATTGAATGTAGGTGATAATTGACTGCAGATTCTTCACCTTATTGGCCGTTGCTGGAACTTTATTGGGTTCCATACTTTGTTTCTTTGAGGTAGTTTTCTTCTCCAACTTAAAATTTTATGATAATATGAATCTAAATCATGTAGTCATGAATCTGATATTTTTGGGTGCAAACCATTTTGCTGAACTAGATGATTTTTTGCTAATCTGAAAATTTTCTATTAGTATATTCATTTAGCAGTTGGAAATTTGTTGGAAATTCTTAATTTGTTAGAGGCATGTCAATAAAAATTTTAAACCAAAAATTGCTTGTCAATTATGTTTTAAACTAGTTAAGGACACACATGTCTAAAGATAGTTGTTTCAAGTTTTCAACTAGATGTTTTAAAAAAAAAGTTTTCAACTAGTAACTATTTAGAAGAAAACGCGAAATGGAATAAAATAGAATGCGTACAGAACAACGAAAATAAAAACAAAAATGTCTTATTCATTTCTGTCCTATTTATTAGAACAAACCTTTTCAATGATTTCATATTTTCACTCTCTTGTACTTTGGTGGGGAAATCAGAAATGAATAGATGTGTAAGATTAAAAATGAAAATACTAATATAAAAATCTCTAACACACTCATTTTTGAAAGTGCGGTTTCGTGGTAAAATCGATACGCTTGTGTGTGCAACAAACTTGTAAGAGCATAAAGAGAAATTGATACAAGTAATTTTTTAACGAGGTTCATTTTCTAATCCCCGGGACCACGTCCAGAATCAATCCACTATAGAAAAAACCACAACCTACAATTGCGTATGATATCCAACACTACAATGCCTACCATTCTTTTCTACATGAATCGACTTACTACGAAGAGAGGTATCAAGCTCGCAGCTTGACTACCAACCGGACGCACCGGTGCATCACCGTCTTCACACGATTGCCATCTTCATAGACAAAAACCAACAAGCAGATCTTGTTTTCTAATCTCCTCTGGTGGACGACGCCACACACACATGTGTGCCTCTCTCAATGATACCCTAGGCGCGTGAGGTTTCTTGTCACAGCCTCACGGTATTTATCCTCACGTTTCAAAAACTAACCTTAGCCTTGGTCTCCAAGTTTGGTAAGATTTGGTTTCTTTCCAAATCTCCAAAACTTCCTTAAATCTTTCTTGAATCTTCACTTATCCTTTTTCTCCAAGTAAAAGATATTCTGCCTCCATTCATCTTTATTCAGTCGGCAGGTTCACTTCAACTTGGTCAAAGCCCAACTCCACAAGGCCCAATTCATTTGTAGCTTCAGCTCCGGTTATACTACCGCTGGTACAACGACTCCTTGTGGTACATAACTCCTTCTGGTTCAGAAACTGCTTCAGCTCTGTATCAGCGTCCTGCTTCAGCTCTGCTTCAGCGACCTGCTTCAGCGTCCTTCTTCAGCTTTGTATCATCATACCTCTGTTTCAGACCATGTTCTCTTCTATTCTACAAGCTTTTTAAACCAGTCAAACCAGCCCCAACTCCGTGACTCAGTTCAGTTATATCTGTATCAGGTTCCTGTATTATCATCTTCTCAAACAAGTCATCAATATATCTTCAATTTTAACAAATTTCAGTATACTAATATCACCAATGGAAATTCTCTTACACAACGATATTTAGCAAGATACCAAAAAGTGTTATCTATGAGAATTACCCTTTTATTTACCTCTTTTACTAACTGAGAAATTTTCAATACTAATATTTCAAGTATCTCACCAATGGGAATTCTCTTACATCTACGGTTCCATATATGCGATCTACAGGGTTGTTGTCGTATCTTAGAATGCTACACACATTATGTTAAAGGATTGTCGCATGGAGCAAAGGGAAACACAATTCATATTTTAATGGAAGCCTTAGGTACTTTACTGTTCTGATTTCGACTTTTTGAGTTGTGAATAAAAACACACATATTATATATATGACCATTTTCCTCTTATGGTCTCTAAAACTGCTTGCAGATATGTTCTTGTTCGGAACGTCCATGCTAGTTCTAGGAATGGCTATTCATAACATGTTTGTGAGATGTAGAACCGACCAAAGTAATCAACATGCACGTGGCATTCGCACAATTGGTGAAGCGAAGACGAGAATAGGTTCTGCAGTGGTAATGATACTTCACGTTGGGATGGTCGAGAAGTTCAAGACGACGCCATTGGTGACATGTATGGACCTTGCATGCTTTGCTGCATCACTCTTGGTTCTTTCGGCTTCCATGTTCATCTTCTCCAAATTGTCTTCCGCTAGCTAATATATAGATCAAAACTAGGTATAGTTTATCTTAATTACCTCGGTGGAATCAATGTATCATATATTATATTTATTTATTTATTATTTTAAATACAGTATATATATTCTAATATTAGTTTTAAACTCAATAGCCTTATTTTGAGATTTTTTTTCTTTAATCTTGTTTCCATATATAAAGATTTTTCAAATATTTCAAAAGTTGAATTCTGGGCAAGGTGTAATTAAAAGTCGATTTTCACGAGAGTTCTCGATGTTTCTAAACAATGGGGAAAACTAAAGTAGCGAATGCGTAAAAAAAAATTTCATTTTAATGTCTGTGAAAATTCGCTGTATGTTTGTTGATGTTTAGTCAGAGAGTTGTAAAGCCTATTAAAACTTCGCAAGTCAAGAGTTTGGTTGAAGCCATTGCAATTTCTTGTCAACCACATTGAATACATGCGTAAGGGCTTCAATCTCCCTTCAAGCCGCAAGCATTACATGTGAAAGAATCGAGTCGTGGGAGAAGGGTGAGTTGGTGATCATGAGCTTTCAAATCCAGTAGGGTCTGTGCTGGTGGCTTATATCCACAATGCACATCCAAGGTGAAGTTACAAGAAGAACAATGATATAGAACAATCTATCATTAATCTTTTAACCACAAAGACGACATTTTCCATCAGAATATTCTGGTAGTTTACCCGCGAAGAGCGTAAGAGGGTGCAAAAAAGGGTGGTTTACCTCTATATTCGATGCGATGTTAGGTTGCCATACGCAATCCACGTGGAAGGTTATATCACATTCTTGACATTTGTAAGGATACTCAACTTTCTCAGTCCTCTCACATTTAGCATCACATTCCTCGAACTCCAGCAGCTTCTTTAAAAGAGTGAGCTCGTGGTGATGCATCTTCGAATTATCAGTAACCTCTGGTGGTGGGTACTGAGCACAACATAGATCCACGTCGAAGTTACATATCTCGCAACGATAGAATATGTTCTTGATAAACCTTCCACACAAATTGCAAAAATTATAATGTGGACGACTTCGAAGATAGAAAGGGTGGACAGAGTGAGATGGGTGAAACCAGCTTTTCGTTTTATATACTAATATAGGGCAATTAGGTATAGTTTAATATGGACATTTGGTTGTCATTCATATGCGATAACAATAAAATCAAATGTTGTTGTTAATCAGATGGGAGAAGTAAAAGAGACTTGGATATATTTGACGTCTAAAATGTGCACAAGGTGAAACCAAAAATTGATTCTCACTAAGAAGTGAATCTGTACATTAAATTTATTTACACACACATATATATATTGTAATAGAAAAGTGTCCATCATTGTGGATCTAAGTGAGAAGTATGTGGAAATCTAAGCAGAAGCTTAACACGGTAAGTTGTTACAGCTTCATCATCATCAATCTCAGCAAACATGGCGATTCCACGAGCAAAAGCAAAAGCTCCAGTCCCTCCTACAACCTCCATAACCTCTTCCAATTTATGTGCCATGTCTCTGCTTCTAATGCTCACACTTCCCGTGTACTCAGGAGTGTCCAACGTCAAATATATCACGTTAAAATCCGAGTTAGCAAAGTCTTCATGAGGTATTATAAATCCTTCGGCTTTGCCTATGATCCGGGAATTGTTCTCGGGTCCTTCGGTGAGTGTACGCCGGAAAATCAATGCTCCTCCTCCTCCTCCGTGGTGGTGAGCTCGGGCCATGCGTTGAGTGGACCGACTAGAGGAGTATGAGGAGGATGGAATGTGGGTTTGTTGAACATAGAGGGAGAAGGAGAAGAGAGATTCCGGCGGGTCATAGTCTGGAACGGGTGAGAATAACGCGAGTAGAAGGACGACGAGGAAAGATGCGGCGACGGCGATGAGGAAAATGAGTTTAGTTAGCATGACGGAAAATTAAGAAGAGAAACAAAGAGGGAGTTTCTACCTGTTTTGATATAACAAAACTCTTTGGTTTTAAAGTTAGTTTAGTGGTTTTGGTACAACTACTACTTTCACAACATAACTAAACCACTACATTCTTTTGTTACTCGTACGATATTAAAATCACTTTTGGTTTTGTTTTTAATATACACTACTAACACGAAGCTAAGAAACGAAAGGATTCCGAAATAATAAACCAAAGAATTGGAAAAGTTAAGAGTAAATTTATCGACTAACCAACGGTTTTGCCTTACGTACATGGCCCATGCTATTGATGAGATCTTTACGTGTACACACAGGGAACATGTTGATGTTCTTGAGAACTTTCAATCGCCAAAGAACGTATGGAAAACTCAATTGATCACGCGAAGTGAATCGGACCACTTCATTGAACCAAAGGCACATGAATAGATTCGTCAATGGAGTGTGTTCCCTCACTATCACAGAGGCTTCAGATAAAGCTGTAACAAAGTAAAACACAAAGAAATTATTACTTGTCACAAACTATATCCTCAAAAGTATAGAAAGAAATTTACCTTTCTTCCCGTTGAATCTTTTATCTTCGGGTAATTTATCATGCCGATATTGATTTATCTGCACTTCAACTTCTTCGGGTGTAGCTTTGTGTTTCTTCACGACAGCTTTTGCTTCGTCATATACGCTGCTTCGAGCTCCATGTTCTGAAATTGCAAGCACCGAGTTTGTTCGCCAAAGAAGAGCATCTAGTACACCTAGTGGGTCCCTTCTAAACTGAGACTTCGAGTCTACCCAAATCGAGTACTTAGCATCCGGGAAAAGGCGATGAGCCAACATCTGACAACATATAGATTCATTATTATATTCACACATGCTCGAACAACAAGCTGGCTCTGAAGTATATAAACAGTACCTTTGGGATCTTTCCATTAAGCCTTTGGTCTGTAAAAGGCAGATCCTTTACTACCACAATACGCCACTTTCCAATGTATCCATTCTCACCAACCTTACGACCCTCTGTTTCCTGTGTTGCGAGAGTAACTTCATCCCAAAACGCAACGTAGCAAACCTGCATCCACATAACTCATTCAGGATTGGATGCAGCAGACAAAGACTAATGATTTGTTCAAAACTCTTAAACTCGATATGTATGAGAAACAGTTCAAGAGCATTAGAGAAACTAACCTTTTGAGCTGATGCTTTTGACATTCCAATAGGTTCATAAAGGTTATCTCCACCACCAAACGCACACGTCGAGACTACTACTTGACATGTTTTCATAAACTCCTTATCCTTGTCCGAAATCCTGAATCCCCCATTTTCATTGAAAAATCCACAATGCACTAAAACTGTTCCACTTACCTGATGCCAAAACAAAAAAAAACAACATTCAACAACCAAGAAACTCGAACTCCGTTACAAATTTCCCTATTATTATAAGGAAGTTCAAGTTCTTAGCCTTGTAGAGTTACCAAGTCATGACCTGAAAACTATTCTCTCTCTCAGCAAAAGTCTGGTTCCCCGTAAATAAATTAAACCGCGTCCCGTTAACACGAACAGCTTTCTCTTCCCCCATAGAGGTATCCGTATCGGTTAAATACACGACTTTTTTAACAGGAGAGCTTGAATCTCTATGCTCTAGTATATCAAGATGCTCAAGCTCATCAGGTGGCAAAAGCTTCAAACAACCTATCACACAATCCATAAACACTTACACTATCAAATAACCACATGATCAAATGCAGAGACCAAAATCTCATTCTAAAACACACAAAATCTAACAAAATTGAAGTTTAAACTCATCAAAGATAGTCTCTTTTTGCACATTCATGCATATTCCAGTTCAAAATTCAGATCCACTACAAATCCTATAGCAAAAGAAGATCCTCATAACAACAATTGGAAAAATAATCACACTACTTGCAAATATTAGTGTTAAGATCGAGCTTACGTTGCCTAACACCACCAATGACCTTAGTGGTAGGATCCAATCTATTCAAATTTCCTTCATTTTTCTTGCTTGGGCTCTCTTTGCCACTCGAATCTGGATTCTTCGACGAATTCTCGGATTTTCTTCCGATCCTCGTTGATTCGAAGACGAGCAATCCAACAGCTAGAAGAAAAACCAAGACGACCCAGTATCTGAGAAAAGCTCTAATAAGGTACCGTGGTAGCTCGAAGCTGGATTTGTGACCCGATTTCTTCCGCTTTCTACGGGTCCGAGCCCGGATCCGATTCAAATCGTTAGATTCGTCGTCGGAGACTAAGATCGATACACTGTTGTTGCTGCTACTGAACATTGTGGTTTCGAATGTTTAGGATCGATCTGGGATTGTTCATGAAACAAAAAAGAGGAAAGGATCAAAGGTTGATGATGATTATTGATGAGCTTGACGCAATTTGGGGTTAATAGCGAGTTAGATAGATCTTCCCTAGCATCATCAAAAATCTGTTTGTTGACAAAAAGAAAATATAAATCAAATATACACGTGTGATTATCAAATTAAACCGAACCACCTGATTCAATTTGGTTCAATTGTAATTTAGAAACATGTTCGGTTAATGTATCCAAAAAACTAGCTTTTTTTTTTCTTTTTCTTTCTTTCATGTACATTTTTGTGAAAATCACACCTAGTTTAGTATTTTATTAAATAAAAAAAGATGCACAAAATTGTAACTCACAAGAATGCCATTTTTTAATTTTTTGGGTTTGTGTTAACTATTTTATATTTATGGTATAGTTTTTGGGGTCGGGTTTAGGGTTTGAATTTTGATTCTTTTGTGGAAAAGAAAAAGATTTTTTTTTTTTTTAGTGCTTTTAGTTTTTTCTATAAAAAATGACATATTTAAATGTGACATGTTTGTAATTTCTCATTTAAAAATTAGTTTATTTAACATATTATAAAATGTTCGAGGGTGTTTCGGCTTATTCTTACCTCCATTTTAAGTAAGTGCGAAAATTTATACCTGCTCTTTGAAAATGTGCTTAATCGTACCTCCACTCCATATAGTTAGGCTTATATATATTTGCTCTTTGAAAATATGCTTAATCATACCTCCACTCCATATAAGCTTATAAATACCTAGCGGGTTACGAAATTAATAGAGGCTACGGAATTAATGGAGTTGACTAGACTGCTTAGTCGGCTATAACAATGAGCAGGTATAAATTTTCATTATAAATCCCGTTATAACAATGAGCAAGTATAGATTTTCTAAAGTGGAGGTAGGAATATGTTCGAGTAAGTATATGAATAAATTTTTGAGAAGAAATTATTTGTCTAACAATGATCTCAAACTTTGAATTGGTTGTTAGAACTTAAACAGATGAATTAAACGTTCTAAAGTGTAAAATTGGTATAATTGTACGGAGACCCGAAGAAGAAGAAAGACGTGGCAATTACAGTACTGAATCTTCATATCGCCGATTTGAAGAAGAGAAAAAAACCCTAAGGCGATTTTGCTTTCTCTCCGTCTTCTCCACTTGATATCGCCGCATTTTCCGATTTGAGATCTCTCTTTCTTCAGTCATCAGTTTCTTCGACGAAAGCTTCTCGTATCATTTCTCAAGTAAGTCAAATTTTAGTTTTCGTTTTACATTATCGTTGTTCGATTCCATTCAAATGGTGAAATTGGGCTAAATCGATGGTAACATTGAAGTAATTGAGTCCACAGATCTATCATTTCTTATTCGCATATTCTTCTTCAACTATTTGGAAAGAAGTCGCTCATGTATATCCAGAATTTAGCTTCAGAAAATCAGATTTTTGGAAACAATCTGATCGTAGTTTCCTTTTTGGTGTATCTTACTTCGATCCTGTAATTTGAAGCTAGGATTTGGAACCACTAGAGAATCTAGGTCAAAGGGAATTTAAGATTCCTCTGCATATAAGTTCATGATGTTCTCCAAATTGAGTTTAGATTTTGATTAATTCAGGTTCCTCATTGTTGGGATTTTAGTATTGAGTCACTAGCTTTTATTTGAACATTTACTTTATTGAGTGAGTCCAACTCCAAATCACTTCCATGAGTGATTCTTCTCATGCTTCTCCTGTTGGTGAGGTTCTTCGTTTATCTGATTTTGGGATTTTCGTCTTTCACACTAGGTACAAAGAAAAATGTGAACGATTCTCAATGGATATCGCAACTGTCATAGTAAAAGAGATGACGACAATGGCATGATGGAGGCAACACCAAGAATCTAGGCACTAGAACGCTGATAAATAACCTGCATATAGGTATTTAGCTTTTCTTAACCATCCTATGAATTATGTGATTGTTCAATGTTTTATTCTTGGAACTATTGATATAGTTTGAGTGATCTTGATAACAGTGATATTTAAAAGTGTGGCTAAAGGCAGACTCATTCGTGTTCATTTTAATGGCACTCGAACCAATACAAAGCTCGCGATATTTGAGACTATTCTAAAAACAGAATTGTGGATTCGACATACGACATATTTTTCTTTTCTAGTTTTCAGTTTCCATTTCCTTTAGTGTTTTCTTATAAAGTTTTCATTCCCTTTTTGTTTGATTTTGGTTGATTTTTCTATCTTCTTAAGGGGATCTAAATATTTTTCAGTATGTGATGTTCGATTGGCTTTTAATCTTCCTACATGACTAAGTACTTAATACATTCTAACTTTATGCAGTTTGCAATTGGACAAAAATATGAGTCATATCAGTTTACCTTTCAAAGTTGGTGACACCGTAGAAGTAAGATCTTTTGAATTGGGTTTTCGTGGAGCTTGGTTTCTGTGCAAGGTACTCGGGTTCAATATCTTATAGTTCCCTATCTTTTCTATTTCTTGTGTCAACATCATGCATTATGCGGTTTGAACTCGGATGGTGACAAGCATCATCACTATCACAAACTAATGGACGACCCTATTACTACTCATCTATATAAGGGTAAATAAAATATATAGATTTATTAGATAAATCTTAATAGAGATTGCATTGTAGCTTCTTAGCATTACGCACCTGTCAATTCAATACGTAGTTATGTTTGATTTACTCTCTCTTGACTAAGTTTACTTACATTTTAAAAGAAGGGACCATCAGTATTATTTCCTTATACAAATGTTCTAAACTTATTGAACAATCATATTTTGCTTGCTTATGGTTTAATGTGAACCAGATTACAAAGATATTCAAGCAAGGGAGAGCATTATTCTATAATCTGAAGTATCTCGACTTTCCAGGAGAAGGTGATTTCCTTCCTCTAATGTTGCATTGTATATTAATTTAGCACCATTTTTGAAACGTTTAGATATATATTTTGGTTAACAATTTTATTGATCTGCCTCAGGATTACATAAAACAAAAGTGTTTCAGAAATTTGAAGGTGGGGACAAAAGTTACCTGATGGTTCGACCTGTGTATCCTCGACAATGTCGTGAAAACGAAGACTTAGAGGAGGATGGTCTAGAAGAAGCTCTTGTTGTTGATAATTCTTGGAAAGTAGGAGATTTGGTGGATTGGTGGAAAGACCATTGTTATTGGTCTGGGAAGGTTCTGGAAGTGAGAGAAAATGAATCACTACTGGTATATACAGATTGATATTCTAAATTAACTTGCTATTAATGTTTAATTTTTGCACTACTACCCTAATTTGCCATTTTGGAATCTATAATTCATTGTATTCTTAGTTTGGCATGACAACACAATTTTAAGAGAAGATTTTCTTGTGTTTCTTTTTTTTTTTACGGAAATTGCTTTATGGTGATGTAAATGTCTACTTTGCAGATTGAATTGTGGCCTCCCCCGTATGGTGAAGGGGACACTTATGATGTTCTGTCTGGTGATTTGCGACCATCATTGGACTGGTCACTCGAAGAAGGTTGGATTGTGCCTCTTTCCGAGGTTAGTTCTCAACAAAAGACGCATGAAATAGTTTATTGATAAGGAGGACCCGTAGTGATGTGTAGATTGTGTTGTTTTGTGGTAATTGCTCATCTTCTTTATCATCTATCTTTCTGTAGGATGGTCAAAAGAGGAGATGTGCTAAGCTCATCAAACTTTCAAATGAAGGTCAGATTTTGTACTATTTGAGATGTTAACTGATTTCATTTATCTGGATAATTTGGTAACTTTTGATATGCGGAAATAAATGCTTGGCTTGTCTTAACATCAGATCAAATGGAAGGAGATGTATCAGAAACTACTGAAGAACAAATGCAGAGAACCACACAAATGGTGCAAAGCAATATTTCTGAAACAACTGAAGAAAAAATGCAGAGATCCACGCAGAAGGTGAAAAGCGATGCATCTGAAACTACTGAAGTGAAAGGCGATGCTTCTGAAACTGCTGAAGTGAAAGGCGATGTTCTTGAAACCACTAAAGAACAAATGCAAAAACCCATGCAGAAGTTGAAAGGCGATGGAGATCTGCGGTTAAATATCATGGAATCAGAGTCAAGAGAAGCTGCTATCTTGGACTTGGAAGAGCTTATCGTCAGGATTCAGTGGATCAAAGGCATGCTAGCTCAAGATGATTCTGACTCTTCAGCAAATTCTTCCTGGAAATATTTTGATTACCGTCCATCCTCCGCAATGTGAATGTCGTAGTGATAGGTTTGCAATCCTAAACTCCATTCTAATCATCTCTCTCTTTATCTTGTCTTCCAATTCGACGAAAACAACTAATAATGATGCTGCTAATAGAACCACTGAATAGATAGTGTAAAGAGAAACCGAGCTTCTATAAAAGAACAATATTGTTACCTTTCAGCTTTCTAAAGTTGTTTCAGTTTGTTCAGGCTTTGAAGAGCGCTTTTTTATTTCATTTCTGTAGAGCCGCCAGACGTATCGCACTCAGTTTTTTGTTCTCCCGGATTGCGATTTGGTACAGGTGAGATAATTTTTTTCTTGGAAAGATTTTGACAGTCCTTAGGTGAAGCATCTATTATGTAGTATTATATGCGTAAGTAGATTGATGACTCTGTTTTTGAAATGTCTCTCTTTCAGGTATTTTGGTTTCCTTCTTGATGATACTTCGGAGCACTTTCCTCTGTAACTACATGGTATGGCTGACCTCAGCGGTTTTAAAATGTTTTTAGACTTTGTGCTCCCAACTGGAACAAAGAAAGCATGAAATTAGGGATCAGGCAAGAATAGTTGAATGCTAAATGAATCCATCAAAGAACAATGAGAATTTTAGAGGATTGGAAATTTTACTCTCAAGTCGGTTAACCTTGGGACAAACACAAGACACGCCTAACTTTGATCATGATCTTCTACTTAGGACATGTGCTCCCTTGACTTTCTTGTACTTGATCACATACAAAAAAGGTCAATTAACTAAGTGCCAATCATGACTCCTCTTGACCGTAATATGCTTTCATGGTCTAAGTAGATAACAAAACTTGATGCAGCGCATGTTTATGTTTAATTCGAACACGTCTTGTTTCTCCTACTGTATTTGGTTCTACTTTCTTATAAGGTTTTAGTCTTCTATAAAAGCCCATATCTTAATCCTTCCACTTCGAACGTCATGTCACAATTTTGAATGACGAAGGCATAAGTAATGCGGCAAGTAAGAGAGGGACAAAAAGTGAATTCATGTAATCGAGTGAAAATTATCTATGGTAGAGAATTGATTAAAAATTCTGGATTTCTAATCAAGACAAAAAAATCCCATTTTAGATTCATATAACCCTCCTGTAAATCTTTCCATTTTTCCGGTTGCATTCGATTATATTTACTCATAGTAATAATTAAGTTTAAAAAAAAAAAGTTTGTATTCTTAAATTTGGTCTTTCATCTTGTCGAGTCCATTGGCGGTTTATGCATCCGGCACAACATAGTGTTTGTTTCAACACAAGTTATATAAGTTTCTCTAAAAATCTTCTAAATAACCTTAGTTAATGTTTCTTCCTTGTTGTCCACTCTAGTTAGAAAGTCTAACTTACATGTAACTTTTTGGGTATTGCGAGTCTGTGACACTATCAAGATTTTTTTTTCACAATTATATTATCTTAAATGATATGACAATGAAAGTATATACAATGAAAGGGCTTGGATTAATACGTGTCTCATTTGCTACATGATATTCATTATTTGGTATTTACGATGAAGAGGGCTTGGATTAATACAAGCGTCTCATTTCCTACATGATATTCAGTTTTTGGTATTACAATGAAAGAGTTTGGATTAATACAAGTGTCTCATTTGCAACTACTAACCAATTGTCGTTTTCGGTATTGAGGCCCCCATCAAAGGGAAGCAAGTTTTGATAAGTTGTGCCCATACTTGGCGTTGTTATAAAGCTATAATGGATAAAATTGATAGAAAGAAAGAAAGAAATAATTCGTAAAGATGACTCTCCACACAATAATTAGTGATTGCTTTATTGAATTTTAATAGAGACATATGCACATGCCTTACGCCAAACCACCCTTCCTTTTTTCATCTCCCTTTTATTTTTGCTTTCATTTTTCAACGAAATCCCATCACAAACAAAAAATAAAAAATTTGTTAAAGGTGCCTTTTTCGTGGAGAAAACCTAAATTTTTGGCTAGGACCTTTGATCTATCTTTTGTTTATTGGCTTGTAAAATTCTGTGAAGTTAGTTTTTTTTTGGGGGGGTCATTTTAGTGAAGATAGTTTAGTGGGTGATCATATAGGCGAATGTCGTTATGTTGGATAGTAAATAAAATAATTTTGTTGCAAATAAAGTTTTAACCAAATATGTGTAATTAAAAAAAAAACCTAAAAATATTTTGCCTTCGCAAATATTACGATAGTTAGATAGATTGCACAACTGTGTACACATGGGACATGGCCTCTACAAAATATCATGTGATTTTTCTGTATCACTTCAAGTAGAATTAAGGGAGGTTTTCTAACACTTTTATAAGTAGCGTCAGTAAATGCAATGAGGTAATATCTATTTTTATTTTGACAAAATAGCCTCAGCCATATTACATAAATGAATATCATGTTGCTTTAGTGAATGATATGAAATGATATGAAAGATACGAATGACATGAATGTCATGTTATTTTTATAAAATATCCCCAAATGAATACCAATTTAACAATAGTTGCCTTGCCAACTTTTCGACTTTGGCAACGAAAAGAAAGATGAGAAATTATCATCAACATTTCATTTTGACACGCATAACCTGAAAATCTCATCTTCTCTGTCAGAGAGAGTCCACGGCCACAAATCCTTATTATGCTACCACGCAAGTGAATTGTACATGTTTCCGTTAAAATTTTAAGTGCGAATATTTTTTCTTTTTGGATTCATATATTATATATGCATTCACCAAATAAACAAGCCTAATAGCACTAGATAACGTTTTTCCGTTGTAACAAATTTTTAGGTCAAATATACATTAGATAGTGCTATTCACTACAAGAATACAGGTGGTTTTGCAACGGAAATTTGCGACGGTTTTAAATCCTCGCAAATTTCCGTCCAATTTGCGACAGTTTTGCGACTAACATTCTTAATAACTCGCAAAACCGTCGCACATTTGCGTAGGAATGTAACGACGCAAAAACCTCGCAAATTTGCGACGGTTTTGCGACGCTTTGTTTGTTTCGACGCAAACCCGTCGCAAAATTTGCGAAGTTTTTGCGTCGACTTATAAGTTACGACGGTTTTGCGTCGAATTGTACGTTTAGACGCAATATAGTCGCAATATTTGCGTCGAATTTGCGACGTTATAAGGGTTGCGAGGGAATTGCGACGAAAGTAGGTTGAACACGTTTTGTAACTACTTTCAACCATATGAGAGGTATATATATATATATACATATATGAGAATATATTATTTAATATAAATATATATATATATATATATATACATATACACATCTAATTAACGGGTGTACGTACAATGCAGAATGTTAGATGGACAAATATGGGAAGCTTTTCCTGATCTCAATGATGCAGAAGTCCAATCTTTCCTAGAACGTGATTTTGCTGCCTGGATGCGGGAGAAAGTAAGAAACATGCATATTGTATATTAATAAATGTATATATATATATATATATATATACATGTATATATATATATGTAGATGTAATTAATTATGTATACTAATTAATTGATTATTTCATTTTGAGAATAGGTGGCGAAAAGATCTCGCCACAGTTGGCCTTTATGGGTACATGAGTTTGTTTTGGGGCCGATTGCAAGCATAAAAACGAGTAAGATGTATTGTACTCGCGGCTTTATTTTTCACACATTTGAACATGGCCACAATAAAGCCACTGCAAATTATGGTATTCATGTCCCTGGCGATACCAACTTTTATGGTATTTTGAAAGAAATCATCGAGATTGAGTATGCTGGTGTTTTGAACTTGAAAAGTGTATTATTTCGTTGTGATTGGTTTGATCCACACATTGGTGTCGGGGTTAGAACCAACAAATTTGGAGTTGTTGACGTAAAAGGAAATAGGAGGTACACCGACAAATTTGAGCCATTTGTTTTAGCATCTCAAGCAGAGCAAGTAGTCTTCATTCCTTACCCACACACTCGTGTACGACGGGATCAAGATTGGCTATCTGTGATAAAAGTTAACCCAAGGGGTCGAATTATCGGTGGGTTAGCAGCTGATGCTGATGATCAACCCCCAGTGCAACCTGCTAGAACCGAAGAAGTTTCAATCCCAACGGAGGTAAACACTAATTTGCCAAGAATTGACCCACTCCACAGTGGTCTTGATGTGATATTCGAGGATTCGGATGGAAACGAAGATGAATTTGATGAAGACCACGAAGAAGAAGATCATGAGGAGGAAGATGAGGAGGAAAATGAAGGGGGAGTAGGAACTTATATTTATGATAATGAAGAAGAAGATTAATGTATCTGTAGCATGTTTTGGTTCAATGTATCTTTTCCTGTTTTACTTTTCCTCTCTCATTTCTTTGCGAGGAACTTATATTTATGATAATGAAGACGAAGATTAATAAAAGTAATTGCGAAGATTAAATTTATTTCTACTAATTAAGATTTAAAAAAATTAAAGGATTTGTTGATTCGATTGTGGTACTTTACTTTCTTTGTTTGTTTGAGTGTTATTAGGGTTTGATGAGAAAATCCTCCTACTAATTATTCTGATTTATATGTTTGGTTAAAAAAAAGTTTATAAAAAAGTTGCGCTGATAGCCTATAAAGTTGTGATAATCGAGAGAAGTAGAACTGTAGAAGTATGGGTTTATGGAATAGTGACGTGAAAAGTCTTCCTATTGTTTTGGGCTAATTTGTCAACTAACCATGAAAAAATTTATACTTAGTAGCCCTAATTTCCCTTTCAAAATGGTCGCACACATGTAGAAGAAAAAAAAATTATCTCCATTTTTAGTCATTTTATTTAAAATTTTCAAATTCCTATTTAAAAATTAAATTCATCTGATATTTATGGCTAAGGGTTTACGGGTAAGGCTTTGCGACGTACTCGTCGCAAACTCGTCGCAAATCCTAACCCCTAAACCCTGAACATGTAGTTTTTGGGTTACATGTTCTTAACATCCTTTATTGGTTATATTACCAAAAGGGTTAGTAGTATAACCAATACAAACTTTGTTGTTGAAATTATAACATCAATCTATCTACAAAAGAGAGACATTTTAGACCCAAAAAAGCAACACAACACAAAAAGAAGATGTTAAGAACATGTAGCCCAAAAACTACATGTTCAGGGTTTAGGGGTTAGGCTTTGCGACGAGTTTGCGACGTAGTCGTCGCAAAACCGTCGCAAATGATAATAATCTGCGACGATTGTGCGACGATTACGTCGCAAACCCGTCGCAAATCCTAACCCCTAAACCCTAAACATGTAGTTTTTGGGTTACATGTTCTTAACATCCTTTATTGGTTATATTACCAAAAGGGTTAATAGTATAACCAATACAAACTTTGTTGTTGAAATTATAACATCAATCTATCTATAAAAGAGAGTCATTTTAGACCCAAAAAAGCAACACAACACAAAAAGAAGATGTTAAGAACATGTAGCCTAAAAACTACATGTTCAGGGTTTAGGGGTAAGGCTTTGCGACGGGTTTGCGACGTAATCGTCGCACAGTCGTCGGAAATTATTATCATTTGCGACGGTTTTGCGACGATTACGTCGCAAACTCATCGCAAATCCTAACCCCTAAACCCTGAACATGTAATTTTTGGGTTACATGTTCTTAACATCCTTTATTGGTTATATTACCAAAAGGGTTAGTAGTATAACCAATAAAAACTTTGTTGTTGAAATTATAACATCAATAGATAGATATCTATCTACCGTCAGAAACATAAGTATATACATCATACACGTATACAATAAATATCGTAAATCTATAATTTACACCGATTTGATGATTTTATTCATTTATTGTCTGTCTTTGTTCGTTATATGTATAAGAGATCCAAAAAGAAGTATATTTTCCATTTTGTATTCCTAAAATTGGTTACGGAAACTCGAAACCCCAAACAAACCCTAATCTTTACACAAAATTTAAACCGGATTGCGACGATTTTGCGACGGAAGTGGCGGTGAAAACAAGGTTTTGCGACGATGGTGCGACAAAATTGGCGGTGAAAACAAGGTATTGCGACGGTTTTGCGACGTCAATGTGCGACGGTTTTGCGACAGACCTTTTTCCTATATATACGCGAGCTCAGAAACGTCAATCGTCGCACAGATCTCACTCCCATCTCGCAAATCCGTTAAAAGCAGAGCAAATTCCGATTTTAAGGTAAAAAATACCTTCTTTTCTTTTAATTTATTTATATATTTGTTATGATTTAATTTTTTGAATTTTTGGAATTGTTAGAATGATATGATTTATTAGAATGGTTAGTTTTGACTATTTATTAAATTATATAATTTAGTTTAAAGGTTTTTAATATGTTATGAGCATAAGTAAAATTATGAGAATTATGACAATTGTTATGATTTAATTTTAATTTATTTATATATTTGTTATGATTTAATTTTAATTTATTTATATATTTGTTATGATTTAATTTTTTGAATTTTTGGAATTGTTAGAATGATATGATTTATTAGAAGGTTTAAAATTATATTGTTGATTAGAATAATTTGAATTTTGGAAATTATTATAATTGTTAGGATTAGAATGTTATTTTTTACTATTTATTGAATTATATAATTTAGTATAAATGTTTGTAATATGTTATGGCCATAATTACAATTATGAGAATTATTACAATTGTTAGGATTATAAGTTTCTAATGTTAAAATATATTATTAATTTTAACATAAAGTTTTAACATAAATTAAACCAAGTTAACATAAATTTTTATTAATCTTTTTATAATTTTACATAATTGTAGATGACGGGTCGTTCACCCAACGAGTACACCGACCTTCTACAGAGGGACCCTGGACGTAGACCTCCACATCCTGGATTTCATGCGCATAGAGGCGACGGCGAGTCTTCTTCTTCTACGATTCCCGAGACTCAACCACCGCCGGATGCTCCTCTAGAGGACGATCGTAGAGTTCCGTCGATGGACGATATGACGTTTGCTAAGCTTCTCGTTAGTCCTGCACGCCGAGTACTTCCCGAGCTACATCCTGAGCCGTCCGGCAACCAATTGTGGTACTACATTTTATTTTAAAAATTCATATTTTTTTTAATTACATTTATAAATTAACATGTTTTCAATTACTGTTTTTTTTTCAGGTTCTCGAAAAACAAAGTCTCCAAGTCTATTAGGGAGATTATCGAGCGGGATTTCACCATGCTGCATACGAGTTGGAAGTATGTTCCCGAGGATACGAGGGCCCGGTGGTACAAAACATTTGCGGTAATTAAAGGATTTTTTTTTTCTTTTTTAATTTTAAAATTTATATTAACTTCGTTTTTCTTGTTTTTTTTAGCAAAAGTATTACTGGGACCCCGCGATCAACGGCTTGATTCGGGAACATTTTGATGAAAAAGCGAAGTTACGCCTCAACGACCAAATTGGACGATGGAAGGCCAAGTGGGAGGAAAACCCAGATCCGAAATTCTGTATGCCTCGCTGGTTTAACCCAAACATTTGGGCTGGTCTTGTCTAGTTTTGGGAGATGGAGACTAGCAAGCTCAAATCGGCCAAGTGTTCTGCCGCTCGATTAACGCCGGTTAACGGTGACCAGCCGTCAAAGCATTGTGCGGGACAAATCTCTTATGAGGAGAACGCGCGAGAGATTGTAAGTTTGTAATTTTTTTTTGTTTTATGTATTACAAAAATAACATTTTAACAATATTTTTATTTTTAGGCACTAAAAAAAGGAGGTCCCACTACGATGCCAGAGCTTTGGGAGAAGACGCACCGTAGGCCGGATGGAACATGGGTTGATCAACGTGTCGAGAAGCTCCACGACGATGTGCTTACCCGAGTCGAGGAACTCGCAACCCAGCCTACTCCCGATGGTCAGCCTACTCAGGTGACACCATTTGAGGTCAACCGCATCGCCGCTGAGGTAAGAATTATTATATTAAAATTTAATTTCTATTAGTAATTTTAATTACATTATAACCTTCTCCTTTTTTTTATTAACATTATTATATTACTAAAAATGTTTTCTATTTTAACCTCCTCCTTTTTTTTGTAGATGACTCCAAAAAACCGTAAGGGGAAGATGGCATTTACTGGATCTATCCGGATGAATGACCAAGGTGTTCCGTTTTGTCCCGTTTCCGGCTATCCTACTGATCCAACGCTGAAAAAGACGGTCTTGCAACACCAAAAACAACAGAAGAAAGATGCAAAAATTATCAAGATGTTGCAATCTATCGATACGGCGTACGATAGGATGTTCGAGATGTTAGCGCGAGATAACCCCCTCTTAGACGAGTTGTTGCAGGAGAAGAGAGCGGCGGCAGAAGCGCAGAGGAGAGCGATAGAAGAGGAAGACGAAGACGAGGAACCGATCGAAAACCAAATTAATTTTGATTAGATTTTATTTCGGTTTTATTTTTATGTTTTTAAACTTTTAAAACTATTGTGTATTTTTATTTATTCTCGAACAGTTTTAGTATTTTAATTATAAATTTTAATATTTTATATTTTAAAATTAATAATTATTGTTATTTTATTTTTTTTAATCAGATCTACAGAACGTCGCAATTCCGTCGCAACATTTCTGGTCGCCAAACCGTCGCAAATATGTTGGTCGCAAAACCGTCGCAATATGTTGGTCGCAAAACCGTCGCAAATTATTTTGGTCGCAAAAACGTCGCAAATATTTTAGTCGCAAACTATAAGCAAACGAATCGCAAAAAAGCGTCGAATTAAAACCGCCGCTAAAACGTCGCAAAATGTTGCCGCAAATAAGTCGCAAACTTTGCGACGAAATTGCGACGTGTTTGAAGTTTGCGACGATTTTGAGTTTGCGACGAGTCATTCGCGACAAACTCAAAATCGTCGCAAACGTAAAATTGCGACGATTTTGCGACGAAAAACGCCGTCGCAAAAGCACCTGTATTCCTGTAGTGATTATCCTTGTGTATTTGGTTGAATAGTTTATTCTTTTCAAGTAGATTCCTTTCATTCACATATAACAATGATAGTTTGTCCTGTCCAACAAAAACCGATAATCATAACTTCAAAAGATTATAATCGTTTTACCTTGTTTAAAGATTTCCCAAATGGCATACGTAAGTTTACTTATATTACAGCAAAAAAAAAAAAACTTTTTGAAACAAGCTTTAAGTCAGAAAAACTTTTGCTGTTTCACAAAAAGTTAGAATGTAACTGGATGAAATTTCTCAAATAACAAAAAGTATATGTAAGTTTTGTACTCTTAATTAATAATGACCCATTCCCCCCACAAGAACCTATATGGTGTGTGTGTGGTCTCTCCTCTCTTTATTCCACTATCAAATATGATTACCAAAAATATGGTTATCTACAATTTCAGAAAATAGACATATGGCCACATTCATCTTTTAATTCGTTACCATCGTTTTCATTAGGTTGCGCTCTATGGACCTCCTTTGGAAAGGTATTACACTCTTTTTGTTAAAAGTTATAATGCTCTTTTCATTGAATGTATATCATTATGTTTTATCTTGAGAGTGATTTCACACATGAAAACGATACAAATAATTAAAACTTAATTTTAGACTAGAAATGCTGATTGTGTGGGAAGAATTTTGTGAGATTTGTAAAACGCTTGAACCAGCTGAAACAATGAAACGATGAAGATAGTATGTAAGCTAGTGGAAGATAATTTAGAATTGATGGACTTGGTTAAGCTTAAACCTCATAAATTTTAGAAAGCTTATGCATTGTCATAAAATAACTCAGGAAGGTATTTTTAAGATGATAACAATGAAGAATAGGGAGCCATGAATATATTTGATAAATATAATAAAATTTTAAAATGTTGGGTAATGAAATAAGGAAACTTGTTAGGTTGCAAACAGAAAATGATGCATGAATTGTATAAGTATCAAAATTCAAGAGAAGGTGTCTTTGGTAGGGTTAGCCAAAATACTAAAAAATAAAGGTTTAATTAATTAGTTTCGCTCTCTTTTAGGCGAGTAAGAATTTGCTCATTAAACACGAATCTATGTGTGTTTCCTAGGTTGTGTAACTTGTGTTGTTCATAGATTAAGAACGAGGATAATTTAAAGAAACCCTTAAGTTTCGGTGTTTGGATCTAAATTAGAGTGCGAGTCTCGTTGAGTGTTTGAGATTGATTGGTGTATTTTAGTGTCCAAATCATAAGTCATAAAAAAGGAAAATAATGTGGAATAGTGGTTTCTTCTTTTTACACACTTGTCTCCATTCTCCAAAAACCAATTTGGTTTCTATTCCCCCCCCCCCCCCCCCCCCCCCCCCAAAGATTCCGAAACCACAAGACAAACCATCTTCCTAACTTAGTACTAGACCCCCCTCTCCCCACCCACATTATATATTTCTTTTCTCTCATATGCCTTATATATTCATCTTCAAAACACACACATAAATAATCCATAACAACATCAAGAAAACAAAAGAAGGAGATCACAAGTATAAGCTATGCCAATCCGATCTAGCCCTTTCTTCTTCAATATGGAGCTCTCGCTCTTGCGGCACACCACAGGTACTTCCACGGATTCTAAACAACATTCAAAGAAATCATCCGGAAGCATAGGTGGTGGGGTACTAAAAATGTTCAAGCTCTTACCAATGCTATCATCTGGTTGCAAGATGGTTAACTTGTTAAGCCGAGGACATCGGAAACCGTTACTTAAAGACTTTGCAACCACGGGAACGATATTCGGGTTCCGAAAAGGCAGAGTCTTTCTTGCAATACAAGAAGACCCTCATTGCCTACCAACTTTCATCATCGAGCTTCCAATGCTGACTTCGGCGCACCAGAAGGAAATGGCCTCGGAGACCGTGAGGATTGCGCTAGAGAGCGAGACAAAGACTTCGAGGAAAAAGGTTTTGGAAGAATACGTATGGGGGATTTATTGTAATGGACGGAAAATCGGGTATTCGATAAGGAGAAAGAACATGAGTGAGGAAGAGATGTATGTGATTGATGCATTGAGAGGTGTTTCAATGGGGGCTGGTGTTTTACCATGTAAGAACCAACATGATTAAGAGGCAGAAGGAGAAATGACTTACATGAGAGCTCGATTTGACCGAGTGATTGGTTCGAAGGATTCTGAAGCATTGTATATGTAGGGATTTGATCCCTTCTTCTCTAATCACGGAATTGGTTTGTATTGAGCAATAAAGTAAAAGACACAGAGATAACCAACGAGACAGACCACGATATGTGATCTAAGTCTCTATCTGGAGCTTTCCAGTAATTCACTATAACCACGAATTACAATTGTAGGGTTCTCACAAGATCTCTCTAAGCACAAGAAAAGACCTCTAACAAAAGCTTAACCTAAATCACACACATGCTTAGCTTTATATAGGCTAAGGCTATTACAAGAATAAGGCAACTCTAAAACCAAATTGTAAGCCCATAGAGAAACAAGGAAACAAGCCCATTCCTAACTCTAATTGACATTACCAGTCGCGGGCCTATGTTATATTGAGATTAGACATCACCAAAGCCCAACAAATCTCCACCTTGATGACAATCACAATCATAACACTTTTGTTCTTGCATACATGTGCAGCTCCAGACCATACCAGCACCTTAGTGCTCTCCTAAGTTGAGAAAACTCAGAGCCTTCTCAAACTTATCCACAGGAAGAACCTTCGTCAACATACTTGTTTTTGTCTTGTGTCGATCGACACCAGATGGTGTGTCGATCGACATAGGACCTTCTGTCCCTGGAGTCGGGTCCTCCACCGTTTCTTCCACTGAAACTTCATTCTTCAAGTCTTTGAACACTTTATCTTCCACAAAGACTACATTCCTGCTAACCACACATCTTGATTCATCCAGGAGCCACACTTTGTACCCTTTAACTCCTTCCGGATAGCTAATGAAAAAACCCTTCACTGCTCTTGGTTTTAACTTCCCTTGATCTATATGCACATAGACCAATGACCCAAATCTTCTCATGTGTCCATAACCAGGCTTTCTTCCCAGCCATAGTTCCTCAGGAATACCGCCGTCTAAAGCTGATGATGGGCTTCTGTTTATTTGGTACACAGCTGTGCTCACTGCCTCAGCCCAGAATTCTTCACCTAAGCCACTCTCATCAAGTATACAACACACTTTCTCCATTATCGTTCTGTTCATGCGTTCTGCCACTCCCAACTGCTGTAGAGTATAAGGACGTCTTGTGTCTCTCAATCCCATGCTGCCTGCAAAACCCATCGAAGTCTTTGTTCACAAACTCCAACCCATTATCTGTTCTTAGACACTTAACCTTCTTGCTGATCTGATTCTCAACCAGCTTCTTCCATTCACAAAACCTTGTGAAAGCTTCACTCTTAGCAGACAAGAAAAATACCCATACCTTTCTGGTGTAGTCATCGATGATAGACAGAAAATACTGCTTACCCGACAGGCTATGAGTAACCGATGGAGATCCCCAGAGATCTGAATGCACATACTTCAGTGCTTCACCAGAGTTGTGCTTACCAACGTTGAAGCTCAGTCTTTTGGTCTTCCCCATTACACAACTCTCACATAAATCTATCTCCGAAATCTTCCTCTTGTCAATGATGCCCTTTTTTGCTAGGATCATCAGGTTCTTCATGCTCATGTGTCCCAACCTTCTGTGCCACAAAACAGTGTCATCTCCCCACAGCTTCTTGGTAACACTATTTGACTGTCCTGTTACAGTCTCTCCATCAAGCAAATACAGAGAACCACATAGAGTGCCTTGAAAACTCAGCTTCCCGTTCTTGTAGAACCTTTTCTTTCCATTGCCTCCAGCATGTTCTAACCCAAGCCTGTCCAACATAGTAGATGAAATTAAATTCCTCTTGAGTTTTGGGATATACCTGACATTTGTCAATGTCTTGACCGTGCCACCTCTTGCATTAATGTTGACTGAACCAATTCCTTCAACAGTCATGCTGTAATCGTCGGCCAGTAGCACCTTTCCAGAGTTGATTTCCTCATATGTAACAAACCAGTCTCTCCTTGAAGTCATGTGATATGAAGCACCTGAATCAATCACCCACTTCTCTTGATGCCAATTTTCTGAGACTGATAATGCATCAACTCCTGCTGATTGATCGATGACCATTGATGCAGTGGCATCCTCATCATCGCCGCCCTTCTTCTTCCAGGCATAGCAATCAGCCTTCTTATGTCCATCCTTCTTGCAGTACCAGCAGGTAATCCTTGAGCCCGAATTAGACCTGCTTCTGCCTCTACTTCCTGAGTTCCGTTGATCTCTATTTGACTGTCTCCCACGAGCCACATACGCTTCACCAATCTTCTGTGAAGTTGAATAACCTTTAGCTTTTAGCTCGGTTTCCTTGGATTTTGCATCATTCACCACGTCTTCAATAGAGATAGATTCTCTACCATACTTCAATGTCTCCTTCATGGAGTCATACTGGGGTGGCAAGGAACTGAGTAAGAGAATCGCATGTACCTCATCCGCGACAGTAACCTTCACACTGGCCAACTCCGAAATAGTCTTCAAGAAGTCATCGACGTTTTGATCGATTGACTTAGACCCATCCATCTTGAATGTATAAAACTTATACAATAGATGAATACGACTCGGTAGAGTCTTGGTGTTGTATAGCCTTTCTAGTGCTTCCCAAAGTTCACGTGCCGTTGAACACTCTTCTGTTTTCCTCAGAACTAGATCTCCTAGATGGAGAGTCAAGATATCCATAGCGTCCTCTCCTCTTTTCTTCTTCTTGAGTACTTCTGCCTTAACTCTTTCTGCAAAATCTTCAGCCGTTTCATCCTTTTTCTTCTTCGGCTCTTCTGACTCAGTTGATGCAATTAACTCTCCTTTCAAACCCTGGAGATTCATGTGAGCTAACATCCTTCTCTTCCACATAGAAAAGTCACCCTGACCATCAAAGATGGCTATCCTCACATTCAACTTATTTTCTGTAGACATATCTGATCAAACGAAACTCACTGCCTTATGCAGTTGCCCGTGTCGATTGACAAGGATGGTATGTCGATCGACACTATACCTTCTGTCAATTCCTTCGACGCAAAACCCTAAAACCTTCACCGCCTTTGTTCCCTGACGATGACGCCGATCTAAGCTCCTAGATCTCAGCAGAAACTTCTCTGAACTTGCTCTCAAACCTCAAACTTAACTCTGATACCACTTGTAGGGATTTGATCCCTTCTTCTCTAATCACGGAATTGGTTTGTATTGAGCAATAAAGTAAAAGACACAGAGATAACCAACGAGACAGACCACGGTATGTGATCTAAGTCTCTATCTGGAGCTTTCCAGTAATTCACTATAACCACGAATTACAATTGTAGGGTTCTCACAAGATCTCTCTAAGCACAAGAAAAGACCTCTAACAAAAGCTTAACCTAAATCACACACATGCTTAGCTTTATATAGGCTAAGGCTATTACAAGAATAAGGCAACTCTAAAACCAAATTGTAAGCCCATAGAGAAACAAGGAAACAAGCCCATTCCTAACTCTAATTGACATTACCAGTCGCGGGCCTATATTATGTTGAGATTAGACATCACCAAAGTCCAACAGTATATGATCAACCCTGAAGGTAGTGGTCAAGGAACAGAGCTTAGTATCTTCTTTCTTAGGTCTCATTAACTTTTGTTACACTTAATGTCCTTTTTACTCTGTTTTTGAATCTAATTAAATGATGATCTCTCAAAACGGAGACTTTTGCCATTGAGTTATTCACATCCAAAAGCAATAAATTTAGAAACGAGGAGCATTTATTAACGCATGAGAGTTTTCTCTAAGAATATCTTACTACTTATAGAAACTACTAATTATAGAAGCTTCTCTAGACATTATCATTAGCTAAAATAGTCTACGATACATATGTTTGGAAATTAAACTTGGGAAATAATTTCTACTTCTTTATGCTGATATACAAATTATTACACGAATTTTTTTAATAACGGTTAAATTTAAACCGAAATCCAACATAATCTCAAACTTATAGAATGCGGAATATATATAAATTTTGGAAATTTGTGACCTTTGATCCATAATCTCTTCTGGTGTTTGGACCAACGTCAATGGTATTGCAAAAAATTCTAAGCAAACTTTTTTCTTTCTGATAATTTTTTTTATAGACAAAACTTTTTGATTTCTCTCTTTATTTATGTACTCTCTGCACATCTGGTCATGTACACAGAACAAATATTACTAATTTTCAACCATTTTAAAAAGAGGGAGTATGGTAACAAAACTACCCTTTAAAAATCCCTTTTTCACATGGAAAAAAGGTATCTAAAAGTGAAATCATAAGAAATAATATGGATAAGAGAAGAGGAAGTTGATTGACACATCCCTTGTTGAAGACAATTGAGAGCATCTTTTCCTAACTCAGTAGGTAACTGAAGGCATATCCAATCAAGCAATGATTCAATGTCCTTTGCAAAGTCATGGCAGTACCAATCCATTAGTTTCGGTATCCCCATTTTTGCCATCGATAGCCCTACCGATGCTACTAAGTACTCTCTTTTCGCCGTCTCCAATACGTCCTCCACTTTACTCGTAGGGTACACTCATACCTTAAGTCATAAGGTTTCAAGAAACATTCATTTAGTTTTGGAACCAAGACCTCAATTTTTTCAAACTTCAACTTTTATGTTTGCATTTGTGTTACATGTAAATGCAAGGAAATATGATCAAAGGCCTAAGTATCAGTAAAAATAATATCAACATCTACTTACTGCTGGTGAGAACCAGCTTCCACATGAGTGAGATACTGTTACAAGTGGCTCTGACAATTCCAATCCAAATTTACTCCTCGCTGCCATTTCCTTTTTCGTTGTACTTTTCGGAGAAATCTGATAGATCAAGCCAGAAATGTTAAGAGTAAAAGATCAGTGATCAACATGATAATGAAAATTCTATAGAAAGGAAACGGACCAGCGAACAAATCCTACATATTTTGAGTTATATGGTATTCGGAGAATGAAGTGTTCGATAGTGATTGCGTTAAGAAAGTGTCCTCCCACATTTATAGTGGCCTGCAAGCACAACAAAACACACCCAAAGTACCATTCTCATTAGATAACACTGATCGTTTAGGAATGTCATACAAATTATATAAGTAAAAATCATATATGGACTTACCTTTTGCATTAGTGTTACCATTATCTCAGGGCTCTCTGGTATTCCATGTTCATTGAAACCCTATTGTTTCAATGTAATACTAGTTATCGAGTTTGATTTCGACAATGAACTCAAAACATAAACATAAAATGTATCATTTGCTTACATTCATCATGCAACTTTTATAAATGTTTATCCAGAAAGCTAACTTCTCTTGCTGATTAAGTTTCTGTAAGTTGACTAAAGAGAGTCTTCCAAGTATACATCTGAAAGTTTTAAGAATGCACAAATGAGGAATACAAATCAACTCAAGAAAGTTTCATTTTGGAATTAGGATTTATCAAACAAGGCTTACTTTAGTTGACGGATGAGAAACAACGAGGAATCCTATATTCTTTTTCTATTTACTGAAGCTGCTTCAACATTACTGAAATTCTTGTATGGACCAATATCCCTCCTTCTAAAGCTTGAGGAAATTCCATAAGAATCCTTGAATTCTGTAATCGCCTGGCTTTTTACTGAGGTCATTCTCATGAAAATGTTAGACAAACATTTCACTAAATCCTCGGAAATTCTGTTTGGATCGCAGTTTTCATTAGCGCTACCATATGAACTCCGCTATGCATTTGTTTCTTATGCGTAGGACTTTCTTGCTATAGTAATGTTAAGTAACTCAAATTAAGTCTGCATTTCAATAAAACCAATGCAAGAAAACCAAATGTAAGAATGTAAAACATTTTTCTTTATGTATGTACCTGTAGTTTCCGAGCTTCTAAACACTTATTGAATTGTGTTTGAAGTTCAAACAATAGGCATTTTCTTTACGGGCATTTTGATCGTAGAATTAGCACTCAACTTGTTCTTTTTACCCTTCCAACTCTCTGAAAAGTGAACACTAGCATCATATATCAGTCGTAAGTAACATCAAGTAGTTAACAAATTTCTTGACTTAGACTAAGTACAGTAAAATCTCACCTGAAGCAGACAGTGGCTTCCGCGAAAGAGGTGAACCAGATTCCTTAGCCATACTGGAAACTGACTTGGATTTTCCCACCACTATATGACATTTGTTTTGCCAATACTTAGGCAAATCCGAGTTCTTTTTCGATGAGGATGTAAAATCGGCTTCTTGATACAATTCTTGCTTGCAATGCACAATATGTTCCTCTAACCGAACAACTTCCTCTTCTAAAACAGCAACTTCTGCAAGTAGCTCCAAAATCTACAATAATAAAACCAATCACAAGATTTTCCGGGAAAATGAAATTCGAAGAGTTATTTCTTTAGTTACTAACTGGTGGAGGGAGGAACGGAGGAAGACGAGGAAGTGTTCCAAGAGGTCTGTTAAAGGCTCTCTCCATTGCTCGGTGAATGTTTTCTTCAAGTCTAAGCTTCTTCTTCAGCTTTTCAACCTTTAAACAATAACATTCACTCTTATAAAACACTCTCTAAAATGTATATATAGCTCGAACCTTAAAAACAAAAAGTCCGAAAAAGCGGTTACATCTTCTTGCAGAGCAATTCTCTTCTCTCGGTTTAACGCCTTTTGGTTTACAACACCATTTTCACCACCTTTCAGTTTCTTCCCCTGCATCAAATCAGCTCATGTTCATGGACATATCAATTTCACATCATAATCTCTAGATATCAACCAATCTCACAACCAAATAATTATTAATAAAAATTCGCCTGTTTAAGATCACAAAGAAAACAAAATCTTGATTGACAATTGAAGAACACCAAGAAGAAGAGATCATTAACATCCGAATATTCAAAACACAAACAATTATATATATATATATATATATACAAAAAATATCAAAATGATTAGGATTCCTCACTCACAATTTTGGAATGTGGAGATGATGGAGGTTTTCCATTTCTGATATAATTACTACTAGTACTATTACTGCTGCTGCTACAACTACTACTACTCATCATTTTCGTCTCCGATTCAAAATCTGTAGAATCCAAAACTCAAATAAGCACAAAGGAGGAAAAAGATTCATAATTACAACAAGTCCAATTACTAAGAGAAGAAAATTAAAATTTATTATGAAGAAGATCAAAAGTAAAAACCTGGTTGAAATCAAGAAGCTGGGGTGATCATTCTGAGTTTTGAAACTTTGAAATTACAGAGAGAGTATAAATGGATGGAGACAAATGAAGAAGATAAAAGATTTGTTGTGTTGTTTCGTCTTTCAAGCTTGGGTGATTGGTTTTTTCCTGATTTGTTTATGTAATAAAGTGAGGGATATCAAAGGAGCGGTGAAACGGTCGGTCGACTTCATTTATATATTTTAAATACTCCTCTTTTTTTTGGTCGAAAATATTTTAAATATTCCATTTTTGGCTATTAAGTATTTGTACGTATGCGTCCACCCTGTATATTACGAATTGTTATTATTAATTATTTAATTTCAATACAAAATTGTTAGAAAAGATAATATTTTGTATTTTATATTTACAATATACAAACACAAATTTTTTTCATTGAGTAATCTAATAGTACGAATTGAACGAATTACTTAGCATTACATATACTATTTAGACGAATTTCATCACGTCAATCATAATCTATATCTGTTTGTACATATGCATCCACTTCCTGTCTAATATTATTTTATACAATTTTTTTCATTGAGTAATCTAATAGTTCGAATTGAACGGATCACTTAGCATTACATATACTATTTAGACGAATTTCATCACGTCAATCATATCTATATCTGTTTGTACATATGCATCCACTACCTGTATAATATTATTTTAGTAGAAAATGTATTTGTACGTAGGCATCTACTCTGTATAATATTAGTTGTATACGCAATTGTATATTTTAAAAGAAAAATACTCTTTTTTATTTATAAAATATACAACTAACTTTATATTTGTATGGAATAATCTAATTAGACGAATCACGTATAGTGACAAGACGAATCTAGTAACACTATTACTACTTTAACTTAGGCGAATTATGTAACACCAAAATTTAGCTTTAACTATTGGTTTATATTAGAAACACGTATTTATTCTTCTGAGATCTATTCAACTAAACACATCCGGTCTTCATGTCTTCTCCAACGGTCTCATCACTTTGGTTTCTTCTTAACTCAGAATAGTTAAAGTTTCAAGCGTTCTGCATGGTTTAAGCTCCCAAAACTTCTTTGGCCGCAAAATGGTCTATATGGCCAACATGATTTGTGATCTCGGTTTCGGTCTGATCGCGAAATGGTATGGTATTTCTTAATGGTTTGGATTCCTCGGCCATCATATGAGGTAGACCAGCTCCTGTCTTCAATGATAGAAGCTTGATCAAGTTTCAAACAAATTTTGTCCTCCATTTGGCTTAAATAAACTATTTTTCTTTTGTCTATTATAACTGAGTATACTGGTTGAAAAATTAAACTGATAGTAATGAACTGAAAATATTGGTAATCTAAATACGATAAAGTTAAACATAATACATCACATGCAGTATTAATGAATAATAAAATGTTTTAAATACAAAAAGAAGTATTATGGGAAAGAGATAGATCCGTAGAGAAAGGGAGTGTGTGCATGTGTGTCACCAACATGAAGCTACACATTTTCTACCTCTCTTCTGCTTTTCTTCACCTTCTAGTGTCGTTACAACATTCTTAAATGTCAAAATTAATTATTTTAAGTTATTTATAGACACAATAATGTTTTTTCCATAGGACACATGGATCGGTGAGTATCTTTGGTGATTGAATCATAAGATAAGATCTTGACCAAGGCAAAGTACTGATAACAACTACCAAAATTATATATGCAAAGTAAATTTCATTTCCATGATGCAGTTGAAGCATAAACCAATTTTGTTTGAACACAACAATATGCTGGAATTAATTTTATTACAAAATTATACCTATCAAATTTTAAATATTATCTGACCTGAAATGGATGTAATCGATGTTTTTAAACATTGAGTACCAATCTTAACAAGGATGTTGATTACAATTCAGTTTACTCCAATCATATTTTAATGGAAGAATCTCTTAGCCCCACATAATTTGATACGAGCATCTTGTAATTTGACTAATGACGTAACGATATATGTGATTTATTTTAACTTTCATTGTAACTTAGCTTAGACGAATCTAAAATCCAAAACCAACGATCCATAGTACAAGCAACCACTAATCCAATCAAATAAATCAATTGAATCGAAATCCCTATATAATTTAAGTAGCTCTAAGGTTCCATCAAAATTCGTTTCCCACTCACAGAGAGAAGAAAATGCTACTACTTCTGGATCACAAGGAGACAAGAGGAAGAAGACATTTTTGCCTTCATACCTACTGACTTCACTGAGTCTTCTCAGCTTACTTGTTGTTGTTGAGGACCACCATACACGGGATAACCTCCATAAGGCGCAGCACCATACATCCTCGGGTCAACAGGTGGCGGTAACATGTATCCATAACCGTTGTAGTATTGTCCTCCATAGTACGGTTCAACCCATTGGTCCGGGTACTCACCTCTAGGCTGCAAAGACACAACGATACATTTATTCGTCAGTGATGAGAAACCCAGGGATAGGAATATAAACCAAATCAAACATAATCCACACCAACATTCTTAATTTAAAATTCAACCGAATACGCAAAAAAGAATGAAACCAAAACCACATTGTAGCCAAACCGAAATGGAACGAAATTCAGTAGTTTATTTATAGATATACTAAGAGTTGATGTAATCATAGATGCATATCGTAAATTGTTATCTATTAAATGTTTTAAGTTATAATCAACCGAATCCAAACTGCAATTTTATCGATAGATCAAACCGAACGCAAGATAGAGCAGGGTTACCTGTTTGGCTGGATTACGACCCCAAGAGAGGCGAACAGTTTGTTTTCCAATAACAGACCCATTTATTTTTTCCAACGCCTCCTCAGCATCAACTCTGCAACAAATGTTGAATATCAAATCAATTAGATTGAGTAGCCATCCATAAAATAATCAACTTCACATTCACAGTTCCTAGTTTCAGTAGTGGATATAATGGTACCTGTTCACAAACTGAATAAATCCACATCCTTTGCCAATAGGTATCTTCACAGAGACTATTTCACCAAATTTAGCAAAAGGTTCTCTAAGATCTTCGTCACTGACACTAGAGTCAAGTCCTCCAACAAAAATCTGCAGTATATAAACATGGAGTAACGATCATACCCACCTTCCCACAGTCACAATCCAGCAAAACAGATTAATCGAGGAGATATAAGGAAAATATTACTGTTGTGTTCAATGAGTCCCCTTCATGTCGAGCCAAGACACCGTTCGACATATACCCACCTTGCCAAATCCAACAGATATTATGAGACTCAAAAGAATCAGACATATTAAAGGATCAGATCAAATACCTTGTTGGTGATAACCACTTGGCTTCCTAGGAGTTGCAGGACCTATTCGCATAGCCCTACTAAGACATTTCACACCATTCATCTCCGACATAGCTTTGCTCCTCTCATCATCATCTCCAAATCTCACAAAGCCATATCCCTTTGATCGACCAGTATTGCCATCTAGGACAACTTTTGCAGACTTGACAGACGGGTATTTCTCGATGAATGTTTCATACAACAAAGTATCGGCGACTTCAGGTGCTAAATCTCCCACAAATATAGAGAGATCAGGACCGTTCCCTAAACGCTTTTCACCAGTGCTGAAACTAGCCCAGTTCAAACGGAAAGGTTGGTCGGTGTTCAACATAGTTTCACCATTAAATTCCTCCAAAACCTTCTCAGCAACATCGTGGGAAACGAATTCCACAAATCCGTATCCCTCAGACAAACCAGTGTGCTTATTGCGAATCACCTTCACTGACGAAATCTGCAACATAACAAGTAAACACAGATCCAGAACAAACAGAGTCAATGTCAATAACCATAACACATGCTTCAAAAGCTAATCGCATCTCGAATCAAGAAACGAAAATGGAATTAAGTAACTGTGACACTGGACACTTTGAGAATCATCATAACATAAAACAAACTCATTTTGGAATCAGACAAGCTTTAACACTATATTTAACAAAAGCTACCAATTTTACTAGCTTTAACACTGCAAAAGTCAACACTTTAAAAACGTAGACACACAACTCAGCAGAGCCACACACAAATAGAGTGAATTTCAGCCCTGAGATTAACAATGGTGGAAACAACTCAAGCTTTTAACATTGTACTCTAACAAAACTACCAAATTTTCAACACACATCAATATTGCAAAAGTCAAAACACATTAAAAACGAAGACTTGAACACACAACAAAGCAGAGACACATAAAGAGTGCGAATTTAAGACCCTGAGATAACAATGGTGGAATCAACACAAACTTGTATTCCAACAAAAGCTTCCAAATTTTTAACAAAACACATTAAAGACAAAAACTTTTAACACAAAAGTAAGAAGAGAGAGTGAGATTCAAACCTCGCCAGAGGAAGAAAATGACGAATTAAGATAATTCTCATCCATCCAATGAAGCAAATCACCGACCCAAACCATCTTATTCTCAGAATTAGAAGCGTTTTGATGTCTGTTACCACGAGATTGATGATGATGATGATGATGGTACTGATGATGATAATAAGGAGGAGGCGCATACATCATGTGATGTGGCATAACCATAGCCGATGGATATCTCATAGGCATCCAATGAGGTTGTTGCGGCGGCGCCGGAGATGTAATCCGGTGATGATTCTCTTCAACCACCGTAGATTCCGGAGACTCGACCTTCGTGTCTGCCATTATTGAGTAGCTGTGAGAGAGAGATTTTTGTGTGGGTTGCTAATAATGGCAAAGAGAGAGATTATGAGTTTTTCAATGGAACTGGAAAAACGCGTCGGATTTTGAAGGTTGCCCTAGTTTTAGCTTAGGGTTTTTGTTAACGACGAATCTTATATCGTTCGATTGTTACGGTGATGTTTAATCGTGGCCGTTTGATTTTACTTTTCTATATTTGATTAGATTTTACGCACGTTCTACTTCCTTTTTTTACGCGTATTTGCCAATAAAAATAAATTATTTTCACTGTATTTACATACTATGACCGGGAATTATAGTGAGATTAGGAAACTAACCCAAATCTATTGTTTGTGTCCACTTTAGTTTTTCATGAGGTTTTAAGTTAGTTCCCTAATTTTACTAAAGTTTTCTGGTTTTCTAGCTAATTAATTTTTTAAAAAAATGTTCAATGTAAAGTGACTAAAACAAAATGTACAATGTACTACATTGGAAAATAGTTGAAGAAAATAAGCAAGTATATAGTTTTGTTGTATCTTTTTACGAATTACGGATTTTTTTCCCTTTACTTTAAGGATTTGGTTTTGTACCTCGTTTGTTTTAATGGAGTAGTTGTTTTTCATTTATCAAAATTTTGTTCTAATTTTTTTCCCTAAATTCATTGGCTTTGTCTTAGTTTACAAGTTTTTCTTTGTATAACCAAAAGTTTGGGATCTTTGGACCGTACATGTAAGACGAATTACCAAAGCATGTAAAATTAGTTGCCAAGGAGATTCGAACCCAAGTGAAGTTCTTCTTCTTTTCATAACTCTTTGTTGCCTCGTATATTTTCATTTTCTCTTTCCAATTCCAATAATATATCTCTATAGATAAAATAACACAAATGTACAATTACTATACTCATAGTAAATTAGTCATAGTCATTGCAATTTTGCAATATAATCACAAATGATGGATTCGAAAACCCTCTTAATCAACCAGACGGTTGTGGCCTGGTGGTAATGGGCTCACGGCTGTGGGTACCGCCACATTGGTTCGACTCATGTACACCGAGGCATTCACATGGCTTTCTTCGGGCCTCCAGGACTATGTCAGTTCCCGTTGGACACGTCGCTAGTTGGGATCTGCCTTGGTGAGACCCATATACATGGGTTATCAAATAAAAAAAATACCCTCTCAATCATTCATCTTTTTCACATCACAAACTAGTCGCTCTCTCTTTTCCTTTCTGTTTTCTAAGTGGAATCCAAATTTTCATTATAATATGACCAATAGAAAAATGTTTGAAGGTGCCATTACCATTTCAGAATTCAAAACAATCAACAACTATGGTCTTCACCAAAAAAAAATACAATCAACAACTATGGGCCCTAAATGGGTCCAAATAAGCCCATATTAAAGTTTTGAGAGTTTCTACCACAAACCGTGACCATCACTGAGAATTTGTGAAGCTCGGATCAAAAAAAGTAAAAAACGAAGAAAATTTTCAAAGGTTTTCGCTAAATGTCGAAGATGGTGATCTTAAGATCTCTCTACCGTACAGTATCAGCTTCCGCCATTGGAGCTCACCGATTATCTCACTCAGCCACCACCAATCGTTACCTCCTTTCACGAAACTTCTTCGGCATTTCTTCATTTCCGATTTCTCGAATCCTTTCCAGTAAGAACCAATAATCCGAAAATCTATGTTTCGTTAGATCTCGTAGACTAGACGAACTCTCCTTGCTTCTGGATTTTCCTTTTGGAGGAGGGATTGATATGCTGATTAGGGTTGTTCTTTGATAAGAATCTAAGAAATGAATCGTAATTGCTTTGTGGATGTTGTTGATGGTGTAATTATGCAGATTACGGTTCTAATCGTGTAATGGATATTGGGAAAGTGAGGAATTATAGTGAAGATGTGTCTCACATGCCTCAAATAACAGATTCTGATGTGAACAATGCTTTTAGAGAGTTGATGGCAGTAGACTGGGAAGAGCTACCTACGTCTGTTGTAAACGATGCCAAGACCGCACTATCGAAAAACTCGGATGATAAGTCGGGGCAAGAGGCTTTGAAAAATGTGTTTCGAGCAGCGGAAGCTGTAGAGGAGTTTGGAGGGATTCTCACTTCTTTGAAAATGGAAATTGATGATAGTATCGGAATGAGTGGGGAGGTATTGTGGTTGAGTGAAACGATGAAGCGTCATTTGTGATGGAATTTTGTTGTCTCAGAATTTCGTATGCTTAGTTTTTTTTTTTTTGGGTTTGTGTGCAGAATGTAAAGACCTTACCAGATGATATAGCGAATGCTCTGCATACTGCTTATCAGAGGTATTCTGAGTACCTAGATGCCTTTGGAACTGAAGAAGTTTATTTGAAGAAGAAGGTTGAGATGGAGTTGGGGACAAAGATGATCCATTTGAAGATGAGATGCAGCGGTCTTGGTTCCGAATGGGGAAAGGTATAAAAAATGAAATCTTTTTCACATGTTTCTACTGAGCTTGAACTTTCTGTCCAATACTAAAATACTTGCTCTGCTAATGGAACTTATTACAAACTAGAAAGAACTAAAAGTTGTGTATGTCTAAAGAATCGATTTGATCACGACTTGTCCCTAGATTCTAGTTCATGTTTTAAATGTGCTCTTTTCATTCTTCCTTTCTGATTTTTTGGCATTGCATAGACACCACAATTTGCATACATATTAGACTAAAATTTGTATGTGGCTATTGGCTAATGAACCGATTATATGTTTCTTTTTACAGGTTACCGTTCTTGGTACCTCTGGGCTCTCGGGTTCCTACGTGGAACAAAGATCGTAGATTGGGAAAGAGAAGTTGTTAAAGAAGAGGAACCTTGATCTGCAAATGTTGTGTGTGTTTTTGGTCTCTCAATACACAAAGGTCAGTAAAATTGATGGTTTGTTTGTTCCAAGTGAATATTTGTTTTTGACATCGGGTTTACCGTTTATGTTTCTTGCCTTGAGAGAGAGTTCTTATATCTCTATAATGATCAAGAACATTAGCCTTAAGCTTTTGAACCGCTGATTATGATCTCTGTTCCGCCTCACAATCAAACAAGAAATAACTTGAGAATTTAAAAGGACCATTAATGTACCTTATTAACAAACCGAGTCAAAGGAAGGAACAATGGATATAAAATGGTTAGTGTTTGTTATAGCCAATTTGAACAACAAAATCCCAACCTAACCATTAACCACAACTACAATTGATATAGTTAAAATTCGCCAAGAACTAACGAGTATTCAAATTCTTAATGAGAAATTTACTACCTAACCAATATTTGAAAATTGATTAGAGACACGCGTCCAAGCTTTGGTCCGGCTCATTAATCCTTCTTTGACCATTTTCATTGAACTCGGTGCCACAATTCAAATTTCTTCACCTCCGAACGGTCGGATAGCTAGGGCTTATTCATTCATTTCAGACTTTTCAGTGAAGTGAAAAAAAAAACAAAACCAACAAAAATCTCAGTTAAAAAAATGGTAGTTGCAAAACAATCTCAAGCTTACGAGGAATTTCGTCTTCGAAGAGTGGAAGAGAATAAGAAACGAATGGAATCTCTCAATCTCCCAAAGCTCTCTGGAAATCTCCATCCCAAAATCTCTGTCAAGACTTCTCCGGTTTTGTTCCATTTCTCTCTTTTTTTTTTTTTTGATTCCGTACGAAATGAGCGATTGTGTAATCAATGTTTGTGTAAAAACTATGGCAGATGAAGAAATCCACTCTTCGGACAGGAGAGAAGCAGCTGGTGATTGTTCGTCGATCTAGCCGCCTCTCAAACTCTTCGTCTTCTTCATCTCCTGTTTACAAAGAAGCAAGTCTCTTGATCCTCTGTTTTTTCCCCCTTAATTTCTAGGGTTTATGTGCATCTTATGAAATTTGGGTCTTTTTCTTGTTTTGGGTTGAAAACAGATTGATGTTCAACGAATGAAGATACCCAGAAGGTGAAATTAGCTAAAGATCTTATCTTTCATATTATTTTGAACATTTTTATCTTTTGTCGTCTTTACTATCCGGTTTGGTTTCGGTTCTTTTAGGGTGTGCAGCAGCAGAGGGAGAGATTTCTCCAATCGAAATTATGTTTCTGAAGAGCTGAGAGAAGAGGCAATATCAAGAGCTGAGAAATTGCAGGCTGATTTAGGTAGTGACTTCCCCATTTTCGTTAAATCGATGCTTCCTTCGCATGTTTCTGGTTGCTTCTGGCTGGTAAATACATTTAATCTTTACATATTTATAACTTACATTTGCTTAATTTCTGCTCTCTTATGGTTATAAGTCCATTGCTGGTCTTTGCATTGCTTCATGTTACTTGGAAACTATGGTTTTTAATCCTCTTTTTTACCGATTTGAATCTTATCAACTTTGTTCTGATGTTTGTACATGTGAATTTCATTATATAACCGAAAAAGCGCTCTCACTCTTTCTCTTTTTGTTACTATCAGGGTCTTCCAAGTCGTTTCTGCAAATCACAGCTCGGTTTAGACGGTTTCATGACTTTGATAGATGAAGAAGGCGAGGAGTTTGAGACCGTGTATTTAGCGAGGAAGACTGGACTTAGCGGTGGATGGATGGGTTTTGCGATCGCTCACAATCTTGCATATGGAGATGCACTTGTTTTCCAGCTAGTTCGACCTAACGCCTTCAAGGTTTGTACTTTGTAGTTACCTTAACTCGAACTTTCGCAAGAAATGTGCTAAAACTGATGATTGATATTGTTGTTTTTTCAGATTTACATTGCAAGAATTGGAAGTGATGAAGAAAGCCCAAAGATATGAAGCTGATCATGTTAGGAATTTGGAATGTTTAACCCTTTTGTGTTTTGTACTTAAGCTGCTAATTACTAGGCTAATTATGCTCAAGGCTGTATCTGTTAAACAATATTTTGGATTTGGTTATTTCCTCTACTCAAGGTGCAAAAATCCTTGAAATTTTATGAATGGGAAATAGCACTAAGTTTAGTTCTATGTTTGATGTTTTTTTATCTGTTGTTTCAACTCTTACTTGATCTAAGATTAATTTAGGATTTATAAAATATTAGATTAAGATGGTTATTTGATTTATAGTAAATAGTTATATTTAAATAATGTTTTGGAGAAAAGTATATTATATTCTTAATTCAAACCCTAAATTAGATAATGTAGACAGAGCTCGATCTGAAATATCCGGGCCCTATACGAAATATATTTAATAGTATAAAAATTTTAAATGTGAAATAATTATAGAGCCAACGGAAAACCCATATAAAATTCGCGTGAAGAAAAAACAAAGTTTCATCGCAAAAGAAAAGTAACAATAACATTGAAACAGATATCTTGAACACAAACATAGAGTGTAAACGTAGACCTCACCCAAAAATCAGAAGCTAATTTGTTCTTTACTAGTAATCGTCCTTTTTTTCTTTAAAAAGGGAAAAAGAAGTCACTGACAGAGAACAAGTGTTTCTTTTTTTTTTCTCTTATAGATATACTATTGTCTATAATCGTTAAGTACCATTATGATTTTTTTTTGATAACCCACCAACATATTGTTGTAAAACTTTTGAAATATTTTCAACTTTTAAAACTATATAATTTTTTCGATCAAAAAGAAGAAAAAAATAAAATAAAAGTGGGCCCTATTCAAATGTTTCATAAACATGTCACCCGGCTCTGGTTATGTAGTGATTAAATTTACAGGTTCATATGTAATTTGAAAAAGTATAGTCTCATATTTTTTATTATACAAAAGAGGATGCGCAAAATTATAACTCACAAGATCGCGACACGCGTTAAGTAGTCGATTATAATCTAACACATGTCAATTATTTAAATATGTAAGTCTTTCAATATCAAAATTGTTAATTACCCAAAAAGGAAATAGTTAAAATGGGAAAAAAACAAGTATAAAATAATTTTACAAATTGCACAAAACCTCTATTCGAATAGTTATATAAGATATTTAGATGAAGACGATTTTTAATAAAAAAGAAATTTAACATAAAACAAAAAAAGTTTACATTTTGATCACAAATTCTGGTTTATGCATTTGCAAAAGATGGATTCTAGCTTAAAGTAAATATGTAAAATAAACCATATTTATATATATCAAGCGATATACTTTATTGATTTCCAAATTCTTTAAATTATATGAGAAGTAAGACTATGCTTTTTCAAACTACATATGGACCTATAATTTTAATAACTATATTATCTAAGTTAGAGTTTGAATTAAGAAAATAATATGTTTTTCTCCAAAACATTCTTTAATCATAACTATTTACTATAAATCAAATAATCCTCGCATGAGCTTATTCTAGTAATGATATAAAACTGAAACAACCAATATTTTTATTTCAAGAGAAAAAGAAAAGAAAAAAACAGAACATCCAAAAGTTTGACGAGTGCTTAAAATTTTAAAACATTATTCAGTATCTTTTCTAACTTGCAAAAGCATATGAATCAAAAGACAAGACATGAGTCACAAGTTTGTCTAAATTGTTAGAAGAAGATCCGTCTTTACCTAAGCAAATATCAGCCTTCTCTTTCAAGGCCATGCACCTCTCTCTCATACCATCTCTTTTATCTATCATTGCACTTCTTACTACCCGTTCAATCTTTCTCTTATCCATCTTACTTCGTTCCAACATTACCCCGACTCGCCATACATCGACAATATACCTTGCGTTCACACGCTGGTCCGTGAAACATGGTGTACATATCATTGGAACACCTTCACATGTGCTCTCTAGTGTCGAGTTCCATCCACAATGCGTCCAAAATGCTCCAACCGCAGGATGAGCCAATACCTCTAATTGATTAGCCCATTTCACAATTTTTCCCTTATGTCCAATGTTTTCCATAAACCCACTAGGCAATGACTCGAGCCACTCGACCCCCCGGACCAACCTCGGCCTAACCACCCACAAGAACGGTAGTTCACTGTTTCTTAGACCCCAAGCAATCTCGAGAAACTCATTCTCTTCTATAGCTGCAACGCTACCAAAACTTGCATAGACCACGGACTTTGGGTCTTGCTTGTCGAGCCAACTGGTTATTGCATAGTCTTGTTTATTATTATTTTTCGATGGAAGATCTTTGCTGTGTTTGTGAAATGGTCCGATCGGAAAGAAGGGAACTTGGAAGCTCCGGCTCAAATCCATGAGGTTGCGTCTTTCAAGATCTTCGAAGGTGTTCCATATGATTCCTGTAGAAGACTTGGCTTCTTCCACCATGTCGTTAATTATTTGGTATAGTTCCTCTGAGTCGTTCGTTTCCATTACCGGAAGATCCTTCACTTTCAAAGGTGGAAGCTCTATCACTGGATCATCTAATTTTGAATCTGGAAAAATAGGATTTATTTTTTAGAAAAACTCTTTGATATACCACAAAGATAATTTTACTTAAATATCTATATATATATATATAATATACAATTCCGGTTTTACATGTAGTTATTTTTGTTCACTTTATTTTCAATTGCTAATATCCTCGGATTTATATAAAACTCAACGGAAAATGGAAATATCTACAAAGCCAAAAGCGAAAAGCCAAAAGCATTTAGATTTGTATCCTTAGTCTTATTTCCTCTTCATTCACATATATAGATTTGGTGGTCGCTAATCAAAGCTTTAGATTAGATCCAAGGGACTAATATTTTTCCTAAGATAAATAAAAATTGAAATTGTAATTGAAACGCTTTGTCAAAACTCAAAAACAAAACCAAAATAAAACAAAATTGAAAGCGAAAGATAAAAGGACGTACAGTATATACCTTGTATAGGGAAGTAACCCTTTTCTCTTAGTAGAGGAAAAGCGGCAAAAGCACAAAACGAAGCCGCACCACCAGTCCTCAACACAACTCTACCAACTCCAACTTTTTCCGCCGCAACCGCCGTGCTCCTCCCCCAAATAGCGTCGGAGACCAAACAACACACCGTCTCTCCTCCGCTTACTTCCGCCGCAAGAGACTTACGAAACGGCTCGGTGTAACTTTGTTTTAACACACGTATGAGAGCCACTAGGTCCATACACGAAGCCTTTGACTGAGAGAGAGGGTCCTTATCTTCTTCTCCTTCGTTGTTGTGATGGATGGTTCGAAAAGTGAAGTGTGGGTACCGAGAAGGATCGGGAGAGTTGTAAGAAGTGTGGAGGATCGTGACAGAGAAGCCACGGTGGTGGAATATTCCGGCGAGCACGTTCATTGGGTTGAAGTGACCAGGAAATGGTAAAGGGAACATGAGTATTCTCCTACCTCTTCTCTCTTCCATTTCTTTCTTTCTTCTTTCTTTCTTCTTTCTTTGGTTTCTTGATTTTATTTTTTATTTTGTGGATTTGTTGTTGTTGGTGTTTGTGGTTTGCAACTCCCACTAGAGTTGTGGCACACTTTATACAACAAAAATGTAAAATAATATTTTGGCATTGCTGTTAATAAATTTCCCCCAACGGTCCTTTCTGATTTTTTTTAGATTAATGAAATTGAATAGTGATTGCCTTTTTTTATAAGAAAAAAAAAATTGTCATGATTTTTTCCTTCTTCTTTAACTTCCTTTTTTTTTGTTCTCTCTTAAAGAGACTTTGAGGATATATATTCAATTTGTTGTTGTGGTTTGAAATTTCGTCGAGTACCACTTGCGCAAGTAGCTGTGCCACCTCTACAAGTTACTCGAGCACGGCTTGTTAAAAAATTTCATAGTGGGATTAGTTGACTAATTGGAGAATAACATCTTTTGCAAGTATATAACTATAGATATTGGATTCACCAAAAAAATAACTATAGATATTGGTTTGTGTGTAAGGTTAGCTCAAACTTTAGAAATTCATTTTCGGTTTCATTTGATTTAGGCCATTCAGTTGTTTTGATTAACTTTTGCAAGATGTAATACTCATTTTCACATAGATATATCTTATCGTATTATATAAAAAAGGATGCTCAAAATTGTAACTCACGAGATCGCGACACGTGTTAAGTAGTTAATTAGATTCTAACACATGTTAATTATTTAAATATGTAAGTTTTTCAATATCAAAATTGTTGATTATCCAAAAAAGAAAGAAGTATAAAGTAATTTTACAAATTGCACAAAACCTATATACGAATAGTTTTATAAGATATTTAGTTTAAAACGATTTTTAATAAAGAGAAATTTCACATAAAACAAAAATTAGGAAAACGAAAATTGCAATCTATATAATTACTGATATAAACGACCATGTTTCTATCATTATATATAGGGAAATGTTTAACCTATGTATATCTATGGTGAATACAAAATAATTGACCATGGATAAAAGTAGAACCAGATCAAGGAGAGAAACAAAGATAAAAAAATTTTTGGTTAGTGTTATGTATTTACATGTTTAAAGTTTACGAAATAGCATAAAAAAAAGATTGTTAAAACATGTAAGAATGATTTAGTTGTTATATCAAATAGTTTAATGATATAAACCATAATTATATATATATCAAACGATATACTTTATTGATTTCCAAATTCTTCAAATTATATGAGATATTATACTATATTTTTTCAAATTACATATGGACCTATAATTTTAATCACTATAATTTGAATTATGAATATAATATGTTTTCCCCCCAAAATTTTCTTTAAACATAACTATTTACTATAAATCAAATAATTCTGAAACATTTTGATTGGGACATTGATTTGTTGACCATTGATTGGGTAATGCAGATCTTGGATGTTTGGTGGTTGCTGAAACATTTTGATCAGAAGAGAAACAGTCGGAAGAGAGGAAACCCTAAATTTTTATTTATAAATTCATTTTCATTGAATTTAAATGCCCATAACTTGTGGCCCAAATATTACAATCAAATATTTCATTAATATCTCTCTCTAATATCTAGCTTGCTTAAATGTTTGGTTTAATCAAAAATCTAAAATCTTAAAGCAAAATCCCACTAACACAAATATAGATATACAATTTTGTTATCCCATTATGTTTCATAATTTTCATTAAGTTTTCCCCATAGATATACATATATTAAAATTCTGCCTATATATAATGATATAAACATGGTCGTTTCTGTTTTTAATTATATAGTTTGCTATTTTCCATTTTTCTAATTTTGTTTTATGTTAAATTTATTTTTATTAAAAATTATTTTCAACTAAATAGCATATATAACTATTCGTATAGAGATTTTGTGCAATTTGTAAAATTACTTTATGTTTGTTTTTTTTCCATTTTTCTATTTTTTTTATTAACAATTTTGATATTGAAAACCTTACATATTTAAATAATTGATATGTGTTAGAATCTAATCGACTATAGAATCTAATCGACTACCTAACACGTGTCGCGATCTCGTGAATTACAATTTTGCGCATCCACTTTTATATAATAAGATACTTGAAAATCAGGGAAAAAAATTATGATGATTCCTACTTGCTTTGTAGTGCTATTTTACTCTGTGGATGTTGTTGATTGTGTAATTTGCAGATTACAGTTCTCATGGTGTGATGTCTAATGTATATTCCATCTCAATCTGTTATAAATGATATAACGTGAATTTGGACGTTCCTAACCACGAGTTTGACGAGTTTTCAGAGTCTTTTGATTTGTTTTGAGTTGATATTTAGATCCATACTCGGAGATTTGGAACCGCACGCGTTTGGGAAGGAAATTTGAGCAATTGAACGAAAATTGGAGTTTTCTGGAAACTGGTCCCTATTTGAAGATTTGCAGATTTTTGGCCTCTGGAAACTGGACCGACCAATCCACTTTCAGACCGACCAATCCAAGTGGACCGACCAATCCAGATCTGGACCGACCAATCCAGACTGATCACGTGAAGAAGCTTTGCTCTCTGGAAACTGGACAGACCGGCCCACTTCTGGACCGACCGGTCCAGTCCCCAGATTTTTAGGAAATTTTCCAGATTCCGTTTTATCTTATAAATACCCATAGGGTTTTGTTATTTAGGGCATGCACGATTTTATTCAGATTTTTTAGAGATTCAGAGTAGTAATTGGGAGAAGATCTCATCATCTTTTGGAGAAGATTTCTGAACCCTTTTTTATTTCTTATTTTATTGATTATGCTATTCTTATCCATGGTTTTTGCTTGTTCTTTAATCATGTATGAGTAGTTTTCTAGTTAGGTTTTAGGGTTTTCAATGGATCTCACAGATTAAACTAGACACAAATAGGTTGCTTATCAATTACCATCTTCATCACTGTTAAGCATAATGCTAGGATTGAACTGGCCATTTAATCACTAGATCTTAGGTTAATACACATTCCAAAAGCTTGTGTATTGCTAGAACTACTGTTGATGAGTAATGCGTTATAACAATTCAAAAGGTTAGTTATAGAGTATTATGAACTGATCAAACCTAAACTATAATGCTTGTCTAGGATAGCCGTGACCATTCCAAAAGTTTAAGCATTCAGATCTCTAGGGAAAGTAATTGTTATCACGAAAGTGGAGCAATTTATATCAGTTTTGAGTTTGAGATGCATGCATATTAGAATCTGAATAGTTGTCTGGTTTATGAATGTGATTTCCTGAGAATTCCCTAATGCCTAACGCTTTTATTTATCTGAATTTAAATCGTTTTTACTTGCAATCTTGTCTTTCAATTTGATAACAATCACCCATCTTTGTTTCCTGCTTAGCTTAGTTTAATAGTCTATAATCTGTTGTGTAACACTTGGTCCTTGTGGATTCGATCCCTGAATATACTACTGCATGCATGTGCACTTGCAGTGATTTATTTCAGGTAAAACTCGAGCATATCAAGTTTTTGGCGCCGTTGCCGGGGACCAATTGTGTTTACCACCAGATTTGATTTGCGAATTTTGTCTAAGTACTTTACAAATTTATTTTTCTTTTTCTTTTTGTTTTTGGTTGTGCTTTCAGGTGTATGCAGAGGAGAAGTAATCGCACCGAACCTCTGATATCACTCACTAACAAGGAATTGGCCAAGCTAGAAAGGTCTAACAGAGCTCAAAGGAACCTCTCGCCAGTTATGGACGAAGGGAATCAGGCTGAAAACGCGGGTCTTCAAGCTGCCTTGTTTGACCAGATAGAGCAGATTCGGGCTGCAACTACTGCCAACGCGCAACTGGCGCAACAGCAGATGCAGTAGCAGTTTGCTACGATGATGGCACAACAGATGCCACCAGCAGGATAAAATCCTCCGCCGCAGAGAGGGATTGGAGAAAGGGACAATGTAAACACCTACTACCAGAACAGATCAGCCATTCGCGTCCCTGCGATTCAGAGGAATGACTTCGAGATTAAGGCTCAGCTGATTAATCTGGTAGAGAGACACGTGTTCCATGGGTTGGCTTCTGAGAATCCCATGGATCACATAGAGAACTTTGAAGAAGTCTGCGAGACGACCAAGGCTAATGGGGTGCCATCTGACTACCTCAAGTACAAGCTGTTTAAACACTCTCTCGCTGACAAAGCTCTGAGGTGGCTCAAGTCACTTCCTCCAAATTCTCTTAACGGCTGGGAAGAAGCTAGAGACGCCTTCTTGGACCACTTCTACACCAAGACCAAGACAGCTCAACTCAGAGGCAGAATCAGCAACTTTGCGCAGAAAGGTGGAGAATCATTTGTTGAGGCCTGGGATAGGTTTAAGGAGTATCATAGGGAGTGCCCACACCATGGATTTACCGAGCAGCAGATGCTCAGGACCTTCTACGATGGAGTCACTTGAGAATACAAGACCAATCTCAATGCCTCCAGCAATGGTGATTTCATGACTCAGAGCATAGAAAGTGCTTATAGGTTGATAGATAACATGGCACAGAGTTCCACCAATCAGTGTGATGAGTATGAAAGATCAAAGAAGATCTGAAGCGTTGAGACACCATCTGCAGCAGAGATAGCAGAGCTGACAGCTGCTAAACTCTGGGACTTAATGCAAGGGATCCATCAGGGCATCAGTATGGTCGGGAACGCCTCAGATGCGATCTGCTATTCAGAGGATGCTGCATTGGTTTCAGAGAATTCTCAAGAGGTCAACTATGTAGGTAGTCAAGGAATTGGGCAGAACAGAGGTTTTGACAACAACTACCGGAACCATCCCAATCTATCCTATAGAAGCACCAACGTGGCAAATCCATAGGATCAGGTCTATCCTCAGCAAGCTGTAGTTCCGGCTCAGAAACTGTTTGCTAGTTCATCAGGAACAGCTCCGCTAACTCAGGGATTTACAGGGTACAATGCTGGTTATCAGAGGCAGTATGGACAGAGTTCAGGCTCCGGGTACCAAAATCAGAATCAATTCCAACCTAGACAACAAGCTCCTCCACCTCCAGCCTCCAATCCCAATGATGTGCTCAAAGTTATGATGCAGCTTATGCTGGCTAATCAGCAGCAGAGTTCCAGCGCCATTTCAGACATCAATAAGCGACTAGAAGTTGTGACCACTCATCTGAAGATGCTTGACACTCAAGTGGCGCAGCAAGCAGAAGCGGTTAAAAGACAGCAAGGAACTCTTCCGGCCAAAGGAGAGCAAAATCCAAAAAAGGATTGTTATGCCATTTCTGTGATGGAAAGGGGCGATTCTGCTGAGGAGGAGGAATATGTGCAAATAACTAAGGAGTGTAGCGCTGTGTTACAAAACAAGACAGTGAAAAAGCTTGGAGATCCTGGTCGTTTTGAACTCTCAGTCCAGATCGACTCTACAGTTTTTCCTCGCTCACTTTGCGACTCAGGCTCTAGTGTCAACATCATGCCTTACTCCGTTACAAAACAATTGGGTTTTAAAGATTTCAGGCTTCCTAAATTTTCTTTAAAATTTGCTGATTGTTTTGTTAAACCTCCTATAGGTGTTCTTGAGGACGTACAACTGCTAATTGGTGATGCTTTTGTCCCTGCAGATTTCGTGGTGCTTGACATGGTTGAAGAACCGGGAGATCCTCTCATCCTGGGAAGACCATTTCTCTGCACAGCTAGTGCAATGATTGATCTCAAGCATGGACGCATTAACCTCCAACTGGGAGACACTGAGCTGAAATTTGAGATGGGTAAGCAGCTGAAGCAGCCTGAGATCTATGGAGGAACCTTCTCGATTAAGGAACCGCCAGACATCATTGATCAAGTCACAGAGGACCCAGCTCTTCCTACTGGTCTACAATGGATACTGAGGAACAAGGAACGTAATCGGCGTTCAAGGCCTCATCTCGCTCACACCGCCATCACAGAGGGTGCTGTGATCCCTCTTGATCATCCACCAGACACCTAAAAGGCACACACGTCGAGCTAACGACGTTAAACAAAGCGCTTGGTGGGAGGCAACCCACCGGTAAGTGTTCATACTTTATTTTATTTTCTTTCTTTCAATTTTACCTTTGTTTTTGTTTTCTCTTTGGTTTTTCTTAGGAAGTTTCGTCACAGTACTGTGGACTCGAATTCAGATTTACGGATCGGTCGGTCTAAACACGGATCGGTCGGTCTGAATCCTCCATGATCCGTGCATAAGCTTCAGGAAAAAGGACCGGTCGGGCCACCAAGGAGACCGGTCGATCCGGACCATTACAAGACCAGCCTCGGTCTCGGGAATGTAGACCGGTCGGGCTGGAACCAACACGAAATCAGTCCAGTCCTGGGAAAATGGACCGGTCGGGCACATATGGGACCGGTCGATCCTACCTTCCCGCGGATCGGGTCAGTCCTGAACATCAGTCCAGGACCGCGGATCAAGATCCTGACCAGACCGGTCGGTCCCCACTGTGACGAAGTTAGCTTTTCTTACTTTTCTTTTTCATTTTCATTTTATTTTCTTTCTCTTTAATAGTTCTTTCTTTTGGATTGATTTTCACACCGGGTCGGTGTGAAGTAAGTCTGGGGGGAAGTACTATTAGTACTAATTATGATTTTCTATTTTCTTATTTCAGTTTTATTTAAACCTTTGTGATATGCATGCAATTCTAGGACCACATGATGTTTGCTAACCTTTTTAAGATGAACAGTGACTAACCAAAGCAATGAGAAGATTAAAAACGCCCTAGGCGGATCAGTGTTACCAGAAGGCTCCCGTCTCCTTGAAAGCTAACGCTGACACTCTTGCTTTTGTCTGTTTTCTTAACTCAGGGAATTCGAAATCGCATAAGAAGTATCAACTACGTTAGGAGTCCTATCCTTTTTCAAACACTATCTTCTCTTCAGAACTCCTAATGGCCAGGCTCACTTTTAGTCTGGTACCACACCCTTACCTTAACCTTTCTTTTAAACCTCATGCATTCTATTGAAGACATTGACATGCACTCAAGCGCAAAAACTCCGGAGACGTAGTCCGACCAGCCTATCATTCTAAAGACCTCTTGGTACCACATCAAAACTTTCTGCTTAGGATTTTTATTTTTCATTTTTATATCTATTTTTCGTTTTTCATCACTTGTGCTTAGGAAAAGGTTAGAACTAATCCCCAACTAAAAAATAATAATAAAAAAAAAAAGTTGAAAGGGATTAGAATAAAGCCTCAGATTTTACATTCATATTTATAAGCACATTTCTATTTCTTATTCTTAGCATTAGTTCTTTAGATAAGCAGAAAGTTTTCATCTAAATAAAAGGAAAAAAGGTCTTAAGTTTGAAAAGCTGTGCATCATCTTTGGATTTAGTTCTCTTGGGTTTTTGTGCCATGACTTGCATTCGGCCGCAACTGAGGTTAGCCTAAACACTTTCATACCACCATTAAATAGCCCAAATCCCTAACCCTTATGCGACAGACATTTTCCTTGAGGTAAGATTTCTGGACCTTAGTGTAGAGTCGTTGAGACATAGGAACTTGAGTATGGTAACACTGCTATGTATTTGGCAAAGTACATGAAGTACCATCTTGGTTCTTGATCTGTTTATAAGTTTTCAGGGTTGTTAGTATTACATCTGTGGGGTCCTAAAGGATTGCATTCAGCTCACAAAGGTTAGTTTTGTTTTCATAGCTCCCTTGAATCTATTTCTAGTTTGTCTTCACTTGAGGACAAACAAAGATCTAAGTCTGGGGGAGTTGATATAACGTGAATTTGGACGTTCCTAACCACGAGTTTGACGAGTTTTCAGAGTCTTTTGAGTTGTTTTGAGTTGATATTTAGATCCATACTCGAAGATTTGGAACCACACGCGTTTGGGAAGAAGATTTGAGCAATTGAGCGAAAATTGGAGTTTTCTGGAAACTGGTCCCTATTTGAAGATTTGCAGATTTTTGGCCTCTGGAAACTGGATCGACCAATCCACTTTCAGACCGACCAATCCAAGTGGACCGACCAATCCAGATGTGTACCGACCAATCCAGACTGATCACGTGAAGAAGCTTTGCTCTCTCGAAACTGGACCGACCGGTCCAGTCCCCAGATTTTTAGGAAATTTTCCAGATTCCGTTTTATCTTATAAATACCCATAGGGTTTTGTTATTTGGGACATGCACGATTTTATTCAGATTTTTTAGAGATTCAGAGTTGTAATTGGGAGAAGATCTCATCACCTTTTGGAGAAGATTTCTGAACCCTTTTTGATTTCTTATTATTGATTATGCTATTCTTATCCATGGTTTTTGCTTGTTCTTTAATCATGTCTGAGTAGTTTTCTAGTTAGGTTTTAGGGTTTTCAATGGATCTCACAGATTAATGTAGACACAAATAGGTTGCTTATCAATTTCCATCTTCATCAATGTTAAGCATAATGCTAGGATTGAACTGGCCATTTAATCACTAGATCTTAGGTTAATACACATTCCAAAAGCTTGTGTATTGCTAGAACTACTGTTGATGAGTAATGCGTTATAACAACTCGAAAGGTTAGTTATAGAGTATTATGAACTGATCAAACCTGAACTATAATGCTTGTCTAGGATAGCCGTGACCATTCCAAAAGTTTAGGCACTCGGATCTCTAGGGAAAGTAATTGTTATCACGAAAGTGGAGCAATTTATATCAGTTTTGAGTTTGAGATGCATGCATATTAGAATCTGAATAGTTGTCTGGTTTATGAATGTGATTTCCTGAGAATTCCCTAATGCCTAACGCTTTTATTTATCTGAATTTAAATCGTTTTTACTTGCAATCTTGTTGATATATCATGGTTTTTACCGGTTTTCAACCATGATATAAGTCCATGTTTTAGTGTCTTTTGGTATTGTTTTAGTGTCTTTACAGGAACTGGACCGTCTGGAGCATAAAAGATGTTTACTGGAGGTTTTGGAGGATTCACGGAGTGAAGTGGCAAAATGCAAATTCGGAACCAAGATTTTGAATCTGTGTCGATCGACACTGATGAAGTGTGTCGATCGACACGTTAGTTACTGGAACAAAAGAAGCCGATTTGAAGATTGGTGTCGATCGACACCACCATGAGTGTCGATCGGCACCCTGTTCTGTCAAGCCCGAAACTTAATCAAAGAAGCCCGTTCGAAGCCCGAAGACTCCAGATGTTTACTCCAGATGTTTACTTATTGTGTTTAGAATTACTCTTAAGAGATATCTCTAATAAAGATGTTTTGTGCTTCATTAAACATGTCTGAGTAATTTCTTTGTTAGGTTTAGGGATTTCAAGGGTTTTGATGAATTGCTAGATCTGATTTATTGTTAGGATAATATCATTAGAAGTTCTTCATCTTGACTTGTGTTTATTGCTGATTTTAGCGTCATGAACTAGAATCTGATATTAGGTTAATTGATAGACACAACAGTGTTATTGATTGCTTGAACTAGTCTTTGATGAGCAAAATTCCTATTCGCAAAGACATTTGGTTTAGGGTTTTGTGAACAATTGAACTTGAACTTTAATGCTTGTTTAGATCAATCTGATTTCGCAACGACAGTTGGTTGTCTAGGGTATAAGCATAGATAATATTCACATCGACAGCTGGTTTGTTTTACATTCGTGTTCATGTTTAGGAACAGAGCTTTCATATTCCTAATTATATGTTTATCCCTGCAATTCTGATTCTCCTGAGATTTCCCTGAACCTAGCTTTTATCTTCATTGTTTTAAAGCTTACCACTATCTTGCTTTGTTTTATTTGCTTTTTCTTATATTATATTTGCCTAGCTTAGTCTGAATTTAATTATCTATTGTGTCCCTGATTCCCTGTGGATTCGATAACCTCAAGTACTACAATCGATCTCTTAACTTGAGAGAGTAGGTCTAGGGTAAATTTGACCATATCAAATTTTGGCGCTGTTGCCGGGGAATCATACCATTAGATTTTTATTACTAGGATTTTGTCTAGGTTTTTATTTTTCTTTGTTTTACTAACTATTTTTCTTTTTGTTTTTGTTTTGTTTTGAGTTTCAGGCGTAACAAGGATGGAGGCTATGCTCGGGAAGCTCCTCGAAGGACAGCAGAAGATGACTGAAGCGCTTAATGAGAGGCTGGATTCAATGTACGCAGATCTGAATGGGAAGCTTGAAGCTTTGGGTACTCATCTTGAGGAGTTGGATGTTCAGGTTGTGGAAGCTGCTGATTCTATCAAGTGGCGAGACGAATTTCTTCATGCGATGACTGATACGGACCCTAAGCGTGCTCGAGATGCTATTACAGAGGAAAACAAGGATTATTTCGACGAGTTTAAAGCAATTTTCGGAGTTGCAGAGCAAGCGTCGATCGACACTAAGGAGTTGTGTCGATCGACACGTGAAGAAAATCGAAAATCCAAAACAGAAGAGCTAGTGTCGATCGACACTAGTGATTGGTGTAGATCGACACTTGTGATTGGTGTCGATCGACATGGGAATCTACGCAGAATCTGAATTTCATAGTGGTGTCGAGCGACACCACCCTAGCGTCGCTCGACACCAAGCCCAGTCCGAGTCAAAACTTTGCGAAACGCCTGAATCGTCCAAGGAAAAGGTCCATACTCCTAAGCTTCCTTTCCCCAGAGCTCGAGAGTCGTCACCAAAGGTTGAAGAAGCTTTATCCATGACGATCTTTATTGAGAATCCTCTGAAAGAGCCAAGGTATGAACTTCCTGTACTTATTTTTAATTCTCCTGCTATCGTCAATAAGGATTTAAATTGTGAAAAAACTATTTCGCACTCATGCAAGCAACGAGTTTCTCGAAAGCTTGGTTTTTCTATTGATGTTTCTGCAGGAAAGCGAAGTAATCAAACCAAGGTGAAGCTTAAAAGGACCTCAAAGCCTTTCACAAAAATCAAGATCATCATCCCTTCAGACTTAGAGGAGAAAGGAGAAGAAGTCATTCAGCGAATGATGGAAAACACGATGAAACTTTTCCCAAGAATAGTTTTTGATAAGTCTGGGGGAGCTTCAAAGAAAGGTCGAACAAAGGACAGAGCTGCAACCATCCTAATGGATAAGGGAGGTATAAATCTGGAGGACAGAGCTCGACACTGATCTGAATTCTTCAATCCGAACTTGCCACTTTGACTGCTCATTCCGTTAAGCTCCAAATTGCTCCAGTAAACACCAATTGAGTCCAATTCATCCTTGTACCTAATATAAAACACTAAACACTAGAAAACACCATAAGACTCGATAAAACGGACATATATCATGGTATAAAACTGGGTAAAAACCATGATATATCAACTCCCCCAGACTTAGCCTTTTGCTTGTCCCTAAGCAAAACAGTGTACTCACTCCTTTAGGAACCACATACCTTTGCAAAGTCATCCGGTGATACTTCGATGTTTCCCTAGAAGCTTAGCAGTCCTCCAGATTGAATCCAAACCCCTTAGAGAAACTCAGACTTCCAGTCGCAGGCCCCTTTCATTATTTAGGTGCGGTCTCATCGAAGGAATATCGATCGCTGGACCTTCTAGATTCTTTCGCTTCCTTTAAACACTTTCCCGCATTTCACCCTCTCTCTTCCCTCTGAAACTGTCTATCCAATTAAGGATATCATAGAGATGCAATGCCTTTTTTGTTGAACTTTTTTCTTGTGATAGCGGGTACCTCAGCAGAGGGTCCTTTACCACCGAATGCCTAATTGAATTCGGGCTTGCACTTTTCTGCAGATTTTTTTTATTTCCTTGGCATCTTTATGACTTCACTAGATCAGCACTCATTACTGTTGTTTTATGAGGCTTTTTGTGATGGCGGTTACCTCAGCAGAGGGTCCTTTACCACCAAATCTAGGACAGTTGTATCCGTCACTGGGAAGAAGTTTCAAGAGTGGTCCGTCCTCGCTTTCAAGTGTTTGGAAGCTGAATCAAGTCCTGCGATTACCAACGCCCTTGACAAGAGATTAGAGTTCATTAGGGTCGGGGTCTTTGACATCCTTTATGGCGTTCTCCAGAAATCTGAACTCGCTCCGTTAAACCGATCCACTTCCAGTTACCCACCTCCGTAAAACCAGCGAACTTGCATTGGAAATGGTCCTTGAGTGCTGTTCAAAGCAAGTCTAAAGGAGGTTTTGACTCTAAAAATTTGAAAAATGACTCAAAAATCCAAAAGAAAACACAAAAGTCAGCGACTGCCTCCCCCAGACTTAAACAACACTGTCCCCAGTGTTATTAAATCCGAGATTGGCGAAACAAAATTAACAGGAATCGAAACGAATGAAAATTAAAGTAAGAATTCGGACCTGGGGGTCGTGTCGAGCGACACGACCTTTATGTCGATCGACACTTATGATTTGGTCGCGTCGAGCGACTTAGTTACTGTCGTCGATCGACACGTAAAGTTCCTTGGTGTCGAGCGACACTGATGTCTCCGTCGCTCGACACCACAGTCTGAAGTTCACTCTCACTTGTTTTCGAACGTCTATTTTCCTGAAAATCAACACCAAAACGAAAACCAAACATAAAATTGAAAAAGAAAAATAAAATAAAATAAAATAAAAAGACTCACAAGTGGGTTGCCTCCCACTAAGCGCTTGTTTTAAGTCCTTAGCTTGACGTGTTAGTATGGCGGACTTATGGCAGATCTTTTAGAAGCATAGTACTTCCCTTATCCAGGTGGATGGTTGCAGCAGTGTTCTTGGATCGGACCTTCTTGACAGCTCCCCCAGACTTGTCAGAAACTATTCCAGGGAAAAGTTTCTTTGTATTCTCCAGCATCTGTCAAAGGACTGCCTCTCCATTCTCCTCTAAGTCTGAAGGGATAATGATCCTGAACTTTGAAAATGCTTTGGAAGCTTTCTTCTGTCTCCTATGTCCTTCGTTCTCCTCTTTGCACTCCCGAGGAATTCCTGCAAATTCATCAGAAGAAAAACCAAGCATACTACGAGAAACTCGTTGCTTGCATAAGCGTGTAACAGCTTTTGCAACTTTTAAAGTCTGATGAAGAGGCTTGGAATTAAGAACAAGAGGTGCGTACCTTTGCTCAATGGGAGGCTTGGGGGTTGGGAGACTCGCAGGATCAAGCTTTTCTCCCTTAATGACTGTCCAACAATAGAAGTTATCCATTAAGATCGATGGGTAGAAGACTTCCTTGTTGATTTATGTGAAGGAGATTCTCTGATTTGGGAAGTCCAGGACAGCTCCAACAGTGTTAAGGAAGGACGCACCGAGAACCATTGGCTTAGTGGTCTCGATGATGTGGAAATCAGCTGGTACAAGGCAATCTCCAACTCGAATCTTCAGATTAGGAATGAAGCCTGCAGAAGCTACTGAAGTAGTATCAATAAGGCCGACTAGAGCATTTGAAGACTTGATATTCGAGATCCCCAGCTTCTTCACAACATCATGTGAGATGACGTTCACATTAGCTCCAGTGTCCAAGAGAGTGCCTTCCAATTCCATGCCATTAATCGAACAAGGAACGATAAACTGCCATGGACTATCCCTCTTGATCAATTCCCTCAGGACCGATTTTTCAACTACTCCAGGCTCCTTCTCACTGCTCTGAATGCTTGCTGACTTGCAATGCTTCACAGAAGCTCTGGGATACGGAAGAGGAGGCTTGTAGACGCGTTCGACGGTGCAAACAGAGGCTTTCGCGGAATCTGGTCGAATTTGGGTCTGGTGTCGAGCGACGCTGTAAGCGTGTCGCTCGATACTTGAAGGTTCCTCGCGTCGATTGACACGGTAGTCTACATCGATCGACATGCTCTGTTCCATCGTGTCGATCGATGCTAAAGGTTTGTCGATCGACAGATATGCCCCTGTTCCGAAAATCTGAGCTTATTCTTCTTCCGTGAACTGATCGATTCGCCTCGAAGCTCGTTTCTTCTCTGTTCCAGACCTTAAACTGAGCATATTGGAGTGGAGCTTCGTCACGGTTGCACTGGTTTGCTGCACTTGAGTATCAAGCTTGTTTACATGGATGTTCAAAGACTCGATCTTTCCATTCAAGTCCGTGTAGATGGAATCCAGCTTTCCATTTAAGTTGACAGTCAATGTCTGTTGTCCTTCCAGCATTCGCTCCATCATAGACTCCAGTTTACTCTCTGCAGATGGCGGTGGGGGTTTCTGATAGGACGAGGATCCGTAGTCTCTCTGATAGTTGCTCTGAAAGGGCTTCTGATAAGCTGAAGAACCATACCCTTGATTTTTGAACCGCTGATATCCTGAGCTATTGACGTAGTTCACGTCCTCTCCTGCTGTCTGAACATCTTGCGCAAAGTGAACCGCTTTCTTCCCAGCTAGAAGATCATGCATTGAGTCTAACTTCTTTGTAACCTCTGCGAGCTGATTACCATTGACGTTCTGACCCTGACTCCTCTCAAAATCAATACTCCTGGTACTGTTGCTGCTAGCTAAGTTCTCAATGATTCTCAGGGCTGTCTCTTGAGAATTCGTGTTGAAATTTCCGTTACTCGCAGCATCTAACGTGATAGCATAGCGAGTGGCGATCCCTCTGTAGAAAATGTTCAGCAGTTGAACCTCGTTGAAACCGTGATGTGGATAGTCCCTCTGGTAGCTCTTGAATCTATTCCAGGCAGCCCTGAATGCTTCACAATCACCTTGTTTGAAGGTGGTTATCTTGTACCTGAGATCCTCGGATTTCGCATCATCGAAGAAATTGCTTAAGAAAGCATTCTTCGTGTCTTCCCAATTCGTCAGTGAACCCGGAGGAAGTGTCCTTAGCCAATGCTTGGCTTCTCCATGCAGAGAGTACGGGAACAACTTGCAGAACAGATAATCTTCAGAGACTCCGTTAGCCTTGATGCTAGATGCCAAGTCCTCAAACTTCTCGATGTGATCCATCGGATGTTCATGTTGTAAACCGCAGAAAGGATCTTGAGCAACAAGGGAGAAGTAGGCAGGCTTGAGCTCGAAGTCATTGCGTTGGAACGCTGGAGGTCGAATCGCGGCTCGATTCGCGTAAAACTGCTCTGGTCTGTTAAAATCAGCCAGCGCCCTGTTCTGGCCTTCATGTCGATCGACATGGATATCGTGTCGATCGACATGGATATCGTGTCGATCGACACGTGGGTTTTGACCCTGTCGAGCGATTAGCTCTCTCTGTCGCTCGACACGACGTAATTCCCCACGTCGAACGTTTTCTTCTTCGTGTCGCTCGACACGATCCTGTTCTTCCCGAGCAAGTCTGATTTCTTCGTCGAGTCTCCGCTGCTCCTCGTCGATCTGCTCAATGACCACGTTTCCCTCTGCGTCGAGCCTCTGTCCAAGCTCGTTGTATGGGTTTCCTTCTCTATCGAAAAACCCACCATCTCTCTGGAACACAACCGTATTCGCAGCCATCTTTGCTTACGCCTGAAATTCAAAATAAATAAAAACAAAAATAAAGCTAGTTAGTAAAATAAAATAAAAAACAAAAGTAAAAAGCACTTAGACAAAATCCTAATGATAAAAATCTAATGGCGTTGATTCCCCGGCAACGGCGCCAAAATTTGATACGGTCAAATTTCCCTTTGTCCTACTCTCTCAAATTAATAGATCGATTGTAGTACTTAGGGTATCGAATCCTCAGGGAATCAAATTGCACAATAGATTTAGTCTTTTAGATTATGCTAAGCAGAAAGATGTAGGTAAAAACGATTGCAGAAAAGTAAATCAGGATGATTGTAAAGCTTTTAAAAGAATAAGAGGAAAACGCTAAGCTTTAGGGAATTCGCAGGAAGAAATCCAAGTAGCAGAATAAAATCACTTTTGGGATAAGTTATGATGCACAATTCTTGAACTCGAAACACTGTTTTAAAGTAAATCAACTGTCGTTGCAAATACTATCTATGCTTAAACCCTAGACAACCAACTGTTGTTGCGAAATCAGATTGATTTAAACAAGCAATTATATTCGGGTTCGATTGTTCACAGAGATCCAAAGCCAACTCTCGTTGCGAATCGAATCTCTGCTCACCTATGATTCAGTTCTAGTTATTCAATAATGATGTCGCATCTACTAAACAACCTAAGATATCCAATTCAGCGCTAAATCAGAATTCAAAGCAATCAAGGTGAAGAATACAAATAAATATGAATGCAAATCCCAATAGTAATTAGACTCTACAACTCTTCATTCAACCTTTGAAAAACCCTAAAACCTAACAAGGGAATTACTCAGACATAGTAATGTAAGATAAAACCCTTTTTATTAAAATCTCTTAGAAAGTAAAGCATAGCCTAAACAATGGCTGAAAATAAGTATTTATAGAATACAAAAACGTCATGGGCCCAGTTGCAAACATCTGGGCTTTTTGGCGCGAAAAGGAAATCTTCTAAAACTTGGAATCTGGGTTGGTCCGATGGTCGTGTCGATTGACACGATTAAGTATGTCGGTCGACACTTGATAAATGTTGGTGTCGAGCGACATCAACAACCTCGTCGCTCGACACTGATCTGAATTCTTCAATCCGAACTTGCCACTTTGACTGCTCATTCCGTTAAGCTCCAAATTGCTCCAGTAAACACCAATTGAGTCTAATTCATCCTTGTACCTAAAATAAAACACTAAACACTAGAAAACACCATAAGACTCGATAAAACAGACATATATCATGGTATAAAACTGGGTAAAAACCATGATATATCACTTGTCTTTCAATTTGATAACAATCACCCATCTTTGTTTCCTGCTTAGCTTAGTTCAATAGTCTATAATCTGTTGTGTAACACTTGGTCCTTGTGGATTCGATCCCTGAATATACTACTGCGTGCCTGTGCACTTGCAGTGATTTATTTCGGGTAAAACTCGAGCATATCAATAAATTCGCCAAGAACTTAAATGTTGAGCTCACAAAACTTACTACATTGAGTATTGAAATTCTACATGAGAAATTTAATCACGGAACCACACTACTTGCAAATTGATTGGAGACATTAGGTCCAAGCTTGATCCGGTCCGGTCCAATTCGTCCGGCCCACTAATCCTTTCTTTGACCATTTTCATTGAACTCAGTGCCACCACATTTCAAATTCTTTAGCTCCGAACGGTCGGATTGCTAGGGTTTAATCATTCATTTCAGTGAAGTGAACAGACAAAAACAAAAAATCTCAATTTGGCTTCTGAGGGGGAAAAAAAAACAGAGAAAATGGTAGTTGCAAAACAATCTCCTTACGAGGAATTTCGTTTGAAGAGAGTGGAAGAGAACAAGAAACGAATGGAATCTCTGAATCTTCCAAAGCTCTCTCAAAATCTCCATTCCAAAATCTCCGTCAAGACTTCTCCGGTTTTGTTCCATTTCTTCTTCTCTTAAATTTTTTTTTTGCCTGAATCCGTACGATTTAAGCGATTCTGTAATCATATCAGTTTTTGTATTTAAAAATCTGGCAGATGAAGAAATCTACTATTCGGACAGGAGAGAAGCAGCTGGTTTTTGTTCGTCGATCCACCCGTCTCTCAAATTCCTCTTCTTCTCCGGTTTATAAAGAAGCAAGTCCCATTTCTAATCTCTTCATTCTCTGTTTTTTTTCCCCCTAATCCGTCTTATGAAATTGGGGATTTTGTTTTTTGTTGTTGTTTTGAGTGAGAATAGATTGATGTTCAACGAGTGAAGATACCCAGAAGGTGAAATTAGCTAAAGATCTTATCTTTTTCATATTTTTGTAACATTTTTTTGAAATTACAGGACTAAGAGATGATAAACTTTTGGTTTTGTTTATTGTTTGGTTTTGATTATTTTAGGGTGTGCTGCAGCAGAGGAGGAAGAGATTTCTCCAATCGAGTTTTTGTTTCTGAAGAGTGCAGAGAAGTGGCTATATCAAAAGCTGAGAAATTGCAAACTGATTTGGGGACTGACTTCCCCATTTTCGTTAAGTCGATGCTTCCTTCACATGTTTCTGGTGGCTTCTGGCTGGTAAAACAACTTTGATTTACACATTACCTTAACATTGCTTTAGTTTCTGCTCTCTTTGGTTATTACTTGGATTTGTCTAGGGTCTTGGTTTGTGTATTGGTCACTTCTCTCATTATTCAAGTCTCTTTTTTTTACGGTTTAGTTTCTTTCGTAGAATCGAACAAAGAAGTAGTGTACCGTTTTGAATGGTATTAACTTTGTCTGATGTGTTTGTACATGTGAATTAAGCGAAAAACCTTTCTTTTGCATTGGTTACAATCCAGGGTCTTCCAAGTTATTTCTGCAAATCATATCTCCGTAAAGATGGTGTCATGACTTTGATAGATGAAGAAGGTGAGGAGTATGAGACCATTTACTTAGCGAGAAAGACGGGACTTAGTGGTGGATGGATGGGTTTTGCGATCGCTCACAATCTAGCATATGGAGATGCACTTGTTTTCCAGCTACTTCGTCCTAACGCCTTTAAGGTTTGTAAACTCATTAGTTACCTAACACACCAAATGCTAAAACTGATGGTTGATGTTCTTGTTTTTGTTAGGTTTACATTATCAGAGTTGCAAGTGATGAAGAAAGCCAAAAGATATGAGCTGATCATGTAAGCATTGTGGAAAATAAACAGAGTTTAATGTTTAATAACCCTTTTGTGCTTTGTACTTAAGCTACTAATTACTAGTCTACTTGTGTTCAAGGCTATATATGAGTTAAAACAATATTTTGGAAGTGGTTATTTCCTCTACTCAAAGGTGCAAAAATCCTTGAATTTTTTTAAATGGGAAAATAGCACTAAATTTAGTTTCATGTTTGAAGTTTTATTATATCTTAAGTTTATATATCTAAGATTAAATCTCCTACAACAATTTAATTTCATTTTATGTTTTTCAAAAATATATAGGTTGATGATTTGTAAGAAAATAATTTTATTGTCAGAGTGAGAGAGGCTTGAAAGTTAAGTCGCAAAGGAATGTATTCGTCATTGCTTAACTTGCAATCGAAGTTAAGGAAACACATATTAGGGTCTAACGTTCACGTCAATCATCAAAACACACATATTTTTCATTATTAAGAATCTTCCATTGGTTATCAATTAGATTTTTGCTATCTCACTACACAGAATTTTTCTCCACCAAACTCTGAAAGAACCATTTCAACCAAATATCAAGAAAACTACTGAAACCAACTAAAGAAAAAAGGAACTATTATTGAGTCTCTAGAAATAACCCGAAACGCAAATGCGAAAGAGATTTTCTTTTGTGTCTTCTTGTTTCTGGACTCAAGAAGATCTCAAATAGTCGAAAATGAGTTCGAGTGGAGAGAAGAGAATGACGAAAAGGTCAGATTTTGCACAGAAGTTGTTGGATGATCTTCGCGTAAGGAAAGAACAGCTTTCGATCTCTCAGAAAAGCTTACCTACAGGTAAAGAATGAACAAAAATTGAATCTTTTTTTAGTATCAAAACATCTTTAATAACCTTAGTATCCATTTCCTCTGTTAGTTATAGAAATGTAAAAGAACCCAACAAAAGTTAAAGATCTTCTTATATGCATATAACGATCATAGCCTATGAATTGCAATAATGTAAAATTTTGTTCATTTTCTGGTTACAGATTATGCATATTCTAACAGAAGTTATAAGGGATCAAAAGAAATCAGAGCAAAAAATGTAAGCTTTGAAACTTTTGGAATATACAATTAGTAATTATATTATCTTGCTGAACTTAAAATGGTTTCTTTGGTTGAAGATAACATTTCAAGATTTCAACTATGGTGAAACTAAATCGCTCACTAGCGGCTTCGAGGCCTCGAATCAAATACTTCCTTATGGAAAAAGCCGGAACATCGATCTTTCGAAAGCGTTAGCATATGCACTCGAAAATGCTGGTAAAGCTACAAGAAATGATCCTTCAGGGAATGCCTCAATCATTAGTTTCCTACATGAAGTAGGAAAAAGATCTTTGGGATTTGGAAATGAAGAAAGACGAAGGAGAAGCCAAAGTTTGGTGCAACAACCTTCTTCAAGCAATCAACCAATGATTCATGTTCATATCAAAGAAATCTCAAAAGGAACTCAAAAACTGAATCAGATCATCAAAGCATGTAGCAATGGTCTCGGTTTTCGTAAAGGAAGGTACACGATACAATGCGGAGAAGATCTTGAATTGGAACGGTCTCTTCGTTTGCTTGTAGACATTCAACAAGCTTCTGAGTACACAACTACCAAACAGAGAAGAAACAGAATCAAGCTTCTTGAAGAAAATGATGATGAGGAAGAGGAGGAGGAGGAAACTCCGAATCGAAAGTATACAAAAATCAAAGAAGTCACAAAGGCAGATATAGAGATGAGGCTATTGGCGCTTAATTATCGAGAAGATAAGAACAAAAATCATAGAAAACAAATGAGTAGTGGCGAAGATACCGAACAGAGATCTTTGAAACCTCAAAAGGGGAGGATACCAAATGTTGTTGCAAAGTTGATGGGACTAGGAGAGTTTCCAGAAGATGATAAAGAGACCATGAACAAGAACAAGAATGATGCATCTAATTTTCTTGAAATGAAGGTACATAGAAGGTCAAAATCATTGGATTTAGTAATCCATAAGGAGACTCAAACCGCGAATGGCGTAAATCACAAAGCCAAGTCTCAGCAGAAGGATGGCTCAAATATCAAGAAAAGGAACAAGGTTTCAAACAAGAAAGATGGAGGAATTATGAAGAAAAATGTTATCAGAAGGAATTCATCTCCATCAGCGGAAGATAAGCGAAAGATTGTAGCGAGGAGCCAACAAAAGGCTTTACACAAACTTAGTATTGAGAAAAAGCTAATTCTTCATAATCTTGAGGGAAGTGAGGAGAAAAAGAGCATTGAGAAAGAGAAGTTTCCGCGAGAAAGACCGAAAACAAATGGCGTAATGACCAATCATTCGCTGAATTCTTCAAGTTTGGTGGATATACAAACGAAGCAACCACTCACAGGGAAAGCAAAAACCCTAAGGAATAGCTTTTCTCAAGTTGAAGTAACACAAAAGGAGGTAGAAAGAGAGGTGCGTAAAGCCGAGATCCTCGAGAAGAAAAATCAAGAAATTTCCAATCCAAATGGAAGATTATGGAAAGTAGTGAAGCTACCACAGAATCAGAAACCTGATTCAAAAGCAGAGACATGCATCAGTAGTTCAGAAGTTCCAGGAGTTGAGGTCAAATCATCATTAAACAGAAATGAGTTAGAGCATAAAAGAGAAATCAAAGATGACTCAATTCTGCTCATCGCGGCCGAGAGAGTCCCATGCCAAGCTCAACCAGAAAATGTAAGCTTAGTAACTTCACTATATATATTATCTCTAACAATTACCTTTAATCTATTGTGTATGTTCAGAAACATCATGGAATGGATGAACAAGCCTCATTATCAAAATCTGATGAAACTTCAAACAGATTATCCAAGACAGAATATAAAGGTAAGAAGCAAACATTGTACTTTCACTTTGTCTTCTTGATGTTATCTCAAAGAATCAAAAATTGAGAAGCTTAGAGCCAAATGTGTCAAAACATATTAGGTAAAAATTAATTAAAAGAAGTTTCAATTTTTTTCAGGAACCAAAGAGGAGGTAAAAGAAGATATATCCTTGTCAGAGAAGCGACTAAAACACCGAAAAACAGAGAAATTGTCCGAAAATGAAATCAACCTCAAGAAGATAGTTTCGAAAAGCCAACTATTCCTAGACACAGCAGAAGCACTTTTCAAACTCAAAATTCCTCTAAATATCCTTCATGACGCCGATGTGAGCGATTACAATCAAGTAGACAAGAACCTAATCCTCGATTGTGGGTACGAGCTAATGAAACGTAAAGGGAGATTTCAAGAGCTAAGTGTACATCCATTCGTGAAGGCACCCATTAGTTCCTCAAAAGTTAGCTCATTGGACCAACTTGTTAGACAATTAAGCAAAGAGTTCGAGAAGCTTAGAGCTTACGGTAAGGATTGTTACACTGGATCATCACTTGTTGAAGAAGATTACACACCAAAGGTGTTGGAAAGAGATGTTTATCATAAAGATCCAAACTTGAACTCAATGTGGGATATGGGTTGGAATGATTCGATGTTCGCCTTCATTGAGAAGGATGATGTTGTAAGGGACATTGAGAGGGAAGTCTTTAGTGGACTCATGGATGAGATAACCAGAGATCTTATTTGCATATAGCTGTTACTATCTTGAAAGTTTTTAGGTCAATAAGTGAGGTCTTGTTTTAGGTGATTATTATCTTGAAACATAAAAAGTTTCATTTCATTAATGTTTTGCATGTAAATTAATGGTTTTTTTTTTTTTTTTTGCACTTTGTGTGAGCAAGATTTAGTATGGAAATCGAATCTATATGTGGAGTGAGATTTTGGTGAAATTCTTGTGTGCTAATCAATCATTTTTTTTTTTTTGTCGACGCTAATCAATCTAATTTATGAAAAGTCAGGTTGCAATACGGAATGATTTAAATAATCTAAATTTGAAAAATTCTGGTTCAAATGTTACACCTTTTGTGCTTTTGTTTTTAATAATGTTTACGTCTTTTCGAGGAAAAAACAATAGTATATTAACATGCTTTATCTTTTTCTTAGGCCACAACAAAAGCAACTTGGTCTTCTTTTTAAGTATTCTTTTTCCATATTTGTGGTGGATGTTCAAGTGTCTAATTCCTACTCTTTCTCCACCACCTTCGTTGTATTGCTCCATTTCTTAGTAGAGAAGGAAAAATCAATTGACAAAAAGCCCTCAGTTAGCAAAAAGCATACACTTACTTAAAGTAGTTGATTATGTGATGAATGCTTCATTAAGAGGGGGAAATGCAAATTATTTGTCTCACTTTTCCATGTAACTAGTTAACTAAAGACACTTTAGGGTTTTAGTTCCCTTTATTGTCTCTTTCAAATGTCATGCAACACGTACACACTGCTCATACATGATCATGATTCTATATGTGTTTCTTTATAAGATATATATACGAATGTATTAAAACTTTTTGGCATGGAGATTTCCACAAACTCACCATGAATAACATACATGATCTAATAGCAATAATTGAAGAGCTTTTGATATGTTGTACTATTTCAAAATTCTACTACTAGGGTTCTCTATAGATCTAGTAGTCTTCATATATTTAGGGGGAAAAAACATTAATCCCTTATAAATCCAAAGATAAATTCGTTTAACATGATCGAGACAAAAAGGAAATGTATACATGAACTTTGTAATGAAAAATTCAAATGAAGTCGTTTGCAATAAAATTGATTTATCAGAATCTATAAAGTCTAAATTTGTTCAAGGTACTGGTTCTATTTACATAAATATTTCAAATGTTTGGTTGGATTTTTTCTCCCAGTGATATTGTAGTACATGTAAAGTTAAAAAAAATTTGATGTATATGTCAGAAAATAACAATAACCAAAAAACCCTTCTTGTATTTCAAATTTTAAAAGGTACACTATTTCACAAAAAAAAGGTATTTACCATTTAAATTTTGAATAATGAGGTAAGGTCGTTTTCTGCATCTATATAATATAGATTACCCACTTCAACTCAAATGCTCTTTAATAAAACAAATCAGAGAGCATTCACATATAAAGGAACAAAAACAAAAACAAAAAAAAGAGCAAAAAATCCAGCCATGGCAGCTTCTGTTTATCCATTAATCCTATTCTTCTTATGTTTACATGTTCTTCACCAAACAAGTAAGTTTATTCACAAATTCATTTTTTAGTTTCACATTTTTCATATAAAAAAAACTTCTCTAACCAAATTCTTGATTTGAAAACAGAGTCTCAACCGTTCATCGGAGTTAACTACGGTCTAGTCGCCAACAATCTCCCACCTCCGGCAGCTTCTGCTAAGCTTCTTCAATCCACAACTATCCAAAAAGTCCGTCTCTACGGATCCGACGCGGGAGTAATCAAGGCCCTAGCGAACACCGGGATCGAGATCGTGATCGGAGCACCAAACGGCGAAGTACCCGGTTTAGCATCCGACCCGAATATCGCCCGGGTCTGGGTTGAAACCAATGTGGTCCCTTATTACCCGGCGAGCAAGATCATTCTCATTGCGGTGGGCAACGAGCTCACAACAAGTACCGACGGTAATCTCATGTCCCAGCTCTTGCCGGCGATGCGAAATGTCCAAACTGCCCTCGAGGCGGCCTCTCTTGGCGGAAAAATAAAGGTCACGACAGTAAATGTAATGTCAGTTCTGGGCCGGTCAGATCCTCCCTCGGCTGGGGCTTTCAGCCCCGACCATGCTGATATATTGAAAGGAGTGTTGGAGTTTAATAGCGAGACCGGGTCGCCTTTTGCGATTAACCCGTACCCGTTTTTCGCTTACCAGGATGACCCGAGACCCGAAACTTTGGCCTTTTGCTTGTTTCAGCCCAATCCAGGCCGTCCTGACCCTAACACCAACATCAAGTATATGAACATGTTCGATGCTCAGGTTTTAAATCCCACTCACGTTTTAGCTATTTTAATAGGATTTTTTTATATATATATTTGGTTAATTGAGAAACCTAAACTCATACATCTCCTAATCGGTAATGGATAGTTATCAAATTAGTGGAAAGATTAAACTAGATACCAACATATGCAAATATGAATACATATTATTAGGAAAGGAAAATGATAACAAAAATATGATTTGTAACATTTAAAAAGAAGAGAAAAAATACATTATAATTCGTGTTTTCACACAAACATGAGGATTAAAATTTGTTTGTGATCAATGGGTAAAATTTTGTTTTGTGAAGGTTGATGCGGTGCATTCAGCTCTAAGCGCGATGGGTTTCAAGGACGTAGAGATCATGGTAGCTGAGACTGGATGGCCGTACAGGGGAGACCCGACCGAGGCAGGTGCAACCATTGAGAACGCTAGAGCTTACAATAAAAACCTCATTGCTCATCTAAAATCCATGGCTGGGACGCCGCTAATGCCCGGAAAAGTGATTGACACATACTTATTCGCATTGTACGACGAAAATCTCAAGCCCGGGAAAGCGTCCGAACAGGCCTTCGGGTTGTTCAAACCTGATCTAACCATGACTTACGATATCGGACTGACCAGGACTACCACTAACCAAGTAAGTTTATTCACAAATGATTTATGTAATGATGGTCTAACACATAATCCAAGTCGTATAAATTTAAGGCTAAATTATACCTTATTTTTGTTGTGTATCATAGACTTCCATCGCTCCAACATCTCCAATGACACGTCTCCCACCAGCCGCGGCCCCGACCAGACAAACTTTACCTAGTCCGCCGCAGATGATTCTCCCTTCGCCGACTTCTCCTTCCGACAAAAATTCTGGACAAACCGACGTTCACAATTCAACTCCGCGATCTGCCTCTTTCGCTCACATATGCCGTTCTCTATCTATTTCATCGTCGATGTTGTTTGTCTCTGTTTTGTATGCAACGATCATATGTTTGTGAGTCTCTCGTCGACTTCAAGAGTTGAAATGTGAAATATATTGTACGCATCTCTCAGTAATTTAAACTAAAGGTACTGAATATATCCGTATAAGTGAAGATATTCATGATTAACTTTGCATCGTATGAGTTATATGCTGTAATTTTTCGTGTTTATGTAAGATTGTATACCCAAAATATTTTTGTGAAAACTTATTGTTAGGCAAATGTCCACTTACACTAATCTTTGTATCCACGCAAAAAATATGTTGGAAATTTGATTGAGATTGTCTTAAGATTGAATGAGGGAAGAGTATATCTCATAATATTCTCAACAATTAAGACTTTCCTTTTATAGATTTACAATTTTACATTCCGATGTATCCTAAATACACAAACACATTCACTAAACCTAACATTTCTTAATTACTTCCATCTTAAACGCCACCGTTTTACAGCTTGGCTATCTACCTATTCAGCTCTGCCACGTTGCAGACAAGAACGTTCGTTAACCCATTCACGCCGACACGTGTCATAATCTCAGGTCTCCTAGGCCCTATAGCTTTTTCTTTCTCTTTAGCCTCCTTCTCACAATACCAGAACCTCCTTCTTCTTCTTCTTCTTCTTCCTTCCTCTTCTTCACCACATCTTCGAAGATCTTCAGGTTTGTTTTTCAATTTTTTTCGTTCTCTCGATCAATCGCAATCGTTATACCAAATCAATTGTTTTAGCGTTTTTTGTTCGGTGGAATCGTTTATAATGTTTGGATGCCACGACTCTCTAGCTGAATTTTGTACCGATTCTCTAGTTTTTGTGTGTGTTCTTGTTTGATATCAAATCGAAGAGGTCAATTTCAATAAAAAACTGTTCTCTGACTTTCTTCTTGTTTAATAATGGTGATGAAGATAACACAGTGAAATGCATGATTTAGCGGAATCCGAATTTTCCTATTTTTGGAACGCAATCGTATTATCGTAGCTGCATAATGAGTGAAATTGGCTTATTATTGACATGTAATTGGTTTTTTTATTCGTAATTACCAGTATGGCGTCGTCATCGACTCTGATTTCTGACTCCGAGGCATGGAAAGATTTGAAGGTAGTCTTAAGGATTGCTCTGTGCTTTAATTTGTAAATGGTGACTGTATCGGAGTAGAAGGTCTGATATGCGATTTGGGGATTTTCCGGTGGTTTTCGAATTTTCGCAGGGGCATGTGGAAGATATTAAGAAGACTCATTTGCGTGATTTGATGAGTGATGCAAACAGATGCGAGTCTATGATGGTGTATGTGTTTTTTTTACTCTCTCTTTTTTTTGGGTGTAAGTGTGCTATGTATATAATTGTTTGATAGAGATATTGTTGATGGCCTAGTAAGTTACTCAAGGCAATGTCAAATGTTGACATTTTCTCTTGTTTTTGAATGGTTTAAGTTTATCTTCGTTGCTCTATAGAGATTGTGGATGTTTTTGTTTTGTGCCTTGCTATAAAAGAATGTTATTGTTTCAAGTAGATTGTGTATTTACGAGTTCCCATTGTTTTGTTATTGGTGGGTTCTGACATAAGTCGTTGCTTTATTGGTATGCTGTTTATCAGGGAATTTGACGGGGTACTGTTAGATTATTCTCGACAAAGCGCAACGGTCGAGACAATGGACAAGCTTTTGAACTTGGCTAAGGTGAATGCAGATGTTTATTGGCAGATTTCATAGAACGGTGACATAGTTCACTCGAGAGTTTTAATCATATTATTTTCTGACAGAGTTACTCATTTCTATGTACAGGCTGCACAGTTGACAGAGAAGATCAGCCGCATGTACAACGGGGAGCATGTGAGTATCCTGGATTTCCTAATCGTGCAACAAGAATAGTTGTTAATCTCACTTTGATTTGATCTTATGAAACTTTTTCTTATATTGTTACATATTAGAGAATATTAATGAAGACATTTCTATTTGCTAGACAAGTCAGAGCATATGATACATTTTTATTTACAGTGACAGACCTTTTCTCATTTGCATTTATCATTCTCTGGTTCTAATTTTTGTTGCATGACTTTTTAAATGGCTTCCTCAGATTAATAGTACGGAGAATAGGTCAGTTCTTCATGTTGCTCTCCGTGCTCCAAAGGATGCAATTATTAAGGCTGATGGAAAGAATGTGGTTCCAGAAGTGTGGAATGTTCTAGATAAGATCAAGCAATTTTCCGAGAAAATTCGCTCTGGTTCATGGGTAATTTGTAGATGCTATTTTGATCTCTACCTCTATCGTTTCCATCTCCGTGTGTTGAGTCTTCTGCATTTATTGACAGGTTGGAGCCACTGGCAACCCGCTGAAAGATGTCATTGCAATTGGTATTGGTGGCAGCTTCTTAGGTCCATTGTTTGTCCACACAGCTCTTCAGACAGGTGGATGCATGTATTATTGGTACTTGGCCTCTTACTGATGTTCCTTCTAGCTTATTTTAATGCAACTTTTTTTCTTTTATATGCATGTTGATTGTCAGATCCTGAAGCTTCAGAGTGTGCTAAAGGTCGCCAGCTGCGGTTGTAAGCACTACATACCTCTAATTTTTTCTGTGTTTCTTATAGCAGGGGTTTGCTAGTTTGAGGATTGTTTGTCTCGATTGATATGCTTGTCACCACGATTTGTAGTTTTCCTAGGAGGTTCACGGAAATTCTTAGTTATATGTGGTTTATACCATCATTCTAGTAGACACTACATACCCTTTGTTTATCTAAACCTCGGTTAAATTTGTAAGAGGATGATGTATTGAAGATGTTAGCTTCTAGTTCGTTCCCAATTCCATTCTTCGTGATATTTTCTTGTCATGTGGCAATCTATGTTTATTCCTGGATTTAATATGTGTTTCGTTTTACAGCCTTGCAAATATTGATCCTGTGGATGTTGCTAGAAATATCAATGGACTAAATCCAGAAACTACCCTGGGTATATGCTCAATCCTATCAATAAAGTCGCTTTGACAGTTTTCATTTTTGAACCGTAACCTTAGCTGTTTCTGTGGATAATTGTAACTCCAGTTGTGGTGGTCTCGAAAACATTTACTACTGCTGAAACAATGTTGAACGCCAGAACATTGAGGGAATGGATCACATCTGCCCTTGGGTTAGTATTCCTCTTTACTTGGCAGCCTAATCCCATGACGACATGTCTTATATAGTTGTATGGTTAGGGAATTATAATTATCATGACAGGAGATGTTACTCTCTCCTTTCTCTACTCCTTTCTGGCTGCCTCAGTTTGGCAGTCATGAATTCACACATACATTTGAGTACATGCATGTTGTTTTTCTGTTTGTACATTAGAGGAAATATATGTGAAACCCTATTGTAGATGCTACATAGTATTTGCCAGAGAAAAGCTTTTATGCTTGTACACCTTTTAAGCAATATCGTTCAAAATATGATCTCTGTTATTCTATCCATGTTTTGGGTATTGTCAATGATCATCATTCATTTAACAGGGCCTCAGCTGTTGCAAAACACATGGTTGCTGTCAGCACTAATCTTGCGGTATGTACTCACCATAGAAATATTTTGGGACTTTATTTCTCTATTGTCTATCTTATTACAATGAAACTTAGAAACACAAAAACTCATGCCTTTTTGATTATGTAATCTAGTCTTTTTAGAAACTGAATATTCTACCAGGTCTGATGGTAGTCCCCATATTCTAGGAATTCCTGTTAAGATGCATTTCTACTTCCTAAAACATGTTTCATATATCAGACAGTACAGAAAAATGTTTAAACTCTCGATGTTTTGGGTTACAGTTAGTGGAGAAGTTCGGTATTGATCCGAACAATGCATTTGCATTTTGGGACTGGGTTGGTGGAAGATATAGTGGTAAGTTCTTGTCTGTTTGGTTGGATCCATTTTTCACCCATTTTATGTACTTAGTATTAAAGTGAAATTCTTTCGCAGTTTGCAGTGCTGTTGGAGTCTTACCTTTGTCTCTCCAGTATGGCTTCTCCGTGGTTGAGAAGTACGGTAGCTTCTTACTTCATTATCCATCTCATAAAATCTTTTCGGCGTATGAAGTAAAGCGTATCTTTTTTGAGAAATTTAGTTGACATAAAGGCTAAGCGTATGAAGTAATGTGCAAATGTACTGGTTACTATTAGACAACAGGAAAGAAAGTGATGTATAATCTGTTTTTTTTTTCTTCTTCCTCCTGAAATATGGTACTTTTTCTCTTGTTTCTAGTTTGCTTCTTGAAAGGAACGTTCTATGTTTTTAAATCCAAAAGAAATTTTCTAATAGCCGTAGTTGACATTCTTCACTCTTTTTCTTTTTGGACTGCAGGTTTTTGAAAGGAGCTTCGAGCATTGATCAGCATTTCCGTTCCACACCATTTAAGAAGAACTTACCAGTGAGTACTTTCTATTGATTATTGTTAGAATTGCTGGTCCCTGTATAATTGGAAGTCGTCCTCTAACAATGTGCAATGAGTGCATTGGGTGTGTGGTTGTTAAACCGTCTTATCTTTTCGCTCTGTGTTTTGTGAGATCCTGCTGAAATACTCTCCCCTAAGTTGCTTATACTAAGATTTTCCTTAGTTTAGGGTGTATTCAAGACAGGGTGAGGAGTTGAACATGTGACTTTTGACTATGTCAGGTGCTTTTAGGGTTGTTGAGCGTATGGAATGTGTCATTTCTTGGATATCCTGCCAGGGTAAGTATTGACTCCTTTAACAGCTAGCTGAAATATTGGTGTCTTGCTTCTCAACTTCTTATAATTATAAGATCTTCAGCCTCCTTCGACATCTTTTTATTTCCTCAGGCCATCTTACCTTACTCCCAAGCACTTGAGAAATTTGCTCCACACATTCAACAGGCATGTTAACGGGGTTCCCTTTTGTCTTCATAATCTTATATATAAATTGTTTACTGGGTGATTAATGGAGAGATTATCTGATTTCAGGTTAGTATGGAGAGTAATGGAAAAGGAGTCTCAATTGATGGTCTACCTCTCCCGTTCCAGACTGGTGAGATTGATTTTGGTGAACCTGGAACAAATGGTCAACACAGCTTTTACCAACTAATTCATCAGGTACTTTTGACCTACATAACATTTTAATTTACTGGAAATTTGGATCTTGGCTTTAAGCAAGTTCTCATCACTCTACAAACTATTGAGGAATGCACTAAATATTTCTAAATTATGATTTTAGGGACGTGTAATCCCTTGTGATTTCATTGGCATTGTGAAGAGCCAGCAACCTGTGTACCTGAAGGGTAGGCACTTCTGTACTCATTACTGTGAAATTGACTTGACCTCTTTTATGCGACCCGTTTGAAACTTAAGACCAGCTCTGAATTGGATTCACAGGAGAGGTGGTCAGTAACCATGACGAGCTCATGTCTAACTTTTTTGCCCAGCCTGATGCTCTTGCATATGGAAAAGTAAGACATTACTTTAAGAGACTGAGGTGTGACGAATGTTCCGTTTCTGAAACTAACCCTTTGGTTTTTGCAATTTGTAGACACCTGAACAGTTGCAAAAAGAGAATGTTTCAGAAAACCTCATTCCTCACAAGGTAAAAGCGGTCTTGTTCCGATGTTAAAAAGCCCTTCTATTTTCCTCAGTGTTTCTCACGTGGCTGGGTAAAATGTTGACATCTTTCCACAGACGTTTACTGGCAATCGACCTTCTCTCAGCCTTCTACTTCCAGAATTGAATGCTTACAATGTCGGTCAGGTCAGTTCCTATCTTGTATCAGCATTGTCTTAAGATTGTGATGAGAGGATCATTGGTTTTCCAAAGTCCTTGAGGAATATGAAAACCGACATTTTTTTGTTTTCAGTTATTGGCAATCTACGAACACAGAGTTGCGGTGCAAGGCTTTGTGTGGGGTATCAATTCGTTTGACCAGTGGGGAGTTGAGCTAGGAAAAGTTCTGGCTACTCAGGTGAGGAAACAGCTTCATTCGTCACGTACACAAGGAACCGATCCCGAGGGATTCAATTTCAGTACCACCACGCTTTTGAAACGATATCTCCAGGTATAATATGTAACTGAGTATTCACATTTGTCCTTCATGGTCTTCAACATCATAATTAATTAACACTTCTCTTAAATACTTTACTAGGTAAGTTCGGAGCCGCAGATGTGAAGTTGTATCAGACGAAGATGTCCCCTTTTCTCGTTCAATCAAACATGAACCATTCGAGCTTTTTTCGCAATCTTGTTCTTCTACTATCCCTAATCCATGTCTTGATTACCACTCATTTAATTTCCAAAAATGGGTATTAATCCAAACCCAACCCCCCTCCTATAAAATATCAAATGACTCTTTTTTGGTAGTTTATACGCATATTATTGCAGACATGTATTGATTATTATAATTAGACATGGAAAGCAATAAATTTGCGTTGTACCGAACACGGGGAACACAATAATGATAATATCTCACATTACCAGATCTTAAATTCTTACAAGTAATTTTCCCATGTCCTATGAATGAAAATGGAACTCGTTACAACTCATTCATACAGAACAAACTAGTGAAACCACCGTTTATGGACATAAATTTAGAGAATCTTTCTTAGTTAAATTTTTGTTAAAGCTATAATTAAAAAAAACTAGAAATTTTTTCTGAATGGGGATTATTGAAAAACTTGACAACGTGAGTTTAATTAATGATTTTGTAGACAAAAATACAAAGAGACCAATATTTCAAAAATAAATTAGATTTTGTTGTTTTTCTTTTATTTCTTACTAACTATTTCGAATTATAAACGGTTTAATAGAGTTTTAATGTGTTTTTTTATTTAGAATACTATTTTTACGGTATTGAAAAATGTACGAAAATAACACTTTTTTACATATATGCATGGGGCATCCAAAATGATTTGAATGACACTGCTCATCCATTCCGATGTCGCTTTTCTTTGTTGTTACATCGAGAAAATTATTTTGCCATAAGATTGGTCTTCTTCTCTAAATGGCACCTATTGGCAACTACGACCAGCTACACATATTTTATTTTAAAACGACTAAATCATGTTTGTTTTGTAATCCATAGTTCAATGGCAACATTTCGACCCCCAAATTTGACAAAACAAAAATAATTTAGTCACCGAAGCAGATTATTGTAAATGACTAAAGTAACAATTTAAATTTAGACCACTCTACTTCTCGTGCATAAAGAAATCAATCCTTTTTCCCCCTCGTTTACTTATGTTTCATATTCGTTATGTTCTTTCCTTTCCCAATCTTCTCCCATTTTCTGGTCACATCTCCTCCACACCCTCCGATCTTGGCAACTTTGGTCACATCTCCTCCGCATCCCCTGATCACAAATCCAGCCGCCATGGAAACCAATATATTTTGGTTATGGAAGAAAACCAATCGAAAAGAGCTCTAAGAGGTTGGGTTTAGATGAGGATGAATTTCAGGGTTATAGGTGGAGAAGTGTGGATGGACTTCTCAGCTACTGTTTAGACCAAGGAGATTCCCACATTTGTGCCTTCATTGCATTCACAAAGCAGATGGAGGCCCGGTTGAAGCTAGCCATTAAAGCTAGGTCTAGGAAATAGGGAAGAAAATATAAGAGACTTTTAAGAAGAAGAAAAAGAATAGGTGCAATGATCCTATTTCACTAGCTCCTCTATTTATACTGGAGGTCAAGACCCTAGACCCTAGACAACTCACTCCCTTGAGAGGATAAGAAGTCATATTGACACGTCGTGCCTCAACTTTTGATGTTACAAGTTTTGACGTGTCCTTTATTATTTATACGTCTTGTATATGATACGAACACGAAAGTCTGTCGGTGCAAGAATTGCTCTTTTGCACTCCCAGTCGCTTGATGACAGATCGTGGAGGTATTCTTAAAATGAATGATCATATTTGAACTCTTCGCTTCAGAGGCACGGTAAAGGAGTCGGAATGTCCCTTGATGTTCAGATATGACGATCTTCCTGAAAATCTCGAGCATCATTGTTACAAAATTCGATGAGGAAAGTTGCATTGCTTAAACGACTACCAAGCTAGATTGGGGTATGTAGATGGAGCCATAGCTTTTGAGAATGAAATGATTGAGAATGGTAGTAAGCACCCAACTGCTTGCAATGTTTTGGTGTGTGTGGATTACAATCTACTACGGCCTAAGGAGGTTTATTCTCCCTTTTAGTTTGCTTCGTTTCCAAGCCCACATTCAATGCTTCTAGTCGGTGCTGATGTTGATGAGAAAGGAGTAAAATATCTGGAACATCAAGATTCATATGGTGTGATGTGGATGGATAGAGGCTTTTCTAGGGTTGCAACAGGTCGCCAGCTTGTCACCTACTATGTTACCTATGACTCTATGAGCTTTGAGGATTCCTCAGCCTTAATATTTTAGCGGATTTAGTGTATTTATTTTTGGATTAGTAGTGTGGAAAATGATTGACTTTAAACTATGCTTCTGTTTTTAGCTTCTTTGATGAATATTTCGGTTTATCTTTATGTACCAGTAAATTCAAACATGATTGAAAATATGATTTTTACATTAGATTTTAAAAAAAAATTAGCAAAAAAAAAAAACAATATAATAAGACTGTTCCGGTTTAACTAAACTTATCAGAATTCACATAAACCGGTTTAATAAGCTACACTAGATTGCTCAAAAACAATATTATCAAAATGAATTTATCTATATAGTCTAAAACCAAGAAATTAGATGATCTCAAACCCATCCCTCTTCTTTTCTTTTGGTATTCACAACGAAGATCCTCTCATTTTTACACCTTTGGGTCATCCCCAATTTGTGGAAACAAACAATTAAACACAGCCTGTACTAGTAGCTATCTTTCTATTATTCTAACAAACTTGTCCCACTTTTCTAAAAAATAAAATTATTATTAAATCATATTATTATAAATGAATTATGGAGTGACATACTATAGGCACGGTACCTCCTTTTTCTATACACGAGATAAATAAAATAGTAGAATAATAACCTCTACCTGTAATTTTTTTTTTTTCCACGCACACACTAACAAATTTCTTTTTTTCTTCTTATGACAAGAACAAACATATACTAAAAGGACAAGAAGAACAAAACAAATCAAGAATCCTTAACCTTATCATCACGATCAATGGCGCTTGAGTTCTTACAATGAGCAATAGCTGCTTGAATCGCTGCTTGTAACTCTTCCATAGTACTTTCACTAGACGATGATGACGTGGAAGCCGAGCTCGACGAAAGTCCCGTCGCGGATACTCGGAGATGACCACTGTTCGTCGGAGATGTCCTCATCGACGCCGGAGCTGAAAATAACTCACCTCTTCTTGCCCTAATCAGATCTCTTTTGTTGTATGAATTATCACTAATATTCATTGTCTTGTTGTTTCCTTTGGAACCAAGCAAAGCAGAAGAAAAAGAATATGAAGATGAAGTTTGTCTTCTGTTTCTAAACTGCGTGCCGTTTTCTCTCCTTTGAAATAACATCCTTATGTACTTTTTCACTGCATGGCTTAGGTCTAAGCTCATAAGTTTCTTCTTCTGTTGTTGTTGTTGATGTTGTTGTTCTTGTTCTTGTTTTCTCCATTTGGACAAACTAAAGAGAGAAAATGACTTAATAGGTTTATTTTTAACCCGATTCTCAATTTCGCCGACCTTGTAGTTGTTCTTAGGATCGGTACTGATGTTGGTGAGACTTAGAGCGTTTTCATTGTTGTTGTTGTTTGTGGTGGGGAGAGAAGTGGCTATTTCATTGACGGGGAGGGTAAAACCGTCATTATAAGAGCTTGTTGATGTTCTTGGAGAGACAGGGAGGTGAGAGAGGAGGTGGAGAGGAAGAAGATGACCGTGGAAGAAGATTTCATCGGCCGGAGATAAGTCGACGGCGAATGGATCGGTTGTTTTAGTTGTTGGACCTTTTATGAGTTTGGAGGAAGAAGAAGAAGAGAGAGAGATGGTGAAGGAGAATTCATGAGAAGGAGATGAACAAGAAGATGATATTGGTGAAGGATCTTGTTTAGGGTTTTGTTGCTTTTGGGAACTGTTGTTCTTCACCTGGTTCTGTAGATTGGTTTCCATGATGATGATTGAGGAAAAGGAAAAAAGAAGAAAAAAAGAAAAAGGGAAAAGGGAATTTTGTGTGTTTGATCAAGGATATGATGGTATAATAATAATATTATTTAGGTTCAGTCATGAGACATTTCAGTAAAAGTGGGGTTTTTTTTTTGTGTTTTTATTGATTTGTTTATTTATGATTATTAGTACTTTTCCGGTTTTTCTGTAAAGTTTGATGAATATGACAAAATCTTTTGTAGAGGAGAAGATAAGGAAGCCGTGGAGAGAGACCGAGACGACCAAGGTGGGGAGAGAAAGAGAAAAATAGAGAATGGTCAATACAAATATAGTAGACGAGTTGTGTCGTGTAAGAAAAGTATGTAATGACAAAAAAGACATAGAGGTTAGATTGTGGAAAAGTACATTCATTTTAAGGTATGGATGGTATTTACCCGTATATTATCTAGCTTGATTCGATCGATATGCGTTTCGACCCGTATTGAAGTTTAAGGTATCTAGCTAGTATAGTTCCTAAATATGGATGCGGGTACGTAGAACCCTTGTTGGTTATGTTTCCTAGCTAGGTTAGAGCGCTAAGTATCTTTTTGAATTAGGCCTTTTGGAAATTTATAAGACCGGTCCTAAGAAGGAAGAACGTTGTAATTTTGTGTGCCTTGTGCTTGTAGAAGACTAATTCAGGAAAATCAAGTACTTTCTATGTGAATATTTGTCACACAAATTATAAAAAAATTACACTGTCTACAAATAACGTCTCTATTAGAAAATACACCGAAAAATAGACTACAATCATTTCGTCAAAAACAAGTTCTAACACAAATTATATAAAAAAAATTTACATTCTCTAAAAATTCTTATCGTCATACATTCGTTGGGGTAAGTGTTAAATTGTACCTCGCGCAAACAAAAAAAAACATTAAATAATATCACTTGGATGCAATGTAGTTGCGAGAAAAAATATGCATTTTGTTACAAAGGACAAACAGAAAGTTACCAAATATTTCGTGGAAGCACTCATTCGATAAGATTCGTTATGGGGAATTGAGTGAGAAAGAACATAATATTATGTCGCTTTGTCATATTCATTCGTACATGAAATGACTTATGTCCAAAAGCCAACGTCTCTTAACATTAGATAGATCTCAAATGACCACAACGCAATTCAATTCTGGATCTCGTTAGGTCCCACTTTGGTTTCTCTACGTACAAATATATATTTCTTCTCTCGATGGTCATACCCACAGAAGTCTTGATCGAAGAAGCTAGAGAAGAAGTTGAAATAAGCCCAAGTGTGGCAAAGATTCTGCTTGGTATAGAGGATTCCAATTGTTTAAAGGGAAAATCAAAGTCTATGATGAAGGAGATCAAACTTGGATATAATCTCACAAATGTGGCAAAGATTCACATATACCGTATTTGCATATTCCGTTTATGACTTCCTCCTCCTATAGATAGGATTGTAGTCTTTTCTCCTAGTTGTCACATAAGCAAAAGAGAAGAGAGCTAGAAAGCGAAAGAGTTCTAGGAAAAAAAGTTGTCACTCCTTGATTCTTTTTTTTTTGTCAACCCCCGATTTCTTTGGGGTGAAGTAGTAGAATAACAAACTAGGATTATTAATTAACAATCTAACCAAAAGTCCACTAGGTGAAAATATAATAGTCATTACATCTTAATAAATTGGTTAGTTATTGAATTAATTTTTTTTGGTTGGTCATTGATGTTAATTTTCCTTCTTTCTTTTTATCAGAGTAAATCTGTAGAGTCAAAAAATGGACGTAACTCTCACATTAAGAATAAACAACTATTAATCGGGTGTACAAATATTTCTTGCTGTAAAATCGTTTTTTTTTTAGAGTCAAATTTGAGATATAAAGTCTAGGGTGAATTTGTGGGATAGCACAAAAAAAAATTAAAATTTGAAAACTAGCAAATTGGATAGAGAAAGATAGGAAAAGATAGAGAGAGAAAAAGGTAAAAATTGGTTAGTTTTTAGATTATAATTTTTTTTTGGTGTTATTTTAGCTAATTTCTCTAAAAGTCTATCATGTATAACAATGTAAATCAGTAAACGACAAAAAAAAACAAAACAATGTAAATTAGTATTTTTCTGACAAAAAAATCATATAGTATGATAAACCAAACTCCTCTCGTCGAATATTGCGTACAGATCATAATCTAGATTTTTCTGAAAGAATTTGACAAATCTAACATCATGTTCTTGAGAAATGAGTGACAAAAGCAAACAACATCAAACAATTACCTAGCTTTAAATTCACACTTAAAAAAGACAAACAATTGTACTAGCAGATATCTAGCTGTCCATAAATGCTTAGTTTTTTTTCATTCCAGATTGATAAAAGAAACGTTTTAAAAAAAACTAGTGGACACTCTAGCTCTAACATATTTTTTTTGTGTGGACACTCTAGCTCTAGCTCTAAAAAGAAACATATTTAGTTGATCAAAATCATTCACTAATAAATATGTTTCTCGCTCTTCAGGTTTAGTTTTGGTTTTAGATTAGTGTCTAATTTGAGGTCAGTGCAGTTCCCGATCCTCCGTTTTATTAGACGAGTTTCTCTCCCTCTGGATGCAAGAATTTCAAGCTCTTTATGGTTCTAAATATGGTTGGATTTTTGGATTGGTAAGAGGAGATATTGGTTGGTTTGCTTTGTTTAGATTGGATTTGATATGCCTTTCTAGATAAGCTTTCGTTTGATGGTATATTTTGCGTATACCTCTATCGTATTCCATCTTGTAATCGAATTTCATTTTTCTTAATATAATCTTGAGATGACAAAAAAAAAAAAAAAAAAAAATATGAGAGAAGAGGGGAAAAAATAGCAAGCAACTTGAGTGTGGAGCCACTCATTTGCTCTTTTAACAGAAAAGCCAACTCCAGTGGTTACACATCCAAGAACGTATGCTCTTGCTTCTACATACACCTCTGTTTTTTATATGTGGTTCTCTTTTCTTATCTCTATATTTCTCACATTCCTTTCTTTATATATCAGACAAAAACATTATATTCTTTAACAAGAAGAAACCATGTCTACAACAAATGAGAAAAATCCACAAGAAGAATCATCAGCCACTACTACTAAATGGCCGGATATCGAAGACGAACTCGTGATCCCCGAGGTTTTACATACCGAAGGCGTGAAGAAACTACACAAGAGCATTCAAACCGAGTGGGATTACCTTCAGAAATCTGCTTGTCAAACAGCTGCAGGAAGAGCTTTATGGAAACATGTTATTCATGATCCTCTTGCTCACTTATTTGCTGGAGAGACACATTTGAGAAACCTACACACAAAGATTAAGAATGATCTTCTCAACAATGCAAGAGAGGTCTCTGGAGTGATCTTAGCCATTCGAACACTCTGGTTCGATACAAGGATTCAAGCTGCTCTCGATTCTTTCCCAAACGATTCAACAACAACAACAACGCAAGTTGTTCTACTCGGTGCAGGTTTACTTTTCCTCCCTCCAAATTTTCATATACTATTGTGAAAGCAAGAATTGAAAGATTTAAGTAGCGGTAATCAAATTTTCAGGAATGGATGCGAGATCATACAGACTAAACTGCTTGAACAAAAGTGACGTATTCGAAGTAGATTTTCCGGATGTCTTGGAAGCCAAGAAGAGCCTAGTTCAAGCTGCATCAAAATCAAGAGACGAGCTTAAAATGACGGCAAAATCACTAGTCAGAGTAGCTATTGATATAAGAGACAACGATTGGTTCGACAAGCTTAAGCAATCGGGTTTTCTACCAGAGATTAATACCGTATGGGTTCTTGAAGGGATTTTGTATTACCTGTCTCATACAGAGGCAATGCAAGTACTGAACCTCATAGCTGAAAAGTGTGGTCTCACTAACACAGTTCTTTTGGCGGATTTCATGAACAAACCGTCTGCTACGCTTCCAAACTCTGTGTTCCATTTTTACAGTGATTGGCCTGATCAGCTCTTACCGTCTTTGGGATTCTCTCATGTCAAGCTTTCACAGATTGGTGATCCAGATGCAAATTTCGGTCTTCTTCAAGATCCATTGAATCTTTTCAGCAAACTTCTTCGCCTGCCAAGGTCTGCAGTGATCCACCCGGATGATGGAACACCGTGCTGCCGCTTGTATCTGGTCGAGGCTTCTGGTTCACCGCCTCAGATACTTCCGTAGTGAACCAATGTGAGCTTGTTAAGCTCATTCCAGATGTGCATGTGGCACTGCATAGCTTTTGCAGAGCAGATATATGAGACTTTTCACATCACATAAAATTGTGTAGGAGATGATTGATAATTTTATGTATGTATAAACACCATTGATATGAACAATTCACTATATATAAACTCAAAAGTTCCAGTTTTTTCATGAAAGCTCAGCATCAAGCATATGATATTAAAACGAGATGTATCGCATTTCGGCACTTGTAACAAAATGTTTGTACCCATTAACAGCTATAACAAGTTCACATTGCTTCGATTCTGCGTTCAAGAAGAGAAGAGCAGAGAACTAGACTTCATTTCAGATCTCAAGGCAGTCTTTAACACCCTTCTCAAATTTGTCAAGAAAAGAGATAACCTCCATTACTGCATCTGCAATCTTTGTTCTGAAAACAACAATATAAACATTACCCTGCTTTAGTGAAACAAGAGACTTAAACTATAAGCTTATTGAGGAACACTAACCTATCAGAAGGAAGATTCATATCAATCCCATTCGCCAGCACAATGAGCGAACTAAAGGATCTGCGATATAAAACCCGGAGTAAACAAATCCATCCATCAAGCAAAGAACATAATCTCCTAAGATAAGAACCATATCACAGCATTTGCATTACATTTATGTGAATCAGTAACATTTTTCTAACATATCAACCAAATGTACAACAGAGATAAGACACATTAGCACAAATGATCATTTACCTAATAAGATCATTTAGTATATTCTCTGCTTCCAATTTGAGTGGATCCTTATCATCTAATAACGAAGCAGCGTTCTTCACAACCAGCTTGAATGTACAAACCTGAAACATCATCCATCTTTCATTTAAAAAAAAACCATATCTTTGAGATCATTTGAGCGAACTAAAAGTCAAACCTCAACTCCGGTTTTAGACTGAAAATCCACCAGAGAACTTCTCTCATTCGGGACACAGTCTCTTGCGGAAGACCTTAACAGTTTCTGAAGACTCTCCAAATCTTCTTCCTTATAATCAGATTCTCTATTTGCTTCCGAGTTCCCAAAACAAAACAAAAAAAGTGAATAAATGCATAAACTTTAAGGGAAGAAATTTCAAGAGAAGTAAAGAGAGAATTGTACAAATGGAATCATAAACAGAGCGTAGGCTTTGACGTGAAGCATCGATTGGAGCTAACAAGAACCTCGACGACTTCCTCTTCTGATCTTTAAGCCACTCTTTAGGTCCTGCTGCGTTAAAACCATCGATTTGGATTATGGGTTTTCTCCAAAATCAATAATTGAGCTCAAAAAACGAAGAGTGAGAGTAAGAAGATTTGTTTACAGATTCCCAATGCAAAAGCAGGATCGGTAGGGGAAAGAGAGAGGAGAAGAGAGGCGGAGGAGAGAATAACGGCGTCTCTCCGGGAAAGAATGCACGGCCACGGCGACTGATCGGCGATTGGTGGTGGTGGAGGTCGAGTTTCAGTGTTTGAAGAGATGAAGCGTTGAGGAATCATGGAGATAAGACTAGCCATGGCTGCTTAAGCTTTGCAGAGATAATTGAAAATGAAATTGATTTTGAGGCGTGTGGGGGGTTTAAAGTCTACATTCTAATATTAGTGTGCACAAAGAGTACATATCAAAATAAATTGAACACGTTTCGTAAATAGTTTTCTTTTTGTGTGGTAATTTGTCCCACATCGATAATAAGAGACGGACGTCCTCAAAGTCTGATAGTATAAAAAGGATGCTGGACCTGTCTAACAACTCATACCTTTCTCGGCCTTTTGGCTAAGATCAAGTGTAGTATCTGTTCTTATCAGTTTAATATCTGATATGTGGGTCATCGGCTCACACGATATTAACTCTAATTTTTAAGGGAGAAAACCCATTAAGATAGCTTGCTATCTGGGTTTTCACGAGTCACCCATGCGTTGCACTACTGCACGGGCCTGGCTCAACCCATCAAACAATAGTCTAATTTTTCTGGAATCTACTTTGTATTTAATACACTTAGAGAGAAATATAAACAAATTGAGAATAAAAAGGTCTCTGGTTATGTGATTTATCGGACCTTAATTGAATTCGGCTCCATTAACTTATTAGAAAATTAACTTATTAGAAAATCAATCTTGGATTTGCTTCAGTGCCTTCAACACTAGCGATTTTTCCAAGTTGTTCGTCTTGTTGCAGAAGAAAATGGAATCGAACCGTCCTCACTTCAAGGTCCGTTTCTTTGCATTTGCCTGTCTCATTAGGGTTTCTAGTTTGCTCGATCTGTGCAATCGAAATCTTCCTTGAATTTAACTTTTGAACTGTTTCTGCATACGATTTTGTTTGAGATTTCGAACTCACATATCTCCTAGGGTAGTGAAATTTGTAGGTTTTGAATGTAATTGTTGATTACTTTTGTTGCAGCTGATTTTGGGATCTTCTTCGATTGCACGGCGTAAGATATTAGGAGATATGGGATACCAATTCACTCTCATAGTATGTATTCGTTTTAAATCTGGGTTGTTTGATTCAAGTAGAAGCTTGACTTGTGATTGCTTATGTAGAGTGCTGATATAGATGAGAAAAGCATCCGCAAGGAGAAACCTGAAGACTTGGTATTAGCTTTAGCTGAGGCTAAGGTACTCATTTAGAACCAAATACCGTATACTCTAGTAAAATTTGCGATATGTCGATCTTTTTGCTTTCTTCTTACCGCTGTTTTCATTTTTTCCTTTGATACAACTAAATGGTTGTTTGTATAGTTCATGTTTTTTTTGGGTTTATATTCGTTTCTTGTTTTCCGTCGTTTATTTATAAATTGCATCACAGGCTGATGCTATTGTGTCGAAACTACAAACTACTGAATGCAAGGATGAGGAACAACCCACAGTCTTGATTGCTTCAGATACAGTATGTAGTTTTTTGATTACTAGATAGTTGCCCATCCACTATCACCAAGTTCCATTTTATGTTTCTGGGGATGCATCGTCTTCTTGGCTAAACAGCTCTACTTAGTCAACCCCATAAGTAGCCATATAGATTTTATCTCTTTAGGGTCCTCATAATCTGAGCCTATTATTATGAGTGATTCTCTGGGTTTTATTTGAGTTTTTTTTCGGTTTTCGTTGTCTATCTTCTGCTTGGTATCTTCGGCAGAGTTTGTATATCTGCCAGGACCTCTTTCATGTGTATACCTTATAGATAAGCAAAAATGATTCATCAGATAACATTTTATCTTCAGACACTTTAAAGTGGCGTCTATTTTTCCCAGGCTGAAGCAATCATGCAGCGGATCCCTGATGGTAATGACAACATAAAGGAGGATCAGTCGACCTTACTTGTCACTTGTGACCAAGTACTGAGCTATATCTTTTAAACTTGCTCCATATCTAGCTGTGTTTGCAAAAACTTTCGTTTGATATCCTCAACTAGCTAGCCGTTATGGAAAATCCCATTTTGTGTTAGGATAGGTTAGTAAGGCGTGCTTATTAGCTGGTTTGGTAGTTTATAGGACTTGACAAAAGAAAGATAGGCCATTCTAAATCCCAGAACGTAAATTGGTATATTTGGTGATATTGGATAATAGTCTGTGAGAGACTTGGAATTAATGTTTTGCATGGTATGGTATGAAGGTGGTCGTCTATGAAGATACCGTCAGAGAGAAACCTTCTAGTGTGGAAGAAGCAAGGGAATACATAAGAGGTACGCTCGCATGACCTTACTTGTTTACTACATCTCAAGGCTTAGGTCAAATATCTAAAATTTATAACACAGGTTATTCCAAGGGACATACAGCAACAGTGAGTTCTGTGGTTGTAACAAATCTCAAAACAGGAGTCAGAAAAGGAGGCGTCGATAGAGTAGAGGTAACAATTTAACTTGTGCATTTCATTGTCATTGGGATTTTTAAAAGATCTGATGTTTTCACTTCCTAACAGATCTACTTCCATGAAATACCAGACGAAATTATCGAGAAACTGGTGAGAGGCTATCAAGTGCAAGTTTAATATATTACTTTTTCACCATTGCTTATAGTAAGTTAAGGCTGTTTTGATGATCAGATTGAGGAAGGCATGGTGCTTAAGGTGGCTGGTGCACTCGTAATCGAGCATCCTCTAATATTGCCACTTGTTAAAGAAGTGGTTAGGATTCCTTGTCTTCTCCATTCTAACATAATTTAAACTCATAACATGCCTTTACTTGGATTCTGAGTCTCGAATCATATTCCTTCATCATCTTAGAGGATAACAAATGCACAACAAAGTTGATCTTATTGTATCGTTTCTCCGACCATGAATGTTTAAATTAGGTTATTTTGATTGTATCAGGTTGGGACAACAGATAGTGTGATGGGTCTTCCCAAAGAATTGACCGAGAAACTTCTAAAGGAAGTATTGACAAGCACATAGGTACATTCCTAACATTGATTTAGACCATATGTTTGGTCTCTACATGTTGGTGTATCCATGATGTGCAACTCGTGAGGATTATGGATTAAGTTTCCTTCTTTAATTAGAAAATTTGAACAACAAAATCAAACTAATTTCTTCAGTTGTTTATGACCAAACCTTTAGATTGGTTTTTTTTATGCTCAATAACCATAAAAAAAAAATTAAAATTCATAAACCAACTAAAATACCAAAATTTAAGGGTTGTGATTAGGCCACATATACCCATTTTTGTTAGTTTATAGATTACAGTTTTTTTATGGTTATTCATGCTAATTTCCCAATGAGAATGGGAAATGTTGGAAACTAGGAAGATTGTAGTTTACTCGGAAAATAGGCATAGGTTGTATCGATTTTATTGAAGAAAGGAAATTTTGAATGTGTCAAAACTAAATATCAAAAACTCTCTCTCTCTCTCTGTCTCTCTCTACTCTGTACCAATTTTTTCTCTCCTCATCTCTTCATCAATGGATGAGAGCAGATCGAAGAAAGAAGAGAAACCCAAACGTCGCCGTAAATCCATCTGCGGTAAAACCGGTGACCACGTCCACTATCCACCCAAACCCCAAACCAAACCCGCGCGTCCTACTCACGCGCCACCTAAAACCTTCAAATCGAACTTTCGATTCACTGACAAAGCACCACGTTACGGCAAATGCAGGAAGAATCAAGCCGCTAGTATCGGCACCACCGCCTACGACGGCTGCGGCGAGTTCGTCAGCTCTATTTCCGGCGAAAATTCCGTCAATTGCGCCGCATGTGGTTGCCACCGGAGCTTCCATCTGGAAGAAGAAGAAGAAGAAGAATCGATTCTGGAAATATGCATAAGATCTGGCACCATCGATGAATCGGTCCTTGAAACACTTAAGATTTCATCGATTCGGTTTAGGCAGATCTTCTGCTCGCCTTACGGAGATCGTCGTCGGAGATTTAATGGAGAGGAGGAATTAGAGGAGGAGGAGGAGGAGGAGAAAGAGAGAGTGATCAAGAGATTGAAGACGAAGTTCACGGCGGCGCAGACGGAGAAAATGAGGAGTTACGCGGAGAAGCTACGGTGGAAGATGAGTATTGAGAATCGAGAGGAAGTTGATGAGTTTTGTGTAGAGATTGGAGTTAGTCGGAAGAATTTTAGGGTTTGGATGCAAAATCACAAGGACAAAAACTGATCATCACTACCATAATTCAATGCTCTGCTTTCATTTAAATTTTCCATTTTAATTTTGTGTGTATCTGATTTAAGTATAAACTAGAAAATTACCTCTAAAGATAAAATGATTATCGAATAAAATCAATAGTTTTAATTAAAAAACAACATTATGAAGGATGATTATACATAACATAAGACCTATATTTGAATTTTTCGATTACTTTGCATACAAATGCGTTCCACCCGTGAAATAATTAAACCAACAAATTTCATTAATAATTATATTTTTATTTGTACGAAGGTGGCATTTATGAAAAATTAAAAATATCTACTTGTCAAACAAAACAACACATGTAAAAACATATATTTCCATGCTCACATATTTTCAAAAGATAATAAATAGTTTTATTTTATTTAATCAATTTTTTTTGCTATATATGTTAAATTTTTGTTCACATTTAATTCTATGATTTAAATCTATAATTTTGAAATATTTTTATTTTGGCAAGTTGAAAATTTCAAAATATTTTAATTTTGGCAAGTTTAGGAAGATTCAAATGTGTGGTAATTAGAGTTATTGTAATAAAAAAATAAGTATATTTGGAATTAAATGTGTTTGGCAATGAATATAAGATAATGAAATAAATAAATAAAAATAAAGAGGAGAAAAATTGTAGAGATGACACCTAAGCAAAGTGTTTCCAAAATGCTCCTCGAATAATATATAGGATTATTAAAGCTTTCCTTTCCATTTCTGAAACTCTAGTCTGCATTAGTTTTACTTATTTTTTTTCTCTGTGTGCCCGACTTTGGTTCTGGTCCGGTCCACATTCCACAAACCATTCACAACATTTTGATTTTAATGTGTTAAAATTAATTTTCTTGGGGCATCTTCTTTTTTTCTATTCGCAAATTGCTTGTTCCTTTGTTTACTTTCAAGTAGCGTAATTCATTTCTCGATTCTTTCTTGGCAACATTCCTTGCTGTTAATGTCCGACCATATCAATTTACGGGCAACTTGCAGTTTAGTAGTAGTTTGAATAAATCAGTTGGCTATGAAATTTTTTTGGCCACCAACCTAAATGGTATAGGCACCCTTTTAAGCTTTACCGGTACTCGATATCCGTTTGTATGGAATTCCTCATAAAGAGATCACAAAGTTGCATGAAGATGTACACCGGACAAACTAAAAGACATCCATTTTCTTTCTTCATCAACTCTTGAGTACACAACTAGGAAAACGATACAATTACTCTAGCTATTTTTCCTGCCAAAATTAATAAAAAAAAGGTTCTTACCATTGGCTTTTGCCAAACGAATACCAATTTAACATCTGTACATACATGAAATGCTCTCGCCAGCATTAGGTTTCGTATATATCAAAAAAACAAACCGAGTGATTATGAACAAATTAAACAAGGAAGTATTGATAATCGCAGAAATAGATAAAGAAGAAAAAAAAAAGATATTCAAGTTATTGCAAGCTCATGGGATATTAAAGTTTGATCCGAGGAAGGCATAGGCGCCATTGAGGGCTCCATCATCAACTCCTCTTTGTCTAACAGGTTAACAATCTCTCTCGTCAAATGCATTTCTACTAAATATGATCCCATCATTCGCCTTGGACCGTCCTTAAGTTTATGTTCTGAAATCCATATAAAATATTGAATATGATAAATGCATTTTCAAAACTTTCTCTCTTTGGAACACAAGGGTGTTATAGAAGTTTGGCTAATAAATGGAGTTTGATGTAAATTAAGAGTATAATACCTTGATGATCATCGTCGAGTTGTGGAAGAGTTTTGAGAGATTGTGACCAACCAACAAGTATTGGGGTGATGATTGTGAGAAGAGCCCAGAAGAAGAAGATCATTACATAGGCTCTTGCTTTCATTTTCTCAACAACTTTTAAAACTTTTCTGACAAAAAGATTGTTGATCTTTGTTTATCCTTAATAATAAACCACAAAATACCAAAAAATGGTTTTAGAAGAAGACAACTTCTTACAACATTAACGTCGAGCTGGCCATGTTTACATAACATTCTCAACACTTTCTTTCCTTGTTTATTTTATTTTATTCTGAAAGTTTTAATAATTTCGCATGAAGTCAAGCATTTTCAAATAAATTGTTAGATTAATATATAAATGGTGGTTACAACTTACAATGGTTGTTGATTGGAAATCATTTTGGGTCCGGTTTAATCCGCTCCATACATATATTTTTATTATTTTGTAAAGCCATCTTGAAATTGTAAAGTAGCATATAAATTAGTTTTGTTGAAACTGATTGAAAACAAGTGATCGAAGTTGACTATGAAAACATGGTTGTTCTTTATTAGTCTAAATTTCATATGATCCACTAGTTTTGAGACACAATTATAAACTTTGATCATTTTTCCCGGTTTTGTTTGGTTTGGTGGTTAATAGTTTTGTTTGGTTTGAAAGTGGGTAAGCAAATGATTGAGTTAGATGGCAAAGTCAATGGCTCTGGTTACATGGTTCCCATCATACAAATATTTTCCTACTTGTCACCATGTCGTGTGGCCCACTTATTATCATTGAAAAAGCAAGCCAAATTAATCCCAACACAAGTAGGAGGGTTTAAACCAAATGAGACCCTACAACTACCATGGATTCGAGTTCCGGTTGCTTTTTTGGCAATAATCCACCCGATTCTCATACAAGGCCTCGTTGTGGATCGCTTGTCGCTACCCGCTACATTGTCAGGTTTGGGTCTAGCATACCTTAAACGCTCAATCGTTATAGATAACTCTTTCTCAAAAGCTAGCTTGTGAGGGGAGAGTGTACACCACTTTATAAGCTTATTGACCATTCCTTCCCCTTTCATATGTGGATACCTAAGTGATAGTTGATTACTCTCTTTCTCCAGACTTGAAACTAGAAAGATGATGGGAGTTCCGCCAAAACGGGGTGAGCGAATCACAAAAACCGCAAAAGTTGAAACTTTTTTCGTACAGTTTTGACATGGTCCAATACATTGGTGTAAAAAGGTTGAGTGAGATGCAAATGGACTAGATAGACTAATGAGATGGGGAAGTCATGAACAGATTTAAACCAAAAGAGCAAAATACAAGAAAGTCTCAACAGCAGCTATTAAGTTAATATGACCAAATGATTTCAACTCAAGAGGTTTTCAAAGCATAGATCTAAATCCGCAGCGATTTGCAAAATGATTCATATGAAATTATCCAAAGTAAAATGATCCAACTAACATCGATTAAAATAGTTCCAGCGTTACACACACGACAAGCCTTACATTTCCATTGGAGCCACGTCTTGGTCACCTTGTTCTGCTGTTTGTGGTGGTGCAGCAGCAGCTTCGGCCTCACCCTCACCACCCTCGCCTTCCTCTTCCTCTGGCACTTTCTCAAATGTGTCGATCACTTTCTGTATCGTTTCCTGGTCCAAGAAGCTGAACGGTTCACCGACCCCTAGAACAGCGACCGTGCAGAGAGAACTCTTCAGCGTTTCCCCTTGCAATGTCTCCCTCACAGCCAAAATAGCGTCTTTGATCAGATCATCTTTTGACGAATCCCCAAAGCTCTCAAACCTGCGTTCAAGGTAAGTCTTTGCGGCTTGTGAACGAGACCCGATAGCAAAAGCTTGATACTCAAAGTAGTTTCCACTTGGGCAGTTGTAGTAAAGGTGGGCTCCAGACTCATCCAATCCACCAACCAGCAAACCCACGCCATAGGGCCGTTTCCATGATCGTTGGGTGCAGACCTGTTCATAAAGTGAACAAAACACGAATATCCCATTCATCAGATCACGAAGAAAACCCTTTATGAAGATGGAAAAGATGATATTAATGTGCATCTTAAGTTGGACCTCTCTAGTGACATCTTTCATACTCTAAGAGTAAACCAGCTGATAAATTTGGGAGTTGTATCAGTGGCTTTGTAGCAAACTAACAATTTCAAACGGGAATACAACACCAAATGTGTTTCATACATCAAACAGAATTGAGATGTATCAAAGAATCTTTTGCTGTGAATAGAACAACTAACTAAAGAGCCAGTGATTAGATGCAATACAGAAGTGAGAGGTGGATGAATTTCTGCAGTTAAGTAACCATTAGCTAGACACACAAACAGAAGTGAGACGTAGCACATACTTATAGTCAAGTTGAAGAACAACATCTAGCAAGAGTAGTAACAGGGTAGACAACACATAAAGCCAGCAAATGTGATACTAGAAGCAAAAACAAGATCGAAATCCATTAAAACAAAACTCAATGACAATCAATTCTCTTGGTGACAAATTACAGAAGCAAATAATGAAGTATCCATCAAACACACAAACAAAAAAAAACTCATTCTTCTAGAATCATATTGCTGAAGTGAATATTTTTTTTAATAAAGGGTAAATCTTTGTACTCAAGATCATGCAGCTCAGCTGTGACAACAACAACAACATGCAAAAACAAATTCACAAACACACTAATTCAGTTTCTGGTAAGCTAAATCCTAAAACTAAATATCAGCTACTAAATCAAGGAAACTCTTAGGTTAGCTCAAGCTACCTCAAGACCTTAAAAAGCTTCCACACTAAAATCAGCTCTGATCACTATCATACTTGCTCTAAAGCTCTAATTCCAAATCATCACAAACTAATCAATAGACAAAAGCCACTTTCTGTATATCATCATCGCATCAAAAGCGCAAACTCAATAAGCTAATAAGTGAATTCTAAGCTCAGAAGTGTAATTGATTCCAAATTCCCCCAAAATCTGAATCAACAATACAAGCAAAAAGGGTGGGAGAGCAACGAACCTGAGCTTTATCAGCGAGATGAACAACGAGACGACCAACGGGAAGAGGAGACTCGTAGGTAAAAGAGTGATTGATCGATTCCGATCTCATATAACGAGAGAGAACACGACCATCGGCGGTAAGACCGGCGATTGCAACACCGATATGGTCATCGACTTTGAAGATCTTCCTCTGATGTGAAGAAAGCTCCGATTGGGCTTTGTTAACACAAGCGAGTACGACATGGGTGCGAGATCTGAGTCCAATTGCAGCAGAACCTTGCTTCACTGCTTCCATGGCGTACTCTACCTGGAAGAGACGACCCGTAGGGCTCCATGTCGTCACATCTGTATCGTACTGATTCCTGAACATCTTTGCTTTCTTCTTCACTCACTCTTCGTCTTCGAAAGGGTTTATAGAGACGAAGAAGAAGAAGAAGCACAGAGAAAACTTTTCTTTTCCTTCAAGCCATGGATGATCTTTCTTTGATTCAGCTTTAGAAATGGGCTTAGTTAATGGGCTTTGATTCTATGTTGAGCTTTAGTATTGGTTCTCAGGCTGAGATTTTACAACATTTTACCTTTAACCGATAACTAAATTTACTTCCCGTAGCTAAATTTTTGATACTTGGGTAAAAGATCAACTACGGATCGGGAAATTTTGGAAAAATTAGGAATATCAGGGAAAATTCGGGAAATTTACACCTATGTATTACCCAATAAAAAACGTGTAATTCGGATGACCGTTCCCTTCCTTCTCTATCCATTTAAATAAAATATTCAATCCCAAACAAAAAATTATTTAATAGAACCGGAAATGGGACGAAATATTCGTGACGGGTACGGGTGGGGGCGGGCAGTGCCATTCCTGAAAATGTGAAGGCCATAAGCAAAAAAAAAAAAAAAAATTTGCCAAAATAGACCACTTTGATTTGCACAATGTCTCATTAGGACTTTCTCCTTTTTGGTCAATTTTTTCTGAAAATGCCATTTTCTAAAAAAAAAACAATTAAAATATAAGGTTTTTAAATCTGAAAAAAATCTAAAAACTATAACCATGTTATGAATAGTACATTATATTAAAACTTTTATTTTTTGAAGTTGAAAATTATGTGTTAAAATTAATTCTAGTATTACATTCTACCGCTGATTTTTGCAGTAGAATTTAGATTCTACGTATATCACATAAGTCTACCAAGCGTAGAAACAAGTTTCTACTTATTTTTAACATTCTGCAATCGCCAAGACACATTCTTCCACCCCTTTGTTTAACTCTGCTAACGGCAGATTATACTTTCTACCCCATGATTCCACTAATTGGCCTATGATTCTACTAATTCAAAACCATCTGCTAAACAGTAGAATGTACATTCTACTGAATTAATAACTATATCCTTAAATTTAGGAGTGAATATTTTATTTCCTAAAATAAATATTTGAAAAAATATATAAAAAAATTTAAAAATATTACGTGAAGATTTTTTAACATTAATTATGTTTTTTGAAAAATATTTTATAAGATTTTCTGATTTTTTAATTAACTTTCACTATTTAGAAATCCTAAAATTACAATTTTCAAAAAGTTGTGTCCACGATCAAGAAGAGGATGAAGCATAACCATTAAAACCGAAGAGATTTTATTGTTCATTCTCTAATACTTATTTTAGAATAAACTTAAAATGGGCATTTAAATAATTTCAAAAAAAATGTCCCCGGATACAACCGAACTCGTGACCCGAGGTAAGGTCCATATGATGCATAGCCAGTAGAACTGAAGAGAATTTATTATTTTTTTTATCATAATACAAACATAAAATATTGTAATTAAAGTGAAATAAGTTGCATATTCCATAAATCTAGGAGTAAATATGTTAGTTACCTTAAATGTGTATTTTAGAAAAATCTTATATGGAAAACACCATATTCACGATAATTTAAATTAATAATATATATATAATTAATTAATTTTATATTCAGAATCATAATTATTTTCTGTTGAGATTTTATCAATTAATGATTTTATTCAATTCAGATTTTCTGAATTAATGATTTCATTCAGTTTCCTATTTTGAAAATTAAAATAATAAATATAATTAAAAAATAGAAAATTAAGGACAATTTTGGGATTTGAAATTACATAGTCCTAATGGGACATTTCTAAACTTGTAAAATCCTAATGGGACATTGTACATTTCAATTTGTCTTATTTAGCAAATTTCTCAAAAAAAAAAAGTTTGGGGCCATTGATACGTAAAAAAAAAGATTGGGCCATTCGTTATATACGAAAATACATGAAATATTTTGGGTCGGAAGTCCATGCTTCCTCTGCTTCTACTCAGGGCCGGGCTTGGGGACGGAAAACCCGTCCCAAAATGGACAAGCCTACTGGTATAGTTGGTACTAGACTACTAGTTAAACTGTCTACAATTAGGGCTGGGCAAAAAATCCGTCAAATCCGATCCGATTCGCTATTCGCTACGATCCGATCCGATGAATTCGGATATCCATAAAATTTCAAAACAAAGCAAATACTAAATTTAAGTATCCGTAGAAAACAAAGCAAATCGAAAATATCATTTCAGAAAAACCGAATATCCGATCTGATCTTTAAATATATTATAATATCTAATGTATATGATTAGTTATTATTTTTTGTTATTATAGATGTACGAGCGTGAAAAATTATATTCAACTCATTCATTTTTGTTAAATATTTAATTTTTTATTATGATTAAATAATAAAATAAATAAATAACAATTAAAAATTTAACGATCAGATCGGATATCCGTAAATGTCTAAAAAAATTAGGATATTCGATTTATAACGGATCAGATCGAATATTCGCGGATAACCTAAAAAAAGTCGGATATCTGAATTTTCGGATATTCAAAATTTACCGGATCGGATCGGATCAGAAAAATAACTATCCGTAAAAGACGGAGCGGATCGCGGAACTCCTGGTAATACGAATTATGCAGAATATTGAAGAAGCAAAATAAGCGGGTGTTTTTAACATAGTGTAAGTAGGCTCATGCATTAGAAATATAAACATGGTGTACTTTGGATCATCCATTGTGGATTTTTGTGGGGCAGACAAAATAAACACAAGTAAGATTCCACAACAAAAGCATATCATGTGTTAACACATTTGCTACTCTGATTTCGGCTCAGATTGGTAGCGGCTCAGATTGGTAGCGTCTTTATAAACATACCGATTCTTTATAATTTGTAACGTTTTAAATTGTACTAATCATCAAAGCGATATCAAAAGTTTTACCAACACTATTACAGTTTTATCTATACAGCTTTGCACTGTTACAGCTTTATCTATACAGCTTTGCACTATGTTGTACAGCTTACCACTCCAGCTCTTAAAAAGATTAGGTTACCAATCGGACCCATAGTTTGAGATGAATCATGTATGCATGAAACTCGGTAAAAACCATCAAGATCTAGAGAATTGAATCGACGAACAATCAAATTTGCGCAATTGCTCCATTTTCTTTGTCTCGAGATTAAAAAGATGGATTGCGTGCCTTGCAAGCTGTTGGAATGTTCTGATTCCCATAATTCTGCACAAGAGAAAAACAAACCAACCTAGCAAAATCAATGAAACGTGGGAGAAAAAAGAAAAAAGACAAGTCAACAAGTCAAGAGCTAGATAATAGATGATGAAAAGTCACCTGGAATATTAGCATGTTTCAACACATGCCTACCATCCAAATAGATGGAATTCCTATTGAATCGGCCAATGTCATTGGCGAGCACAGTGATGCCTAGATCAAAAAGCATTGGCTCGTCGCCCAAAGAATCCACAATGCCTGAACTTTTTTACATAAATTTATTAGGAAATCAGTGGCTGAGATTGAGATGTTAAGATTGATTAATTACGTTTATATACATATTGAATGATATATAGATAACACTCTGATTATTAGATATGTAAAAGTTCATAACCGTTACATTCTCACACATGATATACTATCATATACCATAAAATCAGTCCATACAACTCCCCAATAATAATTCATAGAAAACCAAAAAAAAAAAAAACAAATCACACCTCCAATATTAAGAACGATACAACATTAATTAGATAAAACCGGTTCAATTTCTAAGCACACATTTGCTGAGGCATGATGCAAGTATCGGTTTTCTCACCGGTTACTCCCGGTTCTGTCGTCTTACAAGGCATCATACCATCGGTTAGTCCAGCTTCAGTCTTGTGCTCAACAATCTCATGATCACTAGTAGCAATTTTTTTTTCATCTGATTTTGACTCGGGTAAAGAAACCGGAAGAAAACCTTTTACGCGACATGTCTCGATAGATTCAACCAACATTTCCTCAAGACTATACTTGAAGCTAAACCCCATATCAATCAGCTTCTTCGAACTGAACTCAATGCTCTTTAGACTCTCATCCACACCTTCATATCTATTTCAAAACAAGATTTATTTGCATAAGCAAAACAAGCTTAATTAGTATAAACTGGTATTCGAATCTCTCTATATAACTTACGTTGAAGGAACGTTATATTCGGGGTATTTTCGCCTCATAATTTCCGACATAGTGAGTATAGTTGCATCGTGAGAGGAACAAATATAACGTCCCTTAGCAAGAGCTTGTTCATACAAAAATATATGAGCATTGCATAAGTCGTCCAAATGCACATATTGTCCTTGTCTAATGATCGAATAATGTGCCTCGTTCCCTGAATCATGTTCACGTGATTTAAACTACGATTTCGCATTCCAACAAAAGAATACGAAAAAAAGGACTAGAAAATGTACGCACGAGTGATAGGAGAAAGCGCGGTGATAAGGCTAGGAGGCATAGATGTTGTGATGAATGGACCGATCACTAATGTCGGAATAATACTGATGAAATCGAGTCCTTGTTCCTTCGCGTAATGCCATGCTGCTTTTTCCGCTAGCGTTTTCGACACGAAATACATCTGCCGATTAATCAAAAACATATAACCTTTCAGTTTAATCAACGTGTGATTTTTTTGTAAAGTATATGATTTTATTTATGTTATTTACCCATCCTGTCATCTTTTTAGAGATGACAAAGTCAAGATCACTCCAATCGTTTTCATCATAGACATTCTTCTGATGTTCTTCGACATTTACAGTTCCAGCAGATGAAGTATATACAATTCTTCGTACGGTCTTAGCCTTAGAGCATGCTTTCATTATTCCCATCATTCCATTCACCGTCGGTTTTATCACTTCGTTCTATATCAAACAAAAAAAACTCAATTTACAAATCTTTTAGGGCTAATATGAAAGCCTAATAGTTTTCTTATGGTTAAATCTTAGCAAGAAATGACTGAAATGTATAACTCACCTCAGGATCCTTTGATTCAAAATCCATGGGAGTTGCCACGTGGAAAACGCCGTCGCATCCATTTATAGCGTCATCGTAGCTTCCTATGTCAGATAAATCAGCTTTCCATAAAGTGAGTTGCGTCTTGGCATTTGGCAAATCAAGAAGATGTTGCACTTTCTTCAAATTTCCTTTATGACCAAACAAAACCCATAAATTAAATTTATATGTTCATTTACATAATTATTGGAGAAACGAGTTATATATATGTACCAGGGTCGCGAACGGTGGCATGAACAACGTAACCACGTTCGAGTAATCGCATCACAAGCCATGAACCGATGAATCCAGACGCACCGGTTACACACACGGTCTCTTTGTGAGCAACCATTTTTTGTGTTTTACGAAAATTGATAAGTGGTTTTGATAAAGAATTTATAGATTTGGTGTGGTAATAATCGTGATATGAAGATATTATATATAGATATTGAGAATTGGTATTAAGAGTGATGAAGCTGCCGGTCACGTGAGTACCAACCGGCGACGCACGTGAGGAACGTTGGTTGGTGATGGTGAATGACGGGGTTGAGTGTGGTACGTGGCAATTTTGGTAAGTAGATTTTATTTAGGATTAATAGATTTTGAGTTGTACCGGAGGATGAAACACGTCGACTCGGACTTATTTATTTGTTTGGTAAGAGGGCGACAACACTTGTCGTCTACTTTCTTTTCTTATTGTTGTTTGCAAAAATATTTATTTATTGACCGTAATTTTAATCACAATTTTTCCCTATAATCTACATAAATACATCAATTAAATATAAAGATGCAAAATTTCATCAATCTGTAAGCCCTAGTAACTTAACTTCGACAAAATAAACGTCGATTCATGTTATTATTCTGGACTACAATTTTCACAAATGTTTGCCTCAATTATATATGTTAACACATTGTTGTTCACATAAGGGTTAGTCTAGTCCGGCTTAGACTCATACCAATATAATCGATTTAAAAAAAAAAAAAAATTACGCTGTTTTTCTTTATAAAATGACACTTAAATACGAATATTTTTATATCAGTATCCGGGCGTTCAACTGGATACAAATGAATATGGTACACAACGACAAAAGCTTTCAAACCAAAATATGAAAATAACACTACATTAAATATCTAGTGCATATCTTTTACTCATAATCACTTGTATATGTAGCGTAAATCCATGTATAAAGTATCGTTGTGGCCTCTTCTATATGTCCAAGTAACGCAAAACCAAATCTATTCCAATTTCTTTTGTTCAGGTTAGAGTTTTAGAGGACATTTAACCCCCCAAACTATAAATGATTCATGACGTGAAATTTTGCTGGTTTCAGAAGCAACCTAAAAGCTAAAGATACCTTCATACCAATGTTTGAAAAGCACATTTGATATCAAAGCATATATATATATATATATATATATATATATATATATATATATATATATATATATATATATATGTGTGTGTGTAGAAATTTCAGCCTAGAATAAAGTTTCAAGTTTCTTAAAAAAATAGTACAAACAAAGCCCAATGGATGAGATTAACAAAAGGATTCACCCAAGAAATTTTCTTGAAAATCTCCAAGTGAAATCAATCCCAGGTATAAAGATTGCGTTTTATGTTTAAGATTGGTTACAGATCTGTCTAATTCTTACTACTGTGGAATATGTGAATTTATTTTTCACAAAGAATGTGCGGCTACTTTGATGTTATCGATATATAACCCAAAGATCCATGCACATCCACTCCATTTCATCCGGCGAAGGAACCCGTTCACTTGTGATGCTTGTGGAAGATCCGATGCTTGTGGACAAAACGATAGGCGTATAATGAATATGTATGGATGTTTGCCATGCGATTTCTTTGTCCACAAAAGATGTATTTTCTTACCAAGGGTTATAAAAACCACACGTCATTCACATCGTCTCTTCCACACTTTACGTATCCCTCCTAATCAAGATTTGTCTTGCGGAGTTTGTCACGGTAAACTCACAGTCGGTTATGGAGGATATAAATGCGTTGAACAAGCATGTGATTATGTTTCCCATTCATTATGTGCAACGGGGAGTAAAGTATGGGACGGTGTAGATGTTGAAGGACAACCCGAAGAAGAAAATGAACCTCGAGAAGTTGATCTTGCGTCGTTGGTGGAGATAGAATCCGGAAAAATACGTTATTTTAGCCATGATCATGACCTAACGAGACTCAATGCCAACGTAGAAGAGGAAAGTGGTAAGTTATGTGAAGCATGTATCCTTCCAATTGATTTTGGTAGTTTTTTCGGTTGCAAGCAATGTGAATATGCTCTCCATGACACGTGTGCTCGTCTTCCTCGAAAGATGGAGAGCGCGTTACATCATCATCCACTAACCCTAGACACCAAGGAAAGATTCTTCACATGCTCTACTTGTAACCAAGGATCATGTGGTTTCATGTATGAATGTTGCCGAAAGGAATGTGGGTTTAGAATAGATGTAAAATGTGCTTCTTTCGTCGATCCATTCAAACATTCAGCTTATCCAGAACCTCTTCTTCTGATACAAATTAGTGATAATAGACGGCCACTTGAATGTTTTGTGTGCAAAAACAAATCAAGGACTATGGCAAGTATGGCATCTGTTGGCTCTATTAGACGCTTCTTCGATCTCAAATGCGTAACTCTACCTAGATTTGCAAGATATAAGCACATCCACTCATCCTATATGGTGTTTACAATGGAGTCTTCTGGTGTGAGATCTGTGAACACGAAATTATATTCGATTGGATAAATGGGTATTGCCATTTGGTATACATTTGCATCAGCTGTTGCACCACAGTACATGCTGATTGTATCTTAGGCAAACATCCTTATATGAAACCTGGCCGTAAGATCCAAATCAACGGTCTTGAGATTCAGATTGCTTCAAACAATGGCGTTACTCGTCAAAATTGCCATACATGTCACTCCATTTGCCAAGACAAAGTTGTTTTCATAAATATAAGAAATTGTACTATATGTTTCTGTTCTATCAATTGTATTAATTCTATCAAAACAATTAGAGACCTTACTTCTACTTGAATATATATTGTACTAAATGTAATGCATGTGGTGTGGTCTGGTTGTAGTAGTGTGGAAATAAACAAGTTACAATGTCAAACAAAAGTATGCTCTTTTAAAAAATAAAAATTGCAAGTTGTAGAAGAATTATGTTTTATAGCCACTAATTCAGCCACGTGGATATGGCCCACCTCCACGTGGCTTATAATCATGAGAGTAAGAACAAAAACGCTCTCTTTCTTTTTTGTTTCCATCGGTCAGGCCTGGTCAGCTTTTGTTGGACTCTGTAAACCGCATCGACAATTCCAAACGCCATTTTAGAGAGCTTGATTCAGACGCAGAAACTATCTTCTTCTTCTTCTTCTTCTTCTTCTTCAACTACTACTCATTTCACTTTTCTACAACTCGATTTTCCAAACGCAGTTGCATTGCGTAAGCATAATTTTGGTTCCCTCGATTGCATCGATCTTAATGATTCGCTTTGAAAATCGAAGAACTTCGATGGAGATGATGAATCTGGAGGCGAAGGACGCATGCTATTGGATTTACAGAGGTGAAGGAGGTGCTAATCTCGTCCTTGCTTACTCAGGATCATCTTCATCATCTTCCCTCTTTGTTAGTTCTTCTAATCCTTGATTGAATTTTTCAGCTATATGAGTTTTTTGTTCAGATTCTGTATATTTCACTATTGCTTTAGATTGTTGTGGACCAGTCTCTTTGATTCCGTCTCTGTGAGAAAGATAAATAATTTGTTTATGTTTGAAAAAGGTGGGGAAAGTGATTCGTATACAGAAAGCTAGGAAGAATGGTAAAGCAGTCAATGGTGTTTTCTCTGTTTTAACAAGTGATGAGCAACTTTTGTGGAGAGAAACCAAGGAGCTTATTTCATCTCCTAACAAGGAAGTTCTTGAACAAAGATATGTTAAGCATGTCATCATTCCTCTCTTGGGTCCTAAACATGTTGATGCAGGAGTGAGTTTTGATTTCTTGATTGTATATGGTTTTTTGGTTTTCATTACTAAACAATCTTTTTGACTTCTTTTGTTTATGTAGATTCGTATATCTGTGTCCAAGGAATTTCTTGAATCTGTTGATAAGAAAGTAACTAAGCAGCGTCCCCCGTGGCGTGTTAACGCAGCTCATGTTGATACTAGTCATGATTCTGCTCTTATTTTGAATGATCATTCACTTTTCTCTCAAGGTATATACATTATCATGGCAACTCAAGACTCAACATATATGAAAAGGATCATACTTGTGTTGAATTTATACTCATTTTCGTATGTGACAGGGATTTCTAGCGGTGGAGACTGCATTAGTGTTGAAATAAAGGTACTTTCTACTTTGATGAATCCACTATTCTTCGTTTTCTCGTTTCGTTACAATCTCATCATCCTTGACCTTAACTTGATTGATGTCGTTAATTCCATGAAGTAGCCCAAATGTGGATTTCTTCCAACCTCAACAAGGTTCATAAGTGAGGAAAACATGCTCAAAAGAAGCGTAAGCCGTTTCAATATGCACCAAATCTTGAAATTGGAATATAATGAGGTAAGAGCAAATCGTAATGGAACTTTTTTTCGTGGAATATCTTCACTCAATACATTGAGATTTATGGAAAAAGATTTATACTGTTCTGCAGATATCTGAAGTAAGCGAATATGATCCTCTCGATCTATTCTCTGGATCCAAAGAGAGAATTTCAGACGCTATAAAAGCCTTATATTATACTCCACAGAACAATTTCCGTGTGTTTTCGAATGGTTCTCTCATATTAGGCGGTTCAGGTGAAAGCACCGGGAGAACCAGCCCTGAAATCGGACATGCCTTTGAGGATGCACTTAAAGGCTTCATTCAATCAGATGATGGTCATAGGGCAAACTGCTTTCTACAGCTAGTATCTGATACTGTCTACGAGTCAAGAGTGCTCGATAGGCTTCTTGAAGTTCAGAAGCTAGACAAATTAGACGTCGAAGGAGCAATTCATTGTTATTACGATGTTATCAACCAGCCTTGCCCTATATGTAAAGAAGGTGGGTCATTGGAGAAGTACTCGTCGTTACATGCTTTACCGTTAGATGAAAGCTTGAAGATCGTCAAAGACTATATGATAGCTGCAACTGCTAAAGACTGTAGTCTTATGATCAGTTTCCAATCAAGAAAAGACTGGAATGGAACACCTTCTTGTGATAATGTCTGCCTAAAATCGACAAATCAAACGTTTGATTACAAGGTATGATCCATTCAAACGTTTCAGAAGCCATAAATTTTGTTTTCTTTTTTATAATTGTTTGGTATTTGGAATTGGAAATGTAGGCACACTTCATTGATCTAAGCCTAAAACCACTAAAGAGAATGGAGGCATACTACAAACTGGATCAGAGGATAATTAGTTTCTACACTCAGAAGCAGAAAGTTAACAACGGAGAAGAACAACTCGGCGATCCAAAACCTCTAAACCTTCCGATGAAAGTTAAGTCGCGAGGTACGCGAAGTCATGGATCGTCTCAACACCACAACTACCTCTAGATGTTTCTTTTTGTTGTTGTAAAACATTAAAACGATAGCTCAAAAGGTGAGTCTTCGTTCTGACTTAAAATTTGTTGTATTGTATTACTTTTTGAGGTTTCCACTATACAATTACATGAATTGTTGGGGTTTATTACCAAAGTAATATACTCGTTCCTTTTCACAAAGATTGTTATTTCTAGTGCAATACACCAGTCTACTCTAGCTACAATTTCCCCAAACCAAATGATTGCACGTAAAAATGTGGACATGAAAATTGATGAAACTGCCCAAATAGAATTCTAAAACATTCCCACCGAACAAGACAATGAGTTCAAACTTGTAAGAGACACCATGAAGAACAATGACCAAAGGAACATTACCAAATTCATTTAGAAAAAACTAAAGCCAACATTTCCGACGAACTAGTTTCTACAAGAAATAGTTATCATCTAAGGAGGCTCATGCACCACTCATATTGTTCCAAGTTCCAAAACAGAACAACAACAAATGATTATCCATAACAGAGATTTAACCGGTTTCTGAAGCAATCAGCCAAAGGCCATTCCCATCATGAAGAGGAAAAAACCTTAAACTCCCTCGTCCCGTTCACGGTTCCATTCCGCAATTCTTGCTCTCCTTTCCTCGCTTCCTTCTCTTGCAAGTGGGGGGCTTCTGCTCCTTCTCGGACTCCCGTGTCTCCTCCTTCCACCACCACCTCGGTCATGCCTCTCAGACCTGTCACTGCTTCGTTTCCCATTCCCATGACGGTCACGGTCCCTCAAATCCCCTCTCTCTCTCTCACGCTCTCTCTTGTGTCGTGGGCTTACACTCCTGCTCCGGCTTCTGCTTCTGGTTCCACGGCGGTACGACCTGCGATACCTCCCAAACAACTGTCTCCTCAGCTCCCTCGAAATCTGCTTGACGTGCATGAAATTACAGTACCCACCACGGTTACAGTTGTTTTCTTCGTACTGCCTGCAAGTCGCTTCTCGGAAATCAGTTACAGGAGAGAAATCAGCAAGTATAGGACGGCCCGAATAGAACCTCCCTTGAAGAGCCTGTAACGCAGCAGCAGCCTGATCCTCTTCCTTAAACAGGACATACACATTCCCAATCATGTGATCAGCGAGGTTATCGCAAACATTGAGACTCTCGATTTCACCAAACTTGTCGAGTTCTTCGAATATGTCTTCGTAGAACGCCTCAAAGTGTTCTTGAATCTTAGTCGGGTCTGGTGGCTGTCCCTGAGGGTCCACACCGGGAGTTATCGTGTCCTGTCTCTGATACATGTTTGAGAGAAGGAGCGTCGGGGAGATAGTGGGACGGTTATGGAGCCGAGAGCACCGGTCACCATGACGACAAGCACCGATCTTGAAGTAAAACGGACAGTTCACTCGGTCCTTTTCTGTGCCGAAAATCGAAGCCAAATGCTCTGCCATAGCTCAAATCGTCACCTAAACAGATATAAGTAAAATTCAAAGAAAGCTAATGTAAGTGAAACAGATATTGTTAATCTACGCTCATCAAAGAGAAATCATACTCGATGTATTGAGAAAATCAAAGCATGTGTATGGAATCTTAAGAAAAGTAACTACTAGAACGATATAGACGAGAATCTAAGCTTGTAACCAAAAATCACCGAGATTCAACTAAATAGCACTCAAACAATCAAATCCATGAAACGAACCAGAATCATTACTCGTTTCAAATCATCCAAGAGATAGATAAAAACTTATGAACATCTAAATCAGAACCTGAAACTAATAGAAGAAATTAGCACCGGAAAAGGGAGACAGAGACTGATTAGCGGAGGAAGAGTACCGGAAAATGAGTCGTTTGCAGTGGAGAGTGTTGTTGAAGAGGAGAAGGTATCTCCGGCGACGAGGAGCTGCAGTTTCCGATGAAGATCTAGGGTTTGGTTTATTATTGAAGACTCGCGTGAGCCGGAGAGAGAAAGAGAGTTGTTCTAAAAGAGAATAGCCATTTTAATATGGGTCGATTTGTAAACAAACTTTTCTTTTTGTGGAAAAGGAAAAAAACACTAAAATAGTAATAAATTTGTGAGAAATAAAGGAAATTTTGAGAATATTTTAGCAATGTTTTTTTTTTGACAGAATATTTAGCAATGTTAATTCATTTTTTTTCTTAAATTTTACTTTCACTAGTAAAGAAAGAGCAAATACTCACGAAACTTTCGTGGGTAAGAGTGAATAATTTTCGTGGGTAGAGAAATAAGTGGGTGGTCTTGGGAAAGCTACCCACGAAAACCCACGAAATTATCCGTGGCAAAATACCCACGATTACCCACGAAATATTTCGTGGGTAACTTTACCCACGAACACCCACTTATTTTTCCGTGGGTAGTTACCCACGGATTGCCACGAATGTTTTCGTGGGAAATTACCCACGATTTGCCACAAAAAATTTCGTGGGTAGCAATGTACCCACGAAATCCCACTATAAATTTCGTGGGTATGTGCAATCTTTTTTGTTAAAAATATTTTATATTTTTAAATTTGTTATTAAAATTTTTAATTAAATTAAATACTAAACTAATAATTCGAATAGAAATAAAATATTTTACATAAAATTAAATTGTTCTAAATTAAAAGTTTTCAAATTAAAAAAAAAACAGAAACATAAAATAAACGGCTACGGAACGTAGTTGAAGCGACCATCAAAGTCGTCGGGCTCACTCGTCCCTTGTGAACTGCTGCGTCCTTCTAGCTTCTTCAAAATGACATCTATCTTCGTCGCCATGCTACTCATCTCATTCCTCATATGATCGAGCTCACCTCAGAGATCCGCTTGTGTTCCCGACGGATACTGGACGGAAGGTTGGTAGAACTGCGTCCTTGCACTACCGACGCCGTAGGCATGCCCGTATTTTGGTTTCACCCTCTGCATTTTTAAACAATAAGAGAATTAAAGTCTAAATATACAATAAATAAAAAATTAGAAAATGAAAAAATTTACCTCAAAATATAATTGGTTAATGAATTCTCGAGGAGAACCACTTGTGAAAAAAGCTGTGCCGGTCGAATCTTGGTGCTGAGAAGCCTCCTCTTCAACCTCCCTCACGAGTCCCTCAATCACCGGATAACGTAAGTGTCATCCGCGCGTGTATGCGTCTCCTTCACCAAATCCAGAATGGATGGTTCCTCGGATCCCTGCCCCTTCTGCTTCTGCATTATCCCAAAAATTTATTTACACAATGTAGTGATCATTAACATTACTAACGATAATGAATAGATTTGTAAATTAATATATGGATCAAACTTACCAATTCATAGTCAATCTTTGAGAAGGATCGGGGCCCGGCACTGTGTTTGTGCATTCCTTTGTCGTGGATCGGCGTTTTACGGCTTTCAGCAACCTTCTTACTCTTGTTAATGGCTTTCTCAGTCTGCCACCCTTCCAAAAGAATTGCACAGTCATCATCGCTGATATATACGGGCTGCACTCCCTCTCGATGTTTCCTACTAGTCTCTTCGCCGATTCCTAACTTCGTCTTTTCCTTCCATTCATAAAAGACGATGTCCTCGAACTCGGGATCCCAATAATAGTTTTGCTACAACTCGCAACCACCATTGTTAATATACAATGTTAGTAATGGACACTAAATGTTTAAAGTTACAAGTTTTGTAACTTACCACAAATGTCCACAAATGTTAGTAATGGACACCAACTCTGAATTTTTTTTGGACCGTATTTTTTCACATCGGTCCAGTTCTTCCAAGGACCCCAAAAATTACCCTGCCATGTGCGTTTAATAAAACTGGTGACCGAATCATCGATCCCAATCCTTAAAAAAATATTCAAAAAGTTAGAAATCAATTAGTAAACACGTAGACCTTAAACTGGTTAAATATTTAAGATGTTTACCATAGTCCTCCGTTTTCCTTAAACGGATGGAGGATAGGCTGTGATCTCCTAGTAGGCGCTTCGTATACCGCCTGTAAACGGTAACAATACTCAGCAGAAGCACCTATGGCAGATTTTGGGAGATGGAAACGAGGTCTGCTTCGAACAGAGCCGGTCCCGGTAGACGAAGACATAACTACATGCAAAAAACAATATATCTAATATTTCTTACACAAATAATATTTTCTGATTTTTTGTTAAAAAAATTAGAGCCATTAATATGTTTTATATTTTAAATTTTAAAAATTATTTTGTCATATATTTTTGTAGAGCCATTAACATTTAATTTTATAACTTATTTTCTCATATATATTTTTCAAGAATTTAGAATTTCAAGCAATTAATATGTTTTCAAATCGTGTTAACAAGTGACACTTTTATACATAAGTTTTGTACAAGTTGTATTAGATATGTTTTTTCAATTATATAATTTTGGTATTTGTTATCTAATTTTTTCCGGTTTTATATTTTTTTTTCACACTAAATTATAATACTTAATTTATAAAATATGCTATTTGTATGTAAAAATCCCCAAAAAACAATACATCTAATATTTCTTACACAAATAATATTTTCTGGTTTTTTTGTTAAAAAAATTAGAGCCATTAATATGTTTTATATTTTAAATTTTAAAAATTATTTTGTCATATATTTTTGTAGAGCCATTAACATTTAATTTTATAACTTATTTTCTCATATATATTTTTCAAGAATTTAGAATTTCAAGCCATTAATATGTTTTCAAATCGTGTTAAAAGTGACACTTTTATACATAAGTTTTGTACAAGTTTTATTAGATATGTTTTTTCAATTATATAATTTTGGTATTTGTTATCTAATTTTTCTCCGGTTTTATATTTTTTTCACACTAAATTATAATACTTAATTTATAAAATATGCTATTTGTATGTAAAAATCCCCAAAATTAATATAAAATACCTAAACAAATTTAAAATTTTATTTTAATTATTAATAAACACTAACTACTCAACAATTCTTTTTACAAACATTTTAATTTACTTTTTTCACAAAAACAAATTATTTGAAAAACTAAAAAACCCTATACAATACAATAACCCCAAAATTTTAACAATCTAAGCAAATCTATAGCATAAACATGTAAGGATTGATTCATATAAACTAGCCCAAACTATTAGAATCATGAAGCAATCAAATTTTGAGGAATCCTAAAACCAAATTGAAGAAAACCTAAAGGATTATAGAGATGAAACAAATTTACCTAAGGAGATGCGGAATATAGGGGATGCGGGAGTCGCCTGAGATTCGCCGTACACTCGCCGGTGGTGCCCGGTGTCGAAATCGCCGGAGGAGTGTGATTTTCGTGGGATGCGTCGAATGGAGGAGAGAGATCTGGTTCGATGAAAAAGATGAAGTTACCCACGAAAACCCACGATTATTTTCGTGGGTATTTAAAAAAAACCACGTATACCCACGATTATTTTCGTGGGTAATAAAATGAAGCCACGTATACCCACGATTATTTCGTGGGTACATTCTTTAATTTTTAAAAATATATTCCACAACACCGGATTCGAACACGGATTTGAATTATTTTTAAAGAAAGCTTAATTAACCATCAAATTATGCTTCTGACGAATCTTATAGATCATCAACATTTAATAGTATATAAACGGAAATATTTCCGTTTGCTAAGTAACAAGATAAATTGATTATGCAACTCCAATAAAACATTACATTTAATGAAACATAAAATATGAAACAACTTTTAAACTGGTAGATTAAAGACTTGAAAATATTAAACATACAATGGTTATGGTACAAGTACATATTAGGCACTAAATTTTGAAAACATTTGTCTCTTTTCCACTCCAAAGTTACCAGAAACTTTTCTTTCCCTTCTGTTTTTTTGGTGGAGGATTTAAAATCCGTCACAACATTCCCTTTTGATTGCATCAACATCTAGATTTAAGTTTGGGCTTTCTGGTCTTTGGGCAAATTCATCACCATAGTATTGATCCTTGCTTTCATACGAGGAACTTCCACCGTAGGGTTTAGAAAATCCGTCACAACATTCCCCTTTGATTCCATCAACATCTAGATTTAAGTTTGGGCTTTCTGGCCTTTGTGCAAACTCAAAATCACTTGCAGGACTTCCACCGTAAGTATTTGACTTTTCAATCAATAGAGATGGTTGTACGTCTTCGATTTGCCTATACAAAACATCATCGACAACCCGCTTCTGGTCATGACTTTCTGGATGCTTATCATCGACAATCAAATGAGTTTCAGTTTCTCCTGAGTATTTTGGATTATGGTGGATGTTTTGCAAGAACTGGTTGTCCGGTACTATCGTTGATGTAGAACCATCAGTTGCATATATTGGTGATTGCGTATCATACGAGTGAGCTATTGGAGAATGATTTCGGATGGGCTGCTTTGAGAATACATCAAGCGGTAGCTGAACAGACGAGTGAAAAGGTGTCTCAAATGATTGATCAATGGTTGAAGTCTCCTTTCATTTACCATATCGATCGGCTTTTTTAACAGATGAGCGTTATGATGGGAAGTTCCCCGAGGTTCGACAAGTATGGTTGTGAATTCGGGATGGGAAAAGCGTTGACGCTTAGAAGCGGCTACGCGCTTAAGTTTGATGGGAAGGTATCCGCTTATCCAGGAAAAGAAGGAAATGGAAGCATAGATTTGGAGGTTTGTCTTGTTCCTGAGTTTATGGAAGCTCTAGAATCTGATGAAGAGTTCATGTCTCTTGTTTCTCTTTGATGATTTAACAAAACTTCTCAAGATTTTCAATTTGTTTCCCTTGTTGTTCTCTTGAATTCCGCTCTATTTAATTCCAAAATCAAATGTTACTTTTGGAATATGCAATTGCACAAAAATGCACAAAGATATAAGAACCCTATGCAATCGTAAAACTCACACCCGAAAAACTCGAAACATCGAGTCCACAATTCGAAGTTGAGCTAAGATAAGCGCACACCGAGCACGAAATCATCATACCAATCGAACGAAACAAACTTTTCGATCGCGTTCTCCTTCACATTGTGAAGAATTTATTTATCCGAAATCCATCAAACATGAAGTTACAATGAGCATATATGGAGATAGAGACTAAACTTAATGATGTTTTTCTTAGTAACCGGAATTCTTACCGGAATCATGTGGATGGTGGCGGAGAAAGAAGAGGCTTAATGAGTTGAGGAAGGTGAGCTTGATGATCCTCGAGACGGCCTTTAACACTGTCGCCATCCCAACGAACAAATGTTGGAACTCCGGTGAGTTTGAATCGAGGATCAATTCTCCACGGATGCGCCGGAGTTCTCCAAGTCGGTCTATCTCCGGCGTACGCTCGAATCAGATTCACTTCCTCCGGTGATTCCTCTAGAGTCTTGTAAATCACAGGTTCAGCTCTAACGCAATCTGATTACCATTAAAAAAAATGAAAATCGAATCGGATTTTGGTAAGATTGAGATCAGTTCATAAACCCTAGAAACCAGACCTGGACACCAGCTCTGATTGGTGGAGGGATCATCGTTGGCTAAGAAGAGAATGAAATTGATTTTGCTTCGATTTGTTTCGTAGGATTTCAATTCTTCTAACACCGATTCTAAGGTTGACGGATCTGCGTCCCATTTCTTCCTCACCGTCATCTTCTGCGTCTTCTTCTCTTCCTCGAAGAATCTGATTTCCGTTTGGGAATTTAGCATTAGTTACCCTCGCTTTTGTGATTGGACTGGTCCACTCAAAAAAGGCCCATCTACAATATTTTATTCTAATTTTTTAAAAAACTACAGTATGTCATTTTTAAATCAAACAAAATTATTATGGGTTAATTTGGTAGATAACCAAAAAAATATTTATATCCTAAAAACTAACCAAAAAACCTAAATCTAAGGGCTAAGATTGTGCCACCTAGGTGACTTTTGGTTAGTTTATGAGATATAATTTTTTTGGGGGTTATAAACCCAATTAACCCAATTAGTATTGGGTGAATTTGTGGGATAGCACAAAAAAAAATTAAAATTTGAAAACTAGCAAATTGGGTAGAGAGAGATAGAAAGAGATAGAGAGAGAAAAAGGTAAAAATTGGTAAGTTTTTAGATTATAATTTTTTTTTCTGTTAGTTTAGCTAATTTCCCATTATTATTAGTAGTGTGCAACTGGATGGCAAAAAAAAAAATAGTGTGCAACTGTGCATGTATTATGTATATAATTGTTTTTGAAAAGGAATCCATCTCGACAATTCTCTGACAAATAGTGAAGAAACACATGAAGGTAGTGTTTTTTTAATATTCTCCAACCTTTATATTAGTATTATGAATTTATGACCATACAAAAAAAATTCGAAAATTAGAAAGAACAGTAAAAGAGTAAGAAAAATGTATTTTCTGTCATTTCGGGTGAATTAAGAGATTTTATATATATTTGTTGGGTTCCATCCAAATTGAGAAGAAAAATAGTTTTTTTTTTTACTTTTTGTATAGATTAAAGAACGTTTTTACTTTTCGTCTAAAACGTAGACTATCTAAATCTAAACCATGCTAGAAGAGATAATAAAATTTACCAAAAACAAAACAAAGGTCTAAAAGCACCTCCATTAGGAGGTTCACAATGAGTTTCACAACAATTAAAAAATATAAAAAATTAAAAAAGTAAGAGAGATAATGGAAAGAGGTTCTCATTTGAGGATTTTGAGAACCCATTCTCAAACTCATTTGCACACTTGCTCTTATTTTATTGGTTCAATATTTTTTTAATAATTTCAAAATTAAAATTAAAATTCAATTACATTAAAATAATATTAATGAGAGACTAAGAGAGTAGGTGACTAATGGAGATGTTCTAAAGGACTAGTGAAATCGAAATCGATATCCGATGAAACTAGCAAAAAAAACACCTCTAGAAACGAGTCTAGCCAAACAATCTTCACCTTAGAAAACCTAAGACGAATGCAAATTGAAAAGGGCTAAAAAAGCCTAAGATTCATGCAAATTGAAAAAGGCTACAAAAATCTCAAACAAACGATAAGTGGTTCTTGCTAATATAATCTAAACAGGCAAAATGAAATCCAAACAACCTCGATGCTAACTAACGCACCTTAACGCATTGGTACGTAAATGTGTGTGTCGGTGTTAGATACAAGACACCTTAACGCATTATAAATGTGATAATATTATAAAAAGAGGTCGATAATTTGCGTTAAAGAGAAACAAATTAAAAAATGTGAAACTTCTTGTTCAGTGTATATTATTGACAATATCTCTCCACAAAATGTAATCACTCACATAAATAAAAAAAAGTATAAAAATAAACCCACCGACGATAAATATTCTCCTTCGACCAACCCACACACGCATTACCCGAAACCGCATCGATTCCACTGCCAAGTGTTTGCTTTTTTGCTTCAAATGGAAGTCACAGTGCAATTGGTCGTGAGAGGAATATGTTTACTAAGTTTCTTGTGTTCGAAGTTTATGAGACACACGATTCTCTTGTAGAACCTAGGCTGAACTAACTTGCCCAACACGTAAGCTCGAGATCTAACGGTGAAGTTAAGCCTCATTGGCACTGGAGCAGGAGGTGCCGGTGGTTCGACGATCACGATAGGTCCTTTCTTCTTCTTGGGTTTTGGGATTGGTGCAGGAGGAGGTGGTGGGATTAAGGTCGAACCACTTCCATATAAAGGGGTCTTGTTTCCAATCACATTCACCACCACCGTTCGTTGACTTTTCCTTGACTGATAAAATTTATTTATCTACATAGAGAAAAAATTAACATCGAGCTTAGTACACAAAACCGAATAAAATTCGATGTATTTTGGTTACACATTTTTTTATAGGAAAATAAAACAGATAAATCAAGAATTAGAATGTGCACTTCTGACAAACCCCATGTGATGATGATTAGCAACCGACAACTTTGATCAATGACAAACCAAAAACCAAACCGAACCGAAAAATAATCGGTTTAATCCAAAAATAAAAAAAGCAAATGTCACTCGAAATCATTTTTTATGATAGCAACCGACGACATGAATAAACATTATGATGAAATTGACACATTTTAAAAATGGTTAAATGATTTTTTGGACTTACCGAACCGGAACCGATTGTGATCTGAGAGAAACTAAGATCGATCGGAGAAGATGTGACATGAACACCAAAGAAAGTGCCTGTGTTTCTATACGTCATTCTCAATGTCGCATTCATCGTGATCATGTCGGTTCCAAACCCACCTGCATCTTGTCCAGCTTGAACCTTAAGTTGCTCAAATGTTATGCTCTGCAAATTCAAGAAACCGATTCAATAAACTTGATTTAAAATCTCACTGATCTGATTTTTTTTTTTTTTTTTTAAATGAATGTTAAATTATTAGAATCAAGAAATTTGTATTATCGAAACTAACCTTAACAGAGATCTTAGGTTTCTGAGGTTTAGCAGCACTATAGAGAATAAGAGAGAAGAAAGCAAAGAGTAAAGCGAATCCGACAATGAAAGCTAAGACATAGCATCTACGAGGCAAGCCATGTTGTCTATCACCGTCATCGAGCAAACCTTCTTCTTCGATCATGGCGAACTGGTTGTTCTGTTTGCGTTTAGATCCGTTGATCTTGGAGAATCGGCTCGAGGAAGAGCGAGAATGCGGTGGAGATCCCATCGGACTCGAGTGGAAAGATGTTGCGGTCTTCTCTCCATCGTGTGAGTCCCGCGACGGAGATTGCACGTAGTAGGCCGGACGACGAGGAGATCTAGTCGGTGATGAAGCCGCGAGGCTGGTTACCTCGGAGTCGGTCTTGGTGTGCATCTTGAGTAGATTGAGGAAATGGAAGCAAAGACCAAGAGGGAAATGTGTAATGGTTGTTATGGTTTTGTATTTATTTATTGAATGATTAAGTCAATGAGTGGATTGAATTAGAGACGCATCGGTTTGCGAACAGGGCCGGTCCTGAGCCAACGGAGGCCCCAAGCCGAACCGGAAATGGAGACCAAGTTACTACCAAAAAAAAAAAAAAAAATTTCAAGCCTAAAACTAAAATAGAGGCCCAAAGCCACCGCTTCTCCAACCTATGCTCAGGACCGGCTCTGTTTGCGAATTACCGTAACGTGTTACAACTTTAGGATCGCATTTTATTTAAGCTAAGTTGTAAATAGTTTTTTTTTTTTTTTTGTATGAAGCGCGCTAAGTTGTAAATAGTTTTTGGTTTTATAGATACAAATCGTGTATTTACTTAATCGATAAATGAAGTGTAACGGTAACAAAAAAAAAATTGTACATAGTTTTTTTAAGTTGCGAATTCGATTGGTAATCTATGTTTTGTCAAGACGGTAAGAAATTTGTGGTATTAAAAATTACAGTTTGGTTAAATTGGCGGTTGCCTCGTAGTTAGTTATGAATGGAAATGTTGGTGTTAGATTAGAACTTGACCTTGTTATAAGATCTTGCACAAGGAGAAGTACAAGGAATGAATAAGTGTCTAAAAACTATTAGATTTTTTTCTTAGTTTTAGACACTCAAGTGTCATAAATTAATATATTTAATTCTAAAAAGTTTTTAAACACTTATTCATAAAGTCTCTAATGCACATATCCTAAGAATATTTTTAGTGAAACCCATTAAACAGTGAAGTACACTTTGCTCGGTACAGCAATACTAAATTCTTTTAGCAATCATCCAATAATATCCATATGCGGTAGGCCAACTGAAACTAGGACTCACCTTTTCCTTTCTTGTCAGTTTGCTAGAGACATTTGGCGCTTGTCGTTCTCAAGGATCTCTCCGAATCAGAGATTGCTATGCTCTTGGGCAGAACTCCTTTCTTGGATGCGATCCTCCTCAACAATGGCCCCATCTCTTCTTAGGAAAGTGGTGGCTCAAAGTTCTAAATATCACATTTGGAAACAACAGAATAACATTCTCCACAACTCGATGGTTGTTCCGTCATCAACAGTCTTCAGGATAATGGATAGGGAAATCATCAATATCATCACTTCTAGAAGGCACAAAAAGCGTTGGAAACATCTATTGCTCTTATGGATCAATTAGGCATGTAACATCCCGAAACCAAAATATGGATTTTGCTCAGGGGTGTCGATCGACACCAGGGCAGGGTGTCGATCGACACCAATGTTTTTGATCGGTTCGGATTAATTTTTTAATCGTCCGGTTTACGGATCGGTTTTGGGATGCAGCCCTAGGTCGGGTTTTATATAAGTCCAGCCGCAGTTGCACGATTACCAATGACTTTTAGAGACAAAGAAATCGTGTTTCGAGTATTGAGTGAGAATCGAAGGGTTTGTGAAGTGTTCTTCACCGTTCTTCGTGTTTTCCTTTCCCGTAGAGGATTGTGTGCGTCCGTGTTGGCTTTTGAGCATGAGACCGGTGATTTCCAGCGAGGAATCAGTGTTTTTCGGGCCTGTTCTGTGTCAGATTCTTAGCCGCTCTTCCTCTTTTTGCGTTCTCGAGGTGAGTGCGTGATTGTGAATATGGGTTTAGGTTATTAGGAATTTGATTGTTTGATTGTGATGATTTGGAGGGTTTGCTGTGTTGTTTCTGTGTGAATTGTGTGTCTGGAATCGTGATGATCTCGCACGATGAAGCGGAACACGAGTCGTGTGAGAATTTGACTCGGTTCAGGTTTCTGCGAGAGGTGTCGATCGACACCTAGAGGTAGTGTCGATCGACACCTAGAGGTAGTGTCGATCGACACCACTGTTTTATGATCGCGAGGATCAAATGCTTGAGTGCAGTGTCGATCGACACCAAGTGGGTGTGTCGATCGACACCCCCTGTTTTAAATGCTGAATCTGTTTAATTGTTGCGAATTGTTGTTTGCTCGCGTAGAATTGATAATCTATTTTCCCTATTTTATATCCGGTAGACGGGATGACCGCTCCACTAAGTATTTATTAAATACTTACGCAACTCTGTTTTTCCTTTTGAGTTGCAGGTAACAGAAATGCGTGATCGCGAAATCAAGGCGAGAGAAGAGGATGATAGGGGTGATAGATTATGTTTCTAGTTTTTAGTGAACCTGGTGTTTAGATTGCTAGATTTCTATTATTATTCTGGAATTTGATTTTTGGAATTGATTTATTGAATTATTGTTTTAATAATTTATTGGATTATTTTTATGAGAATTTCCGCAACTGTTTAAAAAAAATAAAAATTGGGTGTTATAAGGCAAGTTTTCCTTTCAATCCAACTATAAGAGCATCAACACCAGTGATACTTTAGAGTATCATACGATTAAAAAAAGGGAAAATTCCATAAAAATACCCCAACTAAATTCCGTTAAGCTTTTTAATACCCCAATTTTTTGGCTACATAGTTTAATACACCAACTAATTGTTTTGTCTATTTTAATTCATCAACTTTCAAATAGTGCCCATTTACTTACCTCGACTTAACGGAAAGATAACATCCGTTATCTTTTTTATGTTTTAAATAATTTAAAAATTAAAATTTATTTAAAAATAAAAGAAAAATCCAAAAAATTCCAAATAGTCAAGAAATATTTTCTAAAAGTAAAAAACCTAAAAACTAAATTTTCGAAGAAAAATATTTTATTATACTTTAAATTTCGAGTTCAAATACCCAATTAAATTTCAAACAAAATCAAAAGTTTTATTATCCAGACAGTTCAAACCAAAAAATTTACAAATTTACAACTTTTTTTTGAAGTTCAAGATATATATATTTATATTTTATATATATTCAAACTTCTTGTCTAAGTCAATTTAGAATAAAATAGATAAATGAAATATATAACACTATTTCGTAAGAAATTTTTGAGTTTTTTGTAAAATGTAAAATCCTACCTTGTTTTTTTGAATTCATAACTTAAAATTTTTAATCTAAAATTCACAACTTTATTTCATAATTTATGATTTTAAAGTGTTTTAAAATTTTGAAGATTATAAATTTGGAAATTGAAAAGTTAAATTTAGGTTTTTAAATTAAAAAACGAATGTATTATTTTAAAAAAATAATTAAAATTTTTTTTTTGTTTTTTTTAAGTTTCAGAATTTTTCCCCCAATTTTTCAAATTTAAAATAATTATTGTGATTATTTTTATTATTTTTAAATAAATATTATATTTTGAATTATTTAAAAAATAGAAAGATAACGGATGTTATCTTTCCGTTAAGTCAAGGTAGGTTAATGGGCAACGTTTGAAAGTTGATGAATTAAAATGGAAAAAATAATTAGTTGGTGTATTAAACCGGGTAACCAAAAAGTTGGGGTATTAAAAAGCTTAACGGAATTTAGTTCGGGTATTTTTATGGAATTTAATAAATCTCCTCTCTTTACTCAATTTTACTAAAAAAAACACTCGCTTTCTTCATTTTACTCAACTTTTATTAATTTTATATTTAAAAACACTCACTTCCTCCTATTGATACCTTCAAAAGTATCAACCCATTGATATCCTCTCTCCAATAATAACAACAATCTCCTTTTTTTACCCAAATTTTCTTAATTTTATATTTAAAAACACCTCATCTTTTTACTAAAAAAATACTCTCTTTCCTCCTATTCCTCAAATTTTAATAATTATATATCATATGATACCCACAAAGTATCACCGCTGAAGATGCTCTAATGTCACCTTGTTTTTTTTTTCTCTTTTTGCGAAGGTTTCATTTCTTAAATGATATTTACATTCTTAGCAAAATAAATAAATATTATTAATATTTCTTATTTATTTATCAAAAAAGGAACCCATTTCATCTATGATCGAATTTGACCATCAAAAACCGGTTTCCCCAAATGTTTCATAAGCCCATAAAAGCCTAAATGCTAGTTGTTGGTTAAGAAAAACAACTGAACAAATCGATTTATCTAAATCATAAATTAGAGTTGTACCGGAACGTATCATAACCGGACCGTAAAACAAGCTTCGTAGGTATTTGTTTCCATAACCGGATTGATTCATTCCCGGTCCAGTCTTCGATTGCCATGAATGTTTTAGCCTCGTAAATATTTGTTTCCATAAACAGCTCCCAAAAATTGTATATTACTGAAATAATTAACAAAATTCGGTTTTAACCAAACCGGAGTAAAAAATATTTGGCGGTTCAATGCTATTCTATTCAAGTGTATGACAGAGAGCGATTAAAAACCCTAAAACCTATTCGATTTCCTCCTCTTCGTCATCTTCTTCGCGCTCCTCGTCTTCCATTTTCCTGGGTCATGGCTAATCGCGAAGAAACTTACTCGCCGGCGTTTAACACCGTGTTTGTGAAGACGAGCATTGACACTCGTCTCGCGATACTCGCTCATATTCATGATACCATCTCCGATTTCAGAGGTGAGACAAAATCCACGAAATTAGTCAAATAGTTCACTGATACAGCTTTTGATTCTCATAGTATACTTTCTTCTATCTGTTGATGATGTTAATTTTGCCTAATCCGCTTCTAAACTTTTTCGCTTGTTATGGAGTTTCTGATTATCTCTCTATATTTTGTTATTGCGTTTCTAATTGTATCATTTTCGTGGTTTAATTTATAGAAATGTTATACAAGGAACATAAACAATGTTATCCAGAAGTTGGAGAAATCAATATTTCCGCCTTGAAGGTATGGATTTTGCTTACACTTTTTGTTTCATTAGCAACAAGTAGTAATGAATGGGTTTATTTTACATAATCGTCAGGTTTTACGAGAAGGTGACTATTATCGGTTGCCTGATTGTATGAATATGAACAAGGTCTTTGTGGGACTAAGTACTGAAAAATGGTTTCTACATGTCGATGTGGAAAGAGTTGAGAATGGTGAGCTCATGGCTATAATGCCTGCTGACCGAAACCCCGAATTACTCGACAAAAACGAAGTTGCGATGGATTCAGTACTTGTAGATGGGCATACCAAGGCTCTGACTATAGAAGAAGGACTGGAAAACAAAGTAGTTGAGAAGAAAACAAAGAAGAGGAAGATTGAAAGTTCGGATGGTAAGAAAAGCCGAAAGAAATCCAAAATTAACCTGAGTCAATCTACTGTTGCTACGACTCCTTCAAGAGATGTTGCAGACGAGAGTCTCGAGTTAAGTGGAAATGTACAGGTTGAAGTTGCTATGACTGAATCTCTTGCGGTATCACCTAGAGCTAAATCAGATAATATTCAAGGTAACCTCTGTTTATATTGATTATGTAATATAGTGATTCTTATCGCAGATGTTATTGGATAGTGTCGGTTTATTTAACTTTGTTTTTTTAATGTCTGATGTTCAATAGACATTGCAAGCGGCGAGAAAAATGTCATTAGTATGGGAGAGAATCAGAAAACTTCTGATGCAGACTTGCTATGGCAAGAGAAATCTATCACAAATAATTCAGAGCGTGTAGATGAGCATACTAGGGATGAGGTGAATCATGCGCAAGCCAATCTAATTCCTAAAGAAGCTCTGGAAACTGATGAGAGTCAGAAATTACGTGGAGAAGTACCAAGCGAAAAGCTAGATGATCTTATGGGAGAAATGGAGCAAGGTAAAAAAAAGGTTTCTTAACTCATGGTTGAATTCTTTTGTCCGTCATTAGATGTATGGTATGCATACCTTTGATATAAATTAATGATATTCAATAGATCTTGGAGAGGGAGAAAAAACTGCCGGTTTAGACAACATTGACCAAGAGAAGGAGCTTGCACCTATTTCAAGAGATGGTTTGACTGAGAGTCACGAGGCATGTGCAGAAGTACAAGTTGGTGTTACTCCTGAACATTGTGATACCTTAATAAGAGAAAAACTAGATGATGTACTCCCAGAAGCAACAGAAAAAGGTAAGGTTTATTTTCGATATGGTGAAGTTTTGGTATCTCATTTTCAGATGTTTTTTGGGAAGTTTTGGTACATTATTAACCCTTGATAAAAACGTTTTGACTATTCCATAGACATCGGAAGAGATGAGGGAAGTAGTTTGGCTCTAGGTGCTGCAGAAAATCAGTTGGAGGCTAGCAGCGGTATGACAACAGGTCCAGCTACAGAGAAGAAAAGAAAGCGAAAGAAGAGCTCAAAAGATGGCATTAATCAATCTACTGCTGCTGCTTCTACGACTTCAAGAAAAACTGTGGATGAGATAAACGGAGTTCCTGGTAAATTATATTGTGTTGATACTACTTCTGAATCTTGTCCAATATAAATAAGAGAAACTCTTGACAGTCCTCTTGCAGAAGCTGTACAGAAATATAGTTCAGTTCTTTATTGAACTTAGTTATCATCTACTAGCAGGTTTCATAAAGTTTATATTATTAACTCAATAGTATTTTTGCTGATTCTGTGTAGAAAATGAGATGGTTGGGAAATTTGTTGAGGACGTGGGAAGAAATAACGTTGAAACTCAAAATCTAGAGAGCTACCCGGCAAGTCAATTGGAGGTTAACAGTGGTTTGACAACCGGTCCGGTGTCAGAGAAGAAGAGAAAGCGAAAAAAGAGCTCAAAAGATGATATCATTCAATCTACTGCTGCTGCTACTACAACATCAAGAGAAATTGTTAACGAGATAAATGAAGCAACTGGAAATTTAGATCGTGTTGATACTACTTCTGAATCTCTTGCAGTCTCTGAAAGAGGAAACCTTGGCAACCCTCTTGGAAAAGCTATACAGAAAGGTAATTTTAGTTGTTCACTAAATTTAGTTATCCCTACATACCCAGGGAGTTTCTATTATTTTAACTCATAATGTTATTGCTGATTTTTGGTTGAGTTTTTGTATTTCTCTAAGAGGCCATTGGGAGTTTTCTATTAACTCATGATATATTTGCTTGTGTAGAAAATGAGATGGCTGAGAAGATTGATGATGACGCAGAGAATCAGTTGGGGTCTAGCAGTGGTTTGATATCCGGTACTGCTACAGAGAAGAAGAAAAAGCGAAAGAAGTCCTCAAAGGATCACATCAATCAGTCTACTGCTGCTGCTACTACAATTTCAAGAGAAGTTGTGAATGAGAGGGAGAAAGTATCTGATCATGTTGATACTACTTCTGAAGTTTTTCCTCACTCGAGAAGTGAAAAGCTTGTCAATGCTCTCGAAGAAACAATACAAAATGGTAATTTCGATTTTTGATTGATTATAGTTCTTTTCTACAATCACTGGGCGTTTTTCAACTCATAATTGGTGATTTGTTTTGTAGAAAATGAGATGGGTTCCAAAGTTTTTGATAAGGTGGGAAGTATAGATGCCACACCTAACGGTGCTGATGAATTACAAGCCAAGGATAATATACAAGTTGCTGATTTGGTGACCACCCTGCCTGCCTTGGTCGAGGAATCCAAAAGAACCCTTAAACGTGAAGTTGCCAAGGACAATGGTGAACTAGATGCTGTTGAGGCTAAATCTGTGAAGTCGACGAAGAAGAAAAAGCCGAGAAAAAGCAAAACACTTAACGGTGCAGATGAAATACAAGCTGAGGATAATGTACAAGTGGCTGCCTTGGTCGAGGAATCCAAAACTTTGGACAACATTGGGAAATTTACGGATGATAAAAGAACCCTTGTAGATGAAGTTGCTAAGGACAATGGTGATGAGGCTAAATCTGTTAAGCCTACGAAGAAAAAAAGGTCGAGAAAAACCAAAACCCCAGCTATGGAAGATACTCTGGTCGATTCTGGTCCTCAAAATGTTGAACCTTCCAAAGCTGTTGATGGAGAAGGGCCTGATAATGTTATCAGAAATGTATTAGATTCGTTGCACCAAAGGAATGAAATTCAGGAAAGTTTGGACATAGTTGAGAAGAAAGCAAGCAAGAGATCGAAGAAGAGACTCTCTTCGAACATTCTGGATTCTCAAGTATTGTCAGTTGAGGTAAACAATGCTGCTCAAGAATCAGTTCCGCTCATCAACAACCCAGAAGACACTGATGCATCATGGACGTCAGTTAAGAAAAATACCGAGAGCAATGCTTCGCGTTTAAAGAACCGTATTGAGGTCGCGGATAATTACGAGGATCCTTGCCTTTCCCAGCAAACTCAAAAAGAGAAGGCTGATATGGGAGACAATTTTGGATCTCGACAAAAGGACGGTATTGTTGTTGGTGTTAAGAAGCAAGATAAAGTAACCGGTGAAGCTAAATCTAAAAAGGAGAAGAAAAGCCTAGATTTGCATCCTTCTGGTTCCATTGACGGTTCATTGAGCTCAATGAAACCGAAAGAGAGAAACAGTAGAGCTCAACCAGCTAGTTCAGGTACTAGTCAAATGATGTCAAGGCTTAAGAATGATCGTACTGGATCAAAGGTTGATGATTCCATTACATCCGTGAAAAAAAGCTCTAACTCGCTCACAGTGAGTAAGAATAAGTTGAATTTCTTCAAGGATGCTGAGGAGTGGAATTCTTCAGATGATGATGAATCTAAGAGGACTCCTCCTCCACATGTCTCCACTAAACCATCGCCGGATAATTCATCCACTAAATCACCACAGGATAGTTCATCGGACGACGATAGTGATGTCACCTCTATGTCTAGGAAGCAAGGTACTTTATTAAATCACATGCTCTCTCTACCAGATTAATACTAATAATTTAAAATGTTTTTTTCAGCAGGAAACAATTTGCCTGGAGGAACATTTAAGTAAGTGACCGGTTAGGGTTGCTATTGTCAATCTTAGTAGCTAACACAAACTACGGTTATATAAACTTCTTTACCCGTCTTGTGAACAGGTTTTCGGGGAGCCTGCAAGATATCCTGAGAAGCTCGAGAAGTTACAAGAAGGCGAAAGAGACGGCTTCTCAATATATGTCCGATGACGAGAGCCCAGCGCTAGATATCGTCCCAGAAAGCCAAGCCTAAGATTCATCGATTGTCGTCCTTCTGGGTGCAAATTTTGATAGAAACCTGAAAAGAATCTTAAATCTTTAAATCACGGTTTTGCTTTTTCCAAGTAGCAAATGATCCAGTTTCTTACGGCGTTTCTTCTATAAACATTTGTTTTGTTATGAGATAAAGTGCAAACCCGTTAAATAATATCAATGTTAGAAATCAAATACATTGGTGTTTTTTGCATATGATTTCTGCCAAATGCTTTTCTACTCGGTAAATCACTATCACACAACATGGCCTGGATTTTAGGAGAGCTTAAGCACTCGACATCCTCAAATTCAATCTATCCCAAAAGCAATCCTCTTCGAATTGTTGATTATGTGATAAGTGTGGGGATAACCGGATAAGTGTGGTTGGGTTGGTAATTTTAGACAAGTATGAAGGCATACAAGTATTTTCCCGTTTTTATTTTTAAAAACAAAATAAAAAAGAATTTAATTATTATAATGCGTGGCATTTTAGATCAATTTTCGACATTGATCCAACCATTTGACTTTCTCCAGAGGCTCTTCTTCATCTTCTTCGCGCTACCTCGTCTTCCATTTTCCTGGGTAATGGCTAATCGCGGAGAAACTTACTCGACGATGTTTAACACCGTGTTTGTGCAGACGAGCATTGGCACTCGTCTCGCGGTACTCGCTCATATTCATGATACCATCTCCGATTTCAGAGGTGAGACAAAATCCTCGAAATTAGTCAAGCTTTTGATTCTCATAGTATACTTTCTTCTATCTGTTGATGACGTTAATTTTGCTTCTAAACTTTTTTGCTTGTTCTTGCGTTTCTAATTGTGTATCATTTTTGTGGTTTAATTTATAGAAATGTTATACAAGGAACATAAAAATAGTTTCCCAGAAGTTGGAGAAATCAATATTTCTGCCTTCAATGTATGGATTTTGCTTACACTTTTTTTTTTTTTGTTATGTTTAACAACAAGTAGTAATGAATGGGTTTATTTTACATAATCGTCAGGTTTTCCATGCATGTAAATCTTATCGGTTGACTGATTCTCTACATATGAACAAGGTCTTTGTGGGAGAAACACCTGAAAGATGGACTCTATATGTCGATGTGGAAAAAGTTGACCGAAACCCCGAATTACACGACAAAAACGAAGTTGCGATCGATTCAGTACTTGTAGATGGGCATACCAAGGCTGACTATAGAAGAAGGTTTGGAAAACAAAGTAGTTGAGAAGAAAACAAAGAAGAGGAAGATTGAAAGTTCGGATGCGCAAGCCAATCAAATTCCTAAAGAAGCTCTGGACTAACCGGCTACACATTGGAGCTGGATCCCTATAAAGATTTTGCGTGTTTTTGTTATACTTTGTCTTTTATCATTTTGGTGTGATTAAAATACTCTATTGAATAACCCCTCTTTGTGCGTTTCCTTTTGACTTTTGGATTTATTTGACGAACAAGTTGTCTTTTCTATTTTGGGATCTTTAATATCACAAGTTTACATTTTCTTGAGTGTCCACAGAGATGATTCATAACACAATGGTGAACTAGATGCTGTTGAGGCTAAATCTGTGAAGTCGACGAAGAAGAAAAAGTCAGACAAAAACCAAAACCCTTACCGGTGCAGATGAAATACATGTTCAATATTTATTTTTACGAAAAAATTGTTTTTAGTTTTTACGAACATTGCCCAATATTTTTAAATATATATATATATATATATATATATACAAGTATAACTGCGCATACATCATAACCTGTGTGATATGAAACCGGTGTTACAAAAAAACAAAGAAGCAAAATTACTATGTATCCAAAAAGAAACAAGAAAAAAGAGTCAAGATGGACGGTTGATTAATAATGCTAACTCTACACTGGGCCACCAATTGTTGGAGGAGGCAGTTTCCAGAAATTCCATGTGTTAAAGTCTTCCTGTTTGTAAAAAAAGTTGATCAAAATCTACAAGTAAACATCTTTTTGAGGAAACACACAAATTTAGATTAGAAATATATATCATCAAATACCCTTTCTTGTGAGGATGTAGCTGGAAACATTCCGTTGACAAGAGCATGAAGATTTGTGTATGATCTTGTATCCACCCTCCGATTCACAGCTACTTCCCCCTGCAATTCTCACAATCAACTTGTTGCATTCCATTTACATGTGATTTTCTTTTGAACGTTATGGAAAACAATTTGTTTTCAGTATTTACATATTATTGCCTAGTGTAAGTGAAAACCCCAAATGCAAAAAATCTCTAGTAAACGCAAAAGCCAATGCGAACAAACAATCAAGGACTATGACATATAGTTTACATAAAAGAGGTTTATAATTAATTAGTCTTTATTGCTATAAGGAATGAGTACCTTTGGGTTAATAATGAAGATCTTTCCCCGAGGGATTCCGACTTTAAGGTAGCTTATCTCATCCGTGTCTCTATTTCCAAAACCAGCATAGAACGGGTTGTGTTCAGGAGGAAACAATGCTTGTATTTCCTGCAAATTTTGAAAAAAAAACCGATTCTATGAACATGTTTTATAGGACATGACATGAGTGTTCAACAGATATAGAAACGTCATATAACTAACCTCCAAGCAAGCAATCTTGAATTCATGAGGTGCTCTTCTAATTACTGGTGAGAATTTTTTTAAAACAACAAGAAGCAAATATTTTAAGATCAAGAAATCTTCATGGCAAGTCATTGTTTAATATATTTGCAACGGAAACAGTTTACCTTCTCGAAACAGTGAAGGAAATAACCCATCGGGAGAGATAACAACAGGACCATCAGGCAATGCTTTTCCGTCCTGCGATTTGCTAAAGATTAACAAAGGACTCTAGATTTTTGTATTTATGCAAGTTTAGAAACGCCTTGTGTCTAATTATTACCTGCTTGAGATTAACAAGAAATTGTCTGGTGACCGAAGCCTGAGAAATCGCGCGTGCACTTAAAAAGATCAACTGATATCCGTTTTCCTGTAGAAACGTTACGGAGAGAAAATGAATTATTTGCTTTTATCACATTGCTTCCATGATATTTTTAAAGATAATAACCAGCAAAGTGCATATAACAGACCTTAATACCCGAAAATAAATGTGTAACTCCTGTTTGCGACCAATCTATTCCAACCAAAGGCATAAACTGCCCCAAGACATCCGATCTACGACAAGAACACAGAAAAAGGAAATCAGAAACAGGTCCTGAATTCGGATGAAAATACGCAAACATATTAGAAAACCAAACCTTGTGATGGTACCATCTACATCTGAAATAACTATGCGAGAATTCCATTTCCACAAGTAGATCCTTGCGTCTACCTGTTGAATTAATGAGTTTGTGAACACCAAATGGATACGGTAATATGACAAACATGTCATAATAAAGAATGACCTGTTGTGTACCCACAATATTGGTGGAGAACATAAAAGTCACGGAATTCATTCCTTGTTTCAGATCAAGCGAAGCCAATTGTTCAGAAGTCGGTGTTAGTGCCCTAACTGTCTTTTTCACCCGTTTTGGCGACTTCTCTTGTTTCTCCTCAGGCTCAGCAACGTCGCTAGATGAAGCTTCAGTATCGTTCTTTGATCCTCTGCCAGAGAATGGCCAAAGATTCCAGCTTCCACTACCCGAAGCTGATCCAGGTTTCTCATTACGGTCAACGGCTATCATGCCGTTGGGCTTAAATAGTTGGCCAGTCCCAAATGAAACCATTCCTAAGATAATCGGAGCTGCTGCATCCCATGGAAAATAGCAGCCACCAATTTTCACGATAAGCTTGTCGTTCTCCAGAACTGATGGGTCCAAAGAAGCAAACTTTTCCATATCCAGTTTTTCGGAAATGAAGGCCTGAGAAGCCGCTTCTGCTCCCATTCCTTCGCGTAATAAGTGCTTGCAGAGAGAAAGCTCGACTGAAAATGGAGACAGCAAAGTTAGACAATGGCACATGTTTACTGAGTGAAAGATAAATTATATTTCTTACCAGCTTCAGGATTAGCGATAACATGTTTGAACGCCTTTAAACCCGGGCTACCCTCAGAAACTATTTCTGCATCTATAACCCCTGAGCTCGACTCATCTTCTCTCAAATCCCACTTCGGAGTTTTGGTACACGTGTCAAATGACTGACTCAATGGCTGACAAGGACTGGCCTCCATATCATCGTTGTTTTGAAGCCTCATTATCGGTAATGATTCTACCAACCGCTCCATCTCTTCTCCAGAGATATCCTTTTTCCTCTCTATGTCAATCGGCTCTGACAAGTCCTTTGAGTAGTTCTCCACGCCGTTTTCAGGACTAGTATCCTTTTCATCATAATTCTCTTTCCCATCAACTTTTAGAGTATCAGGAAAAGTTGACCCTCCAGAACTACTCCCACTCGGTTTACATTGGTCAAGATCGCTAAATGAAAATTGTTCCTCTTCTAACTCTGGTTGCAATATGCTTGCTCCACTTGTTGACGGAGACATTTCAAAATTTCCTACATCGTCCACGGCGATTTTATTTTCATCTTGAACTGGAGAGCCAGAGTTGCTTCCTTCTTGTGAAGTGCCAATGCTTCCCAAGTCGGCTTTTACAGCAGAAACCAATGTTATAGTTTCAACAGATTCAGGAGACGTTAACAGTTCGTGCTTAGAATCCAGATCGCATCCAGTAACAGTATCCTAGTTGAGATAACAATTTTTACAAGACGTCAGTCCCATGCATTCGATAAAACCGAGAAAATGAGATTTGATTAATTGACTACTAACCTGTGCTACCGGCTCGATCATAGGCTCCACACAGATATCTACTTTCCTTTCACTAGAAACGGAGAACACCACACTAGACGCTTCACAAGAACCATTTTCAACAAGAAGTGACTCAACTCCACTCGATACATTCTCTTCGCAATAATCTTCCACATTACTCTTCTCGCGAAAATCCTGCTCTTTCTCATCTAGAAACCGTAATGTAGGAGACGCAACAAGAGGACTCTCCAATATCGAATCGCTATCTACAACACAAGAGATTCCATCACTAGCACTAGTCACACCACCATTCTCTTTATCATCCAAAGCTTCTTTGCCTTTAGTTATACGCGTATCGATATTAGTAGACCACTTAACATCCAAAAGATCAGCAGCAATCTCAGCTCTCTCCATTGAACTAACCCTACCAACAATACCACCATCTTCGTTAAGCCCAGTGGCCTCACTAGCCGATCTACCACCAAACACAAACCCTAAAATCCCAGGCTTCCCAACAATCTTCGCATTACTATTACGAGGACTACCAGAATCATAGTTACAGCTCTTAGACTTCAAAGGTATCTTAAGCTTATCAACATCAACACAACTCTTAGTACTAATCTCAGCTTCATCACCAGAAGATAAAGTATAAACTTCACCACTCTCTGATTCAGCAACAACATCTTCAACTTCTCTAAGGAAATAAGCTTGACCTGTATGAGCCAAATACATACTGAAACCTGCATCGTCACCATTAACCTCGATCTTGATCAAATTTCGCCGGTTTTTCAAAACCCCTTGAAATTTCCCGAATCTGACATACCAAGGAGATGATTTGAATGTACCGTCGGGTTGTTCGACGACGATAATGTCAATCGCACCACCAAATGGATGAAACGGACCAGAAACCGTACCTACTCCACGGTAGATGTAGCTTCCGATTCTACCGACTGCGTTCATTTTCGGAAAACCCAGATCGAAATTTCCGATCTTTAATCCAAATTAAGAAACTTGATTGATTATACGGATCGATTCAATCATTATCTTGCGGGAAAAAAAAAAACACAAACTTTGAAAAACCAAATTCGAAAATGGTTAAAGGAAGTGTTTTGATGGGTATATTCTAATGGAATGATTCAGAAAAAAGATGAAGATGATGATTCATCGTCATTAATTCTTGCCGCCGAGTATTATTTTTTTGCTTTCGGTGTGGGGTTGGATTTTTGTAGTGATCCAATTTTTAGGATTTTCGATTTTTTTTTTTTCTTTCTTGCTTAGTCAATAAGTTGATAAAAATCATTAATGTGTTTCACCAACTTGGAGATTGTTATTATTTTAGTACATAGTCGACAAAAAAAAAAAAATTATTTTAGTACATATTAATTAGTTGTACCCTTTCTACGCACCAAAACCTTATAGACCATCCTACGGATGGCGAAGTATATGGTCTTCAAAGAATCTGGTGAATCAAGGAACCCACAAACTTATAGGCAATGGGTACGGTACAACGGTCTGGGGAGATAACTGGATACCAGATACGAACCCACGTCCAGCAATCAGCCGAGGAGGCTTGGTCAATCCTCTGCTTCGAGTGTCAGATCTTATCCACCATCAGAGCCGAAAGTGGAATATCCAGACAATAAAGGCCAATGTGCACCCCCAGGATGTCCAAAGAATCCTGAGCTTGCGGCTACCATCAAGGGGGTCAGAGGATAATTTATGTTGGCATTATACCAAATCAGGACTCTACTCGGTTAAGTCGGGTTACGAGCTGGCAAGGATATCCAAAGACGCGGAGACCCAGTTTTTGCTCCAACTACCGTCGGATAACCCACTCAAGGCCCACGTGTGGAAATTATCGGCTCCAAATAAACTTCGTCACTTTTTATGGCAATGTCTAGTGGGAGCGGTAGCGGTAAACGAGAGGCTTAAGTTAAGACACATAAAGGAATCAGCGACCTGCCCTCAGTGTAACGGTCCAGTCGAGTCAATTAACCATGCTTTCTTTACATGCCCAGCGGCAACAGAGGTTTGGGCACATTCGGGCCTCTTGACGAATGCACCCTCCTTTCCTTCAGAGAGTCTAAGATCTAACTCGACTTCCTCTTCTGGCGTTTACCTCGGTCCAGAGCCACTTACGAAGTCTCGCAGGCTTTCCCGTGGATCATATGGTACATATGGAAAGCGCGAAACGATAAGGTTTTCAATGCGGTACACCGCGAAGCACCAACAATATTAGCAATGGCTTTTAAAGAAGCTCGGGAATGGAATGAATTATACAGCCCGGCCCAAAGGGCACCGTTGCAAACCTCCACCACATCGACGATGTTTTCAACCTCCTTCCAGTGCTTCGTCGATGGATCTTGGAAGAAAGAAGACAGGACAAGCGGTGTGGGTTGGATTTTGCAGCTTCAAGACGGGACGACATATTTGATGGGCCTTCAAGGAAGTTTTAGATGCCTCTCCCCTCTCCATACAGAGTTGCATAGCCTGCTGTGGGCCATGAAATCCTTACAAAAGAAACAACGTTTTTGCTTTACCTTCGTCACGGACTCAATGGATCTGGTGAAGATGGTGGAGGCGCCACAGGAGTGGCCCGGTTTTGAACCGGAGTTGCGTGATTTGGCAAACCTTCGGGAATCTTTCCCAGAATTCGAACTCATCTACCGTCATCGGGAGAATAATACGAGAGCGGATTCGTTAGCAAAGAATGCACGCACGCGAAATATGATCTTTTCCTTTATTAGCACTTCAACCCCCTATTGGTTTTCATACGCAAACATTATATTTGATTAACCATTAGAGAAGTGTGTTTGGTGAAAAAAAAAAAAATTAATTAGTTGTATAGTTTTCTCCGCAAAGTGTTGTTACGTTTTGGCATTTTGCTAATCACAAGGATTAGCATCAAACGTGTAAAGATCGGATACATAGTACATACACCTTTTTTTTTAATGTATAAAACTTCGAAATATAATAACTAAACAAAATACTGAGGAATATGATTATTTCACAGACGATCTCTATCCAAACTCAAAGACACTATAGTGCAAAGAGCACACAAGCTCATTGGCACACGTCAAATGGACATCCAAGATAGTCGATCCGGCCAAGCAAAGTCATGTTATCACTTTTATAAAATACACATTGATTCAACCTTTGAAAACAAAAAAAAATAGAAGGTTCATATAACAAATTAGATAAAAAACGCCTAGATGTTATAAATAGTTCACAGAACAAATTACATTGTATTTTTTTGTGGAGAAAAAAAAATGCCTAGATGTATCAATAATTCATCAAACCAACTACATGCAACGAATAAATCACCTATTTTCGATGATTGAGGGCAAGGCCACCCCTGAAAATTTGAGGCCCTCGGCAAAAAAAAAAATTAGTGGATTTTAGGAGTATTTAAAATATTTTAGGGACTTTTGTAAAAACAAAAAAAATTAGGGGTTTTGGTGGATTTTTAGGAGTAACATTTTTGGAGGTTTTAAAAACGAAAAAATTAGGAGACTTTTTTCAATACTAAATATCAGAAGAAAAAAAAAATTGGAACTCAAGGCCCATGCCTCTTTGACTTATGCTCAGACCCGTCCTTGATTGAGGGACGCGATTCACGATGCTACCTCCTCGATTTCCATGAGATTTAGACTAGATCTCCATCGGAGAGACACTCCCATGATCCATATCCCTGATATAGTTCTTTCCACCATGTTTCAACTGCCAAATATCTAAAAAGAAGAGACGATTTCTCAAAACCTTATGGTGGATTTCTAAATGATGGAACATGTTGGTGAGACAGCTTTTTTGAAAGACATTTTATTCCTTCTATCTTTTCCACCAAATAGACAGACTAAGTTAACGTGACGAAATGGAGAATCGATTTTACAAATATACCTCGAGCGAAGAAACCCTTTCTATACTCTCTCAAACATTGCTTTGGCCGTTCTAATATTGTTTGGATACATTACCATATAGGAAACGGTCAAATTTCAACAAGAAGCACCATAGACTCGTTCCCTAGTAATCAAACGCATATTGGTTCATGTGATGAGAATAATAGATGATCAGTGAAAAATCCATGTTTGATTTCTTTTTTTTTAGTTGTTTGATTTCTTATGTGTTTGCTTTTTACTTTCGGATTTAAGTAAATTTCCTTTTGATAGTTTTTTTTTATGTTTTGTCGATGGCGAGAAAATATATTTGCCTAAACATAATTTGAAGCCAATATTAATAACATGAAAAATCATTTAAATCCATGTAAATCTATTTGGTGAATCCATGTAAATCCATTATTTCATTTTGGAATCCACTTAAATCCATTTGATTGGAATTCAAAATCAGTGGATTCAGCTAAGATTTCTAAATCCAAAAGAATTTTCAAATCTAGGAAATTCTAGGAACCAATAATCCCACTGAATATTTCTGCGACCGACGAGTAATAAATATATCATTACTTATTTTATTTCATAAGAAAAATAAAAAAGGAGAGAGAGAGAGGAGAGAGAGTCGCGTGCGCTTCACGCTCCTTGTTATTCGCCGTTCATCAATCTTTCTAAATTTTCCAATGCTTGAGGTCACATCGCCTTGCTGATTTTTTCTCTGTTTTTTCTCTTTTCTCAATCTTTCAATTCTAATCATGTCATTGTAGCTCTCAATCATTTTATACAAACAACAAAAAATCTTCCTCGTCTCGCTTTTGTCAGATTCAGGTACGACTTCAAAAACTCCCCTGTCCGAAAAAAAAACTCACAACTCCCATTGTTTTTTTTTTTCTCTTACATCATCCAAGAACAACACCAAGTTCGATCTCCAGATTGTAATGAAATAATAATACATTTCATTTTGACCATGTAAAAATCAGATATTTTTCATATACAATGTTGTTGGGAGAAGAAGAAGATGATTCAGACGACCTTAACATATTCCTAAACGCCATTGGCGATACCGGAGACGCGACAAGACCCTCAACGTCATTCAACGATCTCTTATTAGACTTGGATTCACATAACCCATTTCATGATTTCGTTTCTTCTTCAACAACAAATCAACAATCCGAATCTCCTAGGGTTTATGTAGCTCCAAGGGTAAGGATAACCCATCAAGACTCTTTCTCAGAAGATTCTAGAATCGAAGATGCAAGGATCTTGTCTGAATCGTCGCCTCGTCTTCGAGTTCCTTCTTCTCCTCGAGCTTTCGTTTACCCGAGATCCGTCGAATCGCCGCGTTTCGGGTCTCCGACCGTTGGTTTGATTGATACAGCTTCACCTTTTGAATCTGTTAAAGAAGCTGTTTCGAAATTTGGAGGTATCACAGATTGGAAAGCTCATAAGATTCAGACAATAGAGGTTAGTTAGTTCTTCTTCTTACTTAAACAACTTCTTTTTGTCTCCATAAGATCTTAACTTTCTTATGTTTATTATGTTTTCAGAGAAGGAAAATGGTTGATGAAGAGCTTGAGAAGATACAAGAAACAATCCCTGAGTACAAGAGAGAAGCCGAATTAGCCGAAGATGCGAAACAATACGCGTTAAACGAGCTAGAGAACACGAAAAGGATCATCGAGGAGCTAAAACTCGAGTTAGAGAAAGCGGAAAAGGTAGAGGAACAAGCGAAACAGGATTCGGATCTCGCGCAGATGCGCGTGGAAGAGATGGAGCGAGGCGTAGCTAACGAGGAAAGCGTCGCTGTGAAAACGCAGCTCGAGGTAGCGAAAGAGAGACAAGTCTCGGCGACTTGCGAGTTACGAGCGGTAAGAGAAGAGATTGAAATGATTAGTAACGAATACGAAAAAATGTTGAAGGAGAAAGATTTAGCTGCAAAGAAAGCTGAAGTTGCTGTAATGGAAGCTAAAGAGATAGAGAGAAACATGGATGGTTTGAGTATTGAGCTGATTGCTACTAAGGAGTTATTGGAATCGGCACACACGCTTCATCTCGAAGCAGAAGAGAAGAGATTCGGTGCAGCGATGGCTCGGGATCAAGATATTTACAATTGGGAAAAGGAATTGAAGATGGTGGAAGATGATATCGAACGGCTTAACCAAGAGATTCGCGCGGCTGATGATGTGAAAGCTAGGCTAGAGACTGCTACTGCTCTTCAGTATGATTTAAAAGATGAATTAGCGGCTGTTACGAAGAATTCAAGCCGTAAGAGTAAGAATGACGTAAACGATGCGGTTGATTCTGCGAAGAGAGAGCTCGAAGAAGTTAAATCGAATATCGAGAAAGCAGCTTCCGAGGTGAATAAATTGAAGATAATCGTTGGATCATTACAGTCCGAGCTTGGAAGAGAGAAACATGATCTAGAAGAAACTAAGCAGAGACAAAGTGCGGGTTTGGTCCGGGTAAATGATAAAGAAGCAAGAGTGGGGTTGGTGGAAACAACCAAGTTGTTGGAGCAGGCGATAAAAGAAGCAGAGGACGCAAAGTTCTTTGCGTCCTCTGCTAGAGACGAGCTTAAAATGGCGCAGGAATTGTCCGAACAGGCGAAAACAGGAATGTCTACGATCGAAAGTAGGTTAATCGAGGCGAAGAAGGAAATGGAAGCTGCGAGAGCTTCGGAGAAATTAGCCTTGGCTGCTATAAAAGCTCTGCAAGAGACTGAATCTGCTCAGAGATTTGAAGAGATTAATAATTCACCAAGAAGCATTATAATCTCTGTAGAGGAATACTATGAGCTAAGCAAGCAGGCACAAAAGTCGGAGGAGGAAGCAAACACAAAGCTATCAGATATTGTCTCCCAAATAGAAGTGGCTAAAGAGGAAGAGTCAAGAGTCTTGGAACAGCTAGAGGAAGTGAATAGAGAAGTGGGAGTAAGGAAAGACAAGCTAAAAGTGGCGATGGGAAAAGCCGATCAGGCGAGAGATGGGAAGTTGGGTATGGAGCAAGAGTTGAGAAAATGGAGGTCGGAAAACGGGAAGAGGAGAACGGAAGAAGGTAAAGAGACGCCTGAGAAAAGCCCGACGAGGTCAAGCAGCGAGGGGAGATACAAGGACAATGGACTTGGGCTGTGGAAATCGTTTGCATTTGGTGATCAAGGAAGCAGCAGCAACAATGAAGGAGGAGGTACAAATTATAATAATAATAATGGTAATCTAACCCCTGAAACAAAGAAGAAGAAGAAGAAGAAGAAGAAGTTTTCTTTGTTCCCAAAGGTTTTCATGTTCTTGTCAAGGAAGAAGTCTCACAAGTGAACAATGCTGCATACCTTTTTTCTTTTCTTCATCATGTTTGGTTTGATTCTATGTATGATTTTGTTGATTTCACTTATAGGAAAATAAAGTACACACACTTGCCACTCACTGATCATTTTCAAACATTTTCAAAGAGAAAGATTCATGTTATTAAAACCAATACCAATTTATGTTCCAAAGAGAATACAAAGGTACTTGAAGGAAACTTTTATTTCTGAGTTGTTTCTAGAGTGACTAGTTGCTTAAGCAAACCCTTTGAAAGACATAAATTGAGCCTGAGTCTAGGGGTTTTTGCAGTACCATTTCTTCTTGTGTTCACAACTTCGACGGCTTTGGGAAAATGTCCGGTGTGAATTTCTGCGCTGCGCTGAGACTTCCCTTGATCTTCATAGCTCCCCTGCATCAACCAAACATTCACATGACCCAGAAATCAACAATTCTTGCACCAAATCAAGAAAATCAAGAAAACAGAGCTTCCAAAACTCAATTTTAGGATTGTGTTGTAATGAAAACGAACCTAATGAAAGCAATTTGAGGATTCATTTTCCCAGTAGCAACTTTAACAAAGTCATCATCTTTAAAGGAAAACGTAGCATCTACTTTCCCTCCTTCATATTTCCCTAATTCCCCAAACAAAAACAAATCTTGGGTCAAATCAGATTCACTTTTTCCACAATACCCAATTACCATAATCACAAAAAGCTCAAACCTTTAGTGACTTGTCCTTTCTTCAGATCAACGATGTAAGTAACCTCTTCGAACCCTAATTTCTAAAAAATTGGCAAACGATAGATCATGAATAGAAACAATCGAAGAAGGAAAATGAAGAAGAGTGTAAGAAGAAAATTAAACCTTTGGAGCGATATTGATCTGATAGACAAGACCGATCTTCTCAGTGACCTCTTTGCCTGCGTCGGTGGAGAGATGTTCCTTCATCATATCCATGATTGCATCGGATTTGAGCTGGGTATTCGCCATGAAGTGAGATCGGAGAAGAAGAAGAAGAAGAAGCAAGAAACAAAAGGTGGATTTATTTTGATGGAATTGGTTATAGGTAGGAGAAGACAAAAATGTGACGTGATCGATAAGTATGGAAAGATTGAGATTTTTTGTAAGACTGGCACGCTTCTCTATTCGCATCTAATCACAAATTTTTTCAATTTTGTTTTCTCTAATTCTATTTTGGGAGAATTTAGTAGATTCATTGTTTCTAAATCAACTTCAAAATGTATAAAATAACATGAATTTAAATGAAGATGATGACTTGTTATCATAATTTCCTTCACAATGATTGGTTTTCAAAGCATATGTTATTTGTATTTTTTTTCTCTTTTACTAGTTTTTTTCTTTGACTTCTTGAATTTATACCTAAACAATGAGCAAATCCAAGTACATAAACGAATAATGAAAGCAAAATCAACAATGTAGGTCATAAACAATAAGGATCAAGTAGCATAAATAAGTATCAAGCACTACAAGTACTACTACATATTAGGTGGATATGGCATACAGAGCTCTTAACATACACAACTTGAGACACTTTCCTCTGAGTATACTCATAGTCTCTCTGAAACTAATTGCTAGACTAAGACAAACCACTTATCAAAAGGGTTTGATATCTTATTACGAAACCGGTCTAAACTCAAAATGGCAGTCCTCCTGCTTGCATCTCAGTCCAATACCAAGAAGCACTAGCATCAGTGACAAATGATCCACCATCCTTAACAGCTACCAAGACAGTGATGTCATCCCTCACTGAACTCGCAATGGTTCCACTTAAATCATTGAAATCATCTTCCGAGGTTACGATTAGTATCGCCGAGCCAGGTTCACAATCAAAGCGGTGAGACAAAATCTCAAGTTGTAGCCTATTTACAATCCTCGGAGCTCTAGTGTATCTATCTAGTTTCACATAGCTAGGACACGTCTCGCTTCCGCATATGTTAGGAACCGAAAAGTAGGTGTAAGGACAAGTGAAATCACCTCTTTTCCTCTCGCTAAGGTCTTGGTCGTGTCCACCAATCCTCATCGAGCTCAGATAGTACCTCGGGTTTAGTTTCTGCATCGCTTGATTGATGTTATCTTCGAGTTCCTGCGAAAGAAAACCGTCTTCTGTTGGCATTTCCGCCATGTTCCAGACCATCGGGACCGGAATCGAGTCTGGACCGACTAAGTGAAGCGTGGAATCATTCTGGATTTTGTAGTCAGCCAAAGTTTGGCCATTTTGAAGCTGTTTGACGTCGAACATCAATCTATGTAGGTCCGGTGAGATACCTTCAGTGACTTGGATCTTGGCTTTGACATTGTCGATGGTGTCTGAGCTTTCAACCTCCAAAGTAAATCTCTTTCCAGAGAGAGTCTTAAGGAAGATCTTCATCTGACACAAAAAAAAAGAAGCAAATACTAAATATCATCAGTAACCTAATAATCCACACAAACTAGAAATTCCGGCAAGAAGGAAGATAAGATTCAGGTAAATATCCGATTCTTATAACCTAAAACACAATCGCAGATCCAAACAAGAATCCGAGTATGAGATTAAACTAAGATCTGGAAGAAAATCACAGATAGAAGCATAACAAGAGAGATTTACTCAAATCAACACAGCTAATCCAAGAAGAAATCGAAAAATAAACCTTGAGAGGGATTTGCGAACAAGGGTTTTTAGGTTGAAACTTTCTCATACTTTCCTTCCTGATAGAATTTATTTAGAAAATCAATATTAACAAGGGTAGATTTTTACAAATATATAGTACTTCCTTCTCGACAAAAAAAAAACAAATATATACTTCCTCCAACAATTTTTGCAGATTTTTCCATAATCCTTATATTTTTTTGTCGACCATGATATTAAGCCACAAAGGGCAAAACGTACAAGAGGTTTAGGGCAATTAGATACCCACTACAATGGCAATTAAAAACGTGCAAGAGGTTTAGGGCAATTAGATACCCACTACAATGGCAATTAAAAGCCCAAATTAAGTCCACTAGAAGTCAAAAGATAATTGAGCATTAGAGATTAGGGCAGGGCATAAATACTCGTTACTCGGCTTATACTCGGTACTTGTCCTGTACTCGGCTTGAAAAAGCAAGTACTTGTTCCAAGCAACTCAAGTAACAAGCCAACAAATTTTATTACTTGCAAGTCCGGGACAAGTATCAAGTCACCAAATTTTTTTTACTACTTGGCCCGTTACTCGGTTTGATATTCATTTCTATTACTTGATATTTTAAATATTAGCCTAGCTAATAATTCACTGGTGCAAGTATATTTTTAAGAAGTAATCACATTTAAAAGTGACTATTAACTTAGTCACTAGTTAACGTCTTTGACATTTGACGGCATAACCAAATCAAGTCATTTTCAGGTTTACAATGTGTTATGATCATTCTTACATTTATTATGTTGGTTTAATAGTTTTAAAAGAAAATAAGAAAATAAGAAGAAAACAACTATAATGTAGAGCACCCAAAACTTGTTTTTTTAAATGCTTATCTTTTGAAACTTTAATGTTTTGTGACTTTAGAATGTTTAACTTTGAATGTTTTATAGTTTGTATGAAAATTATTTTTTCATAAATACTTTCAAATGGCAAGTATGTAATTTTGGCAAGTAACAAACCAAGTCAAGTTACTTGCAAGTAATAAGATTTTGGACGAGTACTTGATATAGCAAGTACTTGCTTCGAACAAGTCAAATATCAAGCCGAAATTTCAGTTACTTGAACAACTCAAGCCGGGTCACAAGTACTTTAAAATTAGCAAGTACTCGGCTTGTGCCCACCCCAATTAGAGATAAAACTCCCTTTCAATTAGCTTTTGATTTTGGCATTAGATCTACAGAGAAAAAAGCTAAGATTAAGTGAAGATTAAACAAAAAGCCGATAAACAATCCGGATAAAAGCGAAACATGAAATCCGTTAAACGGATACATTCCGACGAATCGGAAACAACTATATAGACCTAAACCAAGACCTAGATCTAATGGGTGATTTGCAACAATAACCTTTTTTTTTTTAATAATTAGCAATCTAACCAAAATAAATTTAGGGAATATTTTAGTATGTACCACTTTTTAAAAAAACCTTACAAGTTTGAATTTTTTTTATATTTGAGTACCACGTTTTGTTTTTTATACTGAGTGTCAATTGACACAATTGCCATTGATCATCAACTATCTATTTACATTTCGTCCACGAAACCATGTTTGTCCATCGATTCTGTTTACACCCACCGTCGTCGTCTTTGTCTTTGACCACCGTCGCCGCCATGTCTACGGCCACCGTCGCCGCCGTGTACGGTCACCGTCAACGTTTTGTCCACGACCATCGTCTCTACCTCCGTCGTGGCCACCGTCGTTGTCACTGTTTTTGTCTACGACTACCGTAGCTATCACCGCAACGATGTTTGTCCACCCTTTTTATCTACGACCACCGTCGTCGTCTTGTCCACAGCCACTGTCTCAGTTTCTATTGTGGCCACCATCATCGTTGTCATCCATGTCCATTGTCTCTGTCGTTGTCTAAGATCATTGCCTCCGCCGCCGTCGTCAATCACCATCTCCGGAACCATATCTATTTTTTCCGTTTTGAGAAAGAGAGACAGAGAGAAAGAAAAAGATAGGTGAGTAAAATTGCCATTTTAAATATAGGTGTGGTAGATTTAATAAAAGATTTGGAAATGTGGTAGATTTTATAAGAAATTTAGAAAAAAGTGGTATGAGATATAATTTTCTCATAAGTTTATGTGGCTTAATTAAAATTATCTTCTACCAAAATGGTATGTGATTTGATGGAGGATGACTACCAAAATTCTCGTCTAAAGAGGCATGTTATTAACATATCATTCCTCCTCGTCGTGGTGAATTTACTCCTCCGTATGGTATGATCGTGGCGGAATTAGTATAACTTGTTTGGTTGGGTGTGTCGAATCTTAATGAATTTTGCACTGGTTTCCGATTTTTTTTAACAAAGTAATGGAAATTTTCTTCTGTTTGGTTGGAATTATATGTATCTCTCACAGACAACACCTAAAAGTCTCCAGACCACAAGTTAGTTTGTTCCAAAAGTCGGGTCCGGTATTTAACAGAACCCACATATGAATAATGTTTTTATTTCTCTTCTTTTTCAATGTAGCAGTTCAGTTGAAATCCGGTTTAATTTAACCCGGCTGGTTCCGGTTCGGTCAAAACTCAATGTTATGGTTTTTTAATCTTTTAATTTCACAAAAGTGGAGGATTAAGTAAACCAATTTTTGGGTATATATGGAATCAACTTTCTACCTTTATTCGTAGAGTATTAGGATTTAGGGTTTCTCTGTTGGACGACGAAGCAAAAGGTTAGCTAGGTTTTGCGCTATTGAGAAAAAGCATGATGCTTTAACATATTCTCTTACTATTTTCCACTTGAGATTTTGAAAGGGTTAGGTGAGGAATGGATAGGATAAGTCTGCTGTCAGATGATTTGATCTTCAAGATACTGTCTTTTGCTCCATCGAAAGTCGCAGTGACCACAAGCCTCTTGTCAAAACGTTGGGGTTCTCTTTGGAAACATGTGCCAACGCTTAAGTACCATGATGCATCTGGTGAGTCTGACCAAAGTATAGCTTTGGGTTTTGTTTGGACGTTTTTGCTACTACACAAGGCCCCAGTCCTAGAAACTCTAGAACTCTCACTTAGTCGACATTGTCCTGCTATATATTCTGAAACATGGATTAGTATTGCCGTTTCTCGTGGTGTGCGTAATCTTCGATTTTTTCAGTATTGGCCATGCAGTTACGCATCCATGCGGTTGCCTAAGAGCATGTTTACAAGTCAAACCTTTGTGACGTTATCCCTAAGCCAAGCGACCATTGTGGATGTCCCTTTGAAAATTTGTTTACGGTCACTTAAAGTGTTGGTCTTGGCACTTGTCAACTTCCCAAGTGGTGATGAAGTCATTCAGAGGCTTTTAGCCGGTTGCCCTATCCTTAAAAACCTAAAAGTGATTCGATACAAATCTGACAACTTTAAAATTTTCACAATTGCGGTTCCTTCATTGGTGAGATTAGCAGTCATGGACAAGAATTATGGTTATCAAGTTCCAGCAAATGATGTTGGGTTTGTGATCAATACTCCTTCTTTAAAGTCATTAACGACGGCTAACCAGTTTAATTGGGTTTCTTCATTAGTGACAATGCCCAAGGTCGTGAAAGCAAGTGTTAGGCTTCGAGGTGGTGACTCTAAAAACCTTCTTGGATGTCTTACCTCAGCCGTTAAACACCTTGTCTTGTGTGTAAAGCCACCAATGGTAGTTAAAATCTATGTGCTTTTGTGATATATATTCTCTTTGTGTTTACATATTAACAGTCATATGATGCTACTTGCAGGATCCTAATTCTATAGTCGTCTTTACTCAGCTTGTGTCTCTAAAACTCTGTACGTGCTCTTATGATTGGTTCGGTCTTATACTGAGGTATACCCCTTTACTCCGAGAACTCAGGTTCCAACTTCAAGAAAAGTATCTTCCAAGCCAAAATAATCTTCAGAGACGTTGCAGCAACTACGGACACGTACAAACTCAATGGGAGCAACCAAGTTTTGTTCCGGAATGTTTGATATTGAGTCTCGAAACCGTTGAGTGGATTGGCTATAAAGGAACAGAAGCAGAGAAAAAAGTGGTGATGTATTTGTTAGAAAACTCTGGACAACTAAAGACAATCTTGATCAGAACCTTAGCATCAGGCAATCTGGAAGCAAACCCCCAATTGCTCAAGATGCTGCTAGAGTTAGCATCTGCCACCGCGAAGTTCTAGCAAATGCCGGTTTTCATTCACTTAAACTTATGTCGGATCTCAGAGTAGTTTTTATCCTTGGAGCAGTTTTTTTTTCGTTTTTGATAAACCTACTTTGATGTTTGATCCCTAAACATAAACCCTAGGCATTAGTAAAATTAAAATGCAGAGAGTAAAATTACATCGATACGGTAATTGAAAGAGAAACAAACACACAATTAAGTAGTGTCCTAAAGAAAACAATAAAAGGTGAATCCAAAAAAAAGGTAACAATTTCATTCATCATCCTTGTAAGGATACTCCTCCGGGACTTGCTTCAGTAGCTTCACCTGCAACTCATAAACATCATCCCCTCGAAGAACATCGCGTGTCCACGTCACTTCCGTCTTCATTGAGACCTGATCATTTGTAAACACTGAGAAGCTTGAAAATGCAGTTTATGTTTACAAAAGAACAAAGTGTGAAGAAGAAAAAGGACTGACTAACCATTTCCAAACCTCCTCTAATGACTCCACTTAAGACATTGCAGTAGTAAAGACCTTGGCAAGTATCGGGAAGCTCCACGAAATCAACGAGCGGATTGTCTTCCAAGATTATACTGCAGCAAGTCCCATCCGCGTCCCAGCTTGTCACTGATGCAGTTACCCCCAAGAACATCTTGAAACCCACCTATGTAATAACGCAAAGCCATGTTCATATAACTCGCTCTCGTTCTTTGATGCCGTGACTGTAAAAACTAAAACTAAACTAGTAAGTCAATGGAAAATGGCAAACCTTGGCAATCATTTCAGCGGTTTCCTTGAAATCAACGCATCTGGAAACACCAGATTTGGCTAGAAACTCGTCGATAAGTCGGATTCCAATGTTGTAACCCCTGCACAGTAAAAGAGGTTCACAGTTGTAAATAATCGAATACGCATTAGTATGAAATATACAAACTTTCAAGGGAAACAAGACCAGTGATCAAATCGAAATGCGCCATGGAAGAGAGCTAACGAAAGCGTATAAGAAGAAGAAGAATAATACATTTGATCAAGCTGTTTATTGACTTCCTCGACGTCTTCCAGATCAGTAAGCAATTGACGCACAATTGCACCATACGTCAACGTGAACAACTCCGCATTCTTCACATTCCAAGAAATCATCAAACAAAAATTGAACCAACATTCAGAATTACAACACATTCGACACCAATGAAGCAAATCGCAATGTAACATATCAATTCCATGTTCTATTTTATCAAAATTTTCAAAAAGAAAAATGACGAGGAACAGAGAAAGGAGAATCTTTGAAAAATCAGAAACTTACCACACGATCAATGCTAGAGAAGATCACATCACCAGATCGAGGACCAACCGGAGCCATCTCAGAATTTCCAAACTATTTTTTTTTTCTCCAATCGAAATATACACCAACTGTATGAAATTATTCCGCATATTAGATCCATACAAAAAAAAAATCCGAATATCAGAACAGCACAAAGGATACAAAAACAAAATTTCATTAATTTGCACTTCACTTTGATCAATTAAAAGCAAACAATAAAAAAGGCCCAAAACGGTGAATCGAGATACGCCTAATCGATTCAATCATCAAGAGTCACTTGCACCTAAATTGTAAAATTAACATCGAAATTGACGATCTAACAAGCACAAAGTAGTAAGGAAATGGGAGAAAAAAATCCAATCTTTACCAAAACCTAGGAAGCAGAACAAGCCAGAGGAGAAGCAACTGTGAATGATTCAGAGGGTATACGTTTTTTGGCTTGATCCGGTTTAAATGCTGAAATCATAAACTGTTTCGAACCGGGTCGATCCGGTTTGAACCATGTCAGATATCGAAAATAATTATTTGTTCTTAAAGAACATGTGAGTGATTGGTCGGTCACATTTTTGAAGACTTACTGTGAGTCACAATTATGAAAAATCTTTGTTTTTTCCATTCACAAAAGTGTGAAACTTTGCTTTTACGCTCTAAAGACTAAAGTGATGGTTTTATATCAAAGAAGTAATGGAACTTTCAAAGTTATATATTACTATTCTGGCACGAGCAATAAACCTTCAAAAACAAGCTAGCTTAACGCCGACTTAAGGTTCACATTACAAATGAATCCACTTATGATGAAGACATATGTACTAAACCATAGTAAGTTGACTTTTAGTTTTTCATAAACTATACAAAATTCTCCTCATACCAAAAGGCTTCATGACCACTCTCTCTCTCCAAGAAACAGACTTCAATTTTTGTGTCATGTTGCAGGAGGAGATTTTCTTAGTGGAACGACCTATAACCAAAGAAAACAAGACGATACTTTGGATCAAATCACTAGTCACATTCGCCCATTGTCGTGTGTGGATCAAACTAATTGGGTTGGTGGAAGAAGTTTACCTGATCGGTACTCGATGATCCGTTCATCACCGTCTTCATCTTCTTCGAGCTTCCATTTTCGTCTTTCGTAACTTCGTTTACAAAGTTCTGGTCAGATACTTCTGCTTTTGAAACATCAAACAAATACGAAAACACTTATCAGTTTACAAACTTGGAATAAAACATATTTGCCGATGAAAAGAAACACTACCTTCTCCAATGCTGATTTGATCCCGGTCACGCGAATGAGAGCAGGCTTCCCGTAATATCTGCTTGAAATCCGACGCTGAGCCAGAGCTGGACATGACAATTCCCTTCTTCCCATTAGAGCTAATCACTTGACTCTCGGGCTCGGAACTACCTTCATCCATTACCGGATTTTGCATCTTCGGTGACGGTTTATAGTGCTTGAACCACGGACTCCTAAGAAACTCGTGAGAATCACCGTTTCTTCCATTAAGCCGATACTCGGGCTGTTTTACATTCATCTTCTGCCAGAAACCATCACGAAGAACCTTGAACTATCAGAGAAAACGAAATTTCGATAAAATCTTAAATCATAAACACCATGATTAATTTCGAAAAGAAAAAAAGCAGAGGAAAATGTCACATACCTGTTCTTCAGAAGGTTTTCTAACGCTACCGGATGGTCCGATATCCGGTACATTATCCTTACTCAAATTCGAACCGAGAGAACTATAAAGCTGATTTACAAATGAAGCTTCCATGGATTTAAGATACAAACTATGCTTCTCATCAGTCCATTCTGTAGGATTAGCCGTATACTCTTTTCCACCAGAATACTGCAACACACGTTTACAATATAACTCAGATTACACCAACAATGATTTGAATCAGATTTTTACAATTCACAGATCAAAACTAATCTAGAAAACAACTAACATCTCTAAAATGAAGCATGAATAGAATAATGACTATAAAACCTGCAATTACTTCCTTCTAAACCAAAATTCATCATCAGCATAAGCAGATTATGGAAAAAAAATATCTAATCATAACTGTTCATTAGTTTCCGTTAAGCATTTTCTCCGCAACAATCAAATCAACACTAACCTAAAATAAACGATACGAAACAGAGTATCGAGAGCTTAAAACCGCCGGAAAATTCTAGATCTGAAACGACGACGGAGAAACGTACATGCAATAAGAAAAAAGACGATTCGGAGAAAATAAGTGTACCAGAGAAGAGGAAGTGGTTTCTTCGTCGACGGAAGAAGCAGCATCGTCGGAATCGTCAGAGTCGTCGGAGCTAGGACGACGGCGATAGGTTACTCTGTAATCACCACCAACCATTTTCGCTACGTCGATGAGAGAGAGAGAGAGAATATGGGAGAGAGAGAGAGAGAGAGAGAGAGAGGGGTAAAAGAACGGTATAGTTGTAGACGCTTTTACACGTGGTAAGGTTGACACGTCATCACCGGTTAATTGGGCGGAATGAAATTTTGTTAGGGAAGATATTTCAAAACTAAAAAAATATCGTAGATATTTTGCGATATTTTTTCTTCCTTCTCCAAAATATCTCTCCCACCGTCTTTTTCAAATTTTTTTATTCTTTTTTTTTTATTATTATCTTTTACGTGTTTTTAGTCTACGAATCGCCTCATGTTTTCTTTATAAAGATAAACTATGCTTTCCGTCATCGCTTCATCAACCAATGGTTTGTAACTTTGTATAAAGATCTATTCAAGTCACTGATTGGATTATTTTATATTTTATATGGGATCCACTTTTCTTTTAAATTACTTTTACACTAATATTATAGTTGGCTCAAAATAGAAAATGTTGTGCACATTAATGTTGGTTTAAATATCGGTTTGTGTTTGTGGTTTAGCAGTATACCAAACCGGTTTACTTAGTTTTGTGTATAGGAGAGAGATCACTTTGTTCAATAAATTATTTGTTTACATTTATTTTTTCCATTAATCAACTTAACCTTACAAAGTTAGAGGATTCAAGAATCATAACCATATAGTTCTACAAAGAGGAAAATATATGTTAGATGTTTTTTGGATATTTGATTTCTACTTTTGAGTTTTTAAAGTTGATATATTTATTTCTAAAAGTTATATGTATATATATATATATAGAGATGTATAGATTAATTATGTTTCCATATACTATTAAAATATAAATTTAATTAACTAATTTATCTACTCATATATTTCTTAAATGCTACAAAGATGGCCCTTTTCAATTACTAAACACACAAATTAAGTGAGGAAATGTAAAATAAATGATTCACTCCATTTATTATCTTTTTTTTTTTTGAGAAAGTATTTATTATCTTTTTTTATTTGTACAATTTGTATCTACTATCTAGATTTTTTACTCCATTTGACTAATGCGCTCACTTACCTTAGTTATATCATAAATGCATATTACCATTTTGGTTCACCAAATGTTATAGGAAAAAATTTGATTTTTTTTATTTTTTGCATAATTTGGGTTTTCTTATTTATTTCTTCCTCTGTATTAATACACGTTTTGGTTTCTCTATTTTTTTCAAATTAGAGTTTTGTATGATTGAATAATTTTTACCTGAAAGCGCTTACATTTCAAGGTTAAACCTTTTTTTTTTCTTTTCTTTGGTCATAAACATTTTATGGTTGTAGTATGCTCCTAAAACTCTACTTACACTATACTCGGATTTGTGTCAGGCAAAATTACTGTGGAAATGGATAGTTACTGGACTTACAAGAGTTTTGGGAGTGATCCGACGCAAGAAAGTGATAGAGCCATCAACTCAAGTTTAGGTGTTGGATTTCAGCATCAGGGTTCTAATTTGTATCGAAATGTGAATGGTTTCACGTCAACATATCAACCGCAACAACCTATGATCATTAAACCACATGGTTATGGTCATGGACCAAAAATCGAATTCATGAGTGGTCAGGTTAATACTCATGGAATAAGAAGTGGTTTCATGGGAAATGGAGATCAAAGTAACCGAGAAAAAAACATGAGTATGGTTCCAACCGTTGCGGCATTTCCATTACTAGATGGAATAAGGAAGAATAATGGTGATTCTTCATTAATCTCACCATCTCCATATATTTTTAAGGGTGGTAATATTATGAGAGGTAGGAAAAGAAATAATGCAATCTTAATGGAGACGCAAGTCATTGACAAAACACTAAGGAGAAAGATAAAGAACCGAGAATCAGCAGCGAGATCACGGGCTCGAAAAGAGGTCAAATATTTGATATCATCTTATCTACATCTCTTGTTTGGTTGTGTTTAGGCATCAAACTTCTAATTTGCGTTTGTTTTTGCACTTAATAGGCTCATACTATGCAGCTTGAAGCTGAAGTTGAAAACTTGAAGAAAGAGAATCAAGAACTACTAGAAAAACAGGTAACCTACATTGTTATGATTCATCACACATCGACGATGTTTGCTTCTTGAATACTTTCTCACAAAGTTTTTTATCTTGTTCAACAGGCAGAAATGTCGAAAATTGAAACCAAACCGGTAAACTACTTAGTTTTTACTTTTGACTCTTTAGTTTTTCTGCTTAGCATGTATAAAACTGAATAAACACATGTCAAATCAGCTAGATTCATAAAACTTGTGCTCAACTTAAAGATTTGCAACATTTGATTGTGTGTTTTTATTGAAACTTTGTGATAACTTTTTGTATGTAAATAACATGTGAAGGGGATGATTAACCTTCAAGGACGACCCGAGAGAAAGCTGAGGAGAACGCAATCGGACATCAAGTGAATCGATGAAAGCAGAGTTGGAAGATTATAAGCGTGTTTTTCATATTATGACAAAATTAGCTATTTGTTAGTCATTGCGACATTCTATTCTTCTTTTCATTTGATGAATGTCCCTAATAATAGGATTGCAGTGCAGTCAAAAGATATGTATGATTAAAAATCAAAAAGCAGAATATAATACTTATGTCAAAAGGTTAATTAGGTGAATTGCAGTTGGGAACATGAAGTAAATTTAATTATCATGCACTTTTGTCCAAATGAGAGCTGACTTTAAATGTAGTCTGTGATCTTCACAAATCCATATGATGATTGTCCCATTATCTTCTTTTTAATTTCCACAAACCATATGTTTGACATCGCATTTCCACAATCCATATGATGATTGTCCCATTACGATGCTAAAGATGACATGCTCCTGAGTGAGCCGGATTTGTCGAAACCATTGTCGGACTAGGTAAGTTCTGGGAAGAGTGAAGGATGGACCAAGCTTGAAATTCTACTTTGGTGCAAGACACAATGTCACGATTGGAATAGGCGGTTCAGTGCTTATCTCAGTAAAACGATCACTAAACCCAATAAAAGCGTAATGAGATGCCAGTGTCAATAACAGTCTATAAGATTAAAAGAAATTTGTTCTACAATAACGAAGCGGTAAAACAACATGATGCGGGATGCGGGAGACAGGCAATGCAAAAGTTATCTTTAAAAGCTGGTAATCTAGAGAAGTGAGTGGCGATGTTTGTAATCTCTAGCATGGATAACCTGAGGCGCATCCTCTATCTTTCCATGAAATCATTTTCCGATGATCTCTGCCTCTAAATGATCTAACAAGAAGCTTACCGTCTACAGGCTTGCACAAACCGACATCAACCACGCTTGTGGATGTTCCTCTTTTCGAATCTGGAGATGGGTCGTCCACGTAATAGTCAAACAACATTGCCAAGCATCTGATTTGATGAGATAGAAGATAGTTTTCTTGATGCGGAGGTACAATATCCAACATATGAAGGTTCACCTAATACCACAAAGTAAAGGTATTATTATTATTGGTGCCTTTGAGTAAAGATTTGTTACTGGGGCTAATAACACTTACCTCTGCTTCCATAGCTCGTAGTTCATTGTAATGGTCACTTTCATTTGTTCTGTTGTCATTTCCGGAAGAAGAAGAAGAAGCATGAAGAGACAGAGAAAACAGAGGGGGTCGAAGAGGATACTCCATGCTAATTTTAACCTGCCAAAATACAACTCGGTTTTAACACTTTGAAAGTTAAAAGGATATAGCCATATAGGGAAGAAGTTAAGCGTTTATAGAAATTACCGTAGCTTCTAACTTCCACACGTTTCCACCATCTGTTTTCCTGGAGAGCACAAGCGCAAACTCTCTCACACCATAATCCACCCATGAATTATCAGCTTTCTCAGGGAATAACGCTTCAACATGCGCCTCGGTTGTTCCTGCTGGCTCATCTACTTCACTATCATCATCCAATACAAGATCCAAATCATCTTCGTATTTCTTGAAACTCAGTGACTTTCCTTTGCTAATTGGAGAATCTAGGTTCTTTGTCATCAAAGCCAACTGCCTGAACCGTGTTAGATTAGATGCTTTTGATGGGGTAACATTGGAACTAGTTATCAAAGCTGCCGCTGTGACCAAAGAGGGAAGCTCTCCATCTTCCCGTATACCTTCAAGATCTTCCTTTCCCGAAATAGATCTTCCATCTACTTCGGTTTCCATAGGTTCCGGAATTTGTTCCACACTATTTGGAGTCAGAGAGCTCGACTTATTAGCAGAAGACTGTCTGAGTAACCAGGAATCAAAAGCACAGAGCACCGTATGCATTGCCCAAGGAGCGTCTGCACAGTTCACCGCAGGTAGCTCGTGCTTCTTAAGCAAATCAAGCTGCTCCCTGTAAAGCCAGTAAAAGTTTCCAACGTAATCAGCTAAAAACACAAAACATATCCACAGAAAGGATTACTCACGAAAGCTCTGAGCTCTAAGTTGACAGTGCTGCAAAGGGGTTAAATCGTTGACTGCAAAGTTATTTATATATCCAAATTATTAATTGTACCAAGTATATGCTACTGGCACTTCGGATTATCATGGTGATCTACAAATTTTCTGAAATCCTGTGCATAGCGTTCTAAAATCAAGACGGAAAACATACAGAGTGGTGACTCACGCAAGAGCAAGATGCGCTTTTTTCCTCGAGTGTATTCTTTGCAGAACTGTTTGCACCCTATGCTGCTGGCGATACAGTGAGAGATCAGGCACAAACACATCACTTTTAACTGACTCAATGTTATTCGTATCTTGGCCAAATAAAATAGGTGACACTTCTGGTAAAATATCAATCCCCGCCAAATGTTGTACCCATTTATAAGGCCTCGAAGTTCGGGTCTCATCAAATGCCTGACCATCACCAAGAATGAGCTTGGTCGACTGCAAGGGAGACCAACCATAACAAGAAAAGTGAGTATGATATTCTTTTGAAGTATATGTCATCAAAGGTCACATGTAAGGAAAAACAAAGTATACCTGTTGAGGAGGCTCAAGTCCAGCATCGTCAGGGAATAAGTTACAAAAGATATTTTTCTCAGGTCCATCCTGAGAGCCTTCAACGCCAACACATACAACATTCAACTTGAGCAAGTATTCAAACTTGATAATCACAAGTTTCAGTGATGTCGTCTCGGGAATCTCATCATCATATATGTGAAGGACAATCTTGAGAGGATGGACTTGATATAATCCTGCCTTGTCAGAACCTTCTTTGCTAGTAACTTTCTTGGGTCGCTTTCTTCTCCTTTGTCCATCATCATCATCATCAGGTCCATCATCCTCCAACCTAGAACTCTCTATATTACTACTAGCCACACCTGAAAAATCAATACCAACAACTTAGCATTCCTTTCGGTTCACTGTCGGAGAGTGAGTAAGGTTTTCACAGCAGCTTTACCCGAATCCTTTTTGGATTGCTGTCGCGCATAAGCTTGCGCATCCTTAAGACTTCCAACTACCTCCAAATCAATGCTTTCTTCAAAAGCTTCCTTTTGTGCCAAGAGCTGTGAGTATATTACATATAGAGGAGGAGGAAGCAGCTCAGCTAAATTATGCTGTTTCAGTTTCTTTGTGTGCTGTATACCCAACTGGTTCTGCACCGGAAGCGATGCTTTCTTTAGAGACTTGAGGTGTAGAGGAAGACTTGACAAAAACTTCTTACGCTCTGCAATGGTTTCTACTAAACCCTTCTTCTGTTGCTCTAACCTTGCTCTATGCTTACACAATTCTTTCCTCTAATTACAAAAACATATACAAAGTCCTAATCAATAATCTTTTCTCCCAAAGGTACTTCACTTCCTAATATCTTCAGTGAGAAATCAGTACCTGATGAAGCTCAAAGTTGAGCCTCTTTGGCATCAGAACATGAGAACTATCATTTGAGAGAGATTGATCCTTGATAGCTTCAGGAGCATCCTTGAAGAAATCTTCTTCGGATACGAGATCAATGTCAGGATATTTGGATTTGAAATCTCTGCAAGCTTTAATAGCTTTAACGTAATGGCTCTTCTCGTACATGAGATTGTGCAATTGCAATGTCGTGAAATCCACTGGTGCTTTAGCTCGTTCCGTCTCCGCCTTCACTTTATCTTCCTCCGTCAGAATCGCACGATTCGCCTACCAAAGAGAAGGAAACAAAACCCTAAGATTCATATAGAAAAGGTGGAGATTCGGAGAAAAGTGAAGAACCCTAGAAATTTCGAATACCTGACGAAGATTAACGAAGTTGAGGAACATCTGTGTGAGGAGTTCTCGAATCTCGGATTTCTGATTTCCTTCTTTTTTGATGGAGAGCATCCTCGAGACGATTTCTTCTACGGAGGTTTTGCTTTCTCGAAGTAATTCGAGTGGAGATTTCTCAGCCTCACGCGGCGGTGCTACAGTCTCCGCCGGAACTTCCGATCTCGGAAGTTCCTCCGTCATCATTATTCCTTCCTCTATTTCGCCGTCCTCCATTACTCACGCTTCTTTACTTCTCACAAGATTTATGAATTTTCTTTACACGGTGGGTTTAATTGCAAAACAATTTTTTTTCTTTTTTTACTTTTATTAGTTCACAATTTTGTATTAATTATTTTTGGATTATAATCAACTCGCCCACATGACCTTTATCTAGTCGTAGATGAGACTTGGGAATGTGCTAAAACACTCTCCCCAAGATTCGAGTCTCCCTAAATACAAAAACACATCCATGTGGGAAGTCTAGGCTTTGGCCAAAGACACATGCAGTTTACCTAATAGTCTGGTAACATGCGATTTGGCTACCCCTTGGCATTAGTCGGAAAGCATTCCAAACTCGGGATGGACAGTGTAGTGACCCGTACCGCGATCTAGGCCAAGGCCGGCCTAAGACACGCGGAAGGGCCGGTTCAAGAAAGGGAATGGCCGGCCAAACAAGGACTGTTTTGCCTAAGGCCTAGCAAATGACCGTGTACTGATCGGACTAAGGCCGAACTTAGTCACGCGCCGAGACCGCACCGTTCAGGCGCCGTTCGGCCTAAGGACCGCACCGGCCGTATGTCGGCAACGAGTGGGCGTCGCTTTGACTTTCCGACACCACGTGTCACGCATAGGGAGGCCTTGCATGGGCATGTGCCACGTGTCGACCCGAAAACGATTTCTTGTTGCATGTGTTCCACAAGGACCGTGTGTCACCTAGGTGCTTGCTTGCTTCCGTTTTTTCTATATATAGAAGACCCCCTTGTTTCCTTTGGACCGTAAGAGAGAATCCGTACGATCCACTGATTCGTACCGATCACGTACACGACCCGATAGCGATTCGTACCGAGATCAGTACCGCGCCCGATAGTGATTCGTACCGCGATCCGATCACGATCCGATAGGCGTATTGATCCGTACTGATCTGTGCCGAGACCCGATAGTGACCCGAGAGTCGTGCCGAGTATCGATCCGCGACCCGATAGAGAGAAGGGACCGATCCGAACCATCCGAGAACCGATTCGTGCTTTTGCCAAGCCGGAGAGTCCATTCTAGCGATCTTAGGAGTTTCAGGAAAGGTTGGTATCGTATGATCCAATCTAGTTAAAGTTTCTTAAGCTTGATTCCTTAAGTTTCCTTGGAAATCTCTAAATAATTGCCTTAGTAAACCTTTGGTTCGTTTTGTATAGAAAGCAAGATCGAATCTAAGGCGAGACCGAGAGTGGAGCCTAGAGCAGACTCGCATACTTCATCTTAAAGGTGAGTCGAAGTTATGAGTGATGTGTGTTGATGAGTAGAACACGCTTGTTTGTTAATGTGCTTATAACCGTAGAAGGTTTTCATACGAATGCACTAGAAATGCTAAGAATCTTAACTAATGAAATTGGTAAAGATTGAGCTAAGTGTTTGAAAAATTGAGTGTTTGCTTGATTTATTATGCTACGCAAATTGAGGTTCAAGTAGTTCATTAGTAGAATTTCTAAGTATTGGACTTGAATCCATGAATGAATATTTATAAGTTTATATGCATGGTTAAATGATATAAAACTTAATAAATACGCGGTAGGTCGTTCCCGTATCCCGTGACTTGGCTAATCTACCCGTTGGGTATTAGTTAATACTCACGATGACATGGAGAGACGGGATTGCAGCCTAGGGCCATGTATTGCATAAGCGATCGATGCAAGTTGTTAAAGGATCATAACTCCTTAGCCTTTGTGGCGGGGGACCGAGTGATGCCTTGACGTATACGTGACGGGAATGGACAACGCGTGGGCCTTAAGAGAGTTGAGAATGTTAAATGCATATGAACCGGTCATGTTAATTATGCATTGCATTGAGTGTTGCGTGTTGATTGTTACATTGGGGTTTGGTTGGGGGTTATTATATGTTTAAAATCGTTTAGGGGAACCTAGACTCACTAAGCAACTAGTGCTTACGACTCAATCTGTTTTGCAGGTAACCGTAGTAAGTAGACCTTGGAGCACATACGGAACATTAGGAAAATCAGTGGTAGCTTGTCCTTGCTTTTGTAAATGTATATGTTTATTATGTACATGACCGTTTTGGAGTGCTAGCCTCAGGATCGAGTATAACTTTGTAATCGTTTTGAAAGACTAAGTATAAATAAATATATAAGAAAGGTTTTAAAAACTAAGAGGTTTCAAATGATGCTTAGTCTTGTCCAGACGATCCAACTATCGGGTAAGACTCGGATTGGCAAGCTTTGAGTCGTATTCGATAGGGACGGATGCTTGAATGTTCAGTCTAGGGTTTAAGGATTTGTTCCTCGAACCTTTGATCGGGCGTTTAAGTGTTCCTCAGTACCGTTTCGGTCTAGATCCTGGATTGGGGCGTTACAGACAGTGTGGTGGCTCTTCGGAAAAAAGTCTACTCTGTAGCACTTCGGTGTATTCTTACGGAGGTTGACCGGATCAGCCGATAGGGTTTATCAAACAAAAAAAAATCAACATGAAATCGCTTTCCTTTTGATTTTAAATTTATAATACAATCTTGATTTTTGAGTTATAGTTTTTGTACAAAACATCATGTTAGTCTAGTTGATTTCATTCTCAGTCCAATAATGAAACAAAATTGCTATCGTAAAGTATATGATTTCAGGATTCATGGAGATGGATGGACGGGTTGTATTTAGGTGGTAATACTCATGTAATGCAAATACTCATAAGTTGGACACTGAAGAAACAAAATTATTGTTGAGATAGTTCTCACTAGAGGGTATAGCAAAAACATGGATACATTTTAATAATTTTCGTCGGTAACATATGAAACGAATAAGAAGATGATGGATAAAGATGAAGACTGTAAAGAATATGAAAGTTGTGTGAATGGAATGATAATGAGAAACATACAAAGAATTTGGAAGCATTGCAATCAAACTCTAGGCACCAAGGTATAGAGGTAAGTCTCCCAATCGGGTAACATTGACATAATCATAAGGAATGTGGGCAGATAATCCCGGTATCAATAACCCGACAACCCGAAAACACTTCATGAACCATCCTTCACCGTACTCCTCACCTATCCAATATGGTATGATGAAACTCCTAATCAACTCCCACATTGCGTTCATAATCTTTGGTATAGCCCATAAAATATTGAAGTAGTTTTTGTTTGGTTCCTCTTCCTCTACCTAAAACATAAATATCATACAATAACAATGCAAATAGATTTCATCAGTAAGGAGACTGTGTAAATGGTATTCAGGATGACAGTTTGCGGAAATGGGACAAGAATTCTCGTTTATCCCATTTACGACAAAATTATATATACATATAGCAAAAGTAGAGAAAATATAAAATTTGCGTTCATGTCCCATTTCCATATGGGATCTAAAGTTTAGGATCGCAATCGAGACATAATTTGCGATCGCTAATCATGAGTGACTATAATTTAAAGAATTGAAATTTGAAAGAAACAAGAGTTATAATTACTAACCTTTCCTCTGTAGCAACTATCAAAGTAAAGGCATGGTCCAAAATGTTTGAACATGAGTGTTTTGTCGTCAAAAGGCAACCTAGGAACCATGTCATTGCAATAAACATATCTTTCGTAATTGACATCGAATTTCTCCAACGCATCTTTCATGAAATTCCCAAACTTCTCGTCTCCTACACGTGGTTGTCCAAATGTATAAACTCCGTCGAGCCGCTCTAGCATTTTTTCCTCGTCATGCATCACTAACAAGGCCGTGAATAAGATCGCTAAGGCCCCACCTAGGCTATGTCCGGTTAGGATAAACTTAGAATTCGGGTTTTGTTCGATAATATCTTTCAAGTTACGCCTAATAGTATAGTATGCATATTGAGTTGTTTCTTGATTTTTGGTTTGGTCTAAGGTTACTTCTTTAGGCCATCCTTCTTTTTGAAGACCTAGAGCTTTCATGAATCCACCATGGATCTTTCCTACATATTTAACCTCGTACCTGTTTAAAAAACCAACATTGGTTTGATCAAGGGTATGTACCAACCAATGAACCTAAACCAAACAAGTTAATGAGGATTAGTGTATCAATTACCATGAGAGATCCAAGTCAGTACACCAATCGTCCGCGTCGAAAGGATCGGTGCCTCTGAAACTAACAACAATGAGGTTCGGATTTGTGCTTGTGTCTTTTATAACAATTACTTCGGTGGACCTCTGTTTTTGGTAACCTGATCAAATACCAAAGAAGAAACTATCGGTCTATATTCTCTAAGTAAACAATGAAAGACAATGTAGATATTGAGTTAAATATTTTCTTGGAAGTCAATTACTATTGCTTACCCATATTTTGGACTATTTAAGTAATTTTTCTAGAGGAGAAAGAACATATATCAAAATATAACGTTTCATAGCGTTTAAAAAAAATCTAATTTGCAATATTATACTATTTACTATGTTTGACAACATGGTTATTAGTTATTACTATGAGTTTGATTTTATACCCCTATAAAATGGATTTGTGAATCCCAAGCAAGCACAATATACTAGTTGAGCTATATATATTTCTCGGGTCCTTATAACTGATTGACTATGTTTGGGATCAAATTCATTCCGGCAAGGAAAAACAAAATATTCACCATAAGAGAGTGTTTTCACGTGGTATTTTCCTTGTTCGACTAATTTAGCTAGTTACTATCGTCTATATATAATATGAAAAAAAAAAGATCTCAGTCTCACCATTCCAAAAGCTGTAGAAACCCAATAAGTCCATCTGTGGCAGAAATATAAAAAATAGTTGATTAAGAAATGATTCATTTCGTTATTTGTTTAATCAAACGAGATAATGCATGATCATGCGATTAAGATACAGCTAAATGACAGACTGCATTTTTATATGAACTTCCTTTTTAACTTATGTTTTAGAAATAAAAAAACTTGGAAATATTTTTTACCTTGTCAATTTATATTTTCATTTAGCAGAACATGACCATATATATATATTGTATACACATAAGATGATGCAAAAAACCACTTTTTAACGGTAATGTGAACTTTCATTTGTTAGCAAAAAAAAAAAAATGTGAACTTTCATTACTAAATTATATATAACCTATAGAAATACGATAATTAGTTATACTCCATATCACAGATCTAACACGCTTTCTTTATTGCGAGAATAATTTTGAAAAAATAATTGAAGGAATTAAAAGGAAAGAGTTAAATAACAAAAAGTCACAAACCTTCCAATGGTTGTGTACAACGGAATTGACAAAGTCATTATTCTCGTAAGATAGCTTTGAAGCCATAATTGACAACATTGCTTTGTATCTTTTATTTCCCCCCTCTATCCTCCGGTCTAACTCTAATCTCCGGTCTAGGTTTCCGACTAGCGATGCAAATGTCGCCGATGATTTTTCCGGCCAAATAATCTTTTCTGAAATTAATACAAAAATATCAAAATATTGGATATTGGGTCTAAATAATGGCATTTCATAATATTTTTAATATAGGTACAATAGTTCAACTTTTTTTTTTTTTTTTTTTGAGAAACTACAATAGTTCAACTTTTGTTGTCGTTTACTTGATTTTGGAATAACACATGTCCTAATTGCGTTTCAGCTCTCAAAAGTGGTTTCAACATTCAGTTAATCTAAAGATTATTATGATAAAGCAGAAAATCCATTTGGAGTAAGTTTCTACCTCAGTTGCGTATAACATTTAAGTAAGTTTACGAATTCTGCTTACTTACCAACATTTTTTTGACTACCATCCTCAATGTTCATTTTGAATTAGATTGCCAATACAACTCTTATTTGTAAAACCAATGTATGAGAAAATCATAAATAAATTAGTTCATTTATTATGTGTTTTTAAGTAACTTTGGCCTTGCTTGGGGTTTTTACAAATATTATGTTAATTTTTTATATCACGTAATTTTACATGATAACATGCATAAAAACACGCCTTATTTGTTATATTGCAACCACGCATTTTTCAAAATTTAAACAAAGAAATTAGTTATATATCATATTAAACGTATAAAACATTCTTGCATTTTATATATAAAGTAAAACGAACTTGCACCAATTAGTTCTACAAAATAAAGCCAAAAGAAAATCTGACCTTTGAACAGATTTGGCAATATCATGAAGAAGCCACCATTGGAAGAACAAAGGTTGAGCCAAAAAGCAAGAGATAATCCCAAGAAGAAGAGAGGTTTTTTCAAGAGAATCAATAGTTTCTGAACAACGATGGATACAAACATGATCCACCGTCGCCGGAATCTACAAGGATTACCCTCATGGCTCTCCTCCGAAGAATCAATGAACTTTCTATCCCCGAGATCGGAGGAGAAGAGAAGACGGATGAGATCCGAGGCGGTAGCTTCTCTCGGATCTAACACAAAGTAATTTTCGGTTCTAGGCATTCTTGTTTTGTTCATGGTTTGTCAACGTAAAATGAGCTCCAAAACTTGGAAGAGTTGTGTTAGCTTGTACTAATTATAATGTTAGACTAATGTATTTAATATTGTACCACGAGACTATGCTTTAGATTTTTTTATTATATCGTGAAGGTTGGTCTATAACGACACCTAAGCCAATAATTTATCGTGAAGGTTGGTTGGTCTATGATTTGGCGGATCTCAAAAATATTTAAAAAAATAGATTGCGTCAATGAGTCGAAATTTTTCATTATACTTTGGGTTTTCGTGTGGGAATCTTGTTAATTTCATCGAAAATCAACGGCCTTTTTTTCCTAAAAAAAAAAAAAAATCAACAGCCTTTTAACCGGATTTTCAAATTAAATTTAGATTATTATTGTAACATTCTCCAATAGGAAACATCGAACTAACATATTTTATTGCGGAATATTATATTTGCAGATTATATAAACTCCGTTTAAGACCATATTAGAAGGTTCGCCACATTTTCGTTTTAGTACTAGTATGTTTTACCATGTTGTTATACAAAAAGTTGATTCCTTATGTTTATCTTAAAAAAATTATTCCAAATAAATCCTACTAGGACACTAACAAAAGTTTGACCACGTGCTAAAATTATAAACCCCGTTTTTTTTTCCCAAAGATTTCATTCATTAAGCCCAATAGGATACAATAGAAAACACGATGAAAAGAAACTTCAAAGCCTAACACGATCAAAACAAATTATATTGGTTTCTCCATCATACGTGTCAGCTTACAGCAAGATTCTCTGTACGTAGACATGCATATCGACCCACCTCCGATCAGATCTACTTTCATCGACCATCGCCGACGAAATCTTCAGCCATCACCACCGCAAAGAGTCTTGAAGCTTTCATTGTGAATCTATTGGATAATCTTTCCTCTAAGGCTCTAACCAACGCCGCCGTTTCATGATCGGAAACCACCTTTACCACCAGATTAATCCCGAGAAGCTTTAAAGAGAACAAAACAAAACCTTGAGCAAACGTGCCTCAATTAATTTTGCTTGAAACTCTCCGAAATTTCTCAATCTCACAATCCTCAATCCCTAATAGATACTTCGTCTAAGCCTAATCTAGAAGCCCAACTTATGGGAGATGAAGATTTATTCTCCTCGGGAGAGAGAACCATGCTTACAAGAAGTAAAGAATCCGACACAAGAAGCAAACCGCACCAACGAATCACAACAGAGATGAAAGATAGAAAAACAAAACAATCTGAACTTGTCAGAATTGTTTTAAATCCGGCCAGAGCCGGAAGATTATTATCCGCTAACGGAAACGCAAATCCGATCATTAAAATCGGAACCAAAATCGGACAAAGCCGAAACCTCGATCCAAAAAGTGTTAAGGATTTAATTATATTGATGTTGACTATCACTAGTCTTCTTGTATTCCCTAGATTATCTCCTCATCTTCTATCTTTTCCTCTTCTTCTCCCTTCGTCTTCTTCTCCTTTTATATAAGGACTCATGTACTCTTTCTCAAATATATAAGAAAACATACCTTTCTATATGGTATCAGAGCAAAATTGATCCAAAGTCTAAAACTCTTTAGTCGCCGTTGTCCTCTTTGTCAAGATTACAACCGCCACTCGTTAGCTTCTTCTTTTCGTTTGAAGCTATGTCTCTCACCTCTGAAACAACATCGGTTTTGCCCAACCCGACGGACTCAACAACTCAACTTCTCTCCGTGAATATGTCCGGAGTTACAAAACTCACTACAACAAACTACATGTCTTGGTCCCTTCAACTTCGTATGTTTTTTGGTGGTCACGACCTTCAAGACTACATCAACGACTCTGCTACTATTCCTGATCCGATGATCACCAATGAAGATCAACTTGTTGTCAACCCAAAATACACAAGTTACTTACGCCAAGATCAACTTATTTTTGCGTCTCTTCTCGGCACAATTTCTGCTCCACTTCAATCGCTTATTACCAATGCTTCAACAACTCTTAAGGCATGGCAAATACTTGCCAAAACTTATGGCACTCCCTCGCGTGGCCATATCAAACAGTTGAAGGATCAACTCAAAAAGTCAAGCAAAGGGTCCAAAACTATTGACGAATATATGCAGATGATGAAAACTAAAGCTGATAAACTCTCGCTTTTGGGAAAAGCAATCGATCATGAAGATCTCATCGACTTTGTTATTGATGGTCTTCCTGATGAGTATCGTGCCGTTTGCGATGCTATTCAAAATCGAGAAACTGCTATCTCCTTTGAAGAATTCCATGAAAAATTATGTAATCGTGAAGCTGCTCTTCTTTGTGGAACTCCATCGGTTGAAACCTTCCCGGCTACGGCTCAGATTGCCAATACTCGCAATCGAGCTGACAACAATTGGCGATCTAATTCTCGCCTGACTCATGACTTCCGCCGTCAACCTGATTCTCGTACCTCAGAATCTCATTCGTATGAGAATCGCTACTCACCATCCTCTGACCAGCGGCGACCTTATTTGGGACGATGTCAAGCGTGTGGCAAGCAAGGTCATACTGCCCAGCGTTGCTATCAATACCGTCTGGTACAATCCCAATCTCAACCTTGTGTTAATCATGTTATGACATCCTCTCATGACACCCCTTCATGGTTGCTCGATAGTGGTGCTTCTCACCACCTCACTGCCGATCTTCAGAACTTGTCTCTGCATGATCCCTACACCGGTTCTGATCAGGTTATCATTGGAGATGGCCATGGTCTGCCAATTGCTAACACAGGCTCAGCCTCTCTTTCCTCTTCATCTCGTGATCTTTCTCTCTCTCATGTTCTTCATATTCCCCAAATAGAGAAGAACTTGATCTTTGTTTATCGATTATGTGTTGATAATAATGTTGCGGTTACTTTTGATCCTTGGATGTTTCATGTGAAGGATCTCAAGTCGGGGCTTCCAGTAGCAAAGGGAAACGCTAAAGATGGGATTTATGAGTGGTCGGCTCCTCTTGCTCATTCTTTTATTCGTGCTTTCTCTACTTTTAAAACTACTCATTTTGATTGGCATTCTTGTCTAGGTCATCCTCATGTTGATCTTTTGAATAAAAAAATTACCACCTTTCAACTTCCTTTATCTAATAAGGTCTCATCTTCTCTCTTTTGCAAATCATGCTCTTTGAACAAAAGTTATAAAAAGCCATTTGGTGTTAATACGATTCATTCCACCAAACCTCTTGATGTTCTCTATTGTGATGTTTGGACCTCTCCTACCTTTTCTTTTGATGGTTACAAATATTATCTGGTTTTTGTTGATCACTTCTCCCGGTATACTTGGTTTTATCCTCTTAAGAAAAAATCTCAAGTTTTTGATACTTTTGTTAAATTCAAAGCTTTAGTTGAAAAGAAATTTCAAACCCCCATTATCACTCTTTACTCTGATAATGGTGGAGAATTTATAGTCATGGCAAATTTTCTTACTACTAATGGCATCTCTCATCTCACAACTCCTCCTCATACTCCACAACATAATGGTATTTGTGAGCGAAAACATCGTCATATTGTTGAAACGGGGCTTGCTCTTCTTTCTCATGCATCTCTTCCTCTTGAATTTTGGTCTTTTGCTTTTGCCACCTCTATTTATTTAATCAATCGATTGCCTTCTTCTTCACTTAAGTTCCAAATCCCTTATTCTATTCTTTTCAAAGAATCTCCGAATTTTGAAAAATTACGAGTTTTTGGATGTCTCTGTTTTCCTTGTTTACGTCCCTACACCACCAATAAACTTCAGGCTCGTTCTTCTCCTTGTATTTTTTTTGGGTTATTCTCCGACTCAGAGTGGTTATTATTGTTTTGATCCTCAAACATCTCGCTTATATGTTTCTCGTCATGTTGATTTCCATGAAACAATATTCCCGTCTTCAACGGATTCTCTTTCTCAATCTGATTCTCATTCACATTCTGATGTTCCTGTTGCGTCTCCTTTGACTGCTGCACCACTCATCTCTCATATCTCTGCTCCGGCCTCGTCTTGTGATCCTTTATCGACTCCAGACCCGCCATGTGCTCCTTCACCAGTTACTTTACCTGATGCTGCTCTACCGTCACCACCACCTGTTATTTTGTCACCGATTGTTCCTCATGTTTCTCCTCCGATTCCATCTCCGGTTGCTGCTCCTCGGCAGCCTAATCATTCGATGCGCACCCGTGCTAAGAATAACATTTTCAAACCGAATCCTAGGTATGCGAACTCTGCCATCTCTTCTTCTGATGCCTATAAAAATATTGAGCCAACTACTTATCGTCAAGCGTTGGGATCTTGGTATTGGCGTCATGCTATGACTGAGGAATTTGACAATCAAATCAGTGAAGAAACATGGGACTTGGTTCCTAAGGATGGTGTTACTAATATTGTTGGTTGTCGGTGGGTGTTCAGGATCAAACGTCTTTCTAACGGCAAAATTGAGCGCTACAAAGCTCGTTTAGTGGCTAAAGGTTACAATCAACGTCCTGGCATTGATTATTTTAAAACTTTCAGTCCAGTCATCAAAAGAGCTTCGGTTCTTCTTGTCTTGAGTCTTGCTGCTTCTTACAATTGGTCATTACGGCAGCTTGATGTTAATCACGCGTTTTTACAAGGGCCGCTTGATGAAGTTGTTTTCATGGAACAACCACCTGGATTTGTTGATCAAGATCGTCCTCATCATGTCTGCAGATTGAAGAAAGCGATTTATGGCTTGAAGCAAGCTCCTAGGGCTTGGTATAATGCGCTTCAGACCTTTCTTCTTGGTGCTGGTTTTGTGAATTCCTTGGCCGACGCTTCTTTATTCTTTCTCCGTCATAAGTCTGATGTTATCTTCGTTCTTATCTACGTTGACGACATTGTTGTTACTGGCAACAACTCCCGAAAAGTTCAGATGTTTATCGTTCTTCTTGGAGCCAAGTTTTCTCTCAAAGATCTGGGTTCGCTTAGTTATTTTCTTGGCATTGAGGTGCTCCGTGATGCGCAAGGACTTACTTTGACTCAGTCTAAGTATATAACTGATCTTCTTCGTCGTGTCAATATGTTGGATGCCAAACCTGTGTCGACTCCTATGGTGGATAAACCTCCGCTTACTCAACGAACGGGTACTTTATTGTCTGATCCAACAGAGTATAGAATGGTCATTGGCAGCTTACAATATCTCATTTTTACTCGACCGGATATTGCCTTTGTTGTCAACAAGTTATCACAATTTATGCATCAACCAACTTCCGATCATTGGATTGCTGCGAAACGGATTTTGCGTTATCTTTGTGGGACACGAAACAGAGGTTTGTTCTTCAGTTCATCCAATCCTATCTCTCTTCATTCTTACTCGGATGCGGATTGGGTAGGGAATAAAGATGATTACTCATCTACTGGTGGTTATTTAGTCTATCTTGGCAAACATCTCATCTCTTGGTCTGCCAAGAAACAGACAACGATTGCTTGATCGTCCACTGAAGCGGAGTACAAATCTGTTGCTAATACGGCATCCGAAGTTCAATGGATTCTCTCCCTTCTCAATGAGATTGGTGTCTCTTTCTTCTCCCCCGGTAATTTATTGTGATAATGTCGGGGCTACGTATTTGTGTGCTAATCCCGAGTTTCACTCACGTATGAAACATGTTGTTGTTGACTATCATCACATTCGCAATCTTGTTCAAACCGGTGTTCTTCGGGTTTCTCATGTTTCTTTTGCTGATCAACTTGTTGATGGACTCACCAAACCGTTACCGCGAGCTCGCTTTGTTTCTCTTACTTCCAAGCTTGGTCTCACTACCGTTTCTCCAGCTTGAGGGGGCATGTTAAGGATTTAATTATATTGATGTTGACTATGACTAGTCTTCTTGTATTTCCTAGATTATCTCCTCATCTTCTATCTCTTCCTCTTCTTCTCTCTTCGTCTTCTTCTCCTTCTATATAAGGACTCATGTACTCTTTCTCAAATATATAAGAAAACATACCTTTCTATCAAAAGATCGGGAAAAATCCTTTATATACATGACATATTTATACAGAACCACGACGCCGGTCGCCGGGCTAACAACGACGATATGCTTTTGTTGGTTTTAGGGAGAGGAAGAGAATTTAAGTGAGAGGGAAAGAGTTCCCGACCAATTTGCTATAAACCTTGTCTAGTTTCTATATTTTTCTCTAAAACAAATACAAGAAATTGATTTCATTTTATTTATAAATGAAATATGTGTATTTAGCAAATATATCGATACAAAAGTTACTATTCTCTTTTGTTATCTTTGCAAAGCAATTTCAAATTGTCAATGGTAAACGGTAATACAGTCTCTTCAGACTGTGCAATTTGCAAAGATAACATCGGAACCCCTGGCTTCTAACCATCGTCCATCGATCCGTTTTAACCAAACCACATTCTCTAACCGCTAAAAATAGCTCATGTATTTATCAATCGTATTCTAACCGAACTAGGCATTCATTACGCATAATAATAAGATACGCCCAAGTCCCATACATGGACATCCCAAACGTCGAAAACCCAAATCCAAAACCGTTGTGTTTGGCCCTTTAAAATCCGGTTAAGGATTTTCTATACGACTCGGTAAAATAAAAAAATAAAAAGTGTGAACCTGACAAAAACAACAAGTAACACAGAGACATCACTTGGTCTTCCCGTTCACTACACGGCGCGTATACGCCACGTCAAAGTCATATCAACAGGAAAGTGAAATCAACGCGCCTATAACGCGCGTGAGTCCTGACACGATTGAGTGAATGGATAATCATGGAATTTTTTTTACAATTTAATAGCTCTATCTATGAAGAACCAAAAAAAGGGAAAAGAGATGGACGATGCTATAATACGCATGACATGAATTTAGTCACTTAACCTACGCCGGATTTAAGTCGTTCTTTAAACCTACGTTCCTCTCTCACCGTAATCGCTCTCGCTCTCTCTCTCCGTCAAAAAAAGGGTTTCTCGCTTCGTCTCTCTCTGTAACTCCTCAACGATCATCCATGGCTAATTCCTCCGCTGGCTCCGCCGCAGACCACCGCAACAAAGACCTCTCCATCAATCCGCCGCATCAGATCTTCAAAGGTAGTCTCTTCATTCATTCATCTTTTTGTTTCCGATGATTGGGATTTTTGTGTTACGAGTCTCCCATTTTCATCTCCTGTGATGCTCAACTTCAATTTTTCTTATAGAGTTTGTATCTCTTCTTTATCCGATGATTGAATTAGCGTTTTGCAGAGAGTTTATAACTCTTGAGTCCCAAATTAGGGTTTTTGGTGTTTCTGGATCGATAACATTACCAGTTTTTAGCTCGTGACCTCGTTTTTGTTGCATTTTCAATTGTTGAATCACTAAATGGTGATAGTACCCATGAGTTCTGAGCTTGTTATCGTTTTGCTGCCTTCTGCTATATCTTTGTACTCCGAGTGAATTTCCTGGATTCAATAAACTGGAGTTGAGGTTTTTGGTTTTTGTTTTGGTATTGCTGTAGATCCATTATATGTGGATTGTTTCGTTCATGGTTTCCGTTGTTTGATGTTTTTGGGATATTGCTAAGCGTTGAGACTATGCTTGATTCATGACAGCCCATATTACTGCTTGTGATTGATATTTTGCTGGCAATCCTAAAGCCTGAATACAAAATTAAGTGACATTTTAGCCTTATCTGTGCAGATATCCAGGGTTCTGACAATGCTATTCCTCTTTCACCTCAGTGGCTTCTCTCCAAACCAGGGGAGAACAAGACTGGAATGGGAACTGTGGTATGTTCATATTACTTCTGTGTGCAGTTTGTTTTCTTTTAGTTTAACAGTTTGCTTAACGAGTGACCTGGTTTCACTTTAACAGGAAGCTCAAAATCCATATGGAAACCACTCTGATGTTGTGAAGTCAGCAGGAAATGGGGAGGAGACGCCGGATAACATGAAGAAAAAAGATGTTTTCAGGCCTTCCTTGCTTGATGCAGAGAGTGGTCGCCGTGATCGTTGGCGTGATGAGGAAAGGGATACCTTGTCCTCAGTCCGAAAAGATCACTGGCGGAATGGCGACAAAGACTTTGCTGATAATAAGAAGGTCGACCGATGGGATAATGTGGCCCCTAGAAACATTGTGGAACCACGACGTGGTCCGAATGACCGTTGGACTGATTCAGGAAACAAGGATGCTGGGCAAGAGCAGCGGCGGGAGAGCAAGTGGAACTCTCGCTGGGGACCTGATGAGAAGGATACTGAGATTATGCGCAATCGGTGGGATGAATCTGGTAAAGATGGTGAAATCATTCGTGAAAAGGGTCCGTCTCTTCCTTCTAGTGATGGAGACCATTACCGGCCCTGGAGACCCTCTCAAGGTCGAGGAAGAGGAGAAGCTCTTCACAGCCAAACAACGCCAAATAAGCAAGCTACATCCTTCTCTCATATCAGGGGGCGTGGAGACAGCCCTGCTATCTTTTCAGCTGGACGTGGAAGGGTGAGTACTGGTGCAAACCTTTTTACTAGCCCATCAAACCAGTCTTACCCCCCTGGATCTGCCTCTGACAAGGGGGAAAGTGGTCATGGAGTGCCTCCCCATGTGAGATATAGCAGAATGAAACTGTTGGATGTGTACAGGATGGCAGATATAGAGTGTTATGAAAAGTTTCCAGATGGTTTCATCGAGGTGCCGTCTCTTACGTGTGAGCAGCCGTCGGATCCTCTGGCTCTCTGCACTCCAAGTTCTGATGAAGTGGTGAGCATTCTTATAATTTAGCTCATGTTTTTCTTCCTATAGTGTCAAATTTTGCTAATCAGTGTACCCTTGTTGCTCTTTGTAGGCTGTTTTGGATGCGATTGAGAAAGGAAAAACAGTGAGTAGTGGTGCCCCTCAAACATCGAAGGAAGGCCTTAGTGGACGAAATCCAGCAGAGTTTTCACAGCCTAGGCGAATCAGGCCTGGTAAGAATTCTGTCAAAGACATCGGGGCTTATATAATTTGTGTATCTGATATAAATTGTCAATACTTGTGAATGCCTTGTTACAGCTGGAAGCAGAGAAGATATGACATACGCTGCTGAGGAATCTAAAGAGGAAGGTGGAGAAACAAGGTTCTATCCAGATGACAAGTTTAGGCCTGAAGGTATGCGTTCACATATTGTAGCCTTCATGCAGCTTTGTTGACTCATGTTGGTGCTGTTTGAAATAGCTGATGTTGGAATATAGCAATGGTTCCTTTTCTATTGTTATCAAAATTAACTTACATTTATTGATATTATTTGAGTGGTGTTGTCAAAGGTAAAATACAAAGATTTGTTCTAAATGATATGCAAGTTTCTTTTCTGTCTATGTTATCGGTTATGTTTGCAGGTTCTCATGAAGGATATGCTCCTTTTAGAAAAGGCAATGAGGTGCCTGTCAGTATGCAGGGAAATAATCAAGCGTCTCCATGGCGTCCGTCTGCTGTGGGAGAAAGATCGAGTAGGATCTCACATGATTGGAATGACCCTTCAGCTGATATCAGGCTGAAATCTTCTGAGAATGTCTGGTCACATCCTAAAGATTCAGTTAACCACTCTGGTGGTAATGTGATGAGCTTGCCACATTCCAAAGGTGACTCAAGATGGCAAACCAGTGAAGATCCTGCACTTAGAAGGCAGCCATCTCTTGTGTTTGACAGGGAGCGGGAAGTTAGAAAACCAATTCCATCTTCGCCTGAGGAACTTTCACTCTACTATAAAGATCCTCAGGGTCTAGTTCAAGGCCCTTTTACCGGAACAGATATCATTGGATGGTTTGAGGCTGGATATTTTGGTATAGATTTGCTAGTTCGTCTTGCGAGTGCACCAAACGATTCTCCTTTTTCATTACTCGGTGATGTAATGCCACATTTGCGGGCTAAGTCAGGGCCACCACCTGGTTTTACTGGTGCCAAGCCAAGTGAATTTGATGTAGCTGGTACACCTGCCCTCCCTGGTGTAGGGAAGATTCATTCTGAGTTGGATATTTTGCAAAATGATTTGAGGTATAAGCATGTTGGAGGGACTGTTGCGGAGAATCGGTTTATTGAATCGTTGATGTCTGGGAGTTTAAACAATTCATCTCAAGGTAGTCATAGCGGTCATTTGATGTGCTTTAAAAATATCTTTTGTTCTCCTATTAGCTGCTCAGGACCAGTAACTTTTTTACTCTCTCTGTTTTCTTTATTGTGTCTGTAGGTGTTCAAGGATATTCAATAAATAGTTCTGGTGGGTTGTCTTTACCAGTTAATGATGGTGGGGCTGACATGTATCTCTTGGCCAAGAAATTGGAACTTGAACGGCAGAGATCAGTACCTAGTCCATATCCATATTGGCCGGGTCGAGAATCTGCAAACCTAATGCCAGGATCAGAGAATGTGTTGGAAAATGCTCAACAACATGGCCGGTCCCCAAGTGCTGATTTGATGTCCATCCTCCAAGGTGTAACGGATAGGTCTACCCCTGCTGTTAGTGCTCCTCTTTCTTCTTGGCCGCATTCCAATCAAACTCCCTTTGGGGTCCAACAGCAAAGGCTGCCAGAGCAGAACTCATCTTTGGCAGGTTTACTTGGTCAACCTATTGAAAATAATCCAGATGGCATGTTATCCTCTGATATGATGCTTGGCTCTGGACTCGCCCAAGATCAGCAATCGCTCAATCTGTTGCAGCAGCAACAGCTCTTGTTGCAGTTGAATGCTCAGGGGCCTCTTTCTGCCCAACAGCAGCGTCTGGTGCTTGAAAAGATGCGCTTGCTTAAACAGCAACAGAAACAAGAAGAGCAGCAGCAGTTGTTACGGCAGCAGCAACAGCAGCTGTTTTCTCAGGTTCTTGCTGATCAGCAGCGTTCTCAGCAACGGTTTGGAGAGCTATCTTATGGACAATTGCCGCCATCTTTTGATGCGCTTAGGCTGCAACCATTAAAAGATATGACTCAGGTCAATCAGCAGATGCAGGTTCCTGTTACCCATGAAGAGCGAGGCTCCAACTTAACTGATTTGCTCCAAGGACATGCTACTAATCAGAACGTTGCTACTTTAGGAGCCCACTCTCTTCACCTGCAAAATCAGCTGTTTGGTAATGTTGACCCTAGGATGAGCCAGGGGACAGTTCTTGCAGATCAAACCAATGATACTCATAAAAAAGAGACAATTTCAGAGTATGAAAGAATTTCTGCAGGTGACGTGAATAACTTGTATTCAGAAAAGCCTGTTCTTCCGACTGATTATCATGCCCCACACAATGGGGAAGAAGACTCAAGCAGTGAGCAGGAAGTGTCTGCAGCAGCTGCCGAAGTATATGAAAATAAGTTGGGGGAGGAGCAGGCTAAGGATGTGTATGCTGGACTGGGAGAGATCAGTAATGAGTCATCTATGGAAATCCCCGCAGCTGAAGTTAAAAAGAAGTCCAAGAAGCAGCGAGCTAGAGCTGCCCTGCAGGAGGCAAAGAAATCTGAAGCAGGAAGTATTGATGATTCTGAGTCAAAGGGTAAAAATAAAGAGTCAGTTGACACTGTGATAGACAATGATACCAAGAGCTCCACAGCCATTGCTTCTAACCCCTCCGCAGGGAGTTCCGAAGCAGATTTAGTCAGGGAAGAATCATATGTGAAAGAATCTTCCATGCAAAACACACGAACGCAGCCAGGACGAGCTTGGAAGCCTGCCCCTGGCTTTAAGCCAAAGTCATTGCTTGAAATTCAAATGGAAGAACAAAGGGTAGCACAAGAAGAAGCTTTAGCTCCAAAGATACCTACTTCTGTGAATTCAGTGGGTCCCTGGGCTGGGACTACTTCTGTGAGTTCAGTGGGTTTGGCTGCTCCTTGGGCTGGGATTGTTGCCAATTCAGATTCTAACATCCCTAGAGAGACTCATGGAGAGTCAGATAGTGTTCCTGCTCTGAAGGGAAAGAAAAGCCACTTGCATGACTTACTGGCTGATGATGTTCGGGGCAAATCCAGTGAAAAAGAGAGGGGAGTAATGGAAATCATATCTAACAACACACCTATGACAGCCGCTAATGCAGAGTCTTTTGATGATGATAACTTTATTGAGGCTAAGGAAATAAAAAAGAGCCGCAAGAAATCTGCAAGAGCAAAGAAAGCTGAAGCAAAAAACCCTGCACATGTTCCTACTGTAGATACATCCGTCCCAACAAATTCTGTTGAGAAAGGAAAAAGCTCTCGTGTTGTGCAGCAGCAGGAGAAAGAAGTTTTGCCTGCTATTCCTTCTGGGCCTTCTTTGGGAGATTTTGTTGTCTGGAAAGGAGGAGAGACTGTGAGCAATTCTCCACCTGCTCCTGCATGGTCCACTGGTCCCAAAAAATCCTCAAAACCCAACTCACTGAGAGACATCGTCAAGGAGCAGGAGAAGATGACGACCTCGTCTCACCCGCCGCCAAATCCAGTACCTACAACCCAGAAACCCACTAAACCACAGGCTCCTCAGGGCGGCGCTTCCTGGTCACGTTCCGGCACTTCCCCTTCACAGGCTCCTTCTCCCATCCAGAACCTGTCTCAATCTTCATCGCAGTCCAAATCCAAAGGAGATGATGACCTTTTCTGGGGTCCAATTGAGCAATCCACCCAGGAATCAAAACAGTATGAATTTCTTTCTTCTTCCTTGAGTTTCCAAGTTGTTATATCTGATGTTGCGGTATTAAGTATAACCAAGGAGCAGCTTTCACTTATTATTTGCAACTGCCATATGAGTTTACATTTTATGGTAATAAATTGACTGGCTGATTTATTGTTTTGAGCAGGGGAGACTTCCCTCATCTTTCAAGTCAAAACAGTTGGGGAACCAAAAACACTACTGGGAAAGTAAATGCTGCAAGTTCACTGAATCGACAGAAATCAGTTTCGACTGGATCTGCTGATTGGGTTGTGACTGGATCCCAGAAAGGGAAAAAGGAGGCAGTGACAAAACTCACAGGTTTGTATCTTTTTTTTTTTTCCTGACGTATTTTAATCTTTGTCCAAAATTATTGCTTGTTTTCCTCATATGTTTGTGGTTTCCCAGAGGCAGATGGCTTCAGAGATTGGTGCAGAACTGAATGTCTGAGACTTCTTGGTTCAGAAGGTAAAAAGTTCATATAATTACTGTATTATTCTTCTCCTTCCTAATAACTTCAAGGTGAACTGCCATTTGCTCCGTCTGTTTAGCTGTTTTGTAACCTAGTCGAGACAGAGTAAAGAACATACTCTCTCTTTTATTTAATCATAACATTCTTTATGGTGTGTCCCTTTGTTCAGATACAAGTGTCTTGGAATTTTGTCTGAAGCTATCCCGATCAGAAGCCGAAACCCTTCTGACAGAAAATCTGGGATCGTTTGATCCAGACCACAAGTTCATTGACAAGTTTCTCAACTACAAAGACCTGCTACCATCAGAAGTAGTCGAGATCGCATTTCAATCAAAGGGTTCTTCAGGAGTTGGGACCCGGAACAACACGAGCGAAGACTACTATACCACAGGAAGTGCTGCAAATGAAGGGTTCTCAAAAGTCGGAGGAAAGAAAAAGGCGAAGAAAGGGAAGAAGGTAAACTTAAGTGCATCGGTTCTCGGTTTTAACGTGGTTAGTAACAGGATAATGATGGGAGAGATTCAGTCAATTGAGGATTAAGAAGAAGAGGAAGTTTGGGATATGTTTATACACTTTTTGGGCTCTCTTCGGTTGCAATGTACATTTGTTTTTTTTGTTTTTTTTAAGGACAAATCTCTGTCTCTTTAAATTATGGGATGGAACTTGATTTATCTCTCTAGGAAGTTTTGATAGACTTACTTTCAGGGAGATTGAGGTTTTTTCATGTTCCTCTTCCCTTTTAGCCTCAACCCCAAAAAAGAATTGTTGGATTCTTCTGTTTGTTGTTTTATGTGTATTAGACACTTTTTTTCTTCAATCCTTCTTTTTTTTGGTTGTTGTTTCGGTACTGTATGTTTAACTTTCACTTGTAGAGTTTAAGATTTCTATTTGCCAAATGTTTTTAGCATTGTAGAATAATCCCTATTTGAACATAAGAAGAGAGTTAATAATGGACAAGGGTTAATAATGGGACAGTTATTTCGGAAAATTTCAGAAAATTTGGTTTAAGGATCAAACTCAAGTTAAGTACATTCACCAAATTCCTACTCGAAAAGTGAATATTGGTAGAAACTTGGAATTGCTTAGACTAATTTCTTTATTGGTAAAAGAAACCTTCTGAAAGAGAGCGAAGGTTTAAAAGACTTCCAAATAAAAAAAGATATTCGCACGTACCAGTTCGCACGTGCCAACGAAAAACACGCAGCAGAGAATATATCACCGTGTTTTTATCGTCTCCTTCATTTCGCCGCTCTCACCAAACACTCTCCTCTTTCTCTGTGACGATGATGAAGGCTTCTCTCAAAGGCAAGTACGATGCCGATAAAACCACCGGAATTGGTTCCTTCGCCTTCAACGCCGGCGATCTTAAGCTCCGAGCTACCTTGACCGATGCTACCGTCGTCGCCGGCCCTAGCTTGAACGGCCTCTCTCTCGCTCTCGAAAAACCTGGTTCCTTCATGGTCGAGTACAACGTCCCTAAGAAGGTAACCAATCGTTGACTCCATGGAAGGTCTCGTACTGATGATACTGCTCACGATTGAACTTGGGGAAATCAGTTTTTCGATCTTATGGTTACGATTTGTAGTTTCGATTAGTTTAATTAAGGAGTTTTAGAGGAATTGTGTTTACTGATTTGATTAATTGTTTGTATTGGGTGATTTTGAATCCAGGATGTTAGGTTTCAGTTCATGAACACGGTTAAGATTGCTGAGAAGCCATTGAGGTTGACTTACATTCATAGCAGATTAGATAACCGGACGATTGTCGATGGGAGCTTTTCGATCGATTCTGAAAACAAAATCTCTGCTAATCACATGGTTGGTACTAACAACTGTAAGCTTAAGTACACTTATGTACATGGAGGGATGGCTACGTTCGAGCCGTGTTATGATTTGGCCAAGAACACGTGGGATTTTGCAGTTTCTCGAAGGCTTTATGGGGATGATGTTGTCAAGGCAACTTATCAGACGTCTAGTAAGTTGCTTGGTATGGAATGGTCAAGGAACTCCAATTCGGCTGGATCTTTCAAGGTAAAATAGTCTTCATGTTTCGCCATTTGCTTATATCGTTATCTCTACCGTACTTAAATTGGTTGAACAAAAGTCCATTTCGGTTAATATCTTGCTATTCTTTCGTATAAGGGAGTTAAAATCTCATAAAATCCATTTTGCAGCCCATCTTAGTTAAGTGATATCAGTGACTTAAAACTTGGTACGCTAGTTATATAAGCCATGATCGTTTCTTGAATGCATAAAGATTTATTGGGGGCTAGAATAGTTCATGTAGTTCTTTGGTGCAGTTTTAGATTGTTCTGTCTCATATTTGGACAAATCGAGGGAACCATCAGATTTTCTTTATGTTAAAGCTTTGGTGGTTGATGGGTTTTTTCTTCTTGTTTCAAACAGGTTTGTGCGTCTGTGAATCTAGCGGAGGAAGTGAAAACGCCGAAATTGACGGCAGAAACTACATGGAACCTTGAAATGTAATCAAGCTGTCAATGCAATTGTTTAAGGGGGTTTACAAGCGATTCAACTAATACTTATCTGCTATTCTTCCATAATTTTTGTTGCCAACAGATTCCTCCTTTTCACGTCGAAACTCAATTGTAGTAACTTAGCTTTTTCTTCATCTGTTATCTTTGTCATGACGTCTTAAATTGGGAAAAAACTTGATTGTTCCAAGAGAAACAAAATCTAAACGGAAGATTACCTCTGAAACATGATCAGACTGCATAAACGAACAAAATGGGGAAGTACAATGTCGATATAATTCGAGCTAGGCATAAGATATTCTGTCCTGAGGTAAAAAAAATGAACCATGAACTTCTTTTATATAATAAGATACTAAAATCTGCAACTGTTTCACAAAAATCCTGATTCAATGCCCAGTCTTTCCTCTTTGTATCAGTTAACCTAAAGGCATAGACATGAATTTGCAAAAAGCAGATGATATGAAAATGAGAATGACCCCCAAAAAACAGCGGCATGAGACTCTCTCATCTAAGTAGGAACCGGCTAATATTTAATTGAGTCCCATGGCTTTGGAATCAATCAGACAGGAATAGGCAAGCCTTTCTTCGCCATGCCATCCAGAATATCGTTGAGAGCTTGGCATAATCCCGATATCTGTTGATCCCATTGTTGTAGCTCCTCAATGTCATCCTCAAAATGTATCACAGCCTCCTCCTGAACAGTAACATAGCATAACATATCACAGCCTCCTCCGAGGAGATTGTGGATCAAAGATCCGGAAATCCACCGGTTTATTAAAAAAAAAATATATAGAAACATGAGATTATTATATTTATAATTCTTTTGTGTATATGTTTCATGGCCAAAGGAAATATAGAGGTTATTAATTATCTCAATCTAGTTATTAAAATTCGAAATCTCAATGGTCTCTATAGAAATAATTCATAATATTGAATAAAACATTCAAAATACTTAGAACATGAATAGAACAATTTCTATAAATTCCTTAACTAAACGATGGTACACTTCATTCTTGATTTCACTTGTGTGCGGGTAAATTGGGGACGATGTGTGCACAATTATCCTTAATAAGAGGTGGGAAGAATGGATTCAACGGGAACATATGAGGCCAACAGTTAGCATCGATGGTCGAGAATGTCTTGCAACACGCGATTCCAACATTTCCAAATTTGCCTGTAAAAACCGATTTGTAGAGCTCGAATACGCATCCATGGACGTTAAAGAGAGATGACCAACATTTCTCTAAGTCGATAGGAGAATTCGGGGGAAACATTGATTGCGGCGGTGGTTGCTCATGAGCTACTCCTGGAGTGATTGAAACCGCTACACATAAGACCACTACTAGGACTACGGAGAGAGTAGCTCTTGCTTTGTTTTCCATGTCTGGAGTTAACTTATCTCTTTCTTTCTTCTTCTTTTTGTTTTTGTTTCTATTCACTTTGAGACTTGGATGTTTGGTAATGTGAAGAAACTTATAATTTATAGACTCAGGAAAAAAGGGTTTTAGTTTACGTAATTAATTAGACATGAGTTATGTTTATAATAACTTAAAAGCAACGGAAGAATTTTGAAGATTTTCAAAATGTAACACATGTTGAGTAAAACGTATCAAGTAATTACATTTCTTCACAATGTTCATATCAATGATCCATTGAAAATACGGAAAAACAATTTAGTTTTTTTTTAAAAATTATTTATATCAGCAAATCTTTGCTTTAGCTACTTTACTAAAGTAAGACATTGCTCATGGTTTACTAAAGTAAGACATTGCTCATGGTACGTAAACTTTGCCCCTAATGAAAATGTGGCTACTTTACTAAAGTAAGGGATATTGGAAAAATGATAACAAAACATCTCAACTAAATATTATGCTAAGTTGACAAAAAAAAAAAAAAAAAAAAACAGTTTTGCTAATTCTTTAAAAATGAAAGAAATAATATTTTTTTAATTTTGAAACGCAAATTTGAATTTTCAATCCGTTTTAAACTTTTAATTAGTTAAAGCTATATTTTATTGACAAAAAATAAATAGATTACTTAATTTGTTTAGATTTTTGGATTTAAAATTTTGGTTTAGGGGGTAAGGATTTATGATATAGATTAGTCTAGGATTTACTTAAACTTCGGAGTTTAATATGACTTACATGGAACTAGGCCTGGGATTAAAACCCGAACCCGACGTACCCGACCCGAACCTGACCCGAAATTTTCAAATATCCTAATGGGTTCTAAACACCTATACCCGAAAAATCCGACCCGAACCCGAACCCGAATTTGAACCCAAACTTGTATCCGAATACCCGAAACATAAAAAAAATTGGGTACGTTTATAGAATTTTAGTCATTTTTTGGGGTTTTTTGGAAAATATTGTATAAAAAATAACAAAAACATAGTAAATCCAAAAAAAAAATAGGATAAATTTAAAAAATAGTATATTTTTTAGTAGATAAAAATTACCCTAATGGGTCCTATTTTAAAACCCGAACCCGACCCGAACCCGAACCTACCCTACCCGAACCCAACCCGAAATTTTCAAATATCCTAATGGGTTTTAAACACCTATACCCAAAATACCCGATCCGACCTGACCCGCGTACTCGAAATCCTAGGACTACATGGAACCTTGAAATGTAATGAAGTTCTCAATGCAATTGTTTACAAGCGATTCAACTAGTACTTATCTGCTATTCTTCCATAATTTTGTTGCCAACAGATTCCTCCTTTTCACGTCGAAACTCAATTGTAATAACTTAGCTTTTTCTTCATCTGTTATCTTTGTCATGACGTCTTAAATTGGGAAAAGTCTTGATTGTTCCATGAGAAACATAGTCTAAACGTAAGATTACATAGTCACTAGGAAAGTACTATCAACTTTGGTTGTAAAAGCTTTCACTATTAAAGCCGCTTTAATTGCCGCTACCATCGAAGGTTACCGGTCATTCATGTGTTTCCCGAAACCTTTCTCTTTTGTCACATTGCTCATTTCGACCTATGTGATAAACGAGTTGAAATCCCTACTTAGCGACTTTTGTTGTCTTGGTATAGGTTTTAAATTTATCTTTATTGCTTTTATTCCGCGTTGGCGGAAAATTGTTGAACTACTTCTCTATTTTTGGAGTGTAAGCTTTTTATATAAAAATCGGTTTGGTCAAAAAAAAAAATGTAAGATTACCTCTGAAACATGATCAGACTACATAAACGAACAAAATGGAAGTACGAGATGTCGATATACTTAAAGCTATGCATAAAATATCTTGTCCTGAGGTAAAAAGAAATGAACCCTTTTTTTTTTTTTTGTCAACAAAAAAAATGAACCCTAAACTTTTTTTATACTCCCTCTGTTCCTAAAAACATGATGTTTTAGAATTTTTTCTTTATTCCTTAAAACATGATGTTTTACTTTGTCATTAATGTATTTTTAATTAATGCATTTTTTTTACAGCATGAATTAATTATTTTTATTGTTATTAATTGTCTTTATCAATAAAAACTTAAGGTGAAATACAACTTAACGTGGGAAAATAGAAGAAAAGTAGTTTGTTTGAGTAAATGTATTTAATGAAAAGTGAAAGTTTGTTTTAATAAATTGTGGTTTTGCTTTTTCTTAATTCATGTGCAAAACTTAAAACATCATATTTTTAGGAACAGAAGGAGTATAATATAAGATACTAAAATCTGCAACTGTTTAACAAAATCCTAATTCAATGCCCAATCTTTCCTCTTTGTATCAGTTAACCTAAAGGCATAGACATGAATTTGCAAAAAGCAAATGATATGAAAATGAGAATGACCCCCAAAAAACAGCAATTTGGCAAAAACTTAGGCATGAGACTCTCTCATCTAAGTAGGAACCGGCTAATATTTAATTGAGTCTCATGGCTTTGGAATCAATCAGACAGGAATAGGCAAGCCTTTCTTCGCCATGCCATCCAGAATATCGTTGAGAGCTTGGCATAATCCCGATATCTGTTGATCCCATTGTTGTAGCTCCTCAATGTCATCCTCAAAATGTATCACAGCCTCCTCCTGAACAGTAACATAGCATAACATATCAAAACACATCTAATAACAATAAACAACATTACCAAGAATTCTCTTAAGGGATGGCATAATAACCCAAACCAACAAAGTATTTGTCATTGCTTACCTGATCTATGGAACCCCTCATTCTGTCCTGGCCAATCATGTTAGCTGCTATCTTCTCCGCCTTCAGGAACAAAAACTAATGCGTTAAGCACTCACACCAACAAGAATCAATTCACGAATTCATTTTGAATATTACCTTCCTTGGATCAATCCCTAGCAGAGTTCCCAATTCATCAAACCTAAGATACAAAATATTTGGAGAATTAAGTTTACAAAGTCATATCATTCTCAGAAACACAAAAGACGGTATAATATACTACTATTAATATCTCCATCTCAAACCTTATGTTTGTGTAAAGTTTGCTAGCACTTAGAAGGTTATGCTCAATCATGGCACGGTCGAGAACAGTAGATTTGTCAGGCAAAGATGCTTTCTGTTGAAAACAAATACGGTGAAAACTTGTCATGTGCCTAACAAGTCATATGATATGGAAATACTGCATCTAAATCTTAATAAGAGTCCAGACCTGATGTGGCCTAAGTTCTTCAGCAAAAGCATCGATTTCTGGTTTCCTTAGAATCCTTTCAAGATACACCTAGAAATTTACCAAAAAGAATATTGAAGTTAGCATGTAGTTTTAACCATGGTAAAACTGTTTCAATTAATTTATAAATCAAACCAAAGAAACATCATGCATACTAAAACAGGAGTAATATGACAGTTCAAACGATACTATATGTCCAAATGCAGTAACAATGGTAAATCTTCTGTTTGTCAACTAGAGAAAATAAAGGTAGGTAACAAAAGATATAACCTTTTGCAGGATGGGGTAAATCTTCAGCTTGGAGCAACGCTCATCCTGTTAAAAAAGAGATGTTGAGAAAGAATCAAATAGAGAAAGCAAGCAACAAATGGCATTCTAATAATAATCCACAGGGAATTACTTTATATAAAGTTGCAAGAACACGAGAACGTTGAGGACCGGCTCCAGCTAATATGGTACATGTGACAGCAGCGGATAGGGCCTGCTCTAACGCATTCTCATCAATCTCTCTGAAAATATTAAGAAACATTAGGACCAACACATTTTAGAATAATGACATAACATCACAAATTTATCGGAGAGGGATAACATGGAGACCATTTAATCCAACTGTGAGTTGTTAAAAGGTAGAAAAATAGCTTTTAACAAAGGGTGTCCACAGATGGATAGGAGATTAATTATTTTGGACAGGAAATCGTCCCAGGGGAAATGTGAAAAAGTTGTAGCAGGGAGAGGAGTTTGTTTCACTTACTCATCCCCTATTTGGCGTTTTTCAATCTGAGATATGCCATAATACCGAAGAGCAGCCTCTAGGAACTTTCTTTTCATGTCCAAAATTCTAGCATAGCAGACCTGAAAAGGAAACATACATATATTAAAAACCCGGAACGAATGAACCTTAATCACCCAGCACATTAATTCTAAGTTCAAGGAAGTCGAACCTTGTACTGCAAATTCAAAACTTCATTCTGACTACTGCTCACTAAGAAAGAAGCTTTGTTTATAAAAGCCTCGGCATTTACAGCATCATCATCCTGCAGATAATTAAAGCATAGAAACAAAATTAGAGAACCAAAATAATGTATGTATACAACTTTGACAGACTCAATTACTATAATTTCGAGGTATATGATCCACGTGCTTCCAAAGGCATGAGAAGGACACAAAATCTAAGCAAATATACTTGGAAAGGAAAGCCAAACCTCGAGATATAAACGAGCAATTTGGATACACTTTGAGAGCTTGAAGTTGTCGTCAACAGCCCTACGGTGCACCACAATACCACAAATCCAAATAAGCAACTGAAAAGAACAACATAAGGGAAAAGAAAACTATAATTCTATGCTCACTGTCACACACCTCATTCCAGAATCCAGATCAATGCCACTCAACATCTGGGCAGCTTTTGACCATTCCTGCTCCGATTCATACAAGCCCGCAAGTTTTTCTCTGATAACAAGTGCCTGCAAATCCACCCAAAAACAAATTTCCTCTCTCAGAACAAAGAGACTCTAAACCAACACAATGTACATTGTCTCGCATCCTTAATAAACACACTTATCTCAGTTTCATAGACAAACATAGGGTTTAGCAAGTAGATGCACAATTTCCAAAATCAAAAGAGAAAAAATAAACCTGTTCCTCGAAGGAAACAACTCTAGGTTGAATCTGAGTGAGTGTAAACTGCGCAATCTCCTTCTGCGTCTCTGGTTCCAATCTCCCGAGCTCTTGAGCGAAAGACTGCAAAAGCTGCCTCGAAACCACCAACGGTACATCGTCGGAGAGAACTGAAACCATCCCGAAGCAAAATCAACAGCCATGGCGGAAAATTCAAACATACTCAAGCGAAGAAGATGAAATTTTTTTTACTGTGATCGATGAATTTCTTCGATTGAAGAAGATCGTTGGAGGAGAGAACGGAGGAGAGGATGAGTTTGTACTGTTCGATCTTCTGACGTTGGTCAGTGATTGAAGAGGCGCTCGTCAAAGCTTCGTCCATGGCTTCTCTCTCTCTCTCTCTCGCACTTTGATCGAAACCCTAAGAAACCTTTGATTTGGCTTTTTTTTTTTTCTCTCCGGTGGTGAGGGAGGCTTTTTAGAAATTAATAAAACGGGCACAAAAACTATAATATCGCAATGGATTAATATCCCATTGTAAAAAAATAAAATGCTACTACAACTGGAATTGTAAATTTATCAAACTAGTAATTATTAAATAAATAAAGATTTTACGGATTTGATTGAATTTAATAAAATTTCTATTTTTTTCTACTGAAAAATAAAATTAATGTAAAATTTTTATGGTTGGAGATGATTTTTATGTTGTAAGATAATTCACGACTTTGAATCTGAATGGTGATGGCACGATGCGAGACGGTTTAAATAGTAACAAACATATGTGCTATTCAATATAGATAGACGTATAAAAGTATAGATTTTTGTTATCGTTCAATGTACAACCGGACGAAACGGTGTGTTAGGTCACCATTCGAAAGATTTATCGTTTATAAGTTATTAGCAACTATTCGGGTTATTAATATAATTTGTATTTCGTAACTGAATTGGTTAATTGAATAAATATGTCTCGGTTAATTCCATTATGATATAAACTCAACCAAAAACTATTAAAAGTATGTGATCCGGCAAAAATATGCATTTGGCAACTTGCATAGAACATTCAACATTCGCCCTAGCGGCGCATCTTTTGTAATGCATCTCCATGTATGACTTAGGCCATCGTTACTCGGAATAGAATTTAATTTCCGCATATCACTAAATAGAGAGATCCAATCATTTCTCTTCAAAGAAAGAATCTTTAACCTCCCTTCGCGAGAAAACAATTTTTAACAAATCATACTTTCGATAAATATTCACAAACATACAACGAATCTAACACTTTCGTTCTCTCATCCTAACAAGAATAACAAGAAAGTAGAAGGCAAATTTGATAGTACTTAGAACTTGTAGACTTTTACTATGATGTTTGTAAAGTCTTCTCTGTTGAGAAGTATCTTATCCGGAGAACTATCATCCTGTGAACAAGTTCATAATGTTGGTTATTTTTTTCCACAACATTTATCTATTCACCATTATAACAAAATATTAACTATTCAAAGAAAGAATGTTTCCAAATTTCGAAAAATTTAGTAGATTATTTTACAAGAACAGTCTAGATTCAGTATCATAATATAAACACATTTTCCATATTCAACATATCCAAAAACCAAGTCAAGAAACGAAGTCTTCCCCTTTATTATAATTAATTTGTTTTTTTTGTCGGCATTTATTATTCCCTTTATTATACACATCCTAGCAAATGTCTTCAATACCCGCGTACATCACACGCGTCCACATAACCCGAATCCGATTTGTCTTTCTTTCAATTTCAGCCGTTAGATGCCCAATCTAGCATCGAATTCCTCCGCGTGGGTCAATAAACCAATTTTTTGTCCATTTTAATTAATTCAATATTTACTAGTATTGCTTTTATATTAAAAAAAAAAAGCATAAAAGAGGTTAGTTCTCTTCGCACTCCTTTCCTATAAAACCCAGAAGAAATTCCTCAATACTCATCACAAAATCAAAATCAAAAACCAAACACACAGAAGAAGAAGAAGAGAAGAAGCAAATGGCCGGAGAAGGAGAAGTTATCGTTCCCAAGAACGTCCAGGAGTGGACTGAGAAATTCAATGCCGCCAAGGAATCCAAGAAACTGGTACTCTTTTACACTTTCTTCTCTCGATTCGATTTCGATTCTGAAATTAGGATTTAGGGTTTTTGTATTTTTTTTTCGATTCGATTGGGTTTTGTTTGTTCGATTGATTTGTTAGCTAGCGAACGATGTTTTTTAACCTTCTGATTTGGGTATATGACGGGATTCAGAGAAAATAGCGTTTGAATTAGACCTAATTCATGCCTGTATTCAAAATTCGACTTTGATGAATATGAACCCTAATAGTTGGATTAAGAATCTAGAAGTTTCCGGATCTCAGAATTTGAAACCCTAGTAATTGGTTCAGCTGATAAAACTAGGAAGAAATGGTTCTAATCTATGCGAATTTAGAAATTTTGTGAAAAATCGCCTTTTTTCGTTTTTTCGCGCATTTGTTCATCGTAATTCAAACCGATTTTGTGTATCTATGTTAGTAAGATCTATGGATTAACTTATGTTGTGGACTCACAGATCGTGATTGACTTCACTGCAACATGGTGCCCACCTTGCCGTTTCATCGCACCCATCTTTGTCGAATACGCCAAGCAGTTCCTTGATGTCATCTTCTTCAAGGTTGACGTCGACGAGTTGGGCGTAAGTTTCATCAACAATCTCCAATTATCTAAACCAAAAAAAACCATGTTAGTACTTAGTTGTTAGTAACCTCTAGCCTTAACTTACTTCTTGTGTGTTTTGCAGACTGTTGCTAAGGAGTATGATGTCCAGGCAATGCCAACCTTCGTCTTTATCAAAGAAGGAAATGTCATCGATACGGTGGTTGGTGCTGCGAAAGACGAGATCCACGCCAAGCTTCTCAAGCACTCGGCAGTTGTTCCATCAGCTGTTGCATCAGCTTGATTATCTCACCCCGCCTCTGAGTCTTTTGTTTTAGTATGTTTGGTGTTTAATAATAAAAATCCTTGTTGCCCCTTATCTACACTTCCACCAGAGTCATCTTCCTCTTAAACCTTTAGACATTTATGTGATCTTTATGTGGTGGCTTCAAGCCTTTGGGTGTGAATAAGTGGTTGCAAACTTCATAATTTGCAGCTATGTTAATTCTTCGTATTAGTTTTATACTCTTGAAATAGTATCTTTGTGTCAGAGATTGTGCAATACATATTTCGTTTACATACTTTCTCATTCTTGAATATGAAACATACAGTGCAACAACAACATTTTGGCTCTTCTAAATACAACATTTTGGCCTAAAATTCTTCAATGTTGAAACTTCAGAGAGGAGAGAAACACAAGGTGTTAATTTAGGTGTGTCCACACTGAAACATTTCAGATGTGTTTTTATACATTATAATCCATACAAACAAAAAAAGTGAAGGGCCATGAGGAATTTCAATTAGTACTAGTATTTTAGTCTTGAGGAAATTATATAAACCTCTTGGTTTGTTTTTTTTTCCGAAAGAAAGGAGACATATTTGGATCGATTATCATACTTTGTCGTCGTGGAACCACCATCTTGTCTCTTTAGGAGACCTCCCGTTCTTGCAGTTCTTCACATATCGGTCATTATCAGTCGGGCGTTGCTAAGACAGATAAAGACAATTATACATAGAGTAAGAGTTGTGGGGATGGCTCAAAGAGTCGAATTTGCGATAATAACAAAGCGTAGGAGTAAAGATTTGGAAACCTTTTCGGGTGAACTCGATAGCATCGAGAGAATGCTGATGCAAACTGAACTCACCGTCATCGCTGGAGACCACGAGTCATACAGAATATCTGCAAAAAAAGGTACAGAGACAGTGTTACATTAACCCGTATAATACTAAGAGCTCAGAGCATCGTGGAGGAGTTATCTTTACACATTGTAACATATTGTTCAAGTTCTACCAGACCTAATCTAGGTGCATTGAGGACAGATTTATGAAATTCCTAAAACTATCAAGTTCTTATTGTTCTGAGAAAAACCTATATAATGTGCCAATAATATGGTTTTGCGACATCACAGCTTTGGGAGAAGCCTATATACGAAAGCATCATATAAAACTAGCCAGACAGAAACAATGCTCTGGAAAATTCACACACACACACCAATTCCAAGAAACCAAGAACAAGAGCATGTGAAGAAACGAGAGGAGGCGACTAAAATACCTAAACATATATGTCCATTGCTGTAAATATGCGGATGTAGCGGCGCCGGTGGAATAAAAATTACCTGCACAACAACAAACAAGTGAAATCATAACAACAAATGTCACACTGTCTCAATCTAAATTTATGAGATGAATCATGAAAAAAAGATAAACCATCCACCACAAAAACACTCTGAATCAATTAGATTAGTTAATCAAACAATCAAGAAATTTCTCATAGACAAAAACAAAGAAGAGACATAAATCACAGTTCCAATAAGTTATTCCAAAAGTTGTTCTAACAAGATTCTCCATTGAGACATAACAAAACATATCATAGAACCAAAGAATTGATTCCACCAAAACAAAAACTTGCCTGAGGAGCTTCCATGGGGTAATGTTCAGGGAAATCAACCTGAAGCTGGTAAGTTTCATTTGCATAGAGAGTACCAGGTGCTCCTATAACCTCGATTACCCATCTAAAGTCAAACAAGAAACCATCAAAATTTCGGAAACAAAAGATAGAAATGAATGGGACGATTTTTTTTTTTGTTTCTGTAAATTTTAAAATAATTACTTTTGAAGATTATCAGTAACTTTGTGCTTAAACCCAGTAGGAGGATTTACTTGCCACTCTGATAGCTCTTTCTGCAACCTATTACACGCGATCTTGCTTAACGCCTACCAATCATCATCCCAACCATACAAATCAGAAAAAATCAAAATCCAAAATCCAAAATCAAAAAACACGCGCGAAAATTCGATACAAGAAAAGACAAAACAGAAAGAGTGAAGAATCAAAGACCTTGCGTGAAGGAGCGGAAGAGCTTGTCATGGCGGAGAGAGAAAGATAGACGGAGACCCAGATAGAGAGAAGTCTCTAGCTTATTATTTTTTTTTGTCTGAACTGAATTTTCCTCTATTCGTATTTATTTTCTTTTAAATGAAAATGAAAAAAAGAAAAGTGAATAAAGCGAAAAAAAAACTTTTTCGGGGTAAGGAAAGACCACAAGAAAAGACACGTGAAGGAGTCAAAAATTACAAAACAGCCACTTCAAATCGTACGGTCCTAATCTCTCCTTCGTGTTCCCACGTGTCACTAATCCTTCCCGTGATTTTTGCCTCCACCAAAATCCAAGAGACGAATTTCGTAATATTTCGGATTGTTTATAATATTTGTTATAATAACACACTATTTTTTTTTTTCATTTTGCAAGTTATTCTCTTACTTTCCCGTACAACTTGATGATCTTCTATAGTACAATCGTACGATACCATAACATTTCCGAACAAAATACGTAAGTATACGTCCCCCACTATATAAACTGACACGATGTCGTTTTATTCTATATTACGCCTTAACATTTTATGGGCCACCATCAGGCCCAACACAATCTCGTGACTTCGGTTCTGGCTCAACATAATCTTCAAGTCCTTGATCACTTCCAAGAAGAACCTGATAAGCTTCTTGTGGAACGAGTTCAAGACCAGCAGCAAAAAGCGGAAGCAAGACCAAATAGTGTCTACGCGAACTGTAAGAGATCGCGGAACCATTGAGATGGACAATGCACATCATCAATAGATACGCGTTTAGCGTGTGCCAGTAGAGCTGTCCATCGTTCGTATAGAGCCAAAACACTCGACCGTATCTTCGTATCTTCACTTCTTCCTCGAGAAGATTTTGGATTATATCGAGCAATGTGAAAACTAAAGTGTCGCAAGCGCATACAATGCCGAATATTTTGGCTAGATCTTTTTCCTTGTCGAGTAGTTCTAACACAAAGCAGAGGAACTCGACGAGGAATGCTACAGCGGAATGTGGTCGTAGACTTTGCCTAAACACGACTAGTTTTATGACCGGAGTTAAGATCGGCATTTTTTAAAAATCAAGTGGAAGTTTTAAAATTTGTGATGTAAAATCGAAGCTAGATGATATAGAATTATTTCGATGGTGGTGGGTACTATTTATAATAATGTGTGTGAAGTATGATTAATAAATGCTTAGAGAGATCAAAGTCAAAAAATGAAAGGTTAGGAAATTCCGTGCTAATTAGAATTATTTACTTTATCATTGCATAGGGAAAGAACCAAAGAAGTAATTTTGAGTTTGTGAGGTCTTTTGTTTCATTGTATATCATTGGTAGTGAACACTAGTTATTTCTAAGCTGCCAACTAATTCTTGAATTTTTTGTGATTTACGACGCACAATTTCGGCATGTTAAAATTTTGAAAAAGTAGGAACTTTTGAATTTTGACAAATATTATGGTGGTAAGCAAATAAGGACTTGTCCTATTTGGAAATGCTATTCAATACTGGTGGCCAGAACCAGAGACAAAAACCTTGCAAGAAACTTGAGCCATGATGAATATGAGTAAATCACTTAACTCTTTTTTGCTTTGGACCAATTGATGTTTCCTAAGTCACTTTAATAAGGAGGAAAAGAGGCCAATTCTTGAAGCGTTAAAACTTAGTTAAGCACACAAAGCTGTGCTGCTCAATAAGTAAAACAAAGGAGTTCGACATTGATAGACAGAAATAAAAAAAAAAGGAATACTACGAATTTGTAATTGTACTGTTCAAGCATCTTCCTAAAACACCAAAGAGTGCATCTCTCATTCTTTTCCAAAATCAGCATTGTAGTGTGAACTCGACTCGAGTTTCTTGGCCTCACTCAGCTTCCTCACAGCCTGCAAAATGCATTCATTTTAAAATCACAACAAATATTACAACATGAAATAAGCTCAGATATATATATGTGTATGTATTACATACCTTCATGAAATCTTCGTGGATCACGTAGTCCCGCTCTGCTCGGATTGCAAACATTCCAGCCTCAGTGCATATGTTACGCATATCAGCACCATTGAAACCCTTTTCAACCAACACAACATTTAGTAAGCAACTCACTTAGGGAAAACAACACTCACTAACTCAGCTTTGTAAGAAAAGAAGAGAAATCTAACCTCTCCAAGTTTGACAATAGCCTCGTAATCAATTTCACCGTGTTTGGCGATCCCGGCTGCATGGATCTTGAGGATATCCATTCGTGATTGCTCATTTGGCAAAGGGATCTCAATCTTTCGGTCTAACCTACCCGGACGGAGAAGTGCAGGATCAAGCACATCTGGTCTGTTCGTAGCCATGATCATTTTCACCTGATACATTTTCCAAACACATTTCAGTCATGTAATAGCACTTTCAACATAAGCAATTGTGTGAAACTAGGAAGAAATGCAATTCGATCAAGATATTATCCAACAGTATTCGAGATATAACTTCACAACACAAATCTATGCACATGTACACCTTATAGTTTCAGAAACAGAGACCAGTACCTTTCCAAGACTGTCAAACCCATCAAGCTGATTGAGTAACTCCATCAATGTTCTTTGAATTTCACGGTCAGCACTAGTTCCCTCGCTAAAACGGCGCCCACCAATAGCATCGATTTCGTCCATGAAAATTATACAAGGCTAACCAGAAGGGAAAAAAAAAGTTTAATAAAGTCAACAATGTAATACGAAAAGAAGAAGCATATATATGCATACACCCATTAAAGGCAATACTTACTTGATGGTCACGGGCATAGTTAAACATCTCCCGAATCAGCCTAGCACTTTCTCCAATGTATTTGTCTATGATTGCACTAGATACAACCTGACGAAAGGAAATAGATTTAATTAAAACATCAAGAGTCAGAATACGTTATACCATTAAAAAAACAGCATAGCATAAAATTAAACCTTCAAGAAGTTGGCATCGATGTTGCTGGCAATAGCCCTAGCTAGTAGAGTTTTTCCAGTACCCGGAGGTCCATACAAAAGAACACCCTGCATCGAGATGTAGAAAAACTTAGCATCCACGACATCAATCAAATAAAAGTTCAGATTGAAGGAGAATTTATACACAATAATTACCTTTGGGGGATTAATCCCTACTCTAAGGAAAAGTTCTGGATTCATGAGAGGTAGCTCAATAGATTCCCTGAGTTCTCTGATCTGATCACCTAAACCGCCCACTGCGGAGTAGCTAATGTTGCCTGGATCTTCATGAAGCATGTTGTAAACAACAGGATCAACCTACCATCAAAATGAAAACACATCTTTTGTTAGCAGATATACACTACAAAGATATGATAGAACCAAACACAAGTCTAGATCGAACTTACTTCTCGGGGAAGGGCTCGCATTATCGTTAGTGTTGTCATATCCAGAACAACTCGAGTTCCCGAGGTCAGCTTTTCCTTATCCACTTTGCTTCGGCAGCCCACCACATACCGAGGACCGCTGCTCGCTTTGACAATCACTAAAATATACAACAAAGTAAGGTTTTAGCTTCAATGAGCAATAACCTCACAGAAGCAAAAAAAGGGCTATTAGGTAGAGAAAGAAAAGATTACATCGTTCGTTATCGAGCGGTCGAAGCACTTCTCCAATGATCTGACCAACACTTTGAAGAGACTTTAAATCATCCTCAGTTTTGTTGAATTCCTTTTTAGATGCTCTTAAATTCTCCCTAGCTGCAAGATCACAAATTCAAAGTCTTGTTCTAATCACAAGCCATTTACTCCACTAAACTCACTTCAGCTACTCATATGAAACTTCATAGAACAGATAATTCACACAAAAATATCAAAACAAACGAATCAATGAAGTAGAGAAATACACTACACAGAAACAATCGAAACCAAAACAAGGGCATAATTAAGCAATTGAGAACCAAATCCCTAGAATTCGGGTAACCCACACAAAGAGCTTAATCTAAGCAAACAAGACGCGATATTTCAGATGCCCCATGAACCCTAGATTCAACTCAATCAAAGCTTTTTGAACTTTGTACAGATTAGATAGAGAACGATCAAACTATTGCAGGTTGCAATTGAATCTGGGAGCATTGAAAACAAAGGAGTCGCGGAATCGAACCTGTTCGAACACGAGCTTCGAGCTCCTTGTGTTGAAGAAGCTTCTTCCGGTACTCGGTCACCGCAGCGGTACGGCGTCTAGCGGCTTCGTCCCCGTCGCTCATTCTCTCAGAATCCTTCTTCTTCTACAGATAGATCTCAGATTCCCTGAAAACGAAGAAGACGATCTTCTTCTTAACTTTCTTATAATTTTGTTTTCTTGAGCAATGGGTTTAGGCTCTCCATAAATCGTCTAAAATACGGATTGATCGGAATATCTAAACGACGTCGTTTAGATTTTTATTATTTGTTTTTGTTTTTCCTTTTCCAAGCCAACTTTTGTGTTTCCAAGAATAATCTTTACACTTCCAATTAGGTCTGAAATTCAGATAATCGGTTCGGATTTGAATACTATCCAACAGATTTTGGATATTCCAAGTATAGGGGTTTTTGTCCATGTATCCAAGTATCGATTCGCTAATGTACAGTTTCAGATCGGTTTGGTTATGTAATATATTATCCAAAAATGTTTCAGATATCATTTGGTTCGAATATAAAGTATGTGAAATAACTAATTTGTATATGAAATGTGAACAAAATCAGAAATCCAAATAACAGACGCATAACTGAAACTGGAAGATGAAACAACGAGACTCGAGAACACAACAGACGCATAACAATAAATGAACAAAAATACAAAACCCTAAAATTTCAGGGATACATTATGTTTATTCGGATTATCGGTTTATCCATTGGTTTTCGCATAATATCCGAACGATCCAAAATCCATGGATATCTATACAAACGATCCATCGGTTATTTGTATAGTATCCGTAATCGGCCGGATCATGTAGTATATGTTCGGTATCATATCGAACTATCAGTTTTGAGTAAAATTCTCAAGCCTACTTCAAATCATTCGGAGACTATGCGATATGTATCTTTTTTCAGCCTAGTTACTCAAAATTTAAAGACTAGTAAGTAGTAAGTAAAAGTGGTCAGAAACCGTGGCATTAAATTTAAAACCGCCACTGTAAATACATAGTCTTAAGATTAGTAAGACATGAAAAAAGAGATTTTACTCCTAAAATTAAGAAGAAGAAAACTGTTCTTAAGAGCTTTCACAATGAGTAGACTCCATAACAAGTTCACATTCTTCCATAACAGCAGTTTCTTTAATCTCCTGCAACATCTTCAAAACTTGCCACATCGTCGGCCTCTGTTCCGGCGATGCTAAGCTACAAAGCACCGCGATTTCGGTCAACATTCCGAATTTATCCCTATCCTCTCTCCAATTACCACCATTCTTCTCACTTTCCTCTCTCATTTTCTTCACCCATTCCATCATTTCGTCGAGGGGTAAAACCGGTAGCTTCGACGGTTTTTTCCCTGTCAAAAGCTCTAACATAAGAATTCCAAACGAGTAAACATCGGCTTTAACTGATTGATAAGTCAAACTGTTGTTGTTCCGTCTAGCTTCAGGGGCTTTATAAGCTGCTGCATCAGCGTCTTCGTGACCGTCGAGAGGCGGGTTTGTTGCTAGAGCAACTAGACAGTAGTCGGCGATACAAGCTTCGAAATCTAGTCCAAGAAGTACATTGGAGGATTTTAGATTGCCGTGAACAAGTTGCCATGCTTGGTGAATGTAGGAGAGGCCTTGAGCTACGTCTTCTGCTATCTTTAAGCAAGATGTCCAGTGTAATGGCTTTGCCCTTGACGATTTTGTACCTACACAATATAACATAAACCATTTAAAACTTGTGACCAACTAGCTATAACTCAAAATGGAAAAAAAATAGGAAAAACGATCTATTTCCCCACGAGAAGTATGATAGTTAAGTATATATCCACCAAACTTTACCCTCTGTTTATATGTCCACCATTTGAAAGTTTTACACCTACATCTCCACAAATCGTAATATTCATACCCAAATACACATGAATTCAAATGTTTAAATCTAATTACACATAAATGTCGGTAATGGTTATTTACTGTTTCGTGATGATTTCTTAACCAACAGTAAACCGGGTTATGACCCGATTAGACACTGAAAACCCGATTACATACTTAAACAGAAATTTTAACTAACATATCCCAAAAAAAAAATCCCCAATTCTTTTTTCATCTAAGAACCCTAAAAAATTGAATTCCTTTCTCTCATATCTGAATCGAATTCCTCTCTCTCTCAAATCTAAATTGAACGAGATAGAGTGGTTTTCATGGAGTTTATCGCGAGAGAGATGAATCCGACGGAGACGAATCAGACGGAGATAATTGCAGGTTTCATAAGAAAGATAAAGAGGTTTGTATCTTATTCTCCGATTCTGATTTTGTATCTTCTTTGTTTATATTTTAAAATTCGAAAATAATAATTCTTCAGCTTCTTCCTCGAGATTTATGCTTTCAATTTTTCATGGATTTTCCCAGGTAGGGTATTCGATCCGATTCGAAGAAGAGAGATGATAAGCGTTCCAAAGAGGAGAAGAATAGAGGAGAGAAGGAGTTTAGGAGAATCAATAGGGAGATGGATAAGAATGAAACCCTTGATTATGTTTTTATATCTTTAATTATTTTGTTTCGAGTTTTCTGGGTTCAATTGTAATGGTTGGTTGTTTTTGATTTTGTGAGGAAGAATTGTAGTTTTCGATTGATAAAAGTTTATGGGTTAGTGAATATGCCTGGAGATTTTTTTTTATTCTGTTCGATTCATAATTGTAAATGAGATCCGATTCTTCCTTTGAAAAACTACCGAACATTTTTACGAATGAGATATGCTATGAAATTTGTTCTCTGAATCTCATTTTTCGTAGAAACGAATGAATCAATAGACAAACAGAAATAAAATAGATTCTAGATTCAATGCATGTTTGGAGTGAATCATCTTTAGTTTGCATTTATTGTTTGGAATTGAGGTTTCATGAACTTGAATGAAATGTCTATAATTTGGACAAAATATCGGTGAAGAAGAAGAAGAATTGGGTCTGTTCGGGTTGGGTTGTTTATGGGTCGGTTTTTTGGTTGGGTTTGGTTAGAATCAAATTTATATTTGGTTTAGAATCGGATTGGTCGGTTTGTTATCAATAACTGATAAAATTGAGTTTCTGTGTTATGGGGTTTATTATTTTTTTCGTGGAGATGTATGTGTAAAACTTTCAAGTGGTGGACATATAAACAGATGGTAAAGTTTGGTGGATATATACTTAGATATCATACTTCTAGTGGGGAAATAGATCGTTTTTCCAAAAAAATATGTACAAAATTCAATAGATTTCCTCTTGCCAGTGATGGAAATATAAACCAAATCGAACATAACCAAACTGAAATGCTTATATTAAAACCGAACAAAAACTGTATTTAGTTTCCAAACAACAAAACTACTATATCAAAACAAATCCTAAACCACATTTCTAAATGTATACAACAAATTTTCTAATGATCTCTAAAGATTATGGTTTACTCATTAAATCACATGTGACGTACGTACGACTGATATAGAATTTCATAGGACATTAGGACCACTGACCAAAGTAAAGAACTCGTAACTACTGAAAATTCATTACAAAGTTTTTCAGTCATCTACTAAGCATTTATTAAAATTAAATGTTATAAAAAAGAATTATGAAATGTATAATTGTGTGTGAGCGAGCTTATGAACTTACCGTGGACAAGTGAGGAGAGACTGCCATTTGGCAGATAATCATAGATCAAAAGCCTCTCTTCTTTCGCCTGGAAATAAGCTCTGAGTGGGACCAGATTAGGATGCCCTAATGCACCGACTGATTCCATGTGACGCTCAAATTTATCTCTCCCTACACCCGCCAATCTAATGGCATCAAGCCTTTTAACCGTAACGATCAAACGGCTATCAAGCAACGCCTTATAAGTGGTCCCTACAGTTCCTCTACCCAATAACTCAGCGGAAGCTGTCATTAGCTGGTCCATCGTATACACGTGTGCCTCACCCGCACAGAATACTAAGTTCCCACTCTTCGCCGCCTGAAGCTTCTTCACCTTCTCCTCTAACTCACTCTCCTGCTCCATCTGTATCACCGCCGCTACTTCCGCCGTCTCCGCCGCGTCAGAAGCTACAACCGCCGTAGATTCTTTCCCTTTCTCACTGTCATTCTTGTCTCTCCGTCTCTTCACGGCGCCGATTAGACAAGCGACGGAGACTAAGAGGATTAGAGCTCCTAATAGAAATCCTAGAATCACCACGAGTCGCGAATGTAAATGTTTGCCGTGATTCGGCCGGGATAATTCTCCGATCTGGGCGATTTGACCTAGCACCATCGCCGGTGGTGGTGCCTCTTTTGCCGGCGGCGATTGGGTGAAGAATTTGGTCCTTGAGTGACATTCCTTGTGTACGATCTCGCCGCAGAGATTAGGGTTTTTGAGGAAAGAGGAAATACCGAATCGTAACAGAGCAACGGTTACCGGTACAGCACCGGTTAAGTTGTTAACCGATACGTTGAATGAGTGAAGTGACGTCTGGTTCAGAGGTGGTACATTACCGTTAAACCGGTTGGAATCGAGGCGTAGGTAAATCAACCGTTCGGAAGAGACTAAACCGGGTGGGATTGGACCGGTTAAGTCGTTGAAGGAGAGATCGAGTGTTCTTAACCGGTGAAGCTCGAGTAAAGAGAGAGGAAAAGAACCGGAGAATGCGTTGTGATCGAGAAAAAGCGATTTGAGATTAACCAAACCGGAGAGGTCGGGTAAAGATTCGGTTAAGGAGTTGTTCTTGAGGCTTAAAACTCGAAGCTGGTCGAGTTTATTGAGTGAGTCAGGAACGAGTCGACCTCCGAGATAAAGATCTTCAAGAACGAGTCGAACAACTCTGTTACCGTAACACGTAACTCCCCACCATTGACAGAAACTGGAACTCTTGTAGCTGGAATAACGAAGCTTGTTCCATAAATCAGCTCTTGATTTGAATCGCAATAACGCCAACGCGTCGCGGTGAGGAAACGCACGTTTAGTGCGGTTCAGCGAAGAAGAAGAAGAAGAAGCAATGACGAACAAGAAGAAGAAGAAACAGAGGAACCCAGAAATAAGAATGTTACAACGAAGCATTTCTGTTTTGTTAAAGAATTATGTTAATGTCTGATTCTCGAATAAGAGATATTGATTGCTTCTGTAAAAAATCTAGAGAGAGAGAGGTGAAGAGAGCAGGAGGTACGTGACAAAAGAGAGCAAGACACAAGAGAGAAGTAGCTGTCGGGAGACTGTAAAAGCTTCAGAGTCACGTGAACAACTGATAAAGTAAAGAAGATGAAATAATTAATTAGTATATATAAGAATTTAATGAAAACTGTTGAAGAAAGTAAATACGCGATCTAACTCTTGTTTTCTTCTACCAAAAACCAGATCTAATTTACTGTAAAAGAAGATTCAACTTTAAACTTTAGTGAGGATTAAGTGTGATTTAGAAAGAAAATAAACATGATTTGGATAACCTTAAACATGGGAACAAGACTAAACTCAAATTAGGAGTAAACATTCATCCTCAATAAGAGAAGTCAATTGTTGTATTTAAAATAGGATAGTGACGTATCATTTCCTTTTATAGTTTATGCGAAAAATGATATAATGAGAATGTGAGATGATACGAAAAAGAGAATTCTTGGGACAATTTCATGCAGTTTTTTTGGGTGAAAACAATTACATGCAGTTTGTTAAAGGTGAAGCTAGACATTAATTTTTTTTTTCTTTTAATCAAGATAATAATAGTTTACCACAACCCGATTACCCAGTGTCGAGTTTACAAAAAAAATAATCAGAACTAGCTACTCGGGCACCATTCGCAAGCATGTCAACTTTTGAATTGAAAGTGCACGGGATATGAGATAAAGAAAAAAAAAAGAGTTGGGCTTTTAAACTTTGTAATTCTTATGTGTGGGCTTCAAAAGCTTGTCATTTCATCGGTGTAGAAACCATCTTTACCAACTCCAAACAATATGTTGCCTTCTTTGCTTCATGTCAATCATGCATTGTATGGCCCACCCTAGAGCTTCAATCTCCGCGTGTAAAGGAGAAAGACTTCGTCGCAAGTTTTTTTTCTCCCATCATGATACTTAGGGCCGGCCAATGGTATATGGGCAGGCAAAGGAAAGTAGGCCCATTAACAAAATTTGTCTTTAAAAAAATATATGCCCAAAACACATTTAAGTAGATCGAACTCATGATCTGTTATGCCATGTCCCTAGAGTTCTACCACTACACCACAATCAATATTTACGAAGTAATGCCCTTAAATTCACAATATACTGTGATGCCTAAAGCTCTTGCTTCATCAGCTTTAGGTTAGGGCCGACCCTGATGATACTTGTAGCTTCATCTTGAAACACATACCAACCAAAACCTGTAAATTTTATCCGACTTTTTCCAAGAACCATCAATATAGCATTTTAATCATGGGTAAACCGGAATTTCGGTGGCTTCTCCATTATCGTGCCTCATGGTATGGGGTGCCTCATCTCTGGTTTTTTCCCAAATTAAAACTTCTGATTCTGCAGTCCTCAATATCTCGAAAGTTATTGTTTAATTCTTTAAACTAAAAATATCTCGAAAGTTAGATAAAATATTGTTTGAAATCGATTTAGGCTTTTGTTATTGTTTTAGTTGTTAAGTGTACTCGAACATCATCTAATAATCGAGACTCTTTGGCCGAGACGAATCTTGTTAACATTTCGGTTTATAACCATTCAGTCACCAATATTTTTTGGCCGCATAACACGACCACGCTACCGAATGTAAAAGGACCAACACAACATGTAATCTTACCTATATAATTATCCACAACTTTTGGATCGGAAATCATCAAAACATAATGAAAATTATGAATCTTTTTTTTTTTTTGCCGACAAAAAAATTAAATTAAATTAAATTATGTATCTTTTGCCATTGAAGAATGAATAAACATATATATATATATATGATGGTAATAACACCTCATTCACAAATTAAAGTTTTATTAAGCTACCCTCTTGCAATTAAATCACAATGGCAGCATAAATCATTCACAATTTCAAGCCTAATCATGTAATTTACGAATCTTTCACATTTAAATCTTCTCTCTTCAAATCAACCCAAACCCATATAACTCACAATGGGCTCAGTTTTCAAACGGCCTTCTTCTTCTTCTTCTTCTTCCTCAGCCATATTTCATTGTTTCTCTCCAATCTCCCAAACAAAGCTCCGTCGATCTTCCTCTCGTAATCGTAATTCACTGCTGGGAAGAAACGAGGCTCTAAAATTCGCAGCTACCCAGAAAACCCTAATCTCCTGTGCAATCGGACAATTTTGTGCATCCTCTGAACCAGCCACATTTCAACACTGTGAGTTTGAATTTAGAGCTTCTGTATCATTGATTCATACCCAAATTCACACCTGTATCTCGAATTTGCTTAGTATCGATTAATCCAAATCTCAATTCCTCCGTTTTGTGTTTTCTTACATTTGTCTAGCCTTTTTGTTCTTGTATATGAAATTGAAATCCATTGCAAAAACTGATTTTCTGGTCGGCTCTAGTTGGAATTTCTTACAAACATTTCAATATCTTAGTTTTCTTGAAAAAATCATGTGAATTGAATCTTCTTTTGGCAAATAGATTTCTCAAAGACACTAATCAATTCTGTTAAATAATTTCTGGTTGTTCTTTTCAGATTTTGAGTTATAAAACCAGTGATGAGTTTGATTGGAAACTATAATGATAATGAAAAGAGTAAAGTTGTTTTTCTTGTTATGAAATGAATGTTTTCTTCAGTGTTGTTGCAGGATGGCTTATTCTATGAGCTTAATCTCCACCAATTTGAACAGTTTAGTTCTTAATCATCATAATCAGTGGCGGAGTTTTGGACCGTTGGTTTCGCAGTCGAAATGTAAGAGGAGATTTGCAACAAGTATTAGAGCTGTGCAAGAGACTGAAGGTCCGAGAAGACTAGTCGACATTATAAGATCGGTTCCTGAAATCTCTAGGAATTACTTCAAAAAGCCTTCGAGGAGAACGTTATTCGGAGGAATCTCATTGTTAGGCGGGTTTTACGTGGCGCAAACCATCTCTCTCTCGTTTGGAGCTTTGGGAGTTAACGATGTTATCGCTTCGGTTTTGTGCGTTATTTTAACAGAGTATGTGACGAGATTTTACTATAGCCGTCCCACGGTGACATTCCCGCTCGCTTTGCTCAATAATTTCAAGATGGGTTTCACTTATGGTCTTTTCATCGATGCGTTCAAGCTGGCTAGCTAAAGTGTTCTCAGGTTTGTATGTTCTTTAGTTAAGGTTCCGAGATAGGTTCACGAGAGATCGAAATGCATCGATGTAAAGTTTAAAGTCGGCTTTTGAAATACTTCCTAAAATCCATGATTGAGTAAGATTTATCATTTTCAAATGCTTGATTGAATACATCCAAGTACGTTAAATAATATGCAATGAGATTGATGAAGATCAAGTTTAAAGATAAATAACCAAACTCATTTGTTTTTGTTTTGAGCCTGTTACTTTGAATAATGAAGGAAACTGAATGAAACTTCTTAAGGAGAGCTTTTATATGTACAGAAAGCCCTCAGCAAGTTTTTTTTTTAAAATCTGAACAACAACATTAAAATGCTTTTGATGAATCAAATCTTCTTTCTCTCATGACTCTCTTCTCTCTGGAGGAAAAGAGCCACTCTTCAAATGCTTTGAGTCTATCTTCTCTTACGCAATGTTCTTTCTGCTATGTGCCCAGAATGGCTTCGCGGGTGTACGCTTCAACGCCTTCACACTAAACGGACTGTTCTTGCTCTGCCAAACCCGAAAACATTCGCAAAATCAGTCAAAACATTATCATCAAACCAAAATGATACCAAAAGATAAGCAAAACTCACCATCAAACAGGTTCCACCTTTAGTGTCACAAACCGGGTACTCATGAGGACAACAGCTAGAGTTATCGTCGCAGCAAGTAGCTGCTTCGAGAGGGCAACATCCCCAACCGAAGCAGTACTTACCGTATTTGAATAGACAACAACAAGTGTTGCTCTCAGGGCAAGTAAAGTATTTGTCACATGTAGTTGGTGGCTTAATGGGAGATGGCGGTGACGGTCCAGGGTTTGGCGGGTTCTGACCTTTCTTGATCGGGTACGAAGCTTCCACCGCGATTCCACACTTTCCTGTTGGCTCTGCAATGTTACGCGCCATCCTGATGTATCCGCTCTCTCCCCAATTCTTTCCCCAAGAGTTTCTCACAATCCAATAGTCTTTTCCGTTTTCGGTTCCGTATCCCACGGCCACAACTCCGTGGTCTAGCTCTGTACCACATATTCCATCAAATACACCCTAAAAGACACAAAAAAAAATGAATCAACATTTTAACATCTTGAATTGAAATATATGTAAAACATAAAACAAATTTAATAAGAAAACATTCAACTTTTGTAAACTATAGGGTTATTCTCATACCGAATCATAGAGCTGGAACGCGCGACCACCAGCTTCAATGGCGACACTAATAGGCTGATTAGCCAAAGCTTTCTTTAGAGAAGCCTCGTCGTTCGTAGGCACATCCTCGTAAGAATCGATAGTGACAACCTTTGTGTTTTTCTACAAAACAAAGAAGAAAACAGAGGAAATCTCAATACAAAGCCGTTTTGTTTTAAATAAATATTCATAGACATAACCAAGAAAATGCAATAACTAACTAACCCTGTTCAGATCACAACGACCATCATTAGCCTTGTATGGATAATCTTCTTCGGTATCGATACCGCCATTTTTTATGATGAACTCAAATGCATAATCCATCAAACCACCATTACAACCTTCGTTATAAGATGTGTCACAATCAACAAGTTCTTGTTCAGATAAAGAGATTAGATCTCCTGTCACAATCTTGTTTATTCCTTCCACTGCTCCAATTGTTGAAAATGCCCAACAACTCCCTTCATTACCATACAAAACAAAAAAATTAGTTGCAACTCAACAATCATCATCACCATAAATAAATCAAATTGCATCTACCATAATACTACAGAATGGCCCCACCATCACTCACATAATTCTTCAAAAAGTGAAAAAAAATATCAATGGGTCCTCCACTACCACTTTATAGTTTAAAGACCAAAATGACCCCACCGATTTTATCTTTCAGTATTCTAGATTAGTGAATTTTTTTTTTGTCGGCAGATTAGTGAATTTAAATTTCCAATATATGACAACAGTTATTGCATTATCCATAACGTTCACACGTAAAAGTCACGAGTTTAGACCAAACCTCATCATTCCCCAAGAAATCAGTCTAGAGGGATAAATATGTCATTTACACAATTTGCAAGATGTTTTGAATTGTTCGAAGAGTTTATTCAAAGAAATCTAAACTGATTCGTCAAAAGCTAAGGAACTAATTAATCTCAGATTCGAAATCTACGATTTTAGATTTTTTTTTAAAGTCAATAAACCAAAAGAAAAAAATGATCGGAGATTTAGAGGTTCTTACCGCAGCTTCCCTGATCTTTAACGGCGGCAACCGCACCTTCTTTTCTCCAGTCAACGGATTCCGGTAACGCGTCACCTACACGCGCCTCGTAACGGTCGCTGGTTTTGAGTACTCTCGTCTTCGGTTTAGCACCGAGGTAAATAGATCGGTACTCTTCGTTGGTTAAATCAGCGAACCGGGTTAGACCGAGTTTGTAACTGAGGTTTTTGTTGTTGTTGTGTTCATCGATGAATCGGAGATTGTCTTTAAAGATCTCGAATCTCTGTTTGGTCTCTCCGACACGAAGTAGATCGTTGTTCTGGTTTTTGCCGTGTTTCACCAACCAGGCTTCGTAGATACTCGCAACCTCCGCCTCGCTACGGCCGTTCACGGTGGTGATGTGGTGGTTCTCATCGTATGAGATGATCGACATGTCGATCGCCGACGAAACTCCGATCATCGCCACCATGAGAAGGATCCATGTAGATAATTTAAGAAAAGCCATTTTTTCAGAAGAAGATGATTGAAGAAGACAATTGTACAAATGACGAGAGATTGATGGGTGTATATAAAGGAGAAATTCGATAAGGGTCACAAATCTAATTATTTATTATTTTTGTCCCTTTTTAAATGGGCTAGTGGGGTCAATTAAAAGAAATGAGGCGGTTAAATAAATAAGTGAAAAGTTATAGGGGTGAATGTAAAATGTAAAAGTTGTGAAGAGTCGGTTCTTATTGGTTAAGACAAATTGAGGGAAGGGACAGCTCAGAGATACATATCATAGTCCAAGCAAATAGGAGCGCGTGAAGGGAGCGTTTAATCTCACGCACTGATAGGATTTGTAAAAATAAAAAAATAATCTAACAAGAAGATTCTTTTGATAATGTTTACGAGATACTCTGGGATTTTATATTTTAAGACTTACAAGTTACAGATAAGTTAGATCAAATTATGGTCTCTATTATTTTGATTCCTTCTCGAAAAATAGAATAATCGTTATCAAAATTAAATTATTTGTAAAGATTTAGAAAAAATATATATTTTTCAAATATAGGTTGATATATGTTTGATTTAGATAAGTTACAAATCTTTCTAAAATATATTTTCTTTATATAAAAATCAATGCGGTATTTGATAAGATCGCATATAAACCCTAAATTTGAAGCTAAAAGATTGGAACATGATTGTTTTGGAGTTCAAATGCTAGAAATGCAAAATCGAGAACACTGTCGATTAACACCAACTCGCACTCAACAAAACGCATCGTCTCGTTGAAATATCAAATGATTAGGATTTTACATAGAGTTAAATTTGTTACTAAAGCTTTACTTGGTGAGGATTTTTTATAATTCTAAAGTTGAAGTGTTTAAAATGGATTAGCCAAAACCTGAACGATTATAACCAAAATTCATTTTGTATACTTGGTGAAATTGTTATAGCCTATGTGGAGTCCGTCCGAGTTTAGGAAGGTTTTTTTTTTAACTCCATGGTTGAAGACTTTCTGTTTTGGCTCTAATGGTGTATTTTGACTTGTAATATGCAATGCACTTATATATATATATATATATATATATGTATATATATGTCAAACGGGCCAGCTCGCGTCCAGACGGGCCATCCGCGGCGGATTTCTTCCTCTTTGCGGATCAATGCGGGCCGGCCCGCTAGGACCACGGTTTCAAATTATATGTCCAAGTCCGCCCTGCATTATCCGACGGGTTAGCGGGCTGGCCCGCGGACAAAACATTCATATGTCTAAATTTTATGTTTTTTCATAATATATGTTTTTTTTGTTTTTTTCTATTATAGTTTTTCAAAATTAGATACCGATCTTGCATTTTTAACATTGACAAGTTTCTAAAATTTCAACACTAGCAATATTAGTTCACAAGAAATATGTTAATTATGTCAACAAGAAATCGAAAACCATTAAATTTCTGTTCAATTATTAATCAATTTATACACTCAATAAGTCTACGAAATAGTAGAAGAATCGTTTGGTTGTGTTATATCTTTGAAGAATCACTTTTGGTATTAACATGTTAAGAAAAAAGAATATCAAACAAGTAAATCTACAAAGGAAAAACACGTGAATCTCTTAACCTGAAACAAGACTATTTAAAACAATTGACAATGACAAATTTTCAGATTTGAATGAAATAGAAGTCCTGTCTTTTGAATTTGTTTCTGGATTTCAATTTGATAATAACTTTTGGTCCTCTAGTTTGAAATTAATCATGTTTTTTTAGTTTATTTTTGTAAGTAGAGACTCTTGAGTTTTTTTTTTTAGAAAAAAACATAGAAATAACAATACTAAAGTTTTATTTTTGAACTTACATAATACTTTAAAACCATTTACTTAAGCCAAAAGTTTCATAATTTTATTTTGGTTTTGTGTTAGAGGGTTACCCACAAACCCGCAAATCCGCAACGGATAAACCCATTTAAACCGCAAACCGTAGCGGATCAATCCGCGAGGCCCACTTTTAAATGGGCCTAGAAAACACTGTTCAAACCCACCTCGTGACAGATCTACTTGGGCCTGGTCCGCGGATCATAGGCCCGTTTGACAGCTCTATATATATATAAAACATATTTGGCATATAATGCAATGGACCATTTGGTCTGTAAAATAATAGAAAGTTGATGTAGATCTAAAATATCAAACATTTCAATATACCAAATTATTTGTTTCCTTAGTGTGTCAAATCGTTCTTCTAGACAGGAATGAAATTTTTAATTTCGTAGATACAAATCCGGGTAGAGCATGTTCGGGTGACGTCAATATCTAACAACGTGATTGCGTAAATGCCTATTGCTTACTTGTTGAAAATACCAAAGCAAATAGATAATTTAATTAAGTCTTCTCAGAAGTTTTCATAATCTAAGAATCAAAAGTCGCTTGTAAAAAAGAAATTCTATAGAGACAAAAAGGAAACATTCAAATAAATGTAAAGAAAAATCACGTACATCCCCCTTTCCACCGCAAGATTAATATAACAATACTAAAACGGAGTTTTATCATATATAATAATGAGAAAATTACTCAAATGACTTCCAAAAGTTTACTAATTACTCAAATGACTCTCATAAGATGGGGATGTGGGAAATGTCTTTTAAACCTTGTGGTATTTTTAGAATTACAAGAATGCCATTAAAAAAAAAAAATAGGGTTTTCAACAAAACTCAACTCACGTTTTTTTTTTGTGTCAACGACATAAAAACGCGATTCCCTCTTCATCTTCTCCGGCGACTCCTCTCTTCTCCGGCGACTCCTCTTTTCATCTTTTCCGGCGGTATCTCTCTTCTCCAACGACTCCAACGGTAAGTTTCGTTTTCTCTTAACTTCTCTTTTCTTCCTTTTATTATATAGATACGAATCGATTTTGTAATTTCTTCTTGTTCGATTTCCGGGTTTGTTCATGTTCGATTTCCGGGTTTGTACATGTTCAATTTTCGGGTTTGTTCATGTTCGATTTTCGGGTTTGTTCATGTTCGATTTCCGGATTTGTTCTTGTTCTTGTGCATTTTTAGAAAGTTTTGATGCATTCTACAAATGTAATTGATAATTCCGGTTTTGTTTCGGTGGTAAAGAGGATTTTGTAAAAATCTCGAACCCCTAATCTCCAATTTTTTATGGTAGATTTATTTTTCTTTGATGGTAGATTTATTTTTCTTTGATGGTAGATTTATTTTTCTTTGATAGTAGATTTATTCTGGTGGACGTGGAGGCTTCGAAGGTGGTGTCATGGTAGATTTATTTTTCTTTGATGGCAGATTTATTTTTCTTTGACGGTAGATTTGGTTTCTTTGAAGGTAGATTTATTCTGGTGGACGTGGAGGCTTCTGAGGTGGTGTCATGGTAGATTTATTTTTCTTTGATGGTAGATTTATTTTTCTTTGACGGTAGATTTGTTTTTCTTTGATGGTAGATTTGTTCTTGTTCGATTTCCGGGTTTGTTCATGTTCGATTTTCGGGTTTGTTCTTGTTCTTGTGCACTTTTAGAAAGTTTCGGTGCATTCTACAACATGTAATTGACAATTCCGATTTCGTTTCAGTGGTAGATAGAGTTTTGTAAAAATCATTAATGGTAGATTTATTTTTCTTTGATGGTAGATTTATTTTTCTTTAATGGTAGGTTTATTTTTCTTTGATGGCAGATTTATTTTCCTTTGATTCCGGTGACGCCGCAAAGACAAAAGCGAGCTCCGACGACTGATTCTGGCGGTAATTGCCGGAGAAGATGAAGCAAAAAAGACAAAACCCGGTAATTACAATAACATGTAATTACAATTCCGTCTTCATGTTCTTGATGGTAGGTTTCGATTCGATTTATGGGTTCTTGTTCTCGATGGTAGATTTATTTTTCTTTGATGGTAGATTTATTCTCTGTCAATGGTATGGTAGTTTTTCTTTGATGGTAGATTTAATTTTCTTTGATGGTAGATTTATTTTTCTTTGATGGTAGATTTATTCTTTGTTCAATGGTATGGTAGATTTATTTTTCTTTGATGGTAGATTTATTTTTCTTTGATGGTAGATTTATTCTGGTGGACATGGAGGCTTCAGAGGTGGTGGCGAAAGAGACGGAGGTCGTGAATCTGTCTTGTCATGGTAGATTTATTGTTCTGTAATGGTAGATTTTTTTTTTTTTCAATGGTATGATAGATTTTTTTTTCTTTGATGGTAGATTTATTATAGTTTGATGGTAGATTTGTTTTCCTTTGTTGGTAGATTTATTCTATGTTCAATGTAATGAATTGACATAATTTATATACTCTAAAAATTTGCTCTCTATATAATTTGTTTCCAAATATCTTTAACATCAATTACCGTAACATTAAAACAGAAAACAAGTTAAAATTAAAAAAAAAAAGACATACATAATAATAATACACATATTTAAGCTTCATTAATGGTGCGATTATGATCATATTGACGACAATTAGAACACTCATATTCTTTCTTATGTGATACCGCTCCATCTCAGTCTCCAATGCACCTTTTATCCAAAAAAACTAAGTCATATAATAAGTTTACCACCACAGTGTTATTTGAATAACTTAAGTCAGAGAACAAGTCTACCACAATATTGTTGTTTGAAGAACCTAGGTCAGATAACAAGTCTACCATAACTTTGTTGTTTGAATAACCTAAGTTAGATAACAAGTCTACCACTACATTCTTGTTTAAAGAACCTAAGTTAGATAACAAGTCTACCACAACTATATGACAAACTTCGTCGTATAATAAGTCTACCAAAACTATATGACAAGCTTCGTCGGATAATAAGTCTACCATAACTATATGACTAGCTTCGTTGGATAACAAGTCTACCACAACTATATGACAAGCTTCGTCGGATAATAAGTCTACCATCATAATAAACAAGCTAATAAATTTACCGTAACGTTAAAAAAAAACAAATATATCATCCGAAAAACAAATCTACAGTAACGTTGAAAAAGAAAACAAATCTACCAGAACAACTATGTAATAAGTCTACCATAACAAGTCAAATAACCATCGTCGGATAATAAGTCTACCATCACAATCAACAAATCTACCGCAACGTTTAAAAAGTAAACAAATCTACCATCCGAAAAACAAATCTACCGTAACGTTAGAAAAGAAAACAAATCTACCGCTGGTTTTAGTACGGTGTTTCTAGTAAACTGAGAAAAGATTGTATAAGTCTACCGTCAAATACAATAAATCTACCACTCAAAACAACTCTACCACCATTATAACAAATCTACCACTACAATCAACTATAATAAATCTACCACTACATCAACAAGTCTACCGATCACGAAATTAAATCTACCACGCCAAATTAACTCTACCATCAAAGAAAATAAATCTACCATTCTACGGAAATAAATCTACCAATTACCTAATAAATCTACCATTGAAAACAATAAATCTACCATTCGGAAATAAATCTACCACTAAGTGGATACAATAAGTCTACCGCTCGTACAAAAATCTACCGTTCAAAAAATAAGTCTACCGTTCAAAAAATAAGTCTACCGTTCATAAATAAATCTACCGTAACGGAACGGTAGACTTATTTTTTTAGGCGGGAACTTTTCCCGGCTAAAATTTCAGATTCATTAATGGCAGTCTCGTAAATACGTTTTTTTGTTATCAAATAAATAAGGGTAAAACGGTCCGAAATTCCAAAAAACGTAATTAAAACTTTTGAGAGTCATTTTAGTAAACTTCCAACTTTTGAAGGTTATTCTAGTAAACTTCCCTATAATAATAAAGAAAAAGCTAAAGGAATTGGTTGGTTGTTTTTATCACAAACTATACACAATTATTGTACTTTATCGTAAAGTCCACTTGCATTATATATTTATATATATAGCGTTTGAAAATCTTAGCTAAACGATTTGTTTGATATGAAACGGGGATAACAAATAACATGATAATGCATCAAACCGCACATTTCTCCTAAACATATTGCATACATATGATACAATGTTGGTTAACTTACAAGTTGTAACATGGCCATCTTTTATTTTTGAGTTGAAACACGTTCATGCCCATATTATTATTTATTCATATGATCTAAACAACAAATTGCAGATTTGCCCATCAACAAAGTTGCACATGGTTCATGATCTTATAAGTTAACAATGCAACTATTTTTAAATTTTTTTTTTTTTTTAAGTTGCATTGTTAACTTATAAGATCATGAACCATGTGCAACGAGTCGCTTTCAAGTTGCCAAATGGAGTGGACAAATAACTACTTAATTCAAATGCCAAAACAATTAAAGATGAAATATATTAAGGCACGCCACATGATTTAATGGTTCCTTAAGCCGGCCACTAATCATTGTCATCAAATTTGGATAAGATAACTATAATTTATTGGACTATGACCTTTTGTTTTACGTAATGGGCTTGGGCATGAGTGTGTTGATCGGGCTAGGCATGTAATCAAAATAAGAAAACTTGTTATTACGGCCATTTTCCATTTCTTTTTGTAATGTGTGACACTCTTGATTAGAGTGGAATCGTATAAAATTTTGGTTTGATTCACCAAGACGTATCTTGAACGAGAAAGACATCAATGTTGTTTTAAAAAAAAAAAAACTAAAGATAAACAAGTCAATAGTCATAAAGAAATAAACGTAAATAATAAAAAATTTACATAATATAGATAAATAGACAACAAAAATCAAGCAAACTACATAATATAATATATCTATAGATAAAGAATATTTTTTCTTGGTTAAACCATATAGTATTGCATAATGAACTTATTGGCCCGATGCTACACTCTTACTTTTTACCGTGCACGACACCACTACCTGACATTAGAGTGGTATTTGGCATTATGGACTTTGGGAGTACAATCCAGATCTATGTGAATGGAAGCCCAATTGAGCCGCATCGTTACTACCAATTATTCTTGTTCGACAAGATTAAGTTTGAAAACAACAACATTTCGAACGAAGTACAACTCGAAGCAGAATAATTTATGTAATAATGTTGAATTATATTGTCTTTTGTTAATAACTATGGGGTCGCCCTTAAGATTATGTAATAATATTTTATGGATGTTGTGAATTTACGATATTTAAAAAAAAAAAAAAATCATTCCTTAATCGTTTTAACTGTTTTGGTTCTTACATTTTCAAGACCGATTCTATATTCATATAGTTTTTAGAAGTGGGTAAGCTAGCCCGGTAAGTACTAAGCCACTAGATTTAAGTTTAACCATAGCCAAACCTTAATCAAATTTGAAGAAAACAAATGAAAACGCAAAATTTGAAACATATTGGCCTAGTTTAGGGTGGTATTATACCAACGTCATCACTTGTCATCAACTAAAATTTTAGTGGTTGTGCACCAAAAGTTCATATATTAACAAGTTTCTATAAAAGAACTTACAAAATATCAAAAAATCAAATAAAAATTACTCAAGTCATGCGAGAGTAGATAAAATAAGAGATAGTGTCTACATAAGAGTAAAAGATACAAAAAGCCATAAATTTTTAATATAGCATACTAGTGAAAATCAATGTTCAAAATTTCGTTAGCGCTAATCGGGCGGTAAAGATGGGCCTAGCGCCGAATCAATTATTCGGAGATTTATCAGGGATTAATCGGGGTCTAGTTTTAGGGTTATTTTACTTAATTGTATATATATATATATATATATTATTAATGCTACTTATAGGCTATGGCTGGTTGAAAAGCTAGAGGAAATGAGAAAAAAAAAAAACTAAAAAAGAGAAGTCACTTCATAGAGGAAAATATTCCACCGAGAATTTGGAGAGGAAAAAAATCTTCTACATTAGTTACTTTTTTTTACATTTTCAGAAGAAAACTATTTCTTCTACTTTCTTCTTGACTGGTGTAAATAAAGAAAAAAAAACATTTCTTCCCAATTCTTTTCTTCTAATAGGGTTAAACAGTCAGACCCATAAACATAAAATTTCGAGTGACGTAGTGGCTAAATGGTTCTTAGTACGCAGGAGATGAGGAGTTTGAGTATGCGTGTACTGTTTTTGAGATTTTTTTTATTTTAACTTAAATGAAGAGCATAATGGTAATTTACCCTTCACCTTCTTCTTCATGAGAACGGCGGCCACTCTTTTTTTCCAATTTCTCCACCATTTTCTTTGTAGTTTGAGCACAAATCTCGTAGAACCATGATTAAAAACTAAATTTAGGATTTAAAACGCAAGAAAAAAACAGTTTTTAAAAAAATTTAAAATTTTCATCGCATAAGGTGAAATCGCAGCAGTTGCAGTTCGCCGAGCGATTTTCCGGGGAGGATTCGGCTACGGCGGCCACGTTTTAGAACATGGGTGAAAATTAAGAGAGGTTAGTGAATTTCCTCCGCTTTCTCTATTTCCATGTCTACTTTGAACCCTTATCTCGTGCATGTATTATTTTTTATCGACTTAATGGGCATGTCCGTCCAAGCCAACATGATGCCTCTCACAGTCACAACCATAGATGCAGGTCTAGTCTTGAATCTAAACATACTAAATTTGGATTTACGGTCAAAATTATCACATAATTTAGCGGTCTCTTGGTAACAAAAAGTATGTGTTATGGAGCAATAAATAACAAATTTGACTTGTCTTAATATTTTTATTCAAGTTTTTTTTTTTACTTTTCAAAACAACTCACTAATTAATGACTTTTAACTTTTTGTAATTTTTACACTCAAGACCGGTCCTACATGACTACATGTAGTTTTAAAAGTGGGGTAAGTTAGGTCGGTAGCAAGCCACTAGATTTAAGTTTAACCATAGTCAAACCCCAATCAAATTGAAGAAAACAAATGAAAAGGCATAAGGGCATGTTCAATAGTGACATTTTAAAATCTTATGGGGTGTTTTTATAATATAAAATTATTAAAATGATTGTAAAAAGAAGAAATAGAGTGTTTTTGTGGGGTATATTGAATGTGTGTTTAAATATAAAATTTATAAAAGTTGAGTAAAAGGAATAGAGAGTGTTTAAAAGAGGGAGAAAGAGATCTAATATTGGATCTTTTGGAGAGTGTGTTTAAAAGGAAAAGGAAGAGAGAGTGTTTAAAAGTTGAGTAAAAGGATGAAAGAGAAAGTATAAAGTTGATTAAAAGGAAGAAGGAGTGTGTTTTAATAATTTTATATTATAAGAACACCACATAAGATCCCGTGAAATCTGCATTGAACATGGCCTAAGATAAAACATATTGGCCTAGTTTAGGGTGGTAGTGACTAGTGAACCAACGTCATCACTTGTCATCAACTAAAATTTCACCCTAATGAAGGTGAACGAGTCTCATGACTTCACACGGACCGTGTATTAGTTCGAACCGACTACGAAGAAAAATTTAAAGTCAAAAGTTGACAGCTCAAAGATTGTTGTTTCTTCAATACGTAACCTCATTGGTCTCCTACTAACCAATAAAATTGTACCCCTTTTTTTTTACAACATTTGATTACTATTTTTTCAAGTCCTCTCCTTTACTTTTAAACCTTTTTTTAATAAAAGTCATAGTGTTCAACAACAAACAATATATAATTCTTCGGGAGAAGCAGGTAGTTGAAGAAACTTGATTCCATATTCACTTGTTATATATTAGTATATGAATATGAATATGAATACACACCAACTATTTCGTCTGTAGTAAATAAATAGTAAAAGATTTAACCTGAAGAATTCAATTAAATATATGAAAACACGATAAGAAAATGTGAGATATAACAATAGTCCAACATTCTTGGTCAAGACTTAATGCCCTTTGCATTTACACACGCACACACAACACAAACGCATATATATACACACAAAATCAAGAGACCATTCTTCATAATCTCAAAGAGAAATAGGAATTGAAGTGAATGCAAAGAAAGTTATTATATAAGAAATGGAGACGAAGAATGTATTTGTAACGTGTATGATCTTCTTATTGATGTGTTCGTCGTTGATGTTTAGGAGAGTTGATTGTAGAGTCCTAAGATCGAAGCCTTTCGAAGAAATCAACGGTCAATATCGGTTGGAGGTGGCCATGAAGGTGAAGAACAGCTTGAGCGCTCGTCAACATCCTTTGATGAGGAGCTATTCATTCCGGTTAGCGTCAGGGCCAAGCAAAAGAGGACGTGGTCACTGATCCAATAGTCACCACTTCTATATTTTGATCTCTCTTCTGATTCTTTTTTGTTTTCATTTTGTTAGATGATTTTAATGTGTAAATCTAAAGTTTTTTGTTTTAACCAAAAAGAAAAGAAAAGAGTATAACGTATAACGTGTTATAGAAATTTATTAGCACTATACCTATCCATTGCATGTAAATGCTTGTTCATTATTTCACGAAAGGGAGCAAAAACCATAGTTATGAAGGAAATACGAAATACGACAAACATATGAACATAGGCATCGTAAATTCGATCAGATTATGAATCCAAGCATAGTCAGATTGAAACCGTCCTTCTCTAGTAACAATACTACAATTAATAGTCCATGCATCCTTGCAATGGAGTTAGTTTTGCTCTGTACCAACTCAAAGAAGAAAAACTCCATAAAATAAAATAATCGGAGAATAATGTCCAGGTAAGTGTACTATCTTGGCCATTCAGTTTGTTTATTAAAGTAGAGCCTCAATAGTTGCTTGCAATCATACAAATTAAATCCGAAAAATCGCAATACAAATAAAACTTTTCAGAAACCGAATTACATGTAAAAAATATTGCATTAGAGTTTAGATAAATCACTCAGATTATGAGTTCCAAGCTATTGTAATTAAACCGTACAAAATTCGCCTTTAACTTTTATCTTTATTCATATAAAGGATGACCACTCCTTAATCTGTATGGCTTATTATCAAAAGATATTGGCCATGCACACAAGGTAACGAAGAATTTTTTTGTACTTTGGTGTATTGACTTAGTTAACTCGACGACTTTTTGTGTATTAAGGGTTGTTGTAATAGCTAACTAGAAAAAAGTCCAAGCCGGCTCAACTAGTCGTGTTATGAATGTCAACCATGCCTTTTGTAGCTCTGACTTTTTTCTTCCGGTAGTTTTACTTTTGTGGGACTTTTTCCTTTTTACCACAGGTTTATCTCAATTTCATATAGTATTAATTTAAGATAATTTTTTTTTTTTGGTTGGTGTTAGCTTTCGACCTGAGCGTTGGAACCAACGAAATCCCACTAGCTTAGTCAGCCTACTTCGATTATTAGAGTTCAGTCCGATATCTATAGGCCTCAGTTTCATGGTTTATTTCAAATGGCCGCTACAAACTTTGGCCAGCTGCTTGTTACCAATCATAACTATTATTGAACCGCTTGTATTCATATATCTGCATTTTCTCATACGGTCATTTTTTACTGTATACTCTCTAACCGCTAAATACACTTTTATACGTAATAACTATTCAGACCGGAAACACATTTTTTTATAACCACTTCCAACGTGGTCACTATTCGGACTCGAAAGGGTGAAAACATTAAAGAAACAAAAAAAAGGAAATATTTAGGTGACGAGACTTCAAATATTTTTGTTTTGTTTAAGGATGGTGTTCAAAATCAAACTCTCAAGTTCCAATTATCGGAAACCAGTAAAGATATGAGTCAGACCCACAAATCTAGGGTCCAAAACACAGAGGTTGCAAATTTCTACAAAAGAGAAAAACAAATAAATCAAAAGCTGCTTACTAGTTCCAATGAAAACAAGAAACTAAAAATTTAATTTTTCAAACATTTCCAATAGAAACCAGAGGACTTGTAACACAAACGAATAACCAAAAGTAACGTTTTGAATTAAAGACTCTTAAGAAAGTTCAAGCAGGAATTGAATTTTGGGGTTCGGTACGATGTTGTTTAAAATGTTCGGTTAAGGATATGACCGGAATATAAGAGATTCATGGTGATGTATGTAATACTGGGCCTTGAATATTTTAGGCCCATTAATTTTTTTTTTATTATTCCAGTCAAAAATACATCTTCCAAAAATTCGAATGAAAATTTTGGTAGCGAAAACACCAAAAGCTCAAAATTTCGAAAAAAATGGTGAGAAACCGCCAAATTCAATGTTTTGCTCGGAAAAATCGCAGAAATGGCGCTTTGTTTCTTCTATTTTTCTTCTCCTTCATCTCTCACAACTCCATTCTATTCCACTCGATCTCTACTGAATCAATCGAGCTTCTTCCATGGCCGACGAGAAGGAAAACTCCGTTAGGATGATGACGAGAGCGGCGGCGAAGAGAAAAGCTTCCATGGAGGCGAAAATAGACGAAGATCGAGTCAACAAGAAGAGGATCGTGCTCGGTGAGCTTCCAAACATGGCGAATCTCTCGTTTCCGAATCAGGAAAGCGAGATTAAGAAAACCCGAAAAGCCGGCGCTAGGGTTCCGGCGAAGAAGCAGAAGAAGAAGAATAAGGTGGTTTCGTTAAAGGATACGGCGATTATAGATCTGGAATCGGATATTGATACGAGATCTGATGATCCTCAGATGTGTGGTCCTTATGTTTCAAGCATCTTCGATTATCTCCGTCAAATGGAGGTAAAAATCACATCTCTAGGTCTTCATTGATTCGTAATTCGATCTGGGTTTCTTGTTTCTTCGAGTGATTGTTGAATTTATGGAGTTTAGATGTGACCCTTAAGAGAACTAAGGTTTAATTTGATGGATTTTGGTGAAATTTTTCAGAAGAATGCAAAATCAAGGCCTTTGATTGACTATTTTTTCCTTGTATTTAGGAATATCACCGAGTGATTAGTGGATTTGGTTAAGGAATAGGTTTAATTGATGGGTTTTGGTGAAATTTTTGGCAGGGGAATGTAAAATCAAGGCCTATGAATGATTATCTTGAGAAAGTTCAGAAAGATGTAACATGTAACATGAGAGGAACTTTGGTGGATTGGTTAGTGGAAGTTGCTGATGAGTATAAACTCCTCTCGGATACGCTTTACCTCGCGGTCTCGTACATTGACAGATTTTTGTCTGTTAAAGTTGTTGATAGGCAAAAGCTTCAGCTTTTGGGAGTTTCTGCAATGCTTATTGCTTCGTAAGCTTCTTATAAACCATTTTGATGTTGTTTGTATTTCTATTTTTTGTGGTGTTTTTCGCTTATGTTATTGTGTTGAAATATGTAGGAAGTATGAAGAGATAACTCCTCCAAATGTGGAAGACTTTTGTTACATCACAGATAATACTTACAGTAAAAAAGAAATTGTGAAGATGGAAGCTGATATACTTCTTGCGTTGAAGTTTGAATTGGGAAGCCCTACTGTTAATTCATTTATAAGGTTAGGATCTGATGCAAAGATGTAGCTTTTTAGTGGATATGATTGGTTAGTTCATTGTCTCATTGGTTTGGTTATGTTGGTTTTTTGTGCAGACGATTTACAAGGGTTGCACAAGAAGATTACAAAGTAAGTGCTTCTCTTCTCAAATTACGACATTTGCAACGTCTAGAGTATCAATTTGCTAAGCCTTTCCTTCTTTTCAATGTTTCAGATGTCACATCTACAGATGGAGTTTCTATGTAGCTATCTTTCTGAGCTAAGTCTATTAGACTATAACTGTCTGAAGTTTCTTCCTTCTACCGTGGCTGCATCAGCGGTATTTCTTGCCAGATTCATCATCTGTCCAAAACAACATCCATGGGTAAAGCATTTTAGCATTAAAGCATCGTATACACATTGCTTTGTATTAGACACTAAACCTCTGGTTTTGATGTTTAGCAGAGTGTGATGTTGGAGGAATACACAAAATACAAAGCCGGTGATTTGAAAGAATGTGTTGGTATGCTACATGACTTGTATCTGAGCAGAACAGGTGGAGTTTTACAAGGAATCAGAGACAAATACAAGGGCCATAAGGTAACTAAGTAACTACTATGAAATGATTTTGAGTTAAATGTGAAGAAACAATGTTCTTGAGATTTACATGTTTCTCTCTATTTGGTATAAACACAGTTCAAGTGTGTGGCGACTATGCCTGCATCTCCGGAGCTGCCTCTTACCTTTTTCGAAGATGTCAACATTTAGAGATTCATTGGCCTTCTTTCCTTGGTGTTTTGGGTTGTAAATTTGTTAGGACTACTAGTTAGGATTAAGCATCTAAAGATTTTGGTTATGTAGTGAAGAAACTTTTGTTTGAGGTTTTATTGAAGTTAATTTAAGCTTAAACTCTTTGTTGGTATGTTAGTTTTCCTCCTAAGAGAAAATATTGGAGAAATTTACTGTTGCAAATGACACCAAACATTTAATTAGTCAAGTTATATGTACCAAATGACAAATGTGAGTATTCAATTTCTTAACACCAAACTTGTTTCAATAATTCCTCTGGTAACAACCATTTAAGTAAAAGGTATTCAATGCAACTTCCTCTATGCTATATTCCAAAAACATAAATACAAATAGAAAAGAAAAAATGCCAATTATTATGGAGTTTTATTATTATTGCCACAAGATCTCTCTGTTAACATGAGCTGTACATCACTTCAACAAATGACAGACAATATTTGAGACAAATATCTCCATAGCTTTCTCTTTTTAGGAACCCTTTTGTTTCAAATTTACACAAATAATTAAGAGAAAACTAGGAAGATAAAAAAAAAACCAAACTTTATTGACTCACCCACAACTTCTTTATTGATGAAATTTACATGTAATTTGATTTGATAAAATTTACAGTTTCTTCATTACCTTGCAATGAGAATTCTTTATGCCTCTGGTATAGGATTGAGTGTCTCCTGAAAGAACAAAACATGATTAGCTAATCATTTTGCCAAAGAGAAGACATATTTGTGAAAGTGAAGTGTTAAGTTTCTTAGTATTTGTTTACCTTGGAGAAACACACAAAGCCTTGTTGTGTATTGGATGTTTTGACCATAGTTTCCCAATTAGGATTTGCTTGAATCTTGGTGTTGGTGAAGTGATTATCCTCAGAGCCAAGTGACTGTAACCATGAAAATGAATTGTTCTTCTTTGATGGGATTGTTGGTAAAGTACGCTTTAACCAAGAATCCGAAGGCGCTTTTGGTAATGGTGGTGGAGGAACAATGTGATAAGCGGAACGATGTTGAATTGTTGAACTTTCAAGATTCATTCTGTTTCTCTTCACTTGTTCTTCAAGATCAATCTTTTCCTTTGTAACCTCTGCAACAATAGCTTGATCAGGACATTCTTCGACTTTTCGACTTGACAACTCAACGAAATCATCATCTCTTTTAGCTATAATTTCCTCCGTGCTGCTTTTAGGCGGCGAGATAGCTTCAATCAAGTTTTGAACATCTTCAACATGAACATTAGCTAGCGAAGATTGCTTTTTGGACTCTTCTTGTACCTTCTTGTCTACTGAATGCACAGTGTCTACATACAGAGTTTTCTCTGCCACGGGTTGGTCGGACCATGTATTATCATCACTAGCCAAGAGCTCACCAAAGTTCTTGCTGATTTTCGCGTGTGAAGTGGAAAAGTTGTCGAGTTTTTCCTTTCCTAGTGGTAATAATAATGCAGGTCCTTGTGCAACTACTAAACCATTTAGTTTCTGCTTCCTCTTATCTTCATTCACAGTTTCGTTACAAGGTGTAGTAGTAGAATCTTGATACTTAGAACGCATACGACGAACAGAAACAGCTCTTTGTGCTTGAATTCTCGCTGATGGAACCGGATTCAATACTCCGAAAGAACTTCTAAAGCAAATCTGAGGGACTAATCCACAAACACCATAAGCCATAATGCTATTCTTGTTACCATCTTCTTCTTCTTCTTCTTCTTGTTCATGATGGAACCGATACGGATTTTGCTCAACTTTGTTCTGTTTCTTCTTCTTCTTCGTAATTTGCCTCGGCGCTTCTTCTTCTCGTTTAGCCGGTTTTTTAGCAACATGTGGTAGTGTTGTTTCTGAAGTCAAAGCTTTAGCTGCAGGCAAGAATCTTCCCATCATTAGATCTTGAGTTTCTCTATCACTTGATAACGTTCCAAATGGCTCTACTAGTATCCCTTGGCCACTAACATTACTACAATTCAAGAAGACTGATTCAGATCTTGAAAGCGTATCCGTTGCATCAAGATATGTATCATCATCATAACTACTTGCATCATCCACATTATGATCAGCTCTAGTTTCGGTTTTCTTCGATAACTCTTCTTGGTCTCTAAGCCTACCAGGAGGAAGCTTTGGTACAAAATGTGGTTCTACAAAACATTGTAAAACCGGTTTCTTTTCGTCTTTTGGTTTTCCGGGTTTATGTTCCCATTGGAATGGAACAGTTCCTGGATTTCTTATAGGACCTGATTTGATATCGGATTTGTAAACCGGTGGAGAAGGAGGAGGCATGTTCTTGTTCTTGTTGTTGGTTATTGAACCGGAAGATCTTGGTTTGGTTTCGGATTCTGAAGCTTGTGTAGGTCTTCTAATGGATATGAGAGGGCGGTCGAAATCTAATTGCTTCTCTTCCATTGTTAAGCTTCCCATTAACATGAAATTGTTTTGTTTTCTGCAATCATAATCAAATTCATCATTAGAAAACTTGCAAGAACTTCAAAGATCATGTTATTTGCACTAATTAACAATCATAATCTACCTTTTTCCTTCCAAAAATAAAATTCGAAAACCAAAAGCAAGAAAAGAGAGAATTTTTCTTAAGCAAGAAGAAACAAGAAGATACGTAACATTTTTCTTTCTCAGCTTCTTGAAAAATTTATCCAAAATTTTATTTTCTTGGTCGAGAAATTTTCAGGAATTTAAACAGATTACGCGTGAGGCTATTTCATAGTAATCTAAAGGAAATAGAAAAACGAAGAAAAAAGGATTAAACCTTTTTGTTCCTAATATACAGTAAGAAACAGAATCAGAAGCAGAGGAACAGTAACAGTAACCAAGATTGTGTTTCATATAGAAGTCAAGAAACAGAAATAAAGATACATATAGAGAGAGAAAGTGAAATACCAGAGAGGATACGCGGTAGTGAAGAGAGAGAGATGGAGATAGAGGAAGAGAAGTGATTTGGGAGAGAAAATAATGAAGCGAATATTATGAGGTTGTCATATTCGTAAATTCTTTTCCCCTTTGTTTGAATTTGAATAGATTTATTTAAGTTCAATGTTATATAATGATGAGGCAAAAAAAAAAAATATGTTATATAATGCATAAATTAGTAATATTCAATAATGTGATTTTTTTCTCTTTTTCACACTAGTTAGTAGTTGCCTTGCCTTCAAGTCTCTATCAACCTACTTTTTTCGACCATCTCATGTGCTTCGTATTATAGGGAGAATTTGGTACTTGGTAGGCATGCAGATATACATTAGATATTTCCTTTTACAACTTAGGGATGGATAATCCGAGTCAAAACCCGACATATAATTATAGCTGCCGACTAATTTACTTACCAATTTTTTTTTTTTTTTTTTGTACAATGTGGTACTATTTCGATTGACTAAACATAAGTGAAAAGAGTTGTATCCGAATCTTTGAAAAACGAGTTACGCATAGTTCTCCCGATCTTTTATCATTAGGTTTTTACTATTTAGATGTTTATTTATTTTCTTTATTGAAATGATTATACTAATTACTGAAAATTTATATTTGTTCTCTCTAAAATTAATGATGAATAATTGGCAGAAAATAATAATAAATTGATAACTACCACATGGGTTTTAAAACTTTTTTCAGTGATACAAGATGGGAGGATAAGTATATACTAACCTCTAAGGGTAAGGTATTGGCAACGAGACTATACATTTCTTAAGATTTGATATTTCTATTTTACAACATTTCATCGATAAAAGTTGCATATTCTAATCTCGTCTTTGTAAGAAAGATAGTATCGACAAATCCAACCTGCATAGATCAAATGTGTAAATAAAATATGAAACAAATCCAACTTAATTACAAGAGAAAAATAAAAACAAATAACAAAAGTGCAAAACCAAATATTAAAAAATGAAGGGGATAGTATAATTAGTGGGGGAAATAAAAGAATATAGTTGCTAGGTTGTCAAAAATATATTTAAACAAATAGACAGTAGTGACCAAAACAAGAAAGAAAGAAAAAACATTTTTCTAACATTGGGAGTGTAAGATAATGATACGTTATAGGGCTGGGCGATTTATCCGAACCCGATTACCGAACTCGAATCTGACCCAAAAAACTCGAACTCGAACCCGATCTTGAATATGAAAATACCCGATCGAGTTTCAATTTCTTAAGGTTCGGTTACCCGTACCCGATCGGGTACTCGATTTTTTTTTTTTTTTACACACACATTAGTGGTTAGGGTTGAATGCAATTGATTAATTGGTCAGTATTAATAATACTGTATGACAAACTCAATTCAATTTCTTATTGAAATTGAAATTTTTTTTTTTTAAATAACCCAAAGTAAATTGTTTAGATTTTAAAAATTTGGAGATGATTCTGGTAAAACCGTTGAACATTTACCGTGCCTTTACACTTTACTGTTTTCACATTTTTCTTAAGAATTATAACTTATTCATTCATATGTAGCTTCAATTTCTTGACTTGATTGAGCATTGTTCCGTTACACTTCATATGTTTATTTTTAAATATGTTTTTTTGTTGATTACAGTGCTATTTCGGGTTTCGACAAAAAAAAAAGAAGAAGCTATTTCGGGTATAGTTCGGGTATACCCGAACCCGAACCCGAACCCAACCCAACCCGAATATATGTAATACCCGATCGGATATCATATCCCTAAACATCGGTTACCCGCTACCCGAAACCCGAAATACCGACTCGAACCCAAACGGGTACCCGAACGCCATTAGTTGGAAAACAAAAGTAACGTATTTGATACCATATTAATATGAGTCCGAAATCATGACAAACAAAATTCAATATAGCGAAGGTTCAAGAACTCAATATCTAAAACTACTCATCCTCTTTTCGAACTTCATTAGACAGAAAAAATCAACTCTGTTACTTTTTTAAATGCCTTTTTCGATTATATTTTCTATTTGGGTTCTTCAGATCTACATTCTTTCGTCACTGAATCATGTGAGTAATTGGTCATCGGTTACGTTTGTTTTTGGTATTTATTGTCGTGCAGAATCCTTGACGAGAATTAAAATTAAAGAAATATTTAACCAATTATATCGAATATATTTGACCGACGTAGTCCACTTGCCACAACAAAGCTCTTTCATTGTCGAGCAAATAAATAACATGTTTGGAATGTTTTTTTTTTTTAAACTATAGCTGATTTGTTTTAGTAATTTGGGTTTTCTGAACCTAACAGTTTCAATATAGCAAGTCTAAGACAAATGTGTTACAAACGTTGATATATACTATATAGTAGTATTTTATACTCCTAGACTGAAATATATATGAATATAGGTATTTCACGTTTGATGAAGAGATTCGTATTCTAGCATGAACCCTTAATCATTTTAAACTTGATTGCGTTCATCGTTACAAATGCTTAATGCTTAAACCCTTGCATATGCTCCATCTGGATTCCACATATTCCACAACTTGTTCATTGTTTAAACAAAAGTATAAACCAGATAAATACAAAACCGACTATATACTCTTGAAGTCCATGTTATGTATACTTGTATGGTGCGTATATCTATGTAGAGATCTAGTTTGTGTAAAAGACTTCTTTCTAGATTTGTGATATAATCTTTTTTTTCTCTTTTTGCAATCAGTTTCAATAATGTGTCGGTTTGCTTTTCAAAAGGAGGTACACATATTGTAATCTAGATCCAAACGCCTAGTATATAGTGATTTACACTAGTGATGTATAGTCATAATAATCTAGATTCAAATTCTTTAACAAAAAAAAAAAAAAAAAAAATCTAGAATCAAATTTGAAAAATATGTGTTTGGATTGTGAAAATCATATCGTTTTGATCAACATTTTAAATTATTGTTGTGCTGTGCACTATATTAAAAAAAATCCAGCAAAGCGCCAAGAGCTCGATAAAAATCAAATGGTTGAATCATCTACGGATAAGCAATTAATACACAAAGAAGTAAATGAGAAGAAGACAATAATATACATCACATTCTTTTGCTTCTCTCTCTTACGGTCTCACTTACCTAAATTATCCTCTCATTTTTTCAGTAGTTGTTTATTGTTTCGTTTGTATGTAGTTTTGTTTCCTCTCGCTTGAGAATTTGAGTTGAGCAGGTGAATCAGAAACCAATGAAATCATCGACAGATTTCCTATCTTTTAATTGATCCAATATGTGACAGAAAAAAACTTGATCAACATCCACGTTGCATAATTTAGTGGCTTCTATTACAAAATAATCCAAATTCAAATAAAATGTTCTGCTACATGTAGTTCAAATGTTTTTTTTTTTTTTTTTAACATCTGATTTCATTTATACTTAACCTGTAATTACAAAGGTTTCCCAAAAATTGTGACCCAAAGCCAAGTTTAATATAAAACCATAGAAACACTAATAGGATCGGGCACAATCATACCCAAAAATGCATTTAGGGATTAAATGGAGTATCAACCTGCCTCAACTCCACTTCAAACAAATCCTTTAGCCAAAAGGGGTAACCATACATTTTGTAAAGATATACATTTTTTATCCACCAATTATATATATCACACTTTCTTTCCTTGAACCAAATAAAGGTTATTACATTTGGTTTTGAGACTGAGTTTACAATTGGGCCACAGGTTTAGAACTGAAGCACTTCGGCCCAAACTAAACTAAACTTCTTACTTCATAATTAGCATTCGCCAACCGCATGGAGTTTGAAATTGTTCTCCGAAATTTTTGAGAAATGAAATGTTTTTAAGTTGTCATGATTTTTTTATAAAAATTTCTTCTATTGGGATCTTGACCAAATCAATCGAGATAGAACAGTCCATATTATGGAAATCACGAAGATAAATAAAGATCTAGAAAATTGTTGATATTTTTCTAAAAACTGTTACAAATTAGTGTAGATTTCCATTTTTCTTCATTTGAAAAGAAGTTGGAGTTCTGAGGACAGTTTATGATAACATTGTTAATGGAAGCGTGAATATTATCATTTTTTTTTCACTAACGCGAGATGAATAGTGATGTAAGAACATTTTTTATTTTTTTGAAAAGAATGTAAAATTATATTCAAAACAAAAAAAAAATCCGGTTTTACATCAGTTTGTATGAACATTTCCATCCAAATATTTGTGTGAGCTACTTAATCAATGTATAATCAAACAATTAAAGCAATGTCAACAACACACTTTTAAAACATTGTCGATTAGATATATATCTATGGACTTCAACTACATCTGTGAGCAATTCATTATCGTAAAATTGGTATTTTAAGTGTCCATACAAAATTAAAAATACAGAAAAAGTCCAATAATGTAGGAAGAAGATATTCGTAAAGATGCTTGTGTTCTCTCATCTCGCACGTGCGTTATTTTGTTTTATGTCCTTTGCCGACAATTTCTCACTGTGGTCTGCCTTAGTCGTAAGTACACTAGTACAAACCAGTACCTTTCAATTTTTATTTTCATTCACATTATCTTAGGAATCTCAAAGTCATAGTCTTTAAAATATTACCTACTTCCTTTCTACATTTTATTCTTCACACATAATATATTTTCCTTGATGCCCAAAACCTCATAACCTTACTAGATTGCATGGAATTTTCCGTCGGAGTCTATTTCAATTCTCTAAAGTCGGAAACTCTTGAAACCTAGTAAGTAGTAACCAGGTAGATAATTCTTTCGTGTCGACATTGCACATACCGAGTTCGATTACTCATTTCCATGTGAAATAATAAAAACATTAAAATGATTTTGGTCTAATGATCTTTAAAATGCATTTAAAACCACAAGTTAAAAATTACTTTAATTTAAAACCACAAGTTAAAAATGATTTTGGTCTAATAAATTAAGTAGGGTCCAATTGTAGGAGCCGTTGACTTGGAATCATATGAAATCTGAGAGACAGTTAATAGGCCCAACAGCCCATGGCCAGCTGGATTTCCCTTAAAAGTGGGTCCCATTCCGTACTCTCTCAAAAACTCACGTGACCTCTCCTCCATCTCTCTTCACTATCTCCCCTCCTTCCCCACGTGACCTTCGTCTTCGCCTTCTTCTTCCTCTTCTTCTTCTTCTTCTCTTCCTCATTTTTCTCTCAGAAGAAACGAGCCTTCTCCGATTATGCTCTGTGTCCTCATTGTTATCGCCGCCGGTAATAATCGATTCTCCCTCCGATCTTCCCTTACCTTTCGCGTTTTTTTCTGTAATAATCCTCTCTCTCTGTCTCCGATTGAATTTTGTGATCGTCTTTCGTTTTGAATTAGGGTAGTTTTTTTTCTTTTTCTTTCTGGTTGTTGTTGATTGTTTTATTAAATTCATTACTCATACGGATCTGCAGATAATAAGCTTTGTGGTCATTGAATGTTGTATAATGTAAAGTGGGTTTTTTATTGGTTTGGAGATTAAGAAGGTGTCATTAGTGCCCTTTGTTTGTAGATTCCCGTTTAAGAAGGTTACAAGAACCGAAATGCTCTGTAATTTCATACTGAGCTTGAATTTGAATGATTTTAGCTTCTTGAATCATGTGTTACGTCTCTATTTGTATATATATATATATTTTTTTTTTTCCTGAGGATGAATTGTACCTTTTGTGCGGATTTTTTGAGGTTATTTTCTGATATTAATTCTTGTGGGCCAATAACGAATTGATGACATAAAGTTAGCTTTTACTATAGAGAGTGTTCTTGGTTTGCTCATTTTAACCAATCTGGTGGAAATACAAACCTTGTTTAACCCATGTTCTTTGCTCTCTGTGACGTTTTCAGCTAATTTCTCTGTCTAACAAGGTTACATGTCATTTTCTCATTTAGTGCAGAAACGAGAGCAGATGGGTCAAATTCTACAACAATCAAAGCATTGTTCTAGATTTAGGAAGCCTCTTATGGGGTAAGAGATGGTGGAAATAGTGACACATACACTAAAAAAAATATTTTTGAAAGATGGAAGAGAGACGAGATGAATCAAGCCCTTCAAAGCATGGATCTTCTTCGAGTGCTTCGTGGTTGTCTGCAGAACTTGCGGAAAGGGTTAAGTCGATTTCTTTTGAATCTCAAGGTGAAGCTTTGATTAGGGATTCCCCTACAAGTGTTGAGCAGGATTGCTCTCCAGGTCAAAGAGCAGCACAGCATCTTTGGGATACCGGGATGCTCTCTGAACCGATTCCTAATGGTTTCTACTCAGTTGTTCCGGTAAGCGATTTGTCCATTTTCCCCCATTCATATTTCTTTGCCTGTGGTATTGGTCATTTAGAGATCTCTCTCTTTATAAGGCAGATGCAGCTTCTGATGTGATTTTGTTTTTCCTACAGGATAAGAGAGTGAAGGAACTATATAATAGATTACCTACTCCGAGTGAGCTTCATGCTTTGGGAGAGGAAGGAGTTAGAATTGAAGTTATTCTTGTTGATTTTCAAAAAGATAAGAAGCTCGCAATGCTAAAACAGTTGATCACTACACTTGTCAGCGGCTCAAATCCCGCTTTGGTGATTAAGAAGATAGCTGGGACGGTAGGAATGCTATGATGACTCTTCTCTCTTTGTCACAGTTCCGCATTGCATTTTCTCGTAGTTGCGCATTTATTCCTTTAGCCGCTTCTGCTGTTGTGTTCTATTGAATTCTCTGCCAGTTATTTTTCTCTAATTTTTCCTGGTCTTGATATGTTATTACCTCAAGATCTGTTTAGTTAAGAAAGAATAGGGAGTTTACGGCATCATGCAGTTGTTTTAGCAATGAAATATCCTATAACTTAATAGAACATTAGGATGCCTTTCATCAGTGGCTTTGGCTGGAAAATTGATAGAAATTTCTCTGTTTGTGTGCCCTTGTGCTTATAAAATTCATTCTCCTAACAGGTATCTGACTTTTACAAACGTCCGACTCTGGAAAGCCCTTCAAAACTTGCTCTAGAGGAAAATGCATTCTTGTTCGAAAACCATGGTGCTCAGTTGCTTGGCCAGATTAAGCGTGGGTGCTGTCGAGCTCGGGCAATTTTATTCAAAGTTCTAGCAGATACTGTAGGATTTGAAAGTCGGCTGGTGGTGGTGAGCCTTAGTTCGTGATGTTTCAGTTTTGTTTTTCTTCTATATCTTACCTGCATTTCTGAACATGTTACAATAAGAAATTTTGCAGTAACATGCTGCTGTGATCTAGATTATTGGATCTTATGCTATTTGTCTCTTACAAATCAATTCACTTTCCCTTTTGATTTAAATAAACAGGGTCTGCCTAGTGATGGGACTGTGGATTGCATGGACTCTAACAAACACATGTCTGTTATAGTTGTAATGAATTCCGTCGAGTTATTAGTTGATCTAATTCGGTTTCCTGGTCAGTTGGTACCTCGATCAGCCAAGGCATTTTTCATGTCACACATCTCACCTGCTGGAGAGAGTGATTCTGCAGAAAATGACTCTTGTGACTCACCTTTGGAGCCAAACAGTCCTTTATATGAGAGATTAGATTCTGAAAGGTTGGCTTCCGTTGTGGGATTCTCTTTCTAAATTGTATTACAGTTAGATCATACTAGAACATATGTTGTGATAAGCATGTGCTGGAGTGATAAATCGTTTCCTATGTTACAGTACAGAAAAAGATGAACATCTTCAATTTCACCGGAAGTTAGAAGGACATCCAAATGCATCTGGTTCATCATTGCGTAATTTGATGCTCAGACCTGCTACAGCTATTGAAAGGAAATGGAGGTAACTGTTAGATATATTTCTGACAAGTTATATCGTCGAATCAGTACAATGATGGGTATAATAAGGATGTGTTTTTCTTCCTTCAGCAACACCTCACATAGTGAACCAAATATCGCCACTGTATTCTGGAGGCGTAGCCGCAGAAAAGTGATTGCTGAACAGAGAACAGCTAGCTCCAGGTTTTTCCTTGCTCCTTCTGACTTGGATTTTAGCTAGTAAAAAGGAAGTAACAAATTATTACATTGATACGACCTCTTGTTGACTCCAGATATATATAGTAATAAGTTGGAAATGTAAAATTTTCTGTTTCTCTTCTTTTTGCTGCTTCTGTATTTGACGCTCTTGATAAAAATGTCTCAACTGATGAAAGTTGGCCATCTGTTACATTTGCAGCCCAGAACACCCATCTTTGCGATCACGTGGACGATCAATGTTGAGTACTGGCAGGAATTCAAGTAGTGATTACACTGGTGACGCATCTCCTTCTAGGTATCGCATTTCTGCATTAATACATTCCAAAATCTTTAGTGTGGCATTCCTTTCCTATTTCATTTGGTCAGCATATTTGTCTGGACATTCCAGAATTGTCTTTCTTATTTCACTTCAATGCAAAATATATCATATGTTACTAATCTTGCATTGGTTGTCAGAATTCTAATCTGATTACTTCTAGACAATACGGATTTGTGATTGGCTGTGCAAGCAATTTTTAATAATATCTAGCTTTCAAACAGTTCATCCGACATTCGTAAAAGTAGAAGGCGAAGTTTTAGGATCACACCAGAGATTGGGGATGACATTGCAAGGTTGGTATTCTCATCTGTGTGCATTGTTACTTCTTTCATCGTTTAGTAGCATTTGTGTCATTTTCAGCTTTCATATTGAAGGCTCTATATTCGAATTTATACTGTTAATATAAATTGCTAAGCTAAGGTAATTCGAAAATCTATAGTCAAGATAACAGTTGGCATATCACACGACATTATGGCATGAGTCATCTAGAATGCAAAATTGCTCTCTCCAAACTTTTAGATGCTTAGGTTTCTCTAAGGTGGTAACATGATTAACATGGAACTATACTCTCACTCAAAGTCATAAATTATTTTGAGCCATTAAATGGCATTTTTTTTTAAACTTTGTGATCATCGTACTTGGCATTGTTAGAAAGAACTCAGCATGAGAGATAACTCTGAATTTGTGAGTTGCTTGTGTATTGACTCCAATGTTACAAACTATTGAAGGGCTGTACGAGAAATGAATGAGAAAGCAAAGCAACACCGTCTCTTACAAGGCCGAGAGGATGAAAACAGCTCTGGTATCGATAACAATGTAAGTTCGAGCTCTCTGTTAGTAAGCGTGGCTTTTGTGTTGCATTAGTTCTCTTCACAGTGTTTAAAAGTTCTGAGTTGCTCGGGAAGGTCACTGAACTAAGACTGGTATCCTTGTAGCTTAAATTTCTTGTGATTTTGGTTCTGCTTTCCCAGGTGTCTGGTCTCCATCTTGATGATGAGATAAATTCTAAGAAGACAATGTCATTGCCATCATCTCCTCATGCTTACAGGAGTCAAGGATTTGAACGAAGAGGGCCTTCAGACTTTGCTGTGAAGGATACATGGAATAAAGTGGTTGAGTCTTCCACATTCCAGAATCAGCCTTTATTACCCTATCAAGAATGGGACATTGACTTCGCAGAGCTGACGGTTGGAACTCGGGTGGGGATCGGTAAGCTGCTCTGAATTTTTAACTACCTTTGATATAGATAATGCATGTTTGAGAGGGTAATTGTCTTCTATTATGTGTCCAGGGTTTTTTGGTGAAGTTTTCCGTGGAGTATGGAATGGGACAGATGTTGCAATCAAATTGTTTCTAGAGCAAGATCTTACTGCCGAAAACATGGAAGATTTCTGCAATGAGATATCTATTCTCAGGTATCTTTTTACCAATGTCTTGGTCATATTCTTGGATCAATCCCTGTTTACATCTACTAATGTTTTTGCATTTTTGCTCGGGCATCTGTGGTTCTCTCTTCAGCCGTGTTCGCCATCCAAATGGTGATTTTATTCTCTCATCCACTTACTTTTTCTCTGGTCATGGTTATCAAGTAATTTGTGGAGAAATGTCTCAGATTACTCCTGTCTTTACCTGACAAGTCGCGATCTATGTTTTTGCAGTTGTACTGTTTCTAGGTGCATGTACAAAACCCCCACGCTTATCTATGATCACAGAATACATGGAGCTGGGATCTTTGTATTATTTGATCCACATGAGTGGTCAGAAGAAGAAACTTAGCTGGCACAGAAGGCTCAGAATGCTTAGAGACATCTGCAGGTACAGAGTTCGCTTCTAATGCTACCATTTTATTTTGATGCTAATCATGGTTGGGAGTCCCTGAGGATTAGTAGAATTAGCATGAACACTGATGTACATTAGGGTGCACCATTGACTACTTTTGGCTTATTATGTCAGTTTTACTTGTTCCTTAGTGAGATCTCAAGGATCAAGTCACACAATTTGTTATATGTTCTAAGCATTTCTTACATTTTCCCCTAGATTATTTGTTTCAAGCTACATACGCGTATTTCATGCTGTTTTGTATCTTTTTGTGGGATGCTTAAGGGGTTTGATGTGCATACACCGCATGAAGATAGTTCACCGTGACCTAAAAAGCGCCAACTGTCTCGTGGACAAACATTGGACAGTCAAGATCTGCGATTTTGGGCTGTCGAGAATAATGACTGATGATAACATGAAGGACACTTCATCTGCTGGTACCCCAGAGTGGATGGCTCCAGAACTCATTCGCAACGAACCTTTTACCGAGAAATGCGATATCTTTAGTCTTGGGGTCATAATGTGGGAGCTTTCTACTTTACGTAAGCCATGGGAAGGAGTTCCACCCGAGAAGGTACAATATGCATCACATTCACCTCTTCTTTCAGGGGTAAATAATTTCATGTGTGTTTGATTGATCAATGGATTCTGTTTCTTAGGTTATCTTTGCTGTTGCGCATGAAGGATCACGTCTAGAGATTCCTGATGGTCCACTTAGCAAACTAATTGCAGGTTTGATGTTGTTAACCACCGTAGTTTCTTCAACTTTAATCAACTGCTACACTCTTTGAGTAAAATTTTACCATGTTTTCTCTGCAGATTGTTGGGCAGAGCCTCAAGAACGCCCAAATTGTGAAGAGATACTCAGAGGCTTGCTCGATTGCGAGTACACACTGTGTTAGCACCAGTTCTTTGTGGGGAATACGAGCCGAAGAAGCTGTTTTAGCTCAAAAAGATAGCGGCATAACAGTGAAGATCATGAGAGCTCTCTAAAATTCGTAATTCAGTTTTGGTAGATGTGGAACAAGGCAGAGGTACCAAATGTAAACATAATTAGGCATGTCTATTTAGCTGCCTGTACACAGGCAGTATTTTTTTATATAAACATGAATAAATAATTCTCCAGACAATAGTATCTGCTTGGTTTGTTAGTGATTCTCCAGTGAGAGCTAGCAAGTAAAGAAGAGTTAAACTTGAATAATCTAAAAATGTCAAAGCAAGGTAGACACATCTCTGCAAGAGTTTTGTATGCTAATTTATTACATTACCAAAGCTTAGATTAGATCAACTAACAGAGACCACCTAAAGTCTCTCACTGTGTCTCCATCTTCTTCTCTTGTTCTTCACAGTTGGAGCAAAGATGCTTGACTTGATAATCAAAGATGCTTAACTCGGACGGCGTTGAATCCTCATCATCGTGCTCCGTCTTATGCTCTTTACACTTGGTGCAGAGATGCTTCATTCTTGATTGCTTGAAATCATCGACTTCGATATGCTCCACGTAATCCACAAACGCAGTAACTCTACCACGGTACTCGAGTGCTTCAAGCTCAGCTCCAAATCCTCCGATCTCAACGCTTTTCAGAGTGTTCTTCTCCGTGTTGAAGTAGAATACGTAATAAGGCTTGCTCGTGTAGTCCATCGCCAATGCAATCTCTCCCGTAGAAGCAACTCCAGTGACAGAAACATTACACGGATCATCAATCAGTTTGTTCTCGGGAACATCGTACACAATGGTCGACCATTCATGTCTCTCGACATTCTCCAACACGCAAAGACGCAACTCGAGAGTTAACCTTCCACCATCTTCACCGTATATACATTCGATCCCACCTAATTTACCCTTGTAGTTAACCAATTTTGTCTTTGGATCCGTAATGCATTCAGCAACAATAAACCTGAATTCCTCCGAGCGAACATCGAACTGAACAACAGTCCCAGGATTATCATTGAAGTTGTCAACCAAGTAGTACAAAACCCCGTTGATGCATATCCCTTCATTCAAAGAAAATTCGTATTGTGGACAATCGATATTCTTCTTCCTCCAACTAAGATCTCCGGTTCCTAACGTCAGAACTTCATGATGATCCCTTGATGAACAGAACGGATACGACTCTGCCAATACCTTGAACTTGTTCTCAATCGGATCATACCCTAAAAAGCCTCTTGATTTTCTGTACATGACAACTTCAGGCAATCTCACAAACCGACCCGTGATCGGATTACACACAACGTACAACTGACCGCCAGCTCTCGGGATCCACAAGTCACGGAAGTAGAACAATCCCGAAGCGTGGCTACACGTGAACCTGCTAACGTCTTCCGAAAATCGGCTATGGAAATCAGCGGTAACCACAAGGGAAGAAGACGGAGACTGTGGTGAAGTGAAGAAGCTCCATGAGCCTTTACGTTCGACTGCAAACATAAGGCGTGCACGAACATTAGACCGAGACCGAGACCGAGTGAAATCTGGACAGCGAAGAACCGAGCACCACTGCTTCGATAAGCAACGGAATCTACCGACTGATCTCGCGGGTAATCTCGAGAATATCTCGATCATGAGATCAGCCGGGATTCGTTTCGTGTTTCCCCTTTTCATCGAATTTCCACCACCATTATCTTCTTGTTTCTCATCATCAACACAATTAGGGTTCCCATGAGTCACACTAAGACCAGAATCCAACAAAGTCTCTTCCTTTTTGGGATTCTCAAAACGTAAGGTTTGAGTTGTAGAACCCTTACCAGCTTCCTCCATGGAATCACCAACAAACGCACTTTCCTCTCTCTGCTTCTCCATTGGAATTATCTGTTACAAGCTCAAAATTACTCAGTATACAAATAAAAATCGAAACTTTGGAACAGAAATTGGGGAAAATGATATTCACAAAAACCATGAAAGGTTCCAAATTTGACAGAATCGAAACAGTTTGAAATCTAAAATCAAAGGAATTACCTCTTTGGATCTTGAGAGAATCGAGTAAAGGTGAGGGCTTTGGGTCTGAGTTATAGCGACGAGTGTAGAGAAAAAAAAAGGCTAAGTTCGGAGAGAGAGAGAACCTATGATCTATCAAATTTTGGGTTTTTGGGTTTTTGGGTTTTTGGGTTTCCGAGATATAATCTAGCTCTGTTTGTTTTCACTTATAAGATCAAACTTTTCAAAGTTGATAAAAGAACCCCTATCAATTTTCTGTATTTGTCCATTTTGAGTTATACATTATTAATGATCATCATAAGAAAATGTTAAAAGTGTTATTTTTAAGTCAAATATCTAGAAATAATCTCTATATATTTCTTCTGTTTATAAAAGTGTGTGATTCCACAAAGTTTTTTTGTGTCAAATTTTGATTTTACGGTTTAGCATTAAATCATGATTCTACAATTTTAACACCATTACCAAATCAATTTTGTGTGTTTCTCAAACTAAGTCTTGGTATTAATCTAAAGTTTTTCTTACACTGTCACTTATCAATGTGTTTACTCTTATCTTTATGTATACATCAATATGTATACATATAAACTCTAAAATCTCATTAACATGGGACAAAAGCAAGTAACTACTCCCTCCGTTTCATTATATAAGATTTTTAAAATTTTTTTTTTAGTTTCATTTTATAAGATGTTTTACTAGTTTCTATGTAAATTTTAATGTAATTTGATACTTTTGTTCTAGTCTTATATATGATTGGTTGAGTTATAATTTTAACTAATTATTAAATGAGATTTTGTTTGTATTTATTGTTTTCTTAATTCTCGCGAAATAAATCAAAAAATCTTATATAACGAAACGGAGGGAGTAATACATAAATCATCCTTGAGAGATGATTATGTACCACAGATGAAGCATTTTCTTGGATTCAACTTTATTGTTTATACAAAAATCAAGTATGGTGGTCCAGAAAGACAATGAAGAAATTAAGAAGCTTTGTGAGAGGCTTGGATATGCATACGAAGGCAGACTTGACCAAGTATATACGCTCAAACCAACACTGGACCTGATTTGGTTTGACAAATTTAAGTATTACAATTATGTGTAATGGTTATGAACTCTACCGCTATGTCTTTTACTACTCTCTGCATTAGCTACTATGAATGAATTGATCATGAAGAGAAGCCAAATATATTCCAATGGAAAAATGCAAGAGAAATTCCATAGTTGATCAATTATTAATCAGAATACAAACGAACAAAATCTTAAGAGAAACGAAAACAACTTTGGAAACTTAAACAGAGACATTGAGTTTTGATGAGAGATTTTAGAAACCACCACGAAGACGGAGGACCAAGTGGAGTGTAGACTCCTTCTGAATGTTGTAATCCGCCAGTGTGCGACCATCCTCAAGCTGTTTACCAGCGAAGATGAGACGCTGCTGGTCCGGAGGAATACCTTCCTTATCCTGAATCTTGGCCTTCACATTGTCAATAGTATCAGAGCTCTCCACCTCAAGAGTAATAGTCTTCCCGGTCAAGGTCTTAACGAATATCTGCATACCACCACGCAGACGCAAGACCAAGTGAAGTGTAGACTCCTTTTGGATATTGTAGTCAGCAAGAGTACGACCGTCTTCAAGCTGCTTTCCGGCGAAGATCAACCTCTGCTGGTCTGGAGGAATACCTTCCTTATCCTGGATCTTGGCCTTCACATTGTCAATTGTGTCCGAGCTCTCCACCTCAAGGGTAATGGTTTTGCCGGTAAGAGTCTTGACAAAGATCTGCATACCACCACGGAGACGCAACACCAAGTGTAGTGTAGACTCCTTTTGGATATTATAGTCCGCCAATGTACGACCGTCCTCGAGCTGCTTGCCGGCGAAGATGAGACGCTGTTGGTCCGGTGGAATACCCTCTTTATCTTGGATCTTAGCTTTGACATTATCAATCGTATCAGAGCTTTCCACTTCCAAAGTGATAGTCTTTCCAGTCAAGGTCTTGACAAAAATCTGCATACCACCACGGAGACGCAACACCAAGTGAAGGGTCGACTCCTTCTGGATATTATAGTCAGCCAAAGTCCGACCGTCCTCGAGCTGCTTTCCGGCGAAGATCAACCTCTGTTGATCCGGTGGGATTCCCTCTTTATCTTGGATCTTGGCTTTAACGTTGTCGATGGTGTCAGAACTCTCGACTTCCAAAGTGATAGTCTTTCCCGTCAAGGTCTTGACGAAAATCTGCATACCACCACGAAGACGCAACACCAAGTGAAGAGTGGATTCCTTCTGGATATTGTAATCCGCCAAGGTACGTCCATCTTCCAATTGTTTTCCGGCGAAGATCAATCTCTGCTGATCCGGAGGAATACCTTCCTTGTCTTGGATTTTAGCTTTAACGTTGTCGATTGTGTCAGAACTTTCCACCTCGAGGGTGATGGTTTTTCCGGTGAGGGTTTTCACGAAGATCTGCATCTGAATTTCACATAAAACAAACAATAGTTCAATAACCTAAATCAACTCAAATCTGTAACAATAACAACAACAACAAAATCGATTTGATAACCTAATTTCTAATCGGAGAAACAGAAAATCAGATCCGATCAAGAGTTTAATAAGATAAGAACACAGATCTACAAATCACAGGAACCCTAATCGAAATCGATCGGTGAAACTCGATCGAAGGAAGGAATCGAAAATCTACCTTTGATCCGTAAAGTCGATTGAGAGAAATTCTGGAGAAAAGATTAGGGTTTTTGATATCGAAGATCGAATTGTGGAGAAGAAGGTGATTTCTTTAGGGGATTAGTTTTAGAATTTATAGGAAAAGGTGAGGTAAGGCGGTGAAGAAATAACCATTGAGAAATTGACACGTATATGGAATGACGTGTACTGAGCGTTTGATAATTTTGATTTTTACTTTTAGGTTAAGGAAAAGGATTTGTGCGGCTTTGAGTTGATAGATAGCCACGACTGAGTCGGCAGTAACCGTTTTAACGCCATTACTATACAACTTGTCGACGAACCACAATCTCTTACTGTCGTTATGTAACGCCGTCACGAATTATGGTATTATCCTTTTTTTTTATTTTTAATAAGCAACGGTGGAGCTAAAAATGCCCATAATTGAGCTGTGGGCCCCACTTAATTAGAAGCGTATCGCGTGTTTTCTAAAACCTTCTGCATTGTTTTTCCTTTTTATTTTAATTTTTTATTGCAGGTAGATATTTTCGTTCCAGAACTGATTTGTTTTATGCATATGAAACACTAAATTTAAAATTCAACAAAAATTCCATATTATGAATATCAATATCAATTTTTAGTGCTATTTACTTTTTTTGGGGTACTATTATTGGGTATTTTCTAATTCTAATGAAATTTGGGTGTTATTACAAAAAATATCTCAAAGTGCTTGACATCATAACATGGGTTAATTTGCCATATAACCAAATTTTTTTTTATAATTCACACTAGAACTAAAAATCTTAAATCTAGTGGTTAAAAATTGGCCACATATATAAGTTTTGGTTAGAGTTTGAATTATGATTTTTTTTTGGAGTTATACAACTAATTATTCCTCATAACATTATAAGAAACAAAAACTGCAAAAACCACTACTATATAAAGAGAACTTGAATCGTCAAACCCTAATTTATATTGCAGGCCTTTGTTTGTTTGAGAGCTTTTCGATTTATGAAAAGAAGAATAATTTCAGCACAATGAAAGAATTTCTTGGGTTGCTTTTGGCAAAAAAAAATTCTTGGGTTGGTGTTCATGGATTATAGGCTCAATGAGGTTTAATCTCTTAGGATAAGGATCCGCAACGAACTAACGATTTGGTTGATCATTTACAAACGTAAGTACACTGATGAAATCAAGATATCTAAACAAAAAGACTTCAGATTTCTTGATATGATCAGGTGTGCTTACTTGCTTCATAATCGCTCTCATTGTGGATTTCTTTAGAGATCAAATTTCATTGAACAATATTCCATCATCATGAACCCTAGAAACTATTTTGTTGTGTTGTTGAATACCTTTTTGGTACAAAGTTGGTGGATCCAACCTAGAAATAAACAATTTTACATATTAGACATGTTATATTGTTATGCACTAACAACAAAATCTTAAAAGTTTTTGAAGGTTAAATTTCAAGACCTTGTAAGTTACGGTTCTTGTCGTATTGGGTTACATAATATCGTTTTGTACTCTTGGTGCACTGTGTGTGTTGAGTATATATTCAAATCGTTTGAAAACATATCGTAACAAACTTGATTGATACTAGTACTACAAAGAGAGAACTTTAAATTATGTGGGTAATTTTTTTTACCATACTTGTTTTGCATGACTCATGCAAAATGAAGCATTTTCTTGGATTCAACTTTCTTGTTCATACAAAAATGAAATATGGTGGTCCATTTACGGTTTTGTACTTTTTACATGCACACATTTTTCGTGATTCCACCATTAACATTCACATGACTATTCTCTATATAAATCATCCATCACTCTTACACTACTTCTTGTTTCATATACAAAGACAAGAGTAATAAACCCAAAATACAAAAAATACAAAAAAATGGAAGCGAGAGTAATCTCTTGTACTACTTTTGGAGGTGACAAGGTCGTGAAGATTGTTGTTCCGAATCAGCGAGCAATCGCCAAATACAAAGCCGGAGAAAACGAAACGACCATTGTTGTTTCCGACGATACTTGCTCGGAGAAAGACATTGAAGAAATCAAGAAGCTTTGTGAGAAGCTTGGATATGCATACGAAGGGAGACTTGACCAAGAATACTCTCAAGGACCTGGTTTGGTCTAAACAAATTTAAGAATTATAATTATCTTTCTATGTTATTACTCTTTTTTCTGCATTTTGCTTTCTATGTTCTTAGTTATCTCTTAATAATGTGCTGCTATGAATGAATTTCTTATAAGTTATTAAGTTTACATTTCTTACAACACTGACTTTTGACCTTAATCACCGGCCTTTGTGTATTGAGCTGATGAACACATGAACAATCTAACTTGTTATATAGACTGAAGTTGGTGCATTTAGTCTTCTGTTTTTTGAGTAGTTATGGAGATGGCTTCTTCTATAGCTTGAAAGAATGTGGCAATTTTGTAAGTAAAGAATCCAACTAACATTGGTATCAACTCCAAGTGCATGAAACCATACTCGGGAACAAGTATTCTGCAGTTTATGAAGTCACAAACCGAGTAAATATTTAGCGAAAGATATAATCACAATGCACAAAAGAGAGAGAGAGATGCTTACGCGTTCCATCTATTGAATATCATGACTAACACAACAGGGACTAGTAACCGTGGCTGGTTAGCTGCACCTCTATCAAAGAAACAAACAAAACGAGTGAGTGAGTGATCTCGATATAGTTAACCGATAGGAGTTTGAGTGGAAACACATACTTCATAACTCCTCTGGCTCCATCTGCCATGGCATCTACAGAGTTACCAAGCATCCTCATATACGCAACTGAACCGAGAAAGCCAGCACCGAAACTGTAACAGAATTTCCAAACAAAGATTGAATAAAATGCAATCAGATGATTTTACAGTTCTTGATCCTCTTTAAAGGAGAAGGACAAACCTAAGTGTTATCTCCGGTGTGTACGAAATATAAGCTGATACTAAACCTACACCACCAGTACCGACTGTAAGAAGCTGTAACCTGTTTTTCAGCTGCAGAAAACAATCCAAAAGTGAAGATAGTAGGAACCGAATGCCTCAAAGTACCGGAGTCGCCCATAGAGTAAAGATTTGAATGCATAACCAATATTTCTCTCACGAGACCCCAAACCGTAAAACGAGTGGCCATATTACCATACCGTGAAACGTTAGATAATGAAAGGAGGTACCTTGAAATATTGTTCTCTGTCTTTAGCAGCCAATACTTCTGGGTCACCACGTGGTCGCCTCACTTCCCTAAGCATCATATCCTGAAGCACAAATTAGAAAACGAAAGAAATATATCAAGAACCATAAAAAGTTTATTTTTTTCCAATTCTGATCATTTGCAAGATAAACTTACACTACCACCAGTTGCAGCTTTAGTAGCTCGATCCCATTTCTCTTGCTCGCGACGTGTCGGTGCAAGCTTCCATTTCGGAGACATCAAAGTCGCTTTACTCTAGTAATATCGGAAAAAAAGAGTACATACTTCACTTCAAAACATAACAATTACTAGCAATGTAGCTTCTCATATCAAGAAATCACAACGATAATCGCACCATCTGTTTCTTAGCTTCCGATTCGGAAATGTCAATATCTTTTACGACGCGTTTCGTAGAAGACGAAGCAAGCTCCTTGCTTAAATCAACATCCATACTGATTCACACACATAAACAACAAAGCAAAGGAACCATTTTCAATCAAAATGCAAAGAAAGGAACAATTTTCTGAATTGTATCAGTTTAAGAAGTAAACCTGTCAAGGCTCATCACTCTACTAAAGCTCAGAAACCCAGATGAATTCTCCTATTAATCAAACACTAAATTAGTCTCACTAGTAATCTGATTCACATTGTAACCTAATTATTTAAGCTGAGAAATTCGAGATGACCTTAGAGGGAGATGGATCGAGAGAAGAATCGTCAGGGGAATCGAACAATTTCTTCATTTGATCCATGAAATCTCTGTTCCAGATTAAGTCTTTGGAGGTAATCGGATCTTCTTTTTCGCCTCCCCAGTATTTTCGGAGCTTTGTGGTGGTCGGAGGACCACCGTACTCGCCGGGAGCAACGCCGGTGGACCATTTCTCCGGTTTCTTATTGGGTAAGATGATTTTGGTTGGAAGTTTGAGTGACGAAGACGATTGATCCTGAGGAATCGGTGGTGTAGTGGAAGTTGCTGAGATGTAGCTTAGAATCGCCATGGATGAGTATCTTGTGGAGGTTATTGACGATGACGAAGAGTGTATGTATATTTGATTTTTTTTGAGTTTTCGAAGTTTTGCGTTTTATCCCAACAAAAAATGATATAAGTTGGAAGAAAAACCAAAAAAAATATCTGATGTCAAAAATAAAACACCCCAAATAATCAAAGTTCAAAAAAAAATCTATTAATAGCACATACGAAAATATTCGAGAAAAAATTGAATCTTGAACTTTTAAAAAGAAAAAATGATATCAAAGTGTATATTGTGTGAAGTAAGCAGTTGATTTCTATGAAAATTTTCCGAAGAGAAACAAAAATTAACTAAATGTAGGATGTTCTATTCTATAGGCTATCTCAAAAAAAAAAGAGTTCAAGAAACCAAGGTTTAGCGAACATGTTCCTAAAGAACATGAATTTGGACATAAAATTCTATGATTAATATTAAAAAAATGTAACTAAAACCAAAAAAAAAAACTGAATATGCATAAAAGGGAAAAGAAAAAGGTAATCCAAATTGGACAAGGCCGGTCAAGGTAATCCCAAAAAAAGGTAATCCAAATTGGACAAGGCTGGTCACTTGTAATTGTATGATCTTTCTCTCGTATATGGAAAACGAGAAAGAACAGATCTAAGCAAAACAACCGACTAATCCATATATATATATATATATATATTTTTTTTTTTATTGGATAAATAAATATTATAATTTTTTTAAAAAAAATTCCTAAAGAATAAAGGATTATGATTATTATCACAAACGTTATACCTTGGTTCTATATAAACACTATTAGCCCCTTTACAACTTCTCACCAAACAAACTCACAACATCCATATATAGTAATCTTTTTCTCAAACTTTTCTTTTGCACTAGTTAAGAAGAATCAAAACATTGATCATGACTTTGATTAAGATTAACGTTTTCTTCACTTCTTTGTTCATCTTTGTGGCTTTCTTTGGAGTTGCATTTGGAGAAACCGTTCATAAAGTCGGCAACTCGAACGGATGGACCATGATGGGTGAAAATTACCAAGCTTGGGCTTCTTCAAGAATTTTTCAAGCCGGTGACTCCTTGGTCTTTGAATACAACAATGCTTACCACGACTTCACCGAAGTGACTCTCGACAATTTCGAGATTTGTGAGCCGTCAAACCCGCTAGCGAGGTACGAAACCGGATATGACATGGTCACTCTAACCAAACCGGGAGTCCATAACTTTGCAACATAGGACAAAAGCTTCAAATACTTGTCTTACCAATTTCGTTGGGTCCTATTGCTGCACCGGTACTTGGACCGGCCCAATCACCAAGCTCATCCTTGTCTCCTCTACTTTCTCCATTGGCTCATGCACCGGTTGATCATGCTCCACGGTATCAGATGGGACCAGAACCAGCTCCGCATAGCGCAACTTCAGACTCTAAGAGTGTTTGGATCGGAATCAGTTTCCTTCCTTTACTTAGTGTTTTGATTTTATTTTGATATCACATACGTTTTGTTTTTCTTCTTTTTTTTTCTACTTCTTAATTTTATGTGGTTTTGTTTAAGAGTGGTTTTGTTGTTTACTTCAACATAATATTAATTACTTATTTACTCGAATCAATTTTTTTTTATAATATATTTTTCTTAGGCTTCCTTAAATTATGTTAGTTCTTGCACTTTAGCAACTAAAAAAGTAGTCTACTTATGTTAGTTTTTGCACTTTAGCAGCTGGAAAAAATATACAATATACATATATGAGGCCGACTGTAAAAATAATTCAATATGTGAGAATAATGTTGACCCCTAACCCTAAGCTTGCAATATCTTTTAATATATTTGTGTAAATTTAAAAGTAAAAAAAGACAGAGAGTTACTTAATAATCTTTATAAAATAACAACTGAATTATCATTAACTCTTATACTTCCTTATATCAATAAAATTTATAATAGCTGAATCTTCAAGACGAAGTTGTCCACATAATAGAAAAATAAACTAAAATAAACTTTATGTTTTTGTATATGATTATCCAGTTATTTACATATATGCTTCGTATAAGGGATCCAAAATATAATAAAAGAAAATCATTAATGGAGAAGGATACCAAGTATAACAAATTCCGAAATTCCCTACTCATATATATCCAAAGGCCAATATCAACTCCGAGAGAGACGTGGACAAATCACAAACACTTTAAATTAATTATTACAATCAATCATCATAAACTAAAAAGGATTCTATATAGAAAGTATATATATATATACACACACAGAGAGAAATCTATATTCAGTTTCCTCACAAAAGAAATTTATTTAAGCTCATATTGTTTTTCAACATCTCGAGAAGAATCATGAGGAAGACAATCATGAGTTTGTTAATTGTGGCATTGTCTCTAATTGGTTTAGTTCATGCAGGATCTATTCCAACTATTCAACCAAACGAGTCTGCTTTTTCTGCTTCTTACCCTAACCCTATTCCTAACCCTAATCCGAATCCTAACCCTAGCCCTAATCCAAATCCTTCGCCGCCTTTAGAGGATCCTCTTGTGGTTCTTCCGGTAGATGATGCAACAATCGCGTCGCTTCCTTACAATGCTGCCTCATGCCCTTGTATGTGGAGTGGTTTAAGCATGGTCTCCTTCATTCTTCTACAAGTTTTTCTTTGAATTTTTTCCTTAAGGATTATGTTTGGTTTTTTTTAAGGTTTACTTTGAGATTATAGGTTCATTCTTTCTTTTTCAATTATTGTTGCTTTAAACTTAGATTTTTACTGATGCTTTTTTTACTCTTCCGGGATTATTTTTCTTCCTTGATTTTAGTAGTTAAATAATATTTTGTTTGTTACAAATTTTGCATGTATTAAAAACATGTCTTGGAACAAGAACTCAAAGAAGAATGTCCTTCCTAACCAGAAATAAAAATTACACGTGTTTTATTTTCTTGGTTCGTTAACTACCTTAAACTAAAGTATAGAGAATAATCATAGACATGAACATGCAAACTTGTTGCACCAAAAAAATTATATAACTGCAATTGAATATGCAAGTGGAAACAAATGCTCGGTGAGAGAGTTTAGGGTTTAAGGTCATTGAACAGACTCAAAGCCAACCCCCAAAACTTCCGTCTTAATAAATCGCTTGGTCCACAATGATAATACAACATCGGGATCAATCTATTTTTCTTATTGTTATCAATAGAAGAAGAGAATGCATCTTCTTCTTCAGTATAAATTATGTAATTTAATGTTGCTCGTACATATTCAATAAATTTCTTTTTGTAGGATTGTGACAAAAAAGAGGGCCATAACCAAACTAGCTTTAGTCTAAACTGAACCGGAGAATCAAGTGTGGAAAATAACTTTACTCTTTGGCTCGTTTGCTTTGGGACTTACGCTTGTTCACGTCTAGACATCTTTTCCTCAACCGAATCGTCTTTGGCGTAACCTAAACCACAATACATAAGAAGCCAGTAACAAAATGTGAGTTATGCTTTGTGATTGGCTGGATTTAGGATTAGCGATGAGAAATGTACCTCGATAAGTTCATCTGAGGCGACGTATCCTATAGCTTCCTCAAGTGTCATCTGAGAAATTGAATAAAATATCTCAATACAAGCAGAGTTCGAAATCTTTTAGTCATCAAGAAAACGATTTTCTCGTCTCTTTAGATGTTTAGAGAAAAGGGTAACGTACAAGGCGAGGTGGAGATAGCTTCACATTTTCGTCATTCCCAGCAGAGCGAATGTTTGTAAGTTGTTTGGATTTAACTGGGTTAACCTATAGAGTGTAAAAAGGCAAGTGAACCCATGAGATTTCGTCTATTTCTTGTGGTTTCCCGTATGATGACGAGTTTGTAGAACCAACTTACATCAAGATCTGTATCTCGTGAGTGCTCACCGATAATCATGCCATCGTACGACTGTTAAAGACAGAAAGACAGAGGAAGGTGTAGGATTAGGATGAATCGATCGCACAAAGACCACAAAAAAATGTTCCAATTTAGAATAGCTAAACAAATAAAGATGCAGAACATATATATATACTCACGTCCAGCCCTGGAGACACAAAGAGAATTCCACGAGGTTCCAAATTCATCAGTGAATGTGCCGTGATGGTCCCAAATCCCATGGAAACCTGTTTTAACAAAGAAGAAATAAATTAAAAATGAAATTAAAACACAAGTGACAACTGATATCTTCTTTTGAAAGTTAAAAAGAATCAACCAAAAGAGCAAAACACTAGAATGTTAAAGCCGAAGACGTACCAATACTCCTTTCCTAACATTGCCAAGCGGACCTCGGTACTTTTCATAAGCTGTAAGAACGATGTACACAACATTTCTCAATTGATGGAAAAAGTAAAACGCATTTTTGATACGTATAGGGACAGGAGGCACAGAAATGCAAGTAAAGAAAAAGCTGCATACTTAGGAAAGCACGGTGCATGAATCCAGTTCCACGGGTGTCGCTGCTAAACACACATCTGTACCCAACCAAACCTCTGCAGAACACAAGTATTCTTTGGTTATATTTCTGCAAGGGGTATGACTGAATGAGTATAAATTTTATGAGAGTTATTAAACTAACCTTGAAGGACAAGTTAATGAAAGTCTCGTCCTACCATCATCTCCAGGTACAGGACCCATGTCAATAACTTCTGCCCGCCTATGGGAGAGAGCTTCCATAACTAATCCTACATGCTCTTCATTAATCTCAATTGTCACCTCTTCAATTGGTTCAAGCCTTTGTCCATTTTCAATTTTATACCTGAATCAAAATAGTAGCAACCCTCAGAAGTCAGAGGACGAAAACCGACATAAAGTTCTTACAAGGAAAGATATTCTCAAAGACGAAACATAAGCCAGCGAAAGTATGACAAAGAAAAATATGAGACTCACATGACTTTAGGTGGTGAGACCGAGAGCTCAAAACCTTCCCGTCTCATATTCTCAATCAAGATACCTGTTAGACACGACAGAGAAATAGATACAGTTACATGTTTTTCTAATGTATTTCATATTTATTTCCATCTTCACAAAACAATGAACACAAAATGGAAAAGCACAAACCAAGTTGAAGTTCTCCTCTCCCTTGAACTTCAAATGACTCTGACATGCCTGGAATAACGTTTATGGCAAGATTTGTTTCAGCTTCTGCCAGTAAACGGTCCCCAATTCTCCCTCCAGTTAACTGCATGCATATTATCAATAGCCTATCAACATGTGGCAGATAGAGAGGTCTAATTCTAAACACACAACCGTTCTTCATATATTGCGTAGGAGAGAGAAATCAACTCAGAATTCTAGCAACATATTGTTGACTTCAGATGGAAAGATGCAGCAACCCAAAGCTAAATCCAAGGTTTCTTCAAGTTTGAAGCGGCGTACAATCGAAAAAAAGCTACGTATTGTTCCTAAAATTAAAACATACGTGAGTGCCATCCCGACCAGCCAGAGGAGAGTCATTGACACCAAACGTCATAGAAATTGTAGGTGGGTCCAGCTCAACAGTAGGGAGCGCAGTTGTGACCTGAATAAATGAGGTACCCAAATTACAAACAGGGATCAATGGAATTTGAGAAGTTACGTTAAATGCAGAATTTTGTAAGATTTAAATAGGTTAGTAGTCTGTTTGGTGTATTACCTCTGTACTAGCCACCGTGTGACCTATTGATGGAGCTGATAGACCAGCCATACAGATAATATCACCCGCTCCTGCAGCATCAATTGAAACTATGGTCGTACCTTTCTTTTTCATTAGCTTCACAACCTATGAGAAAGATGCTTGCATCTTGCTTAGATGATACATCGCTGTTTACAAATATGACTGACCAAGTATAAAGAGATATATGCAGACGAACCTTTGCTTCTTCTATTTTCTCAGTGCTGGAATCAGTTTTACGTAGTCCATTAACTTTATCGCCAACACGGACAACTCCAGAAGTTACTCTTCCAGTTAATATACGTCCGAGATAGAAGTCCTTCTCCATCATTGAAACCTGGAAGACAGAAGTTCAAAAGCTAGTGAAATTCCATTGCCAAGGGCTTTAGCAGTTCAACATTCTTTGGTGCATATACAATATTGGCCACTCAAGTTCAAAACCAGAGTTTTAAATTACCAGCATCAGAAATGGCTCATCAAGGTTTGCTTTTGGTGGGGGAACATGTCTTACTACGGCATCAAGCAAGTCTGACATATTCCTTGCATCTGCAGCAGGTTCTTTGGTGAAGGTTGAAGATGCCCATCCTTCTTTAGCGGAGGCATAAAGCACTGGAAAATCTAGTTGTTCCTCTAATTACAGAGAAGACAGAAATATTAATTTAGTTAAAAATGCAAATAAATTAGAATACATATATTACTCTGATATCTTAATTACCTGTAGCACCAAGATTTGCAAAAAGATCAAACACCAAACTCTCAACTTCATCACACCTCTCTTCTGAAACTGGTAAACGGAAAAGAAAAAGATGAGAAAAACTTTAAGGAGAACAAACAAGTTTTTACTAAACGAGAAAGTGGATATGATTCATACCTGAAGGTCGATCTACCTTGTTTAAGAGAAGAATAGGTCGTAGCCCATACTTCAACGCCTTGGCAAGAACGAACTTTGTTTGCGCAAGAGGACCTTCTCCAGCATCAACAACTAATATAGCTCCTTCAACCATCCCAACAACTCTTTCAACCTAAATTACAAATGCAACTTAGCCACAAAATACATCACCTTTGTTTTACAATAAGAAAACGCACAAATGCCGGACCAACAACAAATGCTTAATTTCTATTTCATCTATCTCATGTCAACTTTGCACACCATATCTAAGATCAATGCCAACTACTATCCCAGAAATGTCGAAAAGAAAGCCTAAAACTTTACAGAGATTATCAACTTCGATTGTGAAAAAAACAACATTTTCATGCAAATCTAGTGAAATTGAGCATGAGAATCAATAACACACTAAAATTAATCATTTTTAATGGATTAGTCTCATACTTCACCACCAAAATCTGCGTGACCAGGTGTATCAACCATGTTAAGCTCATTGTCCTTCCAAAACACTGATGTCACCTGTCAAAAAAATTCACATAAACCTTAATCCAAAAGATAAATGACACAACAAAATAGTAAAAAATGACAAAAAGTCTTCAACTTTACTAAAATCTCATTGAAATGAACATATCTAACAAACCCTTGAAGAATTCTCAATCTATATACATCAATTAGCTCTAATTTCCGATCAAAACAGAGTAATAACCGAATAAATGTAACACCTTTGACGAAATTGTAATCCCTCGTTCACGCTCGAGGTTAATTGAATCCATGGCACGTTCGTGTGGAATATCAGCTCCACACTGACGAAGAAGCCGGTCCATAAGCGTAGTCTTGCCGTGATCGACATGAGCTATAACGGCGACGTTTCGGAGTCGATTTGGGTCAAGTGAGCTATTTGGAGCTCCGGTGGAGGAAGCCGCGGTGGCTGCAGAGAAGGCTCGTACGGACGAGAGAGAGTGTTGTCCGAATTTGAAGTAGGAAGGTGATGATTGAGAAGACAAGGATCTTCGAGTTGTGTTTGACCAGAGAGATCGAAGTAAAGGTCCCGCCATTGAAAATGGTGTGAAGAAGGGTTTTACGAGATCTAAAATCTCTGTGTTGAAGAAGAAGAAGAAGAAGAGGCAAAGGGTTTTTGGTCTAAGACTGTTTTTGTTCGTTATTGTAGAGTTAGATACTAACTCTTTTGAAATTATGTATTCTTCCTATTGTTTTCATTTGCTTCTAATACTCCCATTAGGTAATAGTCAAAATGAGAACCACTAATCAATATTTTTTTTTGACCACCTAATGGGAGTATTAGAAGCAAATGAAAACAATAGGAAGAACCACTAATCAATATAATAATCGGTTTTAATAGTTGAAAATTGTTTGCAATGAATTGTTATGTAGCTCAGAAGTTTGTGGTAATTTTGGATGAAAAGATTTACATCTTATTGTGGCAGTACACCTAAGAAAAATTGAAATCATGATACATCGTTCGCTTGTTTGAGGAAAAATAGTTTGCGAATTTTTTTTTTTTTATGTCATCTGTTTCTTTTATTAACCAGTACGAAGATGGGATACACGGGTAGGATACTACAAAGGCAAGCGGTTAACGAATTAACCCCGGAGTTCTAAAGTCCTGCAAAAGGGAACCGTAAAGATTACAACATAAAGAAGTACTAATTCCCGAACACAAAGGCAAGAGAAGCAATCGTAAATCTTCGGAGCGGAAGGAAAGAGCTGAAGTCGCGGACACAAACTGGCTCACAAGCCGAGACCGAGGAAAGAGAAAGCCGCGAAGAAAATGACTCGAATGCGACGAATAGCATAACCAAAGAACCACGATCGAGAATCTACACTCCTAGCCATTCCTAGGCCTAACCACTCCTAATCTTCACCATAAACAGTCTAAATCACGAACTTTGCATCCCCACAAAAAGTTAGCCTTACAAGAACTGACTATCTAAAACATCAAGCGAGGACTAATTATTTATGGTTTCAAGGAATTTTCTACTACTCTTTTTGGTATATGAGATTGAGAAATGTTATGATGATCATTACATAATATTATGATGTTTTTTTGTTTGTTGTGGTTGTTTTGATTTATGTAGATGAGTTCATTACGGTGGAAATGTAGTTTATTTTTTTTAATTAAAATCGACGAAACAATCTACAAATTCAGAGATTTTAATTTAATTGCGGTATCATTTTTTTTTTTTTTTGGCTAAACATTGTCTGATATAAGTTTTTTAGAGCAAACCAACTTTAATGCAATTTGATAAGATAATAGTCCCTTTGTTTCCATATGCATAATTATACAATCTCAAAAAGTTGATTTGCAATTTGTTATCCTATATATATTAATTGAGGAGACACTAAAAGTTAAAGATCCTAGGTGTCATTCAAAAATAGTCTTAAAGAATATATTAATCCTATGTATCATTCAAAAAAGATCTTAAGGACACATTAATTAAATCAACCAATCAAAACATTTTAATTTGACATGATGGAAATATCTATATAATTCAATATTTCTAATATATATGCGGCATTGATAACAAAAATATATACTTACCAAATCCATTACCATACCAGAAAACTCAAACCGATTCAATTAATAGTATTTTGGTTAGTGCTAAAGTTGGGTTTAAACAGATTTTATAGAGTTATTGAAAAACATTTGTTTTTGTAAATATAAGATGTATATCATTCGATTACATTATTTGTCATACATTATAAGATAATGTTTCACTTTTTAGTTTCGTTATTGAAAATCAATTTCTTTCATTTTTATATTTTGTATACACTTAAAACGTAAAACCTATCACATATTAAGACACTGAAGATTCAAAAATCAGTGGAAGCCCCTTGGCCCAATGGTCAAGGGTTTAAAGGCTTCTACACCAAGTATGGGGTTCGAATACCAGATAATACAGTTTATTGCAGATTAATGGAGGAAATCGCTTCTTGGAAGTTCTAGAGTGGAGAGAGACCATGTCCATCACCGGAGGTGTCGTACATGCTAAGCCGATCGTCGGGGAGAGTCTGTCCATCATGGACGATGTCGTACATGCAGAGTCGTTCGTCGAGGAGAGCTTGTCCATCATGGGAGATGTCGCACATAGACAGCTGCATCAGTGGAGATGTCGTACATGGAGAGCTGCATCATGGATGCAAAAGTAGAAGCTATTCATCATAATCGCATAGACAAGAGATAGATGAATATCATCATAATAGAACTAGGTCAAATAGATCAAATTAGTCTAGTGATGATTGTAATATCTATAATAATTCAGACGTTTAAAAAAAAAAGATTCAAAAATCGATCGAATAATTTTTTTAGTGGACATAATTATTTATCTAATACTTTTTTGGTATACATGATGTAAAACAATACTATATTTTTATTCTACAATAAACTGTAATTTATATTTTCACGCTTGGCGTGGGTCAAAATCTAGTATTTATTTACCACCAGGTCATACATCATTTTGTTGTTACAAAAGTAACAAAACTAAAGAAATTCTCCTTTGCTACAAAAGACATTTCTGTCCAAGTAGCACAAGTGATTGACTCTAGTTTCATGGAAAAGATTCATGAATCGTTCCAAGATAAATTAGCATATGCTTTGATAAATTTTGTAGCCGTCACAATTTCGAAAATCACTTTTTAAGATGGATATGTTTAAGTGTAATATATACAAATCGAGCTCCTACTTGTAAGAAGTTTTAGATTTTGATTGTACCAATTTGTTATATTGTTTATCTACTAATTTAGTTTTTTGGTTTACGCTTTGTATATCAACCATTTATACATACTTGTGATTCAATGAAAGTTAGTCGATTATTTACATCTTTCTAAAAGAATTCTACCGTAATTTATTGTGTAACAAATCAGATTGGTTTGTAAAATTATATAATCTATTGCTGGTTGGCTAAGAATTCAGTTAAATACGTGGGGATTCCATTTCCATGTATCGATTTTGACACTTTTAATTGGTAAAAACTTTCATTTTTTCACTTTCTTAACACATCCATCACTACCCAAAATTGTAAGTTGTAATCCTTTTTGTCTCTTCCGATAAACCAAGCACATACCTTGATCAAAAGGCCAAAGTGGTCATTCTCACATTGATAATTTTTGTATTAACTAATAGAAATTGTATTCAAACTTTTCAAAGTACGAACATCCTTAGCTTTAAACGTCTAGTATGAAAATGATGATCATCGTTAGGAAAAGAAAAATAATTGATGATCATCATGTGACTTCAAAGTACAAACCCCCTTTAACCAATATTCCAGTGCGAAAACAGTGATAAATGTCATTCTCTATATAGACCCTATCTACAAGACTATAAATAATTACTTCAATGATTTTAGAGAAACATTTTCTATCAAAATCAATAAAACTAAGTAAAGCAAACTAAAAAATCTCGAGATCCTTTGCTATATCTCTGTCACAAAGCATTGAATACTCAATAGCAACTTTTGCATTATAAATTTCCCAAATTTGTAATCATGTTGACTTTTCTATTAAATAGTCGCCACTTTTTAGCAGCTAAGCTAAAAGTCATAAGAACTCAGAAGCTATGTTAACAAAATAATAAAACTGGGAAGCTATGTTAGAAAAATAAAATTGGTATCTGCACAGATGATTATAATGAACACCTCTTCTCCGATTACTGATTTATACGATCCAATTTTGAAGATTTTCAACTGAAAAATTAATTGCATTAACTAAGAGAAGACATAAAATTAAAAACCATAACCAAAAACAAAGAAATTAAAACTCACTCACAATATAAAAAATGAGATTACAATATCCCAACCTAAAGACAATATTAAAGCCTAAACACACATAGCTAGAAACTCATCTACTTCAATATTGTAATGATCAACGCAGAGATCATAACCAAACAATAAAATTAAAGAACAAAAATGAACAAAAGAGTAATTAATTATGACATAGTTTTGAATCACAACAATATTAATTAATACCTATTGCAATACTCTCCTTCCATCTCATTAATTCATCCTTTTTGTTCAATGTCACATGTTGAATCAGAAACCTCCATTATTGTCTACCATTTCGTCTGGTAATGAAGATTAAAGAGATATATATCAAAAAATATTTAAAGAGATAAATTACCTAATCTAACAAAAATGTTATAGATATATACAAAACATAACAAACCTTGTGTTTTAGAGGTGTGAGTTTGGAGGAGAAGAAGATGAGTTTGGTTGAGTAGCTTCTTCTCCGTTAATTGGGAAACTAAGACCTTGCATCATCATCATTCCATGAGAACCAAACTGTGGTGAAGAAGCAAACATCACAGAAGAAGAAGCTTGATTCTGGTGATGATCCGTTTGATGATGATGATGATGATGATTATGATTACGATGATCCCAAGAACGAAACGAATGAGGGAATAAACTGGACTGAAGGGTACCCCTTTGTTGTTGTTGACCACCAAGAAACACTTGTTGTTGACTATTAAGCAATGTCATCATGGATGGTTGGTGATGATGATGATGATTCACCATGAAACCACTATTGTTACTCCTTTCTTGTTCTGATGGTGATGAGGATGACGTCATCGTCAAGTCATGATGATTCCACCCCGAGATTCTCCCGAATGTCTCGAAGTTGTTGGTCTCTTGTACAACCCCTACTGCGTTGTTGTTCTTGTTTCCTTGAAATGGGTGAAGAGAAAGACCAAGATCTTGGCTTAGGTTCGGTCTTCTTCTTGTTGTTGTTGTTCTTGAGACTATATTGTCTTGATGAGGGTAGTTTTGGAAATTCATGTTTGTACCACCATCACCGCTCGTTGTTGTCGTGGTCGCCGGAAAAAACGTTTTCATGGCGTCTTCGGAATCAAGATTGGCCGCTACGAACTGCGTTTGGTTAATGTTTTCACTTTGGAAAACCAAATTTGGTTCGGAAGCCGGTTTAAGGTTATTCTTATCCGGCTCTTGACCGATATCGAGCTTATCGATGGCGGTTTTAGCTTTCTTGATGAGCCAATCAACGGCTTTGCTTGGCCGGTCATAACCTAACCGGTCTTGAACATCGTAGAACTGAATCGCAGTGTGAGCCGAGAGTCTCACGCGCCGGTCACGTGGACCTTTCGATGTGAAAACCTTGCTATGCCGGTCTTTTCGTCCCGTGGCTCGGATTATGTGACCGCCTTGAACCTCAACTATCTCTCCCCCTTCTCCTCCAACGCTATAACCTTTAGGTCCCATTTTTTTTTCCTTGGACCTACTCAGAATGACATTATTATTCTCTTTTATTATGAAGACTTCGGAATAAAAGTGTATGCCGTTTTTGTGTTGGGTTTTCAAAGTGTGTGCTGTTTTTGTGTCGTGATTGTGTTTGGTGTGTAGTGAGTTAATAACATCTGATGCAGGCTGGAGACAGCTACCTGAAAGCTGATAAAATGAAGCAGCCTCCTCTATTCAGATCCCCAAAAATCTGCCATAGCAGTCACCAGATTTAATGACCCAAGATACCCAAATCTTTTAAAAGAAATTAAGAACAAGGAACAAAAGACAAAACAAGAGAGAAAGAGAGAAAGAGGCCTCACAAGGAATCTCTAGTCTAGGGTTTTCCCAAGGAGATGATATTTAGACAATAAAATTATTATAAAGGAAAATAGAAAGAGAAAGAGAGATTTTGTTGAGATGTTTGTTTGGTCTAAAATCAAAGAGCAAGAAGAGGAAGAGAGAGAGAGAGAGAGAGAGAGAGGTAAGTGTTGGTGGAAAGGAGAGCAGAGAAGTTAAGGGTTCAGAATAGGAAAGTAAACTAAATAAATACCCTTTTGCTTTCAAACTTTTGTTCCTTATTATAAAGATTCCCATTTCACATATATCCACATGTGTCCTTCTTTAAGTTCTTAGCCACATATATATACATAATACATTTTGAACTTTTTTAATTGTTACATGAAAATTCCACAATCATTATTCTTCAATCATGCGTGCCATATCTAATTTTTGGAGCATATATACATAACAATGTGAAAGAACCACACATATGCATTGCATGCACCAAATTGTTGGTCGGTAGAATACATGTTAATCAAATTGGGCAATGGAATAATTTGACTCTAGTATTATTGATGTTTTTTTTTTGCTAAATGGTAAATATTTCATTGAAAATGACTCTAGTATTATTGATGTTGAATCCAGACTCTTTTTTATTTTATACTCCCTCTGTTCTGTTTTATAAGATTTTTGGTTGAATACGCGAAAATTAAGAAACATAACTTATAAATAAACAAAGTGGGCAATGGAATAATTTGACTCCAGTATTATTGATGTTGAGTCCGGACTCTTTCTTGTGTTGTTAAGGTCACGTTTATTTTTATGTATATATATAATATACAGGGAAAGAGATCAAGATGGAGTATGTCTTTCATGTGAATAACTATGATTAAGGCCTAACGTTAATTAAATTCGAATTTCGAGCAGAAAGTTTTAGAAACGTATGATTAAGGTCATCGTCTGAGAAATCTGCCTTTCCTTTTAATTACAACTCTACCACCTAAATATGAAGAAGAAAAAAAGTTTGTATTTTCCCTTTATGATTATCTTTCAACATATATTTTTCTGTTATGTATTTAAACCATTGATAACGAAAATGATACACAACAGCTTTTTCTCGTTCCACTAAAAAGAGAGGGCAATGAAATAGACTTACGTTTTTAGACTCTTTTTTCCTCTTACCACAACCATACGTTATTCATTTGAATACTAATTTGGAGTTTTGAAATAATGTCTAGATATTTTTGTGCATATTCGTTAGTTTTCCCCAAACGATGAGTATATAATTTTGGCTATATAAAGATAATCTCATAATGCATAATTTATTTTGCTACTTATTTTCAATTTATAATATGCCAACGGTTTATTTTTTTTTTGTCAATGTTTTTGCTATGAGCATTTTTTTTTTCCTTTTCTTATCAAGAAATCTCAATTTAAAAACCTGTTTGTAACTATTTCCAATAGATCGTGTCTTCATCCGATTTTTTTAAAATCCTACATTGCAAAACCTAATTATTTACTATAGAATCTATTTTGTATACTGCAACCTATTTACTATGGATTAATCTCTAATGTTTCTTCAAATTTGAATCATCTTTATTAACTATTCAACATGGCTTTATCTGTGTTTATCATAGACCACAATGATATATGAGTTGAGGAATAACATTTTATACGAGTGGGAATCGTCGTCATCTTGAAGACTCCTCAAAGTTAAAGAAGCAAGTTTTGGAGGATATTTAGTTTAATGTCTTTAGAAAAAGCATACGCGCATGCAATCTGCCAACATCCAAAAAGATTCCACATTATACTTCCCTCAAGTCGTGAAACTTAAGTTAACCCTACACCCTCTAGATCTTATCCAACATATATCAACTTTAAAAAAAGTATATATATTTTAAATTTTAACTCAGTTTTACTTGAATATACTTCTATCGTGGATTATTTATCCGCTGAATAAGTTTGGCAAACTTTGTTCTAAGTGAAAGTAACTGTTAGAATTTCATATCGTAAGTAACTGACCGTTAAAAAAACACTTGGAATAATACAAGTGAGACCAAAAGCTCTCAGGCCCGACTCCCGAGTGTTCTTGTAACCTTTGGGTTCTTCGGTTCCTATGGCTTTTATCCATTGTTTCTTTACCCTTTTGTGGTAATTTTTTTTTCAAAATTTTTCAAATCTGACTCTTTACCAACCAATCTTTTCCACTTATAGAAGAATCAAACTCAAAACTTCCTCCTCCGCCGCTTGAATCTCACGGCCCAAGATACCTCTTCGAAAAATTAAAACATTGCGGCCAAGGCTCCGGTTAACCTTTCCCACTCCGGCATCATGCCGTGAGATGGGAACCTCCGTTACTCTTCCCCGAATTGAAAGTCTCTTGTCCCGGAGGGCTATCTCTGTTCTTGAATGGATCTACTTTCTAGCTTAATGCTAAGATACCTATGAACTCTTATCACATAGCTCGGCTTTTATGCTCCTCATCTCTCAAGACAAAGCCATCGGAAAGCTCCACTTTCTACCATTGAAGACCTTCAAAAGCTCATTATATTCTCTTCTCATCCCGCTAAATCCCCTCCGGTCACCCATGAAGAATTCTAGCTAAAAGGCTAAGCTATCTCAGATCTTAGCTACTAACTCAAAGACCCGGTCAATCAAATGGCGATCCTCGTCGCTTATACTCCGCCTCTGCTAATCAGCTCTGATCTTCTCCTCACCATTAACATTTGTTTCTGGGTGGGTTGAATCGATCCTCAGCCAGTCTCCTCTCCTCTCGTCCCGCAACCCCACCGGAATCTCTTTTTGTCAAGCCGTGCTTGACTCGTCTTTCTCTTCGAGCACTCAATCCACAGAGTTCTCTTCCGTTTCAAGCTTTCTCGATCTCGCTCCTCCCTTCTCTGCTTCGTCTGTGTGCGAAGAATAACAAAAGGAAAAGGGATTCAAATTTCTAGCCAAGTGCTAAGATTCTAGTTTCGATTTATAACTCACGATAATCTTATCCGGAGAAGTCAATCCCTTGAAAACACACTCTCCATAAACGGCGTTTTGATCTATGCCATAATCAAGAAATTTGGCTTCCATCGTTAGTGAGGGTGAATAATGCATCAACCACCTCTAGCCTTAGTGCTAAGATCTCAAAGTTTTGGTCTAAATGCCTAGTCCCCTCTCTGACCTTGATTTACTTATCACACGGAAGTCTCCGAATCTCTATCCTGGCAAGCACTCATCGGCACCAGAAGACTCAGAATCATTCTCCGATGATCGGCTTTGGTGTAAAAAATAGATTCCTTGGACGAGCATCTCCAAAGGCAAAAAACAAGAATAAGAAGTATGGGCCAAAACCAAGCCCACCAGAAAAGATCAAGGTTTCATCTAAAGAAACAGGCCAACCTAGTGTTGCAAGCCCATGGGCCAGGGAGAAAACACCCAATCTAATCCCATGAATGTACTCGTTTGGAATTGTCAAGGCGCCGGTGCCGACTTGACGAAAGACCACCTCAAAGAACTCCATCGTTGTTTCTTACCAAGTTTTTTATTTTTATCGGAAACCAAAAACAATAGACTTTTTCTGCAAGATTTGCAAGTAGAATTTGGTTATGATCATGTTTTTACCGTTGAGCCACGAGGCAAAAGCGGTGGGCTTGCCCTCTTCTATATGAATGATCTGTCGGTTATTATTCTCTATTCGGATAACCGAATGATAGATGTGGAATATACTTTTGAAGGACATAAAATTTTTATGACCTTTGTGTATGGTGATCCGGTAGTTGAATACCGAGAACGTATGTGGGAACGCCTCACGAGAATGGGTATAATTCGGCAAAACGCTTGGCTCATGATAGGCGATTTCAATGAGATCACCGGAAATCACGAAAAACGAGGCGGACGAAGTCGACCGGAATCTTCATTTATACCATTTCGAACTATGTTAGATAATTATGGAGTGGTTGATTTCCCACACACGGGGAACCCACTCTCGTGGGTTGGACGACGTAAAATTGGTAACATACGAACGAAAGTAAAATGTCGTCTCGACCGAGTTGTAGGTAATGAAGAATGGCATACCCTCTTTTCCCACACTATGGTGGAGTATCTAAAACTTTGGGGGTCTGACCATAGACCAGTGGTTGCAAGAGTCCGATCCACAATTCAACACAACAGAAAAAACTTCTGGTTTGATAAAAGATGGATCGGGAAACCCGGTTTTAGAGAAACAGTGAGTTCAGGATGGGGCATCTCAGGTGGAATCCCAAACAGGGATTTCACCAGAGATTATCCTCATGCCGATCACATATCTCGAGATGGAGGAAATCGACAATCACTAACTCAGCCAAACTAATTGAGGAGCTCAAAGATCAATTAGATCGAGCTAACGATGATGACGATTCCACCCTAGAGGATGTGGAAGATATTCGAAGAAAACTTATCCACGCCTTTCGAGAAGAAGAGACTTATTGGCACGCAAAGAGTAGAGTCACCTGGCGTTGCTTCGGGGATAGAAATACAAGTTTTTTCCATGCAACAACTAAACAAAGAAGAGCCCGAAACCGTATAATCTGCTTAAAGGATAAGCATGGTTGTTGGGTTGAGTGCGAAAAAGGCGTATCAAAAGTAGCAACTAATTACTTCGAAACTTTGTTCACTACTTCAGAACCTCAAAACTTGGACGACTCACTCCGGTATATTGCCGAGAAGGTTTCAGAGACTGACAATGACCATCTCACGGTCGACCCGACTGAAACTGAAATAAAAGAAGCTTTGTTCAACATAAATCCAGACAAGACCCCGGGACCCGACGGTATGACAAGCCGGTTTTATCAGAGATTCTGGCATGTAGTTGGCCAAGACATAATAAAACTTGTGAAAGATTTCTTCAACACTGGATCCTTTGATCCAAGACTGAATCAAACAAACATCTGTCTTATTCCAAAAATAAACAGACCGCGAGCAATGACGGAATTCAGACCAATCAGCTTGTGCAATGCCAGCTACAAGATCATCTCAAAGATTCTATGTAACCGGTTAAAAAAGACCCTCCCGAACCTAATTTCGGAGACACAATCGGCCTTTATGGCTAGACGTCAAATAACGGATAATATTTTACTCGCTCAAGAGAACTTTCATGCTCTAAGGACCAACAAAAGCTGCAGAGAAACTTTCATGGCTATGAAGACTGACATGAGTAAAGCCTGCGATCGGGTAGAATGGAGTTTCCTAGAAGCTGTTATGCTAAAACTGGGATTTTCAGAAAAATGGGTCAAATGGCTTATGTTCTGTATATCATCAGTATCGTATCAAGTTTTGATAAATGGAGTGCCGAAAGGAAGAATTAAACCGTCATAGGGAATTAGACAAGGAGATCCCCTATCTCCTTTTCTATTTATTCTATGCACGAAAGCTCTTATCTCCCTGCTCAAATGAGCAGAGGAAGAATCTCGTATTACAGGATTACGAATTGCTCAAGCAAGTCCGAGAGTCTCCCATCTTCTCTTTGCTGACGATAGCCTCTTTTTCTGTAAAGCAGACGTCCTGCAATGTGCAGAGATCTTAAAAATTATCAAAACCTATGGCGATGCATCTGGTCAACAACTAAACCCCAACAAATCCTCGCTCTTCTTTGGGAATAGAGTTGATCAGCAAATCAAAAGAGAAATTAAGAGAGTCATCGGCATAACAAGCGAAGGAGGTATGGGCATGTACTTAGGGCTACCAGAACAAATTTGTGGCTCTAAGAAAAAAGTATTCGCTTATGTCCAAGATCGCCTCAACAACCGTATTAACACTTGGTCTGCAAAATTCCTTTCCAAAGGAGGGAAAGAGGTTCTTGTAAAGTCAGTGGCACAAGCCCTTCCGACATATGTTATATCGTGTTTTCTTCTCCCTCAGGGTATCATTGCTAAACTTAAGAGTGCTATATCCAACTTTTGGTGGAGTTCCCGCCAAAATAGTAGAGGACTACATTGGATTGCCTGGGATAAGATTTGTACTTCTCGAGACACAGGCGGGCTAGGATTCAGAGATCTTCACGAGTTCAACATAGCACTCCTTGCAAAACAACTATGGAGGTTGATCCACTTCCCAACATCTCTCCTTGCCAGAGTATTACGTGGAAGATACTATCACCAATCATCCCCGATGATAGATCGCGAGCCCAGATCCCCCTCGTATGGTTGGACTAGCATTATGGCGGCTAAACCGCTGCTCAGACTAGGCCTTCAGAAGACTATACGCTCTGGGTACAATACCAAGATTTTGTGCGAACCTTGGATTCCTGACAAACCGGCTCGTTTACCGAGACGCCTTGATAGACATATCCGGCGAGATCCCCATCTTTTGGTTAAAGACCTCATGATAGTCAACGCACCAGAATGGAATCACATTAAAATCTGGGAATTATACCATCCCGAGGATGTCGCCCTAATTTTGGGGTTGAAACCTAGCAGATCCTTCAATCTAGACGGTTATGCGTGGAGTTTTACAAAATCAGGAATGTATACGGTTAAATATGGATACGAGTTACTACACAACACAAACCAAAGCAGACTACAACCCCAACAGATATCTGAGCCGAGCATCACGGGTCTGCTTGGCCAAGTGTGGAAAGTCAAGTCCCCCAGAATGCTTCGACACTTTATGTGGCAAGCCTTAACGGGGTGTATAGCAACCTGCCAACGACTGACTTACCGACACCTTGGAAACGATAAGAGTTGTCCTAGATGTGGTGCACCAGAGGAAACAATTAATCACATGATTTTTGAATGCCCCCCGGCTCTGCAGGTGTGGGCTCTATCGGACTATCCGTCCCTTCCGGGTTATTTCCCGAGTACATCCCTATACCAAAATATGGATTTCCTATTTTGGAGGGCAAAAGAAAGGGGTCTCCCCGAACCACAAAGGGATACATTCCCGTGGATCATTTGGTTCATTTGGAAGGCTAGAAACGACAAACTCTTCAATGGGAGGAATGTATCAGCCGCGATCACGCTCCAAGTAGCCCAGCTAGAGGAAGAAAGTTGGCGAAATGCGAATTTGGTTAGAGACGAAGAAGACGGGGAGGAAGAATTTTCTACCGAGATTGGAGATAACTTCCGATCCGAGCACCCAAGTATTCCGATCTGCCAAGTGGACGCATCTTGGACAGCTCTAGGGTCCACTAGCGGTCTCGGATGGTGCCTCACTGACACAGTAGGCCAAACACACACCGGCAAATATGGATGCCGAAGGAGCCTTTCAGCCCTACATGCAGAGTTTGAGGGACTCCTCTGGGCAATGGAGTGTCTTGTCCAGAAACGGGTTCTTAGAGCCCGATTCGAGACAGATTGTTCAAATCTTTTGAAGATGACCGACGATCCGATAGATTGGCCAGCTTTCCAGTCTGAGCTAGATCACTTAGTAGAACTTAAAAATCACTTTATTTCCTTTGAGCTAACCTATATTTCTCGTTCTTGTAATGACCGTGCCGATGCCCTTGCAAAAGCGGCACGAGCACGTAACCTTATATTTTCCCATGTAGATCTCGATGAGTCGGTAGAAAGTACCCAATTTCGGGATGTCTCTAACGATCAAATGTGATTTAATATATGGAGCTCTGTTGACAACAAAAAAAAAAAAAAAAAAAAGTAACTGACCGTTCTCATCGGCTGACCTTCACGTCTTTTGGTCAATAAACTTCACATTAAACTTTCGACCTAAACAAAAAAAGAGTCATATAAACTTTCATAACTTTATTTTTACAACATTACATAAAATTTGTTTAGACATGCTATATGTTGGGATTGTATTTTAATCTTTTGAATTTTTTTAGTTATTTGTATGAACTGGAATTCTGAGAACGTATTTGTGATATAGTATTCCTAGATACATCACGGTTATAGAATCCGAACCTTATCCAAATCAAGCTGTATATATGGTCGATTAAGTTATAACTACATTTACATACTTATGATTTTTCATTGATAGTTGAATTCACAAATCACACAATATAGCAACTGTTTATATATATCGTTAAACCCATTTGGTCTTAAAGAGATCCCTGCGTATCTCTTATCTATAGATTTTATAATTCAAAGACCTCAAAGTCTAAATCATCTAAATTAATGGATCGTACATAAAATATTTAGTTGAATTCATTAACTGAAAATTAATAATTTGAGTCCTTTTTCCAACTGGAAAGTAGGCTATATACCTAGATCAGACGAACTAGGAAGCGCCGAGAATTATCGAATGCAAATGAAGTAATTGTTATAGTGTTGGGCATCAGGGAACCTAATTGAATAATTGATGCTTAGGTCACTTAGTTCATTTCTCATATTAACCTTTTTCGTAGACTTAGTCAGCTTATTAGTTAGTACTATATATTTCACAATCATCTTTCTTGAATTAATTTTGTGAGTATATATGATGTGTAAATAACATATTAATTTTTTTTAATCCAATTGTTAACATCTGTATAAATGGCTTGATACTTTTATAAACACTATACTAGTATACAAATGACATTTTTTTTGAAGTAAATAGATGCTATTTTCATGTATCTTAATAATAATATACTATTATTTGACCTAGAACAACATAAACATAAGATACGTAGATCAGACTGTACAGCTAGTCCTCGATAATTATGGAATTTCAAGCCCATTAGGGCATGTGGATTGGAGATTTTGTGCATAAGTGTCTAAAAACTTTTTAGAATTAAATATATTAAATTTAAGACACTTGAGTGTCTAAAACCAGAAAAAGATCCAGTATTAGATCTTTTTCTATTTTTAGACACTCAAGTGTCATAAGTTTAATATATTTAATTCTAAAAAGTTTTTAGACACTTAGGGCATCTTTATTGCAGATCCCTAGGGGTCTAATGTGATTTTAAAATTATTAAAACACACACTCTCTCTTCTTTTTACTCAATTTTATACCTTCTCTTTCATCTTTTTACTCAACTTTTATTAATTTTATATTTAAACACACTCTTTTACTTTTAAACACACTCTCCAAAAGATCCAATATTAGATTTCTCTCTCTCCCTTTTACTCAACTTTTATTAATCCCCTTCCTATTAAATGAGAAGTTGAATTAGTGAAAAATTTAATTGTTATAATTTGATTGGCTAAAAACTATGACATGGAATGATGACATGTCATTAGGTAAAAGATGACATGGCTTAAATCCAACATTTATTTTAATCATTTGTTTAATTTGAAAAACTATTTTCATTTGGAACATTAATCATTTAATTTGTTTCGCATAAAATTTCTTCGGAACCAAAAAGTTCCACTACCATTTCTTCGGAACCAAAAAATTCAAATTTTATCATATCTAAATGAATCAACAAAAATCAAATTCACGATTATTGCTTAATTCACGATTATTGCTTAATTCACGATTATTGCTCAACTGAACTTTTTAGCCAACTGAAAATTGTTATTTACTTATTTGTTCCGATATGTGGAGGAACTAACGGATATTCCGAAAAAATAATATTGTTGAGCAAGATCTCTTGATGAACAAATATTTTATATATATAGGATTCTCAACCACGCATTGCTCATGATAAAACTCCACATACACATTTTTTTCTTCTACATGTTCTAATGCTTAATTTTTCTTAACGTAATGTTGCCGATATAAATAACCCCAAAAATACATAGGAAAATTGTGTGAAAGTACTAAGTGTATGGTATCATGGTTTGCAACCACATCAAGAATTAATGTTATCTAACGAGCATTTTTTTTTGCTAAAAGGCAAATATCATATTAATGAAAAGAATATTTTACAAGGAAATTAAATCTAAGCCCTAAACAATTTCGGCAAAAAAGATAAAAAAAACAAGATTGATTAAGAGTTTGATTTGGGGTTACCAAAAGTTATCAAGTTGAATTACTAACACCTTTTTACATGATGTCAATTAAGGGCTTACGTTTATTAAGTTCGGTGAAAGAAATGAATTAAACAGAAAATAGTGTTAGAAGTTCATTCGAATGGAGGTTTCATAATCATTTCATTATTGACCTTCAAACCACTGGATTCTTTTTTTTTTAAATGAGAAATGGAATCTTTTATGAAATATGTTTTAATTTCTGATTAATAAATAAATCAATGAGTTTATAGAATTGAATTTGTTATCACTTGGATTATTTTATATGTGCTTATGTAATTTCTACATTCAAATTTGAAATTGATATTTTATATAAAAAAAAGAACCGAGTGAATTGTAATTACCTTTTATATTGGATAAATGGGCTAAAATTTGAGAACTAAATCAAAACTCAAGAATGAGAATAGGATAGAGTATTACATGTTTTGCATAGGAAAAAAAATACATGCATGCATGCATGAGTGCGAAAAGAAATTAATTTGCTATTGAGAAAAGAAAACAAAAATGAGTGAAAACAACCGATCTGTTGAGCAACCAAACTTCGATGAACAAAATGGGATACTCCAAAACATATTTTATAGGTTTATTACAATCCGTAAGAAATTAACTTATTCTTTACGGGTAATTTGTCTCCTTTTCTTTAGGAACCAATTTTATTTGTTACCACCGATAAAATTTTAATTTATTATGCATTTCTAATAAATACGAGATTGCGTATAAAATATTTCTGTTTTTCCGAGTTTAAAATAATTTCTATTTAAAAAAAATCCACTCATTATTTCAAGTAATTTCACAATGTGTGAATATTATTTGAATTAAGGTGTGAATGCTATATTATCGAGAGATTATATAACAAAACATATATTCGATTTTGTTTTATATTTTGGATGTCAAGAAATTATATTGTTGGTTCTGGTATGACATATCACACACGTTTATTAAAATTGAACCGAATCTGATTTAGTTCTATTGGTGTACGAGCTGATCGAAATAACCGGTGTGGTTATTAAATATAAACAAACTCTTGCAAGAGATTAAACTACAAATCATTTAATAGAACAACAAATGATTGTGAATATGATGAACGAAGGCAAAAGGGTTCACTTAGTCACAACTATACCATTTTTCCATTTTCTTACTCCAAAGATTAAAGGGTGCCCTAATAATAGACTTTAAATTATGGGACTAACCATATATACTTCTGTTGTAACAAAAACAATGATAAGTTCATTTTCGAATCCACGAATTTGCCTCAAAGAATATTAAAGCGCCATGAATACGATGATAAATTGTTGTATTTGTCCAGGGACAAGAAGACCAATATCGCATTTGATCTTGCAATGGAACACACCTTCTGTGCAAATGAAGTGTAGGCTTTGTAGTATACTTCAACTAACTATAAGAATAATTTTTGTGAGAGATTAGTATTCACATTTATCTATTTTGGTTAAATAATTTTCCAATTTATATTTATAATGTGTGAAATCATGTTCACACCCGCACATAGTGCGGGCAATTTACCTAGTTTTATATTTAAACACACTCTCTTTCTTCATTTTACTCAAATTTTATATTTCAATATACCCCACAAAAACACTCTCTTTCTTCATTTTACTCAAATTTTAATAATTTTATAAACACTTTAAACCCTAAGGGATCTGCAATAAAGATGCCCTTATGCACAAAGTCTCCAATGCACATGCCCTTAGGATTAGTGTTGGGCACATATATCCGTTACTCATCCTTTTTATATTACCCGGTTCGTACTCTTTTAAAAAAAGAGTATCGTGCCCTCCGACTCATGTAAAAGGTTTTAGAATTCAATTATCTGCGGGTAAGGATCGGTATCGCGTATCAATTTTTTTTAATTACCCTTTATTACCTATCGTATTACTCAATTTGTTATCCGGTCCGTAATACTAGTATCCTAAATCACTTATATTTGATAGATTTAATTACAAAGTAAATTATATGATATCTGTTAGTATAGCATTTGAGTTAAAAACTTCTTTCTGATAATGAGTTTTAAAACATGAGCATAAAAAATTATAAATAGTTGAAAGATCTTTACAACATAAAATTTTATGTCAATGAATTGTCACTAATAATTTTGAAGATAATGTTACAAGTTTTAAATTTTGAAATTTAGAATAATATATTTCTTTTAACTAGCAAAATTTAGTTATTTTTGGTAATGACTATTCATCTTTCGGTATATATATTTTTTAATATAAAAGTTTATAAATTAAATTATATTGTAATCATCGTGTAAGGATAAATGGTCTATCTTGCGGGTCAGTGATTTTTTACAGGATACTCGTTTAATAGGATACTCGCTTTTAGCGGGTCGGGTACGAAACTTTTTTTCAAATACCCGTTAGAATCGGGTCGTGTATCGGGTACTTCAAAATCTCAGAATACCCGTCTTATGTCCAGTCCTAATTAGGATAAAAAAAAAAGAAGAAGAAGATGTCACCAATTTTCAGAGTATGAAAAGCTAAAAGCGGTTGTGGAGGCAAGATAATATTACAGAAATTAAAATTAGTTACATGAATAAAAAATTCTGTATTTAGTTACAGAAACAAAGAATTTAGGTTTCAGTACTTTCACATTCTTCACAGTTGGATAATATTACTCTTTAGAATTTAATATAGAGTTTTAACCAAGTAAAACTTAGTTACTTGAAACGATTTGAACCACCAATTTATAGTCAGAAAATTTAACTTTTTCGGTTATATGAATTTACTCTCATTTTTTAAATGGATACCTCTGCAAACAACATTTGTTCTTTAGCCAGAGAGTTAAACTGTCAGTATCAAGACAGAGAGATAGTAATCAATGTGGTTTTTTTTCTTTAGGGTACAAAAGAAATGAAGTTGCAAGTTCCATGTATTGATGTAATATAATAATACTATATTGTAAATTGTATGCAAAGAGAAAAGGTGTAGGGGCTACGGCATATACAGTGTTGCAGACCTTGAAGACGAGAGGACGGTGGTATTAATGGACCCCTCTTTCTTTTTCTTTTTTTTCCATGTTCTTAAAAAAATTATTGTTTTTTTCTATCAAATTATTAACTTTAGTCTATCAAATAGTACGACCAAAAAAGAGAAAACACTATCAGGCTAACACTTTTATCTACCAAGCTCTATAGCTTTCGTACAATAGCACTTTGATGAATATTATCCACGCGACATCTTCATATATACATCCAAAATACGTTTGTTCATCATCAATCAGCATGATATTAAAAATAACATATTACTGACCACTAGGGGTGGCGTTCGGATACTTATTCGGAATCGGTTCGGGTAATTTAGATTTTCGGTTTTTTGGATAATGGCTTATAAGGACCATTCATATACTTTGTATTTTTCGATTCGGGATCGGTTTCTTGTACTATATGTGGAATCCAATAATGATTTTAACTATGATCGGATCTGTAACATCCCAAACCGAAAATTAGAAATTCGGTAAGGGTGTCGATCGACACCCATGGGGAGTGTCGATCGACACCATGCATTTTTGACCGATCATGTTAAAATTTTAATTGCGGTTTGGCTCGGTTTAGTGGTTTAGACCTAGGGTTTCGCCTTTATAAGTCTTATGCCGACTTGTGGCCGTCAGAATCAGAGAAATCGCAGAGAAAATCGAGAGTTTCGAGTGGGAATCGTGAGTTATCCGTGAATTGTTCGTTTCTCGAGAAGTTCCTTGTTCGGATAGTTCGGTGTGAGTTTGTGGCGAGTTCCTGCAGTTTGAGCGTAGAATCAGAGTCGTTCCAGCCTTGTAGGGGGGTTTCGTCCTTCGTGTTCTTAACCGTTTCGATCCCAAATACTCAAAGGTGAGTGCGTGATCGCTTAGGAATGCTAGAATTCGCTGGTAAATTGATTGATGGATCATGTGATTGATATTTCGATGTATTAATGATTGTTTTGCCTCTGTGTCGTGAACGAATCGTGTTGTTTCGTGTTGTTTTTGTGTTCGCTGCTTTCTGAGACGAGCCTTGTGAGGATAGGCTCGAATTCTGGTCTCAGGAACATAGTGTCGATCGACGCCTAGTGGCTGTGTCGATCGATACCCTGCGGGAAAGTTGATACTCGTTTCGACGAGTGTCGATCGACACCATGGTGGAGTGTCGATCGACACCCGTTATTGTTTGTCAAACTTTGTGTGAATTATTGTAAAAACGGAAATGGCTTAATCTAACTGGAAATTGGTTAATTAATCGGAATTGGATTAAATATTAATTTGGATTTTATTTAATGAATAATCTTGGAATTTGTCGTTAAATGTGGTTTGTGATAAATTGTTAGCGGGATGACCGCTCCATTGAATATTTATGATAATACTCACGCAACTCTGTTTTTCCCTTTGAGTTGCAGGTAAAGGAAAAGTGTAATCGTGGAATCGAGGCCGAGAGAAGAGGATGATAGGGTTTTATGGTTTTATTGTTTAGTCTAGCAAACCGGTTGTTTAGGTTGTTAGCATTGTTTCATTCCTGAAATTGATATTTGGATTTAATTGGTTTAAGGAATTTTATTCTATGGTTTTATTGAAGAATTAAGTTGGTTTAATTGTTTATATTGTTTTCCCCAGTAGAAATGTTAGTTTAAAAAAAAAAAAAAAATTGGTGTTACATTTTGGTATCAGAGCCTAGACGGTTTTAGGACAATTGAATCTGGATGTCTGAGACTATGTGTTTAAATTGATTCGTGTGTTTAGTCAATTTAATAGAGTCTTAGTATCATCCTCTTCGGCCTTTTAAAATGATTCCACGGTAAGTTTTGTGTTTGCTTGTGACTTCTTGTAGCTTATAGTCCTGTTCTGTGAGTGTTACAGAGAGATGGACGCCGAAGCTAGAGATCGTGGTAGAGGTCGTGGCAGAGGTCGTCGTGGTCATGGACAAGTGGTTGAGTCGTCTTCGAGTGCTACACATGCGTCAGGGACTCCTACGCATCATACGGGTTCTGTGAGCGAGACCAGTGTTAGTGATAGCGTGAGTGTTGTGGGTGCCGGGAGAGGCACCGGGATGACTGGTAGAGGAGCAGGCCCGGGTGTGGGTGCTGTTCCAGCTCAGGATTGTATGGATCGCATGGAGGGTATTCTGACAGAGTTACTGGGGCGTTTTCCGGCTGCGGCTCCGGTTCAGGCTCCAGTGGTTCCGCCTGTGGCGGAGGTGCAACAGAGGGCTGCGGTTGCAGAGGTGCGTCCGTCTTACCTGGAGATGGTGAGTTAGATGCGGCAGATGAGTACGACGTTCTTTTCGGGTGGTGTCAGTCCCGAGGATGTCGATGAGTGGCGTATGCTCGTAGAGCGTACTTTCCGTTCGATTCGTTGCCCTTACGAGTATCGGGTGGAGCTGGAGATCCACTATCTGGGTGGTGATGCGCACGCTTGGTGGAGAGATATTAAGGCCAGGAGGCATGGTGCAGTATGGACCTGGGGAGAATTTGTGGCCGAGTTCAACGCCAAATATTTTCCTCAGGAGGCATTAGATCGTCTCGCATCGAGATTTATGGATCTGGTTCAGGGGGATCGTACTGTGCGTGAGTACGACGCTGAGTTTGGTCGTTTGCTAGCTTATGCAGGAGGCATAGTCGATCAGTGGACGCAGGTCCAGAGGTTCCTGAGGGAACTTCAACCAAATTTGCGGACCATGTGCAGAGTGACCCTGTACGCCTCTAGGACGAAGCTGGTAGAGGTTGCTGCGGGGATCGAGGAGGATCTTAGAGGGCAGACAGCTGCGGTGGTTCCATTGTATGTTGTTCCTCCTATGCAGTCGAGACAGCAGCAGTCGCGGAGTGGTTCTGATTCTGGTTCTGGCAAGGGCGGCAAGCCTGCGCAGGGATAGAAACGGAAATGGGATGGCGCTTTCAGGCCCAGTCAGGTTTTGAGGGGCGGAGCGTGTTTTGGATGCGGCAGTTTAGAGCATCAGTTGTCGAGTTGCCCTGGGAAGGGTGAACAGCAGCCGCGGCAGTCAGACACGAGGGTCTGTTATAACTGCCGAGAGCCCGGGCATATCAGGCCGATGTGTCCTAAACCGCAACGGAAGACTCTTGCTCTAGTTTAGCCAGTGGCGCAGTTGGCGGCAGTGCAGCCGTTGGGTCAGATAGGGCCAGCACGGCGAGTCTATACCCCAGGAGAGGTGGGTCAGGGGCAGCATGGTGGCGCTTCGATCACAAGTAAAATATTAGACTCATATTTTGTGGATTCTTTAATTGGTGAATTGTTGTTTGTTTATGCTATTTTTGCTTGTGATAGTCTAGTAGGGTTCTCAACGCATATGAATTATGTAGGAACCTTGTTAGTGGGAGGTTTTGAGTCCCATGTGCTTTTTGATTCTGGAGCATCAAACTGTTTTATTACCCTGGAGCATACCGAGAGCAGTGGCATCCATAGCAGCGAGAGCATTCGGGTTTGGTCAAAGTGGCGGGAGGTGGATTCCTAGCTACTTCAAGCCGTGCTAGAGCAGTTGATGTTCAGATTGCGGGGCAGTCAATGCCTGCAGACTTGGTGATCAGTCCGGTGGAGCTGTATGACGTTATCCTAGGGATGGATTGGTTCTCTCATTATAGAGTCCAACTGGATTGTTATCGAGGCAGAGTGTCCTTCGAGCGTGAGGCAGAGAAGTTAACGTTTCAGGGAGAGAGACCGACTTCAGGAAGCCTAGTGATTTCTGCGGTTCAGGCAGTGCAGATGTTGGAGCGGGGATGCGAGGCTTATTTAGCGACGATTTCTATGCCAGAGTCCATTGGTAAGGTTGTGGTGAGTGAGATTTAGGTTGTCCGGGAGTTTGAGGATGTCTTCCAGTCATTGCAGGGATTACCGCCGCCTCGGTCCGATCCGTTTACGATTAAGTTAGAGCCCGGGACAGAGCCTATCTCCTAGGCACCCTACAGGATGGCTCCAGTTGAGTTGGCAGAGCTCAAGAGTCAGTTGGAGGATTTGACTAGTAAGTGTTTTATCCGTCCGAGTACTTCACCGTGGGGAGCGCCGGTGTTGTTCGTAAAGTAGAAAGATGGTAGTTTTCGATTGTGTATTGATTACCGGGGACTTAACCGGGTCACTGTGAAGAACAAGTACCCTCTCCCGAGGATTGATGAGTTGTTAGATTAGTTGAGGAGTGCTACTTGGTTCTCCAAGATTGACTTGGCTTCAGGTTACGATCAGATTCCGATCGACGAGGTTGATGTTCGGAAGACTGCTTTCAGAACACGGTATGGTCACTTCAAGTTTGTGGTGATGCCGTTTGGTTTGACGAATGAGCCAGCAGCGTTCATGCGGTTGATGAATGGCGTATTTCAAGAGTACCTGGATGTCTTCGTGATCATCTTTATCGACGATATCTTGGTTTACTCTAAGAGTCCTAAGGAGCATGAGGCTCATTTGCGGTTAGTTCTGAAGAAGCTTCGGGAGCAGAAGCTTCATGCTAAGTTAAGCAAGTGTAGTTTTTTGCAGCGAGAAAATGGATTCCTTGGTCACATTGTCTCTGCAGATGGAGTTTCTGTGGATCCGGCTAAGATAGAGTCTATTCGAGATTGGCCTAGACCGACTAATGCTACCGAGATCAGGAGTTTTCTAGGTTTAGCAGGGTATTATCGAAGGTTTGTCAAAGGCCTTGCGAGTATGGCTCAGTCGATGACAAAGTTGACCGTGAAGGATGTTCTGTTTGTTTGGTCTCAGGAGTGCGAGTATAGCTTTTCAAGGCTTAAGGAGATGTTGATGAGTACAACGCTGTTGGCGTTGCCCGAGCCAGGTAAGCCTTACGTAGTGTACACAGATGCTTCCGGGATTGGTCTAGGGTTTATGTTGATGCAGGAGGGTAGAGTGATTGCGTATGCTTCGAGGCAGCTGAGGGGCGCAGAGTGTAATTACCCTACGCATGATTTAGAGTTGGGTGCAGTGGTGTTTGCATTGAAGATTTAGAGATCCTATCTGTATGGTGGGAAGGTGCAGATTTTCACAGATCATAAGAATCTGCAGCACATTTTCACTCAGCCGTTGCTGAATGTGAGACAGAGACGCTGGATTGAGCTGTTAGCAGATTATGAGTTGGATATTGTATATCATCCGGGTAAGGCGAACCAGGTAGCAGATGCTTTGAGTCGTCGGCGAATAGATTCGTTTTGAGAGCGTGATATTGAGTCGCTGGCTAGCGAGGTTAGCACTCTGCGGTTATGTGCTATTTCAGAGGAGCCGTTGGGCTTAGAGGCTGTTGATCAGGAGGATCTGTTGAGTAGGATTCTTGCGGCTCAGGCGAGTGATTCTGGTTTAGTCGCTGCGTCGACCGCAGTGGGTTCTGAGCATCAGGTCTCATCCAATGGGACGGTTCTTGTTCGCGGTAGGGATTCAGTGAGAAGCTCATGCGAGCAAATTCTCAATTCATCTGGGAGCGAGTAAGATGTATCGTGTTCTCAAATGGTATTATCACTGGGTGGGGATGAAGAGAGCTGTGGCGGCTTATGTCTCTAAGGGTAACACGTGTTCGTTGGTTAAAGCAGAGTATAAGGTTCCTAGTGGTCTTCTGCAGAGTTTACCCATTCCGGAGTGGAAGTGGGATATGATCACGATGGATTTTGTTGTGGGATTACCTGTTTTGCGGACGTATGATGCTATTTGGGTGATTGTTGATCGGTTGACTAAGTCAGCACACTTTCTGGCTATCAAGAAGACATACGGCGTGACTATTTTGGCTATAAAATTTGTAAAGGAGATAATGAGGCTGCATGGAGTGCCAGCCAACTTTGTGTCAGACCGAGATCCCAAACCAAAAATTAGAAATTCGGTAAGGGTGTCGATCGACACCCATGGGGAGTGTCGATCGACACCATGCGTTTTTGACCGATCGGATTAAAATTTTAATCGCGGTTTGGCTCGATTTAGTGGTTTAGATCTAGGGTTTTGCTTTTATAAGTCTTATGCCGACTTGTGGCCATCAAAATCAGAGAACTCGCAGAGAAAATCGAGAGTTTCGAGTGAGAATCGTGAGTTATCCGTGAATTGTTCTTTTCTCGAGAAGTTCCTTGTTCGGATAGTTCGGTGTGAGTTTGTGGCGAGTTTCGACGAGTGTCGATCGACAACCGTTATTGTTTGTCAAACTTTGTGTGAATTATTGTAAAAACGGATATGGCTTAATCTAACTGGGAATTGGTTAATTAATCGGAATTGGATTAAATATTAATTTGGATTTTATTTAATGAATAATCTTGGAATTTGTCGTTAAATGTGGTTTGTGATAAATTGTTAGCGGGATGACCGCTCCACTGAGTATTTATGATAATACTCACGCAACTCTGTTTTTTCCTTTGAGTTGCAGGTAAAAGAAAAGTGTGATCGTGGAATCGAGGCCGAGAGAAGAGGATGATAGGGTTTTATGGTTTTATTGTTTAGTCTAGCGAACCGGTTGTTTAGGTTGCTAGCATTGTTTCATTCCTGAAATTGATTTTGGATTTAATTGGTTTAAGGAATTTTATTCTAGGTTTTATTGAAGAATTAAGTTGGTTTAATTGTTTATGTTGTTTTCCGCAGTAGAAATGTTAGTTTAAAAAAAAAAAATATTTTGGGTGTTACAGGATCGGGTTCGGTTCGGTTCGGTTATATCCGATTTAAAACCGAAAGTAGTGTTCCTATTAATCTAAAAAAAAAGTTTAAAACTCAAGTGAGTTTTCTTAAAATCTTAAGCAATAATCTAATAAGTGCTAACAAGTGTGAATCAAAATCAAATTGAACAAGAAAGTAATCCATAAAGAAGTACCAAAACTGATATTCACACCGATATTCACTCGATTCTCTCTGATCGCATTAGAGATTTTGGGTAATTCGAATACTTGAGGCTAAAGATATGGTAAGTGTATAATAAGGGTGATTTTATTCGGATTAAAGTTCGGTTATCGGATAATATCTGAACCGAATACAAAATCCAAACTCAAATCCAATTAAAACCAAATGGTTAATTGACCATATCCATACCGGATATGAACCGCCTGATTTCGGTCGGGTCGGGTTTGAACTTCAGATTTGGATAATTTGCCCACCCCTACTGACCACAACATATATACGCATGTCCATGTATAATTTCTCCACATGACATCCAAGTTGTGCTTCAGCAGATGCTCCTTCCAGTAAGGCAATTCCCAAAATATAATTTTCTTATGCCAGTTATGGTATACCTCATACCCAACATGCATATTTGCTGGATTACTTTGCCAATTACCTCCAACTTTTACTGTTTCTTCCGCACCATATCCATCCATTTGTTCTTCCAACTCCTCACCTGAGAGGTAAACCAAGGGGGAGGTTTTAACAACTCGATTTCGAAATAACGTCCTACTCTTTCTATAAGGATGATCCCTTGGAAGAAAACGACGATGGCAGTCAAACCAGCAAGCTTTCCCTCCTGCTGACAATTGAAATGATTCAGTCTTATCTAAACAATAAGGACATGATAACTTTCCGTGCGTTGTCCATCCAGATAGCATACCATACGCCGGAAAGTCGCTTATCGTCCACATGAGGACAGCCTTCATGTTCAAGTTCTTACGGCTCGACGAATCAAATGTGCGTACACCAACATGCCACAACTGGTTTAGTTCCTGGATAAGAGGTTGTAGGAAGACATCAAGTGATCTTTTTGGATGCTTTGGCCTTGGAACCAAAATGCTGAGAAATAAAAATTCTCGATGCACACACATTTCCGGTGGGAGATTATATGGCGTCACTATGACTGGCCACAACGAATATTGCCTACAAGACATCCCAAAAAGACTAAACCCATCAGCGTAAAGACCCAAATACACATTTCTATGTTCTACATCAAAGTCTGGATGTACCGTGTGAAAGTGTTTCCACGCCTTTGCATCTGATGGATGGGCGACCACCCCTTCCTCACAATCGTGTTCTGCGTGCCACCTCATTGCCCCTGCCGTCTGCTCTGATTGATATAATCGCTTCAGCCTATCTGTTATTGGAAGGTACCGCATACGCTTGAATGGGACTTTGGTGCGACCAATAGTCTTCTTATATCTTGGATGAGAGCAAAAATGACATTCCTGCAGCTGAGCATCATCTTTCCAAAAAATCATACAATTATCAATGCAGACATCAATCATCTCAGACGGTAATCCAAGACTTGCTACCAATCTTTGTATCTTATAGTAACTCTCTGCAGAGTTATTACCTTCTGGCAAATACTCTTTAAACAATTCACCCCATTTATCCATGCAATTTTCACTAAGGTTATCTTCACTTTTAATTGTCATCATCCTAGATGCTAACGACAATTTTGAAAGCTCTTCTCTACATCCTTCGTAGATAGGTTCGTTAGCAGCATCTAACATATCATAAAAAAATTTAGCATTCGGGTTTGGTTCTACAAAAGTATTATCACTACACGAAGCAGTAGTTTCTTGAAATGCATCATTGACCATATCATTAAACCTATTCCCATCTGTATTTCCATATGCAGATTCATTAAAATTATCATGACCATACTGATAATTACTATCCTCATAATTACTACCACCTTCTACATTCCCACGGTAATTACTCGTACTTGAACTACCCAGAACATTGACAACAAAATCCTCCCCATGCGAAAACCAAACATAGTACTTAGGTAAAAACCCCCTCGTAAATAAATGTTTCCAAACAGTTCGCGTATCATGTGGAGAAAAGTTTTTGCATTTCACACAAGGACAAAGAAATTTCACGTTACCGTCGTTGGTATATCCGGTTACAGCCCCTTGGTTATTTATCGCCTGGGTCAAAAACTGGTCAAGCCCTTCTCTAAATTCTCTGGACACTTCGCCAGTTTCTGGATCTTTGCGGTCGTTGTACATCCATGCTCGAACCATGTAGACCTCATGATGCGAAGACATCTTCGATTATCAAATTTTAATATCTTTCTTTGGAAAAATAGTGTGTTTCTCGAATTTTGATATTTTTAGAGAATTTTTTGAATGTTTATTAATTCCGTTCTTCACATTCACGGAATTTATAGAACTTTGGATTTTTTTGCAACTCATTTGCGACGTTTTTGGATCTGTTTTGTGACTCGTTTGCGACCAAAAATATTGTACCCATAAACCGGTAAGACTCATTAAACACGTTTTGTAATAATTTTCGTCGCAACTGCGTAGCAACTATTTTTTCGTCGCAATACAGACGCAAAACTATCGGAAATATCTTAAAATATCTTGTCACGCAAACCCGCCGCAATATTTGCGGCGAAATTGCGTCGAGACTTAATAATCAACGCAAAACCGTCGCAAATGTTATAGCGTTTGCGATGGTTTTGCGTCCAAACATATAAGTCGACGCAAAATTGTCGCAAATTTGTATTTATAGTTTGGTAAGTTATTACGACGAAACTTTTGTATTTATAGTTTGGTAAGTTAAAATTTAATTTGTACTTTTTTGTTATTAGTATTAATGTGTTAGGGTTACAAGTAAATTTTTGGAAACTTATATTAATATAATATTATGATATTTTAACATTAACATCGATATTCATAAACGTACGTACAATCGATAAATATATATATATATATATAGTACATTATTGCTTAAAAACGTAATACAAATAAACTGCTAACGTAATGTATTACTCATCATCAATTTCTTCACCACCATCCGTTGTTGACCCTTCCTCAGATTCCTGGGATAACCAATTGTTTGGATTTCGATTAACACGACTGCTACTACTTTCTTCTATGAACGTTGTAGCCATGTTTTCTTTAGATATAACCTGTGAAATCAAATTCTTGAGTTATATGTAAGGAAACTACTTAATACAATACCTTTAAAATATATATTACTTAACTTACATTGCTTATGTTCTCAAGAATAATGTTAAGATATGTTGTCGCCCTATCAAACTTAACAACTACAACCTCCTTTAGAATCAATACCGAACCCTCCTTTATGTGCGGCCCATATTTGTTATCAGATATGGCGGACCTATGAATGCTTGCTTGTACAGTCCCGGTAGGATCCTTCAAGGAAAACAAATAACATTTATCGATTACTAAATATATAATTTGTTAAAAACATATTTTCTTATAACTTATATATACATTTTACCTTTAGTATGACCATCGCGTCCCCCAATCCATTAGGTTTCATTTTATGAATCACTGCTACCACATATGGTACGTGACGCCATTGGGGTTTTATTTTATGCAACTCTTTTACCAGTGTCCACCCATGTGTGTGTCCACCTGTATATATTCAACGTAGAATAAGTAAAATATAATTAAATGTCAATTAAACAATATACAAACTTTGAAATATAATTATTTCTGTTTCTTACTAATATATATTAATAATAATAACATTTCATTATACCTGTTAATTTGTTGACATTTGCAATTGTCGTCTTCCAAAGGACATCGGTGAACGATGGATCTTCTGCATCAACAACACAGTTAACCATATGTACATGTCTCTCATAAGAATTGCATTCTTCCAACATCGATTCTTCAAGTTTTTTCCTTGCCCGTTCTTCTGCTTGTCTCACACCAGCCGGACCCGGAATCAAAGATCGATTGTTATCCATATTTGTTGAATTATAGAATGTGAGAGAATGTGCATGGGTTTTATAGAATGTTCATTTCAGTTTGCGACTAATTTGCAACGATTTTCCAAGACTTTTGCGACTGATTTGCGGCTAAAATATTACACTCATAAACAAGTAAAAATCAATTAAAACATGTTCAACCTACTTTCGTCGCAAATCCCTCGCAACCCTTAAATCGTCGCAAATTCGACGCACCTGTTGCGACGATTTTGCGTCTAAACGTAGAACTCGACGCAAAACCGTCCAAAATCGTCGCAAATTTGCGACGATGTTGCGTCGAAACGTACAAGTCGACGCAAAATCATCGCAAATTTGCGACGATTTTGCGTCGAAAACTTCCTACGCAAAATTGCGACGGTTTTGCGAGTTATTAAGATTGTTCGTCGCAAACCTGTCGCAACTAGGACGCAAATTTGCGAGGCTTTAATTCCGTCGCAAAATCACCTGTTTTTTTGTAGTGGAACTTTGGAGGGATATTAAGGAAATTGATAGTACTTAGTACAACAACAACTTACCACTTATCAGATTATATGTATACAAAAAACATAATATACCTTATCCGTATAAATTAAATGTATACTAACTATACCTTAATAGTTTAGGTTGTCTCAAAAGAATTTCCCGAGTCTATGTCACGGAATAGTGAAAATAGAATGAAAAATCCTGTTTGAAAGAAAGAAAAATCCTAAAATATGTGAATTAAAACTAAAAAATCAATCGAATTGGTGAAAGTAAAGTAGTAAACTACAACGCATCATGAAGGTACGAATTGACAGGCGAAGAAGTGAAAGCAACCAATGAGAGATCTCGTGATCCAAGATGATGATTTCATTGTAATTTCTCTGACTTTATTAACTTTCGCATTGAATTTATACGTACCTAACAGCCTAACAATTTTGTTTTTTCACATTATATAAGACAAAATTTCATATCTAAACTACATATTCAACAACGCAGCATATCAAATGCTGTAAGCTATTTTTGTTTTTTCTTGAAGATTTTAAATTAGGACAGCTTTGATTTGGCACCCAATATATACATGTTATACAAGGAAACTCTTCAATACATAAAAATGAACCGGGTTAATTGGTGTACAAAAACGAAACGAAAAAAATTTAATAACACATATCAAAATAGTTAAAATAAATATAACGTCAAACAATATTGTGTCCGTTTAAAACTATTAGTTGTTTTAGCAAAAAACGTAAATATTTAAAAACTATTTTTACTAACTGTTTTAAAACACGGTCGATACGGCTGTGTATACGCCGTATACACTTTATACAATGAAAGACTGTACCATTTTTTGGTATACGGTTAAAGATACAGATTGAACTATACAACTGTTTATACGGCAATTATACAATCGTTTATATGGCTTATACGGATGTTATATGACCGTAGAAACATTATAAGTTTAAAAATATATACTTTGATAAAACTAACATTGTGGGCTTTTTCTGTGTTTTTTGTTTAATCTCAACTATTTGAGATGATTTATATGTCAAAAAATAGTTATAAATATTTTATATATGTTTTTTATATCTAATATATTTCTCATGATTATAACTTTCAAAATTTAATTGTATTAATTATAAACCAGAGTTTTATTTAGTAAATTAATCTTCGTTATGTGTTACAATATAGTATATTTATTAATATATATATATATATATATATATTTTTTTTTTTAAAAAAATATTCATCGTACATATTCCGCATAAACGCTCGTATATACGTCCATGCGCTATACGTTGGTTGACACTTGATCGTACGGCTAGCGTATAGCGTATTTAAAAAAATATATTTTTACTCTAAAAAATATCATTTAATATATATAATAAAAATAGTTTAACCAATCATAAAAAAAATGTATAATAGTAGTTATCACACAATATTCAATAAAATTAAAAAATATTTAAAATTGTCAAATCAATATATATTTTAAAACAAAAAATATATCTCCCAAGAAATTTACATTTTGAAACGGCTTAAATATCATTTTGATATCGCTTAAATATCATCACTTTGTGACTAGTAATTATGGAAACAATAATTTTCTTATCACAACGTTAAAAAAGTATACATCAAACCCGATCAAACTAGATAGGAAAAAAAGAGCGCCATAAAAAATAAAAGAGCTCAAAACCAGTTGGTTTTGAAAAGGAATATCTATGACCGTTAACAACTTCAAGAAAAAAATAGATCGACCAAGATTTATTTTTCACGAATGAGTAGTAGAAAGAATAATAAATACTAGAAAAAGGAAAAGAAGATTAAAAAAGGGAAAGAAAAATCTAAAAATATGAGAGCTTAAAAAGGAGTTGTTGAGTCGACAAGTCCCGATCGTGAGTTTATGGCGCGTGGACATTAGTACTTTACCAATCAGTCGATCCTACTTTTTTGTCAAAACAATAGGAATCCTTGAACCTCTTTTTCTTTTCTTTCTTTGCATCTAGGATAAATTTTAGATTGAAGTTGAGTCTAGTCTCAAAACCATAGAAAATCGTCTTTAATAATCGATAAAAAAAACTTGTAAACTAATATATAACCATTTAAGATTTAACTGGTAATCCTACTATCCATGTTATTCTACTTATACAAATGTATAATAAAGTGATAAAAAGCAGAGTACTACCGATTTCCGCAACACGCAAATATGCATGTTTCAAGTACTAGTACAAACTTAAAAGTTAAAACAAATACAGTTTGCAAATAATTTGCATCGACAACTGAATAACAAAACGAAAGCTTTAGGTAAAGCCCAAAATATAGAGGGTCTACAAGAAAAGCCCATAATCTAAAATAACTGATTTTCGGTAATATTCAGTCGGGCTTTAGAATTAATGATAGAATCCCTTGTATGTTTTTCAATAATTTGGGTTTATTTGTAAAAGTTAGTGAGTAATTAAGAGCTTGATTGGTACACCCGCTACCACCCGCAAACGCTGCGTTTGCGGGCGGTTGCGGTTGGTAGCGTTTCGCACCAATCACTTAAACCGCTCCGTATCGCTTCACGCCGCTGGAAATCAAAAGCTACTTCCCGCAAGCGTTTGCGGTCGCGGGTGGTTAAAAAAAAAAAAAAAAAAAAATTTAACCGAACCCAATATTACGCAGACAAAAAAAAAAACCCTACATTATCAATCCTATATATATGAGCTAACTTTCACCCTCAAATTTTGTGTTTCTCCATTGAAGTCATGGCCATAGAAGACGTAAGTCACTTTCTCTATTGTTGTTTTTTCTATTGTTAAACGTAAGTGATTTTAGGGTTTATTAGTTCATGCTTTCTTGAGTTTATGCTATTTCTCTTTTTATGAGTTTTGAATCGAGGGTTTAGGTTTCATATGTATTTGTTTGTGTAATTGGAAATGTTTCAACTGATTTGGATTAGAAACTCCAATGGTCCGACGAGATGACCCGTTTGTTATTAGAATCGATAACACTGGAAAACAAGCTGGGAATTCCAAAGGCAAAAATATGACTGAGCAGGGAAAGCAAAACGTTATCACGGAACTTAAAAAGGATTTTCCATTATTGATCCTAAATTGGAGCAAGATTAAAAACAGGCTAGACACTTTAAAGAAGCAATATGAACTCTATGAGAATTACGTTTGGGTCGAGTGGTCTTGGATGTGACCCCCAGACAGGAAGTCTTGCTGCACCTGACCATTGGTGGAAAGACAAAATTCAGGTACAAATTAGCGTGTCAATTTATATTAATGTCTAATTTCTATACATGTCTTGAATTAAGTTTTGTTTTTGGCCTGTTAGACTTATCCTGAAGCTGCGAGACTTCGTTCGCATCCACTGCGGTTTATACAACTTCTTGATGTGGTCTTCCGAGCTGAAACTGTTGTGCTTGAGGAGTCATGGCAACCAAGACGTGGTGCACATCGCCGTCCTCCGCCAGTTGACTTAACTGAAAATGAGTATCCAAGCATTTATGCAGATGAAAGAGAAGATGTGATGCGAAATCCTTTACATGACCATTCAGAAATACAAGAAGAAGACTGGGGCCACCAAACCCCAGTGGAAGATTCTCCAAATTGGAAAGACGGGGAACCGTCATTGGCATCACAACAGAATGGTTTCACACAAACTCAAGAGAAAAGTGTGATCCGTAACAAAAAGCGTAAGCGCAATGCAGTAGACTTGACGCTCGATCGTATTGCTGCGACCATGGAAGATCGGAATGATATTCTAGAAAAGATGACATCATGTAAAACACAGTCAGCGAATTCAACTGAAGATCGCATGGCTCTTGTTGTCAAACATGTGAGGGCTGTACCTGACCTAGTTCCTATGTCAGAGCTTTACTGGGCGTCTCTTGACCTTATTGCAACAAATGATGTTGTGCAGGGCTTATTTCTCGCGCTTCCTGACGATGAGAAGTTACCTTTTCTAAAGCGCCAAACTAAGGAGTCCCGTAATGATTTTTTATCCGATTAGCTTTAATTGTTTTTTGAGTTTGATTCAAATTATGATTTCTAGACAATGAGTATCATCTTTTGTTTTGGTTTGACGTTAGTTCTCGTTGGCGTTTACTTCTTTTTAATTTTGATCAACATTTTCTTTTCTTGCCAATGAGTATCACCTTTTGTTTTCGTTTGACTCTAGTAATCGTTGGCTTTTACTATCTATTATTGTCCCTCGTGTTGTCTTATGATTCAAACTTAGGTGACTAGATTTTTAATTTGTTTCAGGAAGAAAGCGACGTGGAGTTGAACACACTCAAAGAAATTATAGATGCAGATGACCAAGCTATTCAAGCAATCATTTTTATTGATCGTAGTCGTTTTTCCGAAAGAGAATTGTTGAGAACGGATCCTGAACGTGGACAGCGAATAATGAACCAATTAATGTATGAAAGCGACACACAATGCCTCCATGTTTGCCGTATGGGACAAAGAGTTTTTCTTAAGCTCTTAAATACGCTAAAAACATATGGTCTTAAAGACTCACATCGGGCAAGATCTGAGGTTGCACTAGGAATGTCACTCAAGATTTTGGGGCATAACCCATCACAGAGGAGTATAGCAGCAGAATTTCAAGTTGCACAATGGACCGTGTCAACAAAATTCAATGATGTTGTTAACGCCCTTTGTTGCTTGAATTCAGACATTGTTTCATGGAAAAGAGAAGAATTGAATGATATACCACCACGGATCATACATGATAAGAGGTATTTTCCATATTTTCAAGATTGTATGGGAGCCATAGATGGTACACACGTTCCTGTACGTGTGGGTGGCAAGAAGAAGATCACGTACTGGAATCATCATAATTACACATCAATGAACATTTTGGCAGTGTGTGATTTCAATATGAGATTTATATACACACGTATTGGAGTTCCAGGACGTGCACACGATTCAAAGGTATTGACATATTGTGCACGTCATGATAATTTTTTCCCATTTCCGAGTTCGGAAAAGTATTTTCTAGTGGATTCTGGTTATCCCAACCGAAGGGGTTTTCTCGCTCCCTATCGAGGTCAGGCCTACCATCCAAACCATTTTGCTGGACGTAAACCGACCACTGTCCGAGAGGCGTTTAACAAGAGACATTCCTCTCTTCGATCAGTGATTGAAAGGACGTTTGGAGTGTGGAAGGGAAAGTGGTCTATTTTAGAAGGTCGTGTTCGTTACGATGTAGAAATGCAGGAAAAGATTGTTGCAGCAACTATGGCGTTACATAATTTTATTCGAGACTCTAACACAAAGGACATGGACTTTAATGCTGCTGAAGAAACAGAGAATTATGATGTTGATCATGTAGGAAACACATCGCCTTCTCATGATGATCATGGAGTAGATCAACTCACTCAAAAATACATACTTATATAATATACACATAATTAATAATAAATTTATTGAATTAAAGATCAGCCGGACCCGGTATCAAAGATCGATTGTTATCCATATTTGTTGAATTATATAATATTGTGAGATCCATAAGGTGGATTTTATAGAATGTTCATTTCAATTTGCGACTAATTTGCAACTAATGTGCAACACTTTTGCGACTAATTTGCGGCTAAAATATTACACTCATAAACAAGTAAGAATCAATTAAAACGTGTTCTACCTATTTTCCTCGCAAATCCCTCGCAAACGTTATATCGTCGCAAACTCGACGCAAAATTGCGACTATTTTGCGTCTAAACGTACACCTCGACGCAAATCCGTTGCAAACGTTTAATCGACGCAATATCGCTGCAAATATTGCGACGAATTTGCGTAGAAATGTACAGATCGACGCAAAAGCGTCGCAATTTTGCGACGATTTTGCTTCGGAAACTTCCCACGCAAATTTGCGACGGTTTTGCGAGTAAAGAAGAATGTTCGTCGCAAAATCGTCGCAAATCAGACGCAAATTTGCGACGGTTTTTTTCCGTTGCAAATTTCCGTCGCAAATACAACTGTTTTCTTGTAGTGAGGTACCGTTCTTTTCCTTGTAATGATAATACCTTTCGCTCTATTTTGCAACTGATGCTACTTTGTTTTTTAACCATTTTTTTATATACAGTGCATAAAGTGACGTTAATGGCTTCACAATGTGACCGTGCCACCTCCATTTCTAAAGTGATAAGTTAACTTTGTGCTGCTTTGGCTTCTAATGTATGTATAGTAGATGGTTTAATTATATTTTAATTTTCAGGTATTTTATTGGTCAACCGAGAGCACATGTGCATTGCTTCAATGGATGAATGTGGAGAAACAAACCGAGAATAAAAGATTTCTGAGTGGTGTTCAGAAAGAGAACATCCTTAAGAATATGAATGAACAGTTTGGAACTGATTTGAGTTGGAATCAGGCAAAAAACCGTTTGGATTCCTTGAAGAAATTTTACAATGTTTACATGCTCAATCCTGAAGATCCACGCCTTCCAACAAATTTTTTGCAGTTTATTACTCTATTGAGTGCAATTTTTGGTGATGAACTCAATGCATAAAGTAGTTAGAATGTTACAATAATTTATTTTTTCAATAATTATTTGGTACTTTATTTAAATTTTTTTCATTATTAATCATGTTGAATTAGTTTTTTTTATATATTTTTATCAAAATTATATGATTTTTTGGTATTTTAATTATTTTCAATAATTATTTATTTTGAAAATTATTTTTTTAACCGCTACTGCACCCGCTGGCAACCAATCGTTCATATCCCGCAAACACACCAATTTTTAACCGCTGCACCAGTCATTCAAATCGCTCGAAAACGCTTGCAACCGCAACCGCCCGCAACCGCAAACTCCCGCAACCGCAACTGCAACCGCTGCGGCTGCACCAGTCAGGCTCTAACACGCGAACATCCACACACATACACGTCCATACAAAAAAAATAAAAAAATACACGTCCATACAAACCTCTATAAAATTATAAATTAACGATAATAAAATTTTTAAAATTTATTAATTTAAAGAGTTATTAATTTATCGATAAATTAATATTAATACTTATTAATTTATAAAGAGATTTTCTATTTCATATTATGTAAAAACAAATTTTAACAAGAAATTTACCTTAAAATTTATACAAATTCTACTAATTATTTTTTAATTTTAACATATATATATATATATATTATTGTTTACATTTTTATCTTACCCCATATTATTCTAATAATATTATCATAAAGGAATAAACGTCAATAATCTGCTTGACTATCTAAATGAAAATGATACATAAAATTTTAGATTTTAGAAAAAATTACGGTTGCAATTCGATAAAGCTAAAGACAAGATCACCATTACGCTTAAAGAAATATTTATCGGATCTAAAACTTTAATTATTTTGGGATGCAAATCGAGATAATAACACTATAAATTTTTGATGCAAGAAAAAAATTTAGAAATTGGTTACAACGAGAGTCCAATTTTAATAACCAATTTTAATAAGAAACAAGTAATACGAAAGTCATATTTACTAAATTGCTTTAAAATATATGTATAACATTTATAATTGTTAATTTAAACTATTATTTGGACCATATTTTACATAGAAATTTCAAAGAAAATTATTCTCTTATCATTTTACGAGAAAATTTTATTAATTTATGATGATTATTAATTTATAGAGTATTAATTATAGAGGTTCTACTTTATAAACAAAGTTGAGTTACTATTACATGATGGGACAATTACAAATATGTCACACTTACAAATTGTAAATCAATCATGCCAATTTTTTCTTCCCTTTTTCATTTATTCCATCATTTTATGATAAAAAAATAATATTACCCTTAAATAATCATTTTATGATAAAAAGATAATATTACCCTTAAATAAATGAAACCTTTTTTCTTTCTTTTCTCTCTTCCTCTCATTCTTTTCACGTGACAATTCCATCTCCTCTCTCTCTCTCTCTCTCTCTCTCTCTCTCTCTCTCTCTCTCTCTCTAACATCCCGAACCGAATTAGTGTAATTTGGTCAAAGTGTAATGCTGCTGAACCAGAGATTGGTTCGATTTCAATTGCGGTTTTGTCTTGGTTTGGGTGCGGAACCCTAGGTCTGCGTATAAAAGGGACCCAACCGTGATTCTCAGTCGTTTTTCCAGAGTTGAGAGGAGAAAAACTTATTTTTGAGAGAGGAATTTGAGTTCTTGAGAGAATCGGGGGGTTTTGGTGTTTCCGTGATCGTAGAAAGGATTCCTAGTGAAAGAGAAGCGTTCATTTGTTGATTGCTGCGAATTCCAGCCTTGTAGAAGTCTAAGTTTAGTGTGTTCATCGCTGTTTCAATTACGTTCTTCGTTTTATCGAGGTGAGTGCGCGATCGTAGGCTCGTATATGCTAGAGTTTGATTAACGGTTGATTTAGGAGATTACATGATGGAATCTTGTTTGATTGTGTTTGATTCGTGATGGAATCGTTGATAAACCATTTGATTGTGATTTTGGTCATGTTTATATTCTGTGTGTTGTTCTGTGAGCAGAGTGTCGATCGACACCTTATGGTGTATCGATCGAGACCCTTGCTAATGAAGCGTCGATCGACACCGTGCGATGTATCGATCAACACCTCTGTTATTCATGCGTTTATCATTTTAAATTAATTTTTGTTGATATTTAGTATATGCGTACTTAGCCTGTAGACGGGAGGACCGTCTCTCTAAGTATTTATTAAATACTTACACAACTCTTTTTCTCATGTGTTGCAGGTAAAAAAATGTTTGATCGTGGGATCAAGGCCGGTGAAGAGGATGATAGGATGTTTTATCTGTTTAGTTTATCTAGTGAACTTGGTGTTTAGATTGCTAGAGTTTTATGGAATTGAATGAATCGGAATGATTTGTTGGATTTGATATTTGATTAATGGTTAACGGTTTATTGAATTGTTGTTTGAGCATTTTCGCATTGTTAGTATTAGTTAGCCGTTGAGAGCTCTCTCTCTCTCTCTCTCTCTCTCTCTCTCTCTCTCTCTCTCTCTCTCTCTCTCTCTCTCTCTCTCTCTCTCTCTCTCTCTCTCTCTCTCTCTCTCTCTCTCTCTCTCTCTCGTCTGAACCATAATCAACAAGAAAAAAATTCCAAAACATAAGAATCTCCATCTCTCTCTTTCTCTCTTTCTTTCATTTTCTATTTCTCTCAAATGTAGTCTTTTATTCTCTCTAATATGATTTTATTTGATTTTTGTTACATATATGTGTTTTTTACTTGATTTTGGCTATATATATGAATTTTTGGCTCGATTTGATTATAGATCTGAGTTTTTGCCTCGATTTTGGTTACAAGTTTTGGATTTTTTTGGATTCGATCGGTTTTTGATGTTTTTCTTACTGATTTAGAGTTTTTACGTTTTTATAATCTTTTAAACAGTTTTATAAAAGTTCTGTATCTGTCATTAAAAGTAAATACTTAAATAACTTATAAGGTTTTTAAAAGAACCTTAATTTTGAGTTTTAATAAAGTGAAACTCTTCCATGTATTTAATAAAGTGAAACTTTTCCATAAATTACATAATCATGTATTTAACGTAGGATTATAATGCTTGATTATGTAATATATGGGTATATATAATGAGAATTAAATCACCAATCAACATCAAATCCTAAAGGTTCCTTTTAAGAAGTGGAGTAGAGTCAATGATAATTAAATTATAAGTTAAAGTTATAGTGCTTAATATGGTAATCTCTCGACCATTAATAGACAAATGTCCCTTCATATTTTGGATAAAAAAGCCGAAAGTTTATTTGACCTTTAATTTTTATATTGTCAATTTGTCATATTTCTTAACAGTCTATCATCATTTGACAATGTAATCCAAAACCCACGAAGCCTTTTGATATAGAACAAATCAGGTTCTTAAAAAGTTCAATGGATTATACGATCTTTGCTCACACATTACGTAAAATTTATATATGTGATTCTCCGTTGGATTCATCATGCCCACAAATAAGCACACTAATTATATCTATTTTACTAGGCTAGCTCTCTTTTAAAGTAATGCATAGACATAGGTTAGTTCATGAAACGTCATTAGCCCTCTCAATAAAGCGGGATTGCTTTAATATTTTTATTGTTTTTATCCTTGTTTTCATAGTCTATTGTTTGGTACTTCAAGATTGGAAGTGGACACGGCAATCACTTAATCATATAAGGGATTTGTATAGTATATAGTTCACTGCGTTATATATTTCGTTCAAAGTTATTAGTTGAGCTCGAATTAGGTTTTGGTTTACCAAATATCACGAAACATGATCTTGATAGTTTAACATATATATAGAAAAGAACATTCACAAACGGGCCAATATGCACACGATATTGAGAGAATTTGTGTTTCACTCGTGCATGAAGCACATTGTCTTTGATTACTATTCCATTCGGCAATTGTTTCAGTTCTGGTTTCTTCGCGTTCCTCATACTTCTTTTGCAGATGAGCTTATTGATGGCCTTAACAAACCATTGTCTCGGCCACGAGTTGAAGCTCTTAATGATAAGATTGGTCTCAACCGGCTGCTCATCTTATGAATCTATAATTTTGTTATGTGAACTTTATGTATTCATTGTGATATTTCTTAAATGGCCTTTTAACCAAGGTTGTGCCTAGCTAGGTACATGGATACCAAAGTGAAATATAAATAATTTTCCTCCTGTAAATTAATTTTTAATATAGTAGTTATAAGTTAAAAAAAAAAAATTGAAATTACATAGTTGAAAAAAGTAATCAGAGCAAAAAAAAAAAAAAATCGTGAATAAGAATAAAAAGAGAAACAAACGTAACAAAAATATTGTACTCTCTATTTGACTACTTGTACCTTCAAATTAAAGGCATTTAACCACTACAATAAGTTTTTTTTTTTTTTTTTTAAATATAACTTCTTATTCAACTCCCTTTTTACGGGGCATCATTTCAAATTACAGCAATTTGATAGAAAGAAACGTCCTCAGACATAAGAAGAAGAGTTGATAACACACAGTAAAGCAATACATTTAGAAGTATGACCAGGAAGGGATTGAGCAACTTTAAGGTTGAAAGAGCCAGAAGAAGCAGATGCACTACAATAAGTTGATATAACGTGAATTTGGAGTTTCCTAACCATGTTCTTAACGCGTTTTCGGAGCCTTTGGAGTTGTTTTGAGTTGATATTCAGGCCATACTTCAAGAATTTGAACCACATGAGAGCGGAAAAGAACTTTGAGCAATTTGAGGCGAAAATGGAGAATTCTGAAGTATGGACCGGTCGGTCCACTTACGGACCGACCAGTCAATCTGACGGCAATTCGAAGACCGAGCAAATGGCACATGGACCGACCGGTCTGCTCGGTCGGTCTAGCCACTGGAAGACTCAGACCGACCGGTCCTCCCCTGGATCGACCGGTCTACTTACCCAGATTTTCAGGAATTTTCCTTTTTCCGTTTTATCTTATAAATACCACTAGGGTTTCATTGTTTTAGATACACCTTTTATTCCTGCACGTTTTTGGAGACTTTTAGAGAGATTTTAGAGCTTTGTATTGGGAGAAGATCTCAATCCCTTTGGAGAAGATTTCTAAACCCTACTCTTATTTCTTATTCCATGATTATGCAATTCTGTTCATCCATGATTTCTGCTTTGTTCTTTATCATGTCTGAGTAGATCCATAGTTAGGTTTTAGGGTTTTTCAAGGGATTTCACATATTAAACTAGACACAAATAGATTGATTATCTTTTATCATCTTCATCACTGTTAGGCTTAATGCTAGGATTGAATTAGCTACTTAATCTCTAGATCTTAGGATGATGCACATTCCAAAAGCTTGTGCATCACTGGAACTACAGTTGATGAGCAATTAGGCTTTAGTCTCGAAAGTGAATTAAAGAATAATTGTGAACTGATCAAACCTGAACGAATAATGCTTGTCTAGGATAGCCGTGACCATTCCAAAAGTTTAGGTACTCGGATCTCTAGGGAAAGTAATTGTTATCACGAAAGTGGAACAATTTAGATTAGTGTTTGAGTTTGAGATGCATGCATATTAGAATCTGAATAGTTGTCTGGTTTATGAATGTGATTTCCTGAGAATTCCCTAATGCCTAACGCTTTTAATCATCTGAGTTTAAATCGTTTACATTTGCAATCTTGTTCTTTAATTTTGATTTCATCATCAATCTTTATTTCCTGCTTAGCTTAGTTTAAGAATATATAATCTGTTGCGTAAGCCATTGGTCTCTGTGGATTCGATCCCATAATATACTACTGCGTGCCTGTGCACTTGCAGTGATTTATTTCGGGTAAAACTCGATAGTATCATAAGTTAGCTTCAGCAAATTTCTGGGGTCCCAAAATTTACATATAATTGGGACCCAATGCAATTTTTTTTTTTGTCAACAAGGTAGGCTTACCAACTCCTCGTGTGTATATTTGATTTACGCGCTCTCTATCTATTGAAATTAAGCAATAGAATCTACGCTACAAGATCGATGATATGTTTTCACTTCTCTATGAACTTAAACTAGAAACTATAGATAGTCTGTTAGATTTATTCTATCATTCTCGCTTAAAACTGAAAACATATTGCATCATTCTTTAATGTATAGAAGATTAAGAAAATAATTACATGGAAAAGTTTCACTTTAATAAACAAAATTGGTAAGGGACCTTTCATTGCAAAGGACGACCTTTCAAGAGTTCGTAGGGAAAAAAGAAATGACATCTTGGAGATTGACTTGTAGGCAATACATGACAAGCAAACTAGTTCTGACTAGATTCCAACTTACTGACATATGGCAATTCAAACTTTAAAGAAAAATTTAATTTACTCACAATGATGATAAGTTGATAACCACTGCGTCTAATATAGTTTTCTAAAGTTCTTTAAAATATACTCATTTAGGTTAGTTAGACATGTCAACATTCATTAAGCAATGGGTTGACGTAACTATATAAACCTATAGTTGGAAGCATCTAAGATATCACATTTTATTTGAAAATCCAAAGACTATAGCTTAAAAAGAGGGATTAGATAAGCAGTATATTAATCACATTTATTGAATATGGCAAGTTTCAAGTTATGGGTTTGCCTCATCTTGCTTCTACTCGAGTTCTCGGTGCATCAATGTCGACCATTGGTTGCGGAAGAGAGGCCTTCAGATTCAGAGAACATAAGAAAGATAATGAGAGAACTTCTCAAGAGATCGGAAGAGCTGAAGGTAAGATCGAAAGGCGATAAAATGGTCCTGGGCAATACCCTTGATTCAAAGCGGCTCAGCCCCGGTGGACCGGACCCTAGACACCACTAATGTTTAGTTTTATATCATTTGGTGAGGTTTTAAAACTTGTAACGTTCATAGAGGCTTTGCATAATGGTTCTTTGGTGTAACTCTAAAGGTTACCATCTTGTTACCATTGCTGAGATCAAATTCATGTTGAAGTCGAATGTTTGTATGTTCATCTAAACCGAAGTGTACTAGATAATGTACTTTTTATATATTTTGGGTTTGGGGTTCTTCTGTGCTTACCAAAAGTATGAGGAATAACATTTACTCATCTGATCACCACAAGTCATGTATTCACAATTACGTTGAATTTTATTCTATATTCAAAAAGGAAAATAATAAGTATCAAAGATGGGTTTCTACTAATTAATCCCATTTCAAAAAACAAATATAAATGATCAAATGCTACTCTCTAATCCGTTTCATCAGAGAAAGTACGTAAACAAAAGGAAGACCAAAGTTAAAAAAAAAAAAGAGGAAGGCCATATGAAACAGTTTTTAATGAGGTGTGCGTACTTATATATGTATAGTCGAATACAAAAATCAACGGGTCTAATTGGTAACCTAGTTTTTTTAAAATCTGGAACAGTAAGCTTTATAGCGTAGTAGAAAACTATATAAATAAAAATTTGAGATAAAACTGTATAAATAAAGATTAGTATAATAGTGTTGGTAAAGCTTTTGATAAAGATTTTGTGATTGGTATAATTTAAAGCGGTATAAATTAAAAAGTGTAATAGAAATTATAAAGCTTTCACCGATCTAACCCAACATATTCGAATAATCCCACTATATAGATGAATGTACGACAAAAACCGTCATCAGTCGATGCGTGCTAACATATGTGATTATCTCAGAAAGAACACGTGCACGCATGCATTAGACAACGCGTGCTAACATATTTATTTTTCTTTCATATCAAAAAAAATTCTCGTACCAATTTTATTTTGCTAGGTTTTTCTCGTACCAATTGGCGCAATGTATAACGAAATAAGAGATTAATCTTTTGGTGTTGATGTTTTCTTATATTTACGAAGATTAGAATTAGTTTATGGGATATAAATTGGTTTCAATTGTTAATATAGATAAGTCTTAACAATTTTTTTTTTAAAACTTAAGTCTTAACAATTTGTGGAAGCCCCTTTGCCCAATGGTCAAATGTTTAAAGACTTCTACACCAGGTCTGGGATTCGAATCCCAGATAATACAGTTTATTACAGATTAATGGAAAAATGCTTCTCGGAGGTTCTAGAGTGCAGAGAAACCATGTCCATCATTGGAGATGTCGTACATGCTAAGCCGATCATCGGGGAGAGTCTGTCCATCATGGAAGATGTCGTACATGCATAACCGTTCGTCGAGGAGAGCTTGTCCATCATGAAGATGTCGCACATGGAGAGTTGCCTCAGAGGAGATGTCGTACATGGAAAGTTGCATCATGGAGGCGAATGTGGAAGCTATTCACCTTAATCGCATAGACAAGAGATAGATGAATATCATCATAATAGAACTAGGTCAAATAGATCAAATTAGTCTAATATCTATGATAATTCAGACGTTTAAAAAAAAGTCTTAACAATTCTTATAAGTATTTTAGAAAAAAAAAAAATTCTTATAAGTACTCGTGGTCTTTAATTTTTGAGGGAATTACAAACATGCTACTTTTGGAAATATTTTTTTTCAAATATGTCAACCTGGAAAATTTATTACAAACATGTCACATTTTATAGAATAAGACAAAATCATTAACTATTTTTTTCTCTCTCTCAAAACTCAAACCCTAAACTCTACCCCAAAAATCTATACCTTAAATATGAATAGTTAACCCAAACCCAAAAAATATAAAAGTTAAGTTAAAAAAAAAATGACATTCTTGCAAAGATTTTCAAACGATAGCATAACTGTAAAGTGGCATGCCAAAAGTGGCATATCATGAAAATTCTCATAATTTTTTGAGACCAAAGGTGTAGTGGGCTAGTGGTTAAGCACTTGGAGCTAGTTCATTGAAAGGCTGACTCAAGGCCCACAAATATTAAGGTTTCGGCACAAACTTCGAGGTTATAAAAAAAAGCTGCATATACCAATATTTGGGGTGGGCGAACGGGAATATGGGACGGGATCTCACGGGAACGGGACGAGAACGGGATTTTAGGAATAGAAAAATAAGTCTCATTTATGTCCCATTTAAAATTCGAGACGGGAACGGGATAGAACGGGATGGGACGGGAACGGTACGGGAAATCTCATAGAATAGCCGGATTCAAAAATTAGATTAAACGATGCTTCAATTTTCAAATATGTATATAACATGTTTTTTTATCTTATCTAAATCATGTTCAAAATTAAAAGAAAAAAAAAAAAAACTCAATTGTATTCCATAAAAATTAAAAATTTAAAATAACATAAAAAAACTATAATTGTCAAATTGAATCAAACTTAAACCACATAAATATCACATATTAGAGCATAAATTAAACAATATTAAGTTTTTTAAAAGTAGAATCTTCTATGTTGTATCATTCTTCACCCACATAATATAATTTATCATCCCATTAAAAAAAATAATACATATATATACATATATATATATATTAATAATTATATTTATCCTAAACGGGATTTTGGGATATCCCATTCCCGTCCCGTCCCGGTCCCAATCGGGAATTGAAAACTTGTCCCATATGAAAATACGAGAAATATATGGGGCGAGAATTCGGGAACGGGTACGGGACGGAACGGGATGGGACGGGAATTATGCCCACCCCTAACCAATATGACTGATATATATTTGTAAGCAGCTAAATTAGTCGTATTTAGATAGGAAAATTAGAAACATGTCACCTTTGAAATGTTTTTTAAAATATGTCACATTTAAAAATTTATTGCAAACATGTCACCTTTTATAGAAAACGACAAAATCATTAAAAAAAAATTCTCTTAAAACTCCAACCCTAAACTCTACCCCTGTAAACTAGATATTAAATATAAAATAGTTAATCAAAACCCAAAAAACATAAAAGCTAAGTTAAAAAAGATGGCATTCTGACAAAATTTTTCAAATGATGTTATAACTGTAAAGTGACATGCGAAAAGTGACATATCATGAAAATTATCTATCTGAATAGATAATAAATCCGTATTTAAAAATAAATGGTTGAATTTGTTTCCCTTAACAATAATAGTAGTTTTTGTTCATTTTGTAATCACATAGCGAATGCAAAGTTTTTTTTCTTTCCTTTTTTCGTATTTGGCCATCTTCTTTAACTTCGCCGAATCGACAGAAGACCACAATAGGTTAAAAGAGAAAAAAGCACACCGCCTTTGCTGCTTAGTAATGCTTACCAACTCGAATAAGCATTTGCATTGTCGTGTTTGATTAATTTTATATTTCGTATTTGGCATTTAATAATTGGTAAATCAATATCTAGGTCTACGCCGGTTTGCTATTGAACATAAAACAATAGGTAAAGTGATTAAACTTTAAGTTAAACTAGGTGACTTCCCGCACCGTGTGCGGGTATAAACATTATTTCGTAACTAAGCCACATCGAGATCTAATAGCCATTCTAGTTAGAGTATGCATACCTTGCATACCTTATTCTACACTTTAATAGCTACATTTGTGAGTTATGATTCTTATACCCTTGTTGAAACTGAAAAATGAAATTTCTATTAATTTATAATTTTGTAAAAGACTATAATATACAAAATAAATAGAAATATACATCAAATTATAATACATACTATACAAATTAACAAAAGCTATATAAAAACGAATAATAATAACAATATTATAAAAAGTAGAATGACCTTTATCACAATGAATTTACTCCTATAATTCTCCAAAATTCTTGAGGTCATCACTTCGAAAATTTATCCTTAATCCTTCGGGAATCATATCTCCGTGTATCATATCCTTCGGGAATCATATCGGGAATCATAGTGATCACTATATAATCTACACAAATAAGTGTTTAAGAACATCTTTCCAACTAATCAACAATAATTCATAATTAAAATGATGACTATGACATTTAAATCCCGGAAAAATAACTATGCATTTATTTTTAATAAAAAATAGAAAAGTGATTTAGTGACGAAAACATAAATATTATTCACAATCGATAATGATGACAAATCTAACATTTGCATCGGGAGAATGAGCTGTAACAATGAAGATATATTTTTTGGGTGAAAAACAATAAAGATAGATCATAACATTGCTATTTGGATCAAATGTAAGAAGCTTAATTTTTCACTTTCTACAAATAATAAAAAACCATTTTAATAAGAAAAATACAATATTTATACCTTGGCACAATTTCTCTCACCATTAATATATTCGGAAGAAAAAAAATTGAAAAGAAGCAACTTTTGGTATTGAGCTATAAAGTAAACGTAGTAAAATGAACCTTAAGATGCAAAGTTACATGGGTTTTTCTAGGAATGATTACCTTTAAGATAAATTAACGCATATATGAAAGAAAATACAAAGGATTGACTATAATATAGTAAACCCGTAGTAGCTTGAATCGATTAAAGTTATTTCAACTATTAAAAATTCATGAAAACTAACTTTTGAATGTTTGGAAATAGCTAGTGAGAAACAAAAGTGATGAATGAAAATAAATGAGAATGATAGGGTTTATACACGGTGTTGAGTGAATAGGGTTTTCAAAGTGTATTTGAACAAAAAAATTGTATTATAATCTTCCTAAAAATAAGTAAGTTACTAACTGAAAATGAAATTTTAATCGGAAAGAAATATATTGAGGTACTTAATTAGATGGATTTGTATTCCTTAACATAAATTTTTTATTTAAAAAATATAAAATCATGTTATATTTACTTATGACTTTTTTTGTTCAAAATATTGGCATACGAAAACACAATTTTAGGCAAATGTTGTTTTTGTTCTACCTGCATCAGATCTGGGAATCTTTTTTTTTTTTAATAAATTAAATAGGTTTGTACAAAACAGAAAAATAGGAAAAAAAAACAAAATGATTTTCTAAACATCTGCGGAATAAAATTAGCAAATCTTGTTTTCATTCTAAATACAAAAAAAAAGTTTTTTTGGTTTAGTAAATCATTTTGTAATATCTCATTTAGCTTGAAGAAATGTTTTTAATTGATATAACAATAATAATAATTTGTAAATATTAATTAAAAATTTAAGCCATATCTTCATTTCTCCTCATCATTATATGTCATAGTTTTAAGCCAATAAAATTATAACAGCTAACATTTTTCACTAACTACACTTCTCTTTTAATAGTAAGGGGATATTTCATGTTTTAAGAGTATAACTTTTTGAAATATATCATCTAATAAGAAGTTTAATTTTCTATAGCCAATCAAAACAATAAAAATGAGAATCATAAATATCCATTTTCTTTTATTTTTTAATGTAAAATTTAGTATGGAAGTGAGTATAGTATTAGGTGATTATAAAATGAATTATAAAATTTGATAAATATGTTTCTATATATTATGTATGTATGAATTTTTATTTAGATTAATATGGAGTGAATGTAAAATGTATGATAATGTTGTTTTGTTTTGTAAAAATGTTAGTAATTGTATTATTGGTTGTTTTTTTTTTAAATCCGAAATTGGTGTGACCCAACAAAATTCTTTTAAAAAAATTGTTGTTAGTTTATATGAAGCATCCAAAATTGTTGAACAAATATTTTTATATAAATATTTTTTCAATTTAAACAAATGATTCAAAAATAGTTTAAAAGCCATGTAATCTTTTTCACCATTCCATGTCACAATTCCAAGTCATCATTTTTAAAAGAATGGACCAATGGAATTAAAACACCTAATCATGTATCACTAAAACAACTTTCCATTTAATAGTAAGAGGATGTTTGTACTGGTTTATATTAGGTTATATTGGAAAAAACGATGAATGTTTATCTAATTTTTTTTTGTAATTATGATATTTTATTTGTTTTTAGGAATATTTCGTGGAAAATATTTGCTTAAGATTGCAATCTTGAATTTATTTGGTAAGGAAGATTTTACGGCGTAGACCACACGAAAAAATTGTTATGATTTGGTAATTTGTTTTAAATGGGTAGCTAATATGGATTGTAATCTTCAATTTATTGTTGTGGAAGATATCTATTATACTAAAAATGTATATTTTTAACCGAAGAAAATAAAACATAAATATTTTAATTGGCTAATCTTTACAAAAATAAATATACTTTAAAAAATATATTTTGCAGTTAAAAAAGTTATGTATTAAATAATTATAATTCCGGCATAGTATAATAGTTTATCAAACTCTGCTGATTTTTCTTTTTCTTTATTAACTTCATATATAAAGAAAAAAAAAAAGAAACCGTATTTTAATAGTCAAGTCCCTGGCACGTAATCTCTACCGGAGATCAAAGTTTCTCGGCCAATTCCGATTTCTCTCTATCAAAAAAATTCCGATTTCTCGGCCTCAAACTACAATCCTCTCTAAGATAATTCCTCTCAATATTCGTAAGCCCTAAAGAAGTAAAGATAATGGACCAACAATCTTTCATAATCTTTGACGATAATTTTTTCTTTTAAACTGGTTACCAAAGAAAACAATCATTCACAATCAAACCAATGGCGATCCACAACAATCTTGATCAATTCCACCTATAAAGCCATCGTACATGTACTGCAAAAGAAGAACTCCACGATTTCTTCGGTGTATGATTTAAGCTCCAACGTTGCGTTCCAACAATCTATTAGGTTTCCGGCGCCAAAATGATCCGTAGCCACCGTTGAAGGTTAGAGAGGTAGGATCTCAAACTCAGATAAAATTAATCGTCCAGTTCTATTTATTTATTAATTAATTTTCAATTAACAAAAACTATTTAGTTAATTAGTTTTAAGCCATGTCATCATTTTTTCAAGACATGTTATCATTCCATGACATAGTTTTTTTAGAATAAACCAATCAAATTAAAACACCTAAGCTCTTTCAATAAAACCACTTCGCTTTTAATAGTAAGGAGATTTTAATGGTATTGGGAAGAATATCCTAGCAATATATGAGAAATCACATATTATCAATTAGTTTTTAAAGTTCAGGATAAAACTTAACATTAGATCAAAACCTGAATATACGCTGTTCCAGTCCAAATTGAAATGGATCCGACTCGATCGATTCAATATGAAATTAGGCCAACTCATCTAACAAAAATATTTCACAGTGGGATATTCTAATCATGCATCCCGAGTAGGCGTGTGAAAATTACTTTCATCAAAACTGAGATAAAACATAAAATGATATTTACGAGACATGTCAATCTACTTATTGTCCATTAATTTTAAACTGGTCCATCAATGATGGAACTTATCTTCATAGAAACATATTCTTCTAATATGGATGTACTATAACTAATTAGTCACTATGCATTATATCCTATCTTCTTATTCTCCTAATTTATTTTTATATAAAGTCACTCAGGTTTCCTCTTTAGTCATATCTTCACGAACAAATTCACACTCTTTACGTGCTGCTCTTTGAGTCATATTTATAAGAGAATTTTCTTCTTGATTTGTGCAACACTATTAAGAATTATAAACACATCTGACAATTGTACAAAAGCTTATAGGTTTTTTTTTTGTTGAGAAACAGTACAAAAGCTTATAGACTCTAAACATTATTACAAAAACTGAACACAATGTTTAGAGTCTCAAGGGTATAAACACCTTTTGCATCACTTTAAGCTTTCATCTTTCAAATACGTACGAGTATACTTCTAAATGTTTAAAATCTTGAATAGCGTTGCACACAAATTTTAAAGGAGCTAGTTAATTAAATTAATCAGTGGAGCTACATAAATTATGCATATAACTCGTACGTATGTTTGAAAAAAAACTCGTAGGTATCTTAACTAATTAGTGGCCACTATGCATTATACTTTGTCGTATTTTATCTTTCTTTTTTATCTATATAAAGGCTCACTTAAGCTTTCCTCTTTAATCATATCTTACACACTCGAGCTAACTCTCTTTCTTAATTTCATTTGATCCTAAATCACTCAAAATGGCTTGTAAGGCGTTATTGTTAATTGTTATGCTTACACTTCTACTGGTAATTGGAATAGAAGGGAGGATAGTTCGGGTTAATTCGAAGAGTAAAGATGGCGAAAGCAACGATCTTTTGCAACGGTTGGGATACAATGTTTCTGAACTAAAGCGTATTGGAAAGCTTTCATTGCAAAACGAAGTAGATAGGTTTTCTCCAGGTGGGCCTGACCCTCAACATCACTCTTATCATTTGTCTTCTTCAAAGCCTTAATTTGATCAGAGTTTGTATTGCACTCCCATATCATGTATCATATTAATATTATTTCATGTCAAATATTGTAGAATTTGGGAAGACAGTGTGATGTTTAATATCGTATAAGATGTAATATCGAGGTGTCATGAAATGTTTTTGTAATTAAACAATGAACTGAACCATTGGGTTTCTCTAGTCATGCGAACGAGAACGACCAATGCAAGTATGCAACTCCACTATAGGCAAGCATGCATGCTTGCTATCATGTATACTACTAAAATAATTGTTATATGAAATAGAAAGTTAATAAGAAAAAAAAAGAGAAGTTATACGAAATCGAATAAAGAAGATTTATGGAGATCTGTATCTTGTATCTGTATAAATCTATTTTAAAAATATAATTATCAAGTTAATAAATTGATGCATGAGATGTAAATACCTACAAAATATATGAAGGATGTTGGACAAATAAAATACACCTTTATAGCCATTCTAAATTTTTGTCAAAATATAATAAATTTCTTTGTAATAATGCACAACTTTATGTGAACATTTTCATCCTATATTCCAAATGTGATAATTTAATACCAACCTCGTGTACTATTGGTCTAATTCAAATCTTTCAGGAAGGAACCTGGTAGAAATCTTTGCACCTTCTGCACATGATTTCACCAAAAAATTCAATTCATATTCACTTTGTTAGTATTACAACTTAGAATATAGTATAATCAGAGGGAAAGAAAAAACCTTGATCAAATCATTCACAACTGTGTCTCATCTCACTAAGATAATTCTTGGTTTGGCTCATGAATTTTAGCTTACCTCCTTTCCATTTTATTTCACACGAAAAATAAAACAAGTAATATAGTCTCAATTAGTTTTTTTGTCTTTCTATAACCTTTGTAAATAACTCACTTTCTTAGTGAGCAATGAATTTAACATTTTCTTTTTAAAAAAAATTGAATCAATGCACAACACAATAAGCAAAAAAGTTGAATCATCGAATATTTTCATTTTCTAAAGTATTACCAACTCTAAATTAGTTTACCTTTTAAGAATATATTTTTAGATTTTTAGTCCACGAAGAAAAAAATATCGATAACGAAATTCTTAAAATGACGTTAAAGGAAGCATGTGAATGGGACGGTGACCTTCAAAATACCTGAATACATGAACCGTGGCGATTTGTTGGGAACTAAAGTGTGATGGTTACATTACAAAAAGAAAATCACTTTTTATGGTTAGCTTTTTTGCTATTTTTTACAATTATATATTCCATCACGTTATTTAAACTAGTGAAAGAAATACTATTTTGTTAGTTAGAACAAAACAATTAATCATAGTGTTTCATCCATGATATATGTTTGTGAAAAATGGTCTTTGGACGAATAGTGTTACGTTTGTTATAAAATCACATAAAATATATGCTATCTAAAAATACAGGCGATAAATGAACCAAATTATTTACGATTTTGTTATCTTTATTTGACAAATTAGAAGCTATAGATTTGGCTATTCTCATGATCCCATCAGAGATATATGAATATGAATATGCATGTAAGTGTGCACAGCAAACAAAGTATTCCAAATAAATATATGATGACTGGATACTTTTTCAAATATAGGTTTCCTTTGTTATGTTTTCCGTTCTTAATTCAGTAGGTTTAGCTTTAAGCCTTTAACTATATGTAAAGTTTGTCGACTACTGAGATATCTATAAAAAGTGGACAATTCTTGAGTTCACCCACCCTTCCTTAATTAGCCAATTAAAATGTGTCATGTATTTCTTAATTAAAGAAATTAAGAAATTAATAAAAATCATTAAAAAATATAAAACTGAATTAATTGTGGAGACCAATTAATTGTGTGACCGTAACTAACAATCATATATCCCAAAAGAAAAAAAAACATTTAATAAGAATTTGCTATTTAATATAATTAAAAAAAAATTAATATTTTCTCTGAGCATAAACTCTCACAAACGAACGTAAAATATTGTATGATTTCAACCACTCGATTTGACTAAACTTATAAATTTGAAGGGATACTAAACCCTAATATGGGAGTTTAAATCCTAACACACGAACGTACAATATTGTATAATATAAAACTTTCTATTTGACTAATTTAGTAGATTTAAATGAATACTAAACCCTAAGAGGCTAAAATGTTAGCATAAACCCTTACAGATAAACGTAAAATATTAAATGATTAAAAACATTTGATATGAATACTTTAGTAGATTTTAATTTAATTATTTTTAATGATTTAATCTAATTTTTTTGTTTAAATAATATTAATTATTATTTAATTAAGAGACACATGGCAAAATTTGATTGGTTAACTAAAAGAGGGTGAATGAGAGAAATCACCCCTAGGGGTGAACCCAAAAAAATTTCATAAAAAGTTACATACATAAACGGATCTAGGGATAAAATTTTAATAGAAGTATAAAATACAAAAATTAATTTAAGGGTGCACTTTACCTTACAAAGTAAAAAATGATATTAATTAGTTGATATGTTCTGATTTTACCTTAGTAAATAACCAAAAATCAAGAAATTTTTTTTTACCTTAGTTACATATCCTCTTTTCCATCCGCCCCTGGTTACATATCCTACCTATATTCTATAATCATGAGTTTTATTATCTGATAGAAGCGTCAACTCTTCTCATAATTGACAAAGAATGAAGAAGTGAATCTTCCTAGTATCAAAATGGTTGTCCCATGTAAGGCTCAAAGGGTCGATAGGAATATATAGAATATACACATGCATGTGCCAATCAATTGAATAGTAATCACTACATTAATTATTATTAATCACTATAATAATTATAGTTTCTTCTTTTTGTCAAATTTTACTATACTTGAAATATTTTCTCCAAGTGTATCACACCAATGCATTTATTAATCTACTAGTATTTGAGTCTCGACTACATTTTGTTAATTGGATCACCTAAATCATGAAATAATGCCAAGTGTAAGAGATCATTGCTAGTTATTTTCTTTTGATGTCATGATCTCGTCGGCCATCAACAGAATTTCAATGCTCGACAGAATTGTCTTTTGATGTCATGATCTCGTCACCCAATCTGCCTTTTATATATGACTAGAGCTTTGAGAAACTGTCCAAGTCAGACATAGTTTTAGTAAACTATTTATTAGTAGTATCTTTATATAAAAAATTTGATAATGGTGAATTTGTGAATTATGAGATAAACATCATTGTTGTTGACAAAAAAAATAAAAAAAAGAATTAAGCATCATTGTTGTTGACAAAAAAAAAAGAATTAAGCATCATTGTTAAGGTTTGCCGGTTTGAGCCCATTACCTTAAGGATGGTATCTTGGCCCATGCATTTAGTTTTTGGTTTATTTAATATCGCTATTTAATTATAAAACTGATTTTCTAAAATCAAATATGCTCTTCTTATAATTTATAAAATTTTCAATTTTTACGGCACAAGTAAAAAAAATTGAATATGTTCAAAGAAAATATTCAATCATTTTACTTGTGCCGTACAATCGTTTGCAAAATGAACATATTGCCAATATTTTGCTATTTCTTTTAATGGATATGTGATGTATTAGTGACATAAATATTCAAACTATCTTACGTACATTTTCTTTTCTTTAACTTTTGCGAAGAAAAAATATTTTTGTTTTCATTATCTTCGTAAAAACAAACAAAAAAATAAAGTTTATGGGTTACAAGTTACAACATACATTGTCGGAAATATAAGGAAATGTTTTATAAATGATTCTTAAGACGGTTTAAAAAAACGTGTCATTAAACGGCTGGTCCTCTCTAAAACAAAAAGAGAAAAAAGAAAAAGAGATTCACTTTGCCCGGTGGTCGGCTTGCCGACGCCGTGGTTTTTGTATATACATACTATTTAGTTTTCTTTCTTCCTTGTTTATCTTCCGATCTTCTCGGATTAGTGGTTTCCGTTTAGCGGAGTATGGTTCCGACTTGTTCGGATTTCGGTTTTTTGTGTTGGTTTTTTTAGTTTCATCTTTCCTCTGATGTTATATGAGATATGCTCCTAAGCTTTTATGTGATCTTTTATATCCTCTGGATTGCTCGATTTTCGCTTGTAGAGACTAAAGCTTTGTTTTCCCTTGTTTGGGTATACACTTATACGGTTAGGTATTAGACAAAGTTTCTGTTCGAGTGAACAATCATGTTATTGATAAACTTTGATGGATTTAGAGCTAATTAAGTAGAGTTGGAGTTTTCTTTTTAGAAAATTGTTCTGGCGAATGATTGGTTTCTAAGTCTATTCGGGTTTTTTCGGGTTTGTTATTCCAGTAGATATGAATGATTTGTGCTTAAGCTAGGGTGAGATGGAAAGATGTAGATGCGACAGTGTTGGAAGAGATGTTGGCTTGCAATGAAGAAAACGGGTGGTGATGGCTCGATTCTTTGTCACCGGAATTTGTTGAGAAAGGTCGAGATCCAACTGGCGTGATCTTCTATGTTGCATGTCTCCATTGTCTCCTTGTAGTTCCACGTGTCTTGGTTGGTATATGTGGTATAATTGTGCTTTCAAGTTGTATTTTTAAATTGTATCACGTATTGGGCCTAATTTTCTCAGCGGGGCTCACTGTTGTGACCTGAATCAATATAAGAAGTTGACCCAAAAAAAAACGGCAGGTCCCAAACAAGAGTTGCAACAAATAATGACATTACGAAATGACCCGTCCAGAAGATATCCTGGCTAGGCCAGAGCTTAGAACCACCAAAAAAATTATTCAGTTATGAACCATATTTTTATCTTAAAATATTAAATTTATAAGGTTATAAACATTTAAACAGAAATAAATAAGTGTATTTTAGGTTACAAATAATAAATATTTTTTTCAGCTCACAAATGTAAAATATATATATATATATATATATGGAGTTTGTGAAATATAATGTTTTTTTTTTTTTTGACAGTTGTGAAATATAATGTTCTAAGCTAATATTATAGTAAAAGAAATTTAAGAGAGATTTTTTTTCTATTTTGTTTTGGGTCACCATTTTTGTTGGACTAGCCTTAGCATCAATATATGTTGGACAAATGTCATATCAAAAGTTTATTCCACTTGTGATGTCTATCAACATGAAAAATCAAAACCTTAATCGAATTACATATAAGTTAGAAAGTCTTTTTGGTCGGCTCAAAGTTCTGACAATGAATAAGAAGAGACCAAAAATTACTTCATAACTGTTCAGGTTCATTGGTTCAATAATTTTTCCCATAAAAGATGTATTTGCATAGTGGGTTGGTCTGGTCACTTGAATTTGTAGGGGCCAAAACTAAAGAAGGTTTGAGAATTGAGATATTGACTCAATTCTCCAACTGAAAATAACGTTTAAGATTGCATTTAATTAGGTTCATTTTTACGTAAATATTCCATTTAAGCTAATTGTGCAATTAATGGTGTGAAATCAATTATGTGTTACAGTAACTGAAATATTCTATCTATTTTTTTTGTCGTCACTGAAATATTTTATCTAAGATCGTCATTTTTGAAGATATGTTTTGTTTATATTGATTCCGGGTAATATTCAAATATTATTTTTAATTTTTATATTTTTGTGTGTGTTAGTGTGTATATATGTCCAAACTCCAAGCTTGCTTTGATCTGTTTTATTGGGTAGTCTAATAAAATAGGGGTCGAGACTGTTTGAAATTAAAAAATATAATTACGATGGAGAGACTTTATCAGAGACATGAGTTCGAAGATAATTAAAAAACAACATGACTACCTCTACCCAAAAAAAAAACAACATAACCACTATTTGTCTATTTCTAGTATGTTATTGTTTATGTCGATTGTACACTCGCATACATGTGTTCACAAGTTGACCATGCATGTTCTATTTTTGCTAATACGAAAATCTCAAACATTGAGTTAGAAGTTTCTCTAGATCCGAAACTAATTTTTGATAATATTTACAACGAATTCAAATTTTGTAATATAGTTAATTTACAAAGCACCCAACATCTTTTAGATAAATAATTTAACCTAGTCGTCTAAATAAATCAAGAATTTGCACGACGGTCTTATCACGCTCGTGCAACCTTATCTACTACTACAATAGCTAAATGCAAGTCAATCTCACGACAAATCACAATATACTTAAAACTTTGAAACCACCGAATAATAACTCTGGACCTCAATGTATCCGGCGGAGACACATCGCCGGTTTGGGCCCCATTTTAGTCGTCACCGGCGATAAGACAATATTTAAGATAGAATTTTATAAAAGAAAAACGTGAAATGCGCACGTGGCCACTAGAGTTTGCCGCCAGAATATGTCTTCTTCAAGTAATGAACGTCATTGATTTTAAGAGCAAGTTTATAGAGAGTAAATAGGGATAAATTGAGTGGGTAATTACATTAAAAAAAAAAATGACATTTGGACCCACTAGCTATATTTACGGTTCCAACAGTACCACTTATATTGACGGTAAATATGGGAGATGTGGCACCTGGTAATTGGCCGGGATTACGAACGGAGCTCGCCATCGCCGGAATCACGAGCTGGAGCCCCGCCGTCGAACCACGAGCCACCACAAGAACCGGACAAAGCTTGCTTCAACGGAGAGGTTAGCAACGGACATGGCGGCGAAGACGAGATCGATGAAGCTCCGGCGATGGCACAACGATCCAGCGACAGGACTCAGGAGCAGCGGCGGTGATGATCGGAGAAGGAGCAACCGGAGACGGCAAAGATGATAGGAGACGGCGAGAAAATCATGGAAGAAGAAGAGCAAATGTAATTAAAGATCAAAGTTTTTTTTTTCCAAAAAAATTAAAAAACAAAATTCACAAATAGTACTTAAAAAAAATAAAAATTTTACCGTTTTCTTTGAAAAAAGTTAGTTGGTAAAAATACAGTAAAAATGAGACCTATTTATATCTGGATGATTTCTTAAAATCCCAAAGGTTTTGGAAAAAAAATTCAAAAAATTTCCTAACGGACCTCAAAGTTCAATACAACAATGTCCAACAGTGTCATTAGTCTACTAAGCTCATTTTTAACAACATAGCAAGTCCATAAAAATACGGAAACAAGTCCAGAAAAATAATTTGGACATGATCAAGATTATCATTGAGCGTTCCTTTCCGTTTATGATTTTGAAATCTATGTTTTAAATATTTTTATTTTTGAAATTTCATATTTTATTGAATATACTATATTTTCAATTTGGAAAAAATAAATTTTACTTATAAAAAATACAAATTCATCAAAAAAATTTTAGAACCCCTCTATATTTACTACCTATAATCACTTTAAAAAACACAAAACTAAATTAGAGTAAATATAATAATCCCAATATAATTAATAATATAAAATTCTTATATTACCTCACCATCTTACCTATCTATAAACATGCTCTAAAGGCATGTGCATTGGAGACCCCTTGGGGTCTAAAGTATATGTTTTTATAATATAAAATTATTAAAATGGTTGTAAAAGGAAGAAAGAGAGTGTTTTTGTGGAGTATATTGAAAAAAAAATTAATAAAATTTGAGTAAAGAGAGTAGAGAATGTCTAAAAAGAAGAGAAAGTGTCTAAAATTAGATATTTTGGAGTGTTCTTAAAAAGAAAAGAGAATGTTTAAATATAAAATTAATAAAAGTTGAGTAAAAAGATGAAAGTATAAAGTTGAGTAAAAGGAAGAAAAAGTGTGTATTTTAATAATTTTATATGGCCTTAAGACACGTGTCTCCGATGCACATGCCAAAAGAGTTTAATCGTTTAGGCTTTAACGCCATCTGAATTGGCTTACGTGTTTACACCTACTCAACAACTACCACAACAACAAACTCGAAAGTCTTTGATCTATCAATGAAACTGCCTTTGCTTTTTTTAATTATAAAATATTTATATGTGTTGATGCTTGGTATATAGAGATATATTATATGTGAATATATATGGCGCCGTCATTGCACGATGTAACGTATCTTATACTCTTTCCGTTTCATATTAAGTGTCGTTTTAAAAAATATATCTGGTTAGTATTTGATGTATTTTACTTTAAAATATTTTACCTTAAAATACATCCAGATACATTTCAGATACATTTTATCAAAACGACACTTAATATGAAACGGAGGGAGTAATTATTTAATCTACCTCTATAATCTGTATCTAATTCGACTTATCCCATCGATAAACGACCCTCTTTTTTTTTTTTTTTTATTGGACAGTTATATTTTAAAAACAGACAGAATTACGAAGCGGTCCACGCATATTTCGGTTGTTCGAATTTGAACTCATAATTTATGTTGTCAACCTCAACCTCACTATACACACATGTTTAGAATTTTATCTTACCATACCTGATTTTTTGTATTATATAGGATGTTGGTTTTTGAAATATATGAACCTAAAACATTTTTTTAAAATTGATTAAACGCAAAATGTAACTCATCAGAAATATAAGATCGAACAAACCGTTTTTGCTCACAAAAATTTCCTTCTTTAGAGCCTATGTGCAATTATTTTTTTATTAAAAACACACATTAAAAAACATATATATGATCAAATAAATTAATTCTTTTTTATAAAGGAATTAGCTAATTAAAATTGTTTCATTGGAATCTAGTACTTAGGTGCCTTCTTAGGTTTTGGAAGGGATACATAAGGTTTATGAAGGGGCATTGTCACTTGCATGCATATGCTTTAATTTTCTTATATAATCTTTAATTTTCTTATATAATCACCAAAAAGTTATTCTTATCATAATTAATAAACTATACATATACTAATATAGAAAATAATAGAAAGAAACATCTTCAAGAAAAAATGAAGCACTTTGTTTCATCAGCAAACATATAACTCAAAAGAGGTATGGGACCTCAGATGTCATATGTGGATTGGATGGACCTAAATTAAAATTTGACTCTCACAAATATCAATTTTCTTCACCATAAGCCTCTTTGAACAAGGATCAACTATATAATCAATACGTGAAATTATACTGATACTGGACTGGTAACAAATCGAGTATAATATGCATTATGCATTTTAGTACAGAAAAATTTACGATTTAGACAAGAGAATTAATTCAACGTGTGAACAAGACAACTACTTAAGAGTTAAGATCTTTTTTTTTTTGAGAAGAATAACTTAAGATATTTTTGATGCAAAAAGTCAACTTATAAATGCGATCAAAGGGAGAGTTTCACTTCGTATCTATCTGTATAATGCAATCATGCTAATTAGATCCAAATAGAAAAAAAAATTGAACGTATGTTTTATTTTTGTCGATGGATATTATTATCTAAGAACCCTTTTAATCTCTTTTTTTTGAACAAAAATAAACTTCTCATTTATATTGTCGTGACATTACATGAACAAGATAAAACTTGCTTTGCAAGGCAATCAGCTTTAGCATTCATATCCATTTTAATACAAACAAAGCAGACATGTTCGAAGGTTTGGGCAAAAGCCTTTATGTCTTCGATGAGACCATATAGATTCAAGAGTGATGTTCCTGAATTGATGGCGTTGATTAGTTGAGCTGAATCGGATTCAAATCTCAAATTCTTGAAACCCTTTTCCATGGCAAAAATGACAGCTTCGCGTAAAGCCAAGGCTTCGGCCATAAGAGGGAAATCCACATATAGCTCTGTTTTGCTCTGTTCCAAAGGTTCGATTCCATGCTTTTTGATGAGCCATCCTAGTCCTGCGGTACTAGTATCCACGCTCCAAGCCACATCTGATTGACATACAAATTGCTCATTCGTTTGGTTGCGAGTATATAAGGATTCCTTACGGTTTGGGTCCCGTTCGACTTGTTGTGCATCGAGCCACTCTTTCGCCAAAGTGATAGCTGAAATTAGAGATTCCTCTGAGGTTATGATGCGGTTGTTAAAAACCAGGTTGTTTCGAGAGATCCATAGCGACCACAAAATCCAAGGTGCAAGAGGTCCTGCTACAATTCCGGATGGTGGGAGGCATGTCTTGTTCTTTATTCTCCTCCATGCTTGTTCGAAATCAGACCATTGACCCAATTCCGTTGGGCTAACGAAAGGGGAATTTCTCCAAACCTGTTGGGCAAAGGGGCATTGAAAGAAAAGGTGAGGAATAGTTTCAGTCTCTCCACACCGTTTACATAACGGATCCACCGGAATATATCTCGCCATGAGTCTTTCTCCCACTGGTATGATCTTGTTTGCGAGCTTCCAAAGGAATAGTTTCAACTTTAGGCTTACTTTCTGGTTCCACACATCCGAGATCCAATCAAACTCGGTTTGGTGTTGGTGATAATCCTCTGTTTTCTTCATCTCCATAGCAATGAAATATCCTGTTTTTGTGGTATAAGATCTTGTAGATTTTCCCCTCCAAACCTGTTTGTCCGGAGCTCCCACAAGGCTTGGTTTAATTTTGAAGATTTCTGTTGCATGGAAAAGGAGAGTGTCTTCAATCTTTTCCAAGTCCCACTTAGTTGTGTTAGTTACAAACAGATCCAAAACAGTGAGATCTTTTGTTGCTTGTGGGGCTGGTCCGAAAGGTGATAGGTGTGGTGATGACGAAGCCACTGGTCACGCCAAATGTTGACAAAGAGACCGTTTCCTATATCCCAACTGAACTGTTCATTAAGGAGATCCCTCCCCATCAAAATACTTCTCCATCCGTGTGACGAGGACGAAGATGGTTTGCACGTTAAGAAAGACTCATTGTTGCAATACTTAACAACCAAAATTCTTGCCAATAATCCGGTTGGATTTTTGACAAGTCTCCAACTAAGCTTTGCTAACATGGCATCGTTAAAGCTTTGTATGTCTCTAAAGCCAAGTCCGCCATCCTTCTTAGACCAAGATAGTTTATCCCATGCAACCCAAGCCATCTTTTTCTTTTATGTATTTGAATCCCACCAAAACCGTGTTAAAACGGATTGTATTCTTTTACAAAGAGATGTAGGGAGCTTGAAGCATGACATAACGTAGGTTGGGATCGTGGTCAAAATTCTTTTTATCATTACCATTTTCCCCACCGTAGATAGGAATCTAGAAGACCAACTCAATGTTTTTTGTCGGATTCTATCGACAATCGAAGTAAAAAGGTCCCTTTTTCTCCGTCCAAAATGCTCCGGGAGGCCTAGATATTTACCAACTCCCCCCTCTTTGGTGATTTGAAGTGTGTGCTTGATAGCTTCCTGTGTTTCTTTTGGTGTTTTTCTTGAAAACGAGATGGAAGATTTCGTCACATTAATTGCTTGACTGGAGGCTTCTTCGTATCTCTTTAGTAATGCGTGAAGTGCTTTGCTATTGTGGTCGTTAGCTTTGCAAAAAAACATTTTATCATCGGCAAACAAGAGATGATTAACCCGGGGGCTTCCCCTAGCAACCCGTATTCCCTTTATAGACCCATTTTCTTGTGCCCGTTTGCAAAGACCTAAGAGAACCTCTCCACAAAGTATAAAAATGTAGGGAGATAGGGGATCGCCTTGTCGTATTCCACGGATTGGGGTAACTTTGCCTCGCGGAGAGTCATTTACAAGGAACGAGTAAGATACCATCCTCACACATTGCATTATCCAATTTATCCATATTTGATGGAAACTGAGTCTCTCCATTGCACTCTCAATAAAATCCCACTCAAGATGGTCATAAGCTTTTGACATATCCGTTTTAACCGCCATTGAACAATGTTTCTCCGCCTTTGAGTTCTTTAGAAAGTGTAACACCTCGTGTGTGATGAGTACATTATCCGAAATAGCGCATCCCGGGACAAAAGCGGATTGATTTTCTGATATTAAGCTTCCCAAAATTGGTTTTAGGTTTCTTGTAAGGATTTTGGCGATGATTTTATAATAGACGTTGCAAAGTGCAATAGGTCTATATTCTGAAACTGATCTTGGACTTTGAATCTTCGGTATCAATCGTATGTGTGTCTCATTGATAAGATTCGGTAGTTCACCTGATATGAAGAACTCTTGAATCTCTTTCACGATATCTTCACCAATCGAATCCCAATTAGAGTGAAAGAAGCTTGCGGAGAATTCGTCGGGACCCGGAGCCTTGTCCGCGTGTATTGAGAGAGTGGCGTCTTTGATTTCTTCTGGGAGTGGAATCGTGATGAGTGTTTGATTTGTTTCTTTTGAAATTTTTGATTGGAGGGCGAAAGCAACCGTATCGGTTCTGTCCCCTGGCACAGAGTTGAAGATTTTCTGAAAATAATTTCCAATCACCTTAGCTATCTAATCCTCTGCGTAAACTGGTGTACCGTCTTTGTCTTCGATTACACAGAGTTTGTTTACTCGATATCGATTCCTTGTGACTGCGTGAAAATATCCGGTGTTCCTGTCCCCAAGACAGAGCCATTGTAATTTGCTCCTTTGTCGCCAATAGGCTTCTTCTGCTTTTTAAGATTCCTTGAGGTTGTTGTTTAGAGTAGAAACTAGGAGTTCATCGTGGGCAAGACTTGCCATTGCCTCCTCTAGACTTTGCTTCAGTTCTTGTATTCTTTTTTGGCTGTTCCTATGATTTGTTTTGTTCCAATCCATCAAAGCACGCCGAACCATATTGATTCTATGTTTTATGGGTTTGTTCCCTGTCTTTTTCCAAACCTCTTTTACCATGTTGTAGACCTCTGGATTTCCCTTTAGACGTCTATCATAACAGAACAAGCCTTTTGTTTTCCTTTTATTCGGCTCGAAGTAAGAAACTACAGGTTTATGATCCGAACCTTCGAAGTTAAGATATGAGCAGCTAGCTTTGGGGAAAATCTCAAACCATAGATTATTTGCAACAACCCTATCGAGTCTGCATCTAACCCAGTGGTCGTAGCATTTTCCTTTCCATGATAGTGGATCGCCGGTATGTTGTAAGTCAAACAAATCATTTTCAGAAAGAAAAGATCAAAACTCAGAGAAAGATCCTTCCGGTCTGGTTATGCCACCTTCTTTCTCTAGATTGCTTGTGATATCGTTGAAATCTCCTGTGAGATACCAAGCTTCATTTCTAGCAAGAGCTTTATCTGAGAGTTGCTTCCACATTTCTTTTCTCTTATCTTTGTCCGTATTCGCATATAAAATGGTTGCAAAGAAAGTTTTCATTTCAAACCTGATTTTACAATCAATAAAATTTTCACAGGACTCCAACACTTCTAAATCAGTATCTTCTTTCCAAAAGAGTGCAAGGCCCCCTGCTCCATGTCCATGAGGAGAGACAAGGAAACTATGAGCATAGCTTATCCATTCAAACTTTTCCAATACGAAATCATCAGGGTTTTTAGTTTCCATAAGAAAGAAGATGTTTGGAAAAATCCCAATTCGAATCTCTTTCACTCTATTGACTGTCAAGGGATTCCCTAAACCTTGACAGTTCCAAGCTGCCACCGCTAAGGAACTTGATCTAATGGGACCTGAAAATCCATTGATTTTTTAGCGGAGCGCGGTACGTTTGAAGCACTTGGTATTTGGTTGTGGAGAGGAGTTGATGAAGACACTTGTCTGGTTGTATGTCTTCTTTGAGAGTTACGCACTTGTGGGGAGATTTGGATCTGATTTGCCTTCCTTATATTCCTAGAACCTGACCCCAGAAGCAGAGCATTACCCGTGGTTCTTTTTGCAAGTGGAGGCCTGCCTCTTCTTTTCTTTGTCTTCTGTGTAGTTTCAAGGATGTCGGTATCAATGATTTGAGGGAGATCCGAGTTCATATCCTGGTCCAGCGAATTGTTTTCATGTATAATTGGCATCGGTATATTGTTGTGGAGGTTTGCTCTTGCCGCTGCCACTATATTTGCCACTATTTCCGCCATGAGACCCCTTTCTTCACCACTTACTACTCTTTGTTGTCTCGCAGCTCTTTCAACAGGGTCTATTACATTTGTATAATTAATTGTAACTTCCTGTAGCTCCTCCATGACTTCCTCAGTGGAGGGAATGAGCTGTTGTGGTTAGAAATTTGCATCTTCTTGGTTTCGTTCATGAGGTGTGCGTCTACTTCGAGTAGACTCCGGGGTGACTTATCCTAAAGTCATTGCATCAGATCGTTCACGCCATTGGAGTGAGGGTGAATGGGGAGCACCCGGAGCATGGGTATTCTTCGCAATATATTCTCTGAAGATTCGGCTGCTGTCTTGGGACGGAGAATGTTGTTGGTTTCTATTCCTTTGGTATGAGTGAGAATCTGAATGGGTTCTTTCTTTGTTGTAAACTCCCAGGTGTTCTTTAGCTCTGTATTCTCTGTTTGTTCCAGGGGGTTTACGGGGTTCTCGCTCTCTCCGTTGATATTCTTCGTTGTAAGTTGCTCTCCCTTCCCCTGCTTGATGGGAGTGAGGTACCGCTGCACGGGCCGATGAAATTCGTGAATCTCGGGGGACATAGGATGTAGATCGTCTTTTAGAACCCGAAACTAGTTGGTTGTTATTGTTGTCCTCTCTGCCTTTGGAGTTGAAATCCCTTGTTTCTGAAGACTGCCTCTGTGTTCCCAAGCCTTTAGATGTCTCTTTGATTTCCAGACAGTCATTGCTCTCGTGAGTAAGCATAAAGCATAGAGAGCAATGGGAGGCCAGTCTTTCGTATTCAAGAGTTGCTAAGGCCTCTTCGCCCCCGGGGAAATCAATTATTGTTTCCTAAATGAGTGGTTTGAGTCCATCTATTGTGACTCTCACTTTTACGGTGGTTTTCGTGAGATCTTGTCCTTCGTAGACTCCTAACCCGCGTCCTATTTTAGTAAGCAGTTCATTTCTCCAGAAGTGTAGAAGAATACCTCTTATCCGGACCCAAAAAGGAATGCTTGATGGGAATGTCGGAGAAATAACTGGTTCCCAGCGTTGAATGATTACCATCCATCGGTTGAACTGATAGGGTCGGTTGTCCAAGACCTGTTGCAAGTCTTCTTCATTATGGAAGCGGAATTGGAAGCAGTTGTTTCCTAGGTCAGAGCCGTCGGCTCTGTTTCGTAGGTTCCATCGTCTTGAGAGATGGGGTATGAGAGACCAGATGCGTTGCTCTTTTGGGTTCGTTACTCTACCAATGAGAGTGAGAGAGTTTTCTCTTATCAAGTAGGAGTTGTCGGTTTTCGGTGCCCTGATTCGGATCCGAGTTTGGTGAGCTTCGTTGTTTGAGTTTGCAATTCCTTTGCCTTTTTCTTCTCTTGAGTATCGTCGTTCCATTGTTGATTGATGTTGTTTTCAAAGAAAGGTTGCGTATTGTTTTACTAAATAGAGGTTTCATGAGCCTTTGCTTTGTGGGTTTTAGTCTAGCCGTGGCGGGTAGAGTTTTGTGGTCGCCGTGAGTTGCGGGTTTGTCGGCGTCATCTTAAAGTGTGGGCGGCGAGGTTCCGGTCGATGCTAAGTCACCGTTGGCCTGCCGGAAGGGGTCGGGATTTGCCGGAGAAGTTTTTGTGTCTAATCTAGGTTAATAAAAGTGGGTGAGAGTGGTGGTTGAAAAGGAGATTTCAAAAATGTTGCCAAAACCAGAAATAAAACCAGTGGACAATAGCTTTCTCGAACGTTGTGTCTGGGAGAAAAATCTATAATAAACTTTGGAAATATGGGAAACTTTTCGTAAATTTATGATAACTTGAACCCTTTTAATCTCTACCTCTAGTAGTAGTACCTAAGAGAGAATAGTCAAACAGAATAAAAGAATATTAAATTTACTGACTTGTAATCTAGTCACGCAGCTATATATGTGGCCTCTCTCCAACCCTATCTTAGACTATGTGTGATTATGGACATAATTCTTCTTGGATTATTCTATACTCTCGCATTAATTACCCTTAAAATAATCCAGACATACTTTTGTCGCCGTTGGTTACTTTATCTTTGTCAGTGATATAATGTTTATAACCGAATAAAAGTGGTAATGGATAAACTTTGTTGGGACCTACCGTAGCATGTGGATATAATAAGTTGGACCGACGTAATGTCCCATGTGGGCAATACTTATATTTGTCGACCTTCTATATGACCGTCGATTATTATATACTAAGTATAACATAACTAACCGAATAATGTTTTAGCAAAAAAAAAAAAAAAAACACACCGAAGAATGTGACTAAATGGCGATATGATGCTACTTCCTATACATCTAAGCTAGAGAACGAATTTTCTTATCTATGGATCCTTAGGCCATGTTCAATAGAAAATTTTGGAATGGGTGTCTAAATTTTTTTTTATTTAATTTAATTTAATTTCTCCAAAGTTCTTTATTGAACATGCTCTTACTATTATTACATATCTTTCATTGACCATTGTAAACGTTGTAGCTGATAAAAAGATCAGTTTCTATCGATTTTTATCAAAAAAATAGTTTATCTTCCATTGTCTTGATAGAAATTTATTCAATACACCAACTGAATTAGACTCAGTAATTAAGTCACCTAACAAAACTACCTCAATATTATAGTACATTGATGTGGAACATGAAAACAAAGACACCATATACAAATGTTAGACACTTTGTAGGTGATTTTATATTAAAAGAAAAACAACACCGCCCCCATTTTGTCACTTATCCTTTATGACGTGGTGCGACAGAACAAATGTTTTTTCAGTTCATCTCCCTTTTCCATAACTTTTATTCTTTTACGTATGCTAATCTCTATGATGAAATTGAGAATATATCAGCAATTTCAAATATTCATATCCACGCATATGTGGGGATCAAACATAGTCAAAACTTAATTAGGTCGAAGGAGAAAATTTATTGTCCAACATAAACACAGAGGAAAAAAAATTCGGAAATTGAAATTGACAAACACCCTAAAAACTATTTTTTTTTATAATGTTGTTAGAAATCACTTATTCGCCTATAGTTTTTTTTTAATTGAATATCAAATTAATTGTAGAGTCGGATTTCACCCCTGCGAGATCGATGCAACGACAAGAAAAATTTTGCCAAGTTCAGAAGAAATCCTAAACAAACTTACAAGTGCCCAATTTATAATTAGATCCATAATAGAATTAGATCAATATTTAAAATGAGTTTAATGATATTATGAGCCTAAAGTTATTTTAATTGCTTAATGGGTCAGGCTCAACTCTAGTACTTAGACCTAGATTAGAAAAGCTATAAATAACTCATTGTATTCACCCAGAAGGGGATCTGCAATTTTTCACAACATCAATAATAAAACTCCCTTAACAGCTATAGCGACAGTCTTCTTTATTTTGTTGCATTGTGGTTCGCTCAATCTCGCATTTCCTCACAACTCTTACAAATTCAATTGTGCGAGTTACGAGTCCTACATTAATTTAAACAAAAGGTCGTATTTACAGCTAAAATTTCATTGAGCCGAGTTTTCGCTTAAAATCTACATCAACAAAGAGCAATTAGTAGGAAGCAAACCATGCTTCTAATCTTCCATCCAATTGTCCATTTCATGTTCTTCGAATCGTTGTTATGGATTTGTTTGTCAATGACTTTATTTAAATGGGAAGTAGTAAGCGGAGCTTCCCCATCTCCATCTCGCATGTTATTCCATTTTCTCCAAATAGAATGACGTGTGGCTTAAAGTGCGTACCGAAACAGGAATTGTGTAGTTTTGTCAAGAGATCCACAAAAAAACCTACTCAAATCGTTATATGCATGTATAGTTACTATTAATGCTACTAAAATAATTTTTATCATACAATATATACCATTTTGTTTTTTCTTTGGGTAATTGTAGGTTGCTTTTGTTATTATAAAATTGATTCCTATTCCTAGTACCTACGATATACATACACAAGCCTATAAATCTCCATCCATAAAGATCCTAAAAAGGTCTAACTTAGTAATTTTAATATTATTTAATCTTTTTTTAAATTTTAGTTCATTAAAAATACATTCAACCAATCACAACACACCATTTACCAAGACACAAGATCTTAAAGTTCTTGTTTAAGAACTACAAGAACTTTTTTCATTCTCTCTCTTCACAAGATCTCTAAATTCCTTGGTAAGACACATAGATGGAGATGGTCTAAGGACATGTGCATTGAAGACACTAACCAATAATATTTTAAAATATTTTTAATTAAAATTAATTATTTTTTGTGTTTTAAGATACTATGTTAATCCTTCCCACCCAATGGAGACACCCAAAATTCGGGTGCCTTAAAAGAATATTATATTAATTTTTTTTTTTTAAATATAGTATATTGGATGAAACATAAAAACATTTGAAACATAAAAAAATTTAATGAAATTTATAACATACATCACATAAAAAAATTTTAAGACATAATTTTTCAAATTATAAACGGAAAAAGAACGATGAGTTCTCATCTTGCCGTGGTTGTCATTTTTGCCATACATGCTCAACCAAATCAATATTCAATTCTTGATGCTTATTTCTATCACGAAGTCGAGTTCGAATGGCCAACATTTGGGGGACATTTTAATTCTTTTATTTAAAATATAGCTATTTTATTAAAATTTATAAATATAGTAGATTGATTAAAACATACAAAATATATTGTAAAATTAGAAATTTGAAACATACAACATACATACAAAATATATTGTAAAATTAGAAACATACATTACATAAAAACATTTAAAACGTAGAATTTCAATTTAAAACATTTTTTTCCTCCTTTTTTTTATTTTTCCTTGTCCAACCACAACACGCCACGTCACCATGTCTAAACACTGAAAATGGATCATAAATAAGATACGGTCCAATTATTTTGAATCTCTTTAAGTTATGTTTAATTGCATTTTAGTCTTTTAGAATTTCAATTAGACTATTTTGGGTGACCATTGCACATGGCTTAAAGTTATAACCCTAGAGCTAGTACTAGTCTCGCATAAGAATCTATAGGTTAGTTATAATTTTATATTATCCTAGGAAACCTTATGTCAAACTGATTCTTAATCAACTAAGCATGTAAATTAAATTCTTAATGGTCCCCAAAATATAGATTTCCACCTGAGAATTTCAATCTTTGGATCAGTTATAATAAGCCATATCGTAAATAACGCCTTTGAGTGTGCGTGCATATGAGTTTTATAATCCAAAAGTGTGAAACCTATTTGGCTTTCATTTGTTGTGGATCCCATCATGTTATCTCCACTGCCCAAAACTACTCAACTTGTTCCTCAGATTTTGTGTTTCTAGTTATCTATAAATAGGAACTCTCAATACATGCAACTCATCATATTCTCTCTCAACTTCCTCTCCTTTTACATCTCTCTCTCTCTCTCTCTCTCTAATCACTTGTTATGGCGAATTTGATCCTTAAACAATATTTAATCATACTCCTAATCATATTTTCAACATCCATCTTGAGTTCTCAGGCTAGAATCCTCCGTGCTGATCACGCCGCAACCATGGGAAATATCGATAGTCAAGTTCTCCTACGTGAGCTCGGGTTCGATCTCTCTAAGTTTAAGGGTCATAACGAAAGGCGGTTTTTAGTGGATTCCGACAGGGTTTCACCGGGAGGTCCGGATCCACAACATCATTGAATAATGGTCGTTACCTATTTGTATACTTTTCCGGGGATCAAGCACATATAAATTGTGACTGATCCATGCAAGTCATCTGACTATCGCGATTTCTATGGTTTTCTTTTCTCTTTTGTTTTTTTTCATAAATCCTACGTACAATTTTGTTGTATCAAGGTTTTGGTATTCTTGTACCTCCTTATCTTTATACATCAAACCTTTTCTCTGTATGTTTTCGTGTGTCTCCAATGAATTACCTTTTATGTAACAGCAATTGGATTGTAATAATGTCTTTTATTTTTGGTAATAACATTCACCTGTCTTTTTCGTTTGACTTTTACCTTTTCATTTATGAGGAAACAAATAAAGATAGAGAAGTTTTAGAAATGCTTGACAAAAAAGGAAAAGTTTTAGAATGTAATGATTGAAAGTAGCATTTCAATGACTCTATAGAAAATTAGCTAATTTTCCACACAAACAAAAAAAGTAGCATTTCAAAATAGAGAAATTAGCATGAATAACCATAAAAAAAACATAATCTATAAACTAATAAAAATGGGTATATATGGCCAAATCACAATTCTTAGATTTATGTATTTTAGTTAGTATATAAATTTTAATTTTTTTATGGTTATTGAGCAAATTGACCCTTTCAAAATATATATAATCTTCTTTTTGGTCGAAATATGATCAAACATTTTTTTGTGATTTAATGACCAGGCTATTAATTTAAAATTTGTTAAACATTACAAATTAGAGTTAGACGCGACGAACTCGAATATTATTTTTAGTTGGTAAACTTAGCTAATTCAATGATCTGTGATTAACAACGAGATTCAAGATATACTCTTGAAAATGATATTTATCATAGTTATTTTATAAATGTTACTTTAGAGAGAATAAGCGTCTATATGTTGTAGCTTGTAACCAAGTGTTTGTATTCTATTATAGTTTCATTTGTTGTCGAGATTCGAGTTTTACGTACTGGATGCATTCATGTACAGTGGCGGAGCTACGTTGAAAGTAGGAGTGTCACATGACCTCGTTAAAAAAATAAAATTTAACGAGGTAGCTGATTTTTTGAGAATCACCTTCTTTGACCCTCACTAGGCACTAGCTCATTTATTATGACCCCACTAACGAAAACATAAGAGTTATGAAAGCTTAATCTCTTAGTTTAAATTATTTTTTCTTTTCCATTATCCTCCTTTGTTGTGTTATATCCCATTTTATTACGGTTATTTCTTTTTCTTCAAATTTATTAAAATTTGCAAGTGTTTCACCTGATTTTGATAGTATAAATTTTTTTTCAACAGCTTTCTGATTATTTTTTATTAATAAATCTAAATTTGAAAACTAAAAATGTTTTATATTATATATGTATCGAATAGGAAAAGTACAAAAAATATAAGAATTATATTTATGGGATACTACTGCAAAATACATAGTCTTTATAACTTTCATCTAATATTTTGTTGTTATAAAGTATAAATAGTTTATACAGTAATAATTCATATATTAACATATAATGACCCCGGTCAAAAACATTTCTAGATCCATCACTCTTCATGTAGCTATTGGTGGTTACTGTATATTTAGAGGTTAAGTGATTGAACGTTTGCTTAAGAAGTATTGTCATCAACGTACAAATTTTAATTATATCAGTGTGTTATGAAATTGTAGCAAGAGTTTGATGCACTTTTAAAAAAAAATTAGAGTTTGCCGACATCAACTACAGGTGTTGAAATTTTAAGAGGCTCAAATTGTAAACTATGAAACTTGATAAATAAACATATTCTCCACGAAAAGATTCTTCTCGACCCCCACATATATGTCTTAACTCTTGACTTTATTTAAATGTACTTATTTATCAATTGTTAATGTTTCTAGCCTTAACATTCTGATATTTAGTCTAGGAACTTAATGTCACCCGTTGAAACCATAATGTTTGATGACCCATGAAGACAAGATTGATAAGTATATCTATATACCTTGTGTAGAAAATAAAAGTAATGTCTCTTTGATTTGTTTCAATAAACTTATAAACTTTCGATTCACATAACTCAATAGAATGCATCTTATGTATCGAAAGCAAAAATATACTCTCTTTGCCATGGCAGCATGATTAAAACTAAACCTGAGATTTCGGATAACCATTCGGTTATCGGTTCGGCCATTTCGGTTATTGGTTTTTCAATTACATGAATATAATATCCATTGGATTATTTTAATACTTCAGATCGATTAACTTCGGTTTCGGATCGGTTTCGGTTGTGAGAATGATGACCAAATTTTATTCGGTGAAAAGATTTAGGACTTCCTAAGTTATAAAGTAGGAGTTTTAAAGGTTAAATTTAGCAGCCAAAAGATATTGAGGATAAAAATTGACAAAAAAATTATGGGAAATTAGATTCAGAATAAAAAAATTTGTATATATTATAGAGATTCAAGATCATCATACTATATATATTTATGTATAAATCCCATATAAGTGTTTATATGTTCGGATATTCGGTTTTCGGATATAACCGAAACCGAACCGATATTCCATGGACTCTCAATATATTATCCATCGGGTGTTTTAGGGGGAACCGAAACCTAACCAAACCGGTATTTCGGTTCGGTTATTCGGTAATAGTTTTTAAATCCCAGGCCTAATTAAAACATGCATGGTTGTTTGAAATCTTTATATTTTACCACATAATTATTGGAAAATATCATGCATTCAGAAAATGGGCCTGATACTACTTGTTATCCTTGATATTGAATGCACTTGAAAATTATTAATGGGCCTTGTTCACTTCTCTTCTACACAACAATACAACATGATTGTTTATCCAGTATACCAAATTAAAAGGTAAATAAATACCTTTATTATCAAATTAAAAATATATAAAAAGTCAATACGTTAGTTGCACCGTCTCTCATAATTGACTTAAAACGAGAAAAGAAATTTCAGAATACGACTCATCACTGTAGAAGAATTTGTTCACCGGAATCTCTCGCCGGAGCCACCATGTGCGACGGAGACTGTCATCCTCTCGGTTTCCTCTTAGGTCTTCCTTTCGCCTTCCTCTCTCTCATTCTCTCCATCATCGGTGTCGTCATCTGGATCGTCGGGTCAGTTTTCGATTTCTCCTCCTTATCCTAATTCTGTTGTAGCTACGAGATTCGTCTCTCGAAATCACTGATTTCACATGTAGATTTGTGCTCTGCTTTAGATTTTGACATATTGAGAGATTCGAAATTTTGGAATTGATTTTGGGGAATTTTTGTTTGTTTTTGCAGATTGTTGTTATCATGCATATGTCCTTGTTGCTTATGTGTGACTATAATAGTGGAGATTGCATTAGGGTTGATAAAAGCCCCAATTCATGTTATGGAATGGTTCACTTCCAAGATTCCTTGTTAAATGGTCCACTTCTCTGGTTACAGTTTCTATATTGGATTTGATTATGATGTTTTCTCAGATTTGTTTGTTTGTGTGTTCTTATGTGCATAAATAAAATTTGTTGTCTTCTTCTTTGACTGATTCAAAAGGATTTTATAAATTTCTTACATGTATTGTTACTATATATTCATGATAATTCGCTATGTTCGTTTTCGTCTTCTTTATCGGGCTTACAGCGATCGAGGTTCCATGTCCCGTCTTCTTTTTGAACCATTCCTTTGTTCTCAAGAACCCACCAATGTCCCGGTACTAAGTACTTATCGTCAAGAGCATCTAAACCTTTATTGACCAGCGCGATATCTCGGTTAATCTCTAGTTTGAATTCGGCTTGATTGTGTTGTGTCCCTGCCACGCCGTGCAAGTAAGCTTCCAGGTTATGGAAATTTTTTACGTTTTGAGACCGTTTTAGGTACTCGGATTTCAACGTGTTGATCACGAGCACCTCGCCTACGTCTGTGAATTTGTATACCGGGTAACGCGGGATGAGATCCGGGACGTTTGCTATTCTCAAGATGTTGAGTTGTTTGAATGACTCGACGAGTCTTTTGAAGTTTAGGTCGCCGATTCGGGGACTCCCGAAAGCAAAAACCGTGACACAATAAATCTTGTTTTGAAGATTTGTTGGGATCTTTGGCCATTTGTTGTGGAGAAAGTCTGCGGCGGCTAGAAGCGAGAGAACTCCACCCAAGCTATGGCCCGTTACAGTGATGCTAACTTCTTCATCTTTGTATAATGCTAGTAACCTTCTCAGCTCTCCCTGAACCTAAAAACCAAAACAGAGAAAGATGAAGAAGCCCGTCAAGCCAATCGGTCACAACGATTGTAAAATCAGATGTGAAATTTGTTAGGAAACATTTGTTTCTTACCTGTTCTCGTGCACTTGTCTTGTCGAAACCTGAGCGTGGATCAGGGGTTATGTAAAGAGACATCCAACCATTGGCAATGTGAGGCGGGTCATTAGGGTCGCTTGGATCAGTTGGAGGGAAAACCGAGACAGCTGATTCGAGTGGGAAATCAAAATCGTTAGCCCACTCATACAGTTGAATGGTCCCTCGCCACGCTACAACAATGTCCCTCCTCCCTAACAACTTTTTTGCCTTCGTCTGTAGCCACCGCAATGTAACCCAGCCAGTTTGACTCTTTGTTCCATGCTTCCCTTGACCATGATTTGATTATGAAACATTCTGGTAACCTTATCGACGACGTTCCATATATGTACTTTGTCACCTCGTACCTGGATGATACCATTTTGCAATGGGCATAAAAATGAAACCAATTCTAAAAAACGAAATTGTATGATACCAGTAGATACATTAGTTACCTGAAAGGGTTGGCTTTAAGGTAGCCGGCTTGAGCAAAGAGCTCTTTCTTGGTAAAGCAGCTATCTCCTACATATTTGGACCGCCGATCACTATTAAAAGCGACGTACCCAACCTCAGCCATGTCGCCATAGTGTAGGATGTAACGGCGTAAATCCAAGTCAAGAGGATCGAGCAAGTCTTTCCATTTGTTACCGCCGCTTAATTCCTTCCATCTCGTAGCGATGTCTCCCAACATTTGCGTTTTTTTCTGATTCAAACCTCTTCCTCTCACTCTTTGTGGCCTTGTTAAATTTGGTTGGAGTGTTCAAAAGGTTTGGATAATATATGCGTGAAGTATTGGTCCTTAATACATGCCCTTCACATAAATTTTGCCTTGTCACTTGAAAGTGTATATACTCACGTTATATGTTTGGATAATAAATTAATATACATCAAAATCTATTGTAGAAATTGATTAATCTGATCATGTAATGAGTATTAATGTTAATTACATTGAAAGGTTAAATTTACAAAGGAAGAATCTCAATCACAAATTCTGAAATTCACAATCACAAGAATCCAACAAATTATACATAATCGATATGTAAATCGCGATGTAGCTAGGAAGTAAGGGATGCGTAGAGAAGTAGATTCCAAGTATCAGGGAGACCAGGGAGACACCAATGGCTACAATCTAGTCCCTTTGCGATGCCATTGTAGAGGCTTGGGTGTGCGTCTTTACGATACTCGGAGAGAGTAGTAACGTCGAGAAGATGTACCGATTTCTTGATTCGGCTCAACACTTTGTTAACCACAATCCAACCTAAAGGCAATCCTCCTGGATAACTTTGTCCCATGAATGGTTGGGTTTGGCCTTTGCACGACTTCAACGGCTCGTTCCACTCTCTTCCGCTGTTTCAAAACACAAATTAATGTTTTGAAAATGTAAATGTCAAAATGTCAAAATGTCAAAATGTCAAAATCTGCTTCTTATTCAAAACCAATTGGTAATAAATCGTGTTTTCGTTTTTTTTTTTCCGTATATTTATGGTAAGTTAAATCGTATTTCCGATGGTCCTAGGTTGGATTTGTGTTTGGTTTTTGTTTTGTAATGTTGATTATGTATTTCCTTGTGGCGCTGGAAGACATGGTTTTGCCGGTTTGTGTATCAAAAACGAACATATCCCAAACGAACACTAGGGTTAATCTGTTAGCCGCCGGCTTATGTATTTTACCTTGTATTTCACTTTGGTTTTAATAAAGTTTACTAGATGTTGAAAAAAAAAAAAGGATAAACAGAGCGAGAGAAAGAGAGTAAAGTAAAAACTTACTCATAGTGGACAGGAGAAACACCTTGAAAGAAGACTTGCGTTTTTGAAGGGACAATGTTTTGGTTAATCCAACGAGCCCATGTGTTTAATCCTTTGTAGTAAGCCACAAGCCTGTTCATGTCTTTGTACAATTTATTTCCTTCCCTCATATAATCCCACCTATACCAAACCATTATATATGAAATATTTGATTAACAAGCATATATACCAAAGTAAGAGTGTTTAAGATTAATTTAAATGTGAACGTACGGCTGGATTCCGGAAGTGTGAGTCCACCAGTGCCACGTGTTGAAGATTAGAACGTCCATACTAAGCCAAGCATTGGCTTGTTTGATGGAGTCAAGCACAAGAACTCGTCCTGACTTTTCTTGAACCACATCTACTAGAAACTGTGTTCTATACAGAAATATCGTCACTCCATATTCCTGTTATTTGTTTTAAATATGTAGGTATTAAATTAATCATTCAAATAATTGGCTTATATAAAAGACTGATACATCAAACAAAATAAATTGATGTATATGTGAAATTAGGTTTTTAGGAGTAGCTAAATTAGCTTTGAGCAAATTAAACATTTGGTATAATTATGTATTCATATGTTAGCTCAATTCTTTTGAAATCACTCAAATTATTTAAATTCGTAGTATATTTTCTTATACTTGAACATGGCATTTGTCGAAACCAACAAAAATTGATCTATGTGTAGATTTTCATTCCTACGTGATCTATATTGAAAAATAAAGATATTATCAAAGTTTTTAAACTTGTATACTTTACATCAAATTTCGTTAAACCAAATTAAAGAGAAAAAGACAGTAAGACAAGTAAACCTAACGAAAAAGCTAGAGATCGAAACTTGTCACTATTTAGTCTCTGTGTAGATGTAAATAAAATCGAGATCCCCAAAAACAATTAATATTGGATACAAAATTAGTCAAAATTCAAATAAATCCGACTTGTTATTTATTATACGCTGTAGTGTGATTAGAAAACGACAATGAAGGAGACATTTGGCCTAAGTGGTTATCAAAATCATTTGTTTTTGTGGTGTCTTAATGATCCAATCTGTCGTTTATGTTTGGTTCTAGTGAGAAGTCTCTAACAAAATGCTTAATAATACTACGACTGATTGTGTCAGAATGGTCCTTATTTCAATTATCACAACTTATAATTGTCAAAATTTTAATATCCTTACAAATTGCAAAAATATAGTAAGTTCAAATGAAACTATGCAGGGTAATCTTAAGCAACCCAATTTTTTAAAAATATAGAATCATTTTCACAAGATAAATTAGATGGTGACGTTGTATGAACTCTTTTTCAATATCAATGTGGAATATTTCGCGGTCATATATCATCATACTATATGATATACAATCTTTCTTTTTCGTTTTATATATTTATTATTTTATGACAAGTGTTTATGTAATATGAAGATAACGTAATATGCAGAAATTGACTCTCTATGTTTTGGTGTGTAATAAAAAAAAGTCGAAATATTCTGTGAGACGTCAAAACTCAAAAGATTTCTGGTCAATATTTTTTAAGGAAATAACTGAATATATCATATCTTTAATTAAAATCCCATGCTTTTCTTGTGTTGAATTTTGTTACGTTCCTAGGGGAAAAAAAACATTGTAGCTGCAAAAGCTGCTTTGAGAAACATCCTTACTGTAACAGAGTAAGCTAGTTTGAATGAAATAAAATGAATGTTGACCTCAAAAAAAAATCATATTTTTAATTAATCAATATTATGTAACCTTTAACAAAATAGAAGATAAACCACTAACTAGTAGACGCACTACATTTGGCCATGACTATATCAAATCAATAATTAGTTTTCTACAAATTAATTATTTAAGTAGATTTCTACTTTCTAGTGGTATTTAGGTGTTCACTTGATAAAAGTATAGGATTTTTTGTACAATCAAAAAAGAAAATGGAAACATTTACTATGAAACAGTTACTTTTTAGTGCAGTTATTGATATATGAAAATGGAAACAATAGAGAAAATAAAATAATAAAATAAGATTACTAACAAATGAAAAAAGGCAAAACCTGGAAAGTGAGCGAAGTGAGAGGCTGGCTTCGACGTAGAGAGTACTTAGCATTAGGGAGAGAAGCATGAAGCAAACATGCCAACGATTCGAACATGTTTAGACTCAGTGAGTCACCAACTAACATTATCTTCTTCCCTCTCATTCTTCTCATAAAATTCACCCCATCAAACCTGTATATTATTCATTTAAATTTCAGAAATAATTTTTTAATTTCTTCCTCACATGAAAAAAAACACTAATTATGTTTCTTTTGACATATACTATCCTAAGCCTCACAAAAAAAAAAACGTTCAGCAACACAACAACAAAAACGTTTAGACCAGATGAACTCAACAACATTGTAAAAACGTTTTTTCATAAGACAAAAAAGAACTCACAATGTTTACCATCTTAAACAAAAAAAATTCTTTTAATAATCGCAAACACAAAACACAAAAGTATTTGTTTACATTTAAATATATGTAAATGCAAAATTAGCGTTTGGAACAATTAAAGCCTTAACTTTAGTGGCTAAATACATGAGCAAGTACCTTGGGAGAGAACAAGAGAAAGGTTGCCATCGGAAGTGTTGATAGTTAGAATCGGGTCGACCCGCTTTCTGGCAATTGAATTCGGAGTCGATGAAGGGACAAGAAAAAGCACTATAGAGAGGATATGAAGAATCATAGACCCATTTGCCTCTAAACCAATTACATGACCTCTCTTCTCCCAACAAATTTGTGTTGTTTTGTCCCAAGAAATGTTCTTGAGATTGTGCGAATGAAGAGAAGAGTATGAGAAACAGAGAGGATAAGTTGAATTGGAAAAGGAGTCCCATTTTTCTTTGGGAGTCGCCAAGAAAGAATGATCAACTTATTCTTCAAGCCTCAAGCTTTTTATAGACAAAAAAGTTATTTTTCGTTTTATCTTTTCTTGTTTTATTTTCGTGGGCAACCATTAATCTTAAGATATACTTTAAGAGCTAATAAAGGTGATTTGAAATCACATCGAACCGAAATAGAAAGTTGAGTTCAGTCGTATCAATTATAAGTTCTTCTTGATATTAAAACCATACAATAGAAATATATTTTTAAATTATTAATCATAAAATAATTTATCATGTCAAAAAAGCTTTCACACAACTATATTGATATATTATCAATTTCAACTAGATTCTTACATAACAAAGTATAATAGGCAATTTGAATCACATCAAAATAAAAACCGATATATTCACTCCTCAAAAGTTTTTCTAGCCAACATAAACAAATTCGAAAATCGACGCACCAAAAGTTTCAATCCACGGGACATATACGAAATGGATAGAATAGTAGTTAGCAATTAGTTCAACACACATATCATAAAGTGTATAGGATTTTAGTATTATTCCGTCCGTCCTAACTTGTTTCATCCCGCATCGCACTTAACTTGCGTATTCAAACCTAATGAATTCATATATTGGTTATAGACAACAAGATTAGTTAAAGACTTAGACATTCATTTGTTTCACATCAATCATTTTGTGTTTCTCATTTTAAGAATCTTTTTTAACGGTTTATAAATTATCTGCGCAGCCATTGGTTTAACATGCATGTTGTAATATTTATTAGAGAACGAAATGACAAGCATGATGTATACATATAGAGGCAATTTGCACATGTTATGATGATTTTTAGGGTGGCTTGCTTTTTTCCAACTCGACCACCACTCACTCCTAAAACTTGTATCTCTTTTTCACATTTTGTTTATTTCTAACTAAGCTTTATTAACCTACACCTAACAATGCTTTTTATCTGATGATTCTAATTTAGGTAATTCATTGAACACAATTGTTTCACTTTTATACTAACTAAAAATAAAACAAACAGAATCAATTTTATACTCATTTGGTATCTTATATAATTCAATTTGTTAATGATTATATCTTCATTACCAAGCTGTGAAGTGATCTAAAAAAAAAAAAATCTCATTAGCAATTATTCATACATCAACAAATTCAATAATTACTTCAACCGTTGGGTTGTTGATTATCATAATGATTATGTCTCTTTCCAACCCATAAAATACAAGAAATAATAAAAACGTAAAATAGCACAATAGGTCGAAGCTGAAGATATCTTTATAGAGTTGCCAGATTCCAAACTCCTAGAAAAATATTTTTGAAAATGACTATAGTTTCCGGTTTGAAGAAATATACGGACATAATAATCCCCCAAAAAAAAAAAAAAAAACCAAAAATCAAATTAAAAGAAAAGGAAATATAGTGGAGTGGTCCTTCCTTTGGAACAAAATGGAAATGTAAAATAGACGAAACAAGCAAACAATTATTACACAACCACCATGGGAAAGACTTTATCTCCAACAAAATTTTCACAAAATGCAAACAATTTATATATATAAAAACACTTTATTACTTGAAATGATAAAATAAGTTTAGCAAAAAATTGATAAAGAAAAGGAGGGCCTTGTTTATAATGTAACCAGAGGAAGCTTTTAAGCTTACCTTCTTATGTTTGTTTGCTTATACATTAATTCTTTATTTACAAAGAGTGCTTATAATTAATTATGTGCAACAATTTGACATATTTTTACAGAAGCTCCCATTCAGATTCTCCTGATGACTGATTTTCCTCATTCTGTTTCGGATCATCGCCACATTCTCTTCCGTTTACAACATCTTCTGCGTACCATTGACGCGCAAGTCGTTTGTATTCCTTTTCTCTGTTTTGCTTCATTCTTGAAGATATAGCTTCTCGGAAATTCTGCAGAAACAAAGGCATTGTTACTTTTCCGCGTTTACGATAAATGTAAAACATGAAACAAAGAAAAGAGAGAAAAGAAGAAACCTTGTAAGGTTTGTGTTTGTTATTCTCCTTCTTTTCAGGATAAACACAATGAAACTCGTCTCTATCGACAAGTATACAGCTTTCCTCAACTGATCTTCCATTAAGCTGTTGGAGATTCTCTATCATCTGATCTGAGACAGAAGTCGAACTAGTTTCCTTCGAATCCTCATCCGTTTCCTTAGCGTAATCTGAATACAAGAAACCATAACCAAGATTTTAAGCTATTTTCTCAATTTTGCATCACATTCTCAATGCAAGCCCCAAACAATGATAAGAAATTGCATGATCATTAACTTCCCTAATGATACAGAACCCACATATTGCCTTGTGTTACTCGATATGATTGTACCAGTAGCCAGATCAGGAATTTTTAGTTCAAAAGAAACAATTGAGACGGTAAGGAAAACAAGAAAGCAAAACTTACCATCAGATCCTGCAGATAAGCTAGTGGCAACAGAGGGTTGAAGAATCTCTGAATCTTGATTTCTAACAGAATTAACAACCGCAAGACTCTGTTCCTTTTCGGTTCTAATCTCTGAATCTTGACTTCTGACAAAACTAACCGTCGTAAGACCTGGCTCATTTATGATTCCAATCTCTATATCTTGACTTCTAACAGGAAGACCTTGTTCATTTTCAGTTCTAATCTCTGAATCTCGACTTCTGACAGAATTAAGAACCGTAATACCGTGTTTACTTTCAGTTCTATTGTCTTTCTGGCATTCCTCTTTATAGACGAGTCTTTCGACTTCACCTGGAAAAGAATCAGTTGACTTTACAGTTCCGGCATCATCTCTGACACGAGTACTATGAACAACCGATAAATTATTACTCGAATCTTTCTGGATATAAGGCTTGGTGACTTGAAAAAGCTCCTCTTTCTTAAAGATTTGTTTGCGACCGACTCTTGTTCTTCTATACGGACCTCCATAACTACCTTGTCTTGGAGAAGTACAGATATCGTAAGCATCTGCATCAAGACCACGTAAATTCATCGCACATCCATCTTTCTTCCCCTCGGTTCCCTCTTGTTCTTTCTTCAAATTTCCGGTGTTTCCACTCACGGTCACTCTTTTCTTTTTGAAAGAACAAACAGGAGCGTATTCATGTAACATAGAGACGGGTCCCGGTTTCCCAGAACCTACATCAGATTCATCGGGAAGCAGATCTTGAACCACATCCGAACAGAATTTCTTAACAGAGTTACCAACCGTCTGAACTTGGTTCTCGACGTATTTTGCTGTATCCTAAATACATAACAGAACCAAGATTAAAAACATCGGCGTGGTAAACAAATTTGAAATTCTTACACAACAACGCATACCTGCACGATAATTTCTTCAACCTCTAAGCACATTGCTTCAAACTTCTGATACACATTCCCTACCCATCTTATACCTTTAAAATCCATGCCTTCCGTTTCCTGCGCGCGCGTTCTGCAACGGAAAAGAAGTTGAAACGAAAAGATAATTCAGAGAGAGAAGAATAAGCATATGTGGTATCGTACACACAACATCAATTCTTTAGTTAGAGAAACAGGATTGATTACAAAAGAATAGAACTAGCTATATATTCATAACAAAAGACATATTGCTTGGACATTAATATAATGGCTAATGCAACTTCTAAGTAAACCTTTTGCATAGGTATATCTACTAATTCCAAATCCTAGGAGCCTTTTAGAAGCTTTCTTCTAACAAACACATAATCTTTTTGAGGATTTTTTCAAATGCAGCAACAAGCTATCTCTTTCTGTATCACAAGTTTCTATATTGCTCTAAGAATTAAATACAGAAATATATATGTCGAACCAACAAATAGAATGTTTGAGAATTAACAACACCAAAGTTTGAAACAAAACATCAAACCTCCTATGACAAAAACCCAACTCAACTAAAAATTTTGTCTGAAAAATACCCAAACTTCAATATCAACTAGGTCTTCAATTAACAAAGATAAAAACTTTACATATTTATCCAAATTTGAAATTGAAGGTTTTTAAGCTGATGAAAAAATCTGGAAAAAAACAAAAATTAACACAATTCGGGAGAGAAACATACTTTGATTAACTTCGCAACAACAAAAAACGTGGGAAAAGAGGATTTTTCGCGAGGGAAAAAAACGTGATCGGTAAGAAGAAGAACAAAAACCCTAAAACTCGGAAACCCTCTTTTGCAATCAATCAGAAAATTGAAAAAAAGGAATAATCTTTGGATCACTAACCTCAAAGCAACGTACAAGGATCAAAACGAATTCTGATTTTACACTCGATTGAGTTTTCGTGTTGAAGATTTAGAGATTAAGTTAAAGAGATATAAAGCAAAGCAAAGCAATGGCAAAACAAAACTTTTAAAGAAGCTCTCTTTTCCTTTTTACAGGAAAATTCCGGGTTTTTGGATCGGGTCGGTTTTAACCCGCTCGTTTCGGGTTATTTTCTGGGGCCCAGAGCGTGCGTTGACAAATTATTTTATTTTCACGTTATTATAATCCATCCTTTTTGTGACAATCTCAACACGTGGCACGCAAGTGGATATCTAATGGTGATTCTATTCCTAGCTAGATTGGGTTCATGTGCAATTTCAAACGTTTCTTAATTATTATAGGAAAAAACTTATAAATCTCAATTCGAATTTGAGTTTTATTAGAGTTCTTCTTTGTCTCCAACTTTTTTTCCTGGAGATTTATAATTATATATGTAGGATAAGTATAAGATATTCAAGATTATTACTCAAGGGAAAAATGATTTGGGTTTTAAACTCTCTTAAGACGACTTCAAGAGTTTTAATAAGTTCATGTTTTCACGTTTCATATAATCGAAGTAATTACGCTTTCAGTATTTCATACAAAACGAGGAGTTTGCTTGTTCCCATAATAAATTTGTTGTGTCTTATAACTGGGTTTAACGAAAATAGCCCACTTCAAATTCCCCTAATCGTATGAATCAAAATTATATTTTGTTTTCTTGTTCTTTATTTTTTCAATTAAACAAAAGTAACAGATTTATGGATTACAAGAACGCAAAACCTAACTAATAAGAATAATGCAACAAGAACAAAAAACCATGTCACACTCACTAACCAAAACATCAACTCAATAATAACGATATGAAACTAGCTAGTAATGCAAATAAGACGAATTCCAACGACCTGAAACTGATCCAAGAATCTGACTTCGAGTTCGAGACACCACTTTGAAGAGGTGATGGTCCCATCTGATACTGTGGAGCATTATTAACCGGTCACTACAAGAAAACAAGGCATTTTCCGACGGAAAAATAAATTCCGTCGGAAATCCGTCGGAAAATTCCGACGGATTTCCGACGGTTTGCGTTTTTTTCAAAAAAAATAAAAAAAAATAAATTCCGACGGAATTATGACGGAATTCCGACGGATTGCGTTTTTTTGAAAAAAAAAAAAAAAAAAACGGGATCCGTCGGAATTCCGTTGGAAATTCCTTGGAAATTCCGACGGATTTATGACGGAACCCTTTTTTTTTTAATTTTGCATTCCCGCTCATTTCGTTTTGCGTTCCCGCTCATTCTTATTCTTTTTTATTTTTTTAATTTTTATTATTTGTATTTACAGAAGAAGAAGAAGAGGAGGAGGAGGAGGAGGAGGAGGAGGAGGAGGAGGAGGAGGAGGAGGAGGAGGAGGAGGAGGAGGAGGAGGAGGAGGAGGAGGAGGAGGAGGAGGAGGAGGAGGAGGAGGAGGAGGAGGAGGAGGAGGAGGAGGAGGAGCTCCGGCGGAGAGAAAGCTCCGGCAGAAGAAGAAGAAGGAGAAGAGGTCGCCGGAAAAAAGAAGAAGAAGAAGAGCTCACCGGAAAAAGTAGATCTCGCCGGAAAAAGTAGATCTCGCCGGAAAAAGAAGAAGAAGAAGATCCGGAGGAGGAGAAGAAGAAGCTCCGCCGGCAACACTTTTCTCCGGAAAATTTTCCGTTCGCCGGAAATTTTTCCCGATCGCCGGAAAAAGAAGAAGAAGAAGAAGATCCGGAGGAGGAGAAGAAGAAGATCCGGAGGAGGAGAAGAAGAAGCTCCGCCGGCAACACTTTTCGCCGGAAAATTTTCCGGTGGCCGGAATTTTTTTTAAAAAAAAAAAAAACGAAAGTCCGTCGGAAATCCGTCGGGAAAATCCGACGGACTTTCGTTTTAAAAAAAAAAAAAAAAAAGTGATCCGTCGGAAATCCGTCGGAATTTTCCGACGGATTTCCGACAGATCCCCAATTTCCGACAAGATAGAACCGACGGACCAAAACCATCGGAAATTCGTCGGAATACCCCTTTTCCGACGGAATTCCGACGGATTTGGCCGTCGGAAAATGCATTGTTTTCTTGTAGTGGGTGACTCGACCAACGAAGATGGTGAAGGAGACGAGTAGGAGTTTGGTGACCGTACCGGTCTAGGAACCGGAGCAGCAACAAGACCCAACGAAGCCGGTAAGACAATGATTTGAACATTTTGTCCCATGTCGCAGTGACCAGGAAACCCGCATATAAAGTTATGCATACCCGGTTTGGTTAGAGAGATCGTGTTAGAACCGGTTTGATATTTTGCTAATGGTTTAGAGGGATCACATAGCTCGTAATCGTTGGGAGTGACTTGGATGACCCCTTTTCCGACGGAATTCCGACGGATTTGGCCGTCGGAAAATGCATTGTTTTCTTGTAGTGGGTGACTCGACCAACGAAGATGGTGAAGGAGACGAGTAGGAGTTTGGTGACCGTACCGGTCTAGGAACCGGAGCAGCAACAAGACCCAACGAAGCCGGTAAGACAATGATTTGAACATTTTGTCCCATGTCGCAGTGACCAGGAAACCCGCATATAAAGTTATGCATACCCGGTTTGGTTAGAGAGATCGTGTTAGAACCGGTTTGATATTTTGCTAATGGTTTAGAGGGATCACATAGCTCGTAATCGTTGGGAGTGACTTGGATGACGTCGTGGTAAGCGTTGTTGTATTAGAAAACCAAAGAGTCGCCGACTTGAAAAGTTCTTGAAGAAGCCCAATATCTGTAATCAACTCCCATCATTGTCCATCCATTTGAGTCGCCGACTTTGTGAACGGTTTGCTCTTGATCAAACCCATGATTAAAAAAAAAAAAAATTTGGTATTTATTTTTTTGGGAACGAGAAAACAAAAGATTATGGATGTTTTGAGTTTGTTTTTGTGAGAAGTTAAGGGAGGAACAAAAGTGTTTATATAGAGCCTGAGGGTGGGTTCGTTGTAATCCTTTTCGTTTGGGGATTTGTAAACTTTTTGGAAAATTCCTTGTGACTATTGATGTTTCGTTTAGGTACTTTGTTTCCTTTTTCCATATAGTAGAGAGATCACAATAGACCTTCTTTCCATATATATATATATATATATATATATATATATATATATATATATATATTTTTAATGTTTTTACTTTATCTAATTACTTTTTTTTCTTTTGCTTGCTTTGCAGTCTAATCCATGGTTCCTTTTTGAATAAAATATATTTATAATAGAGGGAACTAGAGGTGGGCAAACGGGATTTGGGACGGGAATTTTCGGGAACGGAAACGGGACAGGTATTTAGGAATCAAAATATTTGTCCCATTTATGTCCCATATATATTATGGAACGGGTCAGGATCGGGACGGAACGGAACATGAACGGAACGAGAATTCCCGAAAAAACATGACAAAAAAAAATTTCAAAAAAAAATCTCAAAACAATAGCAAAATGAAATCATCATAAACTAAAATCATAATAAATCTCAATAAATTAAAATAACTTTTAAACTTCAGTTTCATAGTACTACCAAAATGCAATTGAACAAACTAAAGTCTTATTAAAATAAAATAAAATTTTAAGTAGACCAAAACTTGCAATTGAATAAACTAAAGTCTTACTAAAATAAATAAAATTCTAAGTAAACCAACGCTCTCAAATCTCAAATCTCAACTGGTAAAACAATTTTCGGATCAATCCTTTCTTGCAAATGATTTGTAGCATACAAAAAAAAATTACTAACATAGTTACATATATGAAAAATTAAGAAACTCATATCTACTAAGATATATTTTTATACAAGTAAATATTTACTTCGGGACAAATGAGACTTCGAGAATTCCCGTTCCCGTCCCGTCCTGTCCCGTTAATCACTCACTTGTACCATTTGGGAATATAATTCAATATGGAACGGGAATATAGGGTCGGGAATGGAACGGAACGGGAATTATGCCCACCCCTAGAGGGAACTATAAACAAACAATACGACTCAAACGAAAAAGTTTGTTTAAAAACACACGTTCTGAAAACCGGTCGGAACCGAACAGTCTACTAAAAAACGTTTATTTGTCAAACTAACCGAAATAAGCTTTGCTTTGTGGATGGAACGATTCCCAAACCAGCTGATAATCACAGAGACGTACGCAACAACGTGGCTCCGAGTCCGAGTAAACGATGTGGTACCTTGTTGGATATGGAATCACGTATTTGAAAGTATGGGTGAAACCGTGAAAGCATCATGTAGGTGAAAACGGCTCATGAAATGTGGCAAAAATTGGTGAAAACTTTCAAGCTATATCGAATGGAACAAAAACTTCATGGCTTTCGTCAAGATTCTCTGAATGCCAATACAATCTATACAAATCTAATGACTATTTGGGAAGAATTCGAGAGTGATCAATATTTTCCAATATGTGAATATGGTGATTGTAAGGAATGTGAAATGATATATTTAGTCAATGACTGATACAGAGGTTTATATACAGAGCAGAGGGAAGGATCTACCCTAATCTAATTAAGGAATGTACCTAAGTCATAGTGATACGATATATTTACAATTGAATGAGAGAGATTATGATATATTCTTTACACGCCTCCTCAAGATAGAGGGGCTTGGGCCACGCCAATCTTGTGTCGTAATTCCAGGAAGTGAGCGCAGGACAACGGCTTCGTGAGAGCATCCGCTAGTTGATCTCTTGTGTGAACATGAGTGACAGTAAGAGCCCCGTTTTGTATGTTTCCGCGAACGAAATGGTAGTCCAAAGCAATGTGTTTCATCTTTGAATGGAAGACAAGATTAGCACAGAGGAATGTGGCACCGACATTGTCGCAGCGTACAATATGAGGTTTTGGGAGGATGATGCCAAGTTCAGTGAGGACATTAGAGATCCAACGTATTTCAGCTACTGTATTAGCGACCGCACGGTACTCAGCTTCTGTTGATGATCGCGCGACTCCTTTTTGTTTCTTGGTTGTCCATGAGATGGGGTGATTACCAAGGTAGATGATGTATGCGTTTGTTGAGACGTAGTCATCGGAGTCTCCAGTCCAATCAGCATCAGAATATTCATGAGTGAGACTATTTGTGGCTGAGTAGAAGATGCCATGAGTCGGTGTACCGGCTAGGTAGCGTAAAATTCGTTTAGCAGCTTTCCAATGTTCATCGGTTGGTCGATGCATGAACTGTGAGAGTCGGTTGACGGCATATGCAATATCAAGTCTTGTGAAAACTAAGTATTGAAGGCTGCCTACTAACTTTCGATATATTGTCGCATCCGATAGACATGTGCCTGAGTTGATGGTGAGTTTCGGTGAAGTGGCCATAGGAGTGGATATTGGTTTGGCATTAGTCATGTCGTACTTATTGAGCAAGTCAAGGATGTATTTCCGTTGACAGAGGTGAAGACCTTTAGGTGTATGGTATGCTTCAAGACCGAGGAAGTAGTGTAGGTCTTCAGGGTCTTTAACACTGAATCTGTCTGCCAATGGTTGGAGAATCCGATGGTCCTTATCAACAAAGCCAGGGGTTGTTCCATGTAGAATTCTTCTGTTAGAGTTCCTTGGAGGAAAGCATTGTTGACATCAAGTTGTCGAATTCTCCAATTTTGACTAACAGCAATGTCGAGCACAAGACAGAGAGTGGTGGCTTTGATGACAGGACTGAAGGTCTCGTTGTAATCGTAACCCAGTTTTTGATTGAATCCTTTAGCAATGAGGCGAGCTTTACATCAGTGATGAAATCTTGTGGAAAGAAACTTGTTTTTGAACAGCCACTTGCAACTGATAATGTTGAAGTGATATTGTCGTGGGACAAGAGCATAAGATTGGTTGCGAGCAAAGGCTGTCATTTCATCAGAGACCGCAACTCGCCATTTTTGATCTTTGAGTGCTTGATTGATGGTTCGAGGTTCCACTGGGATGTCACAAGAGAGAGCTGCCGAGTAGTTGTATTTCGGGTTTGGTTTTGTGATTGCATTTTTGCGACGTGTTGTCATGGAGTGATTGTTGATGGTGGTGGAGGATGTAGTGGTGGAGGTGATGACAGGATTGGGATTTGGTAGAGGCTGAGCAGAGCCGTGCCTGCTTGATAGGAAAAGAAGCCACCGCTTGGGGCATCTTATTTTACAAAAACTTTATTAAGGGCATATAATTATTTCTCTATTGTATATATCTCGTTTGGTGTTAATTAAAATCAGATGTTGGTAAATTTTGTCTCCAAACACCAATACATTAAGTTAACTCTCAAATTATTTTATTCTTTAATTTTCTATCTTTGTAAATTAGTCTAGGTCCACTTTTTTCTCTTTACCTCATTAGTTTTTTCATTTGTGTCAGTTGTTTAACCCAAATTCTATATTCGTTAATCATTTTTATCTATACCCATATTATCATTTTTACAACACATAAAATATTATGTAATAAATAAATTTTACATTACATATTCATAATAATTTACATTTTAAATAATATATTATGTTAAAGTTCTTATAAATTAATTTACTTATATTTTCTGTTAAATTTATCAACAATTTCAATGGATCATCGTAATTGAAATGAATTATTATTTTTTTAAATAAAAACTTGTTTTTTTATACCACACAAAAAAAGATTGACTGACTTTACTGTCTAATCTATTGAAACAAAAGCTTTTAGAAATGATGATTTTGAAAGTTTGGTTAATGGTTTTGTAGAGAGAAAAATATATATTTTAGCTAATGTATTTTCTTCTAATTATTCTTTATGTCTTTTGCTTCATGACGATGGTGTTTATTGTAAACGTTTTGTTTTTCTTTAAAAGTTTTTAATTTTATTTGCTTAGGGCATCCGTCAGCGTTGTCACGGCTCTGAGGCTGAGGTTGAGTTACGGCGGTAGTGTCGGGTTCTGTGTGTGAAGGGGAAGGTAATTGGGGTGGGCTTTTATAATGGGCTTGAGAAGATGATGTGTTTGATGATGGTTTTGAAGTTTGAGGAGAGGGAGTTGTATTTGGCTGGGCCTCAGGTCCAGGCCCATGTATATTGTGAGCAGTGGGCTCGGTGGTAGAATGAGAGGGAGAAGAAGATTGAGAGTGAGAGGAGCGTACCTGAGGAGATGGTGATGGTGACGGCGAGGCAGTCGGAGACGGTGAGGACGAGTAAAGGAGTGAACTCGAGGACTCCGTTGTGGTGTGTTGTACAAGTGACGGGGAGGGAGTTCCAGGTGGGTTTGGATTTTGCGGTGGTGTGTTTGGGATAGGGATAATGGTTACGGGTGGTGAGGTGAGAGATGATGGGTTGTTCGTAACAGAGGGAGGAGTGATTGGGGTTGAATCTTTAAACATGAACGAGGCTTTATCGAATTTCACATGTCTAGAGACATAGATTCGGTTAGTGATTTTGTCGAGACATATATAGGCACTTTGGGTTTGGGAGTAGCCTAAGAATGTACACGGTGTGGATCGGTTCTCAAGTTTGTGTTTAGCATACGGTCTGAGCCAAGGGAAGCTGGGGCATCCGAAAACCCAAAGTTTGTTGTAGTTGGGTTCCGATTTGAACAGCTTGTGATAGGGAGAATCCATGTTTAAGAGAGGTGTGGGCAACCGATTAGTAAGGTATACAGCTGTTGGGAAGGCATAGGACCAGTACTCTTTCGGTATGCCGGCATGGGTGAGCATGGTGAGTCCTGTTTCGACAACATGACGGTGTTTGCGCTCAGACACACCATTGTGCTCTGGTGTGTGAGGAGGTGACGTTAAGTGGGAGATCCCACACTGAGCGAGAAACGGCCGTAGTGCTATAAACTCACCACCATTATTAGAGAATAGCGTGCCAATCTTTGTTTTAAACCGGTTTTCAACAAGCGCCGTGAATTTGATAAACGTTTCTCGCACTTGAGATTTAAGCCGAAGCGGGTAAATCCACGTATAGCGGCTGTAATGGTCTACAAGAACCAGATAATATTTGAATCCATCAATGGACCTTATTGGGGAGCTCCAAAGATCGGAAAAAATGATTTCAAGAGGGTGAGTAGAAACAAGAGATGTTTGTGAAAAACGAAGCTTATGGGTTTTATTAATCGCACAATCTGAGCAAATGCAGGGTACAGATTGTGAGCAAGGTAAATGAAACGAGGAAACAATGTTTTTGAGAATAAAAAACGATGGGTGACCGAGACGATTGTGCCAGTCTACGGTGGTTGGTTTCGGGGTTATGGTAGCAAATGAAAATTGGAGGGTAGTTGGGGAGACTGGCTACTCGTACAGCTCATCCTTGGTCTTGCCTTGGATTAACGGGTTCCCGAGCTCAGATCCTTCACCTGAAAGTGTGCAGGAAAGAATTCAACAGAAACGTTATTGTTGTTGCATAACCGGTGTATCGAGATTAGATTTTTCCGTATATTTGGAACACAGAGAACTCTATTGAGATTTAAATTCCGGTATTTAGAAGGGAGAGAGAGAGGGAACTCATATGTGTGATGTTGAGACCCGAGCCATCTCCAATGAGAACCGAGTCTTGGCCAGTGTACGGATTCGCACTCGAGAGGTTGTGGAGGTCACTAGTCATGTGATGGGTGGCTCCACTATCCATAAGCCAAGAATTTGTTGGATTCGGCGACGTGAATGCTACATTTGCACGAGGCTGCCACGGACGGAAAGGTGATGAGGCAGAGTTGTATTGAGAGCCAGCGGTTTGATGAGATTGATCGAAGCGCTGAGTGCAACGACGAGCACTGTTGCCGAATACGCTGCAAATTTGACAACGGCCTTGATAGCCTTTGGAAGTGTTCCGGTTGTCGTGCTTGTTAGGATATGGTGAGGCTGCGGAGATGACTGTGTTTGATAGTTGTTGTATTGGTATGATTGGTTAGACTTCTGGTTTTGTTTGCCATTGTAGGGACGGTTTCGGGCTGCGGCAAGGTTTGCAGTGATTGGAGCTCCGGGGGGAGATGACGGAGGCAAACGCAAGGATTCTAGCTTATTTGCTAAAAAGTCGTTCATGGAGTTCAACAATTGTTGGTGGCATGTCGCGGTTCTCGATTTGATCAACCACTGGTTTATACTCCTCCGTTAAACCAACAAGAATGTTGTCAATTTGATCTTCATGGCTTATGGGTTGACCGAGAAGAGTAAGTTGATCGAAGCGAGTGACAAAACCTTGAATATACTCATCAACGGTTCTGGATCCTCGTTTGTATTCTTTCAACTGTTGTTTTAGTTGAAGAATGTGACCTCTGCTCGGCATGGCATACGTGGAAGACATTTTTTCCATAGTTCATAGGCTGTGGTTGTTTTAGTGACAAAGGGTTGAATGGTCGGTGAGAGAGTTCTGATGAGAGCACTGTAGATAAGCTTATCTTGTCTCTTCCATTTGGTGTATGCAGGATTGGGTCCAACGACATCGTTGGTGGTGGTTGTTGCCGCCGGTGGTTGAGTGGTACCATCAATGTGTCCAGCGAGCTCGTAGCCGTCAAGAAGAGCATGGGCTTGGATTCACCATGTGAGGTAGTTTGTTGAAGTCAACTTTGTGATATTTCATGTTAAGGTTGAGAACTGATGTTGTGGTGTCTACGACATCAGCGGTGGCGGCCATTGTTGCAGAGACGAGGAAGAGGAATCAAAGAGAGAAGGAGAGACGGCTGGAAAAAAAAAATTTGGGAGAATTTTTAGGGTATCGTTTATGGCTCTGATACCATGTAAGGAATGTGAAATGATATATTTAGTCAATGACTGATACAGAGGTTTATATACAGAGCAGAGGGAATGATCTACCCTAATCTAATTAAGGAATGTACCTAAGTCATAGTGATACGATATATTTACAATTGAATGAGAGAGATTATGATACATTTTTTACAGTGATTGTGTATGTGAGTTAAATTAAATAAGAAGTTTATACATATTTTCTCTAGTTCTTCCAAGTGTTGGTGTATTAAAAAAACTTGTAAAGTATAGTTTTTCGAAATACATAAATCGAAAAAAAACATAAATTACTATTGTTGAACATTTTAGTTGAAATGTTAAGAATACAAATCTAGGTTAAACTTAAAGAAACAGATCTGAATTGAACCGTTAAAATTGGCTGAAAACCAAACGATATCAACACTCGTTTTACAAATTTTAAGCAAATTTAAAACACAAATTAAAATCGAGATTACTTTTTCAATTCAAAATTATTTTAATTTAGAAAACCAAAACATTTATTAGTCACATATTTGCTCTCTTGGTAAAAATGGCAAATTCAATTTGATCAAAGATGGCACTGAAACTCATAAACCCGCCATAGTCCGGTTTAATAATGGGCCGTCTCAATACAGCTCGGTTAAGCTATTCCAGATGGACTAATTAATAAAATCACAGAATATCGTGACTACATCTTAAATAGGTGATAAAACCGAGGGCCCATTTCGAAATTATTCTCCTAAAATATTTGGGGTTCCGATTCGTTTCAACGCATGATTAGATACGAAACGGTAGGGTTGTTCTTGTTCTTCCTCCGATCGACCACGGCGGCGACGACTGATTTCACGGCGGAGGAATCGGATCCGAAAACCCAGTTCATCTATTTTTGAAAAGACGAAACTTTTGTTTAGTGTTTTTAAAGGTCATGGCTTCAATTTCGACTTGGTTCAGATACATGGCTCATAAGCTTGAGTATTCCCTCACGCTCAGTCTCAAGGTTCCTCTCATTAACTCTCTCTCTATGAACAGGATTCGTTAGATTTCTCTTTAAGGTCTCCGATTCATTTTTAATTTGGGAATTTGAGTTAACATTTTCTTGAGTTCTGCATTCGAATCAATTTAAGGTAGTTTATGGAAAAAAAAAAAGTTAACCTTTGATGTTTAGAAATCACAAAGGTTCTTATTTTATGTTGGGGATTAGTGAATCTTTACCAAAGTTCACATCTTTTATTCTGAAGCAGACCACTTTATACTCACTAAGACAATATGTTTTGATAATTTGATTTGGCAGAGTCACAGGAGAGAAAAACTGAGTGACAAAGAACTCATTCAAATAATTTGCAAGAATCTAGTCTATGGAAAGTTAACCTTCTTACACTCTGATAAAGGAAAAGAAATGGCTCCAACCATGGGAGATCATGAAAACACACTTCTTATCCGCAAGATACCAATTGCTAATACGAGGTATGTTTTCGAACTTTTTCCCTTCGATTTCAGTCTTTGGCGATCCACTTCAACACCATGATCATAATGTGGTTCATATCATAACATAATAGACACATTGTCACTTGTACCAACGATTTTTGTATGTTTTGAAATGATTTACACGGGCTGTGTTTCCGAACTTGCGTAATTCGTGTTGCATTTCTTTAACCTTTTCACATGATTTATGGTATTTATTGGATATTCATGCTTAGGCATCTATTCATTGGCGATGCTGTCGTATTGAAGGATCCAAAAGATTCAGATAAGTATCTAGTAAGAAGAGTAGCAGCTGTGGAAGGATTTGAAATGGTATCGGGTGATGAAAAAGAAGAGCCTTTTGTTCTCGAGAAAGATCAGTGTTGGGTAATAGCCGAAAACCAAGAGCTCAAAGCGAAGGTATACACATGTATCCCTCTTGTTTATCTGTTTTTCTTCTGAAATTTCTCGAAACATGAACGATATACAAGTCTTTTTCGTGTGGACTTTAATCGGACTGTGTGTGTTTAAACAGGAAGCATATGATAGTAGAACATTTGGTCCAGTTTCAACAGCAGACATTGTTGGAAGAGCTATATACTGTCTGAGAACCGCCGTGGATCATGGTCCAGTACGAAACAGGTAAAAAAAACAAGTTTTTCTCTTCATTAACTTGAGTTATTTTTTTTTTTGGCTTAATCCTAAAACCCTTGAGGTGTATTTTTTATGCTATGAATCAGTAACACTGCAATGGGACAAGATTCTCCAGTTCTGGCCGTAGAATTGGACGTGGACGAGATGGCGAAAAAGCACAAGGCATGAAAGAGAGATTCTTTCTTGTGTGTGTTTTTTGGTGTCACAGTTGAATTTCGTTTCTTTGATTTGAGATGTGAGAATACAAATAAATCATACAATGATGATAAATCCGAAAATTTTACTTTCCTAAAACAATCTTGAAATCAATTTGTTTGTGTCAAATGTTGAAAATTGTTGCATCCAAGCAAAGCTTTGTAAGGCTCCTCGGTTTCTTCCTTGAGACTTAAAATGTTGGATCACAATTCGCAACCATGTGTATTAAATATATTTAAAAAAATACATTAAAAATATAATACCAAAAAGGTGGTTGGAACCAAACAGGCGATGATATAGATAATACCGGTTTCAAGGATCCGGATAGCGCTGAAAGTGGTAAGCGCAAGCTTTAAATATGTTACCCCCATTTTTTAAATCCAATTGTCGTTACGGTTACAATTTTTCAACCCGAGCCTTCGCTCACGGTTGGTTTTAAGGATCGTGGAAACTCACACAGCTTGATCCCGGGCAGAGTCTGAAAGCTCAAGTATATCCAATCTCATGCTTAGTTAATTACAACCTGTTTTTACTTGTCATAGGTTCCCTGGACAAAGTTTTGTATGTCCCCACTTGGGTTATAAACTCTTGTTAGTGAGTTCGACGTTTAAAAGTTGATTCAATCCTATATATAAACAAACACAATACGAAGAAAAAAATCGATGTGGGTCAAAATACTAGATTTGTGAATGTTTTTTAGGAAAAAAAAACAAAGTTAGGTCAAATCCTTATTTTCAGGCCCATTAAGCTTACTAATGCCTGATAGTGTATGTTTTTACGCAAAGGAGATGTAAAAGATTTTATGATTAGAACAAAAACTCAAAAGCTTGTTTCTTTTTAATTCAATCAAAGCTGTGTAGCTCGTCGTTGAAATTAGTTTACTTGTAACAAATGTTGAAACTTGTTGAATTCAAAAAAAAAAATTGTAACTTGTTGCTTTGACTAGGTTATTATATTTTATGCACTTTATTTTTGTCTACAAGCAAGTGCGTAAATCGCAAGGAAGAAATGTAATAAGCTTTGTGAAGAAGAGAAGAAGAAGAAGAAGCACCGAGCAAAAGACAACAGAAGACTATTGAACACCACGCAACTACTAAGGTATATAATATATCAAAAAAAAACTACTAAGGTATATTTGGTCTCTTTAAACCCTAAGAGCATGTTTATCAATGGTAAATTGGGGTAAATATAGTGGATTATTATGAATTAAACTCATTTAATTAATTCCAAATGGGCTAACAGTGCTATTTACGGTTCTACATTTGGCCTTTATAACATCGGTAATTATAGACGACGTGGAGGGAGCTGATTGGTCAGAAATTTTAAAGAACATAGAAAAAAAAACGTGAAGACGAGATCGATGAAGCTCCGGCGATGGCACAACGATCCCAGCGACATGAGCAGCGGCGGTGATGATCGGAGAAGGAGCGGTTCGCCGGAGACGGCAAAGATGATCGGAGACGGCGAGAAAATCATCGAAGAAGAAGATGTAATTAAAGAAAGTTTTTTTTTCCCAAAAAAAATAATAAAAAATTCTCTCAGGACAAAAAAAAAAAATTACATTTTTCTTTAGAAAAAAAGTTTCTTGGTAAAAATAGAGTAAAAAGATGACCTATTTATATTTGCAGGATTTCCTAAAATTTCTAGGACTTTGGGAAAAATTCTAGAAAATCTCCTAACGGACCTCAAAATTCAATACAACAAGGTCCAACAGTCTCATCAATTTACTAAGCTCATTTTTAACAACGGAAGCAAGTCAGGAAAACAATTTGGACATGATCAAGATTACAACTGAGCGTTCCTTTCCGTTTATGATTTCGAAATCTATATTTTAAATGTTTTTGATTTTTGAAATTTCATATTTTATTGAATTTACTATGTTTTCAATTTGGAAAAAAATAAACTTTACTTACAAAAAATACAAATTCATCAATTTTTTTTTAGAACCCCCACTATATTTACTACCTATAATCACTAAAAAAATTACAAAACTCAATTAGGGTAAATATACAAATCTCAATACAATTAATAATAAAAAATTCTTATATTACCTCTCCATATTACCTACTCATAAACGTAGGTAATATAAAGAGGTAAGATAATAATTTTATATTATTAACTAGGTCTTTCCCCGCATTACACGTGGGGTTTGTGGTAAACTTCTAATTGTATTTCTTAATTTTTTCGTTATTTGTGCGTTTGAATTGTTGGCTTATTAATTTGGAATTTTGTTATATCTTTAAATTTGGTTGATTTTTGTTTTTTGTTTTCTATTTTAGAGATGTGTTATTTTTCCCCAGTTTTTTTATTGTTTGTTTATGAGAGAATAAATAGGTTATCTTTAGATAAGTACCTCACTATAATATCTTATGGTATTTGGGACATCACATACTATAATAGATGGTTGACCACGGTACACATGGTTTTACTGTTGAATATTTAAATGTTATTTATATTTTGTGGTGAATTATTAGTATTTTTAAGTTTTAAAATTGTATAATTTATTAGTATTTTTATGTTTCAAATTTGTTTTCTTATACTTGAATTGTTTTTGTTTTATTGGTATTTAAATTATTTATATTTGTATATCTGTTGAATGGTTTTTTTGGTTAGGATTTGATAATGATTTTTCACATTGCGGGATGAGCTAACGACTTAATATGAATGGTGATCCTACATCTTTTTTTTACAGACGTTTAAAACAAATATAAAGTTTTGAGAAATTTAGTGTTTACTAAGTTATTTTTAGTATATATGCTAATATTAAGACAGTTTCACTTTAAATCAATTTTAAAACTACATAGCACGAAAAAATAATGAATCTAGTCTGAGAATAGATTCATGATAATTAACTATTGTGGCGCATGTAAACGTTTGTTAATTTCGACCTTCTTCTAAAAATAAAGAACTTTGGTATGAGAAAGATTCCTCATGAGTTTAAGACTTTTCTTCGTTTGACAATACGGGACGGCATGTGATATAGCCATATAGGTGTTGTTCTATTCTTTAGTGGGTTCTAGTTTGTGCCCTTTGTTACTCAGAATTAGGAACAAAGAAATATGCTTGCAAGACAAACAAAAACACGAAAACGTAGTGGGATGATTAACATAAGCAATCAAGCTTTCATTTAAGATTCCCTCAACCAAGTGTTATTTTTCCTTCTTGAGTTATCCAATTCTGTTTCGACATCATATGCTTTCTCTCTTAAGGTTTTCATGACTGCCATAACCATTAATATTAAGCTAGGCAATAATATGGTTATGGTTTATAAAATGTGCTATAAAATTATGTTGTTATATATAATCCTATAAACACAAGTTTACAAACTTTCCCAAGAACAGTTAGAAGAATGAAAGAAACAGTCCTTACTCCTCATAAACTCTTATTTATAATCAACGTTCAACACTCTGGATACCATTCTAAAACAAATCTTTTTCAATTCTTTTCCCATCGTCTTTTATGGCTTTATGCACATTGTCTAGTCCATCTTATTTATGTTGTACTATGTCTAAAATTTACAACTGCTTCATCACATCTTTCTATCACCCTCATTACCACCAGTGGCGAAGCCACATTGATAAGTAGGGGGGTACTTGCCCCATATAAATTTTTTTTTTATGGTGTAATTTTGGTATAAAATTTTTTTATGCTCTTTTTATATTTTGGTTTTTATATATGTTGCACCTCATAAAAATAAGTTCTAGATTCGCCCCTGATTACCACTACTGCTTCGATAGCACTATCACTCTAGCTACCATGACATGAGGACGAACTGCTTACATTATGTAAGTTTTATATATATCAAACAAAATTCTCTCTCACGTTTCTTCTTCCAATAGTTTTTGCACCTCCTCCCCATGTATCCAAAAGCATGTATCTTAGCTGATGTTTGTGTTTTGAAAAACAAAAGCTTGTATGATTTTCCAATCTTAAGTGACCTACATTCAGAACACTATAGTGAACCATCAAAAGTAACAGAGGACGTAAACAAAAACAATTATACTCTTTAAGTAAAGGCAAGGGAACACTTGAAATATTAGAAATAGTGTACCCATTCGTCAATGAAAGTTGAGCCTGGAAATTTGACAAAAGTTGGAAGGTAATTAGACACTTATGCGCTTCAAGAATAAACCCTATTAACCAAATCCATGATAGAAAGTGTAAAACGATTACCAATGTACTAAGCAAATATTGGTATTGAGAAAAGTCTAGAACGTTTAAGAATGGCTAAAAAGACTAAGGGCATGATCAACGGTTGCTCTTAGGTGTGTTCTTAGTATTAAAAATTATTAAAATTTGAGTAAAAGGAAGAAAGAGAAAGTATAAAAGTTGAGTAAAAGGAAGAGAGAGAGTTTTTGGTAATATAAAATTAATAAATTTTGAATAAAGAGAGGAGATAGTTTTGGAATTGTTCTTATTTTGGAACTTTTGGAAGTGTTCTTATGAGATAGTGGGGTGTATTTAAATATAAAATTAATAAAAATTGAGTAAAATGATGAAAGAGAAGGTATAAAGTTGAGTAAAAGGAAGAGAGAGTGTGTGTTTTAATAATTTTATATACTAAGAACACACCTAAGAGCAACGGTTGAACATGAGCTAAATAACCTGATGCAGCTACCACCTGCAAATCGTGAACCTGGCAAAGGTTCTTGTCTCAGTCCCATTGCGAAAAAAATAGTCCATGAATCTGCTTCAAGCTTGATATTAGGTGTGGTGATTAGTTTACACCATCCTATAAGCGACAAAAAAGTGAATCAAAGAAAAAAATAGGTATTCCAAGAATTCATAGATGCATGCAGAATAAAGTTTCATTGTGAACCTATGTCAGATATCTAAGTATATTAGGATTATACATTTTGATAGTATATAGTAGAATTTGGCCTTCTCATAAAAAAACCATAAAAGCGTATTTCCATTTTTTTAGATCATTCCAACTTATGAAACTATTCAATCTTATTAAAAAAAAACCGAAACAAAATATCAGAATATGATTTTTTTACCAAGAACATGATTATGCAGCTTCTTCACGTGTCCAACTTGATAATTTGAAATCTTAAACCCACCTTTCCCCACCTAAAACACAGACCCCGCAAGTTCTGGTAGGTGTTAAGAGATCGATAGTCTATTTCCTGATATTGAAGCAAGACAAACACCAAAAATTTCCAAACTAAAACCACTCACATTCACAGCAGCTAATGAAGCATCCTTCTTCATTGCCTCTACGAATTTGTTCTTCTGGATGGTACATATGTCCTAGAAATTTTAAACATCCACTACATTAAATACCCTTTGCAGTTTGATGCTTCTTGTTCCAGTAAATGGAGAATAGCAATCTCAGAAAGAGAAAAGAGAAGACACAATAAGGATGTTTCCTCCAAGATCACATAAGGAGACGCTGGGAAACATGTCAACATTGTCTGCCGTGAAGAGAAATAACTAACTCGTTTGTTTAGTTACATCCTGGGAAAACTTGTATATTTCGCAGTTCATAAACACCAATCACTTGAATAAAAGGAAAACAGACAGAGACAACTTATTTAGTAGACCCTACAAAGTAAGACTTTTTTTCTAACAAAGATAGAGTTCTCAAAACCAAGAGAATTGCCATCTCTACCTGTCCAAACAACTTAGCTTACGAACGATCTGATGCCACATCCCACTCTTACGTTAGATATTAAATTTCAATTTCTTCTTTCTGCATTATTTACACTATATGCAAGCTTGATCTCACCCCCAACTAAACAAAGGGGGATTGTTGAGCTCCTCCTTCAGTACAGATTATTGCTTAGCCTCGCAGATAGTATGATATGTGTGAATCAGTAAAACTCATTAAGAAGAACTTGATAAATTGACCAATGAAACCCACTACCTACTTCATATCAAACATATAACTAAAAATAGCTTACACCAAATATTACTAAACAACATTGCAGTGTAAATTAAAGGTTCAAAAACAAATATTGAGAAATAAGGAATAAAGTGAATACCTAACAGTGCCGAAAAGAAGCGTAGACACCGCCACTTAAATCGGAGCTTATCCTGTAGTATATATACTTCAACTTCGTGTTTCCGTACCTCGGCTCTGGTAGATCTATCACAACCAAAAAAATAGGTGAAAAAAAATAAAAAAATAGGTGAGGGTCTTATCGTGAGGCTGACATATAAAAATTTCTTATATTGTAAACAATAGGAGGTGTAAAACAAAATACCCAAAGAGATGAATCAGTGAAATCTTATGAATCTCCCTTGATTTTAACATTGAATGTACATAGCTTTATAAAGCCTAAGTGGTTACACAAAGTCAGGAGAGGTGCCCCACAATCACGGACAATACAAACAATATAACAGAATCCTAAAATTGTGTAATAAAATATATTTGATGTCTATCACCCCCTCAGTCACATCGTCGGAAGAACGGTAAGGCTGGAACGAAATTCATTGTGTAGTGATGTCGGGAGGCCCTTCGTAAAGATATCTGCGTATTGCAGCGAAGTGGGAACATGTAACACTTTGACCTCTCCTATTGCAACTTTGTCACGAACAAAATGTATATCAAGCTCAATGTGCTTCGTTCGCTGATGCTTAACCGGGTTAGTTGAGAGGTAAACCGAACCGATATTGTCACAGTAAACAACGGAGGCATTCTTTATGGGACGATGTAGCTCTAACATGAGGTTGCGTATCCAAGTAAGCTCGGCAACAGTATTTGCAACTCCTTTATACTCTGCTTCGGAGCTAGAACGTGAAGGTGTGGGCTGTCGCTTCGCTGACCAAGAGATGAGATTTGGACCAAGGAATACGCAATAACCTGAAGTTGAACGGTGAGTGTCGGGGCACCCTGCCCAATCAGCATCGGAGTAAGCTGTTAGAGTATCAATCTGACCATGAACCATTTGAATCCCCTAGTTGAGCGTGCCTTTGAGATATCGAATTATTCTCTTGAGTGCGTGAAGGTGAGGTTGACGAGGCGTGTGCATGTAGAGGCAAATTTGATGAACAACATAAGAAATGTCCGGCCTAGTCAAAGTAAGATATTGTAGAGCACCCGCGAGTTGGCGATAGAAGGTAGGATTTTGAAGTGGTTCACCGTCATTGATGGAGAGTTTCGACTTGAGATCCACTGGTGTAGCAAGAGGCTTACAATCCATCATGCCTGCTCGAGTGATTATATCTTCTACATAAACTGATTGAGACAAGAATAAGCCCTTTGCGTTGAAATCCGCCTTGATGCCGAGAAAGTGATGAAGTTTTCCCAAGTCCTTCATCGGAAATTCTATTTTTAGCTTATCAATGATGCAACGGAGGAGATTAGATGTTGAGGCAGTAAGGATGATGTCGTCTACGTACAAGAGAGGGTAGGCACACTCTAGGCCATTCCTGAAAATTAATAAAGAAGAGTCTGCTTTGCTTTGAACAAAGCCCATAAGTTTCAAATAAGACGAAAACTTTGAGTTTCAGGCTCGCGGTGCCTGCTTAAGACTGTAAATTGCTTTGTTGACTTTACATACACGATTTGGATAGTTTCGATCCACAAACCCCGGTGGTTGATGCATATAAACAGTCTCTTCAAGACCCCCTTGTAAAAATGCGTTTTTGACATCCAATTGATGTATCGGCCACTCCAAAGCAACACCAACATTAAGAACCATACGGATTGTTGCAGGCTTCACAACTGGGCTGAATGTCTCAGTGAAATCAACCCCTTCCTCCTGTGATTTACCATTAGCAACTAGTCTAGCCTTATGTCGGGACAAAACCCCATCAGCATCATACTTATGCTTAAATAACCACATAGATCGCACAACATTAACATGAAGTGGCCTAGGTACCAAACTCCAAGTCTTAGTCTTAATCATAGCACCATGTTCATCTGTCATTGCGGGATTCCAGTTAGGGTCAGACAAGGCTTGGACATGGCTTCTAGGAATTGGTGATTTGGTTTTGGCGATGAGGGAGAGAATTTTCTTTAGTTTGCTTATCCTAGATTTGGACCTAGTTTGAACAGAATATGGGGCTCTAAACATTGGGTCAGGACGAGTGGTGCGTGTTTGGGCTCTGTAAGTGGTGGGATTAGCTGGAGAATTCGAGAAGGGAACTTGAAGGATGGACTGAAAAAGTGGTGACGGTTCGTTAGAGACATGAAGGAAGTGATATGTCTCTTTTGGTACCGAGGGTACATCTGCTGGAAACTTATCCTCATCAAAATAAACATGACGAGATATGATAATTTTGTTCGTTTTTAGGTCCATACAGCGGTAATCTCGATGTTGAGAGGGATACCCAAGAAATAAACATGGTGTTGTTCTTGGTGAGAGCTTAGCGAGATTGGAGTGGTTTAAGTTTGGGAAGCATAAGCATCCAAAAACACGAAGATGATGGAGAGTGTGAGGGATTTGATTTTGAATGGCCTTTGAGGGGGTGATGTTAAGAACATGGACAGCAGCATGAAGAGCTTCGACCCAATAAGTTGGTGGTAGTCGAGCTTGAAACAAGAGAGTTCTAACGATATTATTGATGGTTCGAATCATCCTCTCTGATCTTCCATTTTATTGGGAAGTGTGAGGACAAGAAAACCAAACCGTTATCCCTTTAGAAGCACAATAGCTTTGAAAATTAGAGTTGTTAAACTCTCCGCCATTATCACATTGAAAATTCTTGATCGTAGTGTTGAATTGATTTTTGACATAAGCAGAGAAGTGAAGAAATTTAGAAAAGACTTCACTCTTACGTCGAAGTGGATAAACCCATAAATAATGAGTGAATTGATCAAGAAATAGAACATAATAACGGATGCCACTCAAGCTTGAGACCGAAGATGTCCATAAATCAGAGTGAATGATTTCAAATGGTTTGGAGACAAAAGATTTTGAAGCCAAAAAAGGAAGTTTTATTGATTTGCCCAGAAAACATGGTTCACAAGAAAAAGAAAGTTTTCCTTTACTACATAACGTTGGGTTTGAAAGAAAAATGGAATTAAGAGAAGCTATATTCGTGTGACCAAGTCTTTTGTGCCAAAGAGCTGGTGTGGAAGCCAAGAGAGCAGTGGAAGCAACTGGTGTTTTATTGAAGGAAGCAGGAAGGGAATAAAGATCACCATAGCTATCACATCGGAGTAGAGCTTTCCGACTTTGCAGATCCTTCACAATGAAACCAAAAGGATCAAAATCCACAGAACACCAATTATCACGAGTGAACTTACGAACAGAGATCAAATTCTTAACAATATATGGAGTAACAAGAACATTTTTAAGAGCAAGAGGTTTGATATTGGTTCTAATGGAAGAGGAACCTACGGCTGAAACTGGGATTAAGGAACCATTACCCACAATGACAGATTGAGTGGTATTATGTTTAAGATTAGATTGACGCATACCTGTGGTTTGAGCTAGGTGAGAAGAGGCGCCATAATCCATGAACCAATCAGCACCTGATAGGTCAGCAATTGCTTCTGATGTGTAGGCCTGCATCGGATTAAATTCAACAAGATTGGCCTGTTGTTACAGTGCAGGAGACGGGTGAGGAACGTGCGGCCAAGCTTGGTACTGTTGCATCCAATACGGGGGCGGTGATGGTGGCCAAAATGAAGTCAAACACCATGGATTTCGGTTGTAAGAGAAGTTTCCTCGTCCTCCTCTATTGTTTCCTCTGCCTCCTCTTCGATTTCCCCTCTGATTGCCATTGCGATTGCGATTGGAAAGGTTAAGAGGCTGTTGCGGTGAAGAGGCTGTGAGGGCGGTGGAAGATGAGGAATTGTCAGAGTGAGAAGCAGTGGCGTGGTTTGATTTCTTAAGTCGGGACTCCTCCCACTCAAGCATGGACTTCGCAGAATCATAAGATGGAAAAGGTTCTTTGTGTTTGATAACGTTGATGATGTTATCAAATTTCTCGTTAAGTCCATTGATGATGTACATAACAAAAGTTCTGTCGTTGACCGGTGTGCCAACATTCGAGAGAAGATCTGTAGTAGATTTCATCTTTTAACAGTATGCACGAACCGTCAAATCTCCGATCTCCATCGTACGGAGTTCGTTATCGAGCTGAATAGCTCTCGCCTCTCTGTTGTTTCTGAACTGGTTCTCGACGCATAACCAGAGATCACGAGCAGTACCTCCTGGCTGAAAGGAAGCTTGAAACAGGGGCTGGGCCATGGTGCTATAAAGCCAAAGCTTCACGAGACCATCTCGTTTGAGCCAAGCTACATCATTGGCGTTGGCGGGCTGAACGATGCCGTCGAGATGTCTGGAGACATCAAATGCCATGCAATGGGTGAGGAGGAGCTCCCTCTAAGCATCGTAGTTGTGCTCATTTTCATCAAGGAGCACGGGAATTTGATTTTTGATGTTCGTAACACCATAGCAACGTTCGGTTTGAGCGTTTGCAGCAGCCATTAATGGTGATAATGAAGGAAATAGAGAAGAAGGGAGGGACGTAAAAGAAATAGAGAAGAAAAGAAATGAAGGAGGATCAGAACCGTGGTTGCTCTGACACCATGAAATCTTATGAATCTCCCTTGATGTTAACATTGAATGTACATGGCTTTATAAAGCCTAAGTGGTTACACAAAGTCAGGAGAGGTTCCCCACAATCACGTACAATACAAACAATATAACAGAATCCTAAAATTGTGTAGCAAAATATATTTGATGTCTATCAATCAGTTCGATGTATTGAAGCCTTAAAACCCAAAGGAGAGACTTTTGCCAGAAAGGTAGTGACGATGCGACTTTTGTTCTTAGTCTGAAACTTCGTTAGGAATGTAAATGGATGAGAAGCGGTGACGAAAAATATTTTGCCAGAAAGGCTTTCTCGCAGTCCCCAAGTCGATCAAACTGCGGTGATGGATTTTATATGATGAGAACATGAAACGGATCAGATAGACAACTAAAGGGTTGGGGTATGGTTTAATTATAGAGAACTGAACGAACATAAATGGAGGATGACATAAAGGTCGGAGGCCATTAAAGGGGAATCGTGAGTATTGATGAAGATGGGAGATTGGTAACGGCGACGACGAACTTTTGGGTATTTGGGCTTCACTTTTGGGCTTTAAATTGAAGTGTTTGTTAGTAAGTTTAGTTATTATGAAGGCCTTATGTTTTTCTCATGGGCACAGGATTTTGTTTGATTAATTAGGGGAGTTAAAGCTGATGACATGTCATTAAGGTGTCTTTTTATTGGCTGATTATTTTTCTGAATTAATCTGCTTAGGTGGTATGTTTTAGAAGCCTAGAAATCTTTCCCTATTATATAAAGGAGATTGTATTGGGACTATCATATTTACTCTAATTTAGTTTTGTGTTTTTTTTAGCGATTATAGGTAGTAAATATTGAAACTTGTTGCTTCTAAGCAAAGTTGTGTAGCTCGTCGGTTTCTTCCTTGCATACTTAAAATGTTGGATTCGCAACCATGTTTATTAAATATAAATAAAAAAATATACTAAAAATCTATACCAAAAAAATGGTTCAAACCAATTTTAACCTAGGCGCCCGCTCGCCCGCCTGCTCGCCCCGGGTGCTCGTCAGAGGCTCCGATTTTAACCTAGTTTTAAAATAATAAAGTTATAAATAAGAGGCAGCCGCCTGGGACCCGGGGGGCTGTCACGAAGAAACACACAAACACATTCATATTCTTTTCTAAGTATTCTATTATTCCCTTTTCACATTCACGTTCCCTTCTTCTGAGCTTTTGGAGACTTTTCAATTATTATTCTCTTTGCTTTTGGATTGCTTGTAAGATAGGGAGGATCATTCCACAACTTTGTTTGAGAAGAATTCTAAACTTTTATCTCTTTCAATAATATCATGAATTCTCTTTATTGTTTTGTTGTGTTTGATTTCACCATGCTTGAGTAGTCCATTAGCTAGGTTAAGGTTTTCAATGGTGATTTAGGATTGTTAGTGACTGAGCCAAATAGGATAGAATATCATATGTCTTCGCCAATGGGGATTCATAATGCTTAGATTAATTTGATCACCTAATCTATGATTTCAAGTTAAATTTATTCACGACAGTGCTCTAGGTTACTAAATAAACCATTGGTGAGCAATTGGTGTGTAACCAACGACAGTTGATTGTTACCATCAATTGTGAACAAATTGAACCAACTCGTTAATACTTGTCAACATCTCTGAATTCAAACGACAGTTTAGGTATTTAGGTTGTTAGACAAAGTTATTGATAAATCACGACAGTGGGGCAATATTATTATTATGTTTGAGTTCTAGACCGTACTTAAAATAGTTCCTGAATAGTTGCTCAGTCCCGAATCCGAAAATCACCGGCGAATTACCTTGATCTAGTGCTTGTTTTTATTGAATTTTACATTGTTTTATTTTGCCGTTTTCATTGTTTCAAAAATCACAAAACCATATTTTATCTTAGCTTTAAATTAGAATCTAAAATTTCATAGTGTAACATTGGTCTCTGTGGATTTGATACCCTATATATTACTGCGATTGTCTGTGCACTTGCGGATTTTATTTTGGGTTAAAACTTAGCACATCAAGTTTTTGGCGCCGTTCCCGGGAACCAATTGTGTTACCTTTGACATTTGATTTTATTTATAGTCTAAGAATTTTGCTAATTTTTTTTTTATTTGTTTTTGCTATGTGTCAGGTGCATTACCAGTAGAAGAACGAGAAGAAATCTCACCGAATCATTAATTAGTGTCACGAACGAAGAGTTAGCTTGACTTGAATGTTAAAACCGTCAATGAAGAAACACAGCGGCTCCGAAAATTATGGCTGATCAAGAGACAGAGATGAACGTTCAGTTACAGCTGTTAAGGGATCAGATTGCTCTGTTGCAAAGAAATCAACCACGAGCTCCACCAGTACAGCCGGATATAGGGGATTCAGATAATCTCCATGCGTTTTATCAGAACCGTTTGGCAATTGTTTCTCCAGCAATTCAGAGGCAAGACTTTGAGATCAAGCCTCAGATGATCTCATTGGTGAAACAACATCTATTCCATGGATTACCAGCTGAGATACCGATGGATCACATCGAGAATTTCGAAGAAATCTGCAGCACTACGGGATCTAATGGGGTACCAAGCGAGTTCTTGAAATGCAAGTTGTTTCCGTTCTCACTTTCGGACAAAGCTCTTAGGTGGTTGAAGTCATTACCAGCTGGTTCTTTGAGGACATGGGATGACATTAGAGCCGCGTTCTTGGGCCATTTCTACACCAAGTCCAAGACAGCATCTTTGAGGAACAAGATTTCGTCTTTTCAACAACATTCTGGTGAAGCTTTATGTGAAGCTTGGGAAATACTGAAGGAGTACCGTAGGGAGTGTCCTTATCATGGTTTTAAGGATGAACAGATTCTGGGGATATTTTATGAATGACTTAAATGGGATTATCGAAATGCCCTAAATGCTGCGAGTAATGGAGACTTTATGACCAAGACTAGAGATGGTGCTTTTGAGCTGATTGAGAACCTTGCTTCAAGCTCTAACAACAAGGCTCCTGAGTATGGTAGGTACAGGAAGGTTAATAGTGTAGACACTCAGAAGATTGATGAGTTGATAGCGAAGGTGAATCTACTTCTACGCGAGAGTCAAAGACCGGTAAAATTTGTGGAAGAGAATGGGGCTGCGACTATTTCTCAAGAGTTTGAAGATGATGAAGATGTTGAAGTACATGAGGTTAACTTTGTGAGTGGTCAAGGATACCAGAACCGTGGGTTCAATCCCAACTATAGGAACCACCCCAACCTCTCCTACCGGAGGACTAATGTCGAGAACCCGCAAGACCAAGTTTATCCGCAACAAGGAGGTATGAATCAGAACCCACAAGGTCAGGGATTTCAGAAGTTTTACTCCAGCAACACTCAGGGGCAGCAGTTCATCCCTAACCAGAATCAGAATCGTTTCCAAGGAGGGAACCAACAACAATTCGCTGCGCCACAACAAGCTACTTCTGCGCCTACATCTCAGGATGAGTTGAAAAGTCTTATGCAGCAGCTGATGGTTAACCAACAGAAGGCATCCACTGAGATTAATACCAAGGTAGATCACATGTACAATGATCTGAATGCAAAGTACGAGGCTGCTACCGCACATGTGAAGAAATTGGATACACAAGTAGCTCAAACAGCCGAAGCTATTAAGAGACAAGCTGGAACTCTTCCAGGACATGGTGAGGTGAATCCCAAAAAGGAGTATCAGGTAAATGCTATTGAGTTAAGGAGTGAAAAGTTGTTGGTACCGCCTACAATCACAAGCTTCCACGTGAAGGCTAAGGAGAAGATTACCGAGCACCAGGCTCAGGAGAGTGATTTTTCTAAGAAATATAAGCATAAGGAGATTGGTTCAAGCTCAGGAACACCTCAGGATGCAGTTCCAATCGATGTTGAGAAAAAAATTTATGAGCACCCCACATCCGTTGCCGAGCACCTACTCGCGCAGGGTGCTCCCACGTAAATTTCAGAAACTTCGCCTGAGCGAGTTTATGTACCAAGAGTGCCTTACATAGTACCTCCTAAGAAATCTAGGAAAGATTTGGAGGATGCTAAGCGTAAGGAGATGCTAAAAGATTTGACGGTGAAGCTCCCTTTGGTTTATGTCGTGCAAATGATACCATCACTCAAGAGGTACACGAAGGAATTAGTTACCGGTAAGATTGTTGAAGATGAAAGTGTGATGATGGTTTCTAAGGAGTGTAGCGCCATACTTCAGAGTAAGGTGTTGACAAAGAAAGGTGATCCAGGAAGGTTTGTGACTTCCGTGAAGAAAGGGCCTTGCACGTTTGCATGTTCATTGTGTGAGCTCCAGCGTCAATTTGGTGCCATATTCTATGGCTAAGCATTTGGGCTTCACCAAGTTCAAATCCACCAAGATTTCGTTGGTTTTTGCGGATCGGTCTACAAAGCTTCCGGTGGGTCTTATCGAAGATTTGGGTGTCCGAATTAGGGATACCTTAATCCCAGCTAATTTTGTGGTTCTGGATCTTGATGAAGAAGGCATAGTGGACCTCCGTCTAGGAAACATGGTAGTTCAGTTTGAGATGAACAAACTTCTTAAGAAACCGATGATTGATGGACAGGCATTTGTTATCCACGATGGAATAGAAATGTCAAAAGATGAGGTTGAAGAGATTTTAGCAAGTGATCCGCTTAAGTCGCATTGACAAAAGTCGAGGGTGAACACGGTTTTCTGAGTGAAGACACCCAAGGATTTGCTAAGTTTCTGGATTTTAACATCAGAGTGGAGAAGGGAGATGAATTTCTGAGTCTGGGAGAGGGCAAAAAAATCGAGGGTCAGCGAGCACCCGAGGCAGAGCAGCGAGCACCTGCTCCCAAAAATTCTACTATTTCTGGTTCTTGGAGTGAGCTGAAAGCTCCAAAGATTGAGTTGAAGATCCTCCTAGCATGGCTCAGATGGTTATTCAGGTTCCAAAAGATTAAAGACAAGAAAGGGTCCGGTCCGTTCACAATGAAGGAGGTAAGACCACATGGAGTCGTAGTGTTGCTGGACACTAAAGGAGGTTAGTTTGTAGTGAATGGTCAGCGGCTCAAGCTATACCTTGCTGACGCATGCATTGGGGAAGGTGGATCTGTCACCTTCAGTGACCCTCCTTGAGCCTAAACGGTCTACAAAGTCGAGGTAACGACTTAAAACAAGCGCTTGATGGGAGGCAACCCATCGGTAAGGTTTCTTGTACATAATTTGATTTTAATTTCCTTTTATTACTAACACTTTACTTGTGTTTTCAGCGAGAAAAAAAAATTTGGGAATTTCGCCGAGCACCATAGGAATTAAGCGCGAGCACCTGCTCAACGCACACAACCGCTATCGCTCCGCCACTACTCGGTGATTTCTTTTCTAACCCTTCTATCCATCATTGTACTATCCGTGTTTATGTTTGTTTTATTGTGTCGCCAATCTCTTGAACTTTTTCACACCAGAGACGGTGTGATTTAAGTCTGGGGGAGCGGTCTTGTTGTTGTGTCTGCTTTTGAGTTTATCGAGTCAATAAGAGGTTGTTTGGAAATGGAATAACGAACTTGATCTATTGGAATTATGTTCAGAGTAGGGATTACTTGTATGCCTCACAGCTTGGCCAAAGTTCTGTTTCGAGCACTCCACATCTCTGCCGAGCACCTGCTCGTGCAGGGTGCTCCCACGAAAGGTTATGGGTAGAATTAAAATTTCCCCCAAAGCTCACACTTAGTAGAAATTAGTTTGATCCAATGTCATCTCAAATTCCTATTTGGTATTTAATCTTGACTTTTAATTTCTTTCTCACGGGTTTGATGTTCATTGGGCAAGACTTTTTCCGACCATATAAAACACCGCAACTTTCCAACAAGTATACTCTTTCCTCTCTAACTTTTGAATCATTTAACTTTTGAATTCTCTTTTTTTTTTTTTTTTTAAAAAAGAAAAAAGAAATAAAGGTGGAGAAATTCAAAGCAACATGCCCAAGTGACCCAAGGGATGATGCGTAAACTCGTATCTCCTTTGGGACTCGCGGAAAGCATGTGGTAAGGGAAACTAAAAGAATCGAAGTGAACCAAGGGATGATGCGTAAACCCGTATCTCCTTTGTGACCTCATTAGATTCGTCTCATTAAAAAAAAAACTTCAAAGCAACATGCCTAAGTAGCCAAGGGATGATGCGTAAACCCGTGTCTCCTTTGTGACCTCACGGAAAGCATGTTGTAAGGGAAACTAAAAGTTTCGAAATGAACCAGGGGAGGATGCGTAAACTCGTATCTCCTTTGTGACCTCATTAGATTCGTCCCATATATAAAAAAATAATAATAATAATAATAATAAAAATTTGAGAAAAAAAGAGTATACGGGAGAGGGTCTTGGTTAGAAGAAGTCGGCACCCCTTGAAACGATTTCCCTTGGGTAAGATCACGGTACTTTCATTTTTATTAATTGATTAAGAGATGATATTGAGGATTCCGAAGTTTTGCTGAGTTGTGAGTGACTAAGGTTAGGTTGTGGTACATGTTCTAAGGCCAAGTGATGAAAGTATGAAGTCCAGAGATTTTTCCAACAAGCGAGTGAATTTCGTGCGATTTTCAGACACTCTTCTGTTCTTGATCTTGTTTTGTTTGAGGAAAAACAAAGGTCTAAGTCCGGGGGAGTTGATATATTAGGATTTTAGCCTATTTTACGTATTGTTTTCTATTATTTTTCGAGTCTTTCTAGTTCTTTTTGTATCTTCTCAGGTTCTAGGAGGCTCTGGAGCATGGATTGGAGTTACTGGGGCTCATTGGAGCAAACGAGATGATTTTGGAGCAAAAAGGCAATTTTTCATACCCGAGCACCTGCTCGCCCGCTCGCCCGCCTGCTCGCCCCGGGTGCTCGCCAGAGGCTCCGATTTTAACCTAGTTTTAAAATAATAAAGTTATAAATAAGAGGCAGCCGCCTGGGACCCGAGGGGGGGGGGCTGTCATGAAGAAATACACAGACACATTCATATTCTTTTCTAAGTCTTCTATTATTCCCTTTTCACATTCACGTTCCCTTCTTCTAAGCTTTTGGAGACTTTTCAATTATTATTCTCTTTGCTTTTGGATTGCTTGTAAGATCGGGAGGATCATTCTACAACTTTGTTTGAGAAGAATTCTAAACCTTTATATCTTTCAATAATATCATGAATTCTCTTTATTGCTTTGTTGTGTTTGATTTCACCATGCTTGAGTAGTCCATTAGCTAGGTTAAGGTTTTCAATGGTGATTTAGGATTGTTAGTGACTGAGCCAAATAGGATAGAATATCATATGTCTTCACCAATAGGGATTCATAATGCTTAGATTAATTTGATCACCTAATCTATGATTTCAAGTTAAACTTATTCACGAAAGTGCTCTAGGTTGCTAGATAAACCATTGGTGAGCAATTGGTGTGTAACCAACGACAGTTGATTGTTACCATCAATTGTGAACAAATTGAACCAACTCGTTAATGCTTGTCAACATCTCTGAATTCAAACGACAGCTCAGGTATTTAGGTTGTTAGACAAAGTTATTGATACATCACGACAGTGGGGCAATATTATTATTATGTTTGAGTTCTAGACCGTACTTAAAATAGTTCCTGAATAGTTGCTCAGTCCCGAATCCGAAAATCATCGGCGAATTACCTTGATCTAGTGCTTGTTTTATTGAATTTTACATCGTTTTATTTTGCCGTTTTCATTGTTTCAAAAATCACAAAACCATATTTTATCTTAGCTTTAAATTAGAATCTATAATTTCATAGTGTAACCTTGGTCTCTGTGGATTCGATACTCTATATATTACTGCGATTGTCTGTGCACTTGCGGATTTTATTTTGGGTTAAAACTTAGCACATCAATTTGTTCGATCTCTTTTCATGGTACCGGCTTTATAACGTCCCTACCATCCTATTCATGGGCTCCACATCCACTCTCGGTTCAGGGCCCATACTCCCCGACGGTCGGTGCGTTAGTCCTGGAGGTTAGGAAGTCATGTTTACTAACCCTGCAAATCACCACATGATCTTTTCTCGTGTTTTGACCTCATTCACACAATACTGGAAATGACTTCCCAGTAGGTCACCCATCTTGAAACTACTCTAGCTCAAGCACACTTAACTCTGGAGTTCTCTCAAGCCATGTGACCGAAAAGATAAGTGCACTTTGGTGATATAGGTAGCCAAATCAATTCTTTAAAGTCTCTCCGCATATACCATATATGCCCTGAAACAGGGGTGTCACAATCACCCCAACTAACAGATCGCAACATCCTCGTTGCGCATACCATGATCATTACCCTGACAATCTGACTCTTCACAGATGTCAGGGTTCGCTCTGATACCACTTATAAAGTCCCGACCGCCCTATCCATGGGCTCCACATTCACTCTCGGCCCGTGGGCCCATACTCCCCGACGGTCGGTACGTTAGTCCGGGAGGCTCGAAAGTCATGTTTACTAACCCTGCAAATCACCACATGATCTTTTCCCGTGTTTTGATCTCACTCACACGGTACTGAAAATGACTTCCCAGTAGGTCACCTATCCTAAAACTATTTCAGCTCAAGCACGCTTAACTCTGGAGTTCTCTCAAGACTTGTGACCGAAAAGATAAGTGTACTTTGGGGATAAAGGTAGCCAAATCAATTTTTTTAAGCTATATGTTCTGAAACCGGGGTATCACAGGCTTCACCGGATTAGTATCTTTTAGGTTTCTTGGGTTTTATTTAGCCTTCCATTGTTCCGATTTGTTGTTAAACTTGATAGATTGAGATAGAAGTTCTTCATACCTTTGCTCGATTCTTTTTCTTATGAATGTAATTCTTCGTTTTCCATTTATTGGGCCTATAGATTAGGTAAAAGCAAAAAATTTCAATCGGATTGAGAATTATAGATTTGGAATTTCGGATAGGTTTGAAGTAAAATAAGCTAGGCTGTAAGATGTCAAAGGTTTTGTATCTCAAACTTTTGAAGATTTTCCCCGATTTAATCTTGAGGTAATGAGGGATCGACTCAATCATCTATTGAGGAATTTTCTGGAAGGTGAATCAGCGGTGCACAAAGGATTATCAAGATGCGGTGGAAGCTTCGCCGGTGGTGGTTGCATAGGCAAGAAAGATTTTCCGGCGTCAATGGCATGTTTGCCACGTAGAAGAAGCTCTCCGAAAAGCTTACACGTGTTTATTGATCTGTATTTGTTAATTGATGTTTGTGTGGCTTTTTGCATTCTCTTTCGTGTTAAACCGTTAGCCCAATAGGCTTCTCTAACAAAATCTGTTGGTCGTCAAAAAAAAAGGCCATGATCTAGATAGTACCGGCTCAAGGATCTGTATAGATCTCAAACTTTTGAGATAATTGGCAACTCTTCTGAGATTTTGAGATGCAAAAAATATTAAAGAATTTTGAGATTAGAACAAAAACTCAAATTAGGGAAAAAGTCAATGCAAGAAGAAAAAGAAAGAAGCTAAATCTTTGTCTCTGTAAGAGATTTTGATCAACTCTTTGTTCACGATTTTCGTTTTTTTTTCCATCTTTTCCTGTGTAAAGTGACAGCACTGGTAATATCAAAGCTTTAGCCTTTAAACTTCATTACCAAAGATTTCTTCACAGTCTGATAGCAATCTTGTTGCTTAGAGTGTCTCTGCAAGAATGTTCTATGCAATGATAAAACCTCGAGTGTGTATGTCACATTAAGTTTAAGGAGTTTTGTTCTTTATGCATAATTTTATGTGATATCAAGGTTATTGCTTTATACGCAAAGAGATTATAAGTGTAAAAAGATTTTGAGGAGACAACAGATTTGAGATAGAAGAAACACAAGATCAGGCACAAAGAGACATTTTTTTGTGCTTGTTTGTGTCAAATCTAAATTGTGTTTTTTATTCTTTTTTTTTTGTCAAAAATTGTGTTTTTTTATTCAAGATATGAAATTAAATCATACAATGATGATGAGCATATCCGAAATTTTACTTTCCAAAACAATCTTGAAATAAGATGTTGTTTCGTCGCCTAAAATGTATATTTCCAACAAAACAAAAAAAGATGTTGAGTTTGGGATTAAGCAAACTTGGGTAGCTCGGCGGCTTTTTCAATTAGTATGTATGTTAATAATTTTGAAAAATTATACATGCGAAAAAGAACCGTATCAATTTCTTTTCTTTTTTTTGGGTCAAGCGAACAATTTGTTATAGTTGTGTCTCTAATTAGGGATTAGACATTAACTAAAATCCATCAATCTAAAACCAAGCTGAAATATATAATAATGAGAAGGATATAGAAGTATTTTATATTTATTTAAATATAAACTGAACCTAAATTTCATATCATAGATCCGGATAAACTATAATTGATTAAATATATTTCTACCAAATATAACCAAAAGCTACTATTCAAATATTATATCAAAAGTATTTTTTGTATAAAACTGAATACTAATTGAAAAAACAAAACAGAGTCATTAAAAAAAGTTGGTTCAAACCTATTAGGCCATAGTGGATATGGAATATTAGGGTTGGGCGTTCGAGTACCCGATCGGGTTCGGGTCGGGTATTTCGGGTATCGGGCCCGATGTTTAGGGATATGATATCCGATTGGGTATTACATATATTTGGGTCGGGTTCGGGCGGGTTCGGGTATACCCGAACTATATCCGAAATAGTTTTTTTTTTTTTTTTTGTCGAAACCCGAAATAGCACTGTAATCAACAAAAAAACATACTTAAAAATGAACATATGAAGTGTAACGGAACAATGCTCAATCAAGTCAAGAAATTGAAGCTACATATGAATGAATAAGTTATAATTCTTAAGAAAAATGTGAAAACAGTGAAGTGTAAAGGAACGGTAAATGTTCAACGGTTTTACCGGAATCATCTCCAAATTTTAAAAATCTAAACAATTTACTTTGGGTTATTAAAAAAAAAAAAAAAACTTTTCAATTTCAACAAGAAATTGAATTGAGTTTGTCATACAGTATTATTAATACTGACCAATTAATCAATGGCATCCAACCATAATCACTAATGAATGTGTAAAAAAAAAAAAAAAATCGGGTACGGTACCCGAACCTTAAGAAATTGAAATCCGATCGGGTATTTTCACATTCAAGATCGGGTTCGAGTTCGGGTTTTTCGGGTCGGGTTCGGGTTCGGATAAAACGCCCAGCCCTAATATGGATAGTACCGGCTCAAGGATCCTCCAACTTTTTAAATCCAAACGTAGGTATTTCGACAATTATTTTGTTACCCAAGCATTCGCTTGCGGTTTATAGGATCGTAAAAACTCACACAGCTTAAGATCGGCTGGTCCAAGAACTCAGATATATCCAAGACCCGACCCGTTGATTTAAACCTGTTTAAATGTCTTTGTTGCTCTAATGTCCCCACTTAGGTTATAAGCTCTCGTTACTGAGCTCGACATTGGAAAGTTGGTTCAATTTTATATATAAACCAACGTAAAACGAAGTCAGAAACCGATGTGGGTCAAAAACTAGAACTTGTAAAAAAAGTAAAATTATAAATATTTGGCTAAACCCTCATTTTCAGGCCCATTAGAACAAAAAAAAACTCAAACACGGGAAAAGGAGGAACTCAATCTTTGTCTCTCTGCTTTTGTCTCAGTCTGTTAATGTTTTTCGTCAATAATTGTGTTATTACCAATCTTTGCTCTTCTTCTTCCTCTGTGTTTTATGCTTAATTCACTGAAAATGTCCGTTTTCGAATTAACAAAGTGTTCTTGTTGTCCGTATCGAGGATTATTTGGATTTCGTGGTTTCCATCTGTTTTTTTTTTTCTTCTGAATGTCCACCACTTGTTCGATGAAATTACTGTGTGAGAAGTCGTATTGATTGACGTCAGGCTTCCTTGTTTGTTTTTGGGGATAAAGAAATTGCATTTCTTGTTGCTTAGTTCTTACAACACATTTTCCTGCAGTGTAATTGCAAAAAGGGTTTCTTCACAATCTGACAGCAACCTTGTTGCTTAGAATGTCACACGGGTTCTTGTTCTTTATGCACAATTTAGTGTGTTAGGTAGGTTATTGTATAACATTTGATCAAATATTTAAGGAAACTTTTTTGCAAAATATGATTGAATAGATTTATGTGATGTTTCAGAGCTGAAACCAGAGTCATTTTACCAAGAGGAGGAGGATTATGAATTGGCTTTAAATAAATTATCAGATGATGATGATGATGATGATGATGATGATGATGATGATGATGATGATGGTGAGTCTCTCAATGCGGAAATTGCGAAAGATGAAGACATGAGTACACTGAAGTTGATAGATAGAACTTATAGGATCTTAAAGGGATTTTCAAAGATGAAGAAACCTGAACTGATAGATTTGTTGGGTAGTAATCAAGCATGATGATCCGAATGAACTTGAACTTTAGATTTTGATACAGCCAATGAATTTACAAGTATTTGTTTCATTCAAAATCTTAATGTATTATGTTATTAATTAGTTAATGTGTTTATCATTTTAGTTCTAACAAAGTTGATATGTATTGAAACTGAAATCACTGTCCTCGTTTAGTATGCTAAATTTCTTCATTTAAGCATAATCAACAATTATTTTCATGGAAGCAGAGGAGCCGCATCGCATGGCTTAATAGTGGAGATCTTAACACGGGTTATTTTCATGCAATAACACGCGATCGTCGCACGTGTAACCGATTTACGGTACTAGAAGATAAGGCGGGACGTGCATATCATAAGGAAGAAGAGATTACTCGTATCATCTCTAGCTACTTTAAGAACATCTTCTCTACTAATGGCGCTACTAGTATGGACGTGGTTCAAGAGGCTATTCAGCCTTGTGTCTCAAATGACATGAATGATAAGCTTATCCGAATACCATCAGCAGAGGAGATTAGACTTGCTACATTGTCAACACATGCAGATAAAGCACCAGGTCCCGATGGTTTCACAAGCGGTTTTTTCCACTCTTTTTGGCAAATTATTGGCCCGGATGTTGTCTCTGAAGTCCAGGATTTCTTTAGGTCGGGAAGCTTCCCGAGGAATATGAATAACACTCATATCTGGCTGATCCCAAAAGTGCATGGACCCAGAAAAGTAGCAGACTACCGCCCTATTGCACTATGCAACACTTACTACAAAATTGTAGCCAAAATTTTAACCAAAAGATTACAAGAGTTTCTTCCATCATTGATTTCCGAAAATCAATCGGCATTTGTACCAAATAGAGCCATTTCTGACAACGTGTTAATTACTCATGAGGTTCTCCATTACTTGAAGATATCAAAAGCACGAAAACGAGGCTCCATGGCCGTTAAAACGGATATGAGCAGGGCGTATGATAGAATAGAGTGGAGTTTTCTACAAGAAGTTTGTCAAAGAATGGGTTTCCATGAGACTTGGATCAATTGGATAATCGAATGTGTCACAAGCGTATCATATTCTTTCCTCATAAATGGCAGTCCTCAAGGAGCAGTTATTCCATCTAGAGGATTACGACAAGGCGACCCACTCTCTCCGTACCTATTTATTTTATGTACGGAAGTTCTTTCGGGTTTGTGTCGTAGAGCTCAATAAAATGGTACTCTTCCGGGTGTTCGGGTAGCAAGAAACAGTCCTTTCATTAATCACCTATTATTTGCGGACGACACAATGTTCTTTTGCCGTTCCGACAAGAATAGTTGCAAAACTCTTGCTAATATCCTTACTCAGTACGAACGGGCGTCAGGGCAGGTCATAAACCTAGCAAAATCATCTATTACCTTTGCTTCAAAAACCTTACGCTCTTGCAGAAGCAAAGCAAAACAAGTCCTAAAAATTACCAAGGAAGGAGGAACGGGTAAATATTTGGGACTCCCGGAACATTTTGGAAGACGGAAACGGGATATCTTCACGTCCCTGGTGGATCGAATAAGGCAACGTAGCCAGAGCTGGTCTACACGTTTTCTCTCGTCGGCGGAAAAACAAATATTACTAAAATCGGTGTTTACCGCGATGCCGGCATACACGATGGCTTGTTTTAAATTACCATCATCGCTCTGCAAAAGAATTCAATCTATATTTACAAGATTTTGGTGGGATGATAACAAAAATACGAGGAAAATGGCATGGGTTGCTTGGGATAGGATGACGATACCGAAGAGCGCGGGAGGATTGGGTTTTCGAGATATTGAGGACTTCAATGATGCGCTTTTAGCGAAATTAAGCTGGCGTATCCTCTCTCGACCTGATTCTCTCTTTAGTCGAATTCTTCGGGGAAAATATTGTCATAATTACTCGTTCATGGACTGCTCTGCACCTTCAAACGCGTCGCATGGTTGGCGTAGTATTCTCGCAGGTCGAAGAATTTTAGAAAAAGGCTTTGGCTGGCTAATTGGTGATGGGCGATCCATTAAGGTTTGGGATGACCCATGGCTCTCTACAACTGAACCATTGCGTCCATTTGGACCGGTTATAAAACAGTTCCTTGATCTACGAGTATCAGACCTCCTCTCTTCTAGTGGAAACGAATGGAACTGGGATTTAATTCGACAATGTCTACCACAATATGAAGAGCACATCCGGAGACTGGTCTTGGGACATACGAAACATGCTGATCAATTAGTCTAGTTGGCCAATAAAAATGGCGTTTACTCAACCAAGAGTGGATATGGACTAACATCAAGAGTGAATGCTTCTCCTCTGTACCAACAGTTTAATTGGTACAAGAATGTATGGAACCGGAAAACCCAACACAAAATCAAGACTTTCCTATGAAAAGCGACAATACAAGCACTGCCGGTGGGAGCACAATTACATAAAAGAGGTATTGGTGATAATGGGAGATGCATCTGTTGTGGTGCTATTGAAACAGTGGATCATGTCCTCTTCCAACGTGACTGGGCAAAAAGAGTATGGGAATTAGCACCAATTTCCCGTCTTGATCTAGAGCAAATTTCGTCTACTATGGAATTATTAATTGAGACACAAAAAGCACCGACTTTACCTCCTAGTGGTCTCTCCTCAGCTTCACTTTCTTCAAGGTTGTGTTGGAACATTTCGACGTCGCGAAACAAGTTGATTTTTGAGGCGTTATTATTTTCACCAGAGGAAGTCATTGTTAAGTTAATAAAGGAAGCGAAATTTTGGCAAGCAGCACAAGAGTACTTACCACAGGCACGTACGCCGGATGCTTCAACCTCGCCCACAATGCCATCCTCGGGTGTAATTTGCCACACGGATGCAGCGTGGAACAAAGACACTCGAAACTGTGGTCTTGGATGGTGGTTTCGGTCAGCCTCAGGAGAAGTACAAGACGAACACTTTGAACCAATGACCAGGGTTCAATCCGTGTTAGTAGCGGAAGCTTGGGCTATCATAAAAGCTCTTCAGCTAGCAAAGGACAAAGGCTATCAAGAGATCCTCGTCTGTTCTGATTCTCAAGTTTTAATTAACTTACTTCGCAAGAAGGAATCGCACACGGAGATTCATAGCCTTTTATTCGAGATTAGTATGTTAGCTACGTTCTTTCGTAAGCTCTCCTTTCAGTATGTTTCTCGAGACGCCAATATGTTGGCTAACTCGCTCTCTAAACGAGCTCTTAAAGCTTGTGCTATGTCGCCGTTTACGACGTAAGCTTTAATAAAATTAAGTTCTTGACAAAAAAGGCATAATCAACAATTTGTCTTAGTTGTGTCCAATCCACCAACTAATAAAAGACATGATAACTGAATTAAACCATATTTCATCGATCTAAAACCAAATTGAGAACGATAAAAATGCGAATGATAAATAATATTTTGTACCTAGTTGAATTTCTAAAATATTCCTAAATATATACAAAAGCTACATCGCAATATTACCAATTTTTTTTTTTTTATCTAAACCTGAATATTGGTGAAGAAAATAAAGTTATTTCCAAAAAAAAAGGTGGTCGGACCAAACAATCTGGTACTTACTCAAGGATCTGTTTATTGCTGAAAGAGGTAGGAATATTTGTTGTCATCCGGATGCACTTCGCATTACCCCCAACTTTTAAAATCCAGTATATATTACCCAAGCCTTCGCTCGCGGTTCCCTTATAGTGGGATTACAGCTTGAACAGTCCTTTCTGAGAGCTCATATTTGATCCCAACCTGTTTAAATGTCACAGTTAACCCGAACAAATTTTAACGTCCCCATTTGGGTAAAAAGCTCTCGTCAGTGAGCTTGACGGTTAAAGGTTTATACAATATCCATAGAGTTTTGATGTGGGTAAAAAAGCTTATTTTAAAACTTTTTTATTTGATCTAAAGCCTTATTTTTAAAGCCCATTAGATTAAAAAGGATCCCTTCCGACATATATTATGTCGTGTTTTCTACTCCCTCAAGGTATCACAAATAAACTCAAGAGCGTTATATCTAACTTTTGGTGGAGTTCCCGTCAAAATAGTTGAGGATAACATTGGATCGTCTGAGATAAGATATGTACTTCTCGAAACTCAGGCGGTCTAGGATTCAGAGATCTTCACGAGTTCAACCTAGCCTTCCTTGCAAAATAATTGTGGAGGTTGGTCTACATTCCAACATCTCTCCTTACTAGAGTATTACGTAGACAATACTACCACCAATCATCTACGATGGTGGATCGTAAGGCCAAATCCCCATCGTACGATTAGACTAGCATCATAGCGGCTAAACCCCTGCTCAGACTATGCTTTCAGAAGACTACACGCCCTGGGTATAATACCAAGACTTGGAATGAACCTTGGATTCCAGACAAACCGGCTCGTTTACCAAGACGCCTAGATAGGCATATCCGGGGAGATCCCCATCTTCAAGTTAAAAACCTCATGCTACACAACTCACCGATGTCGAATCACACAAGAATCCGAGAATTATTCTATCTTGAGGATGTCGCCCTAATTATGGGGTTAAAACCTAGTAAAAATTTCAAACTAGACGGTTCTGCGTGGAGTTATACAAAATGAGGAAAGTATACGGTTAAATTTGGATACGAGAACTACACAACAAAACCAAAGAAGACTACAACCCCAACAGATATCGAAGCCGAGCATCTCGAGTCTCCTTAGCAATGTGTGGAAAATCAAGACCCCCGAAAAGCTTCGACACTTTATGTGGCAAGCCTTAACAAGATGTATAACCACCTGTCAACGACTGACTTACCAGCATCTTGGAAACGATAAGATTTGTCCCGGATGTGGTGCACCAGAAGAAACAACTAATCATATGATTTTTTAGTGCCCCCCTGTAACACCCAATCATTTTTTTTTTTAATGCGGAAATTCTCATAAAATAAATCCGTAAATGTTAAGTAAATAAACCAACAAAGCAATCCAATTCCAGAGTAATAACAAAATCTAGCAACCTAACCGGATTCACTAGAACTTAGCAAAACAGGAAAGCCAACAACAATTCTAATCATCCTCTCCCTAAAGCAATGATCCCGCGGTCGCACTTTTCCTTTTCCTTTACCTGCAACATAATTGGGAAAAACGAGTTGCGTAAGTATTTAATAAATACTTATTGGAGTGGTCATCCCGTCTACTGGATATATAATAGGAATTAAATTATCAATTCTACGCGAGCAATCAAGAGTTAACCACAATTAAGCAAATTTAGTAAATTAAACATAGGGTGTCGATCGACACCACCACTTAGTGTCGATCGACGCTTCACAAAGAAGATGATCCTCACGATCACATGACAGTGGTGTCAATCAACACTATCTCTAGGTGTCGATCGACACCTCTCGGGAGAACATGAACCGAGTCTGATCCTCTCGCAACTCGAGTTCTGTTCTATCACCCGATCAACACGATTCCAGAACACAATAATCACACAGAATCAACACAGAAACCAATTCAAAACCTCACGAATAATCAATCAAATCCTAATAACCTAATCCTTTTACCCACGATCACGCACTCACCTCGATTACACGGAGGAAAGTGAATAATCGCAAAGAACACAAAGGACCGAACAGAACAGCGACGAATCAGTGATGAAACTTGCAGGAAATCACCGAGAAACGCCCTTAACTCCACACCAAATGAACCCTTAAGGATCACGAACGGAGAACGATGAGAAACGGATCACAATTCCTCTCGAATCACTCTCGAATTCTCAAAACACAAAAGCTTCCATCACTTTTCTCTTGAAAAACGTGCTTATGCGGCTGGAACCTTTATAAAGCCGACCTAGGGTTGCGTCCCTAAACCGCGCCGCAAACCTAATGAGCTAAAACAAACCAGAATCTACCCAAAACATTGGTATCGATCGACACCCACCACTGGTGGCGATTGACACCCCATCCAATTATCCGAAATTTGGTTAAGGGATGTTATAGGTCTCCCCCACTAAACTGGATTTGTCCTCGAATCCCGTAAAAAAATACGTCCACACAAGACCATCCTCATGCCCGTACCGGCCAAAACCACAAGAGATTCTCACATAATCCGGAGACTCACGGACCAATCCTATGTTTATACGCACGTTCCTCAGACATTTATTACATTTAACTTATCCACACACTCTAGGGAACCACCGTCCCCTCGGTAGAAATACTGTCTCCCCGCACTATAGAGTAACCACTGTCCCAATATAGGCACTCTGTACTATAACGGAGACCACTGTCTTGGTACAAGTACTCAGGAAACCACTGTCTCCTAGAGAAAACCACCGTCTCGCAACATGTATACAGGAACCACCGTCCCCGATACAAGCCCTGGAAACCACCGTCTCCAGGTCATGAGTCATCTGTAATAAATTCGAAAACGCCTATAAACATCAGCGGCTAGGTCACCTCACGTGGTCTAAACTCGATACTCCCCAACCGGGATATCCACAAAAATACGACCCACACTGGTCCTCACACTCATAACATCAGAAACTACAATCTGATACACTAAAATTATAAGGAAAAACTCATCTTATAAATCTCCAAAAAATGTATATCGTTACAACGAAACGAAAATACAAGAATCAAAAACAACAACATCGGCAACAAGGCCAAAAGAAACAAGAACCACAAAGAAAGCTAAGCTTAATCGGCGACTTGCTTGTCGAACCACTTCCTGAACTTCAGCTTCATCTTTGCCTCTGGCTCCTAAGTCTCCTCCTCACAACCACCATAATCCCACAAAATACGCAACAGCAGAACCATCTTCCGGCGCAGTTCTTTGACTCTCCTCCCAAGAATCCTCAGAGGAACCGCCGGAACCGTCAAATCGTGTTGAAGATCCGCAGGAATCTAAGGCACTAACACCTCCGACTCATGCAGGTACTTCCTCAACATCGACACATGGAAAACCTTATGAAATGCCTTCATGATCAGTGGTAACTCAAGCCGATATGCTACCGGTCCCACTCGCTCCACCACAAGAAACGGACCCATAAAACGCAGACTCAGCTTGTTCTCCGAAATGGATCTGTTAGGACCCCTCAACATAGCCAGCTTGAGATACACGCGATCTCCAACCTAAAACTCAAGCCCACGCCTTCGCTTATCAGCGTAGCTCCTCTGACGATCCTGAGCTTCCTTCATGTTCAATCTCACGACTCGGATCTTCTCCGTTGTTTCCTGAACATTGGTAGCTCCATGAATACTGCACTCCCCCACTTGGGTTCAGCATAAAGGCGTCCTACATGGCCTCCTATACAATGCCTCAAAAGGAGCCATCCCTATACTCGCCTGAAAGCTGTTATTATACGCAAACTCCAATAAGCTCAAGTGATCATACCAATGACCACCCCAATCCAGAAGACATAACCTCAGCAAATCCTCTAAAGTCTGAATAGTCCTCTCTGACTGCCCATCAGTCTGCGGATGATAAGCCGTATTCATATGCACCCTAGTGCCCATCTCTGCCCGAAACGCTACCCAAAACTCAAATGCACACCTAGGATCCCGATCTGACACAATACTTGCTGGCACTCCATGCAGCCTCACAATCTCCTGCACAAACTTCTTAGCCAATTTAGCCGCTCCATCGGTCTTCTTAATGGCCAAAAAGTGTGTTGACTTAGTCAACCGTTCCACGATCACCAAGATAGCATTAAACGTCTGCGAATCATGTAATCCTACTGTGAAATCCATCGTAATCATATCCCACTTCCACTCAAGAATGGGCAAACTCTGCAGAAGACCACTCGGGACCATGTGCTCGGCCTTGACCAACGAACACGTATTATGCTTAGAAACATAGGCAACCACATCACTCTTCATCTCGACCCAGTGATAATACTGTTTCAGATCATGATACGTCTTAGTCGTACCCGGATGAATCGAGAACTTGCTCGCATGAGCCTCACTCAAAATCTCCTGCCTCAACGCCTAATCTCGAGGTACACAAACACGACCACGAATAAAAATCGTCCCGTTCGGACAGACAATAAACTCAGAATCCTCATCTCGCAACGCATCAACCAAACCCTGATCACTCTGGTGAGCCACCCTGATCCTACTGAGAAGATCTGCCTGATCGACTGCCTCTAAGCCAAAAGGCTCCTGCGAAATAGCACAAAGGCGCAACGTGCTAATCTCGAGGTACACAAACACGACCACGAATAAAAATCATCCCGTTCGGACAGACAATAAACTCAGAATCCTCATCTCGCAACGCATCAACCAAACCCTGATCACTCTGGTGAGCCACCTTGATCCTACTGAGAAGATCTGCCTGATCGACTGCCTCTAAGCCAAAAGGCTCCTGCGAAATAGCACAAAGGCGCAACGTGCTAATTTTGCCTACCAAATCCTCGATATCCTGCTTATGAGCCGAATCGAACCTCCGTCGACTAGCCTTGCCCGGATGATAGCTATTTTGCAGATCATAATCCGCCAGCAGCTCAACCCAGCGCATCTGTCTCATATTCAGCAATGGCTGAGTGAAGATATGCTGCAGATTCTTGTGGTCCGTAAAAATCTCCACTCTCCCTCCATAGAGATAAGACCTCCAGATCTTCAAAGCGAACACTACTGCTCCCAACTCTATATCTTGCGTAGGCTGATTACGCTCGCTACCTTGCAACTGCCTTGAAGCATACGCGATGACTCGACCCTCCTGCATCAAAACATAACCCAGACCAACTCCTGAAGCATCAGTGTACACGGTATAAGGCTTCCCCGGCTTAGGTAATACCAATACCAGCGTACGATTCAATATCTCGTTGAGCTTCACAAAGCTCTCCCCGCACTCCGACGACCAAACAAACAGAATATCCTTACCTGTCAGCCTCGTCATCGGCTGTGCCATACTCGCAAAGCCCTTGATCAACCTTCGATAATAACCTGCCAAACCCAAGAAACTCCTGATCTCGGCCGCACTGCTCGGTCTAGGCCAATCTCGAATACCCTCAATCTTAGCCGGATCCACAGAAACTTCCTCTGCAGAAACAATATGGCCAAGGAAACCCATCTCTCGCTGCCAGAAACTGCATTTGCTCAACTTAGCATACAACTTTTGCTCTCAAAGCCTCACAAGAACCAACCAAAAATGAGTCACATGCTCCTCGGGACTTCTCGAATATACCAGAATAACATCGATGAAGATGATAACAAACACGTCCAGATACTCTTTGAACACGTCGTTCATCAATCTCATGAATGTCGCAGGCGCATTCGTCAACCCAAAAGGCATGACCACAAACTCAAAATGCCCATAACGCGTCCTGAATGCTGTCTTGCGAAAATCTGCCTCGTCAATCGGAATCTAATGATATCCTGAAGCCAAGTCAATCTTGGAGAACCAGATAGCACCCCTTAGCTGATCCAGCAACTCATTTATCCTCGGGAGAGGGTACATGTTCTTCACAATGACTCGTTTAAGCCCCCGGTAATCGATGCACAACCTGAAATTCCAATCCTTCTTCTTCACGAACAGAACCGGTGCTCTCCACGGTGAAACACTCGGACGAATAAAACCCTTACCCAAAAGTTCCTCTAGCTGCTTCTTCAGCTCCGCTAACTCTGCCGGGGCCATTCTGTAAGGAGCCTTAGATATCGAAGCTGTTCCAGGCTCCAGCTCAATCGTGGAAGGATCAGACCGAGATGGTGGTAACCCTTTCAACGACCAGAAAACATCCTCGAACGCCTGAACTACTCGGATATCCTCAAAAGCAACCTCACCACTGGACTCCGCCATCACAATCGTCACCAAACATGCCGTAACCTCGCTCTAACATCTGCTCTGCCTGAATAGCCAGGATCACAAGACTAATAGAAATTGGTCTCAACCCCTGAAACATCAACCTCCCACCATCACTCTCGAAGCTCACTCTGCCTCTGAAATAATCTAGATGAACCCGGTAAAAAGATAACCAATCCATCCCAAGAATTACATCATACAGCGTCACTGGACTAATCACCAAATCCGCCGGCATCGAATGCCCTGCGATCTGAACATCCACTGCTCTAGCACGGCCCAATGTAGCAAGGAAACCTCCTCCCGCCACCTTGACCATGCGTACGCTCACCAACGCTGCTCCGGATGCCACTGCTCTCCGCATGCTCCGAAGTAATGTAGCAGTTCGATGCTCCAGAATAAAACAGAACGTGGGACTCAAACCCGCCAACTAACAAGGTCCCTACACAATTCACATGCGTTGAGAACCCCGATAACCCGACCACAAATAAAATAAAAGAACCACAACAAACCTCGACAGCAAATTCTACGACTACAAATTTACGAAGTTAAGTCTATAATTTTACTTGTGATATGCCCAGTGCCACCATGCTGACCAACATCCGCCGAAGGATAAACATGCGGTGTTGGACCAATCTGACCAATCGGCTGCTGCACTGCCACACCTGGCTGCTGCAACTGGGGACACGTTGGCCATCCCATCTACCGAATAAATAATAGAAATTAAATTATCAATTCTACGCGAGCAATCAACAGTTAACCATAGTTAAGCAAATTTAGTAAATTAAACAGAGGGTGTCGATCGACGCCTCACAAAGCAGACGATCCTCAGGATCACATCACAGTGGTGTCGATCGATACTACCTCTAGGTGTCGATCGACACCTCTCGGGAGAACCTGAACCGAGTCTGATCCTCTCACGACTCGAGTTCCGTTATATCACCCGATCAACACGATTCCTGAATACAATAATCACACAGAATCAACACAGAAACCAATTCAAAACCTCACGAATAATCAATCAAATCCTAATAACCTAATTTCTTTACCCACGATCACGCACTCACCTCGATTACGGGGAGGATAGTGAATAATCGCGAAGAACACGAAGGACCGAATGGAACAGCGACGAATCAGTGATGAAACTTGCAGGAAATCACCGAGAAACGCCCTTAACTCCACACCAATTGAACCCTTAAGGATCACGAACGGAGAACGATGAGAAACGGATCACAATTCCTCTCGAATCACTCTCGAATTCTTAAAACACAATGGCTTCCCTCACTTTTCTCTGGAAAAACGTGCTTATGCGGCTGGAACCTTTATAAAGCCGACCTAGGGTTGCGTCCCTAAACCGCGCCGTAAACCGAATGAGTTAAATTAAACCGGTCTCTACCAAAAACATTGGTGTCGATCGACACCCACCACTGGTGTCGATCGACACTCCATCCCAATTTCCAAAATTTGGTTAAGGGATGTTATAATTCTCCCCCACTAAACTAGATTCGTCCTCGAATCCCGCAAAAAAATACGTCAAAACAGGACCACCCTCTGGCCCGCACCGGCCATTACCACAAGAGATTCTCACATAATCCGGAGACTCACGGACCAATCCTATGTTTATACGCACGTTTCTCAGACATTTATTACGTTTAACTTATCCACACACTCTAGGGAACCATCGTCCCCTCGGGAGAACCACCGTCTCCCCACACTATAGAGGAACCACCGTCCCAAAATAGGTACTCTGTACTATAACGGAGACCACTGTCTCGGTATAAGTACTCAAGAAACCACTGTCTCCTAGAGAGAACCACTGTCTCTCAACATGTATACAGGAACCACCGTCCCCGATACAAGCCCTGGAAACCATCGTCTCCAGGTCATGAGTCATCCGTAATAAATTCAAAAATGCCTATAAACATCAGCGGCTAGGTCACCTCACGTGGTCTAAAATCGATACTCCCCAACCGGGATATCCACAAAAATACGACCCACACTGGTCCTCACACTCATAACATCAGAAACCACAATCTGATACACTAGAATTATAAGGAAATACTCATCTCATACAAGAATCAAAAACAACGAAACGAAACGAAACGAAAATACAAGAATCAAAAACAACAACACTGGCACCAAGACCAAAAGAAACTAGAACCACAAAGAAAGCTAAGCTCAATCGGCGACCTTCTTGTCGAACCACTTCCTGAACTTCAGCTTCATCTTTGCCTCTGGCTCCGAAGTCTCCTCCTGACAACCACCACAATCCCATTAAATACGCAACAACGGAATCTACTTCCGGCGCAGTTCCTTGACTCTCCTCCCAAGAATCCTCACAGGAACCGCCGGATCCGTCAAATCGGGCTGAAGATCCGCAGGAATTTCAGGCACTAACACCTCCGACTCATGCAGGCACTTCCTCAACATCGACACATGGAAAACCTTATGAAATGCCTTCATGATTAGTGGTAACTCAAGCCGATACGCTACCGGTCCCACTCGCTCTACCACAGGAAACGGACCTATAAAACGCGCACTCAGGTTGTTCTCTGAAATGGATCTGTTAGGACCCCTCAACATAGCCATCTTGAGATACACGCGATCTCCAACCTCAAACTCAAGCTCACGCCTTCGCTTATCAGCGTAGCTCCTCTGACGATCCTGAGCCTCCTTCATGTTCAATCTCACGACTCAGATCTTCTCCGTCGTTTCCTGAACATAGGTAGCTCCATGAATACTGCGCTCCCCCACTTGCAGAATTCGAGGGACTCCTCTGGGCAATGAAGTACTTAATTCAGAGGCGTGTATCTATGGCCCGACTTGAGACCGACTCTTCAGACTTGTTGAAGATGATTGACGACCCAATTGATTGACCAGTTTTTCAGAATGAGATAGATCACTTTACCGAACTTAGCGTTAATTTTACTACTTTTTATTTATCTCATATATCTCGAGTTTGTAAAGTCCGTGTTGATGCCCTTGCAAAAGCGGCACGAGCACGTAACAATATTTTTTCCCATGTAGATCTCAATGAATTGGTAGAAAGTACATGTTCAGGGATAACTTTTTTCAACCAAATGTGATTTAATATATAGAGGTAGTTGACAAAAAAAAAAAGATTAAAAGGGTCAAGATTAACGCAAAGAAGAGTAGAAGTTGTTGGGGAGTAATAAAACAAGAACAATTTTTGGGTTTACCCTTAGGGGTGAACTTTTCTCATTCACCCCATTTTATTAGCAAATCAAAATCATCCATGTAATCTAATTTCATTATTTAATTAAATTATTAAAAAAAATCAGAACTGAATTTTAATGTGGGGACCACAATTTGATTTTGTTTCCGTAAAAGCTTGGAATTATTATTCAGCTTAGAAAAATGAGTTAAATAAATCTTAATTCTTTAACCCTAAAATTTTAGTAAGTACACACGAAAGTTTCATCTTTCGAAAGTATTAACTTTAACCAATTGAAACATAAGTCAACAAAGATTAATTAGTTAACAAAAAATAAATTCTAAACCCAATCCCAAACCCTAAACCCCAAAAGCTATATCCTAATTTAGGAATAGTTAACCCAAAATAAATTTTAAACTTCAAACTCAAACCCTTAACTCTAAAACTATACCCTAATTTGAAAATAGTTAACCCAAACCCAAAAATTTTAAGTACAAATCCATTGAAAATTTGGGTTAATTTTGTAGTTAAAATTTTTAGGTTTGGGTTAACTATTCTCAAATTAAGATATAGTTTTTGGGATTAGGGTGTGAGTTTGGGATTTAAGAATTCCTTTGGGTTAACCTTAAACTCCAAAACTATACCTAATTGGGAATAGTTAACCCAAACCAAAAAGTTTTAACTACGAAATTGATTTTCAATGGATTTGTAGTTTAAATTTTTTTGGTTTGGGTTAGCTATTCATAAATTAGGGTATAGCTTTGGGGTTTAGGATTTGGGTTTGAGGTTTGTAATTTATTTTGGATAAATGATTTTAAAATTCAAATTTTATTAATTTATTAAGTTTTTTAATTAACTTTCAAGTTTTTACAAAAAAAAAGAAAATATAGTAACCTATGGTGAGACATTATATTGTGGTCCACACATTTGATTTAGTTTTGATTTTTTTAATGATTTGTTTAATTAAGAGACACATGTCAAATTATTATTGGCTAATTAAAAAGAAGTGAATGAGTTAAGTTTATCCCTGAGGAGTGAACCCAAGAATTGTTACAATGATCCCAATAAACAATTTAGATTTTGAGTCAGCCAGTGAATCTCCAAATATTTATTTTAATTAGTTAATGAGTTTAATCCTCTTATCTCTAACAGCAAAGTCGATATGTATTGAAATCGAAGTCAGTAGTCCTCGTTTAAAAGCTAATCAACTTAATTAGCGGTAATTTAAAAATCATATTTAAAAATATTATTTTTAAGATTATAAAATAATAATTAATGGAAGAAAATGGTATAACTTTATAAGAAAAAGACAGGACATGAAGATAAAGAAATGGAAAAAAAATGTGGTAGGGTTTTGTTCCCTGCCCAATCTGCCCGATCATTCATTTTAAGATTATGCCCTGGATCCTGATTAAGCAATTAATGAAACTTCTAGATTTCACCATTCTATCTAATCATTATTTCTACTCTTTTTATTTGCTTTTATAAAGCCATTATTTATACTATTACATTAAAGTTTTGCAGCGTCGTTATTAAGCAGATGGCTAACAGATGGAATGGTTTGCAATTATTATATTTGCAAATTGATGTAATTGGACACAAAAAACTACTACCAAATGTATAGATATTATATACAGGACTATTCTCACATATTATTGTGTACAATGCTATACCCTAACCAATAAAAAGTAAAAGTATAATCCCCAACTATAGGTATTTTTTGTTTTTAGCCAAAAAAAAACTGTATGATTTCCACAAATCAGGATTCAAACTTTGTTTGAGAGGAACTTATTTGATTTCCGATTGAAAGATTATATATAATTATAAGCTTAACGGTCTGTTTATCTTAATTATTATAGTTCTAACCATGTAGATCAATTATCTTTCACTAATTTCACAAAACTAGGTTACGACTACGAGTATATGTCTTGTAGTAATATATTTGTTAGTTGAGAATTAAGGTGGCATTAAATTGAATGCATGTTGTCTTTGGAGAAAAAATAAAGTGACAGAACAGAAGAGGTCGGTGTAAATTTGTTTTGTGTGTTGTGAAATTGAAGTTACTGTCTTCATTTAGTATGCGACATTGACTGATGTCAGGTCCCATCTCTAGTTTTCTCCCTTTTATTATGAGCCCTCGCCACTTGATTTTTTTTTCATTATATTCATAACCTTTATTATATATATATAGAGATATATCTCTTGTTGCCCTAAAATGATGTTCGGACATCGCTAATTTCGAAAAATGATAGTCTTTCTGAATGACATGATGGGTTAGATTGGTAGACGTTTTTAAATTTTTTCTATCACTTTTTAATTTGTAACGCTTTAAATTGTATTAATCACGAAAACTTTATCAAAAGTTTTATCAATACTATTACACTAATCTTTATTTATAAAGATTTATCTCAAATCTTTATCTATACAGCTTTGCACTATGCTATAAAGTTTACCGCTCCAGATTTTAAAAAAACTAAGTTACCAATCGGACTCAATATGTATGGAACGGTCTAAATAGTAGCTAAAGATATACATATACAAGTATGATTGTCATTAATTGGTCTGAGACGAGATAATGTAAAATAAGATATGATATATGTCGGACGATTCAAATAGCAATTAGAATTATACTTATTTAGGGTGTGCTAAGTTTGCAGAAACAACGAAGATTTTGTATATATCCTGAAATTTACTCCGGATCAAGTTTTGAAAAACAACAACGGACCGAACGACATAATTGTCCGTAATGTTGGTATAAATCACATGTACGTATGTATATAAATATTTCTTACGCTCACAAGTCTCACACATGGAAATTGTGCATGTGCACGCAAAACTTGGCTTCGAATGGTGACGATCCGCACCGTCTCATCCCGCACTGAACAGTTCCAAAAATTTATACTACATATGTGTATCTAACAAAAATCTATATTTATATTAATTCTCGCTGCCTTCTATGTGGTAGGGATGACGAAACTCGCCAACACTTGTTCTTTGATTTCAGCTTCAGCAAAGAAATTTGGTCTGCCTTTTACTCGGTTTCAACATCTCCTCCTCCGACAGATTTTGAGCAGTGTTTAATCTGGCTTATCTCTCCAGCGAGAGATGTTAATACTAATCTCATCCTGAAGTTAGCATTCCAAGCCTCCATATACGGGATATGGAAGGAGAGAAATGCGAGACTTCACTCCGAAATCTCTACTCCGACATCAATCATCATTCAGGGAATCAAGCGGACGATTCGTTGCCGTCTAGACCCTTTATCTCGCCCATTGATCAACACTCCATCATCAATCACTTTTCTTACAACCTGGTTTTCTCTTTTTAGAGACTAGGAGTTTGGTCCTCATTTAGAAATCATTCCCTTCATTTTTTGGATGCAGATCACATTGACAATGATTTGAGGTTTATTGAGCATTGTAACCCTGCGGGGCATCTATGTAATCGTATTTTAACAATTAATGGAAATTTAGAATTAAAAAAATACTATATTTATATATATATATATATATATATATATTTTTTGTTACTATTTATCTCGCACCGCACATGTTTTACCCCGCATTGTCCCTATTCGAAGCCTTTGACGTCCTCAAGGACATCAACGTATTGAGAATATACAGTTTCTAGGTGATGGTACTTTATTATAATAAAATAGTTTGATAACTCGAAAGACATATGTTGAGAGGACACTATTTACTTAAATATTCGTTGATGTTTACAAAAGCAGTGTTACAAAGTTCGAGCTACTGCTAGTACGTACCTAGCTAAATGCAATATGTGTCATTGTTTAATGATACATAGTTGTGGAAAAATTTAGTGTTTTAAGACTTTTTAACTTAATGTTCAAAAGTGATATTTATCATATAAATATATAATAATTTTTTTAAACGAGGATTTATTTGTTGGTTAGTATAATCTAGTAAGATTTTTCTTTTGTGTTTGCGAAGAGATTTGTCATTCGTGGAGCAACCAGTGGCGAAGCCAGAGTATTGGCATGAGGGGCATATGCTCACTATAAAGAAAAAATTTTCTTAAATTTTTTTTAGTAATTGGTTAATTGCCCCCCTAAACTTTTTTTAGAAATTGGCTTAATGCCCCCTATGAAAAATGATTATGGATTCGCCACTGGGAGCAACTCGAAGATGTTAACCTAATGCCGATAGTTTCAATTTTGAGCTTATAATTTTTGTTTAACGAGGTTGCATATGTGTACTCGAATCCGAGTTGTTTCTAAAGAAAATTAGTTTTACGTATCTATACCAAAAACTACTTTTAATTAGCTCTAGGATAAAAACTTTAGACCAAATGAAAATGTCTATATTTTCTGTTTAATATGCGATATATATATATATATATATATATATATATATATATATATATATATATATATATATATATATATATATATATGTTAATGTTACATATCACCATTACTTTTTAGATTGCTAATCTAATATATTTGCAATTTATTGAATTTTGGTGTTGTTTTTTTATTTTCCAACGTGTAAATTCACATAAATTTAACTAGATGTTTTTAGTTCGATTGATGTATACTTAGTTATTTTACAAGATTATTGTCTTCCGAAGATGAAGAAGGGTGTTACAAGATTACGGACATTCCTCAACGAGAAGAAGATATACAGACACCTCATCTTCCAGTAACCATCTTTGATCCAGAAAAGAAGATACGACCAGTTCATATCATTGCTTTCATAGATATTGGAGCCCATGCATCAATCATGAATCCTAACGTTTTAGCGGCATCAATGTGGCTTCCGTATAATCAAGAGTTCAGAGTCGCAAATGCAGGATCGTTGTTCATCAAAGCAAAGTCTAAACCGAACCCCGAGGAGTTAGATGGAAGAATTTGTTCAAGCCTTATACAACAATTCCAAGGCTCTTCCCTATCGAAGATATTATGTTATTCGAGTTCGACAACATAAAAGAAGAAATCACGAAGAAATCATGTGCATATTCACACAGTGAGTTTCTTCAGAAGTGCAAGAATCCGTTATGGCTAAATCCGACGTTCTTTGTGTCACTCCCTTTCAAAGAAAATATCATCTCTACACCAACTAAGGCAAGTCATGCGGGAATGCCCCCGGCACTTCTACAACAAGCACATGAGGAATGTGAACAACTGATTCAATAGGGAATAGTCTCAACAACAAATTCACCATGGGCATGCAAAGCTTTTTATGTCAACAAAAGAGCAGAACAAGCTAGGGGAAAACTAAGGCTGGTGATTGATTACAAACCACTGAACCGATTCCTTCAAGATATCAAGTTCCCACTCCCAACGAGAAAGGCACTGTTGCAACATCTTTTCGGAGCAACCATTTTTTCAAAATTCGATTTAAAATCAGGATTTTGGCAAATAGGAGTCAAACCGGAGGAACGACACAAGACAACATTCTGTTTACCAGATCGTCATTTGGAATGGAAAGTCCTACCATTTGGTCTGAAGACAGCTCCGTCCTTATTTCAACAAGCAATGCTAAGGATATTCCAACCATTGGTCGACACAGCACTAATCTACATTGATGATATTCTACTGTTCTCCAAGAGTAATGAAGACCATGTCAAGGTTTTGAGGCAGTTTCATGACCTAGTTCAACAATATGGAGTCATGCTCGCAGCAAAGAAGATAATGATAGCAAAACCGGAGATTGAGTTCCTTGGAGTCAAAATCGCAGAAGGGAAGTTCACACCACAACCACATCTGGCAACAGAATTACTTGCATTCCCCGACAAAAATCTCACAAGAAGACAAGTGAAACAATTTCTTGGCGTAATCAATTATGTTAGCGAATTTATTCCGAAACTGTCCCAGCTGACACAACCACTGAGAAAGCTGTTGCAAAAGAATCCCCCACGGTGGAGTACAAGACAAGGAGAGCATCGTAGGCACTAACTCATCAGCCATGGCTCAATCCACTGTTAGAGATACCCTTTCACGACCACCGTATTGGCAGAGCCGTGTTGTTTAGACCGGAAACTCCTTGTCAGGGGTTTAAACACGGATTGAAACAGTCTAAAATATCTATTAACATGTTTCGATTCCGCCATTCCGGTAAGGCAAAATTATAGATCTAAACCCGCAATTTCTTGGTTTAAACAATAAGGTCGAACTTGTAATTCAACAAAAGAGAGGATTTACTCATTAATGAAATATGAAAGGCTAAGCTAATTGCTGCCACGAAGTTTTTTTTTTAATTAATGATCAGTAGGTTAGATCAGTGGCAAATCCATAAAAAAAGTTTTATCAGGATCGATAATTATTCAACAGAACATAAATATAGTGGTGTCAAACAAAATCAATCATGCCTCAAATCTATTTTCTACAATGGTTTAAACGAAATTAACAAAATTTATCAAGGTCAACTCTTTTTTTTCTTTACGACATTGGTCCGTCCATGGTTTAGATTATAATACTTTTTGCAAACATTTAATTAACTTAGAAGACAAAATTTGATATTCTAAATAGTGTAGACACTTATATAGGTTCTGATGAACGCTTAACTGTAACTAATATACCTCAAATGGAATTAGCATGTAAATACTATAAAGTGAACTATTTATTGGTAGAAATTATCTATTTATGTTTGTTAATGATGTCAGAAAGAGTTAGATAGAGAACTAGATATTTGCTAAAACTATGCTCGTCATTGTTAAAAACTAAAAGTGAAATTAGTGAAAGAGGAAACCAATACGTGGTCTAAATAATTTGTCTGATGAAATAAATATTAGCGATAAAAGTCTTTTCCACAATGGTCCGAAGAAAGAACGCATTTCATATATGTCCAAGGGAGAAGAATTGAGGGTTATTTTAGTAAATAACAAGGAACTGTCAATCAATCTACAGTATTGATAGAAATATATTATAAAATATTCATATTATAACATTTTGAAATATTTTCTCATACCTTTTTCAAACTTTTGGCTGCCTTTGTCCACACCTAAATGCCCAACTTCCTTTCTGCCTTTTTCTAGCGACAGAAAATTATTTCATTGGAAAAAAAAAGAAGAGTAACAAGACACCTTACATGTCTTTATCAAATAATGAAGCCAAATATTTTTTTCTAATAGATGCTACAAGTATTCTTCTCTCTCAAGTGATTAGGATAAATTTAAAGAAATCTACAAACTAAAACGATTATGTGAATCTTAACATTTAAACTAAAAAAAAAAACGATTATACGATTCCGATACTTACAGTTCTACTTTAGTGGAGTTTTTAAGTCGAACTTACAAGTTACAAGATAACTTTAAACTAGGTCTACTTTGCTGATGGTGAATTGTTAGCTTTACTGTCCATTAATAATAAGGCATGTTAATAGTTATAGAGAACAAAACCCTTTCACGAACGTTCGTTTAGAAGTGTCCCAAAAAAGGCTATTTATTTCATCCGACATTAATTTAAATATATTACATCAGAAACACCAAACAATACATACAAAAGTGTAAAGATCTTAAAACTATGGTCCACTTAGGCCATGATTATTGGAAATCCTTTGGAGTCTAATGTGGTTTCTTATAATATAAAATTATTAAAACACACACTCTTTCTTTCTTTTACTCAACTTTATATCTTTTCTTTCATCGTTTTACTCAATTTTTATTAATTTTATATTTAAACACTCTCTCTTCCTTTTTAGACACTCTCCAAAATATCTAATTTTAGACACTTTCTTTTCCTTTTAGACACTTTCTACTTTTTTTACTCAAATTTTATTAATTTTATATTTCAATATACCCCACAAAAACACTCTCTTTCTTCTTTTTACAACCATTTTAATAATTTTATATTATAAGAACACTCCAATAATTATATCCTTATATCAACCATATAGAAACAAAATGAGGAAAAACCGAAAATGTTTATACTATTTTTTTCTTATAACAATAATATTATATAATTTAAAATAAAAACAAATGAATTATTAATTCTATTACCATGATATATATCTTCACAAAGTCACCTTCCAACCGCGGCACAACCCCCCAAAAATTATACCCCCTCCATATCCACCAAGAAAGATCAAGAATCAAGATTCAACAATCAATAGCCTAATTAACATCGATCGATCTATCAAAACCATGGATATGATTCCTCAATATGGAGGTGATGCTACAAACCTCAGCATAATCGCAAACGTCGCCGGATCCACCGCACCCGAACCAACACAACAACCGTCCTTCTCCTCCTTACCATCAGCGAACTCAAGCCGCTACGAGAACCAAAAGAGAAGAGACTGGAACACATTCGGACAATACCTAAGGAACCACCGACCACCACTTTCACTTTCCCGATGTAGTGGAGCTCATGTCCTAGAGTTTCTCCGTTACTTAGACCAGTTTGGTAAAACCAAAGTCCACGCGAACATATGTCACTTCTACGGCCATCCAAACCCTCCGGCACCGTGTCCTTGTCCTCTACGACAAGCTTGGGGAAGTCTTGATGCTCTTATTGGTCGTCTTAGAGCTGCTTTTGAAGAAAACGGTGGTAAACAGGAAACTAATCCATTTGGAGCTCGTGCGGTTAGACTTTATTTAAGGGAAGTTAGAGATATGCAGAGTAAAGCTAGAGGTGTTAGTTATGAGAAGAAGAAACGTAAGCGTCCTCTTCCTCCTACTAATAATTCGTCATCTTCGGCATCTTCTTCCTCCGTTGTAGCTAGCAACCAGCAGTTTCAAATGTTACCGGGTACTAGTAGTTCTACTAGTCAATTTAAGTATGAGAAGTAATTATAATTAAAAAGAGAGTATTTTATGTAATCTCGAAATGTGAATTTGGTCTCTTTCTTTTTAATTTTAGGTTTATTGTGCTTAGATTTAGGATATGGTGGAAGAAGAACTAAGGTTCTTTTGTTACTATAGTGTATTTTGGGGTAAGGAAGGAAAGGTAGGGTTTCAATTTTTATTTTCCTAACAAAGAGAATTTCACATATATATATATATATGTATATGTATTTGGATGTCTATTTATCCTCGTTTATATTCATCATCTTTCAGCATGATGTGTTTCTAAAACAGAGAGGTCTTAGGTTTAATTTAGATCGATTTATGGGAGTATGATGACACTAGAATAGTATTATTGAGTTTCTTCTTTTGATGCAAAAACAGTGGTCGTTGTCTAAAAGTGACAGTGAACTAATAGTGGTCTATCAGTAGTTGACAGTGATTGCACTATCTATTTAAAATTCACGGAATTAACTCATTAGTTTATCTCCATGCCCAAATTCCCCCAAAGATCTTACTGAATTCGTACCCATTTACAAAACATTCACATGCATACGTGGCATGCTTCAGTAAACATGCTGTCTTCTTGTTGTAAGCATAATGATAGGTTTACCTGTGAGTGATATGTTTTCTTACTCACACTTTTTTACTTTTTTCATAAGCATAATGTAAAAGGAAACAAAAAAATCATAAGTTCCTTCTAAATTATCCACATTGTGCATTGTACGTTTAGGCTTTTGCATAAACCCTAGATTTTGTAAAATGATTGACCTAATCATGGAGTTGATAACTTGACCATGGAGTTGCTTCCATGATACAAAAAGATTGTCTAAATTTGTATTGCTCACTGTAAATTTTTGAAACATGATGATGGAATCGCTTAATAATTCGATTGGAGATCATTTTGTTGAATATCATTGTGGTAAAATTGCGAATTGGAGATCAATTGTTTTTAGGACCTATGTAGCATGAGTTTGATTAGTAACATGTAGAATAATAAAAATGAAAAAATAATAAGATGATTCTGGAGATCAATCACATAAATTTAAGAAAACGATTTTAAATTTGATAATGCTATTCTACAGACAAAAAAAGGAAAGAAAATATGTGTACAAAAATCAAATGATAATTTTTTTTTAATGATTTTGATGGTCCATTCAGCACATTGCACCATATATACTTTTCATTTAGCTGTGTTGTCAACTAAAACCATAATAAAGTTTACAAGACGGTCGTAGATCGGAATTTGTTGTTTCCTATATCAACATTTCTTTTCTTGTGAAATTAGATGATTTAACTTATGTATCTGTCTGGATTAATAGAATGCGTTTGTGCTTTAATAAAATAATAAAACAATAACGTCCAAATTTTGGAATTAGTAAACCTGTGAAAATAATATATTAGTCTGTTTTTTTTTGAGAGAAAGAGAGAGAGATCATTTTTTATATAATTTTTTTCTTGATTATTGAATATTTTTTGCAATGGGTTTCTGTATTTTTGTGGGTCATTTCATAAAATAAATGATAATACTCAACTAGAAATAAATTTTGAAAATGACAAATGCAACATGGAAAAGTATTTGATCAGACAGGTTTTTAATCTCACTTGTTATGATTAATCAATATAATAGCTAAGATAGCGTCAAAACAAATAGGTCCGGTGGATGAATCAATCTTTTGTCAAATTTGTAAATCAAACAACATATGTTATAGTATTTTTATAGTACCTTAAACCATATTCATGATACTTTTGGTGTTTTAATATCCTTATTTTGTGTGCATAAATGAACTACAAAAAAAATGGAAACAAAATAAAATAATAATGATTTTTGGTACGTTGTGTAAGGTTTATCATTCATGAGAGTGGTAGAGGTAGAGGTAGAGGTAGAGGTAGAGCCAGAGTTCTGCCTCTCACTTGTCTTGTCTCTGTAAGTTGTTCCTCGCAGAGCACTCAAAGACCCCAACCCTTCAACTTTTATTGATTCTTGTCCATTTCTGAATTTTTCCACACTTTGTAAAATCCATTTGAAATAAGATCAAACAATTCTGTAATTCTACATTTCAATTTGCCTACGGTTTTGAAACCCACAGTTTCAGGATTCATGAATTGAAAGTGACTTGAGTAATTTATCTTTTATATAGCACATTATAGGTCTTTCAATTATCTTTTCTATGTAAACATCTTAACATATCTCACATAAGAAAAAGTTTTATATGATTCCTCCCAAAACATTTTAGTTGTTTCAATGTTTTTGGACATATATAACAACCGTACCAAAGTTTCATCATCCATTTTTTCATATAATCAAAAGTTCAAACATTCGGCTCATTTAATTTTTGGAAAACCAAAGGCTATAAAGCTATTGAATATAAAAACCATTTTTAAAAAATATTGTGTCTTATTGAAAACTTTTTCAAGGGTTCAAAACATGAAAACACCTATCGTAATTTTTTTGAATGTAATACTCTATTCAACAATAACAAAAAACCTTTTTAGCTTTATACAGCCAATGCTGCCTAGTAATTTGACTTTCAAAAGACCTTGCACAATTATCTCCGTTAGCATCTCTTTAGACCCGACCGACAATATTCATCGAAAATGTTATAGTGTATACAAGGTTTCTACTTTGAGGTAGAACAATGTTCTTGCACGTATTTTTATGCATGACGTCGAAAATAATTTGTTGAGGGCATTAACTAATGCTACTTGTACTTACATTTTAGTAACAAAATATAAACTTTTTTTTTGCTAAGCACAAAATATAAACTTGATCTCAAGTCATCTAAATTTTCACCAACAATAGTACTCAATTATGAAAAACGAGAATATATATCGTAGATTTGATGTAGATTGGAAGTGAGCATTAGGACTTGGCCTTTCGACTTTAGATAATTGGAATCATGGCCTTTCCATATATGGTTAGAACAAAAGGAAGGACCTTTCAAGAATCAACACCCATTTATTATCACATTACATAAGTTCCATCATAATTATTCACATTTTTGGATTGATACGAATATTTGATTTAAAAGAAGAGGAGACAATCGACATTGAAATGAGGGACCCCGAATTTCCACATGATTCTCTTGTTTCATCATTACCCACCCAAATCTATGTTTAGTAAAACCCTTGTGAGACTCCACCACATGCCAATTACAAGACTTTTAAAGAAGAAAAAAAACCCAAAAAAGAATTTAACTATACAAAAGAAATATTTAATTTCTTGTGATTTTTAACATATCCAAGATATAATAAGTCGATGAACTCCAACACAAAAATTAATAAATCAAGAATCCAATGTTACTCTCTAGTGAAAATCAACAAAATGATACAAAAATACAAAGAAACCCACTAAAAACAAAAGAATAGAGACTATAGTAGTATAATGTTTAAGAAACTCAAACTGTAGTTGCTGGTTCTTGAAGTGCAAGAGGAATGGCTGGTCTCCAAGTTGTTCCCTCAGGACTATCCATCAAAGCAATCCCAACTTTAGCCAAATCTTTCCTAATCGAATCAGATCTTTCATATTCTTTATTGTTCCTTGCGTCAGTTCTCTCTTGTATTCTCTGTAACACATGTTCCTCTTTCAGTCCGGCACGCTTTAGTGCCTTCTCTTTTAGCTGATCAAGAACCTGAGCAAAAGAGGAAACAAAAACAGTTGAATGCAACAACATAATAGTTAAAATGGCTTGTTCACCAAACAAAATGCGGAGAAAAAAACAGCCTGTACCTCTGAGTAACTCGTGCGCATAAGCCCTAAGATAGTAAGAACATCTCTGATTGTTGCCTCTAGAGCCTTAAGTGACTCTTCTCTTCTTACTTGCTTTTTACCCTGAAATCAATATCATCACTTGTTAACTGGTTGGTTTCCGAAACATATAAATGTTTATTGTGTTCATAAAGTGAGACTCTTGCGGTAAGTAATACTAACCTTTCGGGTGTGAATGAGATCGTTGATGGTTTTTAATGGTTCTGACATTGCAGCCAGAGTCACGGGTGTGAGTAGATCATCGGACATGGAAGCAATAAACTCACAACGGAATGTGTTGATGCTTGTCAAAGTTTCTGAAGGAACAGAACCTTTATCAAATATCGGATCTTTCTCGCCTAAAACGCTTTCACAGTCACGTAACGTCTGCAATAAGCAAATGAGCAGCTTTCAGAATTGTAGTGAAGAAGAACATATGTTGTGCCCGTAAAAACTTTTTCGCATTTTTCTACTGATAAAAAACTATATAATGAGGGATTACCTGATATATATAAAATATGCGTTCAGAAGCACTCTCGAGGAGGAAATCGGAGTAATTGATAGGAGACCGATAGTGAGTTCCCATTAGAAAAAGTCTCAGAGCAAGAGGATGATAAAGATCAATGACCTGCAATGTTTGCAAACAAGAAAGTTAGACATTAATGTTCGATATAACAAGAAAGTTACAAAATCGACAATGTTTTACCTGTCTGATTGTGAAGAAATTCCCCAAGGACTTGGACATTTTCTCAGAGTCAACCGTAACAAAACCATTATGGATCCAATAGCTGATGTTGCTGCTATTACAAGCAGCACAACTCTGAGCAATTTCATTTTCGTGGTGAGGGAACACAAGATCCATTCCTCCACCATGTATGTCAAAACTATAACCAAGATAAGCCGCACTCATCGCACTACATTCAATGTGCCAACCGGGTCGTCCTTTTCCCCACGGACTCTCCCAAAACGGTTCCCCTTCTTTTGCAGCCTACCCAAAATTAAAAGCTTTCAATGAAAAAAATCAAATGCAGAGATAAAACGGTATTGAAATGCCTACTTTCCACAAAGCAAAATCTGCGGGATGTCTCTTCCTTGTGTCAACTGCGACTCTCTCACCAGCGCGGTTATCTTCTAACTTTCGACCAGACAATTTTCCGTATGTTGGAAATTTGTCGACTGAGAAGTATACATCTCCATCAACTTTGTAGGCATATCCATTATCAAGAATCTGATTAGGAGAACATCACATACGAATATAAGCGAAAAACGATCATTTGGTTCCAACAACACGCGGAACTACGTGAATATGGTAAAAACCTGCTTAATCAAGTCGATGATTTGAGGTATATGATCCGAGACACGTGGTTGTACAGAAGGATCTAAACACTGAAGCTGTTCCATATCTGTATTAAACTCCTCGCAGAATCGTCTGCTCAAACTGATTGGATCTTCTCCTAATTCATTCGCTCGAGCAATTATCTATACAAAATTTGAAATTTTATCACTCATTTGCATATACAACCACAAAAATCAAGTCACATACAACTTCATAAATGATTCACTGATCTACTAGTCATTGGCTACTTATAGGCAACACTAAAGAACTTGCTCTAAACTTGTAAAACAGAGCTTATGTTGTATAATACTTGTTAACCAAGAAGAGTTTTAGCTCTGATTCCATTGTAAGAACCATGATTTAGCTCACCTTATCATCCACATCTGTGAAATTTCGAACATAAGACACTTCATATCCTAAATGCTTAAGGTACCTGCCTAATACTCAAATCAAAGATAAAAAAAATCAAAACTTTTCGTAAACCCAGAAGAAAAAATTGAAGCTTTATCATTCTCTCAAAGTCAATACCTAAAGAGAACATCGAACGTGACGTAGACTCTTGCGTGACCAATGTGACTAAGATCGTAAGCAGTAACACCACAAACGTACATTCCAACTTTACCCTCCATCTTAGGCTTGAACAGTTCCTTCTTACGACTCATTGTGTTATGCAACCAAAGGTCCTTCTCGCCGGAAATCGAATCTCCAACGTTCGTTATCGACGGAGATGGTGATGGTGATGAGAGAGCAGTGAAACATCTACGGGATTGAGTTTCGTTTCTGGGTCTGAGAGGAAATAGGATTCTGAGACGGGAAGAGAATTGAGAGCTGAATCGAATTGGAGTAAAGGGTCTACATGATTTAAAGAGATTAAGAAGAGAAGAAGCCATTGCCTTGTTGGAGCTTCTTCTGATTGAAGAAGATGAAGAAAATTCGGATAGGAAAACGGCGAGGGATAATAACCATAGCCAAAACCGGTTTTCTTTTCCGGTTTGACTCGGTTTAGGAGAACTGAAACACGAATCGAACCGAAAAAAATCGACTTTTTAAGTTTTGATTGAAACCAAATCCAAAATCCTAATCCTCTAAACCCTAAAGGCGACATCTTTCTCTCAATTTCTCTTCTCAAGTCTTGTTCTATATTTGAATCCTTTGATTGTTACTTAGATATGGTGTTTGGGCAAGTAGTGATTGGTCCTCCTGGATCAGGGAAGACCACTTACTGCAATGGAATGTCTCAGTACCTCTCTCTTATCGGCAGGTTTCATATTTTTCCTCTTTTATTCAATTTTGTTTACTGGTTTGTAGTTGTAGTTGTTACTCTGTCTCTAGCTTTGTAAAAAATCACAAAGTTCCAAACTTTAGCTTATGGGAAGTGTTAAATTTCAGAAATTTGGATTACTTAAATTTTGAGTTGATTCATGGTTACTTAATTGTGAAATATTGTTGCCATTGTCTTTGTTTTTGTATATTTTCTTAGTACTTTTTGATTTGCAGGAAGGTTGCTATTGTTAATCTGGATCCTGCAAACGATGCATTACCGTATCCTTTTCTATGCAAATATGGTTTGAAATTGGGAAATTTTCCAAATTTGTTGTTTCTTGACATTGATCTTTAGGTATGATTGTGCTGTGAATATTGAAGAATTGATTAAGTTAGCAGATGTTATGGTGGAACCTTCTCTTGGTCCTAATGGAGGTGAATTGCTTCTTCTTGATACTTGTCACTTGATTTTCTTTTTTCTCTCAGTTATCAAATTAACGAAAATTTTATATCGAAAACAGGTCTTTTGTATTGTATGGAGTACTTAGAGAAAAACATCGATTGGCTCGAATCTAAATTAAAGCCTTTTATAAAGGGTTAGTAACACTAACAATGAAATCTCTTCATTTCGTCTCTTAACATTTTTCGGTATATCGACTAAAAAGGTTGGAAACATTTCCGCAGACCATTACATTCTCTTTGATTTCCCTGGCCAAGTTGAACTGTTCTTTAATCATGAGAGCACCAAGAAGATTTTAACAAAGCTTACGAAATCGTTCAACCTTAGAGTATGACATACTTTTCTTTTTAACCGTTACCGATTTGCTCAATGAATCGAATTTGGTTTAATTCCTTTCTTGGTTTTGGTTTTGCAGTTAACCGCTGTGCAACTAATTGATTCCTTACTATGTACTGACCCCGGTAACTACGTAAGCGCATTGATGCTCTCCTTATCCACAATGCTACATATGGAACTCCCGCACGTCAATGTCTTGTCTAAAATCGATCTGATTGGAAGCTACGGGAAGCTAGGTATTCTACGGTTAAAAATCTTTCTTGTTTTCATTAGATGGAACTTGCTAACAATCTTAAAATTATCTGTGTTAAATGTAGCTTTCAATTTAGATTTCTATACCGATGTTCAAGACTTGTCGTACTTAGAGCATAGTCTTAATCAAGATCCTCGCTCTGCTAAGTACAGGTTTGATATATAAACCATCAGATAACTTCTCTCGCTTTGATGTTACTCGTAACATCTCATGAGCTTGATGTTTGTTCTTATCGCAGAAAACTAACGAAAGAGCTATGTAGTGTCATCGAAGATTACGGTCTTGTTAATTTCACAACTTTGGATATTCAGGTTTGTTATCTCCTCTGCACTCATCACTCTCTCTCTCTGCGAGCGTCTTAGAGTTTCGAGCTTTTTGGTTTCAGGATAAAGAAAGTGTTGGGGATTTGGTAAAGCTTATTGATAAGACGAATGGATACATATTTGCGGGGATTGATGCGAGTGTTGTTGAATACAGCAAGATTGCTGTTGGTCAAACTGATTGGGATTATAACAGATATCCTTTGCTTTGTTCTTCTACTTTCTAACCATTTGTTTCTCGCGATTTTTTTCGTGTTATTGTCTACAACGAAAGAGTTGTTTCTTTAACGAGCAGTGTTTCACGGTTGCGGCAGTGCAAGAGAAGTACATGAAAAACGAGGAATCAGAACAGAAGACTGAGGAATAGAGACAGAGCTTGAAACTTCCATAGAAGAAGGAAGAAGTTTAGCTTTTCGGTTAAATCTCTGAACCAAACAGGCTTTTTAATTTTAAATTTTGGGTTCGGTTTAAGTCCAAACAACAGTGAGGATTATATAACTAAACTGGTCTGATTTTCGGTTTTTTGTATAATGGCTTATAAGGTTTTAGGGTAAGTCGAAGATTTGGGACTAAAAAATAAGGTAAGTATATAACAAGGGTGGTTTTTGTTCGGGTTTAAGTTCGGTTATCGGATAATATCCGAACCGAACCAAAGTCCAAACTCAAATCAAATTAAAACCTATCGGTTAATTGACCATATCCATACCCGATTCGAACCGCCTGATTTCGGTCGGGTCCGGGTTCGGACTTTGGATTCGGATAATTTGCCCACCCATTCGTGTTAATCTTGAGATGACTAATTTTCCATTGTTACAAGAAAAATGATTACCTTTCATGGGAAAATGACATATTGTAGAACCTCTATGAATTAATGTTGGATAAATTAATAAATTTTGTCGGTCTCAAGGCACATGTATAACACTTGTTAAGAAATATCTGAAAACCACACTAACCGATCCAGACTAACCGATCCAGAACCTAACCGAATTGGTTCTCCTTTTAAGAGTCATTCATATCAACATGCAAAACACGAAGAGATTCATGCATAGAGGAAACAGAAACGACTAAATTTTATTCATAATTTGGATTACAAAAAGACTTTTTGAAAGTCTTAACAAGAAAAACAACACATAATCAAAATCAAAACTCGGGTATGTCAGAAAATGCCTCAATTCTACGACCACTAGTGAGAAGATCAAACCAGAACTCCATATCGTCATCACTAAACAACTTGGAATTATTATAACTATACTTCTCACTATTCCTATCTACTACTAATCCTTCCCAATCCTCAATCTTTTTCTCATTACTATTCAAATTATCTACCGATACGACGTCGGACCAAAAACTCTCATCGACCAAAGCAGAAATATCCTCGTACGATATCGTTTCGTGTTCGTTGTTATTCGAAATATCGAATGTTGTTATACTACTAGAGGTTGTGTCAGCAATCACTGATGAATCTTTGTCTTCGTGTGTGGTCTCATTGTTTTTGTTAATGTCTTTGGTGTCTCCGTCGTTGTGTTGAATTTTGTTGACTCTTTTCTTCAAATGAGTATGCCAAACATTTTTTATTTCATTGTCGGTTCGTCCAGGTAACTTTGCAGCAATCGCAGACCATCTAAATTAATAACAAACAAACAAACAAAACTTAACACTATTACAAAAAAAGAGTGTTTTCATATATTATATAGTATGGATTTCATCAATTTTTTTAACTTTAATATTGCTTTTTGAAGCTGAAAACATGGAGATGTAACAAGACAAACAAACAAAAGCTAATAATCTTGTTTTGCATTGATAAAAGTGCATAATCTTGTTTAATACTCCAGTATTAGAGAAGAATATCGTTTAGCTTTTCTTTAATAATTATAAAAAACTATGAAAATAAATTTGATTAAATCTTCCGCGAATGAAGTAATCACGGGTAGCAATCTCCTTAGCCCCACAATGTTGAATTATTTTACAAATTACAAGAAAACAAAAATCATTTCTCTTATATATATATTATATATATTTTTTTTTCCTCTTATATGTTTAGATTTGGTAATACTCACACTTATGAAATCAAACCAAATTGCAAAGTGGAAAAAAAAAACAAATTGACATGAAAATTGTTGAACAAATTTGAGCATATTAATTCTATATTTTTTTGAACAAAAAGAAGAGACAAACCTGTTTCCCAAGGATTCATGTAGATTGATGATAGTTTGTTCTTCTTGAGGAGTGAAATTGCCACGTTTGATGTCTGGTCTCAGATAATTGATCCAACGAAGTCTACAACTTTTTCCACATCTAAGTAAGCCTAAACAAACAAAAAATCCACAAAAATCATCAACAAAATTGCTTACGTATCAAGAAAAAAATTATAGATAATGAATATACAAAAATGGAATAAAATGAAAATGAATATGACCTGCGTGTTTGGGAAGAGCTCGCCAATTAGAATGACCATAAAGATGAATATAATTGATCAAGATTTGATCTTCTTCAGGAGTCCATGGTCCTCTCTTCATTCCCATTTTCTCACAACATGGTGCTCTTCCCATTTATTTGCTTGATTAGTCTGCCTTGCACTCTCAAGCAAATGAAATGAAAATTTGTGTTCTTGATCAACTGAAGTAAAATGATTGGAATGTGTTGGGAATGGGGTTTTATGGGAGCTAAAGAAGCCAAATGTTTGAAGGAAGCATGCGATGTAGACGTTTAGTGTGTTGTTATTTTATATATATACATACATAGACATATTATTATATAATTACACAATGCAACCGTGGGACAACTCCAAGTTGAATTTTTTCTCATACTTTTGATTTACACAGTTTAAAGTAGTTTCAACTTTCAACTTTTGTTTCCTTTTACTTTTTTTCCATGTGTTTAATCTATTTTTATGAGGTCCATACAATAATTAGAAACTTAATAACGTTTTTATTATTTATGTATAAATGTAAATATAGTGAGCTACATTTCGTAGCATTAAAACAATTTTGTAAATTGTTCCTAACATGACCATGAAGGTCTAGATGTAATGGTTGTTTAGTATATTCAAAACCAATAGTTTAAATTCATTTGGGAATGCTGATGTACGCGTTAAAATATACTTCTTCCGTTTCATAATATAAGATGTTTTAGCAAAAAACACAAATATTAAAAACTACTTTTACTTTAAAAAGTAACATTTTAAAAATATATAAAAAACATTTTTACCAACAAAAAAAAACTACTTTCAATAAAGTTAAAAAGTAGCTAGGATTGTCAAAACATCTTATATTTTAAAACAAAATAAAATGTCTAAAACATCTTACATTATGAAACGGAGGGAGTATTATTAAGGTTGGTTGTGTTATTGCAAAAATAATATAATATATTAATAGTTTAATCAGTGTTTTGAAAACCGGACCGGACCGGGTTCAACCGTGAACCGGCCAGCTACCCGGGTTTGAGGTTTTTTTTTTTTTTTTGTAAATTTCCATTTTTCATATTTAAAATTTTTATGATTAAAATTTATAAAAACAAATACTAGTTTTGAATTTAGTTATCCACCAACAAAAAAAAAGTTTTGAATTTAGTTAATTTTTGTTATGGTTTAATGTTTTTAATTTTTTTTTACATATAAGCTTAACTATTTCTCATTAAATTTTGTCTTTGAATAGTTTTTTTTTATTAAAATGATTTTCCTAATTTTTAAAAATATATGTTTATTCAAAAGCTATATTATATATTTGGATATTATAGTTATTCAAAAACTAGTATTTATATTACTATTTTTTAAAAAACTATTAAACCCGGTTCGACCCGGTCGGACCACTTTGACCCATGACCCAAAAGTTTCTCCGGTTCGATCGCCGGTCCGGTTTTCAAAACATTGAGTTTAATTAAAAGCATATGGGGAATAGTTAAACTTACTATTTCACGAAACAAACCTACTAAATATTGCTTAATTACATTTGTGTATAGTTTACATGGTGGCTTATGACAACTATCATTTACTATTACGTTGGATATATATCATATATGCATAGTATTCATATTCTGTTCACACATGGAAAACTTACTTTGTCGAGTCGAGTGAAAAAAAAGGCATGAATAAAAAAGGGTTATATATGAATAAAATATAAGAGGAAGGTAAAGTTCATATTATTAACATAAAAATGTCAAAGAAAGAGGCTAAATAGTGCTCAATTACAATCAGATCATGGCCCCTAAAATTAATCAAACTTTTAATTTTAATCAAACTTGTTGGATGAAAAAAAAAAAAAAAAAAGAAAGCTTGTTGGATGACCTATAAGTCAAATAAGAAACATTAAAGTTTCATTTCTTTCTATGTGCATAATACACATTTTTAAAATCCTTACAATACATTTTTATATATGATTAATAGGAAAAAAATAGGTACGTCCGTGGAGCCAAAACAATTGTTGTAGGCATCGAGGTAGGTACGGTACGTAAAGGGGTTCCTCTTTTCTTTATATGATTTGAGATCATGTTAACAAAAAAAAAAAAAAAAAAATTGAAATGATTTAGGATGATTTGGTGACTCTTTTTTTTTAATAATATTAATATGATTTGGTATCTATATCTTGGTCATATGAATCTTCTATTTCGAAAAAGTATTTTATAATTACTTTGTAAGCAGAAATTTGAATCTATGAAACCAGTGAATTCTTAAACTAACTAGTTTACTGAATGTTCTTTTGAAACACTTAAACCATATTAAGTGAAATAATTATAAGTTTATAACCATGAGATCATTAAATGTGTGAAATTGTTGGACATTAATTGATAATAATTTAATGATATGGATCCAATAACTATATGGTTATTCCAGGTTTCAAATACACATATATCGTCAGCATTACCACTTATTACTTTAAACTATTATGTTTGTCTACGTCAAAAGCAACTTTGTATGATGTTTCAAATGATTTGTATTTAGACCAAAATTACAACATATTAAAAAAGACTAAACCAAAACAAAGATTATCGACATCTATTACCATCATTAATAAAATCTTGCCCTTTTTCTCAAATTTCCTTTTTCTAATAATAATGTGAGGGGTTATCTTCTCTTCATAACACTATACTCCAATCGTGGAGTTGCCATGTTTATAATGCCAGTGTTGTTTGCTAATTGATAAATTCAAATATCAATGCACAAATGGATCGTGACCTAACGAAATCTAGATTTTAGTGGATCTAATCCAATGTATTACAATACAAATTTTGTCTCTTTCTTTTGTAATTTTCCGGGGTCGGCTGAGTTACAATTATTGATTTTTTAGCCGACAAAAAAAACAATTATTGATTTTTTACATGCATGTTAAAAAAGAAAGAAACCTTTAAACTTCACCCTTTTAATATTTTAGAGGTTTGTAATTATCTTCTTAAAACCGATCCAACTGGCTATTTTAAGGTTCCTACACCACCAGTTGAATCCGTAATTTGGTTTTAATCTCATTTATGCAAAAAGAAAATGTTTATATTTGCTCAATCATCTTAGAATTAAAATATACCCAAAACATCATTAATTAGCCAAAACTTCTATTAGTTGGATTTAGTTACACATGATTTCAAGAGATGTATAATCTTTGCTTTGGAGTGCTCGAGAATTCGCCACTAGATTAAGATCTGTTTGGTAAGAACTAGTATTAATATTTACATTAGAGGAGTAATTGTGCTGTGATCACGATATTCTGACTACAGTATGCCAATTTTTTTTTCTCTTTTTATGCAGAGGTCCAAATTTGAATGAGTAGGAGTGTTGGACAATATAACCTCTTAATAATGTCATGCATTAAAAGCTAATTTTATATGAAACATTTAGAATCAAAATATGTAGCTTATTTCAACTAGCTGATCATCCCAAACATAAAAACTTCAAATTTTCTACCAAGATACCATAAACCCAAAAAAATGGACCCACGTACACAAAGTTGTTTTGATAATTTTGTTTACCTAGTGTAATATTCAATAAAGTGATATACTTTGAGATATTTCACATTAAAAAATTCACAAATAAAGACCAATGAGTCCAGCTCTAAGGAAAGAAAGAGCCAGTACACAAGATTTGACCATGGAAAATAAAATTTAAACCACAAAGAGAGATCAACTTTTTTAATTAAAAAAAAAACAAATTATAGTTTCATAAAACGTATTAATCAGATTCCACTTTGATTGGTTTTTATGATAAAATATGTAGACCTACAATGACAAAACAAAAGTACAAACGAGGACAAGAACCGTACCTTCAAACTTTCTCCACCAATTTACTTTGGCAGCTTCACCTAACAATCTAACTCTTAAGAGTCTTACAAGCACTTCACCAATTTAACTCTTAGATTGTGGATTCATGATCTGGACAAAGACCTACTTATGTTCACACTTGGAAAAAGAATTACCCGAAACTCGATACCACCAAGCGTATCTTGTTCCCGTGCCATCGAGAAATCTATCGGTATACCATCCTTTAGCTTGCACTTGAGATAAAAATGGATTGAAGACATCGTTCATTTTTTCATACGCGTCTTGCAATATTATCTCATCGTGGTCATTGTATTTCTCTGCCATTGACATGGCATACGCTGCAACTAACCACCCTCGCAACGCATCTTCACCAGTTGCATCGTGCACTAAGACCATATCGGTCCATGACTTTCCATGACTCAGTAAAAACTTCTCTTCTACAAACACTTCTTTAAGCTTCTGAACCTGAGAAGGCTTCACGGATTTACGCAAAGCTCTTCCCACTTTTACATTTCCTGCATCTTGGATTGGTCTCTCGGGGAACATTAGGTCTTCTTGGAATCTTAGATCAGGAGGGCTTGGGACTTTACCAGTCTGCAACAGATCATACAATACTCTCATTGTAACAAAGAAATGGTTTTAGGAGAATTTAACTTAAGATAATGCTTTTTATTACCTTGAGAAAATTAGCCACGATCAAAGCGGTTCTCTGTGGATTCAGTGTGTTGATAGGTACTCCTCGCATCTGTTCTACGACGCTATACACATGTACAATCGAAAGTAGCGACCCAACCACCAACTACAGAATTTAATCCTTTCTAAGATAAATCAAACAAATAGAAACTGCATTCTCAAACATAAGGGATGAGCAAAAGGAAATTACCTTTCCTTCCATTGATGAGCATATCGTGGAAGCTAGTTGAATCCCGACCCCAATCCCGGCAACGTTAAAAAGAGTAGAGATAGCTTCTCCTTTAGCAAAAATGTCACTCAGATTTCCTTCTTTCGCAAAAGATGAGTAAATTGGTAATCTTGTTGCCCGTGCTGCAACCACAGCCATTCCCTATTCGAAAAATCAAACGATGCCATAAGGATGTGAAGCACAGACATAATTACAACCAACCAGAGGGAGATTCAATGCATAAGAGCTAACAGCTTTTCCCATACCTTAGCGAAATTCCCAAGACCAGCCATTTCAAGAAACAGATGCGGGCATAAAGGAGAAACGAGTTCCAGACCAGTACCAAGATCGTAGAGCACATCAGCTGCAACAAAACGGATTACGTTAGACTGTGAGAAACATGTAGCGAAAGAACAATGCATAGTGCATACCAAGAATCCTCCACCGTTTTGGCTCAGAGTCCATTCTTGCACCTAAATTGCTACAAATCAGCTTTCCCATATGCTGCATTCCATCCTTCAAAATCTATAAAACCAATACAAGAATTTCACTTACCGATAGGGCCGGGAACAAGTAAACGAACTAACAACAAATTGTGCGGTAACATACCCAACTGACAACAGTTGCTTGAGCCGGTGTAGGCCTCAAGCCTGCAGCAAATAGCAATGACTGCAGTGAAGTAAGAAAACAATAACTAAGATATCATTTTGAGATACAAGGTTGTAATTGAAGTCATGTTAAGAAAACCTGAGTGGATAAAACGGATAAAGCTGCACTCGAAAGATGCTGAAGTGCTCGAAACTGTGTGTACCTAAGATATCCTTCATTCACACTATAGAAAACAACAACAAGAAGAAGGTTAAAAAAAGCTCACTTTAAGCTACATGGGTTCTCTTAAAAAACAAAAAAAGTTTCGATTTTTATTAACCTGTATGGATATCCTGAAGGAAAGAACTTGTTTAGAAAAGATTCAACAATCTTCTGAGGAACAGGTCTTGCATCATCAACAACTTTCATCTAAAGAAAGAAACAATACATGAAACTTGAACATGCAAGCAACAATGTTTGAAATTGAATAGTTGATTAGCCAAGTAAAGAGAGAGAGAGAGAAGGGTTTTACAGAGAGGTGACCATCGGATTCGAATTGAAAACGGTGAGAGACAGAATCGGAAGTTTCGAACCAGTAAACCGGAAAATCTTCCTTCGCCATTAAAGGCTCTTCTTTCTTCATCAGCTTCACCTTCTCCTGTTTCATTTCACCAAATTACCAAAAAACCCATTCAATTAGTTTGCAGAATCGTAAATGAGATTATTCACAATATCGAAAGTGGAATCCGTACCAGAAAATTCATCTCCGGTGGTCTTCGCCGGAAATCGAGTGAACCGCCGCAACTGTAATCGCGTTATAGCCGTCAAAACACAAATTAAAAGAGATGATACAGAAAACGACATCGTTTCAAATGTTAATTTAAAGGCCCAAATACTAAAGCCCAATAAGGCCCAATAGCTATAGAGACGCGGCGATTAGTAATAAATGGGTCAATAAATGAGGCCCCACTTATGGGGTCAAAACTCAAAAGTCTTCGCGTTGTTCTAACGCCACCGTCCACTTGTCTTCTTCCCCAAAATTATTTTTCAAAACAAGTAAACTTAAGTGTGCAACGAAGAGACGCATCCGAATTCCTTTTATACATAATAAAATTTTGAAGAAAATTTCGTTTAGTCTTCAATCTCTCAAAAACCAATTCTCTTGTCTGAAAAAAAACCTGAATCAAAATTCCATGTCTTTCAGAGGTCTTAGCAAGGTAAACCAAAAAAAAAAACAAAATTTTCTTTATAATTCTTTGAAAATCTTGTCTTAGTTCGGTTAGATTCTTGTCACATGCATTCTTTAGATCTTCAATTTCGTTTGTCACAAATAAAAAACCAAACATTGTTGCTCTGTGTCGTACTGTCTCTTTGAAGCATTTTGATTTAAAGTGATTTTGATGTTAAAAAACATTAACCCATTTCGATTTTTCCTTAATGCTTTAAAAATCGAATCTTTGATTATATGTTTTTGCAATTTGTAGCCAAATGCAACATCTGGAATGGGTGTTGCAGATGAGAGTAAAACCAAATTTCATGAGCTTCAAAGGAAGAAAACTCACCGTTACGTTGTGTTCAAGATTGATGAGTCCAAAAAAGAAGTTGTTGTTGAGAAAACTGGAAACCCTGCAGAGAGCTACGATGATTTCTTAGCTTCTCTTCCTGATAATGATTGTCGATACGCGGTTTACGATTTCGATTTCGTTACTTCTGAGAATTGTCAAAAGAGCAAAATCTTCTTCGTTGCTTGGTTAGTTTTAGTTTGAAAACATTTTTCATTAGTAAAGTCTTATGAAAATATATTTGATTGTGAAATTTTGTATTGTATAGGTCTCCTTCGACTTCGCGGATTAGGGCGAAGATGCTTTACGCTACTTCGAAAGATAGGTTTAGGAGAGAGCTACAAGGGATTCATTATGAGATTCAAGCTACTGATCCTACTGAGGTTGATCTTGATGTTCTGCGTGAACGAGCGAATTGAGTGAAATTGGTTTGCTTTATAAAAACTTAATGGTAATGTAATGAATAATCCTTGTTTCGACGACATTGGAGTTTCGTATTGTTCGTGGATGGTTTTGTGTAGCATGTTCTTTTATAATCTCTTAGTAGATGGTCCAGTTTATAGTATTAGCCCTTTAGGTACCAAGAAAGTTAATGGCATACAAATATGTATGTGCATTTTAGATTATGATCGTTGTATCGAACCTATAGTATCATCGTATCGCAAAATATTTCGCGTAATGGTAATAGAAATTATCTGAAATAGTTAAACTCGGTTTGAAGTTTATTCGATTTAGTGGGAGTTTGGATAGTGGTTTTAGATAGATAACTTGACTTGATACATGATCTAGGGATATCTTTTGGACAATAAGTTCATTAGAATCAATTTACTTGTATTTTAAACAAAACATGTGAGAGAGTTCTTAGACTAATTCTAATACCAAATATTTGATAGTCTAACAATTTCTTGGATATTAATAAGTGAAAGTTTTACACATTTTTTTACCATAAAGCCAAAGTTTCAGAAAATTTTGTAGCCATCTTGAGTCCAGTCTAATTCTTGTGAAAATTTTGTAGAGGTTGAAAATTTTGTGGAATTAACCGAATGGCATAACTACCCCTTTTGACTGTTTGAGAAGGGAAAAATAGAGATTAGAGAATAAGGAGATTCCGAGTGGGGTCCATTGCCGTTGTAGCTAAAAAGCGAGATTGCATGATCCAACTGATCACTAAATTATTTAATTATCAAATTATTATTATTATATGTTATAATACAGTATTTCTCGTCTTAACATCAAATGTTATTATTTTAGTTTTATTGGTGTGACATTACTCTCAGTCCATTTATCCGTTATTTGTTTCATATTGGGAAACATAATGTATGAGTCACACAAATTTATTAACCAATCTATTCAAATCCCATATTATCTCATTTGTTCCCATTTCGATTTCAATTTTTCTTGCTCTATACTAGACTTCATAATATATGCATTTTGAAAATTTGAAACAAACAGCTTGAATTCAATTAAAAGGAAGAAAGAATCCAAGTTTACTTTGCAATGTTTCTTCAATCAATAAGTTTCAAAAAAAAAAAAAATGTTTCTTCAATCCTACAATGTGTTTGTTTAGTAACCTCATCGTACCATAACGACAAAAATGTATCACTAAAATGGTTCCTAATCAAACGCATGACGAATTAAGGGAAAAAAAAGATACAACAAAAGTGTAGCAGTATAATCATCTGTTTTTGTACCGCTATCTATACCATTATATTGCTAACTTTCATCGTTATTATTTACTGATTTGTGTGACTAATCGGATTTTATGTTATACCAACTACAAATAATAAAAAGGTTGGAGTTTTATTTGTTTGAGAAAATAAAACTGTTTCTCATTTGGCAAATTTTCTTTTATAATAAAGGTGGAGAGTAAAAAAACCAGAAATATGTTTCCTCTATCTTCAAGACTTCAAGTATAAAGTCGAGAGAGCTGTCTAAAACAATACGACACGTCCCAAAAACCTTCTCTTATGGGAACAAGAAAGACCCTAAAGACACAAACACACCCTAACCCCATCAAAACAGAAATAAAGCAATCCACAAAATTTTCTATCTTTTGCTCTTTTGAAGTTTGAGTTCCAAAATCGTAAAGAAAAAAAAGTTTTGAGTTCCAAATGTTGAAATGATCTTTGAAGGTCTTTGAAGCAGAAATTTGTGACATAGTTAGGGTTTCAAGGACAACAACGAAGAAGATCATCATCGTCTAACTTTGGTAATGAAAGCAATTTCATTCTCTAGAAAACATATGAATGCATATATATATACACAAAATACTAAAGTCTAAGATAAAAAGTTGTGAGAGTAAGAGAAAATATCAAACACAAACGGAGAATTTTGTTTTTCCAATCTAAAAAAAAAAAAAAAAAGAGTGAAGAGAATTAGTTTGAGATTAGGTTTGGAGTTTATACAAAGTTTCTTTCTTTTGTAGATTGAAATTAATGGATACTTTAATGATTATGGTTTGCAGAAAAATCTGTTGAGAATGTATGAAGAAAGTTCTTGTTTTGATCCAAATCTAACCGTGGGAGCAATCGCTGACAATAACATCGGCTTCTGTGAGTCGACCACGGCAGAAGAACCACCTTTTCCGGTCCAACCACCGCTCGTGATCGTCGACAGTTTCAACGACGGTCTTAAGCTCCCAACAATGGAAGAGTTCTCTGTTTTCAACGCCTCACCACAACAAGAGCTTAACCCTTCTTCTCTTATCTCTTTCCCAAACTCCGAAACTCAAAACCAAAACAACAATTTGATCCAACAAATGATTCACGAGTCGTCGAATTGGTCTGTTGAAAACTCTGGATTCTTCATGAACACTTCAGATCCAAACACAACAACACCAACTCCAATTCCTGATCTTTTAAGCCTCTTGCATTTGCCTAAATGCTCTGTTTCGTTACCAACCTCGAACCTTTCGGATATAATATCCGGTTCTTGCTTCACGTATGACCCGCTTTTCCACTTAAACCTTCCTCCACAACCTCCATTGATCCCTCCTAATGACTACTCAGGGTTCTTCCTTGGAATTGATCACACCAATGATAATACTCAAAGAGATCATTCAAATGAAGGAATACTTTACAATGATGAGAACAATAATGCACAATTCGATAGCGGAATCATCGAGTTTAGCAAAGAAATTCGGCGTAAAGGTAGAGGAAAGCGAAAGAACAAACCTTTTACTACAGAACGCGAAAGAAGATGTCACTTGAATGAACGGTACGAGGCCTTGAAGTTGCTCATTCCTAGTCCGAGTAAGGTTAGTATTTATTTATTTATTTTTTACTTAGAGGTTTTGGGCCAAGGTCCGTACATCTCCTCAGGCCGACCAGAAAATTTTAAATGGTCCTCTCTCCAAAATCTTGTGCTTGATTCATAATTTCATATAATATGTTTGTTTAGGGAGATAGAGCATCCATTCTTCAAGATGGGATTGATTACATCAACGAGTTACGAAGGAGAGTAAGCGAGCTTAAGTATTTGGTAGAGAGGAAAAGATGTGGTGGGAGAGTTAAGAACAATGGTGAAGTAGACAACAAAAACTCGGATAATGATGATCATGGTTATGATGATGATGAAAACATGGAGAAGAAGCCCGAGAGCGATGTAATTGACCAATGTTCAAGCAACAACTCGCTAAGATGTTCATGGTTACAAAGGAAATCAAAAGTAACAGAAGTTGATGTTAGGATTGTTGATGATGAAGTAACAATCAAAGTTGTGCAGAAAAAGAAGATCAATTGTTTGTTGTTTGTCTCTAAAGTGCTTGACCAGCTTCATCTTGATCTTCACCATGTTGCCGGAGGACAGATTGGTGAGCATTACAGTTTCTTGTTCAACACTAAGGTTAGTGATTAATGAATATATTTACTAATTTAAATTTATATATTTTTTATAGTATATATTGGATTGAGTTTGGTTTGGTGATATTGTGATAATGATTTGAATGGAAATGCAGATATTTGAAGGATCAACAATATATGCAAGTGCAATTGCAAACAAAGTGATTGAAGTTGTGGATAAACACTACATGGCTGCTCTTCCAATCAATAACTTTTAATGATTAGGCTAACTTAATTTCCATATATTTTCTTGATGTTTTTAATCCATGTTTACTCATTTGCAAGACTAAATAATAAAAGCTTATTTTGGAGCTAAACTGGAGATATATATAGTCTAATCCGGTTAAAACTTTCTTTAATGCTAAAAAGATGACAGAGTCATCATTGTGTTCCTTTAATCATGTCATATATACAAGATAACATGTAAATAATATCTTTTGATATTTTTCTGTTAAAACAAACATGTAAATGCGATACTCAGAGTCATACACCATGCTTATTACAAGAAAAACAATGATTCTAGAAGAGAGGTATTGATAATGAAGCATATAGTCACGCTCCATATTCTTATAGGTCCGAATCAAATAAAGCGTAGAATAGATATATCTCATTCTTGCTTTGTTTACTACATCAAATGGCTTTTTATTATCCAAACAAGTGGTCGGTCTTTGAGTTCAAACCCCGTGGTTTAAAATGGATCTTACGAGAATTAGAAAATACTAGCATGCAATTAAATTAGAGTAATTCCATGAAAAAAACTAGAACAATTCGAGGTATTATAAATCACATCCATAATATTTTCTTACAATTAGGATTTTCGAATCGGGTCTATTTTTTCCCATCATTTTGGCCGTAAGAAATCGAATTTTTTGTATTTAAATACGGAAAAATGTATGAAATGTTGGTCTGTGTTGCCTGAACCGGGACTAATTTTCTTTCAATATTTCAAAAATTCAACCTGATTCTTCCACAAGACCAAATCGGCAAGTCAAACCACGAATATTTTTGGTCCGACACAAAATCCTTTTCGTTTTACTCCATTTTTAACACCATGCGCAATAGGAGAAAAGGGCATATACTTTTAAATACTTTGTAAAAATATCCTTATGACTTTGAAGTAACCAAAGTTTGTACTAGGTTTAGGATGGGGACAATAGTAGCAGTGTACGAGTCTACGAGAGAAGTAGGTGACCAGAATTTTTGTCAATTTACAAGAGTACCCCGAATCTCTTTTTACGATACAAGAAAGAAATGGAAAAGATATTTTATAATTCTTGGATGGTGGGACCTACATCTTCATATTCTCAAACAACCTCGCTCTCTTTGCTATAAACAGATATCGCATGACCTAACTGCAAGGGAAAACTTATAATATTTCGTCCAAATTAAAAATTATTCGATCCAAAATTATGTTTCTAGGGTTGATGTTTTCTCAATTTTTATTTTGATTTTCTTCAAAACAGTTAACCTCTAGTGTGATACACAAAAAAAATTTACAAAATCTCATGGACATAAAAGAATGAAACGAAAGCATAATGAGCCTGATTATTGATGAGGAAGTAGATTTACTATCAATTTGTTGAAAATGAGTATTTTTTCTACTAAAATGCATCCATTTAAATGTAAAATATATAAAAACTTTGCATTTTTGGTTTTTTTTTTATTTAAAAAATTTGGGTGAGAAGTTTTTCAATATGTACATCAACTCTTGTTTTAGAATTGGTATGGGGATTTTCTTTTCAAAGCTATAATGAAATGAAAACAAAAAGAATGTAAAAGGGTAAAAAAGGGAAAGAACAAGGAGGGCTAAATGGGTTAGTTGGTGAGTCTGCAATAGGGGAGGCAAAATATGGGACCCACAATCCTCAAATCCGTTACGTAATGACGAAAATACCCTTTAAAGACCCTGAGAGATTCGGCACGGGACCCATACGTTGATCCTCCGTAACCAACCTTGCTGCTTGCCACAATGAGAAATCTCATGCTCCAACCAAAACACCCCCAAAATACAATAAACTTTCTTGTCCTCCAAACAAACACAATATACATTACATTTCTATAAAAAATGCATAACTTTAAAATCATTAAAAAAAAAACAAAATTTGAAGCTTATATGCGTTAAATTAATCCTTGTAATTTGTGTTAGAAAGTAAAAATATAGGCAGGTAATTCCTCACTGTTTTGTGTTATTAATTGAGGATACGTAGTAGAAGCTCCTTGGCCCAATGGTCAAGGGTGTAAAGACTTCTACATCAAATCTGGGGTTCGAATCCCAGATAATACAGTTTATTGCAAATTAATGGAGGAGACCGCTTCTTGGAAGTTCTAGAGTGCAGAGAGATCATGTCCATCACCGGAGGTGTCGTACATGCTAAGTCGATCGTCGGGGAAAATCCGTCCATCATGGAAGATGTCGTACATGTAGAGTCGTTCGTCGAGGAGAGCTTGTCCATCATGGGATATGTCGCACATAGACAGCTGCATCAGTGGAGATGTCGTACATGGAGAGCTGCATCATGGAGGCAAAAGTGGAAGTTATTCATCATAATCGCATAGACAAGAGATAGATGAATATCATCATAATAGAACTAGGTCAAATAGATCAAATTAGTCTAGTGATGATTGTAATATCTATAATAATTCAGCGTTTAAAAAAAAAAATTGAGGATACGTAAATATTTTTAAAATATCTCAGATGAAATAAAACTAAGGCTTCGAATGGTGACGATCTGCACCGTTCCGCCCTGTACTGAACAGTTCCAAAAATCTATACTTATATATGTGTATCTAAAAAAATCTATACTTATACATATGTACATATATATTTTTGTTACTATTTAATTCGCACCGCATTTGTTCCGCCCCGCATTGGACTTGTTCCGCCTGGCAGTGCATAGTCACCATTCCATAAGTAAGAATATGGTATTTTAATTGTTAATCCAAAAATTAAAAAATTTGTCATCTTTTTACCCTTCTTCCTCTGCAAATGTCCGTATATTTCAAACACAGAGAAGAAGAGAGAGAGACTTTTCTCTGAAAAATATCCATAAAGAACTATCCTTTCTATTGCAAGGTTGAAAATTTTCCAGCTCCAATTACTCTTTATCTTCTCTGTTCTCTCTCTGTTTCTGCTTCCGCTGGAAATTAAAAAAAAAAAAATGTGACTTTGCTTTCAAAACTCAAACCCTAGACTTGACCCATTTCGCTAATCTTTTGTTTCCAACAATCTAGAAACTGGGGTTTGTTTCAAAGATTATAAAAAACCCAAAATTTGTTTGAAATTAGGTTCGAATTTCTTGGTAATCTAGTTTACTGTTGATTTGCAGGTGCTAAAGAAATCATCTAGAAGTCCTTTAAACCAATCTTCATGGAAGGTTACAAATTTTTGTCTTTTAACCATTTTTATCTCATAAAGTTGCTTCCTTTAGTGTGTAGAAGATCTAAATTAGTGTTTTTAACCATTTTTTCACATGAAAGTTGCTTCCTTTGGTGTGTGAAAGATCTAAATTAGTGTTCTTTGTTATAAATACACAGAAGAAAGAGGAAACCTTTACGAAGAAATGGGTTGTTTCAATCCCGGCGACACTCCGGCAGAAATCACGGTGGAGAGTGGCTTCTCACCACCACCGCCGCTAATCCTTGTCGCCGGAAGTACAAGCAACAGTAACTGCAGTGTTGAAATGGAAGAACTTTCTGAATTTCATCTCTCACCACAAGATTATTGTCCTCAAGCTCCTCCTCCTCTTCCTCCTCCTTGTGATCATCAATTCCAAAACAATAACATCAATTTGATTCACCAAATGGCTCAAGAACACTCAAATTGGGATAATAGTTATCAAGATTTCTTCAATTTGGGTCCTAACTCTGCAACAACTCCTGATTTGCTTAGTCTCTTGCATTTACCTAGATGCTCATTACCTCCTCCTCCTACCACTCATCACTCTATGTTTCCTAACTCGTTTTCGGACATTATGTCGTCTTCCTCTGCTGCTGTGGTTATGTACGATCCGCTTTTCCATCTGAATTTCCCTTTGCAGCCTCAAAGAAACGGTTCTTGTTTACGTGGAGTTGATGATCAGATTCAGATTGATGCTACTAATGGTGGAGTGAATATGATGTACTACGATGGAGGAAACAACAACGATAACAATAACATTGATGATGGATTCGACAATGGGATTATCGAGTTTAACAATGGAGGTAAACGTAAAAGAAGAGGATCAGGAAAGTCGAGAGCTTTCCCTACAGAACGCGAAAGACGAGTTCATTTCAATGACCGTTTCTTCGACTTGAAAAACCTCATTCCAAATCCCACAAAGGTTTCAACTTTGACCTTTTCTTGAATTGATATTTGTTCATGTGTATGAGAATATGATATACATTGTTTACTTTTCTTGGTTTTAGAATGATAGAGCTTCGATCGTTGGTGAGGGGATAGATTACATTAAGGAATTGTTAAGGACAATAGAGGATTTGAAAATGCTTGTGGAGAAGAAAAGATTTGGGAAGTTTAGGAGCAAGAACAGACTTAGAGCTAATGGAGAAGAAGATCAAGAACAAGAACAAGAAGAAGTGACTGTGAATTACAAGTCATCACAGAGTGAAGTGGACCAATCTTGTTTCAACAAGAACAATAACAATAACAATACATTGAGATGTTCTTGGCTTAAGAGGAAATCGAAAGTTACTGAGGTCGATGTACGTATAATCGATGACGAAGTAACGATAAAACTTGTTCAGAAGAAGAAGATTAACTGTTTGTTGTTCACTACTAGAGTTCTTGATCAGCTTCAGCTTGATCTTCACCATGTTGCAGGAGGACAGATTGGTGAACACTACAGCTTCTTGTTCAACACTAAGGTAAAATGAAAATGTTTGGAAGTTTTTAATCTCTTTTTTATAAGTCCATAACCAATTTAAAACTAATCTTTTTTCAATTTTAATTCAGATTTGTGAAGGATCTTGTGTGTATGCAAGTGGAATTGCAGACTCGGTTATGGAGGTTGTGGAGAAACAGTACATGGAAGCTCTTCCTACTAATGGCTACTGAGACAAAGTGTGTGGCTAATTGCTTTTTTCAATAACTTTGTTTTACCTCTTAATGATTTGATTACTTATTAATCACTTTGGTAACTTTCAAGCTATTACCTATAGAGTTAGAGATAGAGCTTAAGGCTCTTGGACTGGATTTTGTCTAACTCTATATATTTCTACCTTTATGGATTCCGTTTTTCGACTATTTTAAATATGTTTTAAGTTTTCTTGATCAACTAATGAATGTTTTTGAACCAAGAATCTGTGAATATGTAATGTTGTTTTATTCCAATAGATATTACAAAGGAAATATATATACTGATACATGAGAGGAGACTCTAGGTTAGTCTAAGAAAGGAATGTTCCTAAAGAGAATTAATCAAATACTAAAGAGATATCAATCAAATATTGTGTAATAAAAAGTGTATCCTTTGATATCTCTTAAACGTCCCCTCAAGATGGAGGTGGGGGTGCAACTCCAATCTTGTTCCTGAGCTCAATAAATCGTGATCGCGGCAGTGGTTTGGTTAGATGATCCGCTAGTTGGTTTTTGGTATTGACGTGAGTAACACGAAGGGCTCGTCTTTGAATATGGCCACGAACAAAATGGTAGTCTAAGGCAATGTGTTTCATCCTGGAGTGGAACACCGGATTTGCGCAAAGGAACATAGCTCCAATATTGTCACAATATACGACCGGTGGCTGGGACACAGTGATGCCAAGCTCGGTGAGAATATTACAAATCCAGCTTAACTCAGAGGCTGTATTTGCAACAGCTCTATATTCGGCTTCAGTGGATGATCTTGCGACTCCTTTTTGCTTCTTCGCAGTCCAAGTGATAGGGTGACTGCCAATGTAGATGATATAGGCATTCGTGGAGACATAGTCGTCGGTATCACCGGCCCAATCTGCATCAGAATAGGCATGTAAACTCAGTGGATTCTTTGCAGAGAAATAAATCCCATGGGTAGTAGTCCCTGCTAGATAGCGTAAAACTCGTTTCGCTGCTTGCCAATGGTCCTCTGTCGGACGGTGCATGAATTGTGAGAGCTGGTTGACTGCATATCCGATATCAAGCCGTGTAAACGCTAAGTATTGCAAGCTTCCAACAAGTTTACGATACGTCGTGGGGTCTGTTAGTGATATGCCCGAATGTAGTGATAGCTTTGGTGAGGATGCCATAGGGGTACTCACCGGTTTTGCATTCTGCATATTATAACGGTGAAGAAGATCCAAAATGTATTTTCTCTGTGACAGGTGAAGTCCATTGTCTGTGCGATGTGCTTCGATGCCGAGAAAATAATTAAGATCTTCTGCATCTTTGACAGAGAAACGATCCGCCAGAAGTGCTAGAATTTTGTTGATTCCGGGTTTTGTACTTCATATGATAAGAATATCATCTACATATACTAAGAGGTAGATGTATTCGTTACCCACTCGGAGGACAAAAAGAGAGGTATCTGCCACCGAATTCTTGAAGCCGAGACTGAGCAAAAACGATTTTAATTCATTGTACCAAGCCTGCGGCGCTTGTTTCAGGCCATAAATGGCTTTGAGAAGACGACAAACATGCGTGGGATTGTCAGGATCAACAAACCCCGGACATCCAATGTTCCTTGAAGGAAAGCATTATTGACATCTAGTTGTTGAATCGGCCACGCTTTAGACACGGCAATGTTGAGAACTAGTCGAATTGTAGTAGATTTTATGACAGGGCTAAATGTCTCTGTGTAATCACGACCGTACTCTTGATTAAAACCTTTCGCAACTAAGCGTGCTTTGCACCTGTGATGCAAACCAGAAGGTAAAAATTTGTTTTTAAAAATCCATTTACAACCGATAACATTGTAATGAGATTGCCTCGGAACCAAATCGTATGTTCGATTTGTAGCAAACGCATCCATCTCTTGGGACAGAGCACTTCTCCACTTGCGGTCTTTTAACGCCTGGTTCACGGTCCGAGGTTCAGGGGGAATGGAGGGTAGAAGACTTATGGTAAGGTTGTATTTCGGGTTTAGTTTGATTATGGCGTTTTTCCGGCGAGTTCTCATCGGGTGATCATTGGATTGGTATGGTGGGTTGACGGAGGTGGTGGTGGAGGATGTTGTCGGAGGTCGTGTTTGGGAATTGGTTGATACGGGAGGTTGATTTTGTGGAGGTTGTGTTTGGGCTTCATGAGATGGAGAAGTATTAATGGGCTGGTTTATTTGTGTTGATGGGCCTAGTATTGGGTTGTGAGGAATTGGGTTTTGGTTAATTAACACAGGAGAAGTCGGTGGAGTGGTATGTGTCGTTGAAGTCTCTGCAATTAATGAGGTCTCTGTGATACGTACCTGTTCCGGCGACGATTCCGGTGAACCGGTTGTCGCTGTCTCTGTTAGGTGAGGATCTACGCTCGGGTTGGCAGGCGACGGTGAGATGAGCGAGACGAGTGGTCGTGGCAATGGGATTGTTGTGGCTGGTGGAGAAGACGAGGTCGAATCTGTTTTTTCGGTGGTTTTGGGTGAGAGCTCTTGAACGGGAAGATTGTTTCATCAAATTAGACATGGCGAGAGGTGTAGATTCGGCGTGTGCTTTGTTGAAGGCAAAAATATGCACTTTGTGTTGAAGAGTATCCAAGAAAGACACACGGTGTTGATCGGTCTTGGAGCTTGGTGGTGTTGTATGGTCGTAATAGAGGAAAGCAAAGACACCCATAGACTCTTAGCTTTGTGTAATTTGGAGCAGTACCAAAAAGTTTTTGAAACGGAGACGTCATAGACAAAACCGGTGTCGGAAGCCTGTTGATGAGATATACAGCGGTTGTAAACGCGTAAGACCAGTATGATTTGGGCATTCCGGCATGAGTGAGTAGCGTGAGGCCAGTTTCGACTATGTGTCGATGCTTTCTTTCCAAAATTCTGTTGTGTTCCGGTGTGTGTGGGGGAGAGGTCAGATGGGATATTCTGGCGGAGGCAAGGAATGAGCGGAGAGCTATAAACTCGCCACCGTTGTCTGAGTACAACGTGCCAATTCGGGTGTTAAAGCGATTTTCGACCAGCTCTTTAAATGGTACGAATGTTTCTCGAACTTGTGATTTTGTTTTAAGAGGGTAAAGCCAAGTGTATCGTGTATAGTGATCAACAAACACGACATAGTATTTGTAATTGTCAATTGAGACAATTGGTGAGGACCACAAATCCGAGAATACGTATTCAAGAGGTCTGGTTGATGAAATAGAACTGTTTGAGAATGGTAATTTATGAGCTTTATTGATAGAGCAATCAGAACAAAGCAATGGACTGATTTTAGAGTTTAGGTAAGGGAGAGAGAAATGTGAAACAACATTTTTAAGAATGAAAGCGGAAGGATGGCCTAAGCAGAAATGCCAATCAGCGATAGATGGTTTGGTCGAAGTGGTAGCAAAGAAAGAGGTCAAAGTAGATGGAGACACGGGCCACTCGTAAAGCTCATCTTTAGTCTTGCCTTGGATTAATGGGGTTCCCGAGAATAGATCCTTCACTTGAAAATGAGCAGGAAAGAATTCCACAGAGACCTTATTAGTATTGCATAGACGATAGACGGAAATTAATTTTTATGGATATTAGGGACACATAAAACATTGGTTAAGGTAAGGTTGTTTGATGGAATAGATAAAGAGGGTAAGGATAGTGAAACAGTATGTGTTATAGGAAGACCTGAGCCATCACCAATGAGAACCGAATCGTCACCATGATAGGGTTGATGCAATGAGAGGTTGTGTAAGTCACTCGTCATGTGATGAGTCGCTCCACTGTCCATCAACCAAGAGCTAGAAGGCGTCGGAGATCCATTTGCGAGATTAGCGCGAGGCTGCCATGGACGAAACGGTGTAGGCTGAAAGGCGTTTTGATGTTGCTGCAGTTGTGAGCAACGCTTAGCACTGTGTCCTTGCACTCCACATAGTTGACAACGTCCTTGGTAACCTTTGGTGATGCGATTATCTTGTTTCTGATGGTTGTACTGTTGGGAGTGTTTGTGCTGCCATGACTGGTTCGATCGTTGATTCTGCTTGCGTTGAGACGAACGAGAATATGTGTTGGCGACATTGGCAGTGATTGGATGCGGCGAGGGAGCAGACACAGCGATCAAGAGTTTAGCTTCTTTATTAAGAAGTTTTTCATGAACTTCAGGGATTGATGGAGGGTGATCACGACCTTCAATTTGCTCAACGACGGACTTATTGTCTTCTGGTAGGCCGCCTACGATAAACTCAATCTGTTCTTCGTGTTCAACAGGCTTGTCAAGCAAGGCTAGCTGATCAAACCGAGTAATCAGACCTTGAAGATATTCATCAATTGTTTTCTCACCTTTTGACCATTGCTTTAATTGAAGGCGCAATTGTTGTATGTGGCCTCTGTTAGGGTTCGCATATGTTGCAGCAAGGGTTTTCCATATTTCAGCAGCAGTTCGAGTTCTGGAGACGAGCGGTTGTACCGTAAGAGAGAGTGTACCAAGGAGGCCACTGTAGATTAATTTATCTTGACGTGTCCATGTTGTGAAGGCATGATTGACTGATGTTGTTGAATTGGTGGTGATAGTTGCAGCAGGTGGTGGAGTGGATCCGTCAAGATGGCTAGCAAGGCCATAACCATCAAGAAGAGCATTGATTTGCAAGTTCCACATGATGTAGTTGGTAGCAGTGAGTTTAGTGACATTAGACATGTTTATGTTGAGAAGGGATTGAGTCGTATCAATGGTGTCTACTACTGCCGCCATAGAAAAAGGAGAAGAAGAGAAAAAAAAAAATAGAGGCTGAGATAGTGAGAAGAGAAGAACGGCGAAAAATTTAGGTCTTTAGGATGGCTTTGATACCATGTGAATATGTAATGTTGTTATATTCCAATAGATATTACAAAGGAAATATATATATACTGATACATGAGAGGAGACTCTAGGTTAGTCTAAGAAAGGAATGTTCCTAAAGAGAATTAATCAAATACTAAAGAGGTATCAATCAAATATTGTGTAATAAAAAGCGTATCCTTTGATATCTCTTACAAAATCTTGTTTTTTGGTTATCAGAAACATGTTTCTTGGTTATAAGTTATATAGTATAACATTGAAACTCTCGATCAAGACCGAATTCATTAAAGAGACCTTTAGAGGTAGATCAATTCGGTTCGGGTTGTTTCGGGTTTTAATAAATGGGTCGACTAGAACCGATTTTATATAAAAGGAAAATTAATCTGTCTGAATTTGAAAATGTTATGAAATACAAGAACTTATATACAGCATGCATTAGGACTTCTCATTTGCCATTTAAATCAGTCGTTTTAATTAATCAACTTACCATCAACGAGTCACTCTATCTTTTAGATCTCAACTCCCTTGTCTTTACTTGTTGTCTATTTACTATTTTTGCCTATTCTTTTTTCTGAACTGATTTCATATGCAAACAAATATTTTCATATATTTTCACATCATAGTGTACCAAATTTTTCAACTTTTTAATTCTGGATAAGGTTATCAGCACTTGACAATTTTTTCGTAAATCAAAAAACTTTTGACCGGTTTACCATATTTGGGTAAATGACTCAATAGAAAAAGCAAAAATTAAAGTTTATATACATATATATATATATATATATATATATATATATATATATATATAACTGATTAGAAACTCAAACTCATCTCCAAAATATGCTGGAAGTCGGTCGTTCTTCTTATTGAAATGGGTTATATACATAGCGATTTTTGGTAGATTGTGTAATCTCTGGTCTTGACCCACATTAAAAGTCGTCTATCCATTCTACCAAATCACTAGATTACACGATTTAGACTAGGCCTAGGTATATTATACGAACCCGAAAACCGAACCCGAAATCAAACCGAAAAAATCGGGTTCGGGTTTAGCCTATTACACGAATCTGTTCTATTCTCGTCGGGTTTCGGGTTCGGGTTCGGGTAAACACGCGTTACCCGCGGTTACCCGAATTACCCGATTTTTTTTTTTTTTATATGAAATGCATGTTTATGTAAAAAATTCATGTTTTAAAAAAAAAATTTCCTGAATCATGTTTTTAAAACAAAAATGCAAGTTTAAAATGAATTTTAAATTTTATTCACACAAAAACCATTTTTTTTACATAAACGTGCATTTAAAAAAGGGTTAATTTGTTTAATAACAAAGAAAAAAATTATAATTCAAAAACTAACAAAAATTGGCATGTGTGGCAAAATTATGGCCATTCGATTAAGATCTTTTAGTTAGATTTTAAATTATAATTTTTTTTGTATTATTGAGCAAATAAACCCTTAAAAAAAAAATTTCGAGTAATTCGGGCAACTGCGGGTAACGCGGGTTTACCCGAACCCGAACCCGAATACAAATATTTACCCGCGGTATTTTGTTGTTTTCTTACTTGAATTTCGGAAATTTACAGTTTTTTCGGGTATTTTCGGTTTAAAAACCCGAAAACCCGAAACCGAACCCAAAAAATACTGCTGGTTTTTATGGGTTTTGACCTCCAACACAAAAACCGAACCAAACCCAAGCATACCCAAACCAAAACCAAACCGATAATTCTAAAAACCCGAATGGTTTCCATATTCACCAAACCGAAAACCCGAATGGGAAACCGAATGCCCAAGCCTAATTTAGACTTTTGATTTGGCTTTTGTTAAGTTTTAATTGGTAAGGTTTATTCTTTTAATTTGATTTGGTTTTGTCAACAAACTTACTCTCTTCCGACCATGTATTTAGTTGGTTCATTGGTTCATGTTTGTTTTAAATTTAGCTAAGACCATTATAATATAATTACTAATTATAGGAAAATTGTTTTCCACAAAAAAAAAATTTATTTAAAATATATATATAAACCACTAAAAAATAGTTACTAAAAGTAGTTAAATTGTTTTCCACCAAAAAAAAAAGAATATATATATAAACCAAGTACATGTTCGATTCTTTTCTTACTCCAAGAACAAAATCAAAAAGTCGAAAAGGATGAATCATTTCATAATTTTTGTGTTAGCTGTTACTATATATTCTGGACTAAATGAAGCTTGCAAAAACCACTATGTATTTCATAACGAAATTGCTCCTAATGAAAATCTCAACATTACATGCCTTTTTGATTCCCATTTAACAAATATAGTTTTGGGAAAAGGTTACGGTACAAAGCTTTCTTTTATTTCATTCCACCGTTCACAGATATTGAATTAAGACGCGGCGGTACAATAAAGTATTCTTGCAGGCTTAGTTACGGGACTAAGCCAGAATAGTTTCATGAGTTTACAGCATATGCTTCACGTGTATCATGTCAAGATCGCCAATGGTTTGCCAGATCTAATGGGATTTATCTTACGGAAAATTCTTCAAAACCACCACGACATGAAATTGATTGGATTAAAGCTTAAAATTCTTTAATTTTTTCCTTAAAATTATATATTGTTTATGTAAGTGGCTATTTTTATTTTTTGTCTTATGAACAAAAGTGTAAAAACTAACTGCCGTTCTTATTTGATGATGTTAGAATATATTGCAAAATAATACATGAGTTTTTTTTTTAATGTATTTTTGATTAATGTCTCAAATTAGAAGACGATATATGTTATATTACTAGTGTATAAGTAATTAGAAACGTTAACCAAATAATTATTAGTACCAAAAGTATTAGTACTAACAAATAAGTATTTATAAAATGATAACTTAATAATTTTAGTTAGAATTATAGCAGAGGCATGTCGACAAACTTTATTATATTTAATAATTATAGTTAAAACTAATATAATAATTAGATTCATGTTGAAACTTATATGAAAAAATTCAAGCAGGAATTTAAACGTGTACGGGTGGAAATTGGGTAATTTGGATTAGAATGTTACTATATATAATATAACGAAATTAATTATTAACAAAATAATGTAGTGAAAGCAAAATAAAATTTATTTCGGATTACCAAAAATATTATTCGCTATAATAAAACCCATAGATATCTAATGTAGATAATAATTAAAATAGGAAACATAAAATCCAATAAAAAGAAAAACCAACAATGAGAATTATGCTATGCTAATAGATTACGTGCAAGAGCTAATATTCTATCATAAGGCTCCAGAAGTCTTCTCAGGATGGCTAATATCCTATCTTTTTTCAATTTTAATTCAGATTTGTGAAGGATCTTGTGTGTATGCAAGTGGAATTGCAGACTCGGTTATGGAGGTGGTGGAGAAACAGTACATGGAAGCTGTTCCTACTAATGGCTACTGAGACAAAGTGTGTGGTTAATTGCTTTTTTTTCAATAACTTTGTTTTACCTCTTAATGACTTGATTACTTATTAATCACTTTGGTAATTTTCAAGTTATTACTTACAGAGTTAGAGATAGAGCTTAAGGCTCTTGGACTAAATTTTGCCTAACTCTAGCTTTATGGACTATTTTAAATATGTTTTAAGTTTTCTTGATCAACAAATGAATGTTTTTGAACTAAGAATCTTGTTTTTTGGTTATCAGAAACATGTTTCTTGGTTATAAGTTTTAGTATAACTTTGAAACTCTCGATCAAAAACCAGATTCATTAAATAGACCTTTAGAGGTAGATCAATTCGGTTGGGGTTGTTTCAGGTTTTAATAAATGGGTAGACTAGAACTGAATTTATATAACAAGAAAATTAATCTTTCTGAATTTGAAAATGTTATGAAATACAAAAACTTATATACAGCATTAGATTCTCATTTGCCATTTAAATCAGTCGTTTTAATCAACTTACTATCAATTAGTCACTCTATCTTTTAGATCTAAACATAAGATTTTGTCTCAACTCCCTTGTCTTTGCTTGTTGTCTACTTACTATTTTTGCCTATTCCCTTTTTCGAACTGGTTTCATATGCAAAAGATTATTTTTCATATATTTTTCACATCTTGTGAACAGAAAATAAAACAAAAATAAAAAAAAAATTCACATCATGGTGTACCAAAATTTTCAACTTAATAAAGTCATGGATAAGGTTATCATCACTTGATAAATTTTTCGTAAATCAAAAAACCTTTTACGGATTCATCATATTTGGGTAAATGACTCAATAAAAAAACAAAAATTAAAGTTTATATACATATATATAACTGAAACTCAAACTCATCTCCAAAATATGTTGGAAGATGGTCGTTCTTCTTATTGATATGGATTATAGGGGTGAAGAGGGAACCATAGAGATTTTTGGTAGATTGTGATCTCTGGTCTTGAGTCACATGATAAGTCGTCTATCCATTTTACCAAATCACTAGATTACACGACATTGGTTTCAAATAAATATTTATACATATGTAAAATTAAGATCCTATTTTCACTTAGGTTATCAACCCACAAAGCCACAATTACTTACCAAAATGTTACACGTAATTTGTTTATTAGATTATATTATCTATAAACACTAAACAAACAAACACACAAATCTCATAGCTTGTAAAATGTTTTTGCTCTCCAGTCGTCAATAGTGTCTAAACACCAAACATGTCGCATGTCAATCCAGTTTTTTTTTCTATAATGGAAAACGAATTGAAAATGAATCCTGTTTCGATTTGTTTGGTTAGGTTCCTTTTCTTACATTTTTTGTTTTTAACGAAATATTTAGATAGTACTCACACAAGATAGTTCTTAAAAGATGAGTAATTTTGTTTTAATAACAATTTATATACAACTGATCCAAATTTTAAAAAATACCAATATTTCCCGATATTTGAATAATGAAGGTTGATATACCCAAATGCAGTATATATATATATAGTCCACAAACAAATTTAAAATCATAATATTCGTTTAGGCTCACTAATTTATATCATCTACAACTCATGTACGCAAAACTAATTTAAACTTGTATGACACAATGAAAATAGTAAGACAAACACAACAAAAAAAGATGGATAGTATCATTTATTTGATTAGTTTACATTATTTTTTTATTGACACAATTGAAATAACATCATTTAAGTGAGCGACTCTAATAGTGGTAATTCTAATATTGTGTAGCAATAAAAAAGACCGACACAAATATTTACATCACTTATTATAACTGATGTTATTATGTGTCGTTTATAAAAAATGAAACTAAATTTTACATTAGTTTGTATAAATGATGTTAAATATTTGTAAATGATGTTAAATATTTGTTTCAATTATAACAATTGATGTTGAATATCTATATTATCTAGTTGATTTAATAATTATATTAATTATAAATAAGGTTTTTTATATTTGCTGAAATTAATCGATGATTAATTTCACATAAAAAAAATCTGAAAGGATAACCAACTTTATTGCAACTTACTACGGTACACAACAAAAACTTACCCCTGTCTTTCCTGGTTTTTTGAGGGCAGGGATTAGTGATTCTCACCCCATGTCTTTGCTCGTACGTCTGTGCTATGATTTTATATCGAGAGACTGGATAGTCCGTATTTCTCACGTGTATAGGAAGGCTAACCATATGGTTGATGGGTTAGTTAACTATGCGTTCACGCTACCGGGAGGATTTCATATGTTGGATTCTTGTTGTAACGATGTTGATTCTATTGTTTTTGAGGATGCGAATGGGACTATGCGCCCAAGAGACATTCGAATTTAGTTTGTTTTCATTCTTGTTTGAATAAAAATGGGGGTTCTTTTACCCCCCTCTCCTACCAAAAGAAAAAAAAACAAAAACTTTATAAAAAAAAGATCAACTAAATATTCTGGAGAATCTTAATTATGCTCTTTAATTTTAGTTGCCCATAAACTTAACATTCGGCAATCTATGGATTTATTTGTAAAAAGATTTTGTGTTCAACTATTCTAGGATTGTGGATGTGGGACAAATTAACTTAAGTAACTGGCATCAATAATTAATATTAGCATCAGTTTTAGTTGATGTATTTTTTTTACATCATTTCTATATTTGATGTTAATAAAACCATCAACAGTCTAATTGATATAAATTCATATTTTAGCATCAATTTTGTTTAAATGATACAAACTCATATAAATTGTATCAGTTTTATTAAAGTGATGTTAAATTAACTATTATTAACATCAATTAGTATAATTGATACTAAACCATATATATTAGTTTTATTTATAAATAAGTAATTTAAGATAGTATCACTCAGTTTTGTGATGCAATTTAAGTGATACAATCTACCATTTTTTTTTTGTAGTGAAACCGAACAAAGATCATTTTCACCTAATGCACATCTTTTGGAAAAGATAATTCATGTCTTCCAACCAAATTTCGATCTTTTATTTTGATTTTAACGTCCATAGTATATCTTGAAGGTTTATTGGGTTAAGAATGTTTCAACTAACAAAGAAGATAACAAACAAAGTCAAACAACCAATCAATAATGAAATTAACAATAATGATAACGAAAGCATCATTAACGACGTCTTAATACAATATAATATGAACGTCATACGATAATTAACAGAATATATAATGATATAACAAATTATATAATAGAACGGTACCCTAGAGTAGATCTAATCGAATTACCCTACAAATTTAAAAACTATATAGTTTATCTTATCAACTTCCTTTTGGCTGGATTTTGTTATTCGAATTAAGAATCCCTTTATAGCTTGGATCGACTTGACTAATAATATGACTAATATGAGCTATGTACTTATATTCTCTAATATCTTATACCCATTTAACCAAAAAAAAACACAAGAAACAAATAGTTAAGCAATTAAAGTGGACACACACATACTTTCCAGCGATATAACGCAATAATAGAGGTTTTTAATTTTATACATTTCAACATCACCATCGCATCTCTTCCAATAATTTCTTTTGGATACAACAAAGAACAAAAATTAAGAGAACCAAAGAAATTGCAGAAAGAAAGAACCAATTCTAAAACTATCACAAAAACTAAAGTTTAGTAATTTGCTAATAGGTGAAATCAAATTACAAGATTATCAACATGAGCTCATAAGTAATTGTTCTAAATACTCAGCTCCTAAATCTTCAAAAACCACAAGTGTTTCATCACTTTCTTGCTTCACAACACTCTGCTTATTACTTCTTGACGTTGAAGACGAAGACGAAGACGAAGATGATGACGAAGAAGAATTAGAAGAAGATGAAGATGAAGAAGATCTTTTTTTACCTCTAGGCCTGTTTCGAAGCGAATGTTTCCTCTTCAAAGCCATAACCGGAGATCCACCATCATGAAGATTCACATTTTCCATATTCTTGAGTGAATCTTTAACTACATCCACGGGGAAATTAAGTATTGCGAGCGCACCTTTCGTGGCGAAAGCCGCTTGATCATAAGCAAGAGCGGCTTCCTCGGCTTTGTCAAATGTCCCGAGCCAAACCCTAATTCCATTCCTAGTCGAATCTCTTATCTCCGCCGCGAATTTTCCCCATGGCCTTTTCCTTACTCCTCGGTATGACTTCTCTTCATCAATAGTACTACCAACCTTCTCTTCCTCCTCGGAGTTCGAAACGTTGCCGTTTTGGATTTCTTCCTTTATAATCATCTCCGATGACTCAAATGAGAAAAAGTCATCGGAGTAATTGTAATTAGGGCAAAAGAAAGATTGTTGATCGGAAGATTGATCCAAGAAACAACTCTCATTCCACACGATTGATTCTTGTGATGAGCTCCAAGAACTCGGAGAAGAATACATAGTAGATTGAGAATATTCCATGTATTTTTTTTTTTTGGTAAAGAAGAATGAAACTTTTTTCTTTTCTTTTCTTGTTATCTCTTTTTTCGTTGTTGCAATAACTTATTTCAAAACCTAACCATATATATATAAGAGACATGGAATTTATTACATATTTGAAAGTGGGAAATATTTTATAGTTATATTGTTTTTCATAGGTCCTATGGACAAATATGGCTGCCTTAAAAAACTAATATAATTTATTTTATACAACCAAATGGGGGACCAACACAAAAAAGGATTTAATATTTAATAAATTGAAGGAGAAAAAACAAGATTTTATAAGGATCTATCGCTATACGAAGAGAAAAAAATTATTGCCACGTGGCAGACATCTGTATCGAGGGAGTGACGTTAGGCGGCGAGAAAACGACAAAATAGATGAGATCAGGCTAGTATTATGTGGCATTTTTCTGCCATGTAAGCTCTGAAGTGGACCTTATTGTCCTCCGAGGCAGTGTAAGTCTGAGAGAGTTGACTGGAGAAGGAAATGTCTTCGTCCTACGTGGATATTAAACGAATATAATAAATATAGATAGATTCGCCTAACAAAGTAACAAAAGTAAAAAGTTTTGTAATATTGATTTGAATAATGATCGATGCAGATTTTTACCACACTATTTCACCAAATCATTAGTTGTATGAGAAATATACAACAAAATTAACAACGATTAACTAATAATCTTATTTTAATATTTCCTTTGCAAAATTTGGGATGAATTTTTTAGTATATATGGTGAATCATTTATTGCATTTGCTTTCTTTGAAATAATAGTATTAGTTTTTCGTGTTTTCAAAATATATTTTTATATTTTTACAAAATTTCACGATAATATATTTTAACAATTACTTTAACAAAAAAAAGCACATAATAAACACATTATTGGGAGCATGCTTCTACATATTATTTTTTCTCGATTTTGGGTTACAAAAAGTTATCTACCAAAGAACCCATATATATAATTTGATAATTGTTCTTTGAATTACTAAATCTGTATTTTTTTATTTTGGTGAAGGAAATTATTTGTTATCCTTACGCTCTATTTCTCTTTGGATTTAAACTCTTTATATATGATATCTCTTCTTTTTTTTTCCGACTCTCTGTTTTGTCTGTTGTTCAATTAGGTCCAATTGGAAATTTCTTTTGTTCTGCAGTGGATATAATAGTCATAAGAAAACAGAAAATAAATTAAATTCAAACATTTTTTTTATAAAAAAAAAGATAGGAGAAATTGTAGAGTGGTCTCTTCATGATGTACCGACAGTCCTACACATAATTTAAAACTGACACACAAGGACAAAATAGATATTTCTCTATAAACTGAAAAATGAAAATCATTGGTCAGAAGAGAAAAAAAAATTATTGATTTATTTATGGTTGGAGAATAGGGTTGTGTAATAAAAGAAAAATTGCAACGTAACTGTATTTAGCTTCACGAATTTGACTTTCTTTAGTTTTGTTGTTAAAAGACCAAGAACTGAAATCGGATGAGGTTTTCTCAACACGACCATTATAATTGGAAACTTTAGTCTACGTTCTAGAACATATATACGTAAATAGAAGAATTTGTTAGAATATGGGCTTCCAATTCAAAACCAATTGGCAATGAGTGGATTGGTCCATATCCCTTATATATTGCTTAGATTCCCTTCCAACTTCCGACCGATGTAGGATTTTTGTCCCTAATAGAATTTTTAACCCATTATCAACAGAGATGTACTATATATAACGTCTGCAACGCTTAACGTCTATATATGTGACAGTAGTTTGGTAATAAAAGATTTGAATACTTGGATTATTTTTTTTGCTCGGATTCGATTTTCATCTTAAAGTCGAAATAGTATCATGTTTAAATTGATTAAGTAATCTTACGGCAAATGATTTGATGGTTATATTCAGCCGAGGAGATAAGCTGGATTTTGGGTTGATTACTATTGTCAACAATGAAATTAAGCATGGAATTTGATTTACTATAGCTCTACATTGAATTTGAAGCAACCATCTTTAAGTGATTGATAGAGGGAACCCTACAGGATCTTGTAGAAACAAATTGTTTGGAAAAACTTGTGAAGAAATAAAACAAAATCGGATACGAAAATATATAGTGGTAAGCTGAAGAATTATGTTAAAAATACTAATGTATTTATATTCGAAATTAATATTTTAAGAAAAAATCACAAGAATTTTTATGATAAAACACTTTTAGCATGTTCCTTTACAGTTATGCATTCGTTTAAATATATTTGCAAGAATGTCACTTTTGAAAAAAAATTGGATTTGGGTTAACTATTTTATATTTAGGGTATATTTTTTGGAGTAAAATTTATGGTTTGAGTTTTGATTTTTTCGTGAAAGACAAAAAAAGTTAACGATTTTTAATTTTTTTTATAAAAAGTGGCATGTTTGTAATAAATTTTTAATTATGACATATTGGAAAAAAAAATTCAAAAAGGTACTATATTTGGAATTCCCTCAAAAATTACACGTACCAAATAGGAAATTTAGCAATTATTTAGAATTATAGCAGAACGTCATGTTTGTTCAAATATTATAATGACGTTTGTTTTTCGTTTTCTTGATTTCAACATTTTGATACCACTTGCTGCTTATAATTGTATATAAAGGTTTTTTTCTTTTTGTAAAAGAAAAGTATTTTTGAAGGGTTTTCTTGTCGTCTCTCGAGGTTTTGATATGCCTCATATGACAAGTCTCTTTATCGATTGTTGTCCACACAAAACTTTTGCAAAATATGATTTTAAAAAATCTGCAAACTTTAATTTAATTTTATATCTCAGGAAAAAATGGATCGTAATTGTTTGTTCCAAAGTCTACTCCAGTGTCCAATCTATATTAGTATGTAACCAACCAATGATAGCAAGAACGTTTTAACTTAAGAAGAGTGAACGTCCTTGACAGTTTTACATAAGATTCATTTTTTCATGATATTTTCTTAAATGAAAAATAAATCTTTTAATACTGGTGAGGAAAATAAGCAAGTAATTTTATCTATAACAACATTATAATAGTAGAGCGAATTGGTCCAATGGTCATTTTTTGCCCACACAAACTAAAAAACAAGTAACACATGAAATATATAGAGTGAGTAACCATTTTGTGAATATTAGACACATAAAATCATTTTCACCCCGATTGTAGATTTAACAAAACTAGTTTAAACGTAAACACTAAACACCAATGCAAGTTCAAGATTATAAACTATAAACCCTAAATCTGAAACCATAAATCATAACCCTAAAATATAATGTTCTTAGCCAAGAAAATCCTAAAATACAAAACAGTATATCGTTTCTTGTCTTTTTATAGTTAGGTAAATTATATAAAGGGCATTGACTATGTAGATTACATTTACATGGTCATGCGTTAGTTTAGGTTCTTTTACATATACAGTGACCTACTTTCTCTAAATAGTATTATTCGGATTTCGCTTGACGCACAATATATACATATATATAGTACAATGTTGCAATATATACATATAGCAATAATGACATGTGCATTGGAGAATTTATGAATAAATGTCTAAAAACTTTTTAGAATTAAATATATTAAATTTAGGACACTAGAGTATCTAAAACCAGAAAAAGATCTAGTATTTTATCTTTTTCTGGTTTGAGACACTCAAGTATCCTAAATTTAATATATTTAATTCCAAAAAATTTTTAGACACTTATGCACAAAGTCTCCAACGCACATACCCTAAGGGAAATTTTTCTAGTCTACCATTTGTACCAAATGAACTTTTCCAATCTGTCATAAATTGATTTTGCATTCTATATCTGCTACAATCTGTACGAAAGTCTATTATGGAAAGACAAAATTACCCTCAGAAATAATAAGAAATTAGTTCAGTGGATCATCAACGTCTTGTCATCCGTTTTGTATTTGTTGTCCTCGGTCTTGTATTTTTTGTCCTCCGATGGCCACCGTCTTGTCCACCACCGTCTCTGACACTGTCGATTACCGTTTATTTAACTGTCTATGTGGTGGACATCGAAGGACAAGAAGTACAAAACGTCACCAAACTAGACGTCCGTGTCAAAGGACAAAAAATACAAAATCTACCACATAGTAGACGTCCATGTCTTGTATTTCTTGTCCTCTGTCTAATATTTCTTGTCTTCCGATGGCCACCGTCTTGTCCACCGTCGACCATCGTTTTTGTCAATGTCTGTGTGGTGAACATCAAAGGACAAGAAGTACAAAACGTTCACAGACTAGACGTCCGTGTCAGAGGACAAAAAATACAAAATATATTACAGAGTAGATGTCCGTCTTAGAGAGAGAGAGAGAGAAAGAGAGAGAGAGATTGGTTTGAAAAAAGAGAAAGAAACAAGAATGAATAAAATTGTGATTTCACCATCCACTAAAAGACAATAAAGTGGTTTCAAAAAAGAGAAAGAAAGAAGAATGAATAAAATTGTTATTTCACCACCCACTAAAAGACAATAAAGTGGCAGATTTTGTAAGAAAAGTTAGATTATGCCAGATTGGAAAAGAGTTTTCAATTCATGACATATTTTGTGATAAATTATAACAATAATACAAATGCAACATAAAATACTATAAGATATAATACAAAGAGAAAATTACAAAATGTGTCATTTGTGTTGAAATTACTTTCAACAAATGCCATTTCTCTAAACGGGCATACAAAATTGCCATGATTTTGTCATATAGTGGAAGCAAAATTACATTTTTACCCATTCTTCTACACCACACATTTTCTCTTTTTTTTTTCTCTTTCCTTGTCTCTTTCTCTACACCACACATTCTCTTTTCGTTCTCTCTGTCTCTCTTTCTTCTTCTTTCATTCTTTCTTTCTTTCATGATGGTGGATGATGGTGGCCGGCGGTGGAGTCGGAGACAGGACTATGACGGAGACAGGACGGTGGACAAACACAAAGACGGGACTATGGACAAAAACGAAACAATGACATAAACAGTGTAGAATACACGAAATATAGATCATAACAATAGACAAAAACGGTGGTGGACTTAACCGAAGACGGCGGCGGACATAGTCGGAGATGACAGAATTGTGAACAGTGGACGAAATGGAGACCGTGAACGGTGGACAAAAACATAGACGGTGGCAGAACGGTGGACAACGCTGACAGAGACGGTGGCTAATTTAGTCTCTGACTGTACGGACATAAAATCATTGCCAGGGGACAAGTTGTTGTGGTGGATAATAAACAAGCACAATCACATCATTTATCATGATTTATTCAAGGATATAACAGTTATTTTGCTTCCATTAAAAAAACAAAGTTTTGCCATTACCATATACATTAAAAAATGGCATTTTTGACAGGTTTTTCTAAAATAATGGCAATTAAGAAAATTATCTCTAATACAAATGGGTAAGCGGGTCGATCTCCATAGTAGCTTGGCTGCAGCATAAAAATTCATAGAAGATATGTAACATCCCATTTCAAATTTTTGTATTTGGAAAGGGGGTGTCGATCGACACCAGTGGTGGGTATCGATCGACACCAAGTTCGGCGATCGGTTTCGGTTAAGTTTTAATCGTCCGGTTTGGCTCGGTTTGAAGGTTAAACCCTAGGGCTCCCCTATTTAAGTCTTGAGCAGACTTTTGGCCGTGGGAAGAAGGGAGAATCGTGAGAGAGATAAGATTTTGGGTGAGTTTTTGAAGGATTGTTGCAAAGAAATCCTTCGAAAACCTTCTCGTGTGTTTCTAGTGGCGTAGGGTTAATCGTGTTGCGTGGCTAGCGTCGTTAGAGCCTTGTTCCTACGAGTTTTGATCGTTGTTCATCGCTGGTTTAGTCCGTTATCATTCTTCGTTCATTCTGAAATCGAGGTGAGTGCGTGATCGCGATTACGGGATTAGTTTGTTAGGGATTGTGGGATTGATTCGTGATTGTGGTGATTGGTATTCTTGTGTTTATGTGTATTATGTGGTGGTTGTGTCGTGATCAATCTCGTACGATGAAACGGGACCGTGTCTCGTGAGGATTTCGACTCGGTCTAGGTTTCTGCGAGAAGTGTCGATCGACACCTAGTGGCAGTGTCGATCGACACCACTCTTTGTGATCGCGAGGTTTGGTTTTGGTATTGGAGTGTCGATCGACACCCAGGTGGTGTGTTGATCGACACCACTTGTTAAACTGTGAAAATTTGCATATCTGTTGAGTGCTGCATATCTGTTGATCGTTGCATATTTGTTGAATGTAGGTTGTTCGCGTAGTAATTGCATGTTATTTCCCTTTTATGTAATCGGTAGGCGGGATGACCACTCCACCGAGTATTTATGATAATACTCACACAACTCTGTTTTTCCCTTTGAGTTGCAGGTAAAGGAAAAGTGTGAGATCGTGGAATCATGGCTGGGATGAGAGGATGATAGGGGTTGTGTTTTGTAGTTTAGTCTAGCGAACCGTTTGCTAGGTTGCTAGTTATTTATTCCTGAATTTGGTTATGTGAGTTGAATTATAATTTGAAATCGAATAAATGCTTAATATGTTTAGTTGTTTATGAGTTACGCGGTAGAAATGTTAGTTTATATAAAAAAAAAAGCTTGGGTGTTACAAGATATAATAATTTGTTAAGAGATCTCGGGGATTACGAGATCTCCCTTGAATATATTTTGTAATAGATATTAGGAAAGTTAATATTGGTGTATAAGATATATTTCATATTCCGTTAATGTAAATAACTTGATGAACAAGTTAGAATCCTTGTATAAATAAGCTTATTGGCTAATGAATAAAATCGGAGAGAAACTATTGCACTACTAAGGTTTCCTCAAAAATCTATCATGGTATCAGAGCCTTCGATCCTAATTTCTATGGGTTATTGTTCTTTTATCTTCCGCATCTAAAAAAAAAATCTATGTTTTCCTTTTGATTTGATTTTCCGCTTTCGTTTTGATTTTTTTTCTTCCTTGTTTTCTATTTGTTTTTTTTTCCTCTTGGAATGAAACGATTTTATCTTTGCTTTCTTTCTTCTTCTTACATATAATTTAATTTAGTTTTGTTTTGGCTCAACTAAAAGAAAAGAAAAAGACAAAAAAAGACTGTGATCTCTCTTGTAGTCAACCCGGTTGTGTTTTGTTTTCTTAAAATACAGGCTTCAGAGACAAAATCTTCATGTGGTTATCTTTCGTTCACTACAAATTCGATGAAGCCACAAAGATGATGAATCCGGAGGTGAAAAAAAAATCGTTTGTTCGTCTTATACTATATAGAAGCCGTTGTTCGATGATTTGATGAAGTTGCTGTGAACTTTGAGCATGGACCAATTGATGAGTTCTTTCAATTCACATGGTGACATGAAACAATAGAGATTCACAACTACTACAATATTTTCCATCGATGACCTTATGGCGACGTATAAACGTTATTGATGACCCTACAATGGGTATGAAGACGACTTGAAGATTGTCCAATCTCATACGTGCTACCACGTATGAGCTTGCGGGAGGGTGTTAGGAGATCTCGGGGATTACGAGATCTCCCTTGAATATATTTTCTAATAGATATTAGAAAAGTTAATATTTGTGTATAAGATATATTTCACATTCCGTTAATGTAAATAACTTGATGAACAAGTTAGAATCTTTGTATAAATAAGCTTATTGGGTAATGAATAAAATTGAGGGAAACTATTCCACTCCTAAAGTTATTCCACTCCTAAAATTGAGGGAAACTATTCCACTCCTAAATTGAGGGAATCCAAATCTATCATAATTTGCTACACAAATGCTATTTTCTTAATTAATTGTTACGATACAAAGTATATATATTAAACTATAAAATTAGTTGGCATGGCTATTATCACGATCGACATTCATTAAGGGATACTCCTCTATACATCACGATAACATTAAGTATTTAACAATGTTGAAACATCGAGTTCGTCAAAAATAGCTATATACTAATTGAAATTATATCTTTTTTTGAGCACGTAACCGGTGACTCGTTAGATTACACAATTTCATTTGTGTATGATTCTTTTAAGTTCGATGTTGTTAAAAAGAATTTCGTTTTTAGTATTGGAAATGTAATGAATAAAGTTCGTTTTTACTTTTCTTTTGACGCTAAATATGATTCTACTGTGGATACCTTTTCTACCTTTGTGAAATTTGGATCACACTTCGAGTAAAAACTCCTTAAAGAATAGACACATAAATAAATAAAACCATGTTTGGGGCATGCGATTTCGTTAATTTTCCATGTGCTATAAATGGAAAATATGGCTATGGATTTTTTCCCATCAGTCCATCTCAAACAAGTGGGAAATAAATTTTATTATTTCTGAAACTATCCTTTGAAGAGTGTTGAAAACAGACAACAGCTTGCTCGTGAGACAATAAAATGTTTTTGTCCATTAAAGTGATTGATGTTTGACCTCAACGTCCAAGTGCATACCCCTTTTGAAAATATATACATCACAACCCATATTTATATTAATACAGTGGCATTATAATGACAACAATTATCATCAATATTGTTTCTTGGGTCATCTTTTTCGGGCTTAAACTTGTTCTAATGTAATTATGTTACATATGATGGAAATCTAAAGGGAAACTTTAAATACAGCTACTTTCTTAGGACACTTCCATAAAATGTATATGAGGTGTAGTAGAAGGGTAGAAAGTTCACAATCTCTAATCAATATAGCCCCCTGATGAGAAGTTGAGACTGCCAACTTTAACTGGAGTAACAAGTAAACATTTTTTTGTTTTAAGTAAATTGAAGTAAACTCTTTTTATAAAACCTTTGGATTTTATGCATTTTATCTATTTTTTTAACTAATTATTTATGTTACGTATATATTGGACAATCTATAAATTATATAGTATGTTTAGGTGGTACATAGCTATATATTATCTTTATGGATAATAATTCGGAGAATTAGAATAGTGCGAATAGTTTACGTTTACACTTTATTTACATTGGATTAAAGTAAAAAGAGAATGAGAAATGAAAACGAAACTAATTGACCATAGTTTTTTAAAAGCTTTGAATGAAGGCATACCATCATGTCCTCCTGTCCCACTAGTATGAACAATAACAAATATATATGAATATACGCCGACAAAAAAAAAATATATATATATATATATGTATATATAAGACTATTATTGTTTAAATTTTTAATTTGGGATTTAGATTGATATTTCAACATATATGTATTATTTGTGTCTACTCGGACTGTTCCACAAATTTTATTTTCATACTCTAATATCCTTATACGGAGTTAGGGGTTGAAAACATCTAAGCATGTTAGTTGATTTGCATAATCTTTCTGTATGGGATAGTATAATGACATGTTTAATTTGATCGGTAGTTTTATCCCTATGCGGCATATGTTTTGCCGTCAACCACACGGCATAAGTTTAACTAATTGAGTACAAGTTCATTACTAATGCTACTCGACATCCAAATTATATATTACATTAATATTGTTTGTTTTCATTATTTGTTTATTGTTTCTGACCAGAGAAGCAAAATACCATCAACATATATTCAAAGACTAAGTAGTACTTTCTTCGTTCCAAAATATAAGTTGTTTTGAGTGTTATTTTTTGTTTCAAAATATAAGAGAATTCTAGGTACTTTTCATATTTATTGAATATTGTGTGACCAATAATATTCTGTAATCTTTTTTAGGTTTGATTAAATTATATTTATTATATATATTAAATGATATTTTTTATAAGAAAAAGTAGTTTCTTAAACACTGTACTTTTAGCCAAAACTACTTACATATTGGAACGGAGGAGGGAGTATCATTTTACTATCGGAGGGAGGGGTTTTTTAATTGGTGACCATTAGTGGAATGTAATTTAGTAACAGGTATCACAACTTCGGTAAAAAAAAAAAATATATATATATATATATAGGTATCACAACTTGAAAATAGATAATACGATTAATAACTAAGTAATCAGAGAGATGGTGTATGAACACTCTGTCTAGTTCTTTTTAAATTTAAATTTTAATTATACTGTCACTTTATAATGTCCGACTCTAACTCTGCTTATCTCGAAGGTCAAAGGTAAACTCCATCTTTTTCTTTCTTGTTCTTGTAGGCCAATATTTCTATTTTAGATAAAATACCTCTAATATGCAAGCGATTCAATGTCCCCGCTAAATTAAGGATAAGTATGATTAAACTTAGTAGATTCATTTCTGATTAGTGCACTAAACATGAGTATTAATATTTAATTCCGGGTGGAAATAGTAATAATTGATCAACTTGCTAAAGGTAAGAAAGTTTTGTTATATTGAACGATTATAATACCTTTCATAGATTCATAGGTTATTATTAAAGTATCTTTTGAAGACAGCAAGATCCCATGATATTCTCAATTTAGTATTGTAGTTTTCATCCTAACTATATTTATTAACCATATTAAAATTAGATATACAATATATATATATATATATATATATATATATATATATATATATATATATTTAGACAATGTCTTGAATCCTATTTTTGCTTTGATTGGAATCCAAGGTAAATAATAAATTCTTAAAAGTGAAGAAAAACTCATTGCCAATATTAGTTTCAAATTATTTTTAGGTTCCTTACATTTGATTTAAACATATATCAGATAAATAATTATCTGTGTTCTCATAATATTAAGGGTTAACTATACATACAATGGGATTATAGAAATAAACTATCTCACTGGTACATGCATGCATCGATGTCTTCCAATATAGAATAGACAAATAAATTCCCACTTTCAAATTAAAAGTAAACCTTCTAAATTATTACTAGACTAAATAATGACGTTTAGCTTATAGATTGCTTTTGCTAAAATTTCCAACGAATTTCAACTTGCGAGAAAGCAATCCCCTCGAGGCCTAATTCGAACAGCTTTATTTAAATCTTCACTTGACCTTAATGAATAATTCAAAACTCAAATACTATATAGTTATACTATAATTAATAACCAATTAGATGATATGTTTCTTATTCTTATTATAACTGCAACTAGATGACATATTTCTTATTCTTCTCATTTTTGGACCGACTATTGAAACCCTGAATTTGTTAGGCCGATTTTATTCAAATGGGCGGTTTGAACTTTGAATCAATAATCTATGCAGTATCTTCTTTTTTTATATAACTGAAATGGATAAATGAAATATATAAAACTCACATTTTCAATCATCTTTAAAATTATTAATCCATAATCTGAAACTTTGTAATTGACAAAGTAAAACAAATAACTTATCTTATTAGCAGTCTCTGATCTAATATAATACACTTTACTCTCAATGAATTTTTACAGAACGGACAGAAAAAATTGAAGACTCAAAAACAATGTATCATTATCACTTTGATTAGGTTTGGGAAAGATCTGGAATCTTCTGAATTGAAGGCGTTATTTTGTTGAAACGTGAAAGCAAAAGAAAGTGAATAAGTGCATGCATCTTCATTTACAGCACGAGTGTATTTGATTTTGTCATGACTTAGTCATCAGTCACATGAGCAAATCAGAAAACTTTTGTTGTGAGGTATATAAAACTCTCAAAATAATATAAAAAGTGAAAAAGTTGCATTAAAAATATATATGCAAGGTACTTAAAAAATATAAATGATTTATATACATGCAAAGGAGAGGCGGCGGGAGTGTTCTGTAATAAGCAACTGTATCCGAATCAAGTATGTTCATTCATCGTTGAGGCGGCTCTAGATTTTTAATTTATATAATATGTCCAATTTTTAGATAACGATTCTGTGCGAGTTTTTTTTTTTTTGATAATGTTATAAATCTATTTAAGTCTATTATGGATGGGCAAAAACTGATTAAATTGAAACTAATGAAGTAACACTTCGTCCGGTACCAATGGTGAGGTAGGCTAGTAATTTAGCATTTAGAATTTGTCCTATCATATCTTTATTATTAATTTTTTTTTTAGAGCTGGTTTTGAGTTCATGTAGCTTAAGACATGTCCAATGTATTTCTCTATTTCTATCTCAAAAATAGAGAAAATTATACCATTTCTCTATTTCTTCTCCAATGTATTTCTATAATAGAAGAATTGCTACTTTTTCCTCTAAAAAATAGCAATTATGCACTTTTGCCTCTATTTATAGAGGATTGCTATAATTTTCTCTATTTTAGAGATAGAAATAGAGATAGATTGGAGTAAAATTTACTCTAAAATAGAATTTAGGGGGAAAAAATAGAGATAGGTTAGAAATGCTCTTAGGCGCATAATTTCAAAGTTATAAAAAAAACCACTAAGTCAATTTATAATATTTTTGGATACAAATAATAACGAATATTTCATCAATTTGTGATAAGATAGATGATATGACTAGCAATGAGATAGTTAACGCTACGGTAGTAAAAATTTAAGACTAAAGTTTCGGAATAGATGCGGGACGGTCCGAATAATAATAAGAATAAAAAAGTAGAATAAAAGATTTTTGTTATTGTTTAGTGTGGGATGGTCACCACTCGATATCTAAACTAAAAAATGCTACCAAAGATATTGAGTTCGATTGGTGGGACAAATTGATAAAAATTGTTCACACTTATTTGATATAAGCCAATTTGAATATCGGTTTAAATATTTTGACGGTCTCATTGAATAGTTATACATAAAATGGGACATGGTTAACTTAAAGATTGAACCAAGTATGCCTCTAGTCGACTCTACAATCAACTATTTATATGTGTTCACAATTGGCTCACAACTGGACCAGCATGGATTTAAATTAGGTAGAGCTATCAGATGGGCCAACCCAACCCATTTGACCCAACCCGCCACAGGTTCATTTTTCTTTTTGCCTACGGTGGGCCGACCCATGAGACCCGCGGGTCAATACCTATAGATCCAAACCCAACCCATTAAATACCATGGGTTTTTTGGGCGGCCTATGGGTTTTAGTATTTACTGTAAAATAAAAATAAAAATTGGTTTGTTTAAAGAAAAAACACCAACAAATTCCAATAAATTCAAAGAAACATAGAAAAATTAAAATCGGACATTATAAATTCATAATGTATAAATGAAAACCAAAAAACCAAATGAAAAAACTGAAATAAGAAATAATACTAAAAATGATAGAAGTCCATAATTTGAAGAAAAAAACATCTGGCTTTCTTGACACGAATCAAGGTCATTCTTGCCTACGTTCTTGGGGAGGTGTGGTAGGTTCTTTTTCAGGTTCACCATTATCCTCTACATAGATCAAACAAATAGTACAAATAATAAACAAAATATAGTATATGATTTTGCAAGTTGGAAAAATAAATAAATCTTTACCTTCATAAGCTTCAAATTCGCGCAACCAGTTTCGATTGCATATTAATGCTGGAACATTTTTTGGAAGAAGAAAAGTTCTGCATTTATTCAAAACTCGGGCTCCAATACTGAATGACGACTCCAAAGCTACCGTAGTGATATGAATACTAAGAAGATCAGCAACCATATAAGCTAATTCTCCAAAGCGTTCAGAATTATCTTTCCAATATTTTAAAATGTTCAAACTCCCAAAGTTCCTCATGTCCAATGGTGGCTCTTCTAGACAATTCTATTATATATAATACTTTTGTTAAACTATTATTATATTTTAGATATACATTAGCTTATATAATTATATATATATATATAAACTTAAAACTATATATAAATATATAATGTATATAAAAATTGATGGGTAACCCATTAACCCGTGGTTTTTTATGGGTTTTGCCCGCGAAACCCGTGACCCGTCATGGGTGAACCCATGAGACCCATTTTTTTTTGGGTTTACATTATCGAACCCATACCCATCCCATGGTGGGATGGGTTGGGTCGGACCCGTGGGTTTTGACCCACTCTGACAGCTCTAAAATTAGGACTACAAGTTGATATTGCTCTGTTAAACAAGACTATCAGATTTATTTGGACTAAGAATCATATTGTGCATCAAGCATTGTGTTGGTTGGACCCGAGACAAGAAAAAGCGAATTCTAAAGCAAATAGTAATTTATTAAAATGACACCTATATAAACTAACTAGTGTTTAATATGAAACAAAAAAACCTAAGTAGTAGTTTTATAATTATGAAACAAAAAATTAAACCTAAGACATAAGTATTTGTGAAAAGGAAAGAGTAAAATTAAGTAAATTTCGGGATCGAAGATAAAAATAATTAATGACAAAACAAAACAAAAGTTTAATGTGATGATATGTAGAAAAGCAAAACTTACTGCTAATTAAATTTCACCATCTCTTTTTTCTCCATTGTTTCTTGGAAATGTGACTATGTGAGAGTTCACAAAGCTCATTTCTTAGGCAAAGGTAAAGCCTTTGTAAGAAGCTCATTTGTTGAAACACCGCCTCGTGCCTTCAACCGCAACTCCTCGAGTAGTCTTTTCGCGTCTATCATTTCGTCTTTCGCGCTATCTCCGTGATTGTCCCAAGCATCGATCACTCGCTGTTGGAATTCCACTGCAAGTGTATAACTGCAAGCAAAACATTAAAACATTTTTAGGACAAAACGTAGTCGCATAAAAGAACAGTTTTGGTAACGGATATTCACTTACTTTCCCATTCCAGCGTAAGCTTTAGAAAGATTCTGGCAAGCGTCTATTGAATCGACATGGTTAGGACCGAGTGAAACATCCATAACGTCTTTCGCAACTGCAAACATTTGAGCAGCGGATTGTGGTCTTCCGAGTTCTAAATAAGCAGCGCCAAGATTGTTATAAACATAACCAACTCCAAAATGTTTAGCACCAAAGCTTTCTTTTAACCTTTCGGCCGCACTTTCCAAATAAGGAACCGCTTGAGAAACACGACCCGAGAATAAAAGCAACCAACCTATCCTAGCCGAAACACTTCCTTCCGAATGCTGTTCTTGAGGAAGCTTCTCAAGTATACTCAAAGTTCTCTGCATTAACGAAATCGCGGTTTCAAACTCATTCATCGACTCGTACTGCATCGCTACCTCGGAGTACGCTTCAGCGACTTCAACAGCCAAAGAAGTTTCTTTCTTCTCAAGAATTTCACACGCAAACTCGAGACAACTCTTTGATTCAGCAAACTTTTCTTGGTTTACCAAAGCTTTTGACATCGATATAAACACCATAGCTCTCATTTCACTATTCTTATCGGTTTCTTGAACAGCGCTTTTCAATATCGCAATTGCTTCATCGTATTTCCCCAAAGCAACTTTCATATTCGCAGCATCAATCTCCGCACGTATCAGCTCCACTTTCATCCCCCAATTCTTTAACACTCTCTGAGACAAACGGTTCTGTTCCAACGCCTTATCGTGTTGCTCCAAACCGCTATAAATCACACCGAGTAATCTCCTATCCTGCGCAACCTCAACCGAATTATTCCCCAACTCCTTCTTATGTATCTCTAACGCTTTAACCGCGTAAGGCAACGCCTCGTCAAAATTCAAAATCGCAACGTACGCATCAGCTAAACTCCGATTCGCCACACCCATCTCTTTACTGTCTTCCTCAAAACTCATTTCCTTAATCTCAAAACCTTTCTTCAAATTCTCAATCGCTTCCTCACGCCTTCCCATAGCGTTCTTAACATTCGCAAGCTCGAGCTGCACGGCGTGTAAAACCGGCCTAACCTCTTCCACAACACAATCACCATCTGCTTCTAACTTAACAAGAATCCGATTCGCTTTGTTTAAGTAACCTAAACTATCACTAAACCGTTTTAATCCGTAATTAGCAGAACCCATTAGCTGTAACGCCATTGCAACAAGGATATTAGGTTTATCTCCGATTACCTCGAATGATTTAAGAGCTTTATTAGCGTAAGATAGAACCTTTTCAGGATCTTCACCTTCACGATCTAGATGTAGACCTAACTTCAAAGCAGATAAACCTAATTCGTTACCTTCGAAACACAATTCCATCTCTTTGAACAAACGTACCATTTCATCAGTAGTCCTCGCCGACTCGAACTCTTCTTCAAGATCGTTTTTTTCCTTATCAAAAACCTCACTTGATGAAATCTCCGGGGGTTCCTCGACATGGGTACTCAAATTCCGACATGGGTTCTCCCAGAACTGAGAATTGGTTCCGATCAGGCCATAGGTTCTGCAGTAAGTGGAGATTTCGCGTTTCGGCGATACGAGAGAAGAAGAAGCTGCATCGGAAATGTAATTCCGGTGAAGTAGAGGTGAGACTGGTCGGAATTTGTGGAAATGGAGACGACGAATTAGAGAAATCGAGAGACTTTTCATTTTCATGGCTGCTTCGCAAAAAACCCTCCAAATGAAAAACCCTAAAGAGTTTATAGGAACCACAACTGAATAAAATACCATTTTTTTTTAAAAAAAGGAACATTTTTTATATACACAACAATAAAGATTTCCAAAATGTACAAGATTAAAACATAGAAAGATTTTTAAAAAGTTTTATTTCCACATTTTTTCCAAATTCAGTCATCACCATGAGAAAAGAAGAAAAAGAAACAACTTTGAATCCAAAAAATTTGATTCCTTTTTTTGTTTGGTTATGTTTGACACTAATGTGGTGATGGTGCTGATGTTGAAGTTTGTGGAGGTCTTGAACTATATACATCATCGAAATGGAGATCAATCCCAGCTTCAGTGTCGTCATCATCAATGAATGTAGTTCTCGACAAGTTTCTTCTCGCATGATCTTCCAAATCCAATCCTTCATCTTCATCTTCTTCAATGCTTCTGCTGTCCCATGTACTGTCTAACAAGTTTCTCGCAGTGTAGCGGTTTATAAAATCAGGCGGCTCGATGAAACTGTTATTGGTCGTGGGATGAGATGCAACGTTGTGAGAATTGTCGGTTCTTCCCCACCACTGACTCCTACCGTCAAGAGGATGATGATTCCGAAAGTTAGCTTCTCCATCGGGTTGTTCATGACGCAGAATGCTCTCTCTGAAAAACTGACCCGACGTGGTTGCTTCCATGTTGAGCAGATCTCTGTTATTATCTTCACCAGAAATACCCAAGTTAGGAGGCCAACAATCCGTACCGATTTGATCTTCGTTCTCTCGCGCTATGGGATGATGATGATTCGTTCTGTTGTGAGGCTGAGAAGTGTAATACCAGTCAAGAAGATAAGGATGATTCCTCGGTTCTGATTCGACCAGCAACATGGAATCGATGTGTGGTGAATGTCTTGGAAGGTCTCTGTATAAAGGGGTGTTAAGGCTATTATTATCTATATGACCACCACGGAGGATAGGCGCTTCTCGCCACGCCCTACTAGGAGAAGCACATGTATGTCTTGTGTTTAGTTCTCGGAGCTTTTGGTCCCGGAAAGTTCTGAGATTCGACAGAAACTGCTTCCCGAGAGCATCTGATTCCCAAGACGGATAACTACTCTGGAAACTGCAAATAGATTGGAACACTTCAGTGTTTAGAGAGGCCACAAAACTGAAATTGCGTATACTTTATATGAAGATTTTACGGATTTCGAAAGAAAATGATGGCCAAACCTGAAGAATGATTTCTCCATTTTCCCCTGGGAGCTTCTCGCCTCACGAGCTACATATCGTGGTGAACCATATTTAGTATTTCCATGGTTCTCAAAGTCAAAAGCACTAAAGCTGCAAGTGGAAAGGCCAAATATTTAATATTGTCAAACAGTGTTCTTGCAAGGAAAGAGCGAACATTTCTTGATGTTCTAACATCTTTAAAACCAATCAATGGGTTTACCTGCAAACATGGCCTACACCTTCAATTTCAACTGTAAATTCCATTATGAATTGCAGTATATCATCAACCCGCTGCAAAGTAAACTCGGAATGTATTAAAATTCTCAATAGTCAATACTGATGTCGGATAAACACTAAGGCGTATGACGAGAAATATACCTCTGGTACAACAAACATCAGCAAAAATGGCGTTATGAAAATCGAAGCTATCTCCTCAAGTAACATCATCCCAGTATACTGCAGTGCAGGAATTTCCAACAAGCATTATTTATAGAGAAAAGAGAAGACAAGAAGGAAAAAAAATTAATGTGGACCAGTGGTTAGGCATCATCACATGTCATAAAATCATCGCAACATCAAAGTTGCTGGAAAAATAGTACCTGAAATAGAGTCTCTAACTCCAAGCGGACATCGTCTTTGTTTTCCTTACCACGCCATCTCTTAGGCATATAGTGAGTGTGTTGGACCACCGAAGCCATAGTTCCTACTGGGTCAAGGACCAAAAGTTCGTCTGAAATAGCAGCCCGACTAATAGCTGTAATAGTTCCAAACACAGCAGCATACCAAAAGAGATTGCGACCGAATATCTACATAAGTAGTACATCAAAACATGGTTAACAAACTTTCTAACCCAGATAATGTATCCAGAAAATGCTTTATAATTTGTTCGGATTTCTTACATGGCCTTCTAGAAGAGATTCTTCGAGAAATGCAATGATGATTAATACAGCAGCAAAGCCACCAGAAACAAAAGAGACAAACTTTGCAATAATGGAGATGATAGGTGAGGGGAATTGTTTTAGATATTCCGATGCGTGTTCTACACTGCTATTGATTCGATGCTTGAATAAATGGTCCACCTGTTGTAGAGACAAGCATCTTAGAAAAGGTACCACATGTATTTAAAAAGGAGAAAGTCTATAAATTTCAAACATTTGCTCCATACACAAAACCATTCACTCGGCTTTCGTGACGAAAGTAACTACCTCATTGAACTCCCTGAAGAGCCATTTTGACAAATTGGACCATCTTCGAGAAGATGCAGTGCTTGGATGATTGTAAAACTGTTCAGCATGCCTTAGGAATAGATACACCAACATAAAGATGACAAGAAACGGTGACAGCAGAAGCATAGCAAGCCCAACCACAAATAGCCGTTTCTTCAATGCTGTGGGATTTGAAATAAAGTCCCTTCTGACACGAAAATTGCTGCAGAATGAAAACACCTGAATTAGAGCAAACGGACAATACTCAGCGTGTGCAACGAGTATTGCATTAGCAGCACATCAAATCCTATATCTGCAATGTTACTAGAAAGCCGATTTCGGATTAGAGTGAAGAATTGCATACCAATCAAACATGCTCTGCAATATGCACCAGTTAAGAGTCCACTCAAGGGTCTTTGTCAGTACAAGGTGATACTGTGTCCCATCTGATGCAGATTTGACTACTGGACCAGCACCAGGGATCCAATGGGATATCGGGAAAGAAAGCAAACCTTTGTTGAGCATTCCAATCAAGTAATTTTCTTTCCGCATAAGGCGCATAACAATATCATGAGCTGAAAGATCCTTAACCACGCAAAGGCTTTGTGATCTTTGTAACTGAACAACCTTTTCAAGGACTGTTGCCCATGGCATAGTCAGGATTTCATTGTCTGTCACATGGAGACTGCAAATTTACAATAACAAACGGAAATACATTACGGTCTATTCTGTTCTAGCAATAACTATTTATAGCATCTAGTCTCTTCCAGCTTACCTGTTGTAATAGAAGTGCCGAAAGTCCAAAGTATCCTTTAACTGAGCAAAAAACCTAAAGAAGCAGAAGATCCAGTATAGAGAGAAGAGAGCCAAATATCCAACGATTATCGCTGTTGTGAGCGTGAAGGGAGATAACGGATGCAGATGGATAGCTTCTTTGACGAGATCACACGGCTTAGTTCCCGATTCAACTGCATCCATTCCACATTTTGCGTTCTGAAGACCATGCCAATCAACATACAACAAGAAAAAACCCGAGAAGCATATGATGAAGCCGAGACTTAGAAGTTCAACGGCCCACTTTACGATAATACACCAAAGGCCTTTGTCTCTATAGTAACTGTAGAGCTTTTCGAAGAAAAGATCCAAATCAGCGATTGGTTGAACATTTAAACTCTCTCCATTAAGAAGTCCCGACGGGCTCTCGCTACCAGGACTTGGTATTCCTCCGTAATTAGATAGCTCAATTTCGTGTGACTCATTATGAAGCAATCCAGTGGTCAAAGACGATGATGGTTCACCACGTTGCCATTTGAAAAAGTTGAATACATTTGGACCCTTTCGCCCACTGCTCATCATGCGTAAACACGGACGATTGGCCAAAACACCCAGTCCATTCCCCACTTTTGAGAATGCAGCTACAAATCATGAAAGACAAATTATCCAGTATGCAAATCACTCATTAGAAATCATGGATCAGATACATAACATTTTAATTTTACCTATTACAAACAAAGGCAATCAAATCCTATGAAGCAGAAAGACAAACCAAAGATAGGGAACTTGTAGCATAACCAACTAAAGATATCACTAGTCAAAACTACTGTTCAATTCAAACATTTCCTTTCATCTATACTCAATCCACAAGCAACACACACACCTTGATCAAACTCAGTTCCCTAAACCGACTCTAATATTCAGCGAATTTCTTCCCTAAAGAGTAAAGCTTTATCTACTTTCAACAGCGATTGAACCAATTCTTGAAGACACAAACCCCAAATCCCAAAAACCCAAAATTTCTCCAACCCACGAACAAAAAAAATGGAACTTCATCGAAAAAGATGGAAACTTTACCAGCGACCCACGAAAGAGAAGAGACGTGAAAGCGAAGTTGAGCTAGCGAAATCTGTAATTGAAGCCGAAAGCTTTTTTAAAGAAGGAAGAATCCAAGCGGAAACTTTTTGTTCCTCTCTAGGGCAGTCGTTAAGAAGTTGAAACGGAGAATATCGAAATTGATGAGCGATTTAGGGAGAGAAGACGAAGAAGAATTGGGTTTGCGTGGAAGAAAAGATGAGTGATAAAATATTGATCCATTATGCTTGGAAAGGATTTAATTTTGGATTTTGGGCTTTCTTCTTCCTCTTCTTTTCTCCTTCTGATACTTAAACCAAACAAACGTGATCACACGAGTCTTCTTTTATTTTTCTTCTCTTTTTTTTTCCTAAAGAGTTTGCTTCGATCTTTGGTTACTTATTATAGATCATATCAATATATATCTAGGTTTGCAAAATAAATATAAAATCACCATTTTTATGACTAAATAAATATACTTTACAAGCAACAAAAATGTTTTTAATGGGGATATTATGTGGTTTAATTTTATAATGGGCGGAGTAATTGTTTCGAGTAGACCATTGGAGAAGCCTTTAACTACTAGAGGGGAAAAAAAAGACGGCTCGAATCAGCAAATCAGATTTTTGGATGGGATCCGCTCAAGTTACATCTCCATCTATTGATGAAAACGACGCAAATTTTAGAAGGGTTTAAAATGAATTTTAGTGTATTTGGAAAGATTTCTTAAAAATACAAATACTCAAAACCTATGGATTTGCAAATACTAATCAAAATACATATGTTGGATTTGAAAATCACAAAGATTTGCAAATTCTATATGATTTTTAAGTCCATTCAAATACCAAAACCAATTAATCTTTTCAATACGGCAAGCCTTGTTTCAAGAGCTTTCGTTATATCTAAATTCAATAATGTTGATCTGAACCAGTTTAATTCGAACTAGCTTAATATCCTCACATGAGTTCAGTTCTATATATAAACAAACACAATATAAAGACATAAACCGATGTGGGTAAAAGAAATTTAAATTTTATGAATTTTGTTTTTTTAAAAGTTGGACTAAAGCTTCAGGCTCATTAAGATTAAAGAAAACCATAATTAAATGGATCCATTTGATAAACATTATTCATGACGATGAGTTTCTATTTAGACGAATCAGTCGTGTTCATGATGCTACTAAGATTATTAAATCGATATTTAGTGTCGATGAGAGCTTCAAGATCTTAGATATATGTCAACATGTTCTAGATCTATACTGAATATCAACGAAACTATTGTTGAATATTGTTATTTACTTATCTTGCAACGTAATTTTTTACGTTTTACATGTCACAATTGCCGATTTGTTTATTGAATAAGAGAGTGAAAAATGATTAACGAATTATAAGATTGTGACTTGTGTTTGTTTCCACTACAATTTGTGGTAGCCCTGGGATTTCGGTTTTCGGTTCGGTTTTCGGTTTTTTCGGTTAATTCGGTTTTTGGAAAACTTACCGAAAATAACCGAACTACTATTCGGTTCGGTTCGGTTCGGTTAATTTCAAAATTTTGGTATAATCCGGTTAAAATCCGGTTAAATCCGGTTAAAATTCTAGAATTTTTTTAAAAAAAAAATAAAATAAAATTATTCGGTTAACCGATCGGTTATCGGGTTCGGTTCGGTTCGGTTAACCGAAATTTTTTAAAAATCATACCGATCGGTTAGTGTACAGTGAATCGGTTCGGTTCCGGTTCGGCAGTTCGGTTCGGTTATTTATCCCAGCCCTACTTTGTGGTGCCAATGTCAAAGCGTGATAATGAATTTACAATATCTTCGAGTTTTTCGATTATTTATTTGAAATGAAATTTAGCAGTAAAACAATATCAACCTACATTTTTTATGTATTGATATTGCAAACTTAAATATAAATATTTTGATCAAAATCAAATTTGAGGATAAAATGATTGTATAGAGTCCAGTGAGTCAATGGCCATGCAACATTTTGGATCTAGACCAGATTAGCAAATGAGGATTTGGTATAAGATTCTTTGTTTAGAATATAATATACAACAAATTGATACATCTAACTCCAATGCACAATTGTTGTTTAAAAACCAAAGTAATTTTTCCATCAAACCCAAAGTAAATAACTAATTTACAATAACCCAAACTAGATTCTGGATATGATGTGTTGGTATCCAAATTTCTTAATTAGTATATAATAATATAATAAATATTGATACATCAAAATTTGATTTTATATGGGTTTATTGTTCTATATATTTATTTATTAAAATAAAACTTGTAAAATTTATGCAATGTAATGAAACTGTTGCAAATATATGTAATTCACAGAATACTCTTCATATAATACAAAATTCGGCTAACGGTAACATGTTATATTTTTGGTAATTTCTAAGAACTAGACAATATACCAAAAAAATATAAATTTGATTCATTTCTTTACAACTTTATAACATATAATTTTCATTAGTTAAACATATTCATGTTTATTATTCATTCATATAATTTTCAACAGTTAAGTACATTTTCAATAGTTTATGTGTCTTTGTAATAATCAATTCATTTCATGAATTCACATAAATATTATTAAAGAACAAATATGGAGAAAATTTTCTTAAAGATTACAAATATTAAAAAATAATATGGAAACGATAAATCGTAGTCAGTAAAATTTAAATTATTTACATAACAACAATAGTGGAAAATATAACATTTAATGTAAACAAGAATTCAAATCTCTTAGTAAAAAGAACAAATGATAATTGAAGAAAATCTCATTTTCATTAAGAATATTTAGTTATAGGATTTAGAATATGAATGTGATAAATATTCTAAAGTTTATGAAGATAAACATAGTGTGTAGATGTAGAATATTGATCATAATTGGTTTGGTGGAGTAGTTTTTATTAATGACAAAATTTCCATATGATGATTACATGACATGTCAAAAAAAAAAAATCTATAAATACTGAACAAACATGTACAACATTGTAGTTATATCTAAATCATATTGTAAGTAACCTAAAAGAAACTGTGGCAAAAACTCAATTGTCTGAGCTTATATGTTCGAAATCGGTGATCTTCTACGTTTGCTTAGCTTATCATTTGTTTAATCCATCTTTTTATTTTTGTTACAATTTTGCCATTGCTCGTAATTTTTTTATCTTTTCGTTTTCTAAGTAACCGCTGTCACAAATTGAAAAAGAGGAATTGGCATGTATATACATGAAAAAACTATAACTCAAAATTCAACCAAATACCCTAAAACTAATGACTATTATTTGACCACATGGTTCAATTTTAGTTAGATGCTTAATTATTAATTTTTTTTTTGTTATTGAGCAAATTCATGCATTGAAAAAAAATCTAAATATTTACATTTTAAATTGAAACGCATAGGAATCATCATCATCATGGGCCTAATGGGCTACCTCATATATGGAAAATAAAAACTCGCGGGAAGCAACGGGTGGAGGGAGCCAGGTTTTCGCGCCATATAATATATATTCCTAAACAAATCTGTCAGTCATCTTCATCGTCTTCTTCCTCGTGGATCTCTCTCTCTACTCTCTGACATTCTTGTTTCAGAGATGAGCGAATCTGGATCTTCGTCGTCTCGATCTCTTCCCTTCAAATCGAAGAAACGACTTATGGATTCTCCAATTTCGAAATCCAAATCCCAAAACCCTAATCCGTCGTCTGTAGCTTTGCCCACGCCGGAAAAACCGCCGGAGAACTTATTCACCAGATCGAGAAACCGATCCGTGGCGTTATCGGTTAAAGAGATTCGTCAAGCGGCTGGATCTCGTCTCAGATCTGAAGATCCGGTGGGTAAAGTTAAGAACAAGCTTGTCTTTTCATCTAACGATTCTTCGAAGCGAGTTTGCAGTAATAAGAATCCCGAGAAAGCCCAATTACCTGAGAAGTGAGTTTCGTTTCTAGGGTTCTTAAAAAGATTCAATTTTTCCCCCTTTTTTGTTTACGGATTTGTTGATTGAGATTTTGGGTTTTTGTTTTCACAGGTATGAGATTCTGGGCAAGTTCTTTGATGCATTGGATAGTTCGATTTTATTATCGAAACTGAGAGGTTCTAAACCGACTTTTCTCAACATTTCCAGGAAAATCGAGCATTTAACCGAAAGGTATTTTTTTCAATTTGAATCGCTGTTCATGCTTGATGGAATCTGATCTGAGTAATAAGACAGTTTTCATCTTTCCCTTTATATGCTTTATGGTGTTTAGATAAGACAAAAAGGATTATTTTTTTAGATCTGGGTCTTTTATAGACTTCACTAATCATCTAATTTCATTGAGTCTGATTCTGATCTTATTGCAAAAGAAACAATTTTCAGATCTGGGTTTTATTTGTGTGGATTCACCAACAATTCAAAGTAATCCAGTTTTTGTAGAAACTAACTTTGGTGGTGAATCTATATTTCAGGAGGTTTTGTTATAGTCACTTGGGTCAATTGAAGTATATATTGCCAGAAGCAATTGAGATCAAGAGGATTTTGATATTTGATGAAACAACTAGCTGCATGAAACCAGATCTTCATGTTACACTAAACGCCGATGCTATTGAGTACGACGATGAGAAATTGAAATCAGAAAGCAAGAAAATCGCGCTCCGGAAAGTGTTTCGAGCTAGACTTGCAGATTTTGTTAAATCTCACCCTCAGGTATTATTCCCTATGGTTGAAAAATGCATTCTTTATATGGTTTTGGTAGTTACATTGTGTGATTTTTATTCTAATTTGAGTTTTTGTATCGGTTGTAGGGCGATGAAGTTCCCGAGGAACCGCTTCCAGAGCTATATAACAGAAGGAAACCAAACGAAGACTCGAACGTCGAGGTTAAGAGTGTTAGCTGTGTCATGGGAGAGATGACTTCTATATCAGCAGCTACTTGTAGTCCGGTTAAACCGACTTTGACTCAGATCAACGTTGCATCTACTCCAAGCAAACCAGTGTCAACTCTTGGTGAAGTACCTTCAACGCCGGCTAAAGTTGCTTCAACACAAGTTATTGTTGCGTCAATTCCGCCTGAATTTGCTTCAACTCCTTCCCGGCTGATCAGTACGCCACTAGCATCTCGTTTGGAGAAAAGAAGTAGCGGTTCTGCAGAGCTAGATGATGTGTCTGTCGATCCACCGGCTAAGTTGGCTAGGCGTTCGCTGAAATATGATTCTTATTCAAAGGATGAGAAAGCTTTGGATGTGTCCGATGCTGAAGACATCGGTCAAGTACCAGAGGAAGATGATGTTTTAAGCGATGATGAAACCTTAAGCATACTTCCTGATAAACTTCGACAAGCGGTAATACATTTTGCTCTAGTAATTACATTATATACCTTTTAAGTTTGCTTATTAAGAGGAACAAGCTGAGATTATTTTGCTCATTGCAGATTAAAGAACAAGAGAGGAAAGCAATCGAGGAACAAAATCCAGCAATCTCGCAGGCAAAGAGGAGACGAAAGATGATCGCTTGTTTACCGAAACTCTTCAACGTCATCCATTACTTGATTCAGTCGATAAGGCGTTGGGTTATCACAAAAGAAGAGCTTGTGCACAAGATCATCGCGGGTCATTCTGATATTACCGATAGAAGTAAGCCATTTTAACCGCTAAGTATCTCGGCTAATCTTGTCTTTACATCAACCGTTCTAACCGTTATTTTGTTCACTTGCATTTTGCAGAAGAAGTTGAAGAACAACTTATCTTAATGCAAGAACTTGTTCCTGAATGGATGTCTGAGAAAACATCTTCAAGTGGCGATTTACTAGTCTGGTAAGTCTAACTAACAAAGAACACACTTTCTTCTCTCGAGTTCTTTGAATGCTAATGTAAAAACCATCTTTGATTTGCAGCATTAACAAATTGGCGTCTCCTGTAACAATCCGGTCGCGATTAGAGGAAGAAAACAAGCAAGCGATGGCTTCATCACCGGCTTCTTGAGATCTTGCGGCTTCATCGTCTGCGTTTTTATAACTTAAGACTACCTAATATGTGAGTCTTTTCGTGTAGAGAATAGGTAGGTTTGAAGTTTTTCTAAGTGTAAAAGGATGAAACAAATAGATGTCAAACTATTTAGCAAGATGTTTTTAATCTAATCTATTTTCAACCATCGTTATATTTCTCTAAATTCTTATCAATAAACAGAGTTATTTCTTTTTTTTATCATTAATAGATACATTTTGTATCAAAAAGCTTAATAGAACAAATTATTCCTAACTTGTGTTTATGTTTCTAAGAAAAACTTTGATGCATTTCTCTGATGATTGGATCAACTATTATGTGAAATTACTAAAATAAAACTAAGCCTTCGGTTGTGTTTAATTAACCGATATTTAACTGGGAATTTTGTTTAGCATAATAACGTTTTGCAATGAAACCTGTGATAATTCTCCCTCTTTTTTTTTTTTTGTCGTCAAGAAAATCAATTGATGAGAAGCATTAATACAATGTCTTACAACATAGGGTTGAGGGTGCATTCTTGCTTGCTTTGCCCACCTATCCGATCTATCATTGGCAGAGCGGGAAACATGATAAAACTGAAATTTACAAAGCTTAGCTATATGAGAGATGTCATGAAATTGTGTAGAGAGATGCAGATATTCTTTCAAAAGTGATTTTTCGTAATTTCAAAGTGTGGTTATAGATTTGTCAATTAGGAAATCAAACTCCAATTGACAAAAAGTTAAGCTGTGATAGGACCATTTTTTCGGGCCCAAAGAATCCAAGCCTGATCCGATTCCAGACTTTTTGTTTGGGTTTTAGACAGCTTAATATTTTTGTTGTTTTCGATTTTTGTTTCCTCAACTTTTTCTGGTTATTTATTTATGAGTAATAAATGATATTTAGATGGCGGTTGGACTAGCCTCAAGCTACTTTTAATGTCGTGCTTATATTTAGTATCCCCAAAAAAACTCGATTAAGGTTTTCAGTTTTTCTAGCTTTGCTTCAGATTAACACTCTAGTGGACTGTTTATTCAGTTTGCAGAATGTAACCATAATTCTAATACCAAAAATATTTACATTTCTACTTAATCGGAGTAGTTGACTAATTGCAAGAATATCATAATAAACAACAATATATTTTGAATCGAGAATTTCGAGTACTTAGTTCTAGATTAGCAATTGATACAAGCTATATTGATTCACTATTAACAACTATAGGCCGGTCATCTTTATTGACTCTACACATCTTATTTGTTACAAAGCTCCACTTTACTCTGTCTCAATGCCATCCATACTCATGATTAGCATAATACTAGTTAAAATATCTATTATAAATCAAACAAGTACATTGACAACCAAAAAAAAAAAATTCAAATAAGTGAAATACAAACAAAAAATGAATTTAGAACAGGATAGGCATATACACTAAAAAAGAAATTGAAGGATATAAAAATATATATATCAGAAGAAGAAAACGAAAAGAGGAGAAGAAAAAATGGAATTTGTATAGAGAGAGATTGAGTGAGATTTCTTTTTTCTTTATAAGGACAATAATAATTAGATTCCTTAGATCTTGTATGGACCACAACTAGTCATCATACATTCCTAAGTCACATTCTTCTCTTATTTTTCTCTTTGAATACAAAACCTTTCACAAATAGTAATAAACTATATAAAAGAAAAAATAGACAGAGAAGAAGAATTTTAAAAATCAAAAAGAAAAATTGAAAGACCTTTGCCACTCTTTTAAGCAATTTCTGACCCAATCCCCTTTTGGGAAAAAAACCTTCAAAACCCAATGTTTGGAATCCATTTGTCTCTATTTTTAAGATTCGTTGTTTTATATTTCGTTTATTTCCTTTCTCGTGCAAAGAATTTGAATATCCCACCTTCATTTTGTTTCTCTTTGCTGTGGCAAATTCAAACCATATAAAGTAACGTATGTAACGTTTTCATTCCCATGTAAATAAATTGTCTTTGTTACAAAACAAAACAAAACAAAGAACGAAGAATTATCTTTTTCACTTGACATATGCGTTCGACTTGTAACATAAGACGGTAAAAAGTATTTATTACGAAAGAATTATGAGAAAGAAAAATAAGGCTACAGAAGTGATAAGAGATTCTAGTTCTATTTTATTTTTGAATGGCAAAAAATGGTATGAATAAAATGAAAATTAAAAATATTACAACAAACTAGGAAAAACCCAAATATATGATACTATATATTGTCTCACAATCGATTGACACATACGCAAATTTTAAAACATGAAACTGACATGTGCACAATAACAAAATAAAACAAACTTAAAATAAAGAAAACGCTTATGTTATCAGTCTTTTCGCTTCATTCTCTTCAATAGTGACATATCGATTCCCAAAAACAAAAAGGCGAGGCAAAACTGATGTTCTCAATTTTGCAACTTATAAACAGCATCACTTTTTATAGAGAACATAAGCATATTTCATCTGTGTCAATCTTGATCTAATATAATTTAGCAATTCACATATTATATGAATACTTTTCGGAACTATGAAAACAAGATATGAGATATTAAGATATATGTGCTTTCCCGCATTTTGATGAGTGAACATAAAATATGTCTGACTCGAAAAATTGCAACAGTTTCGTAACTTCTATAACTTGGCAATATAGCCATATAGGTTTTGTTTTTGCCTACCACATGCAGTTGGTTTTACAACTATAGCATTAATACAAACCATTAAGTTAACTATCCTGTTTATATGTAGATTGCATTTTTACATTAGAAATCAACGACAAAAGTAAATATGTACTATGATTTATATCACGTTACTAGTCATCAAATTCTATTTCCCTGTATACTAAGAAGTTTTTTGTATATTTTTGTAGACCACGATCAACAAATGTAACATCTATGCATAGATATGTTTTTCTACGATTAAAATTCAACACTTAAAAAGTGACATGTAAGATCGACATGAAAACATTTTCTATCATTAGTCCCGCAAAAAGAACGCGTAAAGAATTAAAATGAAATTTTTACCATGAATAGAAACTTGCATGGCTTATCGATTACGGACCAACTCAACAAACGTTGTCCATTAAACATTATTATCACAAGCTCTTTGATTAAAAAAGATATTGAAACAATTTTATAGAGGCATGCTTGATCTAATTAATGGCAACTTTCGGAAACATATTAATGTATTAATCTAATTTTCGGTGGAATAGAAAATTATGAAATATCAATAAGTGTACATTACATATACCTTTATAATTGTTCTTATGGAAAATTCAAGTTCTAGAAGTCGCAATTTGCAGGCGAAATTAAATATTTTCAGTAAAAAGGAAGAGAATATTTTTCAAACGTACAAGATAACGAAATCCAACAAAGCGGTCGGTTTACCATCCAAAACTGATCTTGAAGTTAAAAAAAAAACAAAAACTGACACTCCCTCTGAATTAAAATACAATGCTCAAAATAAGATTTTTTTTTTCTTTGAGAGGGAAAAAAATAAAGAAAACATTTGTTCAAGGGTCAATTTGTCAAATAACCATGAAAATAAATTATAAATTAAAAAATAAAAAACTGATTATTTTAATGGATAGAATTATGATAAAAAAAAAGAATTTGAGTAAATAAAGATGTTTTGGTTAGATTTTGAATTATATATTTTTTTTTATGGTTATTTGGCCCAATTTCTTTTTGTTCAAAAGAGACGCTTTAAAGAAAGATATAGTAATGGACAAATCTAACTAAAAAAGTTAGTGCAGGAGCAAAAAAATCATATGGCAAGAAGAATGAGCACTAAACCAACAAGAATTCAATTATATTTCTTCGAATAATCAGCAAATACTTACTTGAAGTCATGCATATTTTATCAAAATTTGCTCCATATATTAAAAAACGTTATATAACCTAATGATACAATACATTATTTAGTATCTATTCGTATGTAATTTTCATATGAGATATATTGTTCTTGAATAAGTTTATTGTATCCTGAAGTTTATAATTCAAATAATTGCCCGAATAAATAAAGTATGAACAAAAAAAGAATGATTACAAATGAGGGCTATAATATAAAAATTAATATGGGTGATTAAATGAATTTTGGATAAAGAAGTAAATGATAAAAATGATGTAAAGGGAGAAAGGGATGTTGAGTTGGTGCGTTGCATTAGAACACATTGATGGAAACAAGTCATGAGAGCATATAATAAGATCATTCTCTAGATAAAATATAATGAGCAATCAAATAGTGAAACATCATCATTTATATTTCTAAGTGGAACTCAAAATCAGATTACACGCATTTCAAAATACTCTCAACCTTTGGGTTTATATCTTAACGAACTATGAACTATCAAATGATCGACGACAGAAAAAACTTTTGAATTGCCATTTACCAATATACATATATTTACAAAGATCTTATTCATAGGGAGAATGACGACTATGAAGTTTTTTTTTTTGAACAAACAATTTTTTTGTTACTTTTTTTATTTTGTTTTTGAAATTTTTTTGTTACTTTACAAAGATGCTCATAGACTTGATAAATATACATCCATAGTTCATATGGATTTCGATTCGTTTTGATTTTCTTAAAAAGTTTGTTTTGGTTCAAAGGAATAGTAATCAACATGCATAAACTATATCTTCTTCTTATTTTTAAGTTTTGTTATGGTCTTAGGATCATATTCCATTTTACTTTGTTGGATGTCAAAATAATAACAATTTTACTTAAATTCAAAATTTGTTTGGTTTTCCAAATCGGTTTAGTTTTAGGAAAGATTGGTTTGGTTTATTCATATTAAACATCCTAGCGTAAGCATTGGATGTTCTATGATGTTCAACTCGCCCCTTAATTTTATAAACTTTACAAACATAATTTATAATGCCAATATTCAATTTAAAGGTGATCATAATTTTGAACACAAATATATGATAACTAGTTATGATTTTGGTTATATAATGGATCCGCAACCAAAAATAACATAGGCCAACACAGAAATTATTCAATGGGTTATTTCCTTTGTCTAAGGATTATTATGGTAAACAAGACAAAATGAGTGAGTATGAAAAAGGCATTGGATTTTTGTTGACAATACCAAAAGGGAAATAAAAGGGGATGTATTTTTAATCATATTGTGAGAATATGTATGGCCAAGTTATAAAGTCCAATATGTTTCAACTTTATATTGGCAAATGAAATCATATTTTTGTTAAAGCTGACTATCCCCAAATTCATTGTGATAACAGGAAATAAATTTAAGTCTCACACCACCATTAATTTTTTCAGAAACCCTACAATATTTAAATTCATTACTGTGATAATGAAAATTTAGAATTACAATGTAAAACGATCTATGATCTAATTTCTACAATGTTTCCACAACTATATCATTCCAACTGAAACACTACATATCAACTTGATTACCTATATAACCAAAAATGAATTTGAATCAAATATTGGAATCACGAATTTATAGAAAAAACAAAATGTTGACGATTTTATTAAAATTTGATTATCTATATCATCATAATGTACTAATTTTTTTTCCAACTCATTTTACTATCAATAGTGTTTGGAGTAGTAAAAATTTAAGACGTATGTCATAATGAAAAACAATATTTCAATATCGTACAATTGAAGACAAAACATATTACTAGCCATTACTTCTATCGAATTTTTCACAGTAATGAATCTATCATCAAACGAGAATAGTATCCGCAAACCGAAAATGGTCTCGATTTTATACAACACATTATATAAAGACACAATAAATTAGTGCAAAAAGTGTATATTTTGTTATGTTTTTATATGAAAAATGGAAGGTAAAAAGAAAGTGAATCGAAAATTCACTTGAAGAATCATTTTGCTTGCCATTACAATTTTACTACTAGAGGATCCCTATCCCTTCAATAAAATCCCCATACAACCTCCCACTATCTTCTTCCCCCTACCCCCCTACTTGCTAACATGCGCACACCACCAGCGCACGATAAAGCCGAATCGTTCTTTGTTCCATTTGCTAAAATGAGCCTGGTGCGTGATTCGCCCGCTTACTTGCTCCATTTCTTCTTCTTCTCCCTTTAAAAAAAGGAACCATCTTTTTCATTCTCTCACTTTCTCACTTCAGAGCTAAGAGACGACCAAAGCTCTTTCCTTTTCCGGCGGATTTCACGGCTGAGATTTTGGGTTTTTTCTCTTCTGAGTGATGCAGATTTCACCTCTTGAACAGAAATCAATGTCTTCTGACATAAGCTAAACTCACTTCTTCTTACAATCTCTGTCTCTCTCTCTCTCTGTCTCTGCTTTCTATTCTTCTTGTTCAAATTCTCCGGCGAATTACATGGCGAGTAGTATTTGCAGCAGATCTATCTCGCTGGTTCAATTTCTAACTGTTTGAATTGCAAAGTTGTGTTTTTGAGCTAGGGTTGGGTGAAATTAGTTTCCTTTTTTTTTTGGGTTTTGTGTTAAATCCCAAAAAAAATCAAGTTTTTAGTTTGGGAAAGGGATGGGTAAGAGGCAAATATCACAGTATGAAGTAGGTCCGCCGATAAAACCAAGAGCTGGATTGCGAAGAGAACAAGCTGGAAGAGGTTCTTACAGAGGAAGTTAGTTATTTTGTCTTTTGATCGAAAAAAAAGGTTTCTTCATTTTGGGGAAAGGGGGAGAGAAAAAGTGTTTACACAAGACTTGTTTTTTTTGTATTTAATCTTCATTTGGGACACATAATCAAGGGAAAGCTCTCTTCTTGTTTGTGAGATTTTTGGTGGGTTTAGGGTTTAAATGGGTTCTACTTCTCAAGAAATATTGAGGAGCCTTTGCTCTAACACGGTTTGGAAGTATGCTTTGTTCTGGAAACTTAATCATCGGTCTCGAATGTGAGTCACCTTAACATTTCCTTTTATAATTATTGTCTATATATTTGTATTCTCCAACTTGCTTTAGTGTGGAAGAACATATGGAACCTTGTATTGGACCCTGCCTTAAGTTAACTATCATAGTTTTTAAGTATATGGAGACTTTAGTGTAGACTTAAAAGTATATAGAGTTTAGTTGAGCAGGTATATTGTTTCTCATTTCTAGAATGTTGAATATTTGTAGGGTACTTACCTTGGAGGATGCTTACTATGACAATCATGGGCAGACTAACTCACTGGAAGTTAGCGTGATACCAAAAAACACGCATGGAGGACATGACGCTTTGGGTTTAGCTGTGGCAAAGATGTCTTATCATGTTTATTCTCTAGGGGAAGGGTAAGTATAAATTGCTTACTCTCGAAAAAAAGTTAAACGGTGGCGACGTCTAGGAGCTTTTACTAATGATCTTCTTTTTGATGATGTCTTTATTAACAGGATTGTAGGACAAGTTGCAGTTTCTGGAGAACATCAATGGATATTCCCTGAATACTATGACAATTGTCATTCAGCATTTGAGGTTAGTAATATCTTATCTTGAGTTGATTCTTGTTTTTTCTTTTCATGTTTTTAAATCTGATATCTTTCTCTAATTACAGTTTCATAACGTTTGGGAGAGTCAAATATCTGCTGGAATTAAGGTATTTGAGTTTTTTTCTTTTGTGTTCTTCCGTAATCGGGGACTTTCTTTTTATAAATATCTGTTCTTTCTTCTACGCAGACTATTCTTGTAATAGCTGTTGGTCCCTGTGGAGTTGTGCAGCTAGGCTCTTTGTATAAAGTAAGTAATGTCTTATAACTTTCTGCAGTGTTCGCTGTTATAGTGTTCGTACTTGGTCTTATTATGTGCTTGTGTGGAGCAGGTTGATGAAGATGTGACTTTGGTGAATCATATACGACATTTGTTTTTAGCACTTAAGGATCCACTGACAGATCATGCAGCGAATTTAATGCAATGTAATATGAACGATTCATTGTGTCTGGTAAAGATCTTCTTCAAACAAATATTATGGATTCATGTTTGTTCTTGAGTCGGACCATGATGTGTTGTATAATTTTGTTGCAGCCAAAGGTATCTTCTGAGTGTTTACGTGTTGAGGCTTTCCCTGATTGCTCTGGAGAAGTTGAGAAAGCTATGGGTGTGCAAGGATCTACTTGTGGGAGCTATAGCGGTGTTACGTTTGGTTTCCCAACTGACTTGGTTGATGCCAAACATGAGAATCAAGTTGGTACAAATATAATCAGTGATGCAGCTCATGTGGGGATGGCTAGTGGCTGCAGAGATCAAAGAGGATTAGATCCTAGTTTACATATGTATTTGAAGCATCGTGTGTTCAACAATGCAAGCTCATCTACTTTAGCAATTGAGCCTGAAAGATTGATGACAGACCAATCATATCCAGGCTTGGACTCAAGTTTCCCTGCTTCGTCAAGACCAGATTACCGAAATGATAATGACTCAAGTTTCCCACTATCTGAGAACCAAGGAGAGGATGAGAGGAAATGCGAGTCAAGTCGGTTTGATGCTTTGGTTTCATCAGGGTATACATTTGCTGGAAGCGAGCTGTTAGAGGCGTTAGGTTCTGGTTTCATGCAAACGAGCACCACCAGTCATGAGGAGCTAGTGAAATCTGAACATGGTTCAGCAATAAGTCATAGCCAGCTCACATTTGACTCTGCTCCGGAGAATCTTCTAGATGCTATGGTTGCTAATGTGTGTCATAGCGAAGGCAATGCCAGGGATGATATGTTTTCGAGCAGATCGGTACAGTCATTGCTTACGAGCATGGAAATGGCAGAACCCTCAGGTCAAAGGAATCAGCTACCAATAGCAGAGGTGGATACACAACAGAATCCATCGGATATCTGTGGAGCATTTTCTTCGATTGGGTTCTCATCCACGTGTCCTAGCTCCTCTAGTGATCAGTTTCAGACATCATCCTTGGAGATGCCTAAGAAGAACAAAAAGAGAGCTAAACCTGGTGAAAGTTCTCGGCCTCGCCCAAGAGACAGACAACTCATTCAGGATCGGATCAAGGAACTTAGAGAACTTGTACCTAATGGATCTAAGGTTACTTGCTAGTGATTTTACTGTTTCTGTTGCTAAGTTAAATATTTTTGCTATTTTCGCTGATACTTTTCTCGTATTTTACAGTGCAGTATAGATTCTTTGCTAGAACGCACGATCAAACACATGCTCTTTTTGCAGAATGTTACTAAGCATGCCGACAAGCTCAGTAAAAGTGCTGGTACAAAGGTAAAAAAACTCGGATTCGTTGATAATTCTATCCTAAAATTTTGTCACTACACTGAAAATCAGAAGTAGATATTTAAATTACCTTTGTAACCTCAGATGCAACAAAGGGAAACCGGCACGCAAGGTTCAAGCTGCGCAGTGGAGGTTGGAGGCCATCTTCAAGTGAGCTCGATTATCGTGGAGAATCTGAACAAGCAAGGGATGGTGCTTATCGAGGTGTGTCATCTTTCGTTTAGTTTATTTTTTTTTTTGTGTTTGAAGTTCTGTTGGTGTGTAACCAGTTCTGAATTCGAAAGTATTTTGCGTTTTGGGACAGATGTTATGTGAAGAATGTAGCCATTTTCTCGAGATAGCAAACGTGATAAAGAGCTTAGACCTCGTCATCCTAAGAGGCATCACCGAGACTCAAGGCGAGAAAACATGGATATGCTTTGTAGTTGAGGTAGGAGTTAAATCCACCAACGAGAGTCCAAACTTTTTTTCTCTTGGTTTTGCTTGAACATTGGATTACTATAATAAGATATATCACTAACTAATACTGAGATGATGATATGAATTGCAGAGCCAAAACAACAAAGTAATGCAGAGGATGGATATTTTGTGGTCTCTGGTGCAAATATTTCAACCGAAAGCCAATGTCAAGCAGTGGTAGCGTCGGTTGCGGAATTTGTGTTTAGGATTTTCAGTGACAAAGAAGTTGCTGTGTGCTTGTACAGTGTCGTTGGGACTATGCAATACTTGTTTTTGATTTTTGGGTTTTAGGCATATAATGTAGTTCTTATAGGTGTGCCTTTTTGTGAGTTTTGACTTTTGAGTGTTTGTGATTGCTTTGTTTTCTTTGGACACACTTGAAAGTTTGATTTTTACATTTGAATTGTTCATCAAATTGATTGGTAAAAGCCACTACATAAACCAAGAAAGTTACAAATTTTTTGAACTAGCAATCATATATGACAACTAAAATTGATTAGCAAGCATGGTAAGTGATTGACCACCATATCCTGACGTGATATCCATGAGAGATGTGACCAAATCAATTTCATTTCCCTCTAAATAAAAGAAAATAGAAACAAAAACAAAAGCCAAAGTCTCTTTTTCTTCAAGAGTCTCTTAAAAAAATTGTATTAATGAGAGTCTCTTAATCGATTATAGTCTCTTAAAAAATCCTCCATTAAAGCTTTTCATGTTCCTTGAAAATTGGAAAAATTTTGGGCGATCGTAGAACAACAAAAGGGTTGCGATTTCAAAAAGCTGATTTCAAAAGGTTTGCTTTTGATTTTTCTTCTGTTGAATCTTTTTCGTTTTGCTAGAAATTAGGGTTTCGTAACTGTTTAGGGCTGCAAAATTTTGTTATTTGATGGGTCAATTTAAGATTGTTGGAATTAGGTTTCAGATCTCGAAAGGAATGAACTTTAGGGTTAGAATTATGATCTGATTGATTTATCTGAAGAACGAACCGTAAATCTGTTCTGGGTTCACGATTTTGTGGGTTAATCCAATGAAAGGTTAGATTTTTGCTAATGGTACATGTTTCCCAAAAACATGAAACTCAATCTAACCTCATCTTGAAACCATTTGGGTTAGGATTGAACTTTTTTCTCTGAATCGTTCACTTTTGTGAAACATTTGGTTCTTGTGAAGGTGCTTCAAGAGCTTCCTTGAGGTTTCTTTGTGTTCTTTCTATTAGATTTAGCTTCGAAATTCTCTTTATATCTCTGGTTTTGAACCCATTAAACCAAATTGAGTTTTTGTATGCTTTAGCTCTTGTTATTCACCGTCAATTCACTCGATTATGAACTGTTTCATGTTTAAGGTTTAAGCATTAGTCTTGAACAAATCAAGAATTAATCGATTTTGTTGTCTCCCAAATGCAGGATCTCTCGAAAGCTATCTTTAGCTATGAGTACAGCGACGAGGCCTTCTTCTTCGGCGACGACTTGTGTCATATTAGAGAACCCGGTTTCTCAATCACAACCGACGGAAAGATTAGTGCTTCGGTTGAACAGGAAGAAGAAGAAAGTTTCGTGGAAAGACGGGACTGTGGATAACGAGTTTATGCAGAAGAAGAGTTCAAAGAAATGTTGCATCTTTCACAAACAGAAACCGTTTGACGAAGATGATAGCGAAGACGAAGATAACGATAACCATCATCATCATCACCATGAACACTCCGCATCTGGTGAAGCCTCTTCGTCTAACGGTTCTAAAGCAGTTAACTAATCAATTGAGTTTACGGCTTCGCTATTTGAACCGTTTTAATTGGTTGTGAAAGAACATTCATTTGTTGGAGGTTTTGGTCTTCATGATCTTCTTTTTTACTACTTAGCCCCGGATGGGGTTTATAGTATATGTACATGTAATTTGCAGATTGTACTGTAATGGCATTTATTCATTGCAATGTTGATTTTAATTCACTTGTAAGACATATTTGCATGTATTCGTCATCACCAATATTCAAATGAGTTTATACACATATATTAGTTTTTTTCAGTCAAAACACTTGCATATTAGTTTAACAGCATTAAGTCATAATTCCACTATCAATTGTTCATTGTTTTTCGAATAATTTAACTTTTGTACTTAATCAATAATTTTGGAGTATCTTTGTTGTTAATCATGATTCATGATTGTTATGTGGGTTGGATAATCATGGGTCTTTTGCTTTTCTAGCCTGTAAAGTTTTGTCGAAACTAAGAGCATAGCAAATCTTTAAAATTTATCTAGAATATCAATTATATGTTTATAACAGAATTATGTATTTTATTTTAAAATTCAATGTTTTGTGATGGAATTCTATGTATTTATGATAGAAGTCGAACTTTTTGCCACATAATTCTATGTTTCTATTATATGTAATGTGAGACATGTTTGCAAGTATTTGTCATATCACCTCATTCTTTATAACGTTTTTTCTAAATGTTATTATGATACAATTCTATATTTTTATGATAGAATTCTGAGTTTTGTGATATAATTCAATATTGTTTCTGTTATCTAAATGGAAATGGTATATAATTCACTTTCATATGCTTAAAATGCAAAACAGTAACTTGGAATCATATTCTTTTTCAATCGAACCAATGGCTAAGAAAGTAAAGTGAACAAACGCTAAAATAAGAAAACTCTTAAATCATTTATGAAAAAAAAAGCACTCAAGTAAATAACAAATAAAAAGATATAACCACACAAGTAATACCAAATAATCAAAACAAAAAGCGAATTGGGTTTGGTTTATGTTTACTCATTGTTTTGTCCTATACGTCAACCTAATTTCTCATTCGATCGTATCTCAATTCTAATATAGTTCTCTCTTAAAAAATAATTCTACAGTTCTCCTCCTTACAAGCTCAAACACAATACTAAATTGTAAAAATATGTCATATAAACTTGAGGAAATAAAAAAAGCTGTGATTTTGTAATTGTACGCCATTAGAGAGACATATGTGTAAAATAACACTTTGTGTATCATTTATATAACAAATCCCACCTTACCTCTACATAAACACGCATGCGCTATAAAATCTTCAATAGTAGTATTAATCTTTCTCCATGAAAAAAAGGAAGAACAATTACATAAAATTTGGTTCTAATTAAGTTATTAATCACATTTTGAAAATGGGAGGTTTAGGTTCACCATGTGGAGCATGCAAGTTCTTGCGTAGGAAATGTATTGAAGGTTGTGTATTTGCACCATACTTTTGCTACGAAGAAGGTTCTTCTAATTTTGAAGCCATTCACAAAGTGTTTGGAGCTAGCAACTTCTCTAAGCTCATTTCTCATCTCCCTGATCATGACCGATGCGACGCGGTCCGAACCATTTCTTACGAGGCTCAGTCCCGTCTCCATGATCCTATTTACGGTTGCGTCTCCCAAATCTTCTCCCTCCAACAACAGGTTTATTTCTTCTTCACCTTACTATATTTGTCTATGGTTCCTCTAATTTTTATTTAGTTTCCTATGAAAAATGAAAATATGGACATTTTTGTTGTTTTGATTCATTATCTCTAGTGTGCTTAAGTTGCTTGTGTGTGTTTAGGTTGTTAGTTTACAAGCACAAGTGGTATTTTTAAGAGAAGAAGCTTCTAGAAAGTTCCCTCGCGAGGATTGTAAGGAACAAGAGAAGGTTCTTGATCAAGATATGCCGCAAGATCTTCAAAGTTGGTTTAACCAAGTGGTTTCAGATTCGAACATTAACCAGATGAGTGGTGTTGAATCAACCTCCATGGATCACAATGAGTCGTTTTGTAGCTCAAATGATTCTTTTTACTATCAGGAAGTTATGTTTCCTTGGTCTGGTTGAGTACAAGTAACAAATTTGTAAGAGATTGGAACTTGCATTTTTTTTTACTACCACTTTTTGACATTTTACATCTCGGAGATCGAATCAAGCAACAAACTTTTTTCTTTGAATATAACCGCTTCTTCGATGATTCTTCATAAAACAACATGAGTTTTGAACAAGTTTTAAGCCTAAAGACCAAAAAGAGTGGTTACTTAGGGAAACATGTTGTGGCTACTATACCTTCATTTAGGAGTCAATTTCACAAAAGACATTTAGTTACAAAAGTTAGGTCTTCATGTCGGATTCAATCTCCCAAAAGAAATTTAGTAAAAAATATTAAGTGCAACTAAAATTATAGTTTTGTTCATTATTCTTAGTGGTTGAATGTTTACTCTCCCACTATCTTCTGCTAGTAGTTTTGCGTGAGTTTTAAGAATTTAACCTATTTCTTCTTTAATCCCATTCTAGTATTTTCTTATTTTCAAAGTCTATCTGAATGTTTTTTGGGGAAACCTTGTAGTGTTCTTGTGAGATTGCATTTTTTCGGATTTTGTATCGTTAACTGGGCCAGGCCCAAACAAGATTTGATAATTAAATGATATAGTGCCAAACAAAATTACTGAAACCACTTGTCTTTTTAAATCCTTCACCTAACTTGTTACAAAAATTGTTATCCGAATGCTATATTAAAATTCAATAACACTAACACATGGATTAGTTTACAATAGGTTATGTTTTGGAAGAATCATTCCCAGCTACATGCTACATGCTACATGCTACATGACATAATATATGATTACACATGTCATAGTCCATGTAACTGATAATGATTTTTTCTTATGTTTTTTCACTTTTCAATTAGTTACTGGGTCACAATTGCTTATCGTTTTTAATTGTTTCCAAAACCAAGAAATCATAATTCTAAAATCCGGAAAACGTATCAAAACTAAATCCCACTTGCAACGTACAAGAAAAAATGGTGCGAATGTTGTACAACTTTTGTAGACACCAAATATTTAAACACTACCACTACCAAAGCCTTCTAGACAATAAACCTAAGATACTATATCAACTTCATGACTATTTGCATGTGTGTTGCAAGTATAATGACCTGTCATGTGAAAGTAGTGTAAAAATCTTCATCGAAACGCATATCAACATTATGAAAATCATGCTCCAAACGCATTCCTCTTTGACAAGAATGAGACACCGGATGTTGTCTTGGCAAGACTCGCTCCATAAATGGTGAACATCAATCGTTTTGGACAAAAATTCATCCGGATCAGCAGACGCTTATCTTCAAGGGAACCAATTGGAGGATGGTAGTCATACTTTGACCGATTACAACATCATCAAGAATAAGACGGCCATCCGGTTGAAAATTCTGCCACCATTGCTGATGTGAAAGCGATGATATCTAACAAGATAAATAACTGCCCAACAGATGGTACCGACCCGAACGAAGATAGGGTATAGTTCTTTGAAGGACAAAAGCGGGACGATGCCAAGACTTTGGATTCCTACAAGATCGTGGATGGGTCTAGGCTCCATCTGATTTTCTCAAAATCAATTCCGGTAAACTCTTTTTACGATCTTGAGAACATGGAGCCAATTCAAAAGCTTGACGCGAAAGAATATTACCCTAGGATTGTCAGGGCGTTGCAAAAGGCAAACCCAAATTTTTATCTACATAGCATGACGATATGTGAGTTCTCCGAGGTTTTGACTGTTTTTTGGGGAACCTCTTGTGAAATTGTATTTTTCGGTTTTTGTATGGTTAACTGGGCCAGGTCCAAACAAATTTCATTCGATAATTAAATGATACAGTGATAAACAAAATTACTGAAACCACTTGTCTTTTAAATCCTTCACCAACTTGATACAAAAATTATTATGAATGCTAAATAAAAATTCAATAGCACTAAACGTGGATTAGTTTACAATAGGTTATGTTTTGGAAGAATCATTCCCAGCTACAAGCTACATGTTACAAGGACTATGACATATTACATGATTACACATGTCATAGTCCATGTAACTAATAATGATTTTTTTCTTATGTTTTCACTTTTCAATTAGTTACTGGGTCACAATTGCTTATCTTTTTTAATTGTTTCCAAAACCAAGAAATCATAATTCTAAAATCCGGAAAACGTATCAAAACTAAATCCCACTTGCAACGTACAAGAAAAAATGGTGCGAATGTTGTACAACTTTTGTAGACACCAAATAATTAAACACTACCATTACCAAAGCCTTCTAGACAATAAACCTAAGATACTATATCAACTTCATGACTATTTGCATGTGTGTCCCAGGTTATGATGACTCCCTACTTGTTTCTTGTTTTTTCACCATGCGAATCTATGTATGAGTTAATGCCATTGGAGCTACGTTAAACCTTCTCTGTGCAGAAGCTTATCTCGACAAAATTATGTTAATGCTATTGGAGCTACGTTAAACCTTTTTATGTTCAGTGAGAACATTGCCCTTGTTATGTGTTTAGTGTGTATGAGAATTTATGTGTTACTTAATCACCATTGGTTCTCTTTGATGATCAGAGTTATACAAGTCAGTTCAGAGAAATTGTATTTTTGATGACCACAAAAGTAGGACTAAAATCAAATAATCTTAAGCGGGATTTAGGGGCATGGAATTCTTAGTGAGATCAAGGAACTTGAGGTTCAATGCTTAAAGTGTTCCATGTCTAAAGAACTTCAAAAAGAGACATTTGCATTGGGTTTTGATATTTGGTGTTTTTACACCATTAAACTCATGTTTTAATCACCAATTATCAGGGCCGGCCTTGGGCTGACGCTGGGGAAGCCCATGCGTTAGGCAGCAAGATATATTTATAAATTCAGGGGCATCATTTACAAAGAATTCGGTGTAGTGTAGTGGCTATTATGTCATTGATGAGGACAAAAGGTGCATGGTTCGAAACTTGCAGGACATCAAAATATTTTTTTGCTTTAGGCATCATGTACTAACGGGTCGGGCCTGCCAATTATCATTATACTTGATAGCATTTGCATCACATTTTGGAGATTAAATGCATTTTAGAGTTAGGACATGTATTTGGAGATTTAATGCATTTTAGAGTTAGGACATGTATTTGTGCATTTTAGTTCTTGTTTTTGTTTAGAGTTGTTATATCTAAGAGTATGGCTTAGGAGATGGAAGGGAGTTTAGAAAGATGGATCAAACAAGCAAGGAAGTGCAAAATTTGTTCGAGGTGCATCCAGAATCGGTCTGCACCGAGTGGAAAAACCCGAGTGCATGACAAATCGGTCATGACCAAGTGAGATGACGCCGAGTGAAGATACAAAAATGCCTCTGGAAATTTTGACATGTTTTTCCACTCGGGGAAACAACCGAGCTATCTCCACACCGATTGATCAAGCAAACCAGCTCCAATTGACCCGGTTCGATTCAATTCCTGGTTTGTTCCCTCAAATCTTGGTTTAATTGAATTATGCTCCTGGTTTAATACAGATTTTGGGTTGGTTCGAATTAAATTCCTCTTCTTCTCCAAAGCACAAACTCAAAAACCCAAACTTTCTAACATTCTTCAAACTCAAATCTTAACCAAATTTAGTGACTTTTGTGGATGAGTGATCGAAATTCATCTATATTTTTTATTTTCGCATACCCATATTTGATCTCCCAAGGTATGGATCTCAATATCTCTTATCTCTTGAACATTTTATCTTTGAAGCAAAAGCTTGGTTTTAATGGAGCTCGATTTTGCTGTATATGAGTTGGGTTATGGTAGGTGCTGCTTTACCTAGAAGATTTCGTGCCTGGTTTTGCAAAATTTTGTTTTCTGAATTTTGTCTCACTTTGGTTGCTTTAGAGCATATCACATTGTGGAATTTCATCAAAAATTTAACAAATTTCGACACTTTCTGAAAAAAAAAAAAAGAAGATTTGGTTGGATTTGATGATCAACTGTTGATAAACTTGAGTTTGTTCATGTCTCCTCAGATCTCTGTTCTGCAAATTGTCCAATTTCCCATTTATGCAAATTGCTCGATTCGTTCGCTTATTTACAGTTCTTAGCTATTGTAGTTATTGCAACCGGTAGGCATTTTAGGTTTGTTACCATATGTTACCATAGGTCTGCTTTGATAGTTCAGTTGCATTTCTGCTACGTTTCTTGTCGTCTTGCTTTTGTTTTAGCTAAACAAAAAGTAAATGTTATGTCATTCTTCTGTTTCAGATTTCGTTGATCCTATTGTGGCCGGGAGCTTCTGATGCAAAAGCCAAATACCTTTGCAAGGTCAGGAAAGTGGAGTTGGTGGTATATCTTTTCATACGTGCATCGATGACCAGATTATAGAACAGAAGAAGAGTCCGAGTCGTAAAGTATATTCAGTTACTCCCCAAGTCTATCATGAGCCAAGGAACACTGCAAAAGCCTATCCTCACAATGGAAGGGTATTGCTCAAAGAAGACAAGGATGTGAAACTATGATGCTCTTGGTCACTCACTTGACCGAGATTGCCAGAGAGTTGGCGATACTGTGAAGGTGGGCATTCTTGTTAGCTTTTCAGAAGTGTGAAATGTAGAGATTTACAGAAAGGTGGGCTTTCTGTGTGTTTTTTTTATCCTCCGCCATTAACTCAGTTGGGTGAGCCTCCTTCAAGCAATTTTCCTGCATGCAATTCTAATGTCAAACCTCCGGTTTCCGGTGATTGCTGGTATAACTGCATTCTAGATGACATATCTGGGGAGGACAAAAGGCAAGGTTCACCTGATCTTGTCTCTTAGATATGTGCATATTATTACTTACGCAGATGTACTGATTTATAAATCTTTCACATTAAGGCTTTGGAGCAGACATCAGATTGGTTCAGAAGAGCCTTAGCTGTTGAATCTGTGCAAGGGAATTTGCGTTTAAGTGGATACTCTGCATTTGTGGGAAAGATGGTGGTGTGAAGCTTCCTCGTGAATTTGTGGAGGGTAATTCCCATTTCACGCTTTGCTCTTTGATTGGCAGTTTCTACTCCATTGGTCTTGCTAGGTTTATTTTGAAAGCCATGACTTAAACTAGAGCCAAGAGTTACGGTTTTTCCAGGGCATGTCAATGCTGCTCCCCGCCATTTGTCTTCGGAATCTGGGACTCTGCTTTCAGCAACTCTCATTCATGAGGTTATGCATGTCCTGGGCTTTGATCCACATGCCTGTGCTGCTCATTTCAGAGATAAAAGGAAAAGAAGGCGGACTGAGGTATATGATGAGACATCAAATGTCCTTCTAATCCAGAGAAAACATTGGCTTTGATTAGCATGCCACAGGCTTTTGCTATTTCTTGTTTCTTTTCCTTTTTCATGTAGATGAAAGCACTGAGGTTTCTATACTGACCACTCTGGAATAAGCCAACTTTCATGTTTTTAGGTCACTGGGCAACAGATGGATGAAATGCTTGGTCGAATAGTGACACGCGTAGTGATTCCACGGGTTGTCATGCATTTCCGGCATCATTACGGAGTGAGTTTTAAATGTTTTTAATTACTTCATTCGCAAGAATTCATGCATCTTTGCAAGTTAATTCCCGTTACCCTAGTTTTGTGTCCTGAAGTCATAAGTACGCCTAATGTTCATGACTGAAGTCATAGTGCCATAAGTCCTATTTCTACCCTCATCTGTTGAGATGGGGAGATTATGCTTTTATGCTTATACATTGCTTCACTAGTAATGTTTTGCCTTGTCATCTACAATGCAATTTTTTTTTAGGTTGCTGTGGGAGGAGTATGGAAATTATGCCCTCAACCAATTCATTTTCCGGGTTTTAATGGTAAGATTGCTCTTTTATCTTCCTAAAAGAAAAGAAAATTTGTTTGAACCATTAATAATCAATGTTTTGGTTTGAAGGTGAATTAAGCTGTCCGGCTTACCATGAACTCTGCAGTGCACCCGTAGTTTCTGTCCTTGGTCAGTGTCCTAATTCTAGTAACTTTAATGGAGATTATGGTGAAGGGAACTGCTGTTGCCTCTTTGGTTATCACGGTCATGACTGTTGAAACCGTAAGAGTCCTGTATCCTTCACATCAAAGACTAGCTTGTTGGGTGAGACACTTGTTCTAATTTTCTCTGAGAATGACACTTTGTTCTTTATGATCTCTCTGAAACAGATCTGGTCTATCCAGAAGTGTGATATCGATGGAGACATGACAGATTACGGGTATGACATACAGCATGTCAGTCATACAAGGTGGCGTGTGGGGCTTCCTTAGACTGCTCGGATCAAACCCTTTTCAGCTGAATGCTATGGTTTTAGCCCCGTTTGTGGAGTAGATCTGTAGCAAGTAGCTAAAAATAATTGATTTGTGTGTAGATAGTGTCTTATTCCAAGCAGTAATTTAGGCCTTAGCCCCCACCTAATAGGTGAATTATTAGAGTTTCTTTGGATGTCTCTCTTAATCGAATGCAACACAACCAATAATCATGCTAACTCACAACCAATTTATTCAAAATGCTTCTCAACCAAAAACTTGGACAACGTTAAATTCGACTATTTTTCTTTTTAAGAAAAATCATTTTTCTTTTCCGAATACTGGGACATTGTTAACTATATGGGCCAGGCCCAAACGAGGTCCATTTGATAATTTTACTTGATACAGTGCCAAACAAAATTACCAATTAAATCAAAAACCAATAGCACCAAACAAGGATTAGTTTACTTTGGGTTATGTTTTGGAAAAATCATTCTCAACCACACGGATTATGACATAATACATGACTACACATACCAAGCAACATCGAAATATGTGTTGCAAACTATATTTGAGGTTATTTTTGATACAACATATGTTGCAAATTCATACTATAGTTTGCTACATACTTTTTGCTAGTTAACGCATGTAATCAAGTATTTCTCAGTATAGCTAAAACAGTACTTCGTTATTTGATATGTGCAGTCATATATTATGCCATAGTACATATAACTCTTAATGATTTTTTTCTTTTGTTTTCAATTATCAATGATTTCTTGGGTCAAAACTGCTAATCTATTTTAATTATTTCAAAACAAATAAATCACAATTTTAAAATTCATAAAAAATATCAAAACTAAATCTCACTTGCAACATACAACAAAAAAAAATTAGACAAGTTTTGTGCATGTTCTGTACAGACGAAGATCTTCGTCTTGATCTTGAGGAACCACATAGAAAATTGGTGGTTGAGGAAGGTTTGTTACAAAGCTATTTGATGAGAACAAAAGCCACACTTGGCTTATTGGTTTGGGATTATCGGTTTTTGACAGGGTGCAGAAAATATGTTAACTTATTTTGGGACATCAACAAGTGTGAGGTGGATAGTAAATTTACAGAGAAAGCGTTCAGAGAGAAGATTAACGCCCCGTAATTATCGCGATTCAAGTGTGAGGTGGATAGTAATTTTGTTTGGCACTGTATCAAGTAAAATTATCAAATGGACCTCGTTTGGGCCTGGCCCATATAGTTAACAATGTCCCAGTATTCGGAAAAGAAAAATGATTTTTCTTAAAAAGAAAAATAGTCGAATTTAACGTTGTCCAAGTTTTTGGTTGATAAGCATTTTGAATTAAATTGGTTGTGAGTCAGCATGATTATTGGTTGTGTTGCATTCAATTAAGAGAGAGATCCAAAGAAACTCTAATAATTCACCTATTAGGTGGGGGCTAAGGCCTAAATTACTGCTTGGAATAAGACACTATCTACACACAAATCAATTATTTTTAGCTACTTGCTACAGATCTACTCCACAAACGGGGCTAAAACCATAGCATTCAGCTGAAAAGGGTTTGATCCGAGAAAGCATTCAAAACGCCCCGTAATTATCGCGATTATGAAAATTTTGAAGAGTAAAGGGAGTATGCACGCTTTATAAGGAATGTAATAATAACTTTTGAAGCGAACATTACCACACGACCACGTGGCCAGAGCCGCTCGTACAACTAAAAAAACCAAGACTGAGACACCGGATGTTCTCTTGACGAGAATCGCTCTAGAGATAGTCCACATTGATTGTTTGGGACTAAAAAAGACACCGGGAACTTATATTTTTGCCACCGGAGATCAAGAATTGAGCCTTTTGTTGTCGGACTTGCTAAGCAAAGACGTTTCTCTCATCGCCGCATGACCAAATGGTACTAATCGTGAAATACATGGTTTTGAAAGTCTTGATGAAGCAAGGAAGAATCTGGATCCTTTCCATATACGAAGCAAGGTAAATGTTCTATTTTGTATTGTTAATTGTTTTTATGATGTGTTTTTAAAACTGAATTGTATGGTTGTTCTAAGTTGTAGTTGCCGTAATATGAATTGTATTATGATGCTCTTATGATTTGAATTCTGGATTGTAATATGAATTGTTTTGGTGCTTGTATTCTGAATTGGTTTCGTACTAGTATTCTGAATTGGTTATCACTAGTATTGTTAATTGTATTCTGAGTTGTTGCAAAGATCACCATTTGATTAAAGGTGAACGCTTATAATTTTGATGCTTTAAATGTTCCTGGGATTGGTTTAATTGTTGTAGTTAGGTTAATTTGTTGAGATTCTTATGAGTTTTAATGTTGGCTTACAAGTTTTTTGAATGTTTTCTGAATTATTTTCCTTGTGATTTTGCAGTTGCTTTCAAGTCTAGAGAAGATCATAGGAAACAAATCGAGTTAGAGGAAGCTTGTAAAGCGGGGCTTGCTCCAGCTGAACTAGATGAGGACGGAACCTCATGTGCCTTCTTCTGTGTTGATGCCTGCTAGTGACGTCCCTGATATTAGGGACAATTGTCCCACATTGGAAGTTGGAAATGATATTAAACAATATATAAGGGACTTGAACATCTCCACTAATTGCCAATTGGTTTTGAGTTGGAAGCCCATATTCTAACATGGTATCAGAGCCCACGATCTACAAAATTCAACCCGATCCATAATCGATCTGAACCGAAAATGGTCTATCGATCCTTGCCCAAACATTCCGAGATTAACGGCCAAAGAGCCATCATCTCGAGGGGGCGTATTAGGGAAAATTGTCCCACATCGAAAGTTGAAAATGATATTAAACAATATATAAGGGACTTGGGCCTCTCCACTAATTGCCAATTGGTTTTGAGTTGGAAGCCCATATTCTAACACTTGATTCGTGCCAAAGAGGAACTCGTGTGCCCTCTTCTGGCTGCAAAATTCCAGGTTATAACAAACAGGGATATACTTGTCGAACTACTATCAAAGCACACAGGGAATGTGAGTGGAAAATATTGTCTTTTCCTTCATTTATAGCTTGGAATGGAGAAGTTTTTATGGCTAATTGAAATCATTTTAATGTGTTTTTTAATGTTGGTTTTGACAGAGTTTGAAGCATCAAAGGAATTAAAGATCTTGCTGGTATAGGAAAATAAGATGTGGTTTCTTTTTAAATGAAATGTAGTTTTAGTGGATTTATTAAATATATGTGTATTGGTTTTATTTTCAAAGTGAAATCAAGAACATCTTTTGCTTGTGGTGTGAGAATATTTCAATTTGACATTCCACATTCATACGCAATGGATCAATTCGGTGGATCTTGATTCTTGATTATTTACCATCCGTTCTTCATCTTCTCCACTAAAATTCATATTCTCGTCAATCTCCAATAAAAATCATCTCACACATAAATATGACATTTTTCCCGTAATCTTTTTGATGGCTCGGTGGATAAAAGTTTGGATGAAATTTTGATCAAAACTTCGATGAACCATTCATTTTCGTTTATGATTTCGAAATCTATGTTTTAAATATTTTTGTTTCATGTTTGTTTGAAATTTCATATTTTAATGAATGTACTATGTTTTAAATTTGGAAAAAAATAAGTTTACTTATAAAAATACAAATTCAAAAAAAATAAAAATTTAAGAACCTCACTATATTTACTACCTATAATCACTAAAAAAACTTGATGTGCAAGTTTATTCAAACCGAAACAAGATAAGTTCTAACTAGAGTTAGTATAAATTAACTTGAGTTAATTTAGGGCTTTGCTTTTGGGACCACAAGGTGGAGCCTCTTGCTCTTATCTTGTTGTGGAGAGCTGTTTTAGGCTTTGGTTGTTGCACATATTTAAAGGCTTGGTGAAGCATTGAGAGAGAGTTGGAGCCGACACACTTATGATAGAGATATGAGAGAAAACATGTAATAGTTTAAGCTTGTTCTTGTTTTCTCTAAGTCATAGGAATAGATTGAGTGAGCTTTAAGTGCTAGTGAAGGGCATTAGAGTGTTTCACTAATGATTTCTATTGTAATCTCTATCATGAATCTAGTGGATTCCGAGCATAGTCTCGGCGAGATGTAGCGACCCCGTTATGGGCGTCCTTCTCTATTTTCTCTCAATCTCATTTGCTCTGTTTTCAACTCTGTTTCACATGCTAGTGTCTGTTTTGACCTCAAACCATTTCGAAGCTTGGCCTGTGATGTTTTATGCTCCTAAAGTTAATCATCTTTGAGCCTCTAAATCCGAACACATACAATATCTGATATAGTAGTATTCATTATTATATTACTTCAATACATGGAACTTGTTTGCCAACAAAAAAAAAACAAAAAATACATGGAACTTTCAACTTTATTTCTTTTGCAAAATTTTAAGGGAAAATTTTGATTACTATCTCTCTTTCTTGATACTGACAGTTTAACTCTCTAGATAAAGAACATTTGTTCTATTTGATAGTACTACTACTAACTAGAGTATGATCAATGGAGGTCTTCATATGGGTCTCTTCAAAAAAAAATTGTATGAAAAAAACTAAAAAAATAGAAAAAGTATGAGAGAAGGAGAAATGGGTCTCTAGAAGTAGAGATTTTAGAGCATGATCAAAGGTTGATCTCTTCCCCAATCTCTACAAAACAAAAATAATAATTTTTGTAATATAATTAAATCACAATATAATTTAATCCAATTACAAAAAGACACATGTCAAGACTCATTAAAAAGAGTCTAAAAAATCTCTACTTCTAGAGACCCATTTCTCCTTCTCTCATACTTTTTCTATTTTTTTAGTTTTTTTCATACAAATTCTTTTTGAAGAGACCCATATGAAGACCCCTATTGATCATGCTCTAATTGGATTAAATTATATTGTGATTTAATTATATTACAAAAATTATTATTTTTATTTTGTAGAGATTGGGGAAGAGATCAACCTTTGATCATGCTCTAAAGAACAAATGTTGTTTGAGATTACTAACTAATAAGTTGGCTAAGTCTACGAAAAAGGTTAATATGAGAAATGAAAAAGCTAAGTGTCTAATGAATAATTTAACATTAAACTTAAGATTTGGAGATAAAAAAATTAGACTAAAAAACTAAAAAGCCCAACTAAGTCAAACCGACTCTCATCCTCCGCAGCCACAGAAGAGAATAAACCAAATTTGACAACCGAATCCCTAATTCCGACCAAACGTAAAGGGAAAAAAATCTACAACTTTCTTCTTGTCCCGTGAAGCCATGCCCTACGATGGTAAGATGTCTTTCTCTGCGAGGATAATACGCGTTCCACCTAGTTTCTTATCAATGTCTGTATGATGATTGTTTATGCGTTTCCGCTTCCTTGCAGAGCCTAAATCATGCGTCTTCTGGGATATGGTTGATTTCCCCACGTTACCCTATGGTGTAGATCCTCATCCGGCTTGTCTGCGTGCTAGGCGTATTCTTCAGCTTTTGGGTAAGCGTCGTTCGGATGATTTCTTTTCAGTCAAGGCGTATGTTGACAAGGACACTTACCCAGTGGTGTCCTATGATGATGCCACCGGAACCGCGGTCCATCCTGTGCATGGTGAAGTTTGTTTTTTTTATTTTTTTTTATTTATATATATATATATATATATATATATATAATTCTCTTGATATACTTGCAGGGGGTAAATATGCCAGAGCTGATACTATGCTAGTCGACATTGTACTCTGGGCACTGGAGAATCCTGCCACTTATTTTAAACCAGTGGATTTGATGGTTATCTCACAAAACGTCATAGAAGGATCGGACTTCCTCCATGCCCTTGAAGCTTTGCAAGATAGATACTACAATGTTGTCTTAGTTGTGGTGGGTGAGCGGCCCATATCAACTAGGATATCTGTTGACGCTGAGTTGTGGCCATTTTTGATGAACTATCTACAGTTTTCACACGAGGACCGCAGGTATGCTTTTCCAGAGCCTCTACATAAGCCGAAGAACGTAGAGGAGACTGGTCCCTTCCCTAGCAGAGTTGCTTCTCTGCAACCAAAAATTATTGCCAGTAAGTTTTTATCACTTGTTCGAAATTGCTTCTCTCTCTCTATATGCACCTGAATTGATTAACCAAAATGTATACTTATCTCTTCTTGTCAGGGACCGATGTGGTCATCTTCATGGATGCCACGGGTTGCCCAGCCGATAAGGAATGCGATCTTCCTTTGTTTATCGACTCAGCTCTTACGGGCAAGGATTATTATGGTGATGCGACAGTCCTGGCTTATCTTGAGGAAGGAGAAAAGATGTACTTGTCTAAAATCATTCAGATGATCTCCTTCGTAACCAAAGGTGACTTCCTATACAAACACTCCACTCTTTTCTCTGTTTCTGTTTTGTTTTCTCTTTGTAAGTACATGTCTGTGTTGTTGATTTTCCAGGTCAGAATGAATATGCCAAATTTACGAGGATGGTTATGGGCATGCTTTTTTGGGCGATGAACAACGAGGAACCAGCTCATTTCATGCTCATCTCCAAGCGTGCTACATACATGTCCCAATCCCAATGGGACAGTATCGTCCGAGCTCTTGAATCCAGAGGTTCCGATGTCGTCTTCCCACCTTCTAATGACATCGAACTACCACTCTCCCGTCACACCTTTGATTTGATTTGCAAAGGCCCACCCGTTGAAGTAGTTACTCCTTTTCGTCTGGAAGAACCAGTAGACCCAAAACTACAAAGATTTAAATGTAAGATTCCGTCTATATTTGGATTATATGGCAATCTGTACTCGTCCAATTTAGTGTCATGATTAATTTCAGTGGCTGATATTAATTGTTTCTTGCAACCTCTCTATAGCGGATAGTATAGCCATCTTTTGGGTCGTCAATGAATTCCCATCAGATCCCATGATAGTCAATTACATTTACTCGAGCATGGAAGCAACTATGGAGAGGAAGGGTTATGATGGTAGTGTAGTATCACTCATGGCTTACGTGAATGATATTGAGTTGACGAAAATCCGTAAGAGGCCGGAATTGAGCATCTCCTATCTACCTGAAGGTGAGTTCCTCCATAGATTTTTAAAATCTATATATATGTTAAATTTGTAGAGATTTTTGTGTATTTGAAATGTTTAGTTACTAGAATTCTAAGAATCCAATGGTTTTATGAGGTATTCTTAAAATTTGTTTTTCTAAGTGATTTTATAAAATCACTGAAAACTAAATAACTCATCAAACTAATAACAATAGATTTCGCTAAGAATGTCATAATCCATAAATCAATAACAATAGATTCTAGATAGGCACTGATTTTTTTAGTAACCTAGGAGTTGCATGACTTCTTGTGTTTTGTTTATTGGAAATTGTCCTTGTGTATATATCTTACTTTGATGATGTTTTAATATCCTAACCTTGTTCACTCACTCCAGGGAATAAATATGAAAAGGTTACTAGGATATTGGTAGATATGTTCTTGTTTGCGATGAAGAATGGTAAAGGATCATCTTTAATTGTAGTCTCAGAACCGTTCAAGGACGCCATGTTTGACAAATTCTGTGAATTTTTGAGGGGCCGTGACTTCAATGTTTTCCAAACACACTTGGATTACATGGTGACATCTGGAACTGCAGCATGGTCTTCCAGAACAGGGCTAGCTTCATACTGTCAGTGTGAAGTGTGCTTGGCGACTGCCTTAAGGACTCTGATGCGCAGACTTGGTTGCTAGAATGCTTTTGTGTATGTATCTGCCGACGAATTAACGGTCCTCTCTCTTGGGTTATTTAATATTTTGTGTTATTTGTTGTGGAGAAAATAAGAAGTGTGGCTTTTCTTGTCATCAAATAGCTTTGTAACAAACTTTCCACCCTTTCTGCTGCAAAAACAGTAACCATTTTTACCTTCAAATTGATGCTCTCAACATCGAATTCAACCAATTCTCTCACAGAATTCAGTGGAAATTTGAAAAGTTGACAATATGATCAAATTCAGGCAGTGGAATCCTATTAGAAGTTGACAATCTATCTTCACTCATCTTTTTCACCAGTCTCCATCTAAGTTGCACAGAAACGGGGATGGGAACGGGGATGGAAAACGGCAAACATAAAAATTTAGAGATACGGGGACGGCGTAGATACGACAATAATATATATATATATATTATATATATATATATAGCTTAGTATAAACAATTAGCTTACATATGAAATGATATATGAGGATGAAATCATTATAAACACTTTAAACTATAACAAAATAATTAGCTCAGTAGTAAATTTAAGGTGCAAAATCTCTATTTAATTTTGCTACTTTAGAGTTTTTGGCATGAAAAAACTTGTTTTCAACTTTTTATTTAAGAAAAAAGATTTGAATCATTGGAAGAAAATGATTAAAAGCACTAAAAACAAGTTAACAAATGGTAAATATAAGATCATTAAGACACGTCATCATCTTCTACGTTTAGAACTAAGGTTTATGTTCTGCCGCTTAAGAATATTAGGATATATTCAGAACAAATTTTGGCACTTAAACAGTAGGAAACACTAATTTTAAAGCTCAGACGTTTCCGAAACGTCCCTAGTTTTGACCTAGCCGTCCCCATTAACCGACTACTGTACCCATGACTCTCGAAACGTTATGGGGACGTTTTCGAGCCGTCCCCAAACTGTCCCCGTCCCCGAAACGTCCCTGGGACGGAAACGGCGACCAATTTGCCGTTTCCATGCATCATAGGTCTCCATTGATCTTACTAATCAATCTATATTGACAAGTCCTCAAAGTTATTATGATAGATATAAAGATCAAAGACGAAGCAACACAACACAACGGTCTTATTCACACATGATTCAATGACTGAACCCGAGGAGGGATGTTTGGATCGCAATCCAGAAGCCTCTCTCTATGTCGCACACTGATAGCTTATCATTCTCAGAATAACTGTCGAGGATTCCATTGCCTTTAAGATCCCACAACAAACAACCCCGAAATCCATTGGGAGTCCCTGGATTTCATGCCATGATTTGGTTAAAGGGCTGAATAGCAAGATCCCTCTATGGGTCTTGAAAGATTTGTTCGGTCTGAACCGAGGGGAGAAACCCGAGTGCATGACCAACCAACCGGTCAAGACCGAGTGAGGTGACGCCGAGTGAAGATACAATAATGCCTCTGGAAAAGTTGACATATTTTTCCACTCGGGGAAAACAGGATCAAAACCTTATTTAACCCCGAAGTTGGATACCAATTTTCAAATGACCCGAGAAAAAAAAATATATATATTTTTTTTCTTTTTTTTTTAAACCGAAAACTGAGTGAAAACCCAAAAAAATCATGGAAGTTTCGCTTAATTACGAACCCAACCAAGCCTACCCGACCCGAATCCGACCCATTCTGTGACAATTCCGGATCCGACTTGAACCGTTGTCTTCTTCAATTCCGGATACTTCAACGCCACAACTTGAAATCGCGACTTCTGGGTTCCATTGTCTTCTTCGTTTCAAAAGTTGAAATTCCCTCTAAAAATCGGTTTCCTTCTTCGCATAACCGAGTAAAACTAAGCATCCGCTTGCAATATATCTTGCAACTCAACCCAATTCCTCTTCTCTAAGGTATGAATCAATCCCAATTCGAAACCTATTTCTTTTCGATTTCGATTAAAGATAATCCGACCAAACCTAATTCTTCTCTTTGTCGATTTGTTAAGTCATGCCGGCCCGTACAAAAATAGCCTCTGTTGCGGAAGATGGAACTCTCATAAACCGAAGAGTTGAAATTGAGTATCCTTCGTTGAGTTCAGAGGAAGCGGCGGAAACCGGTCCGAAACTGAGTCCGAACCTGAGGCTCAGGAAGACACTACAAGGATGAATCAGAATCCAAACAGAAAGGGGAAGGTATGTAAAGGAATCGAGAGTCAAAATTTATTGTTAAAAAGAAACGTAACACTAGGTAACACTGGAGAACTACTGTGTTATAAGAATTGGTACAATTAGAGAACTACTGGATATAATGCGTGGTACAACTGGGGATTTAAATTTGTTTTTGATTGCAGGGAGTAGCTAAGGAGGAAACTGAAGCCAGAGACGAAGAGGATGACGAACACTTGGTATGTGACTTCAAACTTGGAGAGTAACACTTGGTATTAGTTGTATAAATGGGAGTAATACTTGGTATAACTGGCAGCAGAAAAAGTAACACTAGGTATTAGTGGTATAACTGGGAGTAATACTTGGTATAACTGGCAGCAGAGAAAGTAATACTAGGTAAAACTGGAATGATAAAAAGAGTAATACTTATTATCTTTATGATTTGCAGGATTCTTCTGGGCCAACAGGATTATTACCAACGATGTACTTCGACCAAAGCCAGTATGAGAAAAAAATTAAGCTTCCTACAAGGTGTCACCTTAAGAAGGCCGTAGATACCTTAAAATCAAAGCTTAGTGCGAAGGAGTTAAAATGGTTTGTTAAGCATCCACAGTTTAAGCATTTCTTTCACATGCATTTGGAGACAAAGCATAAGGTTCAAGGGATGTGGATGCTATTTCTTCATGGTGCTATAACTCCAAAGAAGCGGGAAGCTTGGTTCGTTGTGAACGGTGTTCCTATAAGGTATTCACTCAGAGAAGACGGTATCCTCTCCGGTTTACACTGTCATAATTATCCATCATTGGATTGGAGAAATTTGGGCGGTTTAGAGTTTGCGAGGAGGAATTTCGTCTTAGGGTCAATGATATGCTCAAATTAAACCTAAGAGCTACTCTCTCAAATTAAGAGATCAATGCAGTACTTAAGGTATCGAAATCCACAGGGAATCAATGAAACACAATGGATTATATAAGTTCAGATTATGCTAAGCAAGATGAATTAAATGCAAGTAAACAAAGCAATAAAAACTGTTGTAAAATCAATAAAGAAAGACGCTAGGCACAGGGAAATCTCCAGTGAATCAAAATTGCAGATAAATCAATTGATAGGAATATTAAAGCACAGTTCTTGAACATGAACACGAAAGTAAAACAAACCAGCTATCGCTGCGAATATTATCTATGAATAAATCCACGAAAACCAAATTCCTTTGCGAATCCTATGAATCTAAACAAGCATTAATTTCAGGTTCAATTGTTCACAAAACCCTAAACCAAATCCCTTTGCGAATAGGAATTTTGCTCATCAAAGACTAGATCAGGCTATCAATCAAACTGTCGTTTCTATTAATAAACCCTAGATCAGATTTCAGTTCATGACGCTCAAATCAGCATTAGCAGCAAGTCAAGATGAAGAACATTCTAAAGATATTATCCTAACAATCAGATCAAATTCAGCAATTTGTCAAACACTTTCGAATATCCCTAAACCTAACAAAGAAACTACTCAGACATATTGAATGATGAAAACATGATTTTATTAAAAGATATATCAAAGAGTTAAATAAAATAAAGCATGAAGCCTAAACAATGGCCTAAAAACGTATTTATAAAGGTCCCAAACCGACTAGAAAAGAAAAGTAAACATCTGGAATTCCTTCGCAAAAACGGAAATCTTCAATTTGGGCTTTTTGGCTCGTCAGACCTGTCTGTCGATCGACACGTGACTCTCTGGAAAAACTTCTTGTTTCGTCAAAACCCGTGTCGATCGACACACTTGATCAGTGTCGATCGACGCTTGTACTTATGTCCGATTTTGACTTGATCTTTTCAGCTCTTTCCTCTTCGATACTCCAAAATGCTCCAAAAGCTCCAGTAAACATCTTTTCTGCTCCAACCGGTCTAGTTCCTGCAAAGACTCTAAAAACACATAGAAAACACCAAAAGACCCTAAAACATAGACTTATATCGTGGCCTAAATAGGGTAAAAACCACGATATATCAGTCAACCATAACCTATGAAGTTGTGGAGCATAAGTTCATGAACATGGGACCTTGCAGTGATAGGCTGAACATGGCTGTCCTATATTTCTTAAGTTCAGTGATTATTGGGAACGAAAAGCAAGGGGAGAAAGTAACCGGTAAAAACGCACCAAGTGTAGAGTCCTTCTTTATTAGAGCGGTTAACGACCTAGGATTGTGTAGTACGTTTCCGTGGGGATGTATTTCTTTTGAGAACAATCTGGAGAAAATGAATAAATTATACACGGCATTTGAAGGAGAAGTCAAGAGACCTTCTTGGGTTTATCCTAGTTTCACTATTCCTTTGGAGGTAAATCAGCTATTAAGAAATTGCTAATTTGTTTTGATCTTAGTTTGAAATTGCTAATGTGTTTTGTTTAATTAATTTGTAGATTCTGGCATTTGAGACGATTCCAGAGTTAAAGTTGAAGTACCGAGAGCCTAAGGAAGGAGCAAGTCCTAATTGTCCGAGGATGTGCACGACTAAATTCCAGAAGCATTCAGTGTCGGGTTTTTTCACTTTCTGACTTATATGACACACTGGGAACAACTAAGGTTAGTAATACTAGAAAAACTACTAATAATCCTGGTCTTGTTAGTTAGTAATACTAGAAAAACTACTAGTAATACTGGTCTCGTTAGTTAGTAATACTAGAAAAACTACTAGTAATACTGGTCTTGTTAGTTAGTAATACTCATGTTATTTATGATTGTGTTGTAAAATCTTACATTGTATAATTACAGGACATTCATAGTGTTTTGCGCCCAACTGATGGTGAGCGAGCTCTTTGTGCTGAAATCTTTGATGAGGAGCTGCACAACGATCGAGATTATGATGACTACATCGTTCAAAGTTGGATGAATAGGATTTTTGTTGAGAAGAAGCGTGTGTTTCTTCAACAGCTGTACGACACTAATGTCCATGCCCTAAGGAAAGAGGCGGCTGAGAAAGAGGCGGCTGAGAAAGAGGTTGCTGATGAAGATGGTGGTGAGAAAGAGGCAGAAGAAGAACCGGCTAATGTGGCTAATATGGAGGAAGAGCCATTTCTACTGATGCCGCAGGTTATGTCTACTGATGAATTGGAAAAGATGAAGAAAGATATGGAAGGAATGCTCAAGATGACTAAAAGAATGGAAGATGGTTTTCTAGGTTTGACAAAGTTGATGAGTGAGCTGGAGAAAAGGCTAAAGGTAGTGGAATCATATGTGAAGTTGAAAACTACGTATGATAGCCATTTTGATCCTGTTAGTTATGATTTTGGTGGTGGTACACCTGGTGGTTATGGTGGTACAACTGCTGGTGACGGTGGTACAACTCCTGGTGGTGGTGTTGCTGGTATTACTGATGCTGTGGAGACACCAGCTGGTAATACTGGTGCTGGGGAGACACCACCTGGTAATACTGGTGCTGGGGAGAGACCAGCTGGTGGTGGTGATGCTGCTATGACACCAACTGCTGCTGTGGAGTCAGCAAATGCTGCTCTTGAGACACCAACGGCTGCTGGTGGTGATGCTGCTATGGAGATAGTAACTGCGGCTGTGGTGATAACAACTGCTCCTCCGGAGACACCGGCTGCTGGTGTTGATGGTACTGGCCAGTCAGAAGGTGAAGAAGAGGAAAAAGAGAAAGATGGTGAAGAAGACAATGAGAAAGGAAGTGAAGAAGGGAAAGATGGTGAAGAAGGTAAGAAGGATGAAGTAGTTGGTGAAAAGAGGAAGATTAAGCCATCAGATGCAATGTTGCCTCCCTACACCACTTTGACGGCGGAAAAGAAGAAGAGGAAGATGAAGAAAGCAAATGTCATGATAGAATGATCCAACATTTACCAAACTCTATTTATATTTTAAGTATGTGTTTCGGTTATTAACTAGTTATGCGCAAAAACGTTGAACTATGTGCTTTGGTTTGTTGTTGTAATGGTTTTAAGTACTTCCTTTTAATGACTTATATTAGTTTTGATGTTTAATACTGGTAATACTGCTAAAACCGGTAATACTACGTATGCTGGTTATACTGATTATATTGGTAATACTGGTAACACTACGTATGCTAGTTATACTGATTATACTGGTAATACTACGTATAACCATAAAAATACTTAAACAAAGATTCCATAAAAGTAATTAAACATAGATTCATTACACAACCATAAAAATACTTAAACAAAGATTCCTTACAACCATAAGAGTACTTAAAAGTAATTAAACAAAAGTGAAGGATAAGCTCTTCTTCACTTCAACCCCAACTCGATCTTCACTTCTTTTGCTTCAAGGACATATCCTTAAAAAACTTGTTCAATGCCTCCATAAAACGAGCCATGTCTTCTTTAAGGATAGCGATCTCTTCATCCTTCTGTTTCAGCTCCAACTGGATTTGCCCAATGAGAAACTTATAGTTTGCCATATCTCTCCACCTCTTCGTGTTCTCGTCAACCTCCGTCGTTAATTTTTCCACCTCTTCTTCCATAGAAAGATCTCAAGCTTTCCTAAGGTGGAAGCCATCATTCTACACAGAAATACAAATGCTGGTTATACTGGTAATACTAGCTAAAACCAGTAATACTAGTTATGCCGTGAATACTGGTAATACTAGCTAAAACCGGTAATACTACTTATGACGTGAATACTGGTAATACTATGGGGGCACAAACTCACCTGAAAGACTTGACAAGTAAAGAATCTCTTTTCGGCCAGCATCTCGTGGATTAAGGGGGCACCACAAGGACACTTCTTGGGGATCCCATATCCCCCATCGGCAACAGCTTCTAATTGTCGAAAAGCCTTCATCGAAATCTTCATGTCTTCATAGTAAGGATCCATGACAACAATTGAATTTGAAGGAAAGAAGAGAAGAGAAAGATTCGAAAGAAGAGAAGAGAAAGACAATACTCGATTTGAAGAGAAAGAACCCAAAACCCTAGATTTCGCGATTTGGGGAAAAATGGGGGAAAATGGTTTGCGAATGGTTTATGTTAAATTTCTATCGCAAACATTAAAAAAAAACAACAAAAAAACGTGTGATTGATATAAACGGATCACGTGTTTTCTTTGATATAAAAAACGTGTGCTTTAAATATCACATAGTAATACTGCTTTAAATATCACATAGTATTCCAGTGTTACAAATTGAACTCATAGTATTCCTTTTGACGATTTACATACTTTACCAGTTATGCCTAATTAAAAATTAAAATTTTTAGTAGTCCACTTCATTTTTGAAATTTCTAACACATTTCATATGATTGTGCACCATCATATTTCCAAAAACACATTTTACTAGAGTTTCACTTAGTAAAGTCTATCACACTAACAAAACCTTCTTTAAAAGTACTATGTTGTTCTATGGTGATTGTGGGAGAGTAATCATAATACATTTAAAAAAAAAAAAAAATTTGTAAAGTAAATTAACAATGAAAATTCAACCCTTAGTGTTCCTTTTGCGAAAATTTCAAAATTCGTTTAATTTACTTATATTTGGGACTAAATTATAATTGTACGCAGTTTTACAAACACAAATACTAGTAGTACGCAGTTTTACAAACACAAGTACCAGAAGTACGCAGTTTTACAAACACAAATACCAGTAGTACGCTCACTCGCCACCACTTGGGTTCTCAAGCTCAGTAATTTGAATCGCCTTCTTCTTTGGTTGAGGTTCTCCTGTTGATGGAATCCTTCTTACTCGACGTCTTCCCTTTTTGGTCTTTTTCTTCTTCGGAGGTAACATACTTTTTGCTTCTACATCTGCGGAAATATTCCACTCAGACTTATGCGGCACTGGATAAATGGTCTTGGAATATGCGAAAACCCACTGCTCAACGTAATACTTTGGTGAACACAACTCAAATATCTCGAAGCTCCTCGTTCTCGATACTTCCTTCATGAGGCTATAGAGTGCGGCTATTGCATGGACACAAGGAAACTGGTCAATATCAAAACGTTTGCAACTACATGTTTTGCTTCACAAATCCACCCCATAATGAATCCCATCCCGTCCAACCACACTATATTCAAGCATGTACATGTTTAGCTCCGTCGCAACCAAATGAGTCGCTTCTGCACATCTCTTGTGCACTATGTCATTCACCTTCGGCACAAGTTGCTTCCCGTAGTTTCCGTAGTTAATGCTCTCTTTCCTATGCTTGTTAAACCATTTGCAAATTTTGTCGACAATCGCATCCATCATGGGTAATAAACTGTAGTGTCTTGCCTCCTCAATCACTTTGTTTAGAGACTCTACACAATTACTTGTGTCTATGTTGTACCTTGCTCCGGGAAAATAGCATCTCGCCCATTTTGACACCTCAACGCTTTTATCTAGATATTCCGCTGCTTTAGGATATCGTCTTCTAAAATCATCATACCTTCTTAGAAACTCATGCTCTGTATAAATCTGAGCAATTTCCCTGAATGTTTCTGCAACTACTTCTTTGTTGACGTGCAAAACTTTTAGCCTTACGTTTTGGGACAAGTGGAAGATACAATACCCATGTGTAGACTCGGGGTACACCTCACGCACTGCCTTAATGAGGCTTGTGTTTCTGTCACTCACAAATACCAGTTCCTTCTCCTTCTCATCCTTAATAGCGGTTTTCAGAGTCGTGAAAAACCAATTCCAACTCAAATCATTTTCACCATCCGTTACAGCAAATGCAATCGGATAAGTGTGACGATTAGGATCCTGAGCTGTAGCAATCATTAGCACACCACCGTAACAAGTCTTCAAAAAAGTGGAATCCACAATGAGAACTTTCCTCATCAATTTAAACCCTTCAATACAAGCTCCTAGTGCGATGAATACATACTTGAACCTTCCTTCCTTATCCAACTCAACATTTGTGATTGTTCCAAGATTCGCTTTCTCTAGCATATGCAAATAAGAGTACAATTGATTGTATCCTTCTTCTGGATCACCACGCAACTCGTTAGCAGCAATATACCTTCCCCTCCAACAGGTAGTATATGACGGTGCGACACCAAATTTTCTTTGAACCAAACCCATGAGATGTTTAGCACTAGGAGTCTGCATTATACCTGGATAGTCTTCTCTCAAAAGACCAGCAACTAATCCTGCTGTGGCACGGTTTCTACTCTCGCTGCTTGTAGTAGCACTAGCCCGAGAGCATGTGTGCCAGCTTTTGTATACTTGTACACGAAAGCACTCTGAATTCTTCACCTTCGTAGTCCGTAAATACCATTCACACCCTTGTCTATGTTGACGACATTTCAACACATATCTATCTCTCTCACTCTTGATTGTTGTGAAAGCAAAACAACTTTTATGCGCACCTCTCTCAACAAAAGCTTTCACTTCCTTCCTATTATTGAATTTTTCACCTTCTTTCAAATCCAAACCATCTTCCCATCTCTGACCAAACTGATCCATTCCTTCCTCATCACCTGGAATATATTCATGCTCCGTATTGTTATCCATACTCCTATCCGAAGATTAATCCATTCCGTTATCTTCATCATCACTTGAAGATTCAGTCTCGTCACGGCCATCATTATACACTGCCTCATACTGTTCTTCCAATGGTGTTTCGTAAAGAGTAAGAGCACCATGATTGCCACAACCTCTAGGAACCCCTTCCTCGTAATCCAAACCAACTGAACTACCTTCCTCTCTACCTGAACCTAGACTCTTCTCCTTCTCCAACTGATTCCTTCTTGAAACTAGACCTTTCTCCACATGCAATACACTTTTACATTTATTTGTATCCATCGACGTTAGATAAACATAAACGTCATCATCATCGACGATATATGATTTCCTCAAAGGTCTCGTGTCCAATGGCATGAAACTCAATTTCAGCTCTGCCGTAGATGAATTTATCCCACCTTTCTTGCATACACCTTTCAATAACATCGAATAACTAATCTCCTCCGCAGATAAAATCTTGAACAATAGTGGGTACATGCGATCTTCTACTGAAATCCATTCATCCCCATCTCCGTTCTTTACATAATGTCCTCCGTAATCAAAATATATGCTTGTGCTCATTGTCTCCTGCAAAAATGGTAAATGTTACACTGGTAATACTAGGTAAAACTGGTAAAACTACTGGTAATACTGGTAATACTATGTATGCTGGTTATACTGATTATACTGGTAAAACTACGTATGCTGGTTATACTGGTAATACTGGTACTATTGGTAATACTACGTATGCTAGTTATACTGATTATACTGGTAAAACTACGTATGCTGGTTATACTGGTAAAACTGGTAAAACTACGTATGATGGTTATACTGGTAATACTGGTACTATTGGTAATACTACGTATGCTAGTTATACTGATTATACTGGTAATACTACGTATGCTGGTTATACTGATTATGCTTGTAATACTGGTAATACTACGTATGATGGTTATACTGATTATGCTTGTAATACTGGTAATACCCAGTTCTTCCAACTTGCGGATTCCCCAACTTGCATTACTATCCGAGCTACTAAAGCTGGTTATACTAAAGCTATAACATAGTAGAACGCACCTCAATTGAATTCAATGGCGGATTGGGCTTCAATTGAACAAATGTGCTTCGGATTGGGATCAATGGTGATGGTCGGATCAATGGTGATGTCGCGGACCACGGGAAGAAGAAGAAGATCCGATTGAGCTTCAATTGAACAAATGTGGAGAATCCGCCGGAGATTGATGTCGCCACCGGGAAGAAGAGAAGAAGAGGACGCGGGAGCAGGTTTTCTTTTTATTTTTTAATTTAATTAAGTTTTAGTGAGGTTAGTTTAGTAATTTTATAGTTAAGTGAGGGTTATAGGGTTATATGAGATTTTTTTTGGTGTTGGAGGTTGGTATTTGAGAGAAAGGGTTGTATAAAAATTGGATCCGGGAAAACAGCGAGTATATCCACACCGATTGATCAAGCAAACCAGCTCCAATTGACCTGGTTCGATTCAATTCCTGGTTTATTCCCTCAAATCTTGGTTTAATTGAATTATGCTACTGGTTTAATACATATTTTTGGTTGGTTCGAATTAAATTCCTCAGTCTCTCCGAAACACAAACTTTCAAACTCAAACTCAAATCTTAACAAAATTTAGTGACTTTTGTGGATAAGTGACCGAAATTCATCTATAATTTTTGATTTTTGCACACCCATATTCGATATCCCAAGGTATGGATCTCAATATTCTCTTTATCTCTTGAACTTTTTCTTTAGAAGCAAAAGCTTGGTTTTAGTGGAGCTCGATTTTGCTAGATATGAGTTGGGTTATGGTATGTGCTGCTTTACCTAGAAGATTTCGTGCCTTATTAGCAAAATTTTACTTTTTGAATTTTGGCTCCCTTTGGTTGCTTTAGTGCATATCACATTGTGGAATTTCGACACTTTTGGATACAAAAAAAGAAAAAGAAACGGATTTGGTTTGGATTTGATGGTCAATTGTAGATGACTAGAGTTTCTTCATGTCTCCTCAGATCTCTGTTCTGCAAATTGCTCTCTTCCTTTACCCGATTCTCTCAAGATCCAAAGAGGTAATTCCTTCGATTTTAGATTCAAACTGTTGAATTTCACTTCTAGTCTGTCAAATTTGGAACCTTTCATGGTTTTTGTGGATATCATTTTCCCCAATTTCTGTTCCAAAGTTTCGATTTTTATTTGTATACTGAGTAATTTTGAGTTTGTTAACAGATAATTCCAATGGAGAAGCAGAGAGAGGAAAGTGCGTTTGTTGGTGATTCCATGGAGGAAGCTGGTAAGGGTTCTACAACTCTAACCCTAGGTTTTGAGAATGCCAAAAAGGAAGAGACTTTGGTGGATTCTGGTCATGGAAACCCTAATTGTGGTGAAAATTCGATGAAAAGAGGAAACACAAAACGAATCCCGACTGATCTCATGATCGAGATATTCTCGAGATTACCCGCGAGATCAGTCGGTAGATCCCGTTGCTTATCGAAGCAGTGGTGCTCGGTTCTTCGCTGTCCAGATTTCACTCGGTCTCGGTCTAATGCTCGTCCACTCCTTATGTTTGCAGTCGAACGTAAAGGCTCATGGAGCTTCTTCACTTCACCACAGTCTCCGTCTTCTTCCCTTGTGGTTACCGCTGATTTCCATAGCCGATTTTCGGAAGACGTTAGCAGGTTCACGTGTAGCCACGCTTCGGGATTGTTCTACTTCCGTGACTTGTGGATCCCGAGAGCTGGCGGTCAGTTGTACGTTGTGTGTAATCCGATCACGGGTCGGTTTGTGAGATTGCCTGAAGTTGTCATGTACAGAAAATCAAGAGGCTTTTTAGGGTATGATCCGATTGAGAACAAGTTCAAGGTATTGGCAGAGTCGTATCCGTTCTGTTCATCAAGGGATCATCATGAAGTTCTGACGTTAGGAACCGGAGATCTTAGTTGGAGGAAGAAGAATATCGATTGTCCACAATACGAATTTTCTTTGAATGAAGGGATATGCATCAACGGGGTTTTGTACTACTTGGTTGACAACTTCAATGATAATCCTGGGACTGTTGTTCAGTTCGATGTTCGCTCGGAGGAATTCAGGTTTATTGTTGCTGATTGCATTAAGGATCCAAAGACGAAATTGGTTAACTACAAGGGTAAATTAGGTGGGATCGGATGTATCTACGGTGAAGATGGTGGAAGGTTAACTCTCGATTTGCGTCTTTGCGTGTTGGAGAATGTCGAGAGACATGAATGGTTCACGAATGTGTACAGTATTCCCGAGAACAAACTGATTGATGATCAGTGGAATGTTTCTGTTGCTGGAGTTGCTTCTACGGGAGAGATTGTATTGGCGATGGACTACACGAGTAAGCCTTATTACGTATTCTACTTCAACACGGAGAAGAACACTCTGAAAAGCGTTGAGATTGAAGGATTTGGAGCTGAGCTTGAAGCGCTCGAGTATCGTGGTAGAGTTACTGCGTTTGTGGACTATGTGGAGCATATCGAAGTCGATGATTTCAAGCAATCGAGAATGAAGCATCTCTGCACCAAGTGTAAAGAGCATAAGACGGATCACGATGATGAGGATTCAACGCAGTCCGAGTTAAGCATCTTTGATTATCAAGTCAAGCAGCCTTGCTCCAACTGTGAAGAACAAGAGAAGAAGATGGAGACATAGTGAGAGAGAAGGGAAAGGTCTCTGTTAGTTAATCTAATCTAAGCTTTGGTCTGATATCATTCAGATGATCTCCTTCGTAACCAAAGGTGACTTCCTATACAAACACTCCACTCTTTTCTGTGTTTCTGTTTTGTTTTCCCTTTGTAAGTACATGTCTGTGTTGTTGATTTTCCAGGTCAGAATGAATATGCCAAATTTACGAGGATGGTTATGGACATGCTTTTTTGGGCGATGAACAACGAGGAACCAGCTCATCTCCAAGCGTGCCACATACATGTCCCAATCCCAATGGGACAGTATCGTCCGAGCTCTTGAATCCAGAGGTTCCGATGTCGTCTTCACACCTTCTAAAGACATCGAACTACCACTCTCCCGTCACTCCTTTGATTTGATTTGCAAAGGCCCACCCGTTGAAGTAGTTACTCCTTTTCGTCTGGAAGAACCAGTAGACCCAAAACTACAAAGATTTAAATGTAAGATTCCGTCTATATTTGGATTATATGGCAATCTGTCCTCGTCCAATTTAGTGTCATGGCTGATATTAATTGTTTCTTGCAACCTCTCAGTAGCGGATCGTATAGCCATCTTTTGGGTCGTCAATGAATTCCCATCAGATCCCATGATAGTCAATTACATTTACTCGAGCATGGAAGCAACTATGGAGAGGAAGGGTTATTATGGTAGTGTATCACTCAAGGCTTACGTGAATGATATTGAGTTGACGAAAATCCGTAAGAGGCCGGAATTGATCATCTCCTATCTACCTGAAGGTGAGTTCCTCTTCTCTTTTCTCTACTTGTATGTCTGTCTAAACTTTGGTGTTGTGATTGTTTTGTGTTAATTAACTGTTTCAGATTGTTAGGATATGTCTAGGGGTTATTGGTTCATAGATTTAAAAATTCCATATATATGTTAAATTTGTAGAGATTTTTGTGTATTTAAAATGTTTAGTTATTAGAATTCTAAGAATCCAATGGTTTTATGAGGTATTCTTAAAATTTGTTTTTCTATAAAATCACTGAAAACTAAACTTTAGCAATAACTCATCAAACTAATAACAATAGATTTCGCTAAGAATGTCATAATCCATAAATCAGTAACAATAGATTCTAGATAGCCACTGATTTTTTTGGTAACCTAGGAGTTGCATGACTTGTTGTATTATGTTTATTGGAAATTGTCCTCGTGTATATATCTTACTTTGATGATGTTTTAATATCCTAACGTTGTTCACTCACTCCAGGGAATAAATATGAAAAGTTTACTAGGATATTGGTAGATATGTTCTTCTTTGCGATGAAGAATGGTAAAGGATCATCTTTAATTGTAGTCTCAGAACCGTTCAAGGACGCCATGTTTGACAAATTCTGTGAATTTCTGAGGGGCCGTGACTTCAATGTTTTCCAAACACACTTGGATTACATGGTGACATCTGGAACTGCAGCATGGTCTTCCAGAACAGGGCTAGCTTCATACTGTCAGTGTGAAGTGTGCTTGGCGACTGCCTTAAGGAATCCGATGCGCAGACTTGGTTGCTAGAATGCTTTTGTGTATGTATCTGCCGACGAATAAACGGTCCTCCCTCTTGGGTTATTTAATATTTTGTGTTATTTGTTGTGGAGAAAATAAGAAATGTGGCTTTTCTTGTCATCAAATAGCTTTGTAACGAGGAGAAGACATCTCTCACTTCCATAGTTCCATGGATAATATTGCATTCACACACCAAGTGGAGGAGTCTCGCCCTTCTAGACAACAACAAGCCGTTCAAGAAGACCAAACACTCCCAAGCCCTACTACTCTTGAGTTACCTGACCTCCCATTCAAGCCTAGGGGATTTCGCGAGAAGTTCCTCTTTCGCGCATACAAAATCCAACAACGGTTCAACAAACGGCTCATATGTCGGTTGAGAAGCATGCCGGGTTATGTTTCATCACCCGAAGTAAGCGATGAAGACCTTGAAGTTAGTGGTAATGAGGGGGAAGAAGATAGCACAAACAATCATGAGGATGATGATGTAGACCGTCCCACCTATTTCCCTCCACACCAGTAGGATCCATGGTACCTTTCTATATCATTGTCTATAGCACTTTTCTTTTGTATTGTCTTCTTTGTGTGGGATTGAGAGAGGCACCAAATTCTTAGTGAAATTAAGGAACTTGAGGTTCAATTCTTAAAGTGTTTCATGTCTAAGGTCCAACCGTATCTCCAATGCTTATTATAGACATTTGAAGTCTTCAACTACTTAGCTTTTGGCATTTCTCTTTGATTTGATGTCATGTCTCTTTTTTCCTTTCTCGTTTAACCCATTTGCTTGTTTTGTCGTATCAAAAATGATTATACGTTAATTATTGTTTCTTGTCAAAAGATAATGTGCTAATATTTCCGGTCAAAGGAAAAGTGAGAGGTGTGAATAGATACCAAAATATCATCCCTATGTAATAAGTAAATAAAAATAACAATGAGCAACGGAAGTTTTTGTCACTAAGAGGCAATCTAGAAAAGCAACTTAATCGGCAACTCAATCACGAAATACCAGCTTTAATAAGAACCTCTGAAAAAAGTGAAACCCATGACTAGGCCAATGACTACACTTGGTTCGACAAAGACCTTAGATCTCTCACTACCGGCTTTGGTAGAAGAAAAAAAAATACGTTTCTTGATAGAATGATACATATTGTACCATTTTTATGTTCTATATTATCCACTTCAAATAATGAAAGTTTAAGGGTTACTGGACATTTCTTTGTTTACTCTATATTGTATGTTTAGACTAAACATTTTATCAAGATTGTATGTTTTTAATAGTTTATGTAACAACATTCATAGTTCTTAATTACGTAAAGATTGTATGTTAATGTTACGACAGGTCAATTACTTTTGTGTTTGTATTAATTTAAGTGTCTATACTATCAGTTGTGACACAAAAACCTTCAACTATCATGGAGTTACTATCAGACTTTACGACATTTTTCAGCATCTTAGAAATCGAATCAGCCAACTAACTTTTTTCTTTGAATATAACCGCTTCTTCGATGATACATGAGTTTTGAACAAGTGTTAAGCCTAAAGACCTCTACGAGTGGTTTTAAGTAGAGAGATCATAACAAAATGTAGTGGCTACTATGCCTTTCAAGTTAGATTCAATCCCCAAAAGACATTTAGTTACAAAAGTTAGGTCTTCAAGTCGGATTCCATCTCCGAAAAGACGTTTAGTAAACAAAAGTTATTGTCTTCCCTGATTGGTTTTGAGCTCATCTCTTGTGCTTAAACCTTACTTTCAGCAGGAATTGCAACTTCACCTGTCCAGAGACAAAGCAATCTTTGTCAGACATGTACACACCATGAAGCAAGTATCCCATTGTAAAACTTTGCAAGATATAACGAAAGGAACGGGGAAGGTCATATGGAAACAGAAGTTACCTGGGATGTATTGTAGACGATATACTCGTTGTACATAAGCTCAGAAGCCTTGACCTTTGATGAAACAGGTTTTCCACAAGGAACGGTTACATCATCTCTCCACTTGGCAAACTCTGAATCTTGAGGGACTTTCTTGCCAAGCCCTTTGGTCGAGTGTTTACCTTTCGGAGGTTTATCCATATACTAAAAAGTATAGTAGACAGGTGAAAACAGCGGTGTAAGAAGAAAGAAAGAAAAATAACGGATGTGCATACACAGTTTCAAAATGCCAAAATGGCTCACCTTAGCTTTTGTTAGCTCGTGTATTTCTCCCAACGCAACTTCACTCAAGAGCATTAGACCCACCGGGTCTTTCTTAGAGGTGAAGCAGTACTGAGCACTTTTACTGACAAGATCAGCGAAGTATATCCCCTTGCCAAACTGAAACACGAGAGTTTAAGAAAGTTCAGATTCTCCGCAATTGACACAAGCAAAGACCGAGAGAGAGAGAGAGAGAGAGAGTACTAACCATGTAGCCAGTAGCAGGAGCTTCAGGAGGCGCAATTCTAAGACCTTGGTTCAGAATTCCAACAAAATTCGTCAACCGAGAACCTGAAAGCAGAGTAATTTTGGTTAACAATGAAATATATTATCACTGCTTCCCAAATCAGATAAGTGTGGCTGGTTGTGGTTGACTTACCATGCCATAGGAGCATCTTATTGCCAAGTTTTTCCCTGTAAGGAGCATATTTATCAAACTCTCCTTCTCTTTCGAGAGCAAAAACTTCCTCCAGTTCAAGGCTCCACTCCTGACAAATCCAATAACCAGATATTGAACTAGATGAATAATGATAAATAAACATGAAAAACCAAAGAGTTGAACTCACCGTATGTGTTGGGGCATGAGTTGTATTAAGATACTTCTCGATCAACAGATAATCTTCGCTATCATGAGGAAGTGGTGCAATATCGCAGTGCAGCTTCTTAAATTTATCATCAATAGATTCAGTGTTATCAGCATCAAAACCAACTAATCTTGAAGCTATTTCGATATCTTGCAGCGCCTCCAGCATTTTCACCTGCCACACACACATGCATTATTTTTTTTGTACGGGCCACGAATAATAAATAAATAAAACACCATGGTTAATCTTTTACGTTTCAAGTACCTTTGACTTGAAGTCATCTTCATCGCGGATAATATGAGGATGAATAGAAGGGATCATGGTAAAAAAACGATTGCTAGCATCAACAAGCAAGCTTTCTTTGCTTGAAGGTTGGGGGTTGCTTTCGCTCAATAGCCTCTGTATCTCTGTCAATGCCTCAAAACCTATAGAAGAACAAATATGACTTAATGTGACGTAGAACTAAGATTTCATCATATATAAGAAAACAAATAAAACTAGACAAGTCGGAGTTACCCTTCTGGATATTATGTTTGCTAAGTTTCCCAAGTGGCATCTCTGACATGTTTATCTCAAACTCCATCATAGCAGATCTGTAGAAGTAATGATTTTAATACTTCAAACCGTTTACAGAGAAATGAGACGTAGAGAATAAATTTCTAACCGATATGTTTCCACATCAAAAAGCATCTTCATCAATTCCATTAACGGAGGAGCAAGGTTGCTACTGGTCTGAACTGGCTCTTTTTTAGCTACTTGCTTGTTAACTCCATAATCCTGAAACAATAGACACAAAAACAGTTTAAGAAAGATTTAAGAAAATAAGAGAATCGGAAAGATAAGGATGCTTTAGAGAATATACAATGTCCAACGGAAGAAATTTTCCAGGTTGTTTCTGAAAATTCTCTTTCTTTTCCCAAGATTCCCATGTGTTTCCAGTCTTTTCAAGAAACAGGCGTTTGAATTCATGAACCGCATCAGACTTTGACATCTCCTCCAGTTTGTTACCTCCAATCTTTTCATTTCCAACTCGGCCCCATTTACGAAATACGTAGCAATCTGAACCTTTATCTTCTTGGATTATCTGGAGTATGTAATAACTATTAACACCGGTAGAAAGATCAGACATGCTCAGAGTGGTGTTGTAGATACTGTTCCCATCTTCAAGAATGTGACAGTGCTCTTGGAGGCCAGACGCTTCATGCACAGCGCTTCGCCCTTTTACTTTAACAGTGACCATGCCCTCGCCAACGTCTTCAATTTTGTACTTGTCAAATGGAAGCCTCCTCTGCTTTTTGAAACAGTCAACCAAATAATCCTCTCTCACGATCGCCACTTTCATTCTCTTTGCCTTTCTCATTTCAGCATCTCGCATATCTGTCAGGCCACAAACAACCAAACAGCTTGTACCTGCACAATTTGTGAGAAAAAGATAAATTCTAAAAACACGTTTATAAAAGTCTAAACTAAGCCCTTGAGTAATATGTACCTTTTTTAACATTGGCATGAAACTCTGCACCAGCTTCCTCAATTTTCTTTTTCCATGCTTGCTGCAAAATGATCCCATCAGGTAATGAAGTGCAATTTTTTTTGGGAATATACGATGAAGAGACATACGCGTTCTTTAGAGGATCCACCAATTGAAACTCTAAGATCTTCCAGCTTTTCACTCCTTACGGAGCCAGCTCCATCTTTAGAACCTTGACCTTGAGACATTCCACCAGGTGATAACGAGTTCAAAATACGTTTTGGCTTCACACTCTTTTGCGACTTATTCCACTGCAAGAATCAGAAGACAAAGTATTAAACTTAATGCCATTTACGCCAAATCTAACCTAACCCATACCAAATATCGACTCTACAAGACGACTGACTTACCTTCAGAAGAAACTGATTTTCTGTTTCTTCAGGGATTTTCCAGTTCCCCTTGATGCGGTCTGGATCAGTAGTGCAATGAGAACATTTGCTCCATTCCGAAATATAACCATGGCATCGGTAAATTCCTCCAGAAAAAGAAAGATGACCAGAGCAAAGTGGACAGAGAGCAAGTGCACCGAACATCATGCCATCAGCACTACATACACAATAAGGAGAGAGGTCAGGAATATGACAATGCATCTAATACAAACAAAAGACATTTCAGAATCTATTTTCCAAGAAATATACTTCCAGAGAGCTTAGCAACGTAATTACCATTTATCACGCAGATCAAGTTCTGATCCTCTTGTACTTTGTTCATTTGCTTCAAGCATTTCCCGCAACTCAGCTGTTGTCACATATTTTTTCAGATCATCCTTGAGGTCCCACAGTTCCTTACTTTGGGACTCCATTTCCCTTTCTTTTCCACAAGGTTGTAAAGCACGGCTTGTAGACATCTCCAAACTAGTCTTAGCTAATTTCGACTTCTCATTATCACTCGAATCCATTCTTCGCTTTGTGCCTGCCCTTGTATTTGTTTGATTTGCTTCTGCTATCTCTGTCCCGGTTGAGTCAAAACAAATTAACAAAAAACATCAGATTATCGAACCCCAAATTAGGCTTATGTAACATGGAAGTAAATTAATTACCAAAAACTTTTAGACTCTTACCTGGTGGAGCTTTCTTCACCAAAGGAAGAAGAGCTTCTTGGTCTGAGTCTGGTAAGCTTCTCCACCCAGACAAACTATCCAATTCAGTAGAGGAAGACATTTCAAGGAAACATTTTGCATGGTGCCACATCAAACCCTTGTTACCAGGGCCTTCAGGCTTAGAGAATATACGTACCTTGAAAAGAAAAGAAAAACATCGCAATAGATAAAGTAAGGATGCTACAACCAGAGAGATCTTATGACAGATGAAGTTAGAGTAACAACTTACCTCTCCTTTCAAGATCTTTTCACTACACTTTCTGCAACCGGCACGAGAAGTTTGTGACACTTCAATTCCATATTCTAGTTTAGCATTGCCACCGCTACTGCTCGTGTTAGTGCTCGTGCTTGTGCTTGTGCTATCCCCTGCTCCAGATTCGACGTATTTTCTTATCTTTTGCTGATCTTCCCAACGAAGTGATTCTAAGCCTTCAACATCATCAACTCTAACAAAACCAAGTGACAAAAAAAGTGTTAATAAATGAACACTTACAAAATTCCCACTAAATTGTCATTGTCTTTACTTACGATTTTATCTGCTTTGTTTTCTTCAGTACACAATTCGCATGGTGCCACATCTGTATGAGAACAGTGAGGATACATCAGTCTCTATAATTATGCAGTTCATATGTAGCATTGCAAAAAAGAATGGACTTTATGCAGTAATCAAGCACTGTAAAAATTCAAAGTAACTAACTAGCTTCAATTTCTGATTTTTCAAATTCCATTAAGCCTGATTGAGAGAAGAAAAACATAGTGTGAGGCCAATACAAAGCAATTTAACAAGTAAAAAATGCAAAAAAGCTCCAAATCTGCTAAAGAAAACAAAATTTGCCACACAAAAGCCATAAAAGAAGTAACTTTATCAATTTCTGAGAGAAAATAAAGAAAGAGAGAGAATCGTACGGGCATAACGCCATCGAATTGAGTGGCTTGAACCAATTTTCCAAGACGAAACGTCTCCTTGCTAATGGCGGACTTGCAAGTCTTGCAGGAAGACCTTGACGACTTTGCATACTCCGCCCTCCACGGCTGTTGTGGGCCCGGGCTCGCCATTTCTCCGGTAACAGTGTGTATGAAGACTATTTATACGTATGCCTCAAAGACGACGACAATGGCTTTTCGGTGACGTTTTTTTTTCTTTCCAGATTGTGTTTCTACTGTTTAACAGTTTTTTCACCGGCGAGGTTTTTTTCACCCTAAAAAGCTGTGCTTGTCACTGTATCTCAGAGGATAATTATGTAATCTTTTATGAATAAGATAATTAATTAATTTATTTCGACATTTATCAAAAATCAAAACCGTGTTTTACAAAACTTTGAAATAGTAAATAATTTTTTTTTATAAATATTAAATATTATTTAAAATAGAAATAATAATTTAAAATTTTTAGTTTGATTTTTATATATTTATATTAATGTTGAGTATATACCTATATTTTTCAAAAATAAAAAATAAAATATTTAATTTTTAAAAAAAATACAAACATCCGTTGATAATTGGAGCGGTTGCAAACGCACCTACGTCCAAACGAGGTCACCATTCACACTCTTTGTTGTTTAAATATTTTCTAGGGTGAATTAGTAGAATAACGATTTTAGGAGATGAAATTAGGTAATTAACATGTTAAAAAATATAATTAAGTAAGTAGCAAAGAGAATAAAATTTAGACGAAATTACTCTTACATGAATTCATAAAGAAAATAGTTGACTATTTTTGAAATTACATAGTTAACTACGTAGTTAATTGACATCTCACAAAATAGTTAACAATCTCACACTATTTTATAACTATCTATAATATAATTAACTTTTTTTTCCAAAAAATAGTTATCAATTTAAAAGCATAGTCGTTTACTCTATCAATTTCATAACATAAATTGCTACATGAAAATGTTGTTGTAATAGTTACATATTGAAACAAAAATAGTTAACTATGTTGAAAACGTATAACATACATAGTTAACTATTATAAGAAACATAGTTAACTATTATAGTGGTTTATAGTTAGGTATATGAACATAGTTAACTACAATATAACAAATTTACATATATTTAACTATATCAAACATACATAAAGAAAATAGTTCACTACAATAAAGAATTATTCACTATACTATATGAAATTTAACTATATCCAATAATAATCTACTAAATGTACATGTTAATTTACTAGTTCATTATACTTATACAAACAATAATTCTTTGGCCACAAAAGAGACAAATATACAATAAATACTTATAATCAACTATACAAAATTATATAGTTTAATATATTAAACATATTTGTAAATAATAGCTCCTTATAATATATAAATGGACATACTCAATAATAGTCAACTATATAAATATACATGTTAATTTATGGTTATAATAGAAATTTTATGTAGGTAATTTGTTATATACTAAATTATGATTTTGGTCATGTTAGATATTTAATTAAATATTAAAAGACTAATATTGATGCCAATTACCCTAGAAATTTTATGTAGGTAATTTGTTATACACTAAATTGTGATTTTAGTCATGTTAGATATTTAATTAAATACTCCCTCCGTTCCAATATGTAAGTAGTTTTGGCTAGAAGCACGGTGTTTAAGAAACTAATTTTTCTTATAAAAAATATCATTTAATATACATATAAAATATAATTTAATCAAACCTAAAAAAAACTACATAATATTATTGGTCACACAATATTCAATAAAGATGAAAAGTACATAGGATTCTCAAAACAACTTATATTTTGAAACAAAAGAAAACACCCAAAACAACTTATATTTTGGAACGGATGGAGTATTAAAAGATTAATATTGATGTCAATTACCCATTATTAAATCAAGTTTCCTACTTATGTTATTTTTTCCACTAAATATATACAACCATAAAAGCATCATTATTGGAGATCCAATAGGGTCTAAAGTGTTTATAAAATTATGAAAATTTGAGTAAAAGGAAGAAAGAGAGTGTTTTTGTGGGGTATATTGAAATATAAAATTTGAGTAAAAGGAAGAAAGAGAGTGTGTTTAAATATAAAATTAATAAAAGTTGAGTAAAAAGGAGAGAGAAGGATCTAATTAATCCCAAAGTCAACAACCCCTAATACCAACACCAAATCATTAATAACCGATTACAAACCGGGAAACAAAACCGGAATAACAGATATACCGGTTGTATTTTCCTCCAATTTACTTGAAACGTGATGACCAAGAGAAAAACCGTGTTATGTGGTAACTTGATTGATCAGTTTCTATTAATTTTCTTGGTTCAAATGTTGAAAACAATTTTTTTTAAGTCAAAAGTCAAATCACATGAATATTTTGAGTAAAGGGCAAGAAACCAAAATTCCCTTATATATATAACTCGTACTCAAATTCTAAATCCTACTCAAACACTAATTAAGACTTTACAACAAAGTGAAATATTTTTATTTAGTTCAAGAGAGTCGACAAAAGTGATGATGAAGAAACAAGTGATCATTGGAGTGGTTTTATTTGCACTTTTCTTGATTTTCTTGGACTCTAAACAAGTAGGAGCCACTAGACTGTTACGAGCCACGGTCGATAACGAAATCCGGTTCGTGTTCATGTCCTTGCAGAGAGGTCCCGTTCCTCCGTCCGGTGGAAACGGTTGCTCTCATATCCCCAATGGCTCGGGCTCGTGCCACGGATAAGACCTCACGTGAAGCTTCTTGATACCAATTTTTTTTTATTATTATTTTTTGTAGATTTTATTGTATATAGATAAAAAAAAAAAATTATGCTTAACTATTCTTGTAACACTATACATGTTTCATTATCTTATAGGATTCACCAATTTTAGTAACTTCTTGAAAGTTAAAAGAAAATACTATATCAATCATTGTTGGTTATGTTTGATTAACCGGAGTCTTTGGCTTCGGTTTATTCAATATTCTCTAAAACATCAATTAATAACCACATGCTTGGAAGAAAAGTTATTTAAATTTTGATTTCTCCCAAAAACTCCTAAATTAAGCACCGATTATAGATGAAACTAACCCGGTTTATTGTATAATCCGGTTCAGACCGGTTCAATTTGAACTCTGTTCTTGGCTAGATCCTCAAAAACGCTTAAACCCTTGAAAGTTTTCTGATTCAACATTTTCCCCAGATTTAGGAGAGTGTTCACTAAACCCCCAAATACACACTCAAGCTCAAGGCAACAAGAAGAAGAAGAAGAGGAAGAAGAGAAATGGTGAATAAACCTTGGAAGATAATTCCAAGACCACTTCTAGAAACCGTACTCAACAACCACGTCCAACGCCACCGTGTTCCTCAGCCACTAATCCTCCACGGTCCTCGCGGCGTCGGCAAAACAACCCTAATCCTCAATCGTAAAAATCTCCACTTTTCAAATCCCTAAAATTTTCAATTTTTCAATTCGAAAGATCGTTAATTTTCCCATCTCATTTCAATTAGGTCTACTCGGAGATTGGAACAAAGGTCCTCATGTAACTGGGTATGTAGATTTTGCGCAATCGATCACTGAACACCATCCAGATCACCATCAATCATATCCATGGACGTCTTGGAACAGTGTTGACCCACCAAAGCTATCGAATTGCAAAACCCAGCTCGAGAATTGTCTTGAATCTATGAGCCATAAAGCGATCAAGCTCGGGAGTATAAGCTCTCAGCAGATTTTCGCTACGATGAACAAATGGTTCGGTCTTAATTCGGCGCTTCGTCGTATACTTAAAGGCTATAACGTTGCGGTTCCGGAGAAAGTTTCGATTTCGTTTCTATGGGAACGGGCGGCTTACGCGCTATCTGTTCGACAAAATGCCGATGAGATTGATGGGTTACTTGAATTGGAAGAGAAAGGTAGTAGCTTGTCTGTTGAAGAGGCTTCGTATTATAGAGAGACGGCTTTTGCGTTAAGATTGGCGAAAGAGGTGATTCAGGTGCACCAAGGCTGGAAAGCCAATGCCATTGCTCATCTGAACCGGACTAAAGGTTTTTCGAGAACATTAGCGAATTCGTGTACTGACTGGCCGTTGTTACTTCTTGAGCTGTTGTCACAAGCCGCAGAAATCGGTTTCTTCCAGGTAATGGCTGAATCGTTGATCTTTATGAGTAGGAAGTGGGAAACGTGTTGCTGAGTATCGATGTCTTTGTTTCTTGTTTCACTTGGCAGCCTAAGCTGGTATTAAACAACATTGAAATATTGAAGAGTGCTATTCAGACGGATGATTCAACAGTCTCCGCGTCAATGTACCATGACAATCTTGTATGGAGAATAATAGCGTTAGGTGCGAATGAGCGCTTGCTACCTGTCCTATTCGTGACATCGGATAGGTTGGTCCTGTTTCTTGTTTCCTTTTTTGAGGTTTATGAGTATCACAAGTTGTTAATATCTGATGATTGCTTAGTCTCCTAAGGTTTTGGACTTGTATATCACTTTGTAGCATGTCATTCGGTTACAGAGTCATTTTCCATTCTCAACTTGACTCTTGGCTATGTATTTTCTCTTGAAACTTTTTTGTTATCATTTTCACTGATGTCTCATAATTTGAATTATGACAGCTACTACTCTTATCAAGCCTTTGTTGACTTCGGATTTCCAGACATTTTCATTTCTCGTGAGGTATAGAAGCTACAGATATATCTCTAACTAAACTATGGAATATGTATGTATTTGTGTGAACATGTATTGATAATTTGGTATATAATGTTGAGTTTCCCTATCTCGCCTTTCATTTTCAATATAGTAATTCTGATTCGAGAGATTATCTTAACATGAGAGTTTCAAGTTTTTATTTCTCTGTATTCCACCTTTCTTATGTTGCATTTTGGCTTTGTTTCATTTGTAGACATTTGGATGGACTCCTCAAGAAGCCAAATTACACATGGTTCCTGATTACTTCAGTGCTTCGGAGGTGAGAATTTTTTTGTAGGTAATGGCATTGCTTGTTTAATGAACCCAAAAATTAGCGTGGCATTCTGAAACGAAACAATATAAAACTAGAAAGACTGAAAGTTCTTTTTTGCTACATTTTATTGTTTATTTTTGCTTAAGTGACTGTTGTATGTAATACTAGAGCTCTAACATAATGTTGTAATTGTAGTGGACTATCATTGCTGATGTTCTTGGAGCCAATTCTCGGCATCTATTCGAGCTTTATGCGCTTAAGCAAAGTAATCATTACCAAAGGTAGTGGTTCCCTGTTCGTTACATTCTCACTCGTTATCCCTTTTTCTCCTTTTTCAAATGTGATCAAAGCTGTTGTCGTATTTCAGTTTGATGGGGAATAAAGCAGGTACAATTGAAGATATTGTGGATGCATACTTGGCATATTTACAAGTTAGTTTGGTTAATCTAATTGAGTGATTTCTCGCAAAAGACTTCTTATGCACATGAAATTGACAATTCTCTTTTCTTGTATAGGTTGCTGTGGTTAATCCTGCAATGGAAAAGGCTTTGTTGCGGCTTCAACGATATGCCGCTGATGCTCGAAATGGAAGCATTCCAGATGAGAAATTACGATTTGGTGCTGCATGGAGGCATCCTCCGCGTACTGATGATCCTACCCTCTGCTCTGAGTGGGCGAAAATTCAGCTGATGGATTTTGTCCAAGCTCTTGTCAATACAGAATTCGCGGTACCTACTCTTCTAGACCCTTAATGGAATTGAAACCAAAGTCTGTTCTTTTTTACCTTATCAAGAATCAAACCAATGATTATTAGCATCAATGGTTCTGTAGGTTAATTATTTAGGTGACTACAGCCTTGAAATATTCGAAGACCCTTCTGCTATGGCATTGGTTGAGGTAAAAAGTTTTTTCTTTTCTTGATCGGTAGATACTAATTTCATGATCCATTTTACTTAAAAAAAGAATCGATTCTGTTACAGGTTGGGATACTGTATACTCAACGTGATCCGTCTTTTTTCCGTCCTATATCGCAAGGCATTAAAAGATGCCTTGTTAGATGGTGAGCAACATTTTTTGCCTTACCCCATGAATCTCCTCTTTTAAATCTCTGCTTTTTTTTCAATCTTCACATGCGCATGTGTGTGATTCGCGTTACAGGCTAATCCAAGAGCGAATGCAAATGAGTTATTGGAGCTCAACCAAATATTGGTGGCAGAGAATCATTCGCGGTCGTTATTACAAGCACTTGATGCTTGGCTACAGAACATAGGTAGTCTTACACAGGTAAACACAACACCTTACATTCTCTGCTTCTATCTCTCTTACATCTTTTAAGAACACAGCATCACATTTGCAGTATAGGGTATGAATTTAGGACGATTAGTGATTCAAAAATTTCTCTGATTCCAGTTCATTAACTCTTTAATGCATCTCAACGAACGTATAATGTTGCTATTAGTGTAACTAGTAAAGCTAATTATCTCAATTTTCACACACCAATGCAGGTTTTGTTTTCACAAGAACGTTGACAAAATCACTGTATCTTGTGCGCGTAAATCCCCCCATAGCCAAAACATATTTTTGATTCATATTTTACCAAACATCAGAGGACCTTTTGTTTTATTGCCGTCAAGGTCACGAAGAAGAGACACCGGAGGCGGAAAAAAATACCTCCGGCGTCGAACGGTGTAAGTGGGGATACAATGCCATGAGAACGGCTTTCACTTCAGACGCAGTATATAAAGCGCATAGAGCTGTGTTTTTATGTGATTCTCATGGTAAAAATTATAAGTCAAATACTTGAATAATATATTTACTGTATTGTCTCTTGCCATTTTCAAGCCGAAAAGTCCAATAAAGTATTTCTTTTTGAAAACCATAAATCTTTTGATTATTACATTTGTTTCTAAAAATACTGTTTTCTGAACCAACTTGAGAAACGTGTTTGTATTCCATTTCCACTGATTACAATTAAATTTTCTGTAACAAAATCCTAAATCTGTCGTATAATTACGTACATGTAACTCTGTACGTAACACACAAATGTGGAAAAAAGCAATATGAATCAAAGAATGATGAAAATTCAAGAAGATTTGTTTGGCAGCTTTTAGCCGCCACGGCACCGCCCTGAACCACGAGGAATATTGGTGCAACCGTTCCGACGTGAACCAGCGACCGGGCCTCTTTGTAGTGCCTGAAACATAAGCCTAATCTCATCGACGGTCTCAGGGAAAGGTCTCATGGCTTCAACTTGCGTAGACTCCAAGAATACTACGAAAATAACAATTAACGTAATTACAACCACCAATTGTTTCTTCATCAGAATTAGAGGTATATCTTTCTTTTTTTTTTTTTTGAATGAGGAACAAAAACAAAAATGAGCTTTTTATTGGTTTAGAGAAGTGTAGGGACTTTTATTGTTTTGTTGTATGTTGTAATTAATTTGATTGACTCTTATATATAGGGTTTTGAGATGTCGTTGTTTGACTTGTGCAAGTTTGGTCTCACTATGTTATGTTTATGCATACACACACATATATATGAACTTTGACTTTGACTTTACTATACAAAAGAATTCGTTTCAACATTTTGAACCAAGATATATGACATTGGAATAGAAAATTCACTTAAACACGGTTTGTCCAAGTCCACATGGGCTTTTGATTAAGAAAAAAGTACAAACAAGACTTGGCCCTACTCACTCTTAACCAGATTCTCATTTTGGTTTTGATTGATTTGATTTTGGTTCGGTAGTTTGGTGCAAATTTTTCTTAATTTGTAACCGAAAAGATCGTCCCTCTTTTTTTGATAAGTTGGATAGTTTTTACTTTTTAGCGACATTTCATTTCACATGATAAAAAGATATTTGTTTTCTTTAGTAAGTGTTACCTTATAAAAAGACCGTTGTTATACTTATATGCTAGTACTAACTATACTAAGATCGTAAAGTGGTGTGGAGAACTAATCCCATTGTGCTTAATACAAACAAGCATAAGGTTCGGAAGGAGGACACACCGCACACGTTTCACTTAGTCTTTTGAAAGACCCGTTTTATGTAAAGCACCTCCCAAAGTGAGAGACACCAGATCTAGTCTTGTCAAGACTTATGCTCAACATGGTCCACCACAACTCTCTCGGAAAGGCGCCAAAGAAACCGAAGCATTTCCTAATAGCCTCGGGCGATGAAGAGTTCAACCCTCTATTGATCGAGTTACGAAGGAAAAAACATCTTTGTGATAATAGCACGACCACGAGCAACTGCACGTGAATTACCTCCCCTAGTAGTAGCAGGGCCGGTGATGGAGGGGAGCATGTGGAATTTTTTTTCCCGGGGCCTGCGGAATTTTTTTTTTTCTTTGTATTTTAGGGTCTAAATTTTTTAAAACTTTGCAAAAAATACCAAATTTTTTAAAACTTTAGGCAAAAAGGGCCCAAATTTCTTAAAACTTTGCAAAAAAAAGCCAATTTTTTTTTATTTCGCACAGGGCCAACAATTTTAATGAGCCTAGTAGATGCCCAAAAATGTGTTTGGGAGGATATGTTGGCATAGTTGGGGAAGGATAAGAGCATCATTATAGATGAGTAATATAGTTGGTTGTTAAATATAAAATTATTAAAATTTGAGTAAAAGGAAGAAAGAGAGTGTTTTGTGAGGTGTATTGAAATATAAAATTAATAAAATTTGAGTAAAGAGAGAAGATAATGGGTGTGAGTAAATATAAAAGGAAGAGAGAGTAAATATTTTTAGAACTTTTAGAGAATAAATATAAAAGGAAGAGAAAGTGTTTAAATATAAAATTAATAAAAGTTGAGTAAAAGGATGAAAGAGAAGTATAAAGTTGAGTAAAAAGAAGAGAAAGTGTCTGTTTTAATAATTTTATATTTTATATTTACCCATATTTACTATGGATAATGATGCCACCACTGTGGACTTAAGAAATTATTAACAACTCCATGTTTAAGATTAATCAAATAACTAAATGTTTACATTGAATAACGTTATAGTATTTTAAGAGGTAAACACAAGTATAAAGTATAAACCTAAAACGAACTTTTTGTTTTTAGTCAATGAACTAGAACGAACATCAAAGACGAGTTTTTATGCTACAATTGAGTTACAAGTTTATATAAACAAGTAAATTAGCTCTTTTTTTATGCATTTGTGTAAAACATGGTTTCATGAATAAAAGAAAAGTAATAAGATAATTTGAGTTTTCACTTAAAATATGAATATGAGTTATTTTTGGAACTCTGTAAAGAAACAACAGTTTACCCATTATTTGTTTGCATGTTTTCTGTCACATATAATTGTGCCGTTAATTAATCTTAATTGTTTTATATTGTTTGAATTGTAATGTCGCTTTAGTATTGATTTGTTTTGATGTCTTGACTATTATTATCGAGATCGACCAAAATTGAAGAGACAAGATGATGAACAAAGATTATAGAAATTATGAAGATAAATATCTAGAAGATTGTTGCTATTTGTTAATATTATAGTTTATAAAATTTTAGTTTTATCTTAAATCTTGCCAATACATAATTCAAAAAGGTTTATTTTTTATTATTATTATTATTTGATAATCCAGGTATCTGGATCCCACCAAAGCGGGTCCCAACAAGCACCGTATCCAACAGAAATTGGCTTGGTTCTGGAAACCCGAAGAAAGCCATGTGAATGCTTCGGTAGTTAGGAGTTTAACCAAGGTGGCGGTATCTACACCCGTGGATCCATTATCACCAACCCACAACCGCTTGATTAAAGAGGTTTAATTTATGAAGTTATAAAACAAAATTTCAAATAAATCGGCACATTCATAAATAGACGGTAAGTCATAACGGAATTAGGAAATAACTAGCGATTCCATGTCAAAAATTTAGCAAATATCAACGTTGAATAACGTTCTAATATATTGAGAGAGGTAAACACAACGTGTAAACCTAAAACGAACTTTAAAGTCGCGTTTTTAATGCTACAATCGAGTTACAAGTTTATATAAACAAGTTTATATAAACAAGTTAATTAGCGTTCATAAATGACAAATCCATCATATCATTTTCATTAGGAGTAGTAAAAAAGTAAAGAAGTATAAAATATGTTTGGAGGTAAAGGAACAATTGCTCCATTATCAAAATTTTGAAAAGTAGATTGATTTTTCTTTGGCTTTGAAATTTAATTTCTTTATGGATAGATCAAAGTTTGTTTGACTCGAGAATTTTGGTCTTGTAGGATTTTCTTGAGATTTGACTTTTATTTATAAATAAACTTGGCACAAAACATTTGAACACACGTACAAACATATTGGCTCCGAATGGTAACCGCCCCAATTATCAAATTGGCGTTTGTATTTTTTTTTAAAATAAAATATTTTATTTTTTATTTCTGAAAAATATATATATATACTTAACTTTAATATAAATATATAAAAATCAAGTTAAAAATTTTAAATTATTATTTCTATTTTAAATAATATATAATATTTTCAATCAAAAATTATTTACTATTTAACCGCTCCGTTTAATCTGATCCAATGTTTGGAATTTTTTCAAATAAGTTATTTCATGACTCGGTTCGCCTTACACCATGAATTCTTATTCACACGAGAACCGGCCTATATTTTGAAAACCGGATCACAATCCCGGTTTAAGTTTGTCGGGTCATATGGATATTAAACATTTACTTGATGAGTATATTAGATCCGCAACAATCGACCAAAAGAACAAAACTATTAAATGACTGTGTGTTATCTTTGAACGAGGCTCGTTAAATTCAGAATTCTATACATACGCGTATGTTACGAATATAAACATAAGTTTTTTTATTTTTATTTTTTTGATAAAACATAAATTAATTGATAGTACTTTTTTAATGTTGCATACATACGTGTGTTTCAAAGTATATATGTGCTCGCGTCATGTGACACTTGCATGATTCATGTGGTAGTTTATTTCAACACATTGATTATAAAAATCGTTTTATCATAAGGTTAAGGGATTACATGTTTTTTAAATTAAAATATCCTGACAAAGCTTGGTTAGCAACAACAACAAAAAAAAAAACAGCCTGACAAAGCCTGACATAGTAAAATGAAATCTAGGTAAGTGTGAAATGTTGAGCAAACAACATCAAGTCAATTAGTAGAATTTAAAAATTACATGAGAGGTGCTTTTTGTCGGCGAAAGGCAAATTAATGATGCTTTGGAGAGAAAATGTAAGCTTTAATCCTAATCAAAGTTTATATTTTAACTACTTGTCCATCTCAAGCCGAAAAACTCTTCCTCCCCAACTTTCTTCTAATACTCATTTTTAACAATTTAATTTATAAAAGATATTTTGTAGTATTTCTCATTTATTCGGAAATCACTTATCTCGAAATTGACAAATGATGATTTTTAGCTACCATTTTTGTTTCAATCCGTTTCGATATATAAATTTCCTAATTCGTAGATAATAGATTCATTAACATATCTAAATTACTCATTTGTAAGCGTGATTTCTTATCCGATACCTAAAATGAATATACTTTAAAAAGGTGAAATAAACCGATAATTTTTGTTCATTTCAATTTCTGATCCATTTTTATTGGCCGGTTGGGACCAACAACAGTCGTGAAAACACGTCTTAGCAGAAACCGAATTGCCTCGCTGTTTACTGGTTCGTTCCGGTTCGGTTCGTTCCGGTTTTGGTAGTTCTCTCTCTCTCTCTCTCTCTCTCTCTCTCTCTCTCTCTCTCTCTCTCTCTCTCTCTCTCTCTCTCTCTCTCTTCGTCTTAAAAGCACCTCCGATTCTGTACGGCTGTTTTCTCTCTTTCTCCGACGATTCTCTTCGAAGATCCTTTTGATCCAAAGAGAGAATCTCTGGGAGATCGAGACTCGAAATCCTTTGATCCTACAGAGAGATGCAAACCATCTCGAAAGCTTCTTCTGCTATCTCCTTCTTTCGATGTTCTAGGGTTCGTTTTCATTTCTTTCTTCGGATTCGTACGTTTTTTTTGTGATTTTTCGTACTAGTGATGGTTTTATCTTCTGAAATTTTCAAACTTTATTCATGTCAATTGGAAAAAATTGAAAATTTTGCATTTTTAAAAAATTGTGCAACGTATGATCGTTATCAAGACTTGGGTTTTTCCTCTTAATCTATGTTATTGAGGATTATGTATATATAATGTTAAAAACAGAATTGATAAGAGATTGAGAGAAAGCTGTGTTGATTTTGGATTTAGTGATGTTTAATGGATTAATCTCTTTGTTTTTTGTTATCTTTGTTTTCAGAAACTAGGAACTCAGACATGTGTTGCTCCATGTGTGAGACAGCTTAACATCAGAAAGGGTATTGTGTGTAGAGTGATGAAGCTGTGTTCTTCACCTCTTAGGACTTTGCGTGGTGCTAGTAAATCTATTCGAGTATCAAAGTTCTGTAGTGTCTCCAATATCTCATCCTCATTGCAAATTGAACTGGTATGTGTGTGTGTGTGTAGTGCGAATCTCCTAAGCCGTTTTCTCGATACTAATTTGATCCATAGGTTAATGACACCGAACCGCATTTGTTTTTCGTTTCAGGTGCCTTGCCTTAAGGACAACTATGCTTATATATTACATGACGAGGATACTGGTACAGTCGGGGTGGTTGACCCGTCTGAAGCTGAACCTGTTATCGGTTTTTTGAATAGGACTGGTCGAAATCTAACGTATATATTGAATACACATCATCATTATGATCATACTGGTGGGAATTTGGAATTGAAAGACAGGTACGGCGCAAAGGTAGGAAAATATTACTTCTCTTTCTCTACTCCGTTGTGAAATGGTAACATTGGGATAATCAAAAAGGTTACGTCTTTTGGAATGTAGGTGATTGGTTCAGCTGTAGATAGAGACCGGATTCCTGGAATCGATATCGCTTTGAAGGATGGTGATAAATGGATGTTTGCTGGTCATGAAGTTCATGTTATAGATACTCCTGGTCACACTAAAGGTTTGTTTATAATTCGCATATCGACTTTGGAAGCTTTGAAATAGTTCAAGATTCGATGTATAACCTCTTAAGCCTTGTTGTTTTGCAATTACTTGCAGGCCATATCAGCTTATACTTTCCAGGGTCACGAGCTATTTTCACCGGTGACACCTTGTTTAGCTTATCATGTGGTAAACTCTTTGAAGGTACTCCTAAGCAGGTAAACACCACGTCTCTTTCTCTATCTTCGGGCTTATTACATTTCTTTTCGAATGAAACTTTCAAGATAAATTTATGTATTTTCTATTCTCTGTAGATGCTTGCTTCTCTCCAAAAGATCATATCTTTACCAGATGACACTAGCATATACTGTGGTCATGAATATACACTGGTCTGTTGTTTTATTTTTATTCTTATTGGTGTTTTTAGTATAATTAGGAAAAATGGAAACTTTTAATCGAATGAATTTGATTTGATTTGGGTGCAGAGTAATTCCAAGTTTGCGTTATCGATGGAGCCAAACAACGAGGTACTTCAGTCTTATGCAGCTCATGTTGCAGAGCTTCGTAGCAAGAAATTACCTACGGTAAAAACAAGATTCATCATTCACCAATGATCCTTATGCATTAATGCTCATTTTCCCTGGTTAACTTTAGTTTTGGTTCTTGTTTTTTTGTTTGTTTGTCAGATTCCGACGACAGTGAAGATGGAGAAAGCTTGTAACCCGTTCCTACGCAGTTCGAATACAGATATTCGTCGGGCGTTAGGCATTTCAGAGACTGCAGATGAAGCAGAAGCTTTGGGGATTATCCGAGAAGCAAAGGATAATTTTAAAGCTTAGGCTTTTTCTTGGTAAATATTTGGTTGCATCTGCAGTCCATAAATAAGGTGTGTGTACCCTTTGGTTTGGACTTGTTTTTTTCCTTGAAAAGAAAAAGTGAAAAGAGTGATTTTTACTTTGATGTAAACACTGGAATTAGGTTTTTGTTGACGTTATATTTTTGCAAAAATAATATATATAAAAATTACTCTTTTCTTGTTTTTAAAACAAATAAAATGTTCTGTACTTCACTTATTTTTATTGTAGGTAAATTGGACATTTTCATCAAATTCATCAAGTCATAAAAAAATGTTTTCAAATTATTATTCAGTCAAACTTAAGACACCTATTATAAAATAAAATCCGAATCAGAAAATTGATTTGTTTCTTATGTTTTATTATTGTTGTCATTGTTCCTTATGTATACGGGGAGAATATTTGTAGCATATAATAGATTTTACTATGGTAGACATTCATTCTTAGATTTAAAATAGCTTCAAAAAATGTTATCATAAGCGACATTTATGGTGGTCAAACATACGTATAAAACAGAACAAAAAGTCTTAACAATCAGTCAGAACTCAGCTAGTCTAATTTAAGTTCTCCCAAAACAGAATTCGACTTTTTTTTTATTAGAGTCCACGAAGTTTGATGATTAGCTAGTAAATGAATAGCTTTAACCTTAGACCATGACCAACGCAGACACACTCTCTTTAAGCTCAAATTTTAATAATTTTATAAATACTTTAGACCCCTGGAGATCTGCAATAAGAATGTTCTAAGGGCATGACCATTGGTAACACCGGAGGGTCTAATGTGATTTTTAAATTATTAACACATTCTCTCTTCCTTTTACTCAACTTTATACATTCACTTTCATCCTTTTACTCAACTTTTATTAATTTTATATTTAAACACTTTCTTTCCTTTTAAACACACTCTCCAAATATCCAATATTAGATCCCTCTCTCTCCAAAAGATCTAATTTTATCAACAAAAATACTCTCTTTTTTCTTTTTACTCAAATTTTATATTTCAATATACCCCACAAAAATACTCTTTTTCTTCCTTTTACTCAAATTTTAATACTTTTATATTATAAGAACACCTCTTTAGACCTTCCAATGTCACCAATGGTCATGCCCTTAGAGCATCCTTATTGCAGATCCCCTGGGGTCTAAAGTATTTATAAAATTATTAAAATTTGAGTAAAAGGAAGAAAGAATGTTTTTGTGGGTATATTGAAATATAAAATTTGAGTAAAAGGAAAAAAAAGAGTGTGTTTAAATATAAAATTAATAAAAGTTGAGTAAAAAGAAAAGAGAGGGATCTAATATTGGATCTTTTGGAAAGTGTGTTTAAAAGTAAAAGAGAGTGTTTAAATATAAAATTAATAAAAGTTGAATAAAAGGATGAAAGAGAATATATAAAATTGAGTAAAAGGAAGAAAAAGTGTGTTTTAATATTTTTTTATTAATTTTAGACCCCAGAGGATCTGCAATAAAAATGCTTTTATTTGGGAAGAGAATCAAATTGGTCATTGTCACTAATAATTACATCATAAATAACTTTTTTTTTTTTGTCAACTACATCATAAATAACTTATCTCACCAACTTTTCAATTTGGAATTTTTGTTTCAACTAAAGAATGGATTTTTTTTTTCTTTAGTTCTAGGACCACTCGTGTTTCAAAGTAATACTTCTCCGCTAAGAATAAAATCCACATTTTGATCATTTTCCTTTTCTCAAGAAACCCTAGCACCCTAAAACTACTAGTAGTGATTTATCCTTCGAAAACCAATAGTTAAATGAGCATTGGTAAAAAAAAAAAAATCAGATCCGATTACTAATTAAAAGGTCGCTTTTTGCATAATACAGTAGACCAACTAAAATCTACTATTAAAACTAGTAACCGGTTAGTTTATGGTCAGTTTCTCTCATTGTATATATGACTGGAAGTTGGAACTTTGATTTTGCATTTTAAATTTGATGTCATTCGAAAATTAGCTAAATATCTGTTATGACGTAATAAATTGTTAGCTTTCTTCAAGATTTATAAACTTGAGAAAATATAAGATAATAGTTATAAATTCAGAATGGGCTTTTAGATTTTTAAACAAAAAATACTATAAAACTAATCACAGAGTTAACCGACTTCAATGTGAATGTGGAACAAAACAAATTGTACCGACTTCAATGTAAAAGATAACAAACAACTTGGGATCGTATAACAAACAAACACAAAAAGCCTGTACATTCCAAAAACCAATATATTCCCCATACGGAAAAGTCTCTGTCTCTGCTTTTGCTTTATCTTTTACAATATTTATTTCATGAATTTATTGAAATATTCTACTATCATACAGTCATACTACAGCAAACATCATTACAATAAGGCTATATAAACACTAAACAGAAAACATAAATATCTTAGTTTGAATAAGTGTGTCTTTTGCTTTTCTTCAACTTTCCTAGTAATGACTTTTAAGTATCAGATTAATATTAAAATAGAGTCTCACATAGACAAAGAGGCCGTAATTGCCCCTTCCACTAAAGACTAGGCCTGGGCACGGATACCCGTTACCCGCCCCGTACCCGTTACCCGCCCCGTATCCGATCCGTAAATGCGGGTACCCGTAAATGCGGGTACAAGTATCAAGTAGTGTTTTACGATTACCCGCAAGTACGGGTCAAGTATCAAGTCTATCTATTTTTTTTACTACTTGACCCGTTATTACCCGCTACTTGATACTTGTTAGTACTTGTCTACTTGATTCAATAAACCTATGTATTGTTAACTTAACCTTATTATCTTGAATCCTTAATAGCACTTTCAAAGAGAGTACGAAATAAACGTAATTGGGCTGTTAATGGGCTTTACTTTACATAAAACCAGAACGTGACTTCGTCTTCTTCACAATCGCACCACCATCTCCACTCTCCAGAACATTCTCCACATTACACAAAACCAACCTTGATCTTTCTCTCTCTCTCACCGATCATCCTTCTCTTCTTATTTCTTAAATCGTTATCTCCGTCTCTCTCTCGAATCTCACGTCTCGCGGTCTCGCCTCTCCTCCTCTTAGGTAAGAACGAAACTCAAATTTAGATTTCAATTTTTTTTGGGGTTTTGTTATATTATTAGGTTTAGCGGTTATGTAGGATCGAATTAGGAAGCATTTGGTGTTTGATTCCTTTTTAGATTGTTTGATTTTGTTAAATATGAAACCCTAATACGAAACCCTAATTTTTTGTTTGGGGGTTTTATATATTATTAGATTTAGCGGTTATATAGGATCGATTTAGGACGGATTTCGTGTTCAATTAGTTTGTTTTCTGTTCTTGTAAATTTGTAATGCCATATTGACATCTATTTTCTAATGTTGTGCAATGTGCAGATGGATAACCAACCACATAACACCGAGACAACAGAACAACCAGATCGTGGTGGTCAATCTGAAATCCCATTTGAGGATCCAACAATCGAATCGGTTGAATCTAAGGTAACTTCTCGAGAACGATCACCTGCCTGGGGACATTTTAAGAGAACTGCAGATAATGGCAAAGCAAAATGTAATCATTGTGGCGCGGTAGTTTCGATTAAAACTCGAACCGGTGTAACCACTAGCACAATGTTGAAACATTTGCCTAGATGTAAAAAAATTCATCCTGAAATTGAAGAAGATGTTGTTGCTGGTAAAAGGATTAAGCAAGCTACATTAATGAATCAACCTAAGAATCCTGAATCTGCTGCATCATATCTGAAATATGATAAAGATGATTGCCGAAAAGCTCTAGTAAGGATGATAGTTAAAGATGAGTTGCCATTTAGGGTTGTAGAAAAGGAAGGGTTTAGAGAATTCATCTACACGCTTCAGCCTTGATTTGAAATCCCATCTCGTAGGACAATCACTAGAGACTGTTTCAGTTTGTTTGTTGAAGAAAAGAAAAAACTGAAAATGTTCTTTGAGAAACACAAAGGGAGTGTTTCTCTTACAACAGATACTTGGACATCTGTTCAGAACATTAATTATATGTGCCTAACAGCCCATTTAGTCGATGAAAACTGGAATCTACACAAAAAAATTATCAATTTTTGTCAGATTCATAGTCATAAAGGTGAAGTCATTGGGAAAATGATTGAGAGGTGTTTGGTGTCTTGGGGAATTAGCAGGATTTTTACAGTGACAGTAGACAATGCTAGTTCTAATGATGTAGGACTACGCTTCTTAAAAAGAAGACTTCAGACATGGGGAACTAGTGTACTCAATGGAGAATTTCTCCATATGAGATGTGGTGCGCATATCTTAAATTTGATTGTAAAAGATGGGTTGCAAGAAAACAAAGCCTCTATTAGGCGCATTCGCAGTGCTGTTAGGTATGTTAGGTCATCTCCGGCTAGGTTAGACAAGCTAAAAGAGTGTCTCAGTCATCTAAAGCTTGGGACTACAGTCGGGTTATGTCTAGATGTTGAGACTAGATGGAATTCTACATACTTAATGTTAGAATCTGCTTTGCAACAGAAAAAAGCTTTTGATATGCTTGAGTTAGAGGATGAAAACTACATGGTAGAGCTTGGTAGAATAGATGGCTTACCAACTGCGGCTGATTGGGAGTATGTGAAAACGTATTTGCCCATTTTGAAGTTTTTCTATGATGCCACTTTAAAAGTTTCATCCACTAAACATGTCACTGGGAATTCGTATTTGAAAGAGGTATTTGGAGTCGGTCTCATGATTAGGAAGATGAGTTTAAATAGGACATATCCAAATCAAAAGGAGATGGCTGTGAAGATGAAAGCTAAGTTTGATAAGTATTGGGGAGATGTGGATAGTATGAATTTAGTTATCTTTGTTGCTTGCGTTATGGATCCTCGGTATAAGCTGAAGTATGTTAGCTGGTTAATCAGAGAGAGTTATGGTTCTGGATCTGATACCATTTCTGAGACGTTGATTGAGAAAGTAACTGAGGCTGTAAAGAAGATGTTTGACCACTACAATGAAAAATTTGGTTGTTCAAAGTCAAACGAACCGTTTGCTGCTGGAGCAGTCAGTGCTTCTCAAGGAAATACAGATGATGTTGAAATTTATGATTTGGATTCGCTGATTGAACAACACGAAACAAGCGAAGAAAATTCCGAGTATCAATCAGAGTTGGAGAGTTACTTGTCTGATTGTTGTGTTTCTAGAATAGATCCTAGCTTTGAGGTTTTAGTTTGGTGGAAGAAGATGGAATCTAAGTATAGGATTCTCTCTCTAATGGCTAGAGATTTGCTAGCAATACCCGTGTCTTCTGTTGCTTCTGAATCTGCTTTCTCAACAAGTGGTCGGGTAATTGATCCATATCGTAGCTCGCTCACACCGAGAACGGTTGAAGCTTTAATATGTACCCAAGATTGGATTAGAAGCGACTATGAACAAGTTTCTTTGGAGGAGCAGTTCCGCCAACTTGAGATATTAGAAGACGGTATGTTTCATTTTCTAACTTCTGATTATATATTTTTTATAAGTTACACATTGTCACACTAAGTCACTAACCATTTGAACTTCTAAATTCTGATCGTTATTTGTTTTGCTAGAGCTCGAAAATTCAAAGGAGTATGGTTCGTTGGCTAAAGGAATCAGCTTAAGTTTGGAGGAAGAAGAGTGAAAGGTAAACATTCGATAACTCCAACTTGCGTTATTTGAAGTATTTGAAACTTGAAAGTAAACATTTGCTTAATTGATTTATTGTTTGTAGGTATTGTAGCAGAGATGATACTGGACCTACTGGTTAGCTAAGTTGTATTGTGTGACTTTTGTTAAAAGGCTTGTAATGCACTAAAGACTAAACTACTACTTTCAGTCTAAACTTTCAGTCTAAAATTTCAGTATGTAATGTAATCAGTGTAATGTAATCAGTGTAATGCATGGTTTATTGGTTTTCAAGTCGGGTACTTGTTCTAATTGCGGGTACTTGAAACGGGTACTTGTAATTTTCAAGTACTTGGCCAAACAGGTACCCGAAAACCCGGGTATCAAGTACGGGTCAAGTTACCCGCGGGTACCATCAAATTGACGGGTACTTGCAACTACAGGTACCCGAAAATTCGGGTATCAAGTACGGGTCAGAAATCCGTACCGGCTCCAGAAACGGGTTAAGTAACAAGTAGTCCAAAAATTGAAGGTACCCGACTCGTGCCCACCCCTACTAAAGACTTATAAGTTCCAATTGCGACAATGGCTCTAAATGGTAACAGCAGAATGATTAAACTTCTGACAGAATGATTAAATTTTTAGCAGAATCTGGCAGAACTGAATGGTAACAGCAGAATGATTAAACTTTTGGCAGAATAAAAAAAAGTTAAACGCTGTCAGTAGAACCATTATACCAATAGCAGAATCTCACAGAATAAATAAAATTATTAACACACACTTTCTTCCTTTTACTCACACTTTATACCTTCTCTTTTATCCTTTTACTCAACTTTTATTAATTTTATATTTAAAACACTCTCTCTTCCCCACAAACACTCTCCAAAAGATCTAATTTTATACTTAAACAAACTCTCTTTTTTTCTTTTACTCAAATTTTATATTTCAATATACCCCACTAAAACACTCTTTCTTCCTTTTATTCAAATTTTAATAATTTTATATTATAAAAACACATTTTTAGACCTTCTGATATTTGCAATGGACAAAAAAAAAATGGTGGAACCATTAAACTGACAATAGAACCATTATACTAACAGTAGAATCATTAAACGAATGGTGTCAGTAGAATGGTTATACCCATAGTAGAACCATTCTACTAACACCATTTAGGGCCAATATCTCAATAAAATTGTTCCAACATCAACACACATCGGAAATGTTCTTTACGTTTGCCCAAAACTTCACAAGTAAAACAAAATAAAACAATAACTCTCTTAGGATTAGAAATTATTCTAATTACATAGAATAGATCCCTCTTTTTGTTGTTGTTCTTCCCGCAATTCAACGAACAATGGCCATACGACGTCGTTGAGATTCCGTAGGGAGTTTCACATCATAGGCCAAACCGAGAATCTGAAAAAACCGAACAATGTACCACGATATGTCGATTTGCCACCATTCAAGTCCTTGTCTAGCCGACGACTCGAACGCATGGTGATTGTTGTGCCAACTCTCTCCAAATGAAAATACCGATAACCACCTTCAAAATAAAAACCATATGACAAATTAAAAATTATTACAAAACTTTAACTACATTGATGCAAATTATGGAACATGAGCTGTCTAATAATATTCATGTGTTAGGAAAAAGATTCGATTATTCTTGGTACACACCAAAAATGTAAAATAAATATTAGCACATACCAAACATTACGAGATGTGTCATTGGTCTTCCAAGTTCGAGTACCCCAAATATGGCAAAGTGAGTTTATGAGACATGTCACGTGCACTTCCAACGCTGCTCCAACACCCTGCCACCAACCACAATTTAAAATTTTAATAGGCATTTCAAATTATATTTTAATACAAATTATACTCATTCCGTTTCGAATTATAAGCTATTTAAAGCTAAAATTGGTTAGAGAAGAAGAAATTAATTTACCATTCCCCAAGTAACGAAAGGCATGCCACCAAGATAGAAGAGAAAGAGACCAAGTCCAAGAATGTGAAAGAACACAGTTTTTTGAAGAAACCTATAAAACCATTGCCTCTTCAAATCCTCCACATTTGTTCTTCTTCCACACTGTCATTTAGATATTTTCGTTATAGACAAAATCATTTACAATGTTTATAGACAATTTACATAAAAAAAACAAATAAAAATTTGAATTTACCTTGGAAACAAGATAGGCAGAATCATAAATCCATAGAAGATGGCTAAACCAAAAACCTTCTTTAGGACTATGTGGATCACGTTCCGAATCCGTAAATTGATGATGGTATCGATGAGTACTCACCCAATCAATCGGATCTCCCTATTAAACAAAAAAAAACAAATCCATAAATAAAAATATTCTTCTTTCTTTCAAAGATTGATTTTCAAAAGTTTTTATTTCACACGAATTAGAAGAGGAAAAGCATCGTTTTCATACACCACACAATTTACGAACCAATAGCAATTCAATTTATTAATATTACTTGATAGTACAAATTATACAAAAAAGCTCAAAAATCAAATCTTTATGGGAACAAATTAAAACAAAATAAAAACTTCTGTTTCAAAGATTGATCTTTTCAATTTTCACACATGTTAAACAAAAACATCATTTTCATACCCCAAACAATATCCAATAACTAGGAACCAATACTAATTCAATTAATTAATAATACTAGTTGATTTAAATTACATAAAAGAGCTAAGAAAATCAAATCTTAAATGGAACAGAAGAAATAAAAAAAATCTTTAGAGAGACCAATCAATTAAAGATCTTAAGATCTAGTATAAATCAAAAAGACTAAAATAAAATAAAATTTATAACAAACCTGAATAGCGAGAAGGGCACAATAGGCTAAGAGATACTCAAGCCATTTAGGGACTTTGAAACTTTTATGAGCCAAATTACGGTGATACGACACCGTAATACCAAGACCACCGATTGTATAAAACAAAAACGTAACCCAAAGAGCCGACCATTTGAAATAAAATGGAGCCATAAGAGCTAGAGAATGCACAATCAACGAAGCTGTTAATTTGAAATAATCTAATCTTCTCCATTTTCTTTCCCAAAACACCCATCTTCTTTTCTTCTTCTCCTCCGCCGTTTTCTCCGACGTCGGAGGATTTTTCTGGTGACTCTCCACCGTAGATGTCACCGACATCTTGGATCTATTCTTGTTTTCTCTCTGGTTTTTTTAGGGTTAGAGGAAACTTAATGGAGGAGAATAAAAGTTGATGGTGTCCCTTGTAATTTATAGTGTATATATATCATGAAAAGGAAAAAAAGAAAAGGAAGAATAAAGTAATTACTTAAAGAAACAAATATCGTATGAATCAGTAAAATAATAAATATCGTGAAATTTTGTTTGGGAGTTTGGCACGTAAGCGTTATACATGCATTAGTGTGTGTACTAGTCATATATTGTTTTCTAACTATAGGTAATTTTTAACAAAGAAAAGTTATTTTTAGATGGCAAATGTAAAAAGGAAAAGGTGACACGGTGCTCAATTTTTTCTTGGCTTGTTCTACTATTGATATACATTGCTTTATGGATGTACGTGATTACAGGCAAAAATCACGTTCGGTAGCTGGAATCTGTTATCAAATTTTACGATTTTTTATTTTTATTTTTGGTCTTGTTATATTAAGATTGGTAAAACTTACTGACTATACTGAGCATATACTGTTTTCAATAATTAACTTATGAAAAACCAATAATCTAAATATATACACACCAAGTCGTATTATTAATAGTTAAATTTAGGTTTCTTTACTTAAATAGTTTTCTTCTATTTATGATACAACTAAATCAAATCTCCTTTATGTAACTTGTTGAATAACACTATTAATTCAATTTCTTCACCACTATCTTAAAGCTGATTTCCAAACCCAAATATTAATGGGTTGTTATCCAAACTATTTAAATATATACTCTATCTCTTTTTTCTTGGATACAGTTTATTGTATTTTAATTCTTTATTTTCATTTTTCATTTTCATCTATTTGGCCAAATTGCATGTGTCTAACCCGCAATTGTGATGATTTTTCTTTCTTTCTTCTACTAAAGCAGAATTTAGGAATTTATTCTATAAAAGATAATGAGAATAAAATCATTTTTGGGAATATCCTTCTTTTAGCAAAAAACAAATTTTTTTTTTTTTTTTTAAATTCTTTTTAAAGAAAGTTCGGCCTGATATTTTGTGTTAATAAGAGGCTAATATAACACATTAATAACTAATACGGGAAAACGAAACCGATTTAGATTTTAGTTTCGAATCTTCCAATTATAGAAAAACTTATGACAGAACCATTACTAGTCCATTAGGTTCTAAAATATCAAAGATAAAAAAATGATCCTCTTAAAACATCCTAATACATATATAGACGATCATATTTGTTTGCTTATAGAAAAATAAAACTGATAAAAACAACTTAGATCTCTGAGCTGTTGTTTTCGGTGGACCATTTGATGGTTAGTTTGTGAGTTTTTATTTTTTTGATGGTTATTCAACCAATTAACCCTAAATAATAAACAAAACCTACAAGAAGTCAAGAACTCTAGAAAATACATTTATTAGTATTCTTTCTAAATAGTTTTCCTTTCATTTTAATTACAACCTGAAATTATATATTTTTCGAAGGTCTCCAAATATATTTTCAACAAGGGTTAATTGGTTTGATAACCATAAAAAAATAAAAACTCACAAACTAACCAAAATAGACTTATGTGGCAAAATTTCAACCTTTGAATTTAGGGGTTTTGGTTAGTTTTTGAATTTTTTTTTTTTTATGGCTATTGAACCAATTATCCCTATTATTTATGAATATGTGGACAAAATGAAAGATTATTAAGTATTTTAAGATTTAAATAATTAATAGTCAAAATTGCGTACTAAATGGAATAAAATTTAATTCATACAGCATTTAATTAATTCGTGTATTTAGATTTCAAGTAGTTGAGTTCATGTATTCTTAAGCCATTTTTTACTCTTAAATTTATAATTTTAGGCCTTGACCGTATTAGTTTTTACTAATTTTGGCATAGAATTGATCATCGATCCATACACGTCTCTACATATAAAGCAACCGATTGATATAAATTATGATATCTTCTGTTGGAATAAAACTCTACATATTGACAAACAAAAAACCCTCTACATACAAAGACACCGATTGAAAAATTAGACTAATCAATTTAATTGGTTTAAACAAAAAACTTATGACAGAACCATTACTAGTCCATTAGGTTCTAAAATATCAAAGATAAAAAAAATGATCCTCTTAAAACATCCTAATACATATATAGACGATCATATTTGTTTGCTTATAGAAAAATAAAACTGATAAAAACAACTTAGATCTCTGAGCTGTTGTTTTCGGTGGACCATTTGATGGTTAGTTTGTGAGTTTTTATTTTTTTGATGGTTATTCAACCAATTAACCCTAAATAATAAACAAAACCTACAAGAAGTCAAGAACTCTAGAAAATACATTTATTAGTATTCTTTCTAAATAGTTTTCCTTTCATTTTAATTACAACCTGAAATTATATATTTTTCGAAGGTCTCCAAATATATTTTCAACAAGGGTTAATTGGTTTGATAACCATAAAAAAATAAAAACTCACAAACTAACCAAAATAGACCTATGTGGCAAAATTTCAACCTTTGAATTTAGGGGTTTTGGTTAGTTTTTTTTTTTTTTTTTTTTATGGCTATTGAACCAATTATCCCTATTATTTATGAATATGTGGACAAAATGAAAGATTATTAAGTATTTTAAGATTTAAATAATTAATAGTCAAAATTGCGTACTAAATGGAATAAAATTTAATTCATACAGCATTTAATTAATTCGTGTATTTAGATTTCAAGTAGTTGAGTTCATGTATTCTTAAGCCATTTTTTACTCTTAAATTTATAATTTTAGGCCTTGACCGTATTAGTTTTTACTAATTTTGGCATAGAATTGATCATCGATCCATACACGTCTCTACATATAAAGCAACCGATTGATATAAATTATGATATCTTCTGTTGGAATAAAACTCTACATATTGACAAACAAAAAACCCTCTACATACAAAGACACCGATTGAAAAATTAGACTAATCAATTTAATTTTTTTCGGGCTATGCTTCCCGGTAATCTTTCGGGCTTCGCTTCCCTCTTTTGGACTTTGTTTCCCTCTTTTGGGCTTATGTATCACAATTGTGTAATGCTTGTTCGATAAATAAAAATTAGACGACAAAAAAAAAAAAAAAAAACAAAGACACCGATTGAAAAATCTGACTAATCAATTTAATTTTTTTTAGCAGTAATGATATTATGATATATTTTCCCGAATAATCCTTTAACGATATATTGCTATCAAGAAAAATTGTGCTAAATTTTTTTTTTATGCTGAGGAATAAATCATTATCAACCTGGGACCGTATGTGCTATATACGTCCATACTTATGGTAACTAAAAAATGAAATTGGAACCATACCTTAGTGATAAAAAGTATATAGATAGTATAAGATCGTAAACTTTCACATGTTTAGATCCGGTATGTAGACATAAGCATGTGCTCGAACCTTGTAAGCTCTTATACATAATTCACACTATTTTGTTGTGACCGTAAGTGTTCATTCAGTACACTATACATAATCGTTATATATAATATATATATATATATATATATGTGTGTGTGTGTGTGTGTGTATTCTGTAAATCATCACGTTTAATTGTCCCAGAAGTTCCTAGATCCTCTGTTCCAGATCTTGAGAAATCAAATTTTAGTTTATCAAAAACATTTCAATGGAGACTAGAGCCTCGCTAACTCCGGAAGCGTAAGACGACAAAAGTATAAACTTAAAGGAGAAATGAGTACAGAAATTTGATAGTGCATGCACTAAAAGCATAGTAGACCGAATAAAGTTACTTTAATTATAGCATCTATATTATATATCGTTGAATATAATTTTTTTTCCAAATATGTACCCATGCTTTAGTAGTTTCTAACATCAAATTATAGCCACAAAGTTTTTAATTGCGTTAGTTTAAATAGGTAAGTGAGAAAAGTAGTTAGGCAATGGTAACAACGATTAGCAAGTACTTATGAAAAGTAGATCAAATTAAATAAATTGGTGGTATAGGTCGTTCTGGTTAAAATCAGTGACCAAGTCTAATACGTTAATATGGAGTACAAAAATTGTATTCGAGATGTTAACATTGTAACAGAAAATTTATTACGGCTATTTAATCTGTTAACTATATTAGTTCTTTGAGTGTGGTAGGATTTTGGAGTAGGTGAACATATTTAGTTGCAAGGAGAATAACACATTGCTACATTTTTTAATTCAGATTTTATTACGTTTAATATTGTGGAAAATCACGAAAATTGGGTTGTATTAGTGTCATCATCTAACTTTAAATACGGCATTATGCATAAATGAATTACAAACAATGGAAAAAAAAATTGCATAGGAGGAGGTGGTAAACTTTTCGAACATGAGTTAACAATTTCTGGAGACATTTCATCTATATCGGTGTCAAGTTTTAGGTCCATTATAAAATTTGGTAAGTGAGCTATTGATGACGTCTACACTTATTCTAAAGGATTAATCGGATGTTTAAAATCTGGATCGTCTCCTAGTTATCAAAAACCAACTGAAGAAAATTGCTATCGTAGTTCGGTTTTGAAACACAACAGATAATTCTTTTTAGACTTGTTTTGTTGTTTTAACGAGAAGGTTTTTGTTTGATCTTTTGAGTTAATTTACAAATGATCATGAGATGGCCAGCCAAACAAATGGGAGAGAAGTCATAATGTTGTTAGATAGTCCTGTTTTTTTAATGACTAAAAACATAGTTTTGGAGCTCATACAGTAGTATTTTAGCCACTATTCATCAGATATTATAAATCAGAACTCCTACTATATTATTAAAATACTATGATTCTTAAGATGACTTATATTCTCAAACAAAATGATCGCAACATGTGTACAGATATATAAAATAGTAAATGATGCGAATGGTCCCATGATTTAAGTATAGTAGCTTCATGAGAAGACAGGAGTCACTGACCACTTGGTCAATATACTTTCTCATACTAACATTTTCCTCTCTCATTATCAAACTTCTATCGTCGTTAGTCATAACAAAGACGTCAATGATTACATTGGGTTTTTATGATTTATAAATTATAACTTGTACCTAATCTCATTGAACGCTTCGGGACTACGATCAATATTCTATAGAGGATATGAGGAAATACAATGAGTTTAAAACTCTAGTATAAACACTGCACTCTGATTGATCACAATGATAGATTCATACTAAAATAGCTCATCTTCGTTTGTCGTGCAGCTACCACGTAAGTCAGGCCCGAGAGAAAAATTCTAAGGTGGATAGCTGTTTACGTCGCTAGTTTGGCCAGAAATAACACCTAAAATGGTGAACATGAACACACACACACACAAAAAAAAAAAAAAAAAAAAAACGGAGAACATGGTTTTTTCTTTTCTTGCGCATCTCATTCCACACTAATAATTAAGAATTCAGAATACAACCAATCATTATCTTTAAAATGACTACTCACTAATTTAGCATAAGATTCTAGCCAACTAGCATGAGTTTCGCGGGCCCGTACTGATGAGGCTCAACATGTAACAATATAAATGTATTTATCAGATATTAGATTCCTATTAGTCAAAAGAAAATCTGTATCCAACATAAACTAAAGAAAATCAAAGGAAACTTATAATTTCATAATTTTTCTTAGAGTAAATTCCATAAAAATATTACATGTTGTGGTTTTGGGTCTAAAAAATTCATAAGCTTAGTCCAAAAACCTCCTGATAATTTTTTCTTAAAATTTATCCATAAAATACATCAACTAAACTACGATACGTTATTTAACATTTTAACTTTATTTTTCATCCAGAAATATACACCAACTATATTTTTACTCATTTTAATAGTTTTTGTAACGCTATAACGTTTGGATCTCGTATAAAAAAATGTATATAGTTCATATTTAAAGATTTATTACTAAGTTTGGAAGATGTATGGATAACCACAACCACTACTGTAATCCGAAGCAAAGATTGCAGTTGTGGTTATTATTGAATACTATTTTACTCAAAAAGAACTATAATAATATTCTGTAAAGCTGTTGACACAACAAAGTAATCGATTACGAGTTAGATCGTTGTTCATGTGAAAAAATAGCAAACGTAAGCACTAATCATCTATTTACCAATCAGAGCCAATAAATGTAAAATGAATAATATTAATTTGTTTAAGTAAATTACATGGTACTAAATTCTAATTGGTTTATTAAGAGAGGGTGAATAAAATAAATTCATCCATAAATGTGAACCCAAGAATTGTCCATGTAAAATTCTTTGATCTTGTCAATTGCAAATTTCCAACTATTCAAAACCTCATTCGATGACTTAGCTTGTGATTTGTGAAAGGAAATTTGACAGATTCAACTGATCCCTCTCTCACACCCTTGTTCCCCTGGTTCAAACTCATAGCGCACACTTTTTCTCGTACGTTTGTTGATATGTACTGGTCTGGTCTTTAATGAACATGAATTCTAAAATTTTAAAGTGTCCACCAATAGCAAATGTCTAGGCACATTAATTAATGTTCGAACCACACCAAACAGATACTCCATTTTTATTTTTATTTTGTCACAAAACAGATACTCTATTTAAGAGATTATTAATAAATGTGAAAATATCGAACGCTGTAAACATTCCTTTCCAACTAGGATAAGGACAACTATGCTTCGAAGATACTTGTGGTACCAAGTGTTTTCAAAGGGACATTAATATATATTCTTATAAATAAATATTTCTTTATGTTTTTTTTTGTTTTTATAAACCGTTGGAGTTCCGGATCTCCTCGGTGCCCAGGGCCGGTCGTTAATAATACCACATTTAAGGGGTAAATCACCCCTCCAAGTGGAATTGAACTAGTGACCTTGAAAACTTTTTTTCAAGTCTCAAGACCACCAGGCCACCAACCACTTGGTCTCATTTCTTTATGTTCATTACATGATTTCCGGTTTATATATTTTTTTTCCCCATCAAACAATGCATTATATGTACGTGGTTCTAAGTGGGATGATATATAACAAAAACATCAATATAAACTATTGAACCACACATACTAGTTATGAAAAACATTTTGAATATGTAGTTAAATATGCTCAAATACCATCTAACTTTTTAAATAACAAGTGAAGATCTTTTCAAAAAAAAAAAAAAACAAGTGAAAGATGTGTAAATGAAAAAAGAAGTATGTGTCTAAATCGACCATCACGTTTATAAACTCTAAACTGTCAAATTCTGAAGACCATATCTTTATTTAATAGAGTTAGACAATTATTATCATGATCAATAATACACATGGTAAATCTTACAGACAAGAGTATTTGTAGTTTCAAAGGCTTGAATCTAACGGGCTTTAGAAGGCCCAACTGTCTTTAGGCCCAATACTCGTGTTGACAAAATTGATATTTAATTTTTAATCCTTCGTTTTTGGCTAAATCTCTGCTTACTCATCGTCACCACCACCACTTGACCGGAAATGGCGGAAACACGCAAAACGACGCGTTTTGAGAGACCGTAGTGACCTGTTTACTACACATGATCTCTCTCTCTCTCTCTCTCTCTTTTGTAATAATAAGAATCGAATTCGCTTTTTCCTCATCTCTTCCCTTCCTCTCATTTTCTCCTCTCAGATTCTTTCTTTCTCCTCTCAAATTTAAAGACTTTCCTCTTAGATCTCTCTCTCTTTCAAGGGTCACTCTTCTTTGAGCTTCGGGAGACTACTACAGTGATTAGATCTTACTTTCTTTGTAAGTTGTGTTACCAAAGTCGTCTCCTTTGATCTAATTTCAATTAGGGTTTTCATAAAAACTTGTCCTTGTTTCACTGTTTCAATTCCACTTGATAAAGTTTCAATCTTGTGAATCAAAGCTCTGTATTGATCTGATTTTGCAGGATAGTTGAATTCTAGAAATGGATAAAGAGAAATCTCCTGCACCTTGTGGTGGTGGTGGACTTCCTCCACCATCTCCATCTTCGAATCGTTCCGCTGCATTTTCAGAAACTAGTCACTTAGGTCATCATGGAACATCAGATATTAGCCGTATGCTTGAAAACCCACCTAAGAAGAAAATTGGACACCGTAGAGCTCATTCAGAGATTCTTACTCTTCCTGATGATTTAAGCTTTGATAGTGATCTTGGTGTTGTTGGTACTAATAATGGACCTTCTTTCTCTGATGAGACTGAAGAAGATTTACTCTCTATGTATCTTGATATGGATAAGTTCAATAACTCTTCAGCTACTTCTTCTTCTTCTGCTCAAGTTGTTTGTGAACCGTCTTGGAGAAACGAGGCGATAGGCTTAGTTTCGAATACGGTTAGTAGTAGTTTTGGCGAAAGACCGAGAGTTAGGCATCAACATAGTCAATCTATGGATGGTTCAATGGACATTAGTGCTGATATGCTTATGTCTGGAAATGAAGATGATTCTGTGGTTGATGCTAAGAAGTCTATGTCTGCTACTAAACTCGCTGAGCTTGCTCTTATCGATCCAAAACGTGCGAAAAGGTAGAAATTCTTGTTAAAGTTTCAATTTTTTCGATGGAAATGGTGAATGTTTTGTGCTTTTAGTCATTTAGTTGCTTCAGTTGGTTCTGCATTACTTGTAGAATGATTTGGTTTTTGTGTTGTATGATAGGATATGGGCGAATAGGCAGTCCGCGGCACGGTCAAAAGAAAGGAAGACGAGATATATATTCGAGCTCGAGAGAAAAGTTCAGACTTTGCAAACGGAAGCTACAACTCTCTCGGCTCAATTGACTCTCTTACAGGTTTAGTTGCTCTTTCTTCGTGCTATACGAAATTAGTGTTCAAGCCTTCTAGTGTTCGTCAATGTATTGTGTGCTTCTTTTCTTAATGTTTGTTTCAGAGAGACACAAATGGTTTAACAGTTGAAAACAACGAGCTGAAACTGCGGTTACAAACAATGGAGCAGCAAGTTCATTTGCAAGATGGTGACTCTCTTTGTATCACAATCGCTTGGAGAATTTCGGTTACCATTTGGTTTTAAAACACTTTTTGTGTGTTTTGTCAGAACTAAACGAAGCGCTTAAGGAAGAAATTCAGCATTTGAAAGTAATGACAGGCCAAGTTAACTCAAACGGCGGTGCATCAGGAGGGATGAACTATGGATCGTTTGGATCAAACCAGCAATTCTATTCTAACAACAATCAGTCGTCGATGCAAACAATCTTAGCCGCACAACAGTTCCAACAACTTCAGATCAATTCACAGAAACAACAACAACAACAACAGTTTCTTCAACAACAACAAATGCAACAGCTTCTGCAACACCGGCTTCAACAACAACAACAACAACAAAACGGAGTTGCAGAGATGAGAAAACAGAAGCCATCTCAAAGCCAGAATGAGAGCTGAGGAATATGAATATGTCCATATTAGTGAAAGGTAAACATTCATCAATTGCAGTCTTGTGCATTTGGCATTGTTACAATTTTAGGGTTTTGGCTTACGGGTGCCTTGTTCTACAGGGTATTGGCGTGTTGTGTGCTAAAGCAGAAGAAGCCTCTTTTGGTACATCATTGAGGAAAATTTTACTATATGACATTCAAACTGTTTATTTCTTATATATGAATTAAAAATTACAACCATTATTGTCTACACTCTACATCATCCTTGATGTATATTTGTTTTCTTAGAAGCTTTTGTCACATATCATATAAATTTCATGAATTTAATTTTCTTGCTGCGTTTTTGTAAAAACATCTAGTTTTTGTAAATTCTTTGGAGATAATTTATTTATAGAGCTAGAGCTTGTATAATTCTTCAATGATTAGTGTGGATTGTGATCAAAATTGAATCAAAGAATATTCTTATTTTGATTCTTCCGGAAACAGGTTGAGACCAGAGCTCGTTCAGAAAATATAAAGAACATACGATTATAAGTTAACACGCGGATTATTCAGAGCCTTGCGTTGTAAACAAGTCCAAATCGAGCCAAACCAAATAGAAAAACTGATGGAAATAATGTTTTAAGGTAACTTGAAACTTATTTTTTGACATGAGAAACCATTACGTTAACTTACACTCTTATGAGTGTCACCACATTGTTTATAATTAAAAAAAAAAAAATTCCCAAGTGTCTCAACTCAAAAAATTTTGTGAGATAGTGATTTCTCTTGAACAGTTTGAAAGAATAAATGTTTATATCTCCATATCAAACTAAAAGAAATTGATCTCCGTACATCAAAATTTAGAATTCTTCGACATTTTTTTTTTTACTTTTTACAATAGCACGAAAGTTATAGTGATCACTCAATTCTAAACGTTTATTTTAAACAATTAAATTACAATAGATTTAGCAAAACGAAAAGCTTAAAAAATGTTCAAAATAATTTATGGTTCTAACTTCCAAAAAAAAATCTTATAAAAGTAGAATTTCTCTATTTGGGTAATTCTCAAAAATACCACCAAAATAGTTTTTGTTCCAAAAATACCATTTTTTTTAAAGTTTCAAAAATACCACAAATTTCAAATTAACTTTAAATATTCAAAACTAAACCATAAACCCCAACTTTAAACCCTAAGTTAACCCAAACCCAAAACAAATAATTCGAAACTCTTTAAAATCAATTTTTGAGTTTGTGGTATTTTTGGAACTTTTGAAAATTAATGGTATTTTTGGAATAAAAACTTTTTGATGGTATTTTTGGAACAAAAACTTTTTTTGATGGTATTTTAGGGAATTTCTCTATTTGGTTTTGTATCTTGAATAAATTTTTTTTTCCGAGAAGGAAACTTAAACAAATTTATAAAAAGTCGCTTGTGAGATTAATTTACGCTCGTTTTGGGGTTCTTAAAAGGCCAAATCGAATTAAAACACAATTAAGACTAACAAAAGCTAACAAAAAATATACATTAAGCATCATAATTCCAAAAAAAAAAAAAAAAAATTATACTTGTGAATTTCCATTTTTCAAATCATCGAAACTCGTCCTAAAGGTTTATTAGGGTTCTGTTTGGTCATTGTAATCACCCTTTCGAACAATAGGCTCTCTCTCTCGTCCTAAGCCAGTGGTCACTAAACCCTAATATTTTCTATCTCGAGTCTCTATATTCTCACGTTGAAACCATGTCCACCGGTAAGATCTCTTTCCCTCTCTCTCTCTCGTCGAGATTTATGGATATGATCTGATTGGTTATGCTTTTCCGGTTCCCTTGCAGAGCCTAAACCTTGTGTCGTCTTCTGGGACGTGGAGGATTTCCCGTTCCCTGATGGTCTAGACCCTTAGGGCATGTGCATCGGGGGTTCTAATTGGTGTTCTTATAATATAAAATTATTAAAATGGTTGTAAAAGGAAGAAAGAGAGTATTTTTGTAAGGTATATTGAAATATAAAATTAATAAAATTTGAGTAAAGAGAGTAGAGAGTGTTTAAAAGGAAGAAAGACTGTTTAAAATTAGATTTTTTGGAGAGTGTTTTTAAAAGGAAGAGAGACTGTTTAAATATAAAATTAATACAAGTTGAGTAAAAAGATGAAAGAGAATGTATAAAATTGAGTAAAAGGAAGAGAGAGTGTGTTTTAATAATTTTATATGGCCTTAAGACACGATGGTGTCTACAATGCACATGGCCTTAGGGCATCCTCATTGGTAACCTTATGGTGTCGCCATATAAAATTATTAAAACACACACTTTTTTTTTCTTTTAATCAACTTTATACCTTCTCTTTCATCATTTTACTCAACTTTTATTAATTTTATATTTAAACACTCTCTCTCTTCCTTTTAAAAACACTCTCCAAAAAATTTAATTTTAAACACTCTCTCTTCCTTTTAAACACTCTCTACTCTCTTTACTCAAATTTTATTAATTTTATATTTCAATATACCCCACAAAAACACTCTTTTTCTTCCTTTTACAACTATTTTAATAATTTTATATTATAAAAACACCACTTTTAGACACCCTAAGGTTACCAATGAGGATGCCCTTATTGCATTTATGAGAATATGAAATATCTTGTTCAAGATATGGGTTTTCTCGGTGCTGTTGGTGACATGTCAATCAAGGCATACGTTGATAAGGAAAACTCTAAAGATGAGTTGGTCCATGTCTATAAGGAAGCCGGAATCACCATCCTTCCTATACAAGGTGATAAATATGCGAGAGTTGATAACATGTTAGTGGACATTGTTTTGTGGGCAATGGAAAATCCTACGACCTATTTTAAACCATTAGAGTTGATGGTAATCTCGAAAAACATCGAAGGAGAAACAGACTTCCTCCATGCACTTGAAGCTTTGAAAGATAGATATTACAATGTTGTCTTAGCTCTGCCTCATGAGCTCTCATCAACAAAGCTACCTACTGTATATTGGGATTGTCTTTTGTTATACTTATCTCATGGAAGAAACCACAACTGGTTAGGAACCTTCCAAGAGCTTGACCATAAGTCGAAGAACATAGAGGAGACTGGTCCCTTCCCTAGCAGAGTTGCTTCTCTACAACCAAAAATTATTGCCAGTAAGCTTCTATCCCTTGTTCGAAATTGCTCCTCTCTCTCTCTCTCTCTCTCTCTCTCTCTCTCTCTCTCTCTCTCTCTCTCTCTCTCTCTCTCTCTCTCTCTCTCTCTCTCTCTCTCTCTCTCTATCTAGATTGATTAACCCAAATGGATCTTAATCAACTGTATACTTGTCTAATTGTTTATTATCTCTTCTTGTCAGGGACCGATGTGGTCATCTTCATGGATGCCAAGGGATTCCCAGCCGATAAGGATAGCGATGTTGCTTTGTTTATCTGCCCAGCTCTTGAGCGTAAGGGTTATTATGGTGATGCGACATTCGTGGCTTATCTTGAGAAAGGAGACTGTAAGATCTACTGGTCTGATATCATTAAGATCATGTCTTTCGTAACCAAAGGTGACTTCCTATACAAACACTCCACTCTTTTCTCTGTTTTGTTTTCACTTGTAAGTACATGTTTGTGTTGATCTTCCAGGCCAGAATGAATATGCCAAATTTACGAGGATGCTGCTGGACATGCTTTTTTGGGCGATGAACAACGAGGAACCAGCTCATTTCTTGCTCATCTCCAAGCGTTCCACATACATGTCCCAATCCCAATGGGACAGTGTCGTCCGAGCTCTTGAATCCAGAGGTTCCGATGTCATCTTCACACCTCCTGATGACATCGAACTACCACTCTCCCTTCACACCTTTGAATTGCTTTGCAAAGGCCCACCCGGTGGACTAGTTCTCCCTTTTCATGCAGAAGTACCACAAGATCCAAAACTACAAAGATTTAAATGTAAGATCCTATCTCTTTCTCCAAATTGTTTGTCTATATTTGGATTAAATGGCCATCTGTCCTAGTCAATTTTAGTGTCATGGTTAATTTTAGTGGCTGATATTAATTGTTTCTTGCAACCTCTCAGTAGCGGATCGTATAGCCATCTTTTGGGTCGTCAATGAATTCCCATCAGATCCCATGATAGTCAATTACATTTACTCGAGCATGGAAGCAATTATGGAGAGGAAGGGTTATTATGGTAGTGTAGTATCACTCATGGCTTACGTGAATGGTATTGAGTTGACGAAAGTCCGTAAGAGGCCGGAATTGATCATCTCCTATCTACCTGAAGGTGAGTTCCTCTTCTCTTTTCTCTACTTGTATGTCTGTCTAAACTTTGGTGTTGTGATTGTTTTGTGTTAATTAACTGTTTCAGATTGTTAGGATATGTCTAGGGGTTATTGGTTCATAGATTTTTAAAATCCATATATATGTTAATTAAATTTGTAGAGATTTTTGTGTATTTAAAATGTTTAGTTATTAGACTTCTAAGAATCCAATAGTTTTATAAGATATTCTTAAAATCTTGTTTTACTAAGTGATTTTATAAAATCACTGAAAACTAAACTTTAACAATAACTCATCAAACTAATAACAATAGATTTCGCTAAGAATGTCATAATCCATAAATCAATAACAAAAGATTCTAAAAAATTGAAAACTCTTAAAGAATCCATCAACCAATAACCCCATAAACTTTTGTCCTTGTACTTGAGTTAGATAGCCACTGATTTTTTTGTAACCTAGGAGTTGCATGACTTGTTGTGTTTTGTTTATTGGAAATTGTCCTTGTGTATATATCTTACTTTGATGATGTTTAAATATCCTAAACTTGTTCACTCACTCCAGGGAATAAATATGAAAAGGTTACTAGGATATTGGTAGATATGTTCTTCTTTGCGATGAAGAATGGTAAAGGATCATCTTTAATTGTAGTCTCAGAACCGTTCAAAGACGCCATGTTTGACAGATTCTGTGAATTTCTGAGGGGCCGTGACTTCAATGTTTTCCAAACACACTTGGATTACATGGTGACATCTGGAACTGCAGCATGGTCTTCCAGAACAGGGCTAGCTTCATACTGTCAGTGTGAAGTGTGCTTTGCGTCTGCCTTAAGAACTCCGATGCGCAGACGTGGTTGCTAGAATGTTTTTGTGTATGTATCTGCCGACGAATAAACGGTCCCTCCCTCTTGGGTTATTTAATATTTTGTGTTATTTGTTGTGGAGAAAATAAGCCTAGCTTTTCTTGTCATCAAATAGCTTTGTAACAAACTTTCCACCCTTGGATGAATATATATTATTTAGGTTAAGTCAGCCGCAAGAAGAGTATTTTTTTTTGTAACAAGTTTCATTTAAATTCACATCCACAAAAAGAAGACGAAATAAACCTATTCGAAGAAAGATAAATAAAACCTAAAGACTAAATAAAAGTTGAAACCGACCCTTGCAACAATATTCTCCCGTACGAAACCATGCCCTACGACAGTAACATCTCTTTCTCTAATTCCTCCCGACCCTCATTCGCAGGAATATAAATAAAACCCACCCTTACAAGCAATCCGCAGCCACGGAATCCCTAATTTTTCTCTTATCTAGTTTCTTCTATATTCTTCTCCCGTGAAACCATGGCCTACGCTGACTGGGATTCCTGTCCGATGGAGCTATATGCTCAATCTCGATCTCCTGTGACCATGCCGGACGGTAAGATCTCATTCTCTGCGAGAATAATACATGATCGACCTAGTTTTTTTTTTTTTTTTTTTTTATCCATCTCTGATTGTTTATGCGTTTCCGCTCCCTTGCAGAGCACAGAGCATGCGTCTTATGGGACCTGTTCGATTTCTCCTTCGATGAGAGAAAGCCTTCTGAGATTTATGAGAGTACCAAACGTTCGCTTGAAAAGTTCGTTTCTTCTGAGATCAATGAGAGTGAGATTACGGAACGAGCGCTTGAAAAGTTCGTTTCTTTTGGTGACTTGTCAATCAATGCTTATGCTCATGAGGAAAAGGTCACAGATGAGTTGGTCCGTCACTACAAGGAAGGCGGAATCACCATCATTCCTGTACCAGGTCAAGTCCCCTATAAACTCTACTATTTTTTTTTTTTTTTAACTTGTATCCTTGTAGATTAGAAAAACAATAATAAAAAAATTCTCCTAAATTCAATATAACATAAGTTGAGGACTTAAAGGCAGCGGCAGTTGTATAAGCTAGGGTGGACACAGTTGTCTAGCTATCAATTTCGGTTTGAAAACTGAACGAAATAGAGTACTTGCAGAGTTTATCCGTGCTAGTTTGTTAATTTTTAATGATTAATTAGTTTATCCGTGTCTAATACTTTTGTTTTCACTTGCAGACGATGAATGTGCCAGAGTTCAGTATATGATTACGGACATCCTTATGTGGACAATGGAAAATCCTAGCGATTGTCCCTATAGCTTAAATGTGTGTGTCATGTCAAAGCTCGTCAAAAGAGAATCCTTATTCCGAGAAATCCTTTTAAAAGTGGGACATTTGGACTACAATGTTATCTTAGCACTGCCTCCTCCTGATCATCTCTCATCGAGGGAGCTACCTTTTGTAAATTTATTAGATGGAGATAAGCCTAATGACCGGGAAAAGCGTGGATGAGGGAACCTCGAAAGGTCTTTGACAGTAAGCAGGTGGATGATGGTTACCACTTAACTTGGGTGGCCTACGTTCTGTGTGCAGCAGCTTACGCTCTTATTCTGATCTTTCATTTTCCTTTTTTATGTATGAAAATCTTATGATCCCTTCATTATTCCTTTTTATGTATGCTTTATCTTCCTATATTAAACTGTGTTTTGTGTTCATATGACATGATGGTGGAAATTGTTTTGTGGACAAGGTTACATTGAAACTATTATCCCTATTAATCATCATATTTGTTTGTAATCTCAAAATACATCGAGAGAGAATCATGCTTCCTCAAAACCCTTGAAAATTTTGTACGTTTTCGCCGGTGCAATGTTCACTTAGCGCTGCCCCCATGATTTCTCATCAAGTAATTCACGTTTTGTAAGCTTTGAATGCTACTATATCTTATTAAGATGACTTGAATGCTACTATATCTTATTAAGATGACTAGCTTCTGTGTGCAGCCCCTTGACTTGATGAAAGTAGTTTTTTACGTTTGTATTGTTCATCACATTGATTGGTAAAAGCCGTTCCAGAAACCAAGAAAATTAGGCCCTTTCCTATTACAGTTTTACAGAGCGAAAACATAACAAAAGAAATCTGATATACAAATTAAGAACCCAGTTCAGTCTCGAAGAGACAATAGAGTAAAATCCACCATACTTTTAACCATCAAGTCTCTCACGCTCATGGTTCCATAGCTTTCAAATTCTTGAAGCAGAAAGCAGATAGAAGGAAGTGGATACCAGTTCTTGCCCTTGTCCATACACCTTCATTTATTGAAGCCCGAGAGAATCAAATCCAGTAGCATCCAGCACACATAAGAGCTGGTACGTGAATGATAACCCTGGACAGATCAGCATACAAACCAAAAACAATATAAAGACGATTAAAAGGTCAACCCACCCCGGGCTATTGATGAGCTTCAAAACAGCCTAGGGGTGGCTTCTATGGTTTGCAATTATAAGCCAAGAGAATCATAAGTCGTTGAGCTAAAAATTTGCAGGCCTGAGAAGAGAGAAAAGTATGGGATTACGCTCGTTCACTACCACCAAGTTGCTTCATGAAGTTCTGGTGTCCAACGCATATGGTGCTTAGGTGAACTAGCTGGTGAATTTTTTGCATTAGCTTGCTCCATTGATATTAACTACTACATCTTACATCTTTTATTAGAATCAAATATCATATCTTCTCTATCACGGCAAATCCCTATGATTGGGATGATTTGCAATATGTCTTTATGTCGTAGTTAATATAGAATATTATAGTTTATGGTAAGTAGATACAATCGTTGTACTATAAAGTTGTAATCTCTTATTTGTTCAACATATACACAAATTCACAAAGTTCTTCTTCTCCTTCTCTCTGTTTCATGGTAGCAGAACCTGAAATATTTTTCTGATTTTTTTTTTTTTACGAACATCGACTGAAGATGTCCGACCAAAACGCGAACCGAAACTTGAACCCGACAACCGAAACCAAGCGAATCCCGATCACAACAGTGGAGATGACCGAACAAAACACGAACCGAAAATTGAACCCGACAACCAAAACCGAGTAGATCCTGATGACGACAATGGAGGTGTTTGGGATGAAGACATATGCGAATACAGTTCACGTACCACTTGTGGAGAACTGTGAGCATGCCAACTATGTCATCACTGATAAGGACCGTGATGGTGTAAGTGGACTCAATGATAGTCAATGGAAGACTATTCTCAACTTGTTAAACGCTGGAAAAATCATTGTCGACGCAAACACCACCAAAAAACTTTCTGGTAAATCTTCTTCTCCTCTTTGGATTATGGATACGGGAGCAAGTCATCACTTAACCGGAATATATGATTGTTTAATGGATGTGAGAGAGATGCCACCGGTTTTAGTAATCATGGCAGATGGTAATGAAAGAGTATCGGTTAAAGAAGGAACGGTTTATCTTGGATCTGGTTTAGTGTTGAAATCAGTGTTCTACGTTGAAGAAATGCAGTCTGACTTGATCTCTTTAGGTCAATTAATGGATGAAAATCATTGTGTGATTCAACTTGCTGATCGGTATCTCGTTGTTTAAGATCGTACTACGAGAATGGTGATTGGAGCGGGTAGGCGTGGAGGCGGAACCTTCCATTTGTGCAGCTCAGAAACTGTTGGCTCAGTAACCGTCCGGGAGGACACCTATGATCTGTGGCCCAAAAGGATGGGACATCCGTCTGCAAGAATAGTTGGTTCATTACCCGATGTCTCTGTCTCAGCTTCTTCTGAATTTTTGAACAAGGCATGTGATGTTTGTCTCCGCGCAAAGCAAACAAAGGCTTCTTTTCCTCTTAGTCTGAACAAAACAACAATGGTTTTTGAGCTAATTCATTGCGATTTATGCGGTCCGTATAGAACCCCATCTCATTCCGGCGCACACTATTTTTTAACAATAGTCGATGATTATTCAAGAAGTGTGTGGATTTTTCTCTTGAATGATAAAACAGAAGCACCCGTACAACTCAAAAACTTTTTGGCTATGACTACTCGTTAATTTCAGAAAGATGTCAAAGTTGTAAGAAGCGATAATGGTTCTGAATTTGTTTGTCTCTCAAAATTCTTTCAAAGTATTGGGGTTGTTCATGAGACATCGTGTGTCGGAACACCGCAACAGAATGGAAGAGTTGAATGATATACTCCATTTTTGGCGTATTCTAACCATTGTTTTGCAGGGTTTTATCGAGTCTTTCTCCTTTGTATCGAGTCTTTTTAGGTCTAAAGGTGGCTGGAATGAAGAATTGGAGTTTACAAGGGCGTTTGTTGAAAAGGAAGGAAAACACGATCTTTTGGAAGTTTTTGATGCAGAAGAGGGAGCACCTGCTCCCCGAGTGGATTCGCCTGCTCCCCAGAAGATTTACCTTGAAGATTCCCGAATAAAGTAAATATTCACCTAGAAGGTTTACAAAAGGGAATATTCACTTAATCAAATATTCTTCCAGAAGATTTACAAAAAGGGGATATTTACCAAATATCTACCTAGAAGATTCACTCTAGATTTACTTCCTTATCTTGAACCGCCGTGGCCTTTAAAAAAGGAAGACCTTGGAGAAGAAGGACATCACGCTTTTACACACAGTTTTTACACGTCTCTTCACGCTTCTTTTACACAGTTTTTACACGTTTACTATTCACGTTCACTGTTCACGATTACTGTTCACGATTACTGTTCACGAGTATTGTTCACGACTACTGTTCACAACTTTTGGATTTGCAATTTGGAGATTCATTCCACAACTTTCTATTGAGAAGAATTCTGAACCCTAATCTCTTTCCATATCATCATGAATTCTCTTTATTGCTTTGTTGTGTTTGATTTCACCATGTGCGGGTAGTCATCCTTGTTAGGTTAGGGTTTTCGATGGGAATTAGGAATTCTTGAACTAAGCATAGATAGGTTTTATATATGTTTTGATATCTTCATCTAAGTTGAACTTATTGCCTAGACTAGCTTAATTACCTAGCCTTTGATTTTAGGTTGAATTTACTCATCAAAAGTGTAGTGAATTACTTGAATGAACTTAGATGGGCGTGTTGACCCTTAGCCAACGACAGTTGAAGTTAATGCAACTCGTGAACAAATCAATCCTATTCGTTATGCTCATCGATTCTCTTTAGTCTCAAACGACAGTTTAGGGTGCTAGATTAATTGATGAAGTAGTGGATGCCACGACAGTGGATTCTCTTGAATTTATGATTGAGTTCTAGATTGGCATTTAATTGATATCCTGAATAATTGCTTGGTTCTTGATGATCTATTCCCTGAGATATTTACCCTAGCTTAACGTTTTTCTCATTATTGTTTACATCGAATTTTATTTGTTTTGCTTATTTAAATTGTGACAACTTAAACCATCTTGATTGCTTAGCTAAAAGTGTGTTTAAAGGAATTTGAGTGTATTGCCGGTCCGAGAAAAGAACCTGACTATTCTACATCTGATTAGAATAGGTTTGAATTCTTAGATAGGATAAAAACCTGTTATCATTGAACGGAAGCATCGTCATATCTTGAACGTAGCAAGAGCATTGCGATTTCAAGCGAACTTGCCCATAGAGTTTTGGGGCGAATGCGTGTTGACTGCTGGTTACTTGATAAACTGAACTCCAAGCTCAGTTTTAGGTGGAGCCACACCTTACGAAAAAATTTATGGAAAACCTCCATCGTACGACCATCTCAAAGTGTTTGGTACTCTTTGTTATGCACATAATCAGAAAACTCAAGGTGATAAGTTTACATCACGGAGTCGAAAGTGTTTATTCGTTGGATATCCTCACGGCAAAAAGGCATGGAGGTTATATGATTTACAAGAAAAGGTGTTTTTCACTTCACGAGATGTTACGTTTAGTGAAAACGAATTTGCTTTTGTTAATTCCTCTCGGCTTGACGAACCAGAAGCTGATCAAGTTCTCTCAATTCCTAATCTCGCTGCTCTTGAAGAAGAAGAACGTCACCATCGGCAGACATCAACTTTGACTTGTCAAGCACCTCCAATGGGCTTGAATGATATACAAGGCCCATCTACAATAGTTGATGACTTGACCTCTCAAGTAATAGCAATTGGGCAGAATTTAACTCCACCTTTGGGCCCATCACATGTTACGTCTTCTTCTCCAACATCTCATCTCGATAACGAAGTTGTGTCTACGGCGGCGCCGAATGTTGATGTCGAATCAGAAAATCAAGTGGAGCAATTGGGACGAGGGCATCGCAAACGCAATCCACCGACCAAACTTCGTAATTATGTGACAAATACAGCTATAAGCAGAGCTCTCTCTGGCTCCGGTAAGACCTCCGCTTATACAATTCAAAATTATCTTGATCATAGTCGGTTTTCAGCTACGCTTCAGGCATACATGGCTGCTGTTATAACCACTGTTGAGCCTCGAACATATAAGCAGGCGATTGGTGATCGCCGTTGGAGAACTTCTATGGGTAACGAAATTGATGCTCTCGAAGAGAATAATACTTGGGTGCTCGTGGATTTACCTAAAGGGAAAACAGCGATTGGTTGCAAGTGGGTCTACAAAGTAAAATACAGGTCAGATGGAAAGATTGAGCGCTATAAAGCAAGGCTAGTGGCCCTTGGAAACCGATAGATTGAAGGAGAGGATTATGGAGAAACCTTTGCTCCGGTTGCGAAAATGGGTACAGTTCGGTTAGTTTTGGAAGTAGCTGCTGGTTGTGGTTGGGCGGTGCATCAAATGGACGTTCATAACGCTTTTTTACATGGAGATCTCTATGAAGAAATCTACATGAAACTTCCTCCAGGTTTTAATTCTACCGACTCATCAAAAGTTTGTCGATTAAAGAAATCGTTATATGGTTTAAAGCAGGCACCGCGATGTTGGTTATAGAAATTGTCTACTGCTCTTACTAATTATGGGTTTCAACAATCAAAATCGGACTACTCCTTCTTCACGTATGCAAGAGAAGGTAACCATCTTCATGTTTTAGTATATGTTGATGATCTGATTATCACAGGAAGTTCACCACAACAAATGGCAGACTTCAAAGCATATCTGTCATCTTGCTTCCACATGAAAGATTTGGGTCCTTTGAAATATTTTTTAGGCATTGAAGTGGCAAGAAACTCGACGGGTATTTATTTATGCCAAAGGAAGTATGCGATGGACATCATTACTGAAACAGGATTGTTGGCAGCTAAACAAGCAACGTTTTCGCTTGAACAAAACCACAAGTTAGCATTATCATCCTCGCCCATGCTCACTGATCCTCAGAAATATCGAAGGCTGATTGGGCGACTTATTTATTTGACAGTCACACGACCTGATTTGGCATATTGTGTGCATGTTTTGGCTCAATTTATGCAACTTCCAAGAGAAGATCATTGGAACGCAGCCTTGCGGGTGGTTCGTTATCTCAAAAATAGTCCCGGACAAAATATAATTTTGCGCGCCGCTACTGATTTCCAAATCACTGGATGGTGTGACTCGGATTGGGCTAGTTGTCCTCTTACAAGACGCTCAGTCACGGGTTATTTCGTCCAACTTGGTGACAGTCCCGTCTCTTGGAAAACACGCAAACAACCCACTGTAAGCACTTCTTCTGCAGAAGCCGAATATCGCGCAATGATGTTTCTAGCTAAGGAACTTATTTGGCTTAAACGGATTCTTGAAAGTCTTGGGGTCAAACATCCGCAACCCATGCATATGTACTGCGACAGCAAAGCAGCCATTCATATAAGCAACAACCCGGTGTTTCATGAGCGCACAAAACATGTTGAACTTGATTGCCACTTCGTCCGTGAACAGATTCAAGCTAAACAAATAGTCACCAAGCACGTCAACACATCTTCTCAACTAGCAGACATATTCACGAAGGCTTTAGGACAAAACGCGTTTGACAGTTTTCGAGACAAGTTGGGCATATTAGACTTACATGCTCCAACTTGAGGGGGGGTATTAGAATCAAATATCATATCTTCTCTATCACAGCAAATCCCTATGATTGGGATGATTTGCAATATGTCTTTATGCCGTAGCTAATATAGAATATTATAGTTTATGGTAAGTAGATACAATCGTTGTACTATAAAGTTGTAATCTCTTATTTGTTCAACATATACACAAATTCACAAAGTTCTTCTTCTCCTTCTCTCTATTTCATCTTTGCCTTGCTATATCAAAAGACGGTGTTGCTATCTGTAAGAGATAACGAGAGCCAATCAAAGCCATTCGGATGATTGGACAGAAGAATAAGCATAGAGATTCTTATTTAGATAGAGATTCTTATTTAGTATGGGACCAACAGAGATCAACAGAACTTGTTCTCTCACTGGAGGAACTCGAGCTTCTGGGCCCTGAAGCCTTCTCATCAGGACTCTTGGACCTGGAAAGCCATTCTTGGCCTTCGTCCTCTGGCTCGGCCTTTTGTAAGGTGCCAAGTTGGAAATGGACTTACGGCTAGCTTTTGGTATGATCACTAGACTGACAAGGGACCCCTTATTAAGTATCTTGGACCTTCTGGTCCTAGAAGTTTGAGGATTCATCCATCTGCAAGGGTTGCAGAAGCTGCGTCAGTCTTAGGTTGGCTGTTCCCATCTCCTAGATCTGACCGTCACCTTCTCCTGCACTCTTATCTTACAACTGTTCAACTTCCCTCTCAATCTATGGTGGAGGACTTGTTCAGTTGGCTTATTGGTGAGGATCATTTGTTAGCTTTCTCCTCCTCAAGAACATGAGAAATCTTAAGACCAAGAGCTGCAGAGCAGAATTGGTCCGACATGGTGTGGTTTAAGGGCTGTGTGCCAAGTCAGGCATTCAACATGTGGGTGGCTAATCTTGACAAGCTTCCAACAAGGACTAGGCTTGCTTCTTGGGGACTTAATGTGCCTTCCTCCTGCTGTTTCTGTGCTAATGGGGATGAGACAAGAGACCATCTGTTCTTTTCTTGTCCTTATTCCTCTTCCATTTGGACTTTGATTTTTGACAGGATTTCGCCCTCTCATCAAGCCATCTGCACTTGGTCTGAGCTTCTTTCTTGGATGCGAGCCGCCTCTTCCTCTGGTCCTCCTCTCCTCCGGAAGCTCGTGGCTCACTCAACGATCTACAACATGTGGAAGCAACGAAACAATCTGCTGCACAACTCAGTCTCCATCCCTCCCCGGCTTCTCTTCAGATTCATTGACAAGGACTGTCGCAATGCCATCAGTGCAAGAAGACACCGAAGAAGTTTTAGTGGCCTTATGTCTCTTTGGTTGAGACTCTCGTGAAGTTTATGTTTGTGTTCTTTTGTTCTCCTTGTTTTTTTTTATTTCTTTATGCCAAGGAAACAAATCTTTAGGATGCTTATTGTACCTCCTTTCCCCTTCATATTAATGAAGTATTAACAATTTAGCAAAAAAAAAAAAAAAACAGAGATCAACAGGGAAAATAATGCACATGCTCTAAAATATCATAAACTAGAGATTGTCCATGCGTTCCATCAGTTTAAAAATTAACATATAAAATATGCAATAATTTCTAATTTGTTGACGAATATTGTGTATTTAATTTATAGACAATTGATGCTTATAGTATATAATTATCTAGTTTAGCAAATTGTTGGACATATTTGACATTATATATATGAAAAAAGAAATAGGCAGCTCGTAAATTTACAGCATGTCGAAAACATCGTCTTTGCACAAATCCCTAACTTATATGTCTTTATAATTGTCACTATGGTTCCTTGAAAAAATAAGATTAATAGTCTTTTTTCTTGCATCAAACACATTTCTAGAAAAAATATTGATAAGAGAAGTCGAATGCTTTCTACTTTATTAAGACATCTGCATCATCTCAACAAAGATGTTAGAATGCATCTTGTGTTTATTTGATTAAAACATTGAATCGTAATGAGAGAATAATCGATGCTTTATCATATTTTTGTCTCATTCTCTTTATCGTTTTGATATGGTTTTCATCATTAACATCGATTTATTGATGAAGTGATTCTGTATTTTTAGATTCAAAATTTATGGTAGACAAAGCCTTTTTCGAGAGTCTTGGTTAGAATTGGTATGTCGATTACAAATTGTCTTAATCGTATTAAGGGGTAATCGGAAATCGGATTTGAGAAGATGTGATGACTTTAAAAAGAAAACATTTATTCTACATCACTTCAATCATACTTTAGCATTCTAACAATCTTAAGATTCTTAAAATCATTAAAATCATTTTTATTTATTCACAATTATTTTTGTTTGTTCATGTTACGCTTTTTTCTAGCGAAGCTTCTCTTTTGTGATTTAAAAAAAAAACAAATCACAGTTACGTATATAAAAACCAAAGTCTTAACATTAGTAATAAAATATCTATTTATTATACCATTAAAAGTTCACAAAATAACATATTTATTTGTTGGAATTAAATGTTAAATGGTTGTAACTAATTGTTGAATTTACAAAAATAAAAAATCAAATGTCAAGAGAATAGATGACACATGACATCCTCTCGTAATGAGTTTGCTTGCATCATCCGCTTTATGCATTCTTCTAGTTATAGTTTCTGTAACACCCGCATTTTTTTTTTAATAGCCCGGATTAATATTCCCATAAATATTAATCCTCAACGACTATAATTCCTAACAATTGCTACGCGCAAGTTCTCAAGAATAACCATTCATTAAATACACAAACATATCAATTCTAGAACACAACAGTCATCATTCTATAATCAATTCACAAATTCTAAATTAACAATCCTAACAGCAGTTCTACTAAACCAACACACAGAGACAACACATCCTAATCATCCTCTTCCTCTGCAATGATTCCGCGAACACAATTTCTTTTACCTGCAACACATGAGAATAAGAGTTGCGTAAGTATTTCATAAATACTTAGTGAGTTGCTCATCCCGCCTACTGGCGTAACAAGCAGGCTCAGATAATATATCACAACCACCAATAAACATCACCCAACACAATTCATAACTCAACAACACCATACACAAACATTTCGAATAAATCAGGCTACGTGTCGAGCGACACCACAGAGGCGTAGATCGACACGACCTAAAGTCAGGTGTCGCGCGACACCACAAAGGTGTCGATCGACACATGACCAAACTTCGTGTCGATCAACCCGATTCTGATGAACACGAGTCGCAAACCTGCACGGACAATCATGACAATACGAAAATACAATCCACAGAAAACACAACCATATTCATCACACAAAATCTCATCCAAAACAATCACAAAACACATCACAAATTATCCTCATTGCCTAGAAACCGCGGTCACAACTCACCTTAGCCTAGAACGGTGATAGGATTCGGTTTAAGTCTCACGAACAGCCACGAACAGCACCTCTACCCACTGACACGGACGATCCGAGCCACACACTCACGGGAAACACGAAGAACGACGATCCTAAGGCCCTAAAACACGAATACACGGTGTCTCGAGGATTTCTTTGCAACAATCCTCAAGAACACTCCAAATTCTCTCTCAAACTCTCTGATTCTAACTGACCACGACAGCTAGGGGAAAAACACGCAACCCTAAGCCTTTAAATACCCATAACCGAGCCCAAAACCGCGATTAAAAATCACTTTGGTTTGGTTCTGCAACTATCGTGTCGAGCGACACCACATCATGTGTCGATCGACACCCGCAAATCCTTCGTGTTAGTCGACACAGCCCCTGTGTCGCTCGACACGAACACCTGAATTTCCATTTCTGGTTCGCGGACGTTACAATTCTCCCCCATTAAACTGGATTCGACCTCGAATCCCGAAACACGAAACCACCCGGAACTCCACTCTGGCCGTACCGGCCTCTATCATCAGAGATTTTTACACAAAAAATCTTGACAATCCACAACCAACCCACATTAAACACACGCTCTAGGCATTTATTACGTTTTAACTCATCCTCACACACACACACACACACCAGGGAAAACACTTCCCTTCGAGAGAACCCCCGTCTCTAAGCACTATAGAGGAAACCACCGTCCCAATATAGCCTTGCAATACTATAAAGGAAACCACCGTTACAATATCCGTACACAGGAAAACCACCGTCTCCTAGAGAGAACCACCATCTCTTAGTATGTATACAGGAAACCACCGTCCCCGATACAAAATCTGGAAAGCCACCGTCTCCAGATCATGAGTCATCCGCAATAAACTCTAAAACGTCTACCCACAGCAATGACAAAACCTAAAAGAAACGCGCAAGGCTCCTAGCCAGAAATATCAAAATGCAATGTTTTCTAATCCTGCCTAGGTCTGTCCAACGGATCGCACAACAATCAAACAAGAACATGTACAACCAGCTGTAGACCCAGAATTGGATCGATCGATTGTGCAACAATCAAACAAGAACATGCACAACCAAGACACTACATCCAATATCCCGGTCGTTGAAACCGAATGCACAGGAATATCATCGAGGTCTGTATTCCGTTCCATCCTCATGCCACGGTCAGCTATTGATTACTCATACTTACCGTCATCATCACACTCTCCGGACGTCTTCTTTGAGGTAACGATGCCGATGCCACTCCACTCTCAGGACATCTCCCTCAAGCTCTGGCTCTATCTAGGAAAATATTTCCTTTAGAGTAATCAACACATACGCGAACAAGCATCCGAAACTAAGAATACCTTCCTTGATAACACACGCAACAAGCAAAAACCTAAACTAGCAAACAACTCCACACCTGCTGAACACTTGGCCACACAACCGACTCCACTGAAGATCCAAACCACAACCTCGAAGCACAAAATCAAACCAAACTCCTCGCACGCCCCAAATATCTATTGCTCTTAACTCAGTCTACACCTGACACCCATAGGATGCATCCTACAGCCCATGAGGAACGTATACCATTCGCACTCTCGGGACGCATCCTTTGAGTCAACAGTATCAGGGAATCTCACATCCCAACACAATACACAGGAAAGCTCACCTCTCCTCATAACACATGAGTTATTCGGGGACGCAGTCCCTAGAGCAATACATACCGAGCACTGAACACCGAAAAATAAACTGCCCAACAAGGGCCCAAAACCACTCCTGACGCCTCAACGCACACCACCTTCAGCCAAAGCCCTGCTTGTCCCGTTTGAAGGGACCTGAACTGAACTGACTGCTTCCAAATAACTCACGACTCGGATTCCTCTCTTGAAACCCACAATGCTCTAAGCACTCCTGCACGCGTGACAATACGCAATTCCTGCTGATTTTCGATCCTTATAACTCCGCTCCCTTTGATGACCCAGACAAACTTCCGATAAACTGAGACGCTCCTTGCTTGCTCTGCACAATATCCTCCTAACCCAGACTAGGTCTAACGAATTGACAGCACGACAATCAAACAAGAACACGCACGATTAATCGTAAACCCAGAATTGGATTCCTCCACGCGCTATAACCAACCAACCAAAACTTCCTTAAAATACTGAAATGCCATCCGAGACGAACCTTGAAACCTTTGGATACTCCCATCTGACTTCTCGCAACCAACCGGCTCTCTACTAAACAGTACTGGTCGACTCTGCCTCCAGCTTTTGCTCCTGATTCTTTCCAGAACCAAACACCATGAACTGCATGCTCCTCAGGATCCCTCGAATACTCCAAGATATCCACTATGCATACGATATCAAACGCGTCCAGGTAATCCTCGCCCCCGATGCCGCCTTTTGTGCTTACCACAAGCACATTAAACACACAAAAGCATAACCACAACTCAAAATGTCCAATAATTGCCTAGTTTCATCCAGAACTCACGATGCGACATTCTTAATCCGTCCAGGTCTGGCGGTCAATCATACAACAATCAAACAAGAACATGTACAATCGCTCGTCAGTCCAAACTATACCTAACCCAAACTAGGTCTAGCAGTTAACTGTACAACAATCAGACAAGAACATGTACAACCATCCGTCAGTCCAGATTTAGATTTTTCCGAATGCTACATCGGTTCCCCGAACTCAACCATAGGCCCAGCCTTACCAGCGATACCTCGACTCACAACCTGAGCTTCCCGAACCGTCTATCACAGACCATAAACTTGACTGCTCCAGTCAACCCTGCACGAGATTCCCGCTCGTTCCTCAATCGTCCAACATGGACCAAAATCCTGGCCTTACGCGGCCGATACCACACGTGATCCTCCCTGGACCTCAGAGGCTTCCTCTAATCCACACACGAAATATACCGCTTGCACTCTCACGCTTCCCAATAAGCACACAAGAGAACACACCTCTCCTCTGATTAGAGCCGCCTCACGTGGTATAGTCACAACATTCCCATCCTGGGATATCCTCAAAGCACAACCCACACTAGTCCACTCATACAAACACATCACGAACCACACATCTCAAAACCATGCGAAAATAAATAAGAAACACCATCTTATAAATTTTCAAAAATGTAAATCGTTTCAACACCAACGAAATACAATAATCCTGCAATAATAACACCAAGGCTCAAAAACTGAAACTGGAAACAAAACCAAAAAGAAACAAAACCAGCTCAATCCTCCAACTGCTCCTCTAGGCCCTCGACCGCTATAAGTGCCTCCACTAGCTCTGCCCTCGAGGCATACCTGGAAACAATGTCAGGCTTCTTCAGCCCGATCTGAAGTCCTGCCACGAACTTGCCCATCTGAGCTTGCTCTTCATCCATGTCACTACTTGCGTAGACCACTAGCCTACTAAACTCAGCATCATAACCACGCACTGATCAGTTGCCCTGAACAAACCTCTGGAACTGCAACTCCAACTGCTCCACAGCTTCTTCAAGAAAATATCTGGCATTAAACTCGCCCAAGAAGTCACCCCAAGTCCACAATGTCCATCGTTTCCTGGCTTGAACACTGGCCCACCAGAGACGAGCATTGCCTTCCAAGAACTCGACCGCTAGATCAACGCAGAACTCATCAGAACACCTGAGAATACGAAGTCTTTGCTCAATCTTCAAAATCTACTCACTGGCTTCCTCTGGCCTCCCGCCACCCGAGAATGACAAGGGCCCCGTGAGCACCAACTCATTAAACCATGCAAGAAACTGCTCCCTCCAGGTCTCCACGGAAGTCTGCACTGCCACTGCACCCGGGTCTCTCGCTGCGCCCGTAGCTCTAGCACTAGCTCCCGCTCCAGCTAAACTAACCGACACACTGACAGCGCCCTCTGACAACTCCTGATACGCTTGCGAAATGACCACCTGATCCGATGACTCGCTCTGAGTCTCCCACTCGAATAACTTAGCCACACGACCCCGGCCTCCACGGCCACAACTCCGGCCTCTACGGCCACCAGCTCTGCCACCACGGCCTCTTGGAACTCTAGCCATCGCACACTGCATTTATCACAAGTACACACTAAGACATAAGAACTCACAATCAAAAACACCAACCAAAATACTTACCGCGAAATCTCTTTAAAGGCTTGAAGATGATGATTCTAAGACTAAAATTGACTAAGCACACATAATCAATTAAACACGTAGTCTCAGTTCATCCAAAATTACCACTAGCCCTTGAACCGTAAGGGCTCTGATACCAAAATGTAACACCCGCATTTTTTTTTAATAGCCCGGATTAATATTCCCATAAATATTAATCCTCAACGACTATAATTCCTAACAATTGCTACGCGGAAGTTCTCAAGAATAACCATTCATTAAATACACAAACATATCAATTCCAGAACACAATAATCACCATTCTATAATCAATTCACAAATTCTAAATTAACAATCCTAACAGCAGTTCTACTAAACCAACACACAGAGACAACACATCCTAATCATCCTCTTCCTCTGCCATGATTCCGCGATCACAATTTCTTTTACCTGCAACACATGGGAATAAGAGTTGCGTAAGTATTTCATAAATACTTAGTGAGTTGCTCATCCCGCCCACTGACGTAACACGCAGGCTCAGATAATATATCACAACAACCAATAAACATCACCCAACATAATTCATAACTCAACAACATCATACACAAACATTTCGGATAAATCAGGCTACGTGTCGAGCGACACCACAGAGGCGTCAATCGACACGACCAAAAGTCAGGTGTCGAGCGACACCACAAAGGTTTCGATCAACACATGACCAAACTTCGTGTCGATCAACACGACCTCACTGTTCACCGAAAACGAGTTTCTCCTCTCTCAACCCGATTCCGATGAACACGAGTCGCAAACCTGCACGGAAAATCACGATAATACGACAATACAATCCACAGAAAACACAACCATATTCATCACACGAAATCTCATACAAAACAATCACAAAACACATTACAAATTATCCTCATTGCCTAGAAACCGCGGTCACAACTCACCTTAGCCTAGAACGGTGATTGGATTCGGTTTAAGACTCACGAACAGCCTCGAACAACACCTCTACCCACTGACACGGACGATCCGAGCCACACACTCACGGGAAACACGAAGAACGACGATCCTAAGGCCCTAAAACACGAATACACGGTGTCTCGAGGATTTCTTTGCAATAATCCTCAAGAACACTCCAAATTCTCTCTCAAACTCTCTGATTCTAACTGACCACGACGGCTAGGAGAAAAACACGCAACCCTAAGCCTTTAAATACCCATAACCGAGCCCAAAACCGTGATTAAAAATCACTTCGGTTCGGTTTTGCAGCTATCGTGTCGAGCGACACCACATCCTGTGTCGATCGACACCCGCAAATCCTTCGTGTCGATCGACACAGCCCCTGTGTCGCTCGACACAAACACCTGAATTTCCATTTTTGGTTTGCGGACGTTACAGTTTCATCTCTAACGTAATTGTTTCTTAATTTTGCTCATCTTTTGCTAATGTTTTGCTCATCTTTTTCAACTTTTTATTGATTTATTTTCATATTTTAATTAGGGTCAATTAGTCACGTGGCATCCTCTCATAACCGATAAACGAACGATAATTGTCGAAATCTAAGTCAGAACCCTCACCCCCTATATCAAGACCGTTAAGTTAACATGATGAAATCATTGTCTCTCAAACATCTTATTTTTTTCTTTCTATTATTCATTTCATTTCCAACTGGAAATTGTTTGTGAATACCTCGTATTCCCAAACAATTTCCAGATGTTCCAGCAACTTTGCAGAATGATATCGCGGTACCCACATGGTGTGTGGCGAAACCGTCGCATCATCTGCAGGGTTGCAGAACATATTGGATTATGTTTGTCAAAAGATAGAGTGTCGAGGAAAAAATCAAGAAGATCCATGTTTTTTTTCCGGACACACTGCTAAATCATGCTTCCCTAGGTATGAATGAATACTATTAAAAAAAATGGGAAAAGGCCCCGCACGTGTTATTTTAAGGGAAACATGCTAATAGTCCAGATGGACCCGACGTATGAAAATTGTCTCTATAATATGTCTGAGGTCGATTGGGTCTAGGATTTACATTCATATTCATATTTATGTTTTTATGTAATATTTGTTTTTCTACTAAAAAAACAATGTAATAAATCTCAATCAATAAAATATTTGTGATTTTTGTTTCGATAAAAAAAAACGACAATGTTTTTTTTGTTGTAATATCTCTCAATTATTTAAACCGATGTATCCTAAATACACAAACACTAGATTTTGACCCACGCCATGCGTGGAAATATAATTTTCAGTTTATTGTATAGTAAAAATATATTGTTTTGAATCATACATACCAAAAATATTAGATAAATAATCATGTCTACTACAAAATTTATTCGATAGTTTTCGAATCTTGAGTGTCTTATTTATAAGTCTTACGTTTTAAGTGTCTATCAAAAATAAAAGTAAAAAGAATTGATTTACAATAATCAAACGAAAAAGCAAAGTATTATCTTACAATATACAAAGAATGTAATCGAGTGATCTACATCTTATATTTACAAAAACAAATGCTTTTCAAACACTCTATAAAATGCTTTTAAACCCAAATTGACCAAAATACTACTAATTGAATAGGTTTGAGTTTTCGGATATGATAATGAATTTGGTTAGTATATACTTTTGTCATTAATACCCCATATTTAAAATATTAAAAATATGTAGAGATTTATACCATAGCAAATTGAAATGTTTTAATTGGTTGGTTTAGTTAATGTGTTCCTTAAGTTTTTTTTAATAACACTTAGGATTAGTTAAAACTCTCTTGACACCTAGAATTTTGAATTTGTTCGATTAATATATATAGATTCAATAAACATAACATTTCCTAATGACTTGTACCTTAAACGCCACCCTTTTGACTACCTACCTATTCGGCTCTGCCACGTGGCAGACAAGAACGATCGTCACGACACGTTTCATAATCTCAGGTCTCCTCGGGCCCACAGCTTCCCTATCGCTTGTACCGATTCTCTGGTTTTTGTGTGTGTTCTTCTTTGATATCAAATCGACGAGGTCAGTTTCAGTTGAAACTGTTCTCTGACTCTCTTCTTGATACCACAGTGAAATGCATTTTGCGGAATTCGAATATCTTTTTTCGAATGGAATCGTAGCTGAGTAGTGATTGTTATTGACATGTAATTGGTTTTTGTTTGTTGTTGTTGATGATTACAAGTATGGCGGCTTTGAGATGTGATTTGGGGTTATTTTCGGTGTTTTCGAATTTTGGCAGGGTCATGTGGATGATATATTAACAAGACTCATTTGCAAACAGATGCGAGTCTATGTCGTCTTTTACTCTCTTTTATTTGGTCTATGTTCATAAATGTTTGATATTGGAATCTGTTCATCTTAGTAAGTTACTTGTAGAATAATGTATTCTATTGACTTGATTCATAAGCTTTACATAATAGACCTGCTGTATTTATACAAGAGAGTATGACCGCTGCTAAACCTAGAACCTTCATCTAACTTAAAGCCCAAGTAACATATACACATATAGCCTAATATTACTCAAGGCACTCTTGTTTTTGAATGGTTTAAGATTATCTTCATTGCTTTATAGAGCGAGATTGGTGGATGTTTTTGTTTCAATTAGATTGTGCATTCACGACTTCTTATTGCTTTGATATTGGTGGGTTCTGATATGAAGTCCTTGCTTTATTGGTAATGGACAAGCTTTTGAGCTTGGCAAAGGTGAATACAGATGTTTATTTGCAGATTTCACTCCATACGTGTAATCAATTTATCTTCTGACACTAGTTGCTCGTTTCTATAAGATTACCCGCATGTACAACGGGGAGCATGTGAGTATCCTGAATTTCTTGCAAGAGTCTAACTTTGATTTCTTCTTATGAAACTTTTCTTTTAGTGTTACATATTAATGAAGACATTTCTATTTGCTAGATAAGATGAAAAATTCGCTCTGGTTCATGGCCATATTAAAGCCTATATCTATCGTTTCCAGCAGCCGACAATTTATTGCCAAATATTATTGTCCACAAGATTTCTTAAAGGAAAAAAAATTTAAGTGCTTTTCAATACTAGTATTTTATTTTCAGTCAGATTATATATATTTAGGGAAGCAACGAGAGCCGCAGAAAAAGAAGAGTTAAGACCCTACACAACTATACCAATCTCAAGCTTGTGGTTCCTTTTGGTTCTCAAGAATCATACAAATCTCTCTTATCTTCTTCTCAACTTGAAAACACAAACAAATTTTGCTTCTTCTTCTTCTTCTTCTTCTTCTTCTTCTTCTTCTTCTTCTTCTTTGTTTTCTCATTTCTTATGAAGATACAGTGTGATGTGTGTGAGAAAGCGCCAGCTACACTAATATGTTGTGCTGATGAAGCTGCTTTGTGTTCTCAATGCGACGTTGAAGTTCATGCTGCTAATAAGCTTGCAAGCAAACACCAACGCCTTTTCCTCAACTCTCTCTCTACCAAATTCCCTCCTTGTGACATTTGCCTTGTAAGAAACAACCCTTTTTCTTTTGTCTCTCTGTTTATGTCTGAATTTAGCAGATTCTTTAGCAAGTATGATTGAGAAACTTCATTACTTTAGTTGGATCTTAAGAAACTTGTTAGTTTTTGGATGTTTTAAAAGTTGTTGCTTATGTAGCAAATCTGTTTATTTTTGGTTAACTTGTAGGAGAAGGCAGCTTTCATATTCTGTGTTGAGGATAGAGCTCTTCTCTGTAGAGACTGTGATGAGGCGACTCATGCGCCTAATACTCACTCTGCTAATCACCAGAGGTTCTTGGCTACTGGAATCCGTGTCGCTTTGAGCTCAAGTAGTTGTAGTAAACAAGTGGAGATGAATCAGTTTGACCCATCTAACCAGCAGAATGCAAAACAGATTGTCGCTAAACAGCCACCTCAGCAATCCGCTGCTCCATCTCCTTTGTGGGCTACCGATGATTTCTTCCGCTACTCTGATCTTGAGTGTAGTAATAAGGTAAGAGAATTGGTTTATCAAATTGATGAAATACTAAATGTCTCTTGTTTAGACACTTTATAAAACTTTCTTCTACTTGTTCAACTTTAGGAGAAAGAGCAGCTCGATCTCGGGGAGCTGGACTGGCTTGCGGAGATGGGACTCTTTGGGGATCAGCCAAATAATCAAGAGGCTTTACCAGCAGCTGAAGTTCCCGAGCTTTCGGTTTCGCATTTGGCTCATGTTCATTCCTACAATAGACCTATGAAGTCCTATGGTTCCAACAAGAAGCCAAGGCTTGAGTACCGATACGATGATGATGAAGAGCACTTCATTGTACCAGACCTAGGCTAAAAACCTATGGATGAAAAACTAGTAAGTTTACCTATTGCCTTACATAAACTTACTATTACCTTTGCCTTTGCTTTCTTTGTGATTTGGTTTGAACCAGTAATATAGGTATTTGTATGCATCAATATAATAGTGTTAAGGCTTAAACTGGAAAAAAAATCTTATCTTATTATTAGCAAGTGATGCTTTGAATTGAAACATGAGTCTTTTAAATCATTACATTTGCAAGAAGAGAAACAAAAAAACAGAGCGGAATGCGGAATGCGGAATGCGAATTGCTCTGTTCGTTTCTCTCCTCGATCCTGAACCATCCGAAAACACAAGAATACAAAAGAGATAAGCAACGAATTACGTGGAGGTAACAAGCTTTTCGATGTCCTTGTTTCTATTTCCCTTGGAGAAAACTGTTAACTTCAGATTCTGAAGGAAGAGCAGGAATGGCTCCTTTTTTAGTCGTGGTGATTGCTCCACAAGCGTTTGCGAATCTCAGCACTTTTCTCAATCTCTCTTCGTTCTGTAACACAAACAATCCAAAATTGTTATTGCCAAGAAATCTCCGGACATTCACATTTGATTAATTGGATGTCACTTACATCGAGAATGGATTGATCCTCGGCGATCTTGTTTAGAAGAGCACCAACAAAGGAATCTCCAGCTCCAGTTGTATCCACCGCGTTCACATGGAAAGGATCAACAGATCCACGGAAATTCTACACAGTTTGGTAAATTTCTAAGTCATTAACGTAAAGAAGTAAGAACAAATCATTTTCTTGTTCATGTGATTCGGTAAATGAGAAAAAGCTAAAGTAACTTCCTTTCTTGACAAGAACAAATTTTCTCACGTTTGAAAAACAAAGAACCTTAGAGATTACGACTTCTATGACCCCATATGATTAAAGTAGTATTTATCTTTTTTGAGGGGGGACTAAAAAAATTCAATTCTTTAATCAAGTAGTTGGTGAGGTCTACCAAAACCTAATCAAAACCAACAAAATATTAAATTTTAATCAAGTAGTGTGATTCTTGCAGGCATTATTGAAATCCTTATTCTGACTTTAAAACTTTTTTAAAAACAGTTTTTCTCGATTCTTTTCAAAAAACATGTTAAATATAAAAAGTAATCCTGAAATTATATACTAAAGCACACTAGTTTTGCCTTCTGGTATCACCTAATGGACACTACCAAGAGACAAATCATGTGTTATGATGATGGTAAATGCACAAAGAAGATGATATGTTTACCTTGGCGTAATAAAGACAACCTTTTTCACCAAGAGTGACAAGCAAGAGCTTCAAATTGGGATGCCACAAGGACAATGCGGTCTCATCATCAATCTTGTTGCTTCCAGTTAGAAACTCAAGCTCAACATCACTAATCTTGATGATCTCTGCTTTATCCCAAATGCTCATGATCTGTGTCTTGGCTTCTTCCTTTGATGGCCACAAAGGTTCCCTTAGGTTTGGGTCATAGGAAAGCAAAGCTCCTGCTTCTTTAGCCACTTCCATAGCCTTCAAATGAGCTGATCTACATGGCTCCACTATTAAACTTATTGATCCATAGTGAAACACTTTTGCCTGCCAAAAACAAAAAAAAAAACATTCCTTTAGTCACAAATACTACACTAATCTAATACATAATCAAGCAAAAGCCAAGTTTGTTACACAAAAATAACAAAACCTATAAGGAATAATAAAAGGGACCCATTTTGGTGTGATTCTTTATGTCTCAACTACGATAAGGGGGTCAATCATTATCAAAACTATTCAAGAAAAGCAAAAGTTCCTTTGCCATGAAATTAGCTGTAAAGGTAATTTTTTGCAATTTTAAGCAAAGATATTGAATCTCTCACACGCCATTACTGTAAAAATCACATGACCACATCAATGCACCAATAAATATACTCAAGTTTCCTGAAATTCAATTTGAAACAAGAAGAACACAGATTTAAGCTAGCTCACTACAAAAATACTAAAAGCAGAACATCTATAGTAGGGGAAATATTGTCATTAAAAGAATCAATTAAAAGTTAAAACCAAGATGGTGATGGTTAACTTACTACTAAGTACCACACAATATTAGTCAGTCTCAGCCAGAAAAAGCTTTTATCTTTACTAACTTTTGAAGAAAAATGAATCCACTTTTACAAGAAGTCGTGTTCTTGTAGCAAATCACGTGATATCACGTGGATCTATACACGCCAAAATTACGAACGCGAAAAAGATTACGACCCGCGAAAAAATCAAAACGCATTTTAGATTCAGAGAAAGAAAAGTCACCGCCAGTGAATTTAGCGTTTTGACACATATCCCTAGTATAGTGAGATCATCTTCTACGTTTTCTATTCTAATCAAGTTTCCCAATCAGATTCTGTTTCTCAATCACCAGAAATTCAAAAACACACACAAATCTACGATTCCATCTAGATCCAGATGCAACGATAAATCAAAAAGGGGGATTTAAGCGATTTTTACGTACGGATCTGATGAGGTCGAGGTTAAGTTCATCAGGACGGAGAAGCATATCGGCGCTAGGATTCCGGTAAAACATAAACTCACGATCTCCATCAGCACGTAACGTAACGAACGCTAAAGCGGTTCTAGCACCAGTATCGAAATTAATCCCTTGATCATCGACACCGTTTTTCCTCAGAATCCCGGCGAGCATATGACCAAACTCGTCGTCTCCGAGTTTTCCGACGAAAGCTGATCGTCCGCCGAGACGAGAAACGGCGATTGCGACGTTCGCCGGAGCACCACCGGGAGCTTTGAGGAATCCGGGAGCTTCGGCGAGTGATACGCCTGATTCGGTTGGGACGAAATCGATTAGCATCTCGCCGAAGCTTACGATGAGTGGTTTTTCGCCGTTGGATGCCATCGGAAAATCGAGATCTGTGGAAATGTTTAGATCAAATCGGAGAAAGTGAAAAGAAGAGAGAATATTATAAAATGAAGGAAGGGGAAGAAGAAAGGGTTTATATAGAGGAAGAAGACGGTGACTGGTAACTGGTGAAGCCACTGAGATATTAGCGTAAATTATTGTTACAAGATAAATATGTTTATTTTTTCTGGATTAGAATAAAATAAAATATCCAAAAAATTATCTGGTCGAAAAATTATTAGTTGCTAATAAAAAAGCAAAAATATTACCTTTTCAAACGTTTGTCCGAATATTTGATTTTTTTTTTTCTGTTTCGTTATCTCCGTAATTTGTGATGAAAAGGTTAAAATTTCAATAGAATCGTATTATGTTGATATTTAAAATGAAAAATCGTATCACAAAGTGTGTAATATCTTGTCAGGTTAATGGGATAATGGGAAAACACCAACAGCATACTCGCACGTGGTTAAAAAAATTATTTATTCTCGGAAACAAATGATACGTGAGAACAAGAAAATCATTTATGTACTACGATATTATACGACAAATGATTTACTTGGTAGATAAGCCAAATTTAAGCTAAAAAATCGGTAATAATAATTAAGATAATAAATCACAGAAATATAATACGATTTTGGATATATGATACGTTGAAAAATAAAATCACGAAAAATAATAAAAATCTTAACCAAATGAAATGATTTAAACGTTAAATAATTAAGTGAAGCGTCAATGGTTGGTCGGAGTTGACAAGTTGGATTATCTTAATATCTCGTTGATAATTTCATCATACAGGATTAAATTAGTAAACCTGTGGATTCCTCTGTTTGGTTTTCACAAAACCGGCAAATCATAACATAATGACCCATATGTATATACTCCCCCGTTTTCTTTTAATTGATTTTTTAGGAAAAAAAATATTTTTAAAAGATTGATTTTTCATTTTTTCAATGCATTTTTAATGAATGTATAATGGTGAATTGTAGATTTCAAGATATATTTATTGACTTTATTAGATTACTATTGGTTTAAAGTTATGGAAAATTGTTTTTTGCTAAAAATAAGACATTTACAATTAACCATTAATGTGTTTTCTTAATATTTGTGAAAATTCTAGAAAATCAAACAAATAAAAAGAGGGAGTAGATTTTAATCATTATAGTTTCCATTAGTGGGGTTCTTATATTTTTCACATTTTCAAATGTATATTCTACTCCACTACAATTGACACACACCTCAGTTAAACCAACTTACATAAGACTGAAATAAAAGTAAAGAGAAAAACCCAAATCTCAAAATGTATGAAATTTGATTCATGATTTATCTGGAGTAGAATATATGAAAGACTCAAAATGTATGAAAAAACATCTTTCACATAATTATTTTGTTACAAAATATTATTAGCAAAGATCCAAACATTATTAGGAAGACTAAATGGTCATAAATTGTTTACATCACACAGGCTGCAAAGTGAGAGAGGATTGTTCATCATCATATTGGTCTCTTGATCTCATTGTTGTAGTAGCTGTCTTGGTTATGTGATCATGAAGGATCAATAATTTGAGAGTAGCTGCTTCTCGTAGCCAATTCGAAACAACCGAACCACTCGATGTGAATCGTCCCATGTTACATTTCGATAAGTGAAACGGTGCATCCATTCCCCTCAAAAGCGCTTCTACGGCTCGCCTTAGCGCTCCATCTCCGACCACTTTACTATGTTTTCCCCAACCAGTCAATATACTGCCACAAACAAATAAAAGTATCGAGTTAAAGGATCACGAAAGAAATCCGAAACAAGACCAAACCGCATCTCCAAAGTCGATTTGGTAGTTAAACCGAAGAGCTAGCTCTTTATCGCTTACCTCAAGAGTTTAGGTAACTCATGACCTTCAAAGACAAAAGAGCGTATATTTAGCAACCAAGCGTGGACCATCGCGCGAGCAGCACCAAAAGACATGAGATGCAAGTCCAAGCACGAATCAGACCACACATTCTCCCAAACTTGTCTAGATCTTCCCTCAAGCGCTACTAGTTGCGCACCTCGTCTCTATAAAAACAATTAAGGTTTCCCAAAAGTACGCCACATTAAAGAACTTGACCCTCTACACAATATCATTGTGGTTTTTACCTGACCAAAGTGCCAAAGCACGTCGGTAAGAGCATTGTAGAAAGCAGAAGCAGTCGAACCATCCATTTCCTTTACTTTATCGAATAAGCTCTTAGCCTGAAGCCATACGTTCTCTCTATGGCCCATGAGAAGTCCATGAACAACACCGTATACTTGATTATCAAACAGCCTAAGCTCCTCTAGCAGCATTGATGCATCTTCAAACGAATTACACCGACTAGATTGATACAAAACATGTCAACAAAATAAGAATCCTCACCAAAATGCTAACTTCAAGAAGAGATCGAAAAAGACGGACAAACAAACCTGCAAGCGTTGAGAATCGCGGAAAATGTTACAACGTTTGGTTTTATATCCAGCTGATGCATTTTACGGAAAACTTCCAATATACAAGAGAGCTCATGCATACCCTCCTTACAATCTTTCTTCAATTTGTTATTACTCTCAATGGTTAACTTCCCAAATATCTGCATTACCCGATTATCCTCTGTTTCAACTTCTAAGCTACTAGATTCAGCTAAGGACTCCATAGTTGCAGAACGACCAAAGGCATCGATAATCGAATTGTAAGTTACAACGTTAGGACTAATTCCTTCCTTAGTCATCTCATCGATCAAAGAAACAGCGGAACCAACCAAACCATTCTTACACAATGCATCGATCAATGCACTGTACAAAACAACATCAGCTCTTAATCCGACGCGTTTAAACTCCCTAAATATCTCCATTGCCTCATTATACAAACCACCTTTCGAGTACACATCGATTAACGTAGAATAAGTCAGTAAATTAGGCGACACGTGCTCCCGTTTCATCTCAGCGAACACGTTTTTCACTTCATCGTATTTCCGTTGTTTCCCGTACCCTCCGAGAAGAGCATTATACGTCACAACGTCTTTCTTAATCCCGACGTACGCCATTTCTTTAAAAACATCTAAAGCTTCATCAGATCTACCGAGTTTAGTATATATCGAAAGCAATGTATTGTACGAAACTCTATCCAACGCAATACCGAGATATCTCATCTCATCAAACAAGTTAAGCGCTTCATCGAATCTCCCTGCCTTCGCAAACCCATCAATCACAGTACTATAACTCACAACATTAGGCATGATTCTCTTTCCCGGCATCTGAGAAAGAATCTCGAAAGCAAGATCCATTTGCCCGCCTTTACATATCGCATCCAAAAGCGTATTATAACTAAACACATCTTGCTCAATCCTTCTATTAGACATCTCATCGAACAGATTCCTCGCTGCTTCCCATAACCCTCCTCTACTACAAACAGCGAGCAACGAGTTAAACGTTATCCGATCTGGCTGCACACAGTTCCTCTGCATTTCATCAAAAAATTCAGCTACTTGCTTAAACTCCATTCCTCCTTTACCACACGCGTCAATCACAGCGTTGTACGTAACCAAATTCGGCCTCAAGCCATAGTTTTTCATAGAGTTAAACACACCAATAGCTTCCTCATAGAGTCCACTTCTACCGTAGGCGCTAATCAAAGCCGAGAAGGCGTAAACCGTGTTTCCGTACCCATTAGCTAAAGCAATCTGAAAAACACTCTTAGCAATCTCTACTTTACCTAATCTACCAAGAGTACTAATCATAGCACTAGCTAATTTCCCTTGTTCGTTCTTTCTCCTCTCTCGTTTAACCGAAAACTCGTAAAAGCTTAAAGCTTTATCGAATTCGCCACGATTCCCTAGCTCACGGATTATAAAGGTACAATCTTCAGAGCCACGTAGCTTAGATTCGAAGCTGAATATTAGATTCTGAAACATTTCGTCTTCTCCGGTGAAATCGATTGCGATTTGGAGAGCTTCTTCTGCGGCGGAGCTATGCCGTGTGGAGATTGTAGTCTTTGGTCTACCGAAATGCATCTTGGAGACGAATCGGGTCGATCTACGACCCGAGAAATCCGAGGAAAGACCCGGTTCCGAGGCTTGAAGAGAAGAGTAACTACGAGATTGGTGTGATAGATGACCGGAAGCTACGGTGGCTACGGAAACAGCCGTTGGTAAAGACGGAGACGGTGAGGTTAAGGAACGACCGCCGCGAGGAGAGGAAGAGATACGTTGTGAATGCCATGGACGGTGGTTGTGGTATTGTTGACGGGTCTGACGGTGGTTGTTCGCGGTGGTGATCGGCCATTGCGGCGGCGTTGACGCCATTGATAACGTATGAAGAAGAAGGTTGGTGTTCTGGAAACGAAGAGTTACATAAGGGTTTTAGTGATTTTGGGTTTTATGGTTTTTGGAATTTGAAAAGATTCAAACTTTACTTCACCAAATTCATGGCTACTTTCGTATTTTTTGCAATGATTATCTTGTGATATTTTGTTTAGATTTTTCTTTTTCTGAAAGATTTTTCTTTTTCTGAAAGATTTTATTTCCTTAGGGCATGTTCAAAGGAGATCCAAGGTGTCTTATGGGTGTTCTTAAAATATAAAATTATTAAAATTTGAGTAAAAAGAAGAAAGAGAGTGTTTTTGTGGGGTATATTGAAATATAAAATTAATAAAAGTTGAGTAAATGATGATGAAGTGTTCTTAAAGAGAAGAGAGAGTGTCTAAAATTAGACACTTTTGGAGAGTGTTCTTAATTAAAGTTGAGTAAAATGATGAAAGAGAATGTATAAAGTTGAATAAAAGGATGAAAGAGAAGATATAAAGTTGAGTAAAAGGAAGAGAGAGTGTGTGTTTTAATAATTTTATATTTTAAGAACACCCCATAAGACACCTTGGGATCTCCTTTGAACATGGCTTACATATCAGAATTTCTGAGGAGATCTTGAGAAAAAGATATGATGAACTGTTACTATAGAAGAAATGTAAAAAAGGTTTTAGCTTTATGCGACCAACTCTTACCAAATTAGATACATAACCCACCAAACATATAGACGACTCATTGTCCCACCAGAGATAGCAAAATGTATTTGTTGAAACAATCTCAAATTCTTGATAGTTGAAATCTTTGTCTAAGTCTCCTAAAGGTGTCTGCAAAACCCTTCAATGGCATATATCATGCCTGACTCAGAAAATTGATTATAAATCTGAATTTACTGACAAAACTATGTTATGTAAGATCAAATAACAGTTAAACAACTACTATAGGAGATGTATACTACCAGTCTCTCATCAAATGAAACACTCATAGTAACAAGCTTAATAAACCTAGCTCTCGCGCAGGACAGGACTAGAATTGAAACACTGATAGTTTTGTTTATTGTAAAGATCCAACTCCTCAAACTTCATGTTTTGTTTATTGTAAAGATCCAACTCCTCTAAAACAATAAAATTATAACTACTATAAAGCCTGAATTGCAAAAAAAGATCATTTCTTGAAACAATCTCACTATTAAAACTCCACAACATTTGGTTCTTAGCTGCAAATTTGTTACTGAATCAAAATCTCACACAAAAACCTGAAAACAAAAACTTGCCTTTAATCTTAAAACAAGAGAAGAGAAGCAAAACATCAATGATTCTTACTCGTCTTCTTGCGTCCTTCAATCACCTTATCCATATCAATAAGTTGCTTACTCTTCTTAGACTTTTTAATCTTCTCCAAAGTTTTAGGGTTTGAAATCGTCTGCAATTTAGTACCGGTTCTAAAAACATTCTCCTTCTTCTTCTTCTCCCTTTCTTCCTTCTTCTTCCTCTTCTCAATCTTATTACTCCTAATCTCTTCCTTAAGCTCATTCATTCTCTCCCTGTAAGCTCTCTTAATCTCCTTTTGACGTTTCATCTCCTCCAGATCTGGTCCTTTGTTCCTCACGAACCTCCCTGAAGATCGGTGAGTTCGCGGCTGTTTCCATGTCCGTCCGGATACTTTTCCGGCGATTACTCCGTCGTACGTCGGTCTTCCGATCGATACAGCCATGGGCTTGTCGGGATTTTCCGATGATGCGACGGCGCTGCGTTTCGCGGAAGGAGGACGGATCTGATCGATGTCCATCGACGCTTCATCGGCGAGTGCTTCTGCGGCGGCTTGTTCCTGAGATTCGCGTTTGCGTTTGTAGGTTTTGCCGCCGAATCCTTCGTCTAGGCACCGGAAATCTACGGTGCACGCCATTTTCTTCTTTGGGAAAGTGAAGTTTCTGTGGCGGTGAGGTTTAGAAGGAGACGATTAGGGTTTCTTGGGTATTTATAGGAGCCAGGTTTTTAGTTCGCACACCCAAAATTTAACAATCGAACCGAACCGGAATCGACTTGGTTTAATTACTCTGGTTTAGATGATTTAATCGGAACCATGAAATTTACAGTTTTTTGTAAGATTGATTTTTTTTTTTTTTTGGAGAAAAATATTAATTATTTTGAAATGTCTCTCCATTTATACTTGGCTACTATTGTCTGTTGACGATTTGGTTAATTTTGATCAATGTATATTTTAGGTAAATTATGTTAGTTTAATTTACGTATGATTAGCACAATTCGACAATTCAGGTAACGAATCATAGCCAAGAACGCCATAGTTTCATTTGTGCATTTTAGTAAATTTGTAAATCGTACTATAAATTTTTGAAATTCTTGTAAATCATAATAATTTTTTTTTTTTCAAATAGCCACGATAGCTAGTGTTGATTTTAGTGGTTATATAAAACAATGAAATAATTCAATTTAATATCAAGATAATCCAAACATTAGTAAGTCATGTGAGTCTTAAGCATCAGTCAATATAAAACTTCGTATATCGGAATATATATCAAATTTAAAAAGAAAATTTATCGATCTTGTAGAGAATTAATGGGCAAGCTAGGAAAAACATCTCTAAGTTTTATGAATTCAACAACATATAAAGGGCAATTAAAAAAAAACTCAACATCAACAAAAGTATAATACTCAAGAATTGTCTAAAAACTGTCTAAAAACTAAACCCCTTCTTACTTGTGTTTGAAGCAATCTTAAAACCGAGAACGACGATGACTTCTCTGACCAAAGTGTCTAGTAATATCTCTCACCGGAGGAGACATAGCCAAACATAGTTTTCCTCTTCCATATCGAAAAGACCATAATTCAATCACATCATCAACATAAAACTCGTTATTATCAACCACTTCATTCCAACCATCGACTATTACATAACTCCAATTATCACCAATCTTCCACTTCTTCAAATCAACCACATGCTCACACAACATAGGATCAAACAAGTCCACACTCACACCTTTTCGACGAATCTTTAAAACCGATTGTTCGTATAAAATTCTTGTCTCTTCCTGTGTCAAAAAATCCGAACTATCCACTTGGTTTATAGGGATTGAGAGACGTGCTTGAGCTTTGCTAAGATCACAGTGGTGGATTTTCCTCTTCGATATGATTAGTTTTGGATCGTATCCATTCACTTTTATCATCGCGTTTATAAGCCACTCGGGTGTCGGAGATGATGGTGATGAAACCACCTTGTGTTTTACCGGATTACTCATCCTTGTCGGATTAATGTCAATTAGGGTTCTCTTTTTTTCTTCTAAAACCGTTTTACATGTTTCCGCTAACATCATTAGCTTCCAAATCTTACGATCATCAGATTTGCTTGAAGCCATGTTGAACAAACTAGAAGGAAACGCGAGAGAGATAGAGATATATAGAGAAAGAGGTTTCTTTGTAAGCAAGGAAACGAAGATAAAGATAAAGAGGAATATATATGTGTATATATATATATTCTTAAATAACCTAATGGTTTTTAGTCGTTCCTATTAGGGGTTGGCTCTTTGTTCTTTTCCTAATCTTACTTGGATTTAGTTAATTAATTCCAAGAAGGTTCTATAGTCTTCGAATGATAATTTTGATTCTTGGGTCTAATTGTTTCCGATTTTCTTTTTTTTTCTTTGAGATATATTGGCAAACAAAATTAAGTTAAAAGACTTAGTGATGTGCTCAGTCAAATAACATACCGAAGGTGAGAAAGGATCACTATTATAAGCTCAATTACGAAAAAAATATTAGGATAAGAATTTGATAGTCTTTAGATATCAAGAAAACAGTAATCAATTCCACTAAGTTCTCAATAAGTACTCATTAATGTATAAGAAAGCTAAGTATTAGCTATTTTGTAAATTGCACTGTTTAGTAGTTTGCTTGACGAATTCTACAGAAAAAAATTGATACGAAATATTCCAATTCTTGGTATGTGCCAATTATCTGAGTGAGTTAATTGGTTTTTATGTTATGTGTTAGATAGATCTTAGTTTTTTATTTTTTTTGCTAAAATCTTAGCTTTTTTGTAAATAAATATATGTCTCTTGTTGGTTGTTTCTCAACAACGAGTAGTGATTTGCATTTCAAGTTATCGAAAATACTTAATTACTTAAGGCCATGAAAAAGGAAACTCTCATCCCAATTTGTTTTTCTGCCACCAACATTTTTACTATTATGAATGTCAATATTGTTACTATTTTAGTGTTCTACCATGCAAAGTCCTTTAAGGAATCTCAACCAGTTTTTATTATTACCATTATTACTCTCTCAATATAATATAAGTAAATGATTGAAATACACAAAAGGAAAAAAAAACATAAAAATAGCAAACACCTCTTGTTTTTCAATATGGCCACAATACGAATAACACACACAAAGTTTCTTTCATCGTTGTTACTACTATGCGTCCTAATCTTTGTGTTTCCAGCCGCAAACGGTATGACGTTGAAAGACAAAGAACTTTTTTGCAAAGATACACTTGACATGAACTTCTGCATGGGTACCATTAAGAATGCGCCAGTAAACAACGTCAATGACCTGTTTAAAAGCGTGGTAACGTTATAAGATGATTAGTTTGTAATACTATGTAGAAGTCTAGATAAAATTATATTATTTCGGTTTTTGATTGAGACTTCTTATCAGGTATTCGATGCCAGACGAGAAGCAGAATATGGACTAGAATTTATGGAATTGAACCGTGATAAGTCCCAGTACAATAGTCCGATTGGGAAGAAACGATTCGATGCTTGCGTGAGAAACTTCAAGCTTGCGGTCACAAGTTTCGAAAAGGCTAGGGTAGCCGCAAAGAATAATTCATTTGCGAAGAATCGTATAGAAATGTCTAACGGCATACAAACTGGCCTTGAGGCTGTGCGCCAATGCGAAGACGGATGGGTAAAGAATGGTCCGATACAAAAATCCCCTGTCACGGATCGCCATGAAAGTATTAACAAGCTATATCTTATATGTCTTGTTTGTATCAACAAGCTTTCTAAAGCTCCCTAACTGTACTAAATTTTGCTTTGTATATTCATTGAGAAGCATTAGTAATAAATGAAATGATAAACTATGAAATGCCACTGGGACAAATCTGTTGTCCTTATAAGATAACCATTTTATATATTTTATGTGAAGGAAGTTACAAGTCAGCCAAATATTTTACGGTTAGAGCATCTCCAATCCTACACCAAATCCTACACCAAATCTCATTTTGGTTTAAAATCTTCTCCAATCCAACACCAAATCCTACACCAAAATAATATGGTGTAAAATTTGGTGTTACATCATTTTGGTGTAGAACTTTTTTATTTATAAATTGGTCTTTCAAATTATAAATAATTTCAAATTTAATGAGAAACATATATAAATGATGATAATTAAACCCAAATCTAATATGTTTATGATGATTAAACCAAAATCTATTATACACACATTTATTTTATATGATGTATTATATTTTTCTTTCCATATTTAATGTTAAATTTAAATGATTTTATAATTAATCAAACTAAAAAAAAGTAGATGGGTTAATTTGTAAAAGAATAAATTTAGAATATTTTTTTTGGTGTAGAAAATGGTGTAATACATTGGAGTAAAATCCAACATCATTTTGGTGTTACACCATTTTAGTGAAAAATATGGTGTAATACATTGGAGATGCTCTTACTTATGTGATTATCTATTACTATCTTATTTGCGCTAATATTCAGAAATTATAGATTTTCCTAGTTTATTTAGAAATCTCATCCATTTATTATTATTAATGCTTAGTAGTTTTCCATTTAAAAATAAATAAAATGTTTAAAACTCACAAAATAAAAATCAATAAATACCCTTGTCTAAGCCTACACTGGTCGGGGAATTGGCAAGAGATCTTAGCTAAGAGATTGCTTTGGTTGACCATACAGCCACAATGCTAATAAAACACAGACAAATTTTCGTTCATCAGTGTTTAGACACGTTTTTTGGCGTTTGCACGCTACAAATGTGTGATGCTATTCATACACATTTATTATTTGTTTTGTACAGAGAATAATGAATATTACAATTGTGAATTAGCATGTGGAATAAAAAATCATATCAAACCAGTTCTTGTACTATTGAAGGGCATCTAAAATAATAATGGAAAATATTATATTTACAATTGTGAAATATTCACAATCAACAAAACTATATCATTCTCGATTTCTGATTGAGACTTCTTATATATACCATAACCCATCTGACCGATGCAACCACGCAAATCAACCGTGTCCGCAAAATCTTCAGTGGTCCGACTGGAAAAAAAAGCGGATTTGCGAGAAGAAATTCGAGATTACGTTCACATAACAACTTCAAAGGGCTTGGGAAGTTGGACAAAAGTTATGGTTACAAGACCTTATGAAAACACAAAATGCAAATTTCACTTCAACATTTTAATTTGTCAATTCACTTACTTCATGAAAAATTTTTTTTGAATTTTTTTTTTTTATGATATTTAAGGCCATGAGAAAGAAAATTCATCCCAAACATTTTACTGCCACTAACTTTTTTTTACTATTATTAATGTTAATATTGCTACTATTTTAATGTGCTACCATGAAAAGTCTTTTAAAGAATCTCATCCAGTTATTATTCTTATCACCAATTTTAGCTTTCAATATAAATGGATATAAGTTTGAGTGTCTGAAGAACACAAAAGAAAAAAGTACAGTAAAACCTCTATAAATTAATACTCGATAAATTAATAATCATTATAAATTAATAAAATTTTCCGGTCCCGAGTCGGGCCAATGTAAAAATTACCAAAATTCGATAAGATAATAATTATTTTTGAAAATCATATGTAAAATATGGTCCCAACAACATCATAAATTAATAATTATAAATCATAGGTATAATATATAACTAAAATGACTTAGTAATACATGACTCCAATATTGTTAGTTTTTTTTTAAAGTTGGAATTACGTTGAAGCTTAACTTTATTTTTTTTATTGCATCAACCTTATTGCATCAACAATTTATTGTGTTGTTTTCTCAAGTGTTTGAGATTATACCTCTTGACTAATTTTTAGATTAAAATTTTCTTCAAACTACGTTTGCAAATCTTTTCGGATGCATGACATATGATCTTTTTTGTACTCACATAACTTTTTGGGCATCTAATATGTCATTATTGATTTCGTAATAAATCTTAGTTGGGAAGTCATTGCAAATTATAGTGTTGAAACAATGTAATATATTAAAACATGAAGAATGCTTAATCAAAAACCTAAGAAGAATATTGAAACAACTAAAATTTCGTACATACAAGAGAAAATATCATTAGTAAAAGAAAATTTGATATAAAATATGCAAACAACAAAACATTTTGAAAATTTAAGTAAAATATTATTTACTAGAATATGAACTTTAGAGAAAATTTCCATTTTAAAATAAAATAATTTTGTTAAGATTAGAAATTGAAAAGGTATCTCTATAAATTAATTATCTCTCTAAATTAATAAAATTTCAAAGTCCCAACATTATTAATTTATAGAGGTTTTACTGTATATATAACAAACACCTTTTGGTACTCAGTATGGCCACAGTACTAATAACAAAGTTTCTTTCATCACTGTTAGTATCCGTACTCTCATTGCGTTTCCAACCGCAAACGCGATGCCGATTAAAGACGTACAATTGATATGCAAAGAGACACCTGACATGAACTTCCGCCTAAACAACATAGGGAAAGACATTTGGAAAATGTCACATGGAAATTCACTCTCACATTTTTTTTACTCATAGTTAGAATAATTTTTAAGACAATCCATAGAAAGTACAACGGTCCGATCGGGTTTATTTTGCAGGCAAGGCAAAGATACGTAATCACTTCACTAGGTTCCACAATGCTTGGGATCTTGGACTGGAAAAATCGTTTCTCAAAGCGAGCATTGCGCAGATGTGATGAATTGTGAATCAGCATGGGAAACAAATGGTCCGAAACAAAAATCTCCGTTCACTTTCTTTGACACGAATATTTACAAACTACATAACATCAATAATATTATTATGGACAAGCTTTTAAGGTAGTTGTACCGGAATATGATTGACTCAGGCAATTATTGTTTTAGCTTATTCATTCACACACCATTAATAAACCACATATTTTCCTCTGCTTCCAGTTCCACTAATAGACTGGATTTACTTTCTCAAAGTTTTAGATAACTTAGGATCATAATTGCGGGAAAAGTAAGAACATGACATTTAAGTTTTGACTCGATCAGAGGATAAACCGGAAGAGATAGAATTACAAGCAAAGGCAAGTCAGGAGAGACCGAAGGATGCTTAACAACGTTCTAGTGTTAGAAGTTTTTAGAGGAGACCTGAGAAAAAACCTGAGACTGAGGCCAGATTACAGTGAAGGACTGCTTTGGTTCCGGCTTTCTATCAACCTTTGCCAAACCATTTTACCACAATGAACAAGAGTCAAAGATGCCAGAACGTAAAGAAGAGGAACGCCGACTACACAACCTTCCGATGCAAAATTCACCAATGTCTGATCACCACCAAGATAACAAAAGAAAAATTGGTTCAGCCTATCCTAATCAGTAAAGCACATATACAATAGCGGTGAAGTTAAAAATATGAGATCATCCTTGTTGGATTAATGTCAATTAGGGTTCTCTTTTTTTCTTCTAAACCCGTTTTAGATGTTTCCGCTAACAGCTTCCAAATCTTCCGATCATCAGATTTGCTTGAAGACATGTTGAACAAACTAGAAGGAAACACGAGAGAGATATATATAAGAGGTTTCTTTGTAAGCAAGGAAACGAAGATAAAGATAAAGAGGAATATATATGTATATTGGATCTTCTTAAATAACCTAATGGTTTTTAGTCGTTCCTATTAGGGTTTGGCTCTTTGTTCTTTTCCTAATCTTACTTGGATTTAGTTAATTCCAAGAAGGTTCTATAGTCTTCGGATGATAATTTTGATTCTTAGGTCTAATTGTTTCCGATTTTCTTTTTTTTCTTTGAGATATATTGGCAAACAAAATTACGTTAAAAGACTTAGTGATCTGCTCAGTCAAATAACATACCGAAGGATCACTATTATAAGTTCTCAATAAGTAATCAACTCCACTAATAAGTTCTCAATAAGTACTCATTAATGTATAAGAAAGCTATTTTGTAAATTGCACTGTTTAGTAGTTTGCTTTACGGATTCTACAGATAAAATTTGATACGAAATATTCCAATTCTTGGTATGTGCCAATTTATCTGAGTGAGTTGGTTTTTATGTTATGTGTTAGATAGATCTTAGTTTATTTGTAAATAAATATCTGTCTCTTGTTGGTTGTTTCTCAACAACGAGTAGTGATTTGCATTTCAAGTTATCGAAAATACTTAAATTACTTAAGGCCATGAGAAAGGAAACTCTCATCCCAATTTGTTTTTCTGCCACTAACATTTTTACTATTATGAATGTCAATATTGTTACTATTTTAATGTTCTACCATGCAAAGTCCTTTAAAGAATCTCATCCAGTTATTATTATTACCATTATTAGCCATCTCAATATAAATATAAGTAAATGATTGAAATACACAAAAGGAAAAAAAAACATAAAAATAACAAACACCTCTTGTTTTTCAATATGGCCACAATACGAATAACACACACAAAGTTTCTTTCAACGTTGTTACTACTATGCGTCCTTCTCTTTGCGTATCCAGCCGCAAACGGGATGACGTTGAAAGACATAGAACTTTTTTGCAAAGATACACCTGACATGAACTTTTGCATGGGTACCCTTAAGTATGCGCATGTAAACAACGTCAATGACCTGTTTGAAAACATGGTAACGTTAAAAGATGATTAGTTTGTAATACTATGTAGAAGTCTAAATAAAATTATATTATATCGATCAGTTTTTGATTGAGACATCGTATCAGGCATTCAAGGCCAGAAGTCAAGCAGAATTTGGACTCGAACTTATGGAAACGAACCGTGTTAAGTCCCAGTACAATGGTCCGATTGGGAAGAGACGACTCGATGCTTGCGTGAAAAACTACAAGCTTGTGGTCACAAGTTTCGGAAAGGCTTGGGTAGCCGCATGGAAAAAATCCTTTGCGAAGAATCGTATAGAAATGTCTAACGGCATGCAAACTGGCCTTGAAGCTGTGCGCCGATGCAAAGACGGATGGGTAAAGAATGGTCCGATACAAAAATCCCCTGTCACGGATCCCCATGATTATATTAACAAAATATATCTTATATCTCTTGTTTGTCTCAGCAAGCTTTCGAAAACTCCCTAATTGTACCAAATTTTGCTTTATATATTCATTGATCATTAGTAATAAATGAAATAATAAACTATGAAATGCCATTAGGACAAATCCGTTGTCCTTATAAGATAGCCATTTTATATTTTTCTGTGAAGGAAGTTACAAATCAGGCAAATATTTTACTCTTACTGATGTGATTATCTATTACTATCTTAATTTGCGCTACCATTCAGAAATTATAGATTTTCCTAGTTTATTTAGAAATCTCATACATTTATTATTATTAATGCTTAGTAGTTTTCCATTTAGAAATAAATAAAATGTTTTAAACTCACAAAATAAAAATCAATAGATACCCTTGCCTAAGCCTACACTGTCGGGGAATTGGCAAGAGATTGCTTTGGTTGACCATGTAACATCCCGAAACCAAAATATGGATTTTGATAAGGGGTGTCGATCGACACCAAGTTCTGCGATCGGTTTCGGTTAAGTTTTAATCGTCCGATTTACGAGTCGGTTTAGAGAAAAACCTAGGACTCGAGTATATAAACTTTTTTGCCGAGAGTGGCCGTGTTTCAGAGGAGAAACAGTTTTTAAAGGTTTTTGTGAAGATTTCGGTGATTCGAGGAGCGTTTGTGATCCGTTTTTCATCGTTCTTTGCGTGATAGGCTCGTGTGGTAGTTTGTTCGGGATTGTGGTGCTGTTTCGGTGATTTCCTGCGAGGAATCAGAATTTTCGGGACTGATTCGTGTCAGTTTCTTATCCGTTCATTCCTCAACCGCGTAATCGAGGTGAGTGCGTGATCGTGGATATGGGATTAAGTTATTAGGAATTTTTGAATGGATGATTGTGATGATTTGACTATTTGCTGTGATTATACTGTGTGAAACGTGTGTTTGAAATCGTGACTGATCTCGTGTGATGAAACGGAACTCGGGTCTCGAGTGGATTTTGACTCGGTTCAGGTTTCTGCGAGAGGTGTCGATCGACACCTAGTGGTAGTGTCGATCGACACCACTGTTTTATATTCGCGAGAATTGTGATTTTGAATGGAGTGTCGATCCACTATTTTTAAATGCTGTTTTTCACTTGTTGTTGACTGTTGTTTGATCGCGTAGAAATTGATAATCTATATTCCCTTACTATGTATCTGATAGACGGGATGAAAGCTCCACTAAGTATTTATTAAATATTTACGCAACTCTTATTACCATGTGTTGCATGTAACAGAAATGCGTGATCGCGGAATCAAGGCCAGTTGAAGAGGATGATTAGGGTGTTGTAGTTCCTGTGTAGTCTAGTGAAACCTGGTGTTTAGGTTGCTAGATTTTTATTAATATTTTTGGAATTTGATTTATGAAATTGAATTGTTGGATTATTGTTTTAATGAATTAGTTTATGAGAATTTCCGCAACTGTTAAAAAAGAAAATGTTGGGTGTTTCAGACCATATAGCCACAATGCTAATAAAACACACATAAATTTTCGTTCATCAGTTTTTGATCACGTTTTTTGGCGTTTGCACACTACAAATGTGATTGCTATTCATAGACATTCTTTTTTTTTTTTTGTACAGAGAATAATGAATATTACAGTTGTGAATTAGCATGTGGAATAAAAACTCATATCAAACCAGGACTTGTACTATTGAAGGGCATCTAAAATAATTATATTTACAATTGTGAAGTATTCACAATCAGCAAAACTGTGTCATTTTCGTTTTCTGATTGAGGCTTCTTAAACCATAACCCAACTGACCGATGCAACCACGCAAATCAACCGTGTCCGCAAAAAACTTCAGTGGTCCGATTGGAAAAAAAACCGGATTTGCGAGAAGAAATACGAGATTGCGTTCACTAATTTTCAAAGGGCTTGGGAAGTTGGACCAAAAAACAAGTGGCTCTAGGTCTAGTGGTTACCTCCTCATCAAAAGTGAGAAGAAGTTACTAGTTCAAGTCCACTTGGGAGGAGGGGGATTTCGAAAGGAAATTGACTAAATGCTGACTCCGAGCCCACCCACGGAGATTAAGTCTTTGGCCTGAACTTCGAAGTTATCAAAAAAAAAAAAAATTGGACAAAAAATATGATTACTATTGGAAACCGATGATGAGAGGCATGATGGAAAGAATTATATTTACTCTCATAATGATAAGCTTTCGGTTACATACATATATAAAGATATATACATTTAACATAGTTTCCTAATATACAATCTCATAAGAATATTCACAAATATCTCTAGGATCATTCTTGATCTTTCTATAGTTACAAGACCTTATGAAAACACAAAATGCAATTTTCACTTCAACATTTTAATTTGTCATTTCACTTATTTCATGAAATTTTTTTTTTTGAAAAAGTTTATTTATGACATTTAAGGCCATGAGAAAGAAAACTCATCCCAAACATTTCACTGCCACTAACTTTTTTTTTACAAAGTCCGTAAAAATTTCAATGGTCCAATTGGGAAGAAACGAATCGATATTTGTGAGACGAAATACAAGCTTGCGGCGACAAATTTTCAAAAGGCTTGGGAAGCTGGACTTAAAAATTCGTTCGCAAACCGTATGGAAATGTCTTCAGGGTCACAAAGTGGCGTCGAAGCTGTTCGCCAATGCGAAGACGAATGGGTAAAGAATGGTCCGAGACAACAATCTCCTGTTACTCTTTATTACCATAATGTTAACAAACTATATCTTATTAGTCTTGTTATTATCAAGAAGCTTTCTCCCTAGTTGTACCAGAATTTATTCTTACATATTCGTTGAGGAACATTTGGAAAATGTCACATGGAAATTCACTCTCACATTTTTTTTACTCATAGTTAGAATAATTTTTAAGACAATCCATAGAAAGTACAACGGTCCGATCGGGTTTATTTTGCAGGCAAGGCAAAGATACGTAATCTTTTCACTAGGTTCCACAATGCTTGGGATCTTGGACTGGAAAAATCGTTTCTCAAAGCGAGCAATGCGCAGATGTGATGAATTGTGAATCAGCATGGGAAACAAATGGTCCGAAACACAAATCCCCGTTCACTTTCTCTGACACGTATATTTACAAACTACATAACATCAATAATGGGTCCGATTGGTAAACCAGCTTTTATAAAAGCTGGAGCGGTAAACTTTATAGCATAGTGCAAAGCTGTATAGATCTTTATAAATAAAGATTAGTGTAATAGTGTTGGTAAAGCTTTTGGTAAAGTTTTCGTAATTGGTACAATCTTAAGCGGTACAAATTAAAAAGTGGTTAAAAAGATTGTAAAACTTCTACCAATCTAATCCAATATTATTATGGACAAGCTTTTGAGGTAGTTGTACCGGAATATGATTGACCTAGGCAATTATTGTTTTAGCTTATTCATTCACACACCCTTAATAAACCACAGATTTTTCTCTGCTTCCAGTTCCACTAATAGACTGGATTTACTTTCTCCAAGTTTTCGATAACTTAGGATCATAATTGCGGGAAAAAAAAGAACATGACATTTAAGTTTTGACGCGATTAGAGGATAAACCGGAAGATAATTGCAAACAAAGGCAAGTCAGGAGAGACCGAAGGATGCTTAACAACGTTCTAGTGTTAGAAGTTTTTAGAGGAGACCTGAGAAAAAACCTGAGACTTGAGGCCAGATTACAGTGAAGGACTGCTTTGGTTCCGGCTTTCTATCAACCTTTGCCAAACCATTTTACCACAATGAACAAGAGTCAAAGATGCCAGAACGTAAAGAAGAGGAACGCCGATTACACAACCTTCCGATGCAAAATTCACCAATGTCTGATCACCACCAAGATAACAAAAGAAAATTTGGTTTAGCCTATCCTAGTCGGTCAAGCACAAAGCCAATAGCGGTGAAGTTAAAAATCTGAGATCTTACCAGCATTCCAGCAACAAGGTGTATGACTGGAACTATTACTTGATCTACTTTGTTCCCTTTTGCATACCCTTCGAAAGCAATGACCATCGAGAATGTGTGGATCGTGACAAATGCAAGAGCAATGATTGCTGTAAGACATGGTAGTAAATCAAACCACCAGCAACTCAATCAAAAAGTCACTCAAAAGCTAATAATCTTTGTTGTATAAAAACAAAGCTTGGGTTCAGTTAACTCACCAGAGATGAGAAAAAACGGCACCTTCGAACATCGTTCAACATAGAATGTGGCTGGACCAAACGCCGGTGTCAAGAGGCTCAAACAAAAGAAGACAGCATGAGCCACACCATGACCTAAACCACCAGCTGCATGCAATTGACTAGCATAGTCTTAGATCATATCAAACATGCCTCATGGGTTCTAGGTTTCATTTTAGCTTCAGCTATATATTTATTTAGACCAGGACAGCCATATCTAAATAAATAGTATTCTTGATCAAGATACTTGCAAAAAAGCAAGAAGAGTCCACAATTGTGTTATCCTACCTCATAATACAAACTAACACAAAAGCAGCAGAAAATCTATGAACTTAACTCAGAATTTCGACAAAGAAACGTACCTAGAGCAATCTGCAGCTTATCAGTGAGAAACAAGCGAGGCCTCGAGATTCGATCCGCAAAGGAATCCAATACATCCTCAAGCCTCCTTTCAGTATAATAACAACAACACAATAACATTTTATCAAAACACAAGCTATATAGCCAAATCTGAGTATTGAGAGACCCATAAACCAAATAATGAGTGAATACACTTACTTGTAAACTTTCCAGAAGAGAAATCGAAGAGCTTCTTGGAAACAAACAGAGGAGATAACAAGTAAAGCATAAGGCCACCATACATTTGCTTTGAGAGGAAGAAATGGCCTCCATAATCCCGACAAGATGATCAAGCTCACAAGCCACACCAATGTACTGCGTAAACAATTCACCAACCCAATCTATCAATTTCAGAATTTTGATTCGGAAAAGTCTTCGCGAGCTCGAATCTCGATCAAATTGGGAAACAAAGAAAACCTAATTTTCCAGTATTGAGAAATGAGGAAGAAGAACCTGGAGAGAAGAGTGAGGATGAGAAATGGCTTTTTGGAGACGACGGAGACGAAAAGTGAAAGAGAAGGTCCTAAAGCCACCAGAGCGTAGCCGATCCCCGCCGCGATCGTCATGCCGGACCGGCGTAGTCGCTACCGTCTCTTCAGATTTTCTCAGATGAGCGAAAAAAACTCTTACTCCAAAACGCAGACCATAAAATCAAAATCAATTTTGACAAAAATGGTTTAAGAATTTAGTGGACCAAAAATAAAAGAGGATAAATTTTGTATTTATTGGAAATCACTATACAATTTATCAAACTTTTTTTTTTTTGCAGGTTTCAGCATAATTAATTAATTTATTTTTTCAGTTTTCAATATGTTATTGAAAATATATTTTAGCTTTCTAACACTATACAACATGATTTTTTGTATTTATTGAATATCATTATAGATTATCCAATTTATCAAGCTTTTTTCCATTTTTTAGAATATTGATTAATGAACTATGCATATAGGCATGGATTGGAATGATACGCAAAGCTGCATTATCCTCACTAATTAAAACCTTAAGACACACACGAGAGAGTATCATGAACATTTTCATTTTAGTCGCAAGATTAGTCTGGTTGAGTCCTCCTAACATATGGAGTATTTGTTTGACATGTATTGTTGTGTTCCCAAAGTGAGTTACAGTCATAGAGAGAGACGAGCATTTTATGTTCCTAACTACCTTAAGTAGCGACCTACCATTGTTATTTGATCTAAGGTCAAAGAGAAAATAGTTTACAAAAGCTAGTTTTTTAGCTTAGCTTAGAACAACCATTACTACCTGGTGTATGAATATTACACTTTACGTCGTTTTGGTTTAATGAAAACAACACAAAATGTTAGATTGCATGCCGTTTTTCCACTAGAAAACGGGGTTAGCTACAAAAATTTCCTGCAATACTCGAAAATGCTCCAACAGTTTTCTTGGATGCAATTCAGAGAAAACTAATTACAAAAGTCCTAGATTTTTAGGATCATAGTTCTTTACTTTAGTTAGATTTCTTCAACTTGGATGATGGACTTGATGTTTCTTTGAATGCAGCAGGACAAAGCTTAGTGACACTGCAAGTTTCGCAACGAGGTCTCAACGGTGTGCAAATCATTTGTCCAAAACCCACCTGTGTAAAATCCAAAGGAGAAAGCCACAATGTTTTTATTGATTTGTATAGTCTAAAGACAGATGAAATGGTGACAAATGACGTACCAAAAGCGGATTAATGGAAACCCATTCTTCCTTTGGAAGCCATTGCTGCAATGCTATTCTTGTTTCCTCTGGAGTCGACGTTTTCTAGCAAATCACACAAGATTAAGAATTGGTGATAAAGTAGAAACGATCTTGCTCGACTTGTCACAATCCAGTAATTCAGAAGTACCTGTTTGGTTCCTAGTCGAGAAACCCAACCAAGTCGATTGCAAATGCGATGGACGTGTGTATCTACACATATACCTTGAACATCATTCCATGCTATATGCAGAATCTGTCATGTGATAACACAAGCAAACTTTGAGAAGCTTTTCGAAAACTTTTAATAATCTCACAAGATAACTAATGATGTAGTCTAATTTTACCAGGTGAGCCATCTTGGGACCAATCCCTGGAAGCGACAATAGCTCGTCCAAAGAGCTTGGAATGTCACCGTTATATTTCACTAGACAAATTTTAGCTATTTTCTTCATATATGTAGCCTTCCTTGTATAAAATCCAACCTGGTAGTAAACACAAACAGTTAATTAGCTCATGTCAGAGGCAAAGATGTCAAGAAGTAAGATGAAACTTGGATGATAACGTACCGGGTAGATCAAATCTCGTATGGTTGATTCATCGGCTTTGTCAACGGCTTCGGGCGTGAGAAGGCCGTTTTCATGAAGACGATGGATTGCAGCTGCATACATTGAATAGTAAGTATTGATTTCTAGTCAGGAAACTTGTAAATGCAAGTGTATACAAGATCGGGTGAAAACAGTAGTTTCTTTAACAGCACGAAACTGACCGTTATTAACTTGATCTTTTGTCTGACTTGAAAGAAGTGCTCCTAACAAAACAGCAAATCTTCTTTCCTAGATATAGCAAACAAAAAATATGATAAAAGTATTAAGTAGTGAAAAAGAACAATCCATCTCATAGAATCCAGTCACTACATTGGGGAAGATAATCATACCGTAGGAGGTAAAAAGCTTCCAGCTTTATCACATCCCATGGAATCAACTGGTGCGTCTGCAGAAGATCTCATTTCACGAATACCTTCGAGCACTTTTACCCAATTTTCAGGCGGATTTCCTAGAGTGAAACCATAAGATTTAATTCATAAGTTGTTTCCGTGAATGAAGAATCGGCAAAGTAGAAACCTCGCCAATACCTATCATTTAAGAGATAAAATACCTGCTGATTTGACTGAAGTCACGGTGATGCTAGTTTCCGGAGATCTACCTGCAAAAACCAAGGAATGTGCTTGATGATAAAATATTTCATACTTTTTTGCTAATAGTATGGAACATAGTCACGTTCTTCGGCTATTTCTTTCTAATCCAGTGATTGAAACCAAGTTTACTGAATAGGCAGGAATGTGAAAGTTCTGAGTTATATAATGAGACTTACTAGTTGAAGAAGATCCAGTTTTCTTTTTGAAAGCAAAATCTTCTATATCAGGTAATCCACATAGCTGCTGCATTATTAAATACAAAAAGACCAAATCAACACATAAGACACAAGATAAAATCTGCTCATGGAACATATGAGAACACTAATAATCAAGGTTTCTCTCATTTTCTCAAAGCATAATCAAAGCAAAACCAAGACAGCAAAGTACAAACACTCCATTCACGAACTACAACTTCAAAACGAACTAAAAAGTAGAAACTCACTCCCAAGAAATTACCACACTTTATCAAAAAGAGTCCCAATTTCCATAACTCTATTCGTTTCAACACATAAGACACTAAATAACAGGACAAGGTAAATACATGCTCACTGAACAGATGATTAACTTCAAACGAACTAAGTAAAAACTCACTCTCCCATGAAATAATTAGTACATTTGATCAAAAGAGTCGCAATTTCCGTAACCCTATTCTACAAAATGATCAAAAGAGTCGCAATTTCCGTAACCCTATTCTACAATATCCAAAAAACCCTCAATTTCGTTTTTAAAATCGGAAAAGACAAAATCTTACTTTCTGGGTAATGATTCCTTTGCCGGAATCTATCTCCAAAGCTTCCGTTTTTACTCTTTTCTTCCGGATATACACTCGATTCGCCGACCCAGAAGCTCCATGGGCTGGTTCCGACACTGTAAACAGATTCGTAACAACAAATTAACGGTTATGCAACAAAGGGGAAAACACAAAATTGAACAGTTAAGCGCCATAGAGAGAAGACCTGGATTTGAATCCGAGCGAGGATTTTGGGATTTCAAGGAATTGCGTTTACAAGATCCGTTAATCTGAGGATTCATGGCTCTAACCGAGTAATACAAGCGTCGATTAACGATTATCATATTATACTCGTATAACTTAGAGCATTTCAACATTTTTTTATTTAGAAAGTCAGGAGAAATATTCATTTAAAAAACAAAAATTAACCGCACTATAAAACTACTTTTTACTTATTATTTTGTGAGAGTCAAAAACATACTGAATATATGTTCCATGAGCAGATTTTTTTTCTCTCTCATTTTTTTTCCTCTCAGTTCATCTTTCTTGCTGAGAACGTTACCATCTCTTTTTCTCTCTCCGATCTCTACCATCTTCAAGAACCGGCCAAGAATGATGGACGAAGACTCGAGTATCTTTTGGAACCGGATTCCTAGAAGAAAGCGATCTAATCTTAACCATCGCACGGTAAAAACACCATGGAAGGTGAACGAAACACCAAAGAGCTTCGTTACTTCATCGGAGTCTTCTTCTCCCACTCGCATGAGACTCACGGGAAACCCTAACTTGCCGGAGTGGCTCGTGGATGCGATGGAGTATTATAACGGACATAATGCACAATTGGTGATTAAGGAAAAGAAATTGTTCAAGAGTGATCTCGACGAAGGCCAATGCCGGCTCTTGTTACCACCGAACCAAGTGATGAGTTTGGAGTATTTGACCGGTGAAGAAATAGAAACCCTAGAGTCAACAGCACATGACAAGAAGAAGAAAGGTGTTAACGTTGTGTTTCTTGATCCCAACTCAAATGCGCATGATCTTGAATTGCGGAAGTGGATCAAGAACCGAGTGCTAACAAAAGGTTGGAAAGCCGTTATCAACACGAAATCCTTGAAGGTGGGAGATAAGTGGCCATTGTGGTCTTTTAGATCGAAGAACGAGAATGGGATACTATATTTTGCCCTAGTTCGCAACGATAGGAAATTTGGATCTTCATCATCACATACGGTAAAATTTGGATTTAGTATTTTAGTATCGTTTAGTGTGTTCCTTTGTTTAACATATTTGGTCTTGTTAGTAAATTTTATTTTTGTTAAAGATCTTGTTAGTAATTTTGTTTGCTAAAAGGACTTGTTCTTATTTAATAATGCAGGGCCATAAAGAAGAATCTACTTGTCAAAGTGACATTTATTCTCCTTGCTCCAGTAAGTCAGATTTATTTATGATGATAAAATGGTGGTTTGTATTAATTTTATGCCAATTGGATTTAGGCAAAGCAACTGAAAATTGGGTACAAGTACTGAAGGAAATTTGCCAAATGCGACATAACGAAGATGCACCAGATGATCCTATGGAATGTTTTCTGCCTCCTAAGGTATGATTATCTTCCTTAACTCTGAGTTTGTTCTCAATTTATTTAGTGAATAAAAGAGCCTTTTCATTTCTTGTCACACAAGCAAGCACCTCTGTTTCTTTTGTTCTCATATTTGATCATGTCCTAAGTTACGGTTGAAACCAGATAGATAGAGTTGTTCTTGTTTCACTACTGATCATGTATTTTTTGGCTCATATCTAGGAAAGAAGATTTGCTTTCGTGCTAGGGTCATTTCTTTCTTGTCATCCAAAAGACCGAGTTTTGATCGGTGAGTAGTTTCATGTCGATCAATGATAACAATTGTTCAATCGTTCAACTACATTCAAATTAATCATCTTTATGCTCCAGCACTACGTCGTCTTTATCAAAACGGCCTTCTCACTGCTGAAGCCATTGCCAAAGCTGATGTTACAACCATAACAAAATTGATCTACACGGTATGTTATTATTTCATATCCATGTTGATATTCAACAGCATCTTTGCCTCTGACATTTATGTATTCAGGCTGGAATTGATACTAGCACGGCTACATATATGAAGATAGTAGCTAACACTTGTCTACTGAAATATAATGGTGACATTCCAAAATCTGTGGACGACGTGAAGTTGATGGTTTATCCCAAAATGGCCCAGCTGGTAAAAACTTACACATATTGTGACGATCAATGATAAAAAGAAATGTTTTTCAGTTTTATTTATAGTTTTCCTCTGTTTCTGATCGCTTGACAGATTTTGGATCTAGCATGGCCTGACTGTTTGGACAACAAGAGCGAATTTCCTCTCAACGATTTCTACCAAGGCTATCTTCCCACCGAGTCTGAATGTGAAGATTTTGCAATTCCCGGCGGCAATCCTCCTGATTGATCTGCTTGATTCCACTAGTTGCCCTAAAAAATGAATCTCTTAGAAATAGTGTATTCGTGAACTTGTCCTGGATATATATCTTGACTTGTCTATTCAGTTTAAGCCTAATGATGCAAGTGTGTTAGTTTGGAATAGGGAAACTTGAATTCTTTGGCTGGATGTTGAGTTTCTCACTCATGATTACCTGTAAAGTGTCTGATATGGTGAATATGTGGCATGTGTCCATAAATTTGTTTTTTCTTCTTAATTTGGGATCTAAGCTTTCTTATAGTTAAATCTCAAATAAAACTCTTAATATGATGTAGATAAATCTCTTATATAATTGATATGCCTCCACAGTTTGTTCACAAAGTTAATTTTAAGATGAAAATTAAAATAGAAGAAATGGGCATATATATATTTACTTTTTGGGAACCACGGTGTTAGTCAAATATACATAGCAGACCGGAGATTTGTCGTGGTGGTAAACGGCGGCAATCCAACTTCTGCTCTATAGACAAACACGTGTTCGACATGCGTTAGAATAGGTTTTCCTTTTCTTTATAATTGTAACACGTGTAATCTCTCTTTAAATCCTGTATCAGAGCAATTGGGCTTCGAAAACTTGTAAACCCAGTTTAGCAATTGTATCTAATGAAAAGTGTTGCAGACAAAAAAAAAAAACAAAAAAGTCAAGTATACATAGCTTTTTGGGTTAATTTGCTAACTAATATAAAAAAAATTACAATTGAAAAACTAACAAAAAAGCACCTATGTGGCAAAATCATGGCCATTAGATATAGGATTTTTTGTTAGTGTTTCAATTATAATTTTTTTGGGTTAATTTGCTAGAAAACACAAAATTTTTTTCTAATTTACCATCTAACCAATTTGATCCTATGTGGCAAATTATTCACCATTAGATTTAGGACAATTGGTTAGATGGTAAATTACAATTTTTTTTGGTGTTATCTAACAAATTAACCCATTTTTTTTTTATATTAGTTAGCAAATTAACCCTAGCTTTTTAAGATGTTACTTTTCTTTCCCACAAACAATTACTGTACTAATTAATTTGTTATAAATCGAATCAAATATACATATTTGCAACACACAAATATAATAATTTAATTTATGAGAAACCCCAATTTCTTTAACCACTATAAATTTTTCAAAAAAAAAAAAACTATATTTTCGGTTAAAATCAATCCTACAAAAATAACCTGATACAGTTTAACAACCCTTACTCCTGATACAGTGTATGAATCATTTTGAACAAGAGGATAAATGGTATCTAAAAAAGATGAATACGATCATAGAGAAATGTTAAAATAGTTATCCAATAAGCAAAAAATGTTATAACTAGAGAAAACCAGTGGAAAGATAATTGGATCCTTATAATGAGAACTTAAGAGCCAAACTAGCTATATGTCCTAAAACGATGGCATAAGCTTCACGTCCTCTACAAAGTGTGGAAATATATAAACTTTTCGCTCCATAAACGCTTCCATTCCAAGGATTTCATATCTTCTGGTTGTCTTTCTCTCGATATTGTAGTAGAAAACGTAGAAAGGGTCCTTAGCATAACTATTTGACGACAACACGATTTCATTTGAACTAGTCATTCCAAGACATTGTAAGTATTTCTTTCCAACTACATATTGCCACATAAAAGGCAATTTGTAAAAACGCCTTGACCATTCATGTTTCTCGGGGTCTTCTAGAACGAATAATTCAAAACTTCCAGTCGTTGCGCTAAAATAATGAATCTCTCTTGAATATATTGAAGCCAGTTTACCATTGTAGTTTATCAGAGTTGCTCGCGAATCCATTGCTCTAATGAAAGGTTCTGTGACGTTAACAACACTGAACTTCTCAGACCTAACATGAAAGCAAACGAGCATATTTTCATTACACAGATCTTTGGGTGCAGCTTGGTAATACAAAACACCATCAATGCATATAGCTTTACATCTCGAATAATGTCGTATGCCACATTCAATCATTCTCCATGATAGTTTCTCTGTTCCTAATGTCAAAACTTGATGGTCTGTAGAGACGTCCTTACCTTTACCATGTGTCAAAGCCATTGACAATACCTTGCATTGTTTCTCAATCGGATCATACCCGAAAAAGCTAATCACCGATGTCCTAGCTCTTGTCTTCATTTTGGGTAAAGGAAAGGATTGTCCGGTGCTAGGATTACATATCACCAACTCTGTCACTGGATTTACCCTTCCTTTCAAAACCCGATCATGTCTATGACAGACCAAACCACTCACAGGTCTACAAATATCATAGGCACGATCATACGCAAATTTCATTTGATAATTGACGGTTATAGAAGACGAATTCCTATTAGGGTTTTGAGTTTCAAGTGAGGAAAAGTAGAATACCTCACTGTCTTTTTGACAAACGAACAATATCTTCGGTCTAGAAGAAGATATGGTCAAAAAAGTCTCCGTGAAATCTGGTCGGACTAGTATGGAAGACCAGAACTTGGATACGCAGCGACATCTCGCTATTGATTTCGCTGACAATCTCGAGACTATCTCGATAATGAGGTCAATTGGGATCGACTCTGAGTATTTTAAACCACTAATTGAGGTCGAAGATCGTGGGATGATCTGACGATCCTCTGAGACGTTTTGCCGCCGTGATTTCATGGCGGAGACGGACACTTGCGGCGGTAAAACCTAACTAGTGTCGAATAAGGACTAATTTAACTTGAAGACTGGATAAAGTAAATAAAAAGTTGAGAGAAATTGCAGGGGACCCATTACCTAAGGAAATTGCAAAATAACCCATTAATGATTAAGTGTTTGTAAATAATAACCCATCATTAATGATTAAGTGTTTGTAAATAACTAGCCGACTCAAATATCTATATCACCAAAAGGGAACTTGATATATCAAAATGACAAGCAGGACGGCTTAAGGAAGAGGAATAAGATAAGGCGGAAAAGTGTGGTATAAACTTCTCCTTAGAAGATGGTAATTCAGTCATCTGTTTAGGGTGCACTTAAGTAGTGTAATACGTTCTTGATAACGTAGGACCGACTTGCTCGTTTAAAGGTGATGATAGTTGGATAGATCCTTGACTTCGAAAGGATTCACAATGAGAGATGCTAAGGCGTGAGTGATGAATTCGAAAATCCTTAGGCCCAATCTTCGGTGAATGATTTGAAACAAGGGGGTGGCTACGCCGATGGGAGAATCCGGGAAAGAAGATGATAAGGCGTGACCAAGGTCGAAGATCCTTATGCCCAACTTTCGAGAAGAACTCACATGATCAACGGATCGAAGATTACGTCAAAGAGATGCGGAAGACTCTTTGATAAATCGAAAAGATTTCTAGAATAAATCATTCTAAGAAATCGGCAAAGAGAGTAAAGAAACTCAAAGGAAAGTTTTTATTGATTAAAAGTTGAATGCATTACAAATGAGAGAAGAAGTGTTTAAATAGAAAAGGAAGAGGGCTTGCATGTTAAGCAATAAAGAAAGCATGCAAGAACATGCAAAAATAAGAAAGCATGCAAAAATAAGAAAGCATGCAAGAACATGCAAGGGTCTTTGAGAAAACAAAACATTAAATAAAAATTAAGAAAATTCAAAGAAAATCTCTTTGAATGGCCGGCCAAGAGAGAGAGTAATGGGCCGGGTTTGGGCTTGAATGTGATGACGCGGAATTCTCTTTTGGATCGGACCGTTAGCAAGAACATGCAAAAATAAGAAAGCATGCAAAAATAAGAAAGCATGCAAGAACATGCAAGGGTCTTTGAGAAAACAAAACATTAAATAAAAATTAAGAAAATTCAAAGAAAATCTCTTTGAATGGCCGGCCAAGAGAGAGAGTAATGGGCCGGGTTTGGGCTTGAATGTGATGACGCGGAATTCTCTTTTGGATCGGACCGTTAGCGGAGTAAGCCGGTTGCCTCATTAAAACCTCTTACGGAAAACCCATTGGGACAAAACCGTAACAGGAAAAAGAGTACAACGCAACTTACTCAACGACCGAACCTCAAGAAGAATTTGATGATAATGAGGTAAGGACCGAATGCGTAAGCTGATCCTCCTTGATCCGAATATCGCCAAGTAAGCTCCGAACCGCTTTTGCTAGCTTCCGTGCCTTTGATCGGGTGATCACTCCTTCTGGAATGTGCAAGTCTTCGTCTTGAGCTTCCGTGTCCATGATCATATCATCCTCCCTCTCTTGAAAAGGATTTGACCCCAAATCGATTTCATCTGCAAGATAAGGAATGATATCAGCAATATTGAAGCTTGAACTGACGTCATACTTACCTTGGAGATCAAGTTTGTAGGAGTTGTCGTTGATCTTTTTCAAAACAGTGAACGGTCCATCGACTCTCGGTTTAAGTTTGGAATCCCTTTCACTCGGGAACCGTTCTTTTCGAAGATAAATCCACACAAGATCGCCGGGTTTGAACGTCCTTTTCTTCCATCCTTTGTTGGCGTGTTTGCGGTATTGTTCCGTTTTGTGCTCGATGTTTGCCTTTGCCTTCTCGTGCATCTGTTTTACCAACTCGGCCCTTTTCTTCCCATCCAAACTCACACGGTCACTCAAAGGAAGAGGCGTTAAATCAAGTGGAGTAAGGGGATTAAAGCCGTAAACAAGTTCAAAAGGCGAAAACAAAGTAGTAGAATGTTATGCATGATTATAAGCAAACTCTAGATGCGGCAAACATTCTTCCCATGCTTTAAGATTCTTTTTAACAACCGTACGCAAAAGAGTGCCTAAAGTCCTATTGACTACTTCGGTTTGACCATCGGTTTCAGGATGACAAGTTGTAGAGAAACAAAGCTTAGTTCCTAATTTCAACCAAAGTGTCTTCCAAAAGTAGCTAAGAAACTTAGTATCTCTATCCGAAACAATGGTTCTAGGCATGCCATGCAATCGAATTATTTCCCTAAAGAATAAATCATCAATGTTCGATGCATCGTCGGTTTTATGACATGGTATGAAATGTGCCATCTTAGAAAATCTATCAACAACCACGAAAATGGAATCACTACCTTTCCTAGTCTTAGGCAATCCCAAAACGAAATCCATAGAAATGTCAGTCCATGGTGCACTAGGAATGGGTAATGGAGAATACAAACCTTGGTTTTGGCGTTTAGTCTTAGCGTACTTACAAGTCGTGCATCGGTTGCAAATGCGTTCTACGTCACGCTTCATGTGTGGCCAAAAGAAGTGATCTTGTACGATGTGAAGCGTCTTGGCTATGCCGAAGTGACCCATGAGTCCACCGCCGTGAGCTTCCCTAACAAGCAAATCTCGCAAAGAAGATTTAGGAATACAAAGACGGTTCTCGTAAAACAAGAAACCGTCGCTTTGAAAATACTTTCCAAAAACGAATTTAGAAGAGGAGAGAAAAACTTCATGAAAGTCGGAGTCGGTTGCATAAGCGTCTTTGATCATTTCAAATCCAAGAACCTTGGCATCGAGTGTAGAAATCAGCGTGTATCTCCGGGACAAAGCATCGGCGACCACGTTTTCTTTTCCTTGCTTGTATTGGATGACGTAAGGAAACGTTTTAATGAATTCCACCCAACGTGCATGTCTCTTGTTTAGCTTCTGCTGGCTCTTCAAGTGTTTGAGGGATTGATGATCGGTATGAATGATGAACTCCTTTGGCCATAGGTAATGTTGCCATGTTTGGAGAGCCCGAACCAAAGCGTAAAGCTCCTTGTTGTAAGTCGGGTAATTGAGTGTTGCACCTCCAAGTTTCTTGCTGAAGAAAGCCACGGGTTTCTTCTCTTGCATTAGCCCAACACCTACACCAATACCGGATGCGTCACATTCAATCTCAAAAGCTTTAGTAAAATCAGGTAAAACGAGTAAAGGGGCATGAGTAAGGCGATTTTTGAGTTGTTGGAAGGCATCCTCCTGTGCTTGCTCTCAACGGAATCCCACGTCTTTCTTGATGACCTCGGTTAAGGGCGCGGCAATAGTACTGAAATCACGGACGAATCGTCGATAAAATCCAGCTAAGCCGTGAAAGCTTCGTACTTCGCCAATGGTTTTTGGAGTTGGCCAATCGCGGATGGCCTTGATTTTGTTCTCGTCCACTTGTATGCCCTGAGAACTCACAACAAAACCTAAAAAGACCACGTTATCTGAACAAAAAAAGCATTTCTTAAGATTGCCAAATAAACGTTCCTTCCTAAGCACGTTTAAAACCAATCGCAAATGTTCAACATGTTCGTTCAGGTTCTTGCTATAAATGAGAATGTCATCAAAGTAAACAACCACAAAGAGACCTATATACGACCTAAGAACATGATTCATTAAACGCATAAAAGTACTAGGCGCATTGGTTAGACCAAACGGCATAACAAGCCATTCATATAAGCCATGTTTAGTTTTAAAAGCGGTTTTCCACTCATCACCTTCCTTCATACGAATTTGGTGATAACCACTTTTTAGATCGATTTTAGTGAACACGCTTGAACCATAAAGCTCATCTAACATATCATCTAACCTCGGGATCGGATGGTGCTACTTAACCGTAATGTTATTGATTGCACGGCAATCGATGCACATTCGCCACGTTCCGTCCTTTTTCGGTACGAGTAAAACGGGTACGACACATGGGCTTATACTTTCTCGGATATGTCCCTTGGCCATCAGTTCGTCAACTTGACGCTGAAGTTCCTTCGTCTCAACGAGATTAGTACGGTAAGCAGGCCGGTTTGGAAGTGTAGCACCGGGTACGAAGTCGATTTGGTGTTCGATACCGCGGATCGGTGGTAAACCGATCGGATCGTCTTCCGGGAAAACGTCGAAAAATTCATTGCTTTTGCCTTGATTCTGTTCAAGTTTGAGTTGGTCGAGAAACACCTCATGCAGAGATAACGGTGCTAAAGTGATTTTCCGACCTTTATGCTCAAATGAGTGTTTGTTGGTGAAACCGTCGTGAACGGCTTTGCGGTCGTACTGCCATGGTCGTCCAAGTAAGATATGACCAGCCTCCATAGGCAAGACATCACACATGATCTCGTCCTCGTATCGGCCTATCGTTAATGGGACCAAAATTTGCCGTGTAACTTTGAGTTGACGTTGGTTGTTCAACCATCGTAGATTATATGGCCGTGGATGCTTCCTTGTCTCCATACCTAGCTTCTCTACTAGAGTAGTACTTGCGACGTTAGTACAACTACCACCATCGATAATAAGAGAACATACCTTGCTTTTAACCATGCATCGGGTATGAAAGAGATTCTCGCGTTGTTCGTTCTCGATGACCGGTTCTTGAGAAAGTAGGACACGTCTAGCTACTAATAGCTCTCCGTCAACCGCATGCTCCTCATAATCGTTGAAAATTGGGGCGGGTTTGGTTTCGTCGTCTTCTTCGTCATCGGTAATGATATCGCCATTGGCTAGGATTATCATGGCTCGCGGGTTTGGGCACTTGTTCGCGAAATGACCTTTGCCTCGACATTTAAAACATTCTATGTCACGATTACGAATAGGATTTGCAATGTTTTTACCCTTGTAGTCGTGTTCGGAAGAGTTCGGCTTGAAGTCGGTTTTTGGTTTAGAATCGGTCCGAGAAGGATAAGCCGGTTTTTCTTCTTTGCGGTAGCTCGGCCTTGAGCTAGAAGCGAATGGTTGGCGTGAGACGCCCTTTCTCTTGAGTTGTTGCTCTATCAAAACAGCCTTGTGCAACATCTCCTCAAGTTTTTTGTAAGTTTCCATTTCGACACGGTCTTGGATATCGCGGTTCATGCCGGCGAGAAATCTTGCCATTGTTGCGTCTCTTGGCTCATCTAAGTCCGCCTTTAGCATGAGCTTTTCCATCTCTTGGAAATAATCATCAATGCTCCTACTACCTTGTGTCAAACGCCTCAACTTTGATGAAGTTCACGGGAATAGTGTTCCGGGACAAATCGTCGATGCATTAGATGCTTCATCTCGTTCCAAGTTTCGACCGGGTTTTCTCTATTTCTCCTTCGGTTGGTCACGAGTTGGTCCCACCAATCTACAGTGTAGTCGTGGAATTCCGTAGCGGCCAAACTTACTTTCTTTCTTTCGGAGAAATTTTGACAATCGAAAACTAGTTCGATTTTCTTTTCCCATTCTAAGAATGCATCCAGATCGTTCTTTCCATGAAACGCCGGGATACGAAGTTTCATTCCTCCTAAATCATCGTCTCGTCTTAGGACCGGTTGACGTCGTCGTTGGTTGTAATCGGACGAGTCACTTTGATCGTAGAACGGGTTGTCGATCGGACTGTGACGTCGGAATCGGTCACGTCTATTTCTTGCTGGCTCCCGACCTATGCTCCTATCGGATCGACTTCCACCGATTCGTTGATTAGTGTGGTTGTGTGCGGGTGTGTTCATTTCTAGAACGGACATACGGTCGCGCATCTCTTGAAGAAGTTGAGTGAGGTCATTGAACCTTTGATCCATGTCGTTAACCTTTCGGTTTAGGGCTGCCTCGCGTTCTCTTCGTGACCGTGATGATGTTGATTCGCTTTCTTCTTCCATTGAGTACCTCGTACGAAAGAGAAGAGAAGAAGTGAATGACAAATTTCAAGAGAATATCAAAGAACACAAATAACTTTTCAAACTCGGAATTTTGAAAACAATTTTAGTTAATTCCTTTTTTTTTTTTTTTTAAATTGTAAATTGCTGAAATGTAAATGAACTAGAATCTAATTTTTTTTTTTTTTTTTTAAAATAAAAAACGAAAATTGCAAAAAAAATAAAAAAATAAAAATAAAATAAAAGAAGAAGATGAAAGGATTAGAATGATATCACCGATTTTGAGCAAGTGGCTCTGATACCACTTGATACGTTCTTGATAACGTAGGACCGACTTGCTCGTTTAAAGGTGATGATAGTTGGATAGATCCTTGACTTCGAAAGGATTCACAGTGAGAGATGCTAAGGTGTGAGTGATGAACTCGAAAATCCTTAGGCCCAATCTTCGGTGAATGATTTGAAACAAGGGGGTGGCTACGCCGATGGGAGAATCCGGGAAAGAAGATGATAAGGCGTGACCAAAGTCGAAGATCCTTATGCCCAACTTTCGAGAAGAACTCACATGATCAACGGATCGAAGATTACGTCAAAGAGATGCGGAAGACTCTTTGATAAATCGAAAAGATTTCTAGAATAAATCCTTCTAAGAAATCGGCAAAGAGAGTAAAGAAACTCAAAGGAAAGTTTTTATTGATTAAAAGTTGAATGCATTACAAATGAGAGAAGAAGTGTTTAAATAGAAAAAGAAGAGGGCTTGCATGTTAAGCAATAAAGAAAGCATGCAAGAACATGCAAAAATAAGAAAGCATGCAAAAATAAGAAAGCATGCAAGAACATGCAAGGGTCTTTGAGAAAACAAAACATTAAATAAAAATTAAGAAAATTCAAAGAAAATCTCTTTGAATGGCCGGCCAAGAGAGAGAGAGTAATGGGCCGGGTTTGGGCTTGAATGTGATGACGCGGAATTCTCTTTTGGATCGGACCGTTAGCGGAGTAAGCCGGTTGCCTCATTAAAACCTCTTACGGAAAACCCATTGGGACAAAACCGTAACAGGAAAAAGAGTACAACGCAACTTACTCAACGACCGAACCTCAAGAAGAATTTGATGATAATGAGGTAAGGACCGAATGCGTAAGCTGATCCTCCATGATCCGAATATCGCCAAGTAAGCTCCGAACCGCTTTGCTAGCTTCCGTGCCTTTGATCGGGTGATCACTCCTTCTGGAATGTGCAAGTCTTCGTCTTGAGCTTCCGTGGCCATGATCATATCATAGTGTCTGATATGGAAAGACTGGAAGTCACAGAATACAGGATTAGCAAACACTTTTTGGTGTCTGGCCTACAGTAGTTTAAACACAAACACTTAATCATTAATATACTGCCCACGGAAACCAAAAAATTATCTTTACGCACAGAACTGAATTAGATCTTTTTCACATTTACATTACCGCTTAACCTACATCAGAACTTCCAAAAAAATAAAACAAAAGAGCAAAGTTACAAAGCTAACCAACATCAGAACTTTCACTATTTCACATTTATATAACGAAACTATGTCAAAGCTAAATGTCATTAGCTGAAACTGAATCGAGATGGTTTACCTGCAGACCAACAAGCATGCAATCACTTTCTACCTCAAACACATCGGAAAGGATCCACAAATACCAGTTTCACGCGACTTCTGTGATATATATATATATATTTTTTAAATTGCGGTGATATTAGATGCAAAAGCAAAAAATCAAAATTAGTCACATATTTAGCCATTACAGTTTTCACCATAATCCCAATTTAGTACGTAAAAACAATACAGAAACTGTATTAATCAAACCACCAGCAAAAGCTTGAAATCAAGTTTACTTAATAGGCAAGAATATGAAAGTACTGAGTTATACAATGAAACTTACTAGTTGAAGAAGATCTAATACTCTTTTGAAAGCAACTTCTTCTATATCAGGTAATCCACACAGCTGCTACGAAAAGACCAAATCAAGATAATACATATATGCTCATGGAACAGATGAAAACACTATTAATCAAGCTTTCTCTCATTTTACTGAAGCATAGTCATAGCAAATACCAAATAACAAACACTCCAATCACTAACTGCTTGCATGTGTCCACTTTATTCATATCAAGAGACAACGAAATGTATAGCTGATACATTAGCACGTTTGTATTTATAATTCTATTCCAAATTGTGCTCAACATGATTTGTATGTGCTCAACAAAATTCAGATGTTCAAATAAAAAATAACAAAATTGAAAATTTCCTTTATAAGAGTCAGAGAGTCAAACGTATACTTCTCTCTCTTCCTTTTTCTCTCAGTCTTGTTTCCTGGTCAGAAAGTTGACGTTTTTTCTCTCTCAACTTGGTAAATTCTTCAAAAGCAACAACGAACCATGGATGGAGAAGACTTTAGCATCTTTGGGGATGGCGCCATTCCAAGATGGAATCGAAGTATTTGTAGGGGTCAGATTGCACCCCTAAGAGATCGATGCAACGACAAGAACAATTCTGCAGGAAGGCTTGAGAAATCATAAATGGGCCTGTAGAAGCCTGTTTTAAATTAGGCCCATAATGTTATTAAATCCATAATTAAAATGGGCTTAATAACAAGATGGGCCAAAATTCATTTTATTGCTTAATGGGCCAAGCCCAAATATATTATTAGCCCTAGCCTAAAAAGTTATAAATAGCTCATTGTATTCACCCAGATTGGGGATGAGAATTTTGGCATCAAAAGGAATAAAGCTTTCTTAACATCGAACGCAAGTGTTACATTTTTCTGCATTGTGATTCACTCAGGAGTCTCGCATTTCCTCAACAACCCTACAAATTAAATTGTTCGAGTCTCGACTCCTACAATTTGGCGCCGACTAAGGGGAACAACAAGACATTCTTACACTAGAAGATCACAGTGCAAACTACGCAAGCAAAGATGTCTGGAGACGAGAGTCAACAACTCACTGCCGAGCAGCAGCGCATCGCAGAAGAGCAGCGCATCGCTGAGGAGCAACGCATCGCCAGTCAACAGAATCGCAACAACACCAGCGACGGATCAAGAGACGACAACACTGGAACTGGGGAAACGACAAACGACACACTGATTGTTCCTGACACTCCAGCAACAGCAGCCACAACAGTGACGTCTGAGTTCCTCACTGGTATGAAGACGATGCTAGAGACACTACTCAAGAAGACAGAAGAGCAAGAAAAGACCAACCAAGAACTACGCATTCTCGCGACAGCGAATCGGGGTGGCAACAGAAGAGCAGGTATGTTCAGACAACCCGCAGCACGCATAATTCCGACATCTCTGGATTTCGTAACTCCAATCAGGCCACCAAGAGGGCAACGTCAGCTTCTTCCTCCGCCAACTCTGCAACGCGAGCAAGGCGCGACTGCCCAAACGGAAACTGAGCGGCCAAATGTCACAGCAACTGCGACAACTAATTTGGAGAATCCAAGAACTGAACGTAACACAAGGAACATCGCTACTGGAAGAGCAACAACAAACGCTGAGCGAAACAACGTCAGCGCAGAGCGAGTGGAAGGCTTCAATGACGAAGAAGACGACATAACCTGGTCCGAGCAGTCCGAGTTCGAAGAGGAGCGGCATGCAATTTTCCAAGCTCAGAAGGCCGAGCTGGATGAGATACGACGTAGCATAGAACGAGCGGCTTCCTAAATGAGGGACGTTCGGTCCGAGCTGCACAAGGCAGTCAGCAAAGCACCTGAACTTGATCGAGTACTCGCGGAGGTCCAGAACACCCCGTTCACGAATCGTATCAGGCAAATCAAATTCGCCGATCCACGACGACTCAAAGTGCCTTTCTACGAAGGAAAAACGGATCCATCGGAGCACTTGACTGCATTCGTGATTGCACTAGGACGAGCTAACATCAGGGAAGATGAAGAAGATGCTGGGCGCTGTCTTCTCTTCGTGGAGCACCTTAAGGGAGCAGCACTTCAATGGTTTTCAAAGCTGGAAAGGAACTCCATTGATAACTTCAAGCAATTGTCTGCAGCATTCCTCAAGCACTACGCCATCTTCATTGAACCTGAAACGTCGGACGCCGATCTCTGGAATCTGCAACAAGGACAGAATGAAACATTAAGGAACTTCATGGAGCGCTTCAAGACGGTGCTATCTAAAGTAGAGGGCATAAGTAACAAGAACGCGCTCGAGGCACTCAAGAAGTCGCTACGGCACGACTCTGAGTTTTGGAAAGAGATGATCTTGAACAAACCTTTGACAATTCAAGACGCTTTGCATCGATCAACTGACTTTGCAACAGTCGAGGACGAGAAGAGCATTTTCGCCCAAGCTCAAGGGAAAATAAAGCCTACGCCTCACCCTCCACCTACTCAGAGTCAACCACAAGCTAAGAAGAGCAACCAAGGATCAGGATTCGTGCATCACGAATCCAAGGGAGCCCACAATTACCAAGTGTAAGCCCAGCGTTACAGCGGAGGAGGAGGCCGAGGTCGCGGCCGTGGTCAAGGCCGCGGTAGCTGGTCAAACACATGGACGCGAGAGTAGAGCAGCTTCGACGAAGAGGCATACTGTGAGCACCATAAATCCTTTGGTCATTCAACGGCAAAGTGTCGCGTCCTTGGTTTAAAACTTGCTACTGCGCTAGCCGCTGGGAAGCTCAAAGGCAACATCGAAATCAAGGACTTCGAGATGGAATCCAGCGAGCAGCAACCTGCGGAAGGTGAGCAACCTGCACCAAGAAGGAGAAACGACGAGCCAGCAGGAGGCGGAACTCGCCGAGATGTACTAATGATCATGGGAGGATCTCGCTATTGCTCGGATACTGTAGCTTCTATCAAAGCCTACCAGCGGAGAGCTGAAGTCAGCAAGAATCTATCTGAGCCATCTAAGTTACCAAACGACATAATCTCTTTCGAGGAAGCAGAGACAGCAGGCATTGACCGCCCACACAATGACCCCCTGGTACTCAAGCTCATTGTAAACGACTGCAACATGTCGCGCATCCTCATTGATACAGGGAGCTCATTGGACGTCATTTTTCACGATACTCTCCTGAGGATAGATGTCGACCTCTCTACTCTAGAAGGAGGACCGAGGCCTGTTACCGGTTTCTCTGAAACGACTTTAACAATGGGGACCATAAAACTTCCCGTCAAAGCCGGTGGAATTACAAAAACTGTAGAATTTTCAGTTGCCGATCACCCTGCCATCTACAACGCGATCTTAGGCACTCCCTGGATCAACTCAATGCGCGTTGTGCCATCTACCTATCACCTATGTCTCAAGTTCCCAACCCCAAGCGGGGTGAAGACTATTTGGGGATGTCAAAGAGAGTCTCGGAATTGTTTTCTCGTTGAACACAAGCTCCGTAATCCGGGCACAGAGCCTAGTGCCCAGACACAACGTAAGAAGTTGAAGACGGATAGAGAGCCAGTTAAAGAGCTCTCTAAACTCTTATAGCAGCTACAGCTTAACGAGGATCGCTTAGAAGAAACCCAGCCCACCGGCGATCCCGTTATCTCAGTCCGCATAGACGACAACTACCCAGAGAGATGCGTAGAAATCGGTGTTAAGTTGGACCAAACAATCAAGGATGACCTTGTCTCATTTCTGAAAAAGAACATCAACACTTTTGCATGGGCAGCAGAAGATATGCCAGGAATCGATATCAACGTGACCTGCCATGAATTGAATGTTGACCCAGTTTTCAAACCTGTTAAGCAAAAAAGGCGCAAACTCGGGTTAGAGAGAGCAAAGGCAGTAAACGACGAGGTAGAGAGGCTCCTGCGGGTCGTATCAATCACCGAGGTAAAGTATCCCGACTGGTTTGCTAATCCCGTCGTTGTAAAGAAGAAAAATGGGAAGTGGAGAGTATGCGTAGACTTTACAGACCTTAACGAAGCTTGTCATAAAGACGGCTTTCCACTCCCCCACATAGACCGATTGTTGGAAGCTACAGCGGGTAACAAGCTGCTGACATTTATGGACGCTTTCTCCGGGTATAATCAGATCATGATGCACCCAGAAGACCGAGAGAAAACAACATTCATCACAGATCGCGGGGTCTACTGCTATAAAGTAATGCCATTTGGCCTCAAAAACGCTAGAGCGACGTACCAAACACTTGTAAACAAGATGTTCGCAGAACAACTCGGGAACACCATGGAAGTTTTCATTGACGACATGCTTGTCAAGTCGCTAGAAGAAAAAGACCACGTAGCACATCTGGAAGAATGTTTCAAGCAACTGAATTTGCACAACATGAAGAAAAATCCGATAAAGTGCAGATTTGCAGTCACATCCGGTGAATTCCTAGGCTACTTAGTGACTCACCGAGGCATTGAAGCAAACCGAAAATAGATCGACGCCCTGATCCAAATAACTTCACCAAAAACGCAAAGGAATGTGCAACGGCTCACTGGGCGAGTAGCGGTGTTAAATCGGTTCATTTCGCGGTCCACAGATAAATGCCTACCCTTCTACAACATTCTTCGCGGGAACAAAAATTTTGAATGGACAAAGAAGTGTGAGGAGCCAATTCCAACAGCTGAAAGCTTACTTAGCAAGCCCTCCAGTGCTCGCAAAGCCAGTAGAAGGAGAACCTTTGTTTCTCTACACCGCAGTTTCAGAGATTGCAGTGAGTGGAGTGCTAATTCGCGAAGAGAGAGGCGAGCAGAAGCCAATCTTTTATGTCAGCAAATCTCTAACCGACGCCGAGACAGGATATCCACAAATGGAGAAGCTGGCCTTGTCAGTCATCATGTCTGCAAGAAAACTGAGACCATACTTTCAATCACATACAATCGTGGTCCTCAGTACCTTCCCTCTCCGTTCTGTCTTGCATAGCCCTAGTCAGTCTGGACGATTGGCTAAGTGGGCGATCGAATTAAGTGAGTATGACATCGAATACCGCAGGCGAACATGCGCAAAATCACAAGTTCTAGCTGACTTTCTAATCGAGCTCCCGGAAGAGGCAGTCGCAAAAGAGAGTCTGAACCTGGTCTGGCAACTTCATGTCGATGGGTCATCATCTAAAACTGGTTCGGGAGTCGGGATTCGCTTAACATCACCCGCTGGCGAAATACTGGAGCAGTCATTCCGCCTAGGCTTCCGAGCATCTAACAACGAAGCAGAGTATGAAGCCCTTATAGCCGGCATGAGACTTGCGCACGCACTTAAACTCGACCACATTCGCGCATTTTGTGACTCTCAGCTGGTTGCAAACCAATTCAGCGGAGAATACGCTACAAAGGACGAACGCATGGAAGCATACCTTAAAGTTGTCCAGGAGTTGGCCGCGCAATTCACAGAATTTACACTCACTCGGATTCCTAGAGGCGATAACACCCTTGCTGATGCCCTCGCAGTCCTCGCTTCAACCTCCGACCCAAAATTAATGCGAATCATCCCAGTGGAGTTTATAGAGCATCCAAGTATCCCTATTCCAGAAATGGTTAACATCTTGACTCGATCTCAAGCAGCCAAAAAAGCCAAGGAGAAAACCACTGCAACGGCGTATAAGGAAACTGCTACTAACGTAGAAGTTCAGGAAGAAGCAGACAACTCTCTGATAAGCAAAGTCGAAGAAAGCGAGCCTCTACTTGACGGACGGCGAGAACCAGACAATGAGGTGGACGTAGCAGACGACTCAGTCGACCCTAGCGAAGTGGAACCCAGTAGTCCTTTAACTGCGCCTCAAATCGACCAGGAGGTGGTTGCCATGGATGAAGATTCCCACTCCCCTCCGGACAAAGTCGGTGCCACCGCTAACCCCTCTGAGACAAATGAAGCAATTGCATTGGAAGAAGATTCACCTGAGTTAGAATATGGTTGCGATACGCGCTGGCTTAAGAACATTCGCAGATACGTTGAAGACGGCACAAAACCTACGGATAAGTGGGCGGCTCGCAAGCTGAGAGACCAAGCAGCCATATACATTCTATTAGATGGCAACGTATTCAAGTGGAGCTTGTCCGGCCCGCTATTAATTTGCGTTGAGGGAAAAGAAGCTCGCAAAGTCATGGAGGAAGTTCATAGTGGCTCTTGCGGCAATCATTCTGGAGGACGAGCACTGGCACTAAAAATCAAGCGCCACGGATACTACTGGCCAATGATGACCAAAGACTGTGTCTAGTTTTCAACCAAGTGTGAAAAATGTCAACGCCACGCTCCCAAGATCCATCAGCAAACGGAGATGCTCTCTTCAATCACCTCTCCTTATCCGTTCATGAGGTGGGGTATGGATATTATTGGCCCTCTGCACCCCTCAAGACAGCGACGATGGCTACTTGTGCTGACAGACTATTTCTCAAAGTGGGTTGAAGCAGAAGCGTTCATCTCTATAAAAGAAGCACAAGTTGAGCACTTTGTATGGAAAAATATCATCTGCAAACATGGTGTTCCTTACGAGATCATCACAGGTAACGGATCACAATTCATATCTGGACGTTTCGAAGGATTTTGTGAAAAATGGAAGATACGCCTTAACAAGTCTACTCCGCGGGGTCCACAGGGTAATGGCTTGGCAGAATCAACCAACAAAACGTTGATTGCCAGTCTCAAGAAGCGCCTCGATGAGAAGAAGGGCCGCTGGGCCGACGAGCTAGATGGCGTCATCTAGTCTTACCGTACTACACCCAAAGAGGTCACCGACGAAACTCCATTCGCCCTAGTTTATGGAACAGAGTGCGTCATTCTGGTCGAAGTTCAATTTCCAGGAGTACGACGAAGGCTACTTTCACAGGGAGAAGAAGTCAACCGTCTCCTCTTACTTGACAAGCTAGACCTCATCAACGAACGCCGCGACCAAGCATTAACCCGGATTACCAACTACCAGCATTCAGCAGCAAAATATTATAACTCTAAGGTACGAATCCGACGTTTTTACGAAGGCGACTTGGTCCTACGAGAAGTCTTCCAGAACACAGCAGAGCGCAACGCTGGTAAACTCGGCGCCACCTGGGAAGGGCCTTAGAGAATCACCAAGGTGGTTAGACCAGGAGTTTACAAAATTGCCACCATGGAAGGCACTCCAGTCTTGAGGTCTTGGAATGCAACTCACCTGAAGAAGTACTATCACAATTTTTGTTTACATCCTCCGTAGATGCCGTAAGTCTTATCAGAAACAGACATAACACCTCGCTGTTGGCCACAGCGACGTTTTACTTCAAGCACTTCAGATCTGACTTTTACATCCTTAGCAGGATCGCACGGCGCGCTATACAAATACATAATGCTCGTTAGAGGAATGGATGCGCTAGAGGAAAGTGGGTCTGCAAACCCAAACGATCATTTCAGAAACCCAACTTACAAAGCGTTGGTCAACTCACTAGAGAATGTTTGCTTAAGTGGAGCGGAAGTGTTAGTAGAAAACATGCCCGTAAACCCAAGTGTTCATAACAAAATCCAACAATCTAAAGCGTTGATCTTAACACAGAAAAATACTTATTGCTGAAACAGGAAAGTTTGAGACAACATTTCTGCAACTGAGGCGAGAAGTAAAAATTGCATATTATATCATTATGAATAAACCAAAGGAAAAACAAAGTATCCAAAGAGGAACAAGCTATCGAAGCAACAAATAAATATAAAAGGGTAAACACCACCCAAACTGGAGAAAAACACTGAAAACCAAAAACCAAAAGTAAACTAAGGCAAAATCGCCTCAAGCTCCAACAACGGTCCCCTCGACTTGACTTGTTTCGACCTCGGTCTCAGAGTCTGACGAATCCTCATCACCAGATGAACTAGAAGAACTCGAAGCCGGATGAATCAACTGGCGAATAGGATCCACTGCAACAGGAGCCTCTCCACCAGATCTTTGAGTCTTAAGGATCTCCTCGAGTTCGCGCATATGCTTCCCAAAAATCTCCTCTGCCTGCGATAAGCCTTCCTCTTGTTTTCTAAGTTCAACAAGCTCCTCACTAAGGTCGGGCGCCTTGTCACTCTGAAGCAACCCCAAAAACTCAATGTTGCTCTGAACTTGGATAAGATCTAACACATCAGTCCAAGGCTTGTCGTTGAGCATCTTGAGCTTCTCTTTCGCTCGCCCCATCCTCGACTCATACTCTGCTGTCAGCTCATGCTTCGCCCGATCAACAGCTTTCTGAACGGATGCATCCTGAAGCCTGGCTGCATCCTCTAAGCGAGCGGTCAGACTGGCAACTTCTTGCTGCAAGCGTCTCCTTTCAGCTTCAGACTCTGAAAACGTGCCATCTATCTTGCGGCGCTGATCCTCAGTCTCTTTCACAGCAGCTTCTAAGGTAGCAACTCAAGCCTCTGCTTGACGACGTTGTTTCTTATGAACATCACATAGTTCCTGAACACTAGCAAGACGACGTTTCTGCGAGGTGGCATCCATCTCGTATCCCTTGGTAAGCTCGTTGATTGAAGCAATGAACTGCCAAAAGGGTAATAAATCAGGGAAAGCGAAGCAAAATAAATAATGACGTAATGTTCGACAGAGATACGTACCGACATGCTATGAAGGGCCACTTTTCTGTAATTGTCTCTCCTCGACATGTCTTGTGGAGGAGGAAATTCATTACCTGGAAACACGATCTTCGACATATTAGTCGCCGCCATACTCCCGTTGCTAAATAAGTCTTCTGGATAGATAACTTCCCTATTATCATCTCGAGCACGCTTGCGATCTGTATTTGAAACATCGCGACGCTTCGGTGGCGAATCATGACGACGACTAGAGTGGACAGCAATGTTGCGCTCAAGCTCAGGACGACGCGACTTGGGCACATCAGTAGATCTGGCTCCTTGCGGGGCTCTCGTAGTAGTGCTTATTCTATTCTCGGCATCTCTCTTCTCGCGTGCGGTTAATCTCTTCCCGTTGCTCGATATTTCTGGTGGAGATGTTAGAAGTTGCGTTCCGAAATGATGAATGACTGTTTCTCGAACACGGCGCAAAGTGAAATCTTGCGTCCAACTGCACTTCTCGGTGATGAGATCGGCGTGAAGATCAAATAAATCTATCGGGAACCTGTCAGCGCTGCTATAATCTGCAAAACAAAAAGTAAGAGCAAAAGGGTTAGAACCTGGCTAACTTGCAAGCAAGATAGAGACTATTGCTGAATTGAAAATACGCAAAAGACGAAAAACAAAAACAAAAACGCGACGAAGTCAACTACCACAGTGACCCCGTCTCTTTCGAAGCTTAGGATTATCTCCGACTGAATCACTATTTATTTGCACAAAGAAAAACTTTTTCTCCCAAGCGCGTTCCAGGGGAGGGAAGTCTCTGATGACACGAAGATCAGGTTTGCCGTCAATGGAGTAATGGAGTTTATCTTTGCGACCACACTTTTTGACAATCAAAAGATTCAGCAAGTGGTCCACCCCAAGCTCGCTACCACTCTCGTAACTGCGAATCATGAGTCCAACTAAACATCGCATCCCTCGAGGTGTTATCTGAGAAATGGCAAGGTGATTCTTCTAGAGATATTCGAGAATCGTGCGAGGGATCGGAAACCACAAAAAGCATGTTCGAAAATAAGCTTCATACACCGTGAAGTAACCTTCTGGAGGATTATCGGGACGATCTTCCGGAATAGGAGTAGAAAACTCGACATCTTCAGAAGCATTGCAAAGTGCAAGAATGGCTGCTAAAGACGTTGAAGTCGACTTAGAAGACTCCGGCCCTCTGCGCGTCTGGTCTCTCTTGGTATCCTTCGGAGTCCCCACTTCGGTATCGTCAAACACTACCAGAGCATTCTGGAAGACTGTATCTCCTGAACCGCCATCATCACTAGAAGACATTACGCCGAGAAAATCCGTCACTGCGATAAAAGCCCAGAAGTTCGAGTCAAAAACTCAAAATCCTTTTTCAGAACAAAAACGTTGACTTGTTGACTTTTTGTTGAGTGTTGACTGTTGACCAGAGACTGTTGACTGTTGACCAGAGACTGTTGACTGTTGACTAACAATTAGGGTTTCCCAAACGCATTTTTTGTACAGATCGCTGCCGCTAACTATAGCGCTCCCAGTCAAAATCGCGTTTCAGCCGCCAATCACGTTTGCCGCCGCTGTCGCAGATCACGTTTGCCGCCGCAGATCACGATCGCCGCCGCTGTCGAGATGACCGCCTGAAGCTTCACCGCCGCTCCGTCTTCCGATCTGCAACCGCCTGAAGCTCCCACTGTCACAATCGACGAGCTCTTCTCGTGGCCGTGACGACAAAGCTGTGACGATGAGAACGAAGGCTCTACGATCTCCATGGAAGTGACGACGAGTCATCTGGCCAAAACGAAGCTGCAGAGCTGCGGTGAAGACAGAGGCTCTGCTGTTGGTCCACGGTGACGTTTCCTTCCTCCGTGCGGTGAAAGCAAGCTCCCGAGATCTGCGGCTGGCTCCGTCGGGATCTGCGGTTGATTCCGTCGTGATCTGCGGCTAGCTCCGTCGGGATCTGCGGCGAACGAAGCTCCTGCGACTGAGGTCCTGCGACGACTGCGGCGATGTCACTGTCAATCCGGAGTTCTAGCTCACGGAGATCCACGAACGCGACGACGGACTTGACGGCGAGCGGGTCGCGACGAATACGGCGAGCGGATCGCGACAAATACGGCGAGTGGATCGCGACGAATACGGCGAGCGGGTCGCGAAGAATCGAACTCCGGCGAGGCGGCTCTGGCGGTGGCAGATCAGGATGGATGAAGAAGATGATCCACAAAAAGACAAAAAAAAAAAAAACTTTTTCTACAAAACCCTAATGGCACTACTGGACAAAAAAAAAATTTGGAGAAGGAGATTCCGAAAATTGTACCTGTTTTTGCTGCAGAAAAGCCAACTTGGTGAAAAAATAGACTGCCTAGGGGGGTCTATTTATACCTGAAGGATTTCCTGAAATCCCTTGGGTTTTTCAGGAAAATTCCCTGAAATTTTCCTAACGGGCTTTAAAGTCCACTTAAATGAGCCCGATAGCCTTTTCAATCTATTAATCTCATTTTCAACAACGCCAGCATATATCCAGGAAAACACGACAGCGTCAACTCAACACGGAATTACTGCAACTTCCAGAAATCGCTGGTAAGACGTCAACGCCTGGCTGCTCCATGGTCCATCGCATCGATCTCAAACTTCAACAGCTTATACCTTGACATCATCTAGCTCAATACTACCAAGCTGGGGGGGCTAACTGTAGGGGTCAGATTTCACCCCTAAGAGATCGATGCAACGACAATAACAATTCTGCAGGAAGGCTTGAGAAATCATAAATGGGCCTGTAGAAGCCTGTTTTAAATTAGGCCCATAATGTTATTAAATCCATAATTAAAATGGGCTTAATAACTAGATGGGCCAAAGTTCATTTTATTGCTTAATGGGCCAAGCCCAAATGTATTATTAGCCCTAGTCTAAAAAGCTATAAATAGCTCATTGTATTCACCCAGAAAGGGGATGAGAATTTTGGCATCAAAAGGAATAAAGCTTTCTTAACAGCGAACGCAAGTGTTACATTTTTCTGCATTGTGATTCACTCAGGAGTCTCGCATTTCCTCAACAACCCTACAAAGTAAATTGTTCGAGTCTCGACTCCTACAGTGTTCTTAGACAAATTACCAACAGAATGGACTCATTATATGATCGAAGCTACCCAAATCTTGGAATCATCTACGAAAAACCCTAAATCTCCGGAATGGCTCAACATGGCGATGAAAAAGTTCAATGGTACAATCTAATACTTGTTCTTACGGAAAAAGAATTGTGTGCCACTGATCTTGGCGATAATCAAGCTCGCCTCTCCTTTCCACCGAACCAAATGGTGAATTCATGGAATTTTTTTGACCGAAGAAGAAAGGGAAACCCTAGTTCCCAACAAAAGCAAAAATGGATCTTCTTCATCAAGTAAGCCTCAGTTGTCCAACTCATATATTCTGATTTAGTGCAAACTTTGATCACAAATTGTATACATTGGTTATTTATCAAATTAAACTAGACTTAATTTATGTCTTTGTATTGGATTATCTGTCAAATTTTAGATTTTAGATTTAGTTTGTATTTTTTATATGAGTATACATGTAATACTTTTTGGCCTATTAAAATGTTAGATTTTTTTTTGAAAAATATTGATAATTGTTATCTAAATTTATGGACTATTATCGAATACTGTTGACAATAAGGATAATGAAACTGTTCATTAGTTGATGTTTTATTTACATCCACCAAAAAAAAAGTTGATGTTTTATTTACAGAATAAATATAGTGTATATATTATCTCACTTCTAATATTGGGATAGTTATTTTTTTTTAATGCTCCTTTTTAATTGGAGACAAAACAAATTTGAAAATCGACAAAGAAATGTTAAGGAATTAGTAATTTACGTACATTAAAACCACATTAGTAATATATTTTTGTTTGTTACAAAGTTAAAAGCAGCGTGATTTAACATAAATTTGAGTTACAAAGTTTCAGAAAAGGAAAATCACTCAACGGTCAAATATACAACAAAAAGGAAATATAGATCTTATATAAACATCCCAACACCATCTCTTAATTTTATTTCACGAATTTTCACTCTGGCCTCTCTTTTTCTCTCTGTTTTCAATTTCTTGCGTATAACTCTTCCTCGAGAATGAAGAACCCTAATTTCCAAAATCTGAACATGTTGGCCGAAGTTGCCGCTAGGGTTTCATCACTTTCAGCACCGAGTAGATCAAACTCGAAGATGATGGTGTTGGCTGAAGTAGCCGCCATGTTCCTTGCGAGCGAACAAGAAGAAGAAGAAGAAGCGAGACTCTCTGTGACTGTACCTAGAAAGAAAAGAACTCATCGTAGTAGTCACCGATCAACACAATGGGCACGTGTCATCGAGAAACAAAGATCCATGGAACTTCAAAACCCTAATCATCCCGAAACTTCTCCTTCTTGTTACATCGCTGAATCCAAGAAACGTCGATTCTTTAATGAAGACGAAGAAGAAGAGAGAAGCCTAAAGAAACGCCGTCGTTTTGAAGTGGGATCATCATCATCTTCTTCAAAACCTAAAGAAAGATTACGAGTACAAGAACAAAACCCTAATCTTGATTGGAAGAAACCTAGAAACGTGATACCCACGCAAACGAATTCTCCTCCTGAATGGCTAGTGGATGTGATGATGAGAGAAGGTAACGGATCATACAATCCAAATCTGATCATTGCGAAGAAACTTTATCAAACCGATCTCGACAGAAGTCAAGCACGTCTCTCGATGCCATTAAAACAAGTAGTGAACTCTGATTTCTTGATAGAGGAAGAAACAAGAATCATATACGAACAATCGGAGTTAAAGAGTCGTAGAGAAGGTGTGCGTGTTTATTTGGTTGATCCTCTGTTGAATAAACATGTCGTTGATTTGAGGAAGTGGAAGATGAGTGGAAGCTGGAATTATGTCTTTGTTGATGGTTGGAACGATGTTGTTGCTAAGAACACCTTTAGAGTACACGATGTGTTTCATGTTTGGTCTTTTAGATCCGGTCGAGGAAAGCTCTGTTTCGCTCTCGTCCCTCCTCCTCCTCCGATTAGAAATTCCGGCCAAGGTTGCTCTACTTCCGGCGAGTCTGGCCATTGATGCTTAACTCTTGCTTGATCTGCTTTGTGTGTATTGCTTAGTTCACACGTAAAAAGGAACCCTTTTTCAGGTGATTCTCGACGATTTTTCGCGTGAAAGGCGTAATTTGTTCTTAGAAATGTAACTTGATTTTTGGTGCAATTCAATTAACTTTAGGATTTTTGGTACTTGCTAATGCTTATGTGCATTGTCTCCTTCTATTTGCTAAGTGTAAGAATGAATGAAACAACATTTTCATTGATCTGAATTGAGTACATATATGTATATAAATGTTACCTGTATCTACTATCCAAAAGATATAATATCATCCAGGTACAAAATTGTTGCCAAAGCTTTGATTTAGCAATAAGTATATATACTATTTAACTCGAGTTATCGAAAACTATACAAGACTTTTTTCATCGAACAAGAAACCATCAGTGTTGAAATCTGACTCTATGCCTTCTCTTCCTTTGAATTCGCAAAGCCCGACCGCGTTTTCTATAGAGAAATCATTCATCAAAGCAAAATCATCTTCCAAGAAAGTCCTCGACTTTCGAGTCATAATTAGCTTCTTCGGTGTTTTTTGCTCTTTGGATATCTCTCCAATGTCTTCTCCAGCTTCTATAGGTACAACCTTTGATGATATTTTGCTCGATTTTCGTAACCGAGATGGTAAACTTTTATTCCTCTTCACAATGTTCCTGATTGGTTGTTGTTGTTCTTGATGGTTCTTGCTCATCTCTGTTTTCTTGTTGCTGATTGTTCGGTTAAATTCTGGAATCCGCGTTGGTTTTGAATTCGATCCGCCTCCGGGACCGTTGAACATTAGCTTTCTTTTACAACTTTCTTTTAGTTCTAGCTTTCTTGTTTGGAGTTGTGCTCTCATTGATCTTGGAGAAGTACCAAGTGATTTCTTTCTTCGCGGAGACATCGAAAAATGCTTTAATATATCCTCTGGTGTCCAATCAAACTTCTGCTCAAACGGCCAAAATAGCGGCTCCACGACAATCTTGCGTTTTGAATCCCCGATTTCCGGGATGATGGTAGTAGCCGGTGAAGGAGACTTCTCTGTTTCATCTACTGAGAAGCTAACTTTTTTTTCTTCGGGACTCGGAAGTTTATTATTGGAACTAAATGATGATGATTTCCGCGGACCAGGTAAACGCGTAAACGCCTTTTCGGAACTTGTTCCAACCGAGTTGCAAAATTTTCCGTCTTTTCGAATATTTTCTTTGGTTGATGAGGTGGTGGATTCTTGATTCAAAGACAATGAAGTTTTAGCGACATTTGATAACCAAGAAACGATCTTTTCGTCGACTGAGAAATGAAAGGAGACGGATACTCTACGTTCCTCGAGTAGAGAAGTAGGAGAAGCGCAATCAGAAGATAACCAAATGGAATCATTGTCGTCGAAACATCTCATTTTCATAAACTGATTAGCGGATTCGTCGATCTTTTCACGCCTCCGTTGAGGCGAAACACCGGCGGATTTGGTTCTCTTTGTGTGATCTGTTTTAACATCAGGAAGAGACTTTTTCATCCCTTGAGGTAGTCTCATTGATTCATAGTTACCACCGGTTGATTTCGACCGAGGAAGAAGTTGTTTCGGTTTCGGATCATTTGTTGTTTTTGTTGTTGTTGTTGTTGTGTTCTTCTTTTTTCTAATGGAGAAAGTTGATGTAACCTTCTTCATGAAACCTTTAGGTCCATCTTTCCCACCTGCAAAAGCCATATCAGAACCAAACACAAAAGCTTTGTTTTTGCTTTCAAAGCAGAATTAAATCACAAAATAATTAAACACATTTGCGTGTGATTAGAGATAAAACATAAACGGCAAATGCAGGACAAATTCTTGTTTGATTATGAAAAATTATAAAATGTCAACTACTTGAAAGTGATATATGAAATTAAAAACTCTTTTTAAACATTCTTGGTTTTGTTGGTGTAATAAGAATGATGTATACATTAAAAAAGTTCTGACACACCAAGCACTAAGTTTTTTGTATTTTCTGGTGAGAGTTAGAAGAAGTCAAACTATGTATGACCGTTCTACAAAACATATACTTTTCCCCAACAAAATCTGCACTTCAAATTTAGTCACCAATGTAGAGAGATCTAGAAGAATCAAAGTGTTGTTGCTAAACACCAAAACTAGCTTTTGAGAACTACTAAATTCCTAGGAAAATCTAGACATGATGACATAATAATGAGAACATGACAATTCGATTTTTGAAAACAAAACTAATAATCTCATTAAGAGTGAAATTACAACGAAAACAAAATATAAAAAACCTAGAGATGTATATAAAGCGTGTCACCTTTTGGGATTGAGCGGCGTGATATATGCATTTGGTTTTTGGTGAGTGAGAACTGAGATTGAAATCGAAGAGACGGATATGAGAGAGAAGAATATTATTAATTTGGAAATAAATCTCTATGAGATCTTCACACTAGTTCAAACCTCAAACTTAAGGCAATATATAACAATGAAATTCAACAAGAATTACAAAAATATATATGTATTTGAAGTAGTTTCAACAAATTAAAGTAGATGTTTGTTGATAAGAGTAATTTTTAATGTATTGTAGATTAGATCAAACATAAATGCTTAATCCAAAAATAATAAATAATTTTATAATAAATAATAAAAATTGAAAAACAGATGGATTTTACTCTTCTTTTTTTCCTTTAAAACAATTGATACATTGAATTACAATATTCAGTAACACCTCAAAAGTTGTAAATTGCTATTTGGGCCCTTTTTGTCTATGGGCCTTGGGCTTAAAATATTTATGTTTATTACTAAAAAGATAAATCAAATAATTTGTTGATTTTACTTAACCACCACAGTCGCGAGAGGACTCAGGAGCTTGGATTAGGAAATCGAAGAAGAAGAAGAAGAGAGAAAGGTAGATCGAGAAAAAATCGAAGAAGATGGGTGGAGGAATGGAAACGAACAAGAACAAGTTCATCGAAGATTGGGGATCTGCGAGAGAGAATCTCGAGCATAATTTCAGATGGACTCGTCGCAACTTCGCTCTCATCGGAATTTTCGGTATCGCTCTCCCGATCATCGTCTACAAGGGAATCGTCAAAGAATTTGTGAGTTTTAATCGATCTCAGTCTCACTCTTTCATTCTCGATTCGATTTCCATTTTGATTTCTCCAAATGTTATTGTGCCCTAATTTTTTCATGTTACGGTGAAGCAAATCGTATGAATTTGGAATCTATGATACAATTAATTGGATTAGAATCAGATTAGTTCTTTAGCTGAAACGATTGGATTCAGAAATGCATTACACTTGTAATTGAATTTCTCTTAAATTCTGTGAGAAATTTTTAAGTATTTTGTACATGATTTATTGTTATTAAGAATATTGATTAGTTTATCTATTGCTAAAGTAGTTAAGGAATTAAGGTTTTGTGTATTGTGTTCATCAATAAAAGTAAATAACTTTCTAAGTTCATAGATTATTGCCACAACTCGAGAGTTCTTGAGTATAGTTTCGAGAAAGCGGTATGTTTATGTGATTCATGTTCTATGGCATTCAACTATGTGTTACTGAGTGATGTAAAATTACGGTATAAGCTAACGTATTTTTCGAAAACTCGAAATTTGACAGCATATGCAAGACGAAGATGCAGGCAGACCTCATAGAAAGTTCCTCTGAAGTTGTTTGCAAGAACACATTCTCAGCGATGTATGGTGGTGCTTACTACAACTCTGCCTTTTGTTTTTTGCATTTTATTCAGAATAAAAAGAAAAACATCTGAATGTTTATTTGTAATTTCTGTTTGGAAAAGTTTGTTGCTTATGACTAATGCTTTTGTGCTAAACTCTAACAGCTTTGAGGCACAATAAAAAAAGGAACAAGTGAACCAAAACAATGGTTTATTCCAAAACAGAAGATTGTAAGATTGTTTTTTTTTTGGAAATAAAGTCTCATTTTTGTTAAACTTGTGTGATATCACATGAGAGTACATTTGTAAGATAGAATTTGTAAGATCACATGAGAGAACATCAAGTGTCTTTGGTCATAGATCCAAACAAGTGTCTGAACAAAATACATACTTGATGGTGTGAAGTTTATAGGATCGAGCCCTTAAATCCCTACAAAAAGGAATGGTCCTTAGGCCTTAATCACATATCTTTTAAACATAGGAAAAATGGCGGGAGGAGAAAAACAAAGTTTAACGAATTAATGTAAAAAAAACTCAACGAACCAGAGTGTCTTAAACCAAATATAGGAAGATTTCTCTAATCCATCCAATCTTTTTTTGTTTCCATTTCTCAAAATCTCTCCTTTCTTTTAGGACTTCCTCTATCTTCAAACAAACAACAAATAAACATAGACAACCAAACACAAGAAACCAAAAGAAGAGAGAAGTCCCTCCCCCCAAAAAAATAAAAATAAGAAAACAAACAACTTGAGAGCACAAAAAGCTTCTCTCTTCCTTCCCATGGGGTGCATTTGAACAAAATCTCCTTGCTTATAATCGCTTGATTGATTTTTAAATCGATCGATCGATTCTGTTGGATATTTTTCCCTTCACCGCCATGGGAAGCTGTGTTTCGTCGCCATTGAAAAATTCTCCTTTTGGGAAAAGACCGGTAAGAAGGAGGAGCAGTAGTAATAGCAAAACATCCTCTGTTCCTCGTTGTTTCGATTCTTCCACTACTAATCTTTCCCGGAGATTGTGTTTCCAGCCACCAAGCCGCGTTCTCCCCGAACCTATTGGAGACGGGATCCTTCTCAAGTATGAGCTAGGGAAAGAATTAGGCCGTGGCGAATTCGGTGTCACTCATGAATGTATCGAGATAAGTACCCGCGAAAGGTAACTTCTTTTCTTGATTTTCTTGAAAATGTGATTCGTTTCGGTTTTGATTCAATGGAAAAAAATTAAAAATGTTCAGGTTTGCGTGTAAGAGGATATCGAAAGAGAAGCTAAGGACCGAGATAGATGTTGAGGATGTGAGAAGAGAAGTTGAGATCATGAGGTCTTTACCAAAACATCCTAATATTGTTAGCTTTAAAGAAGCTTTTGAGGACAAAGACGCGGTTTATCTTGTAATGGAGATTTGTGAAGGAGGCGAGCTTTTTGACCGTATTGTCTCTAGAGGACATTACACTGAACGCGCCGCTGCTTCTGTCGCTAAAACCATTCTTGAAGTCGTCAAGGTCAAAAAATTTAATTGCAATCTCTTTTGTATAACGCCTTTTTTTTAATTGAAAGTCAAATTTATTCAAACCAAAAAAAAAAAACGTTTTGTTTGATAGTTTTGTTCCATATTTGTTGTTTGTGAAGGTGTGTCATGAACATGGAGTGATTCATCGAGATCTTAAACCCGAGAACTTCCTCTTTTCGAATGGAACCGAGACTGCACAACTCAAAGCAATTGATTTTGGTCTCTCCATTTTCTTCAAACCCGGTACTAATGATCACAATTCATCAAAAAAATTGAATGTTTATGTTATTTTCTTGAATAAATATTTGGATGTTTTCAAAAATGGAATTTTCAGCTCAACGGTTCAATGAGATTGTGGGAAGTCCTTATTACATGGCACCAGAGGTTTTGAGACGAAATTACGGTCCTGAGATCGATGTTTGGAGCGCGGGAGTTATACTCTATATCTTGCTTTGTGGTGTTCCTCCCTTTTGGGCAGAAACCGAAGAAGGAATCGCGCACACTATCGTGAGAGGGAACATTGATTTCACGAGAGATCCGTGGCCAAAAGTCTCAAATGAAGCCAAAGAACTCGTTAAGGACATGCTTGATGCAAATCCTTATAGCCGTCTCACAGTTCAAGAAGTTCTTGGTAACTTTTTAATTATAAACATTTTCATTATCGCAAAAAAAAACGATTATAAACGACATGAATTCATCGAAAATTTATGTTTTACAGAACATCCATGGATACAAAACGCAGAGAGAGCACCAAATGTGAATCTTGGAGATAATGTAAGGACCAAGATTCAACAGTTCTTGTTGATGAACAGGTTCAAGAAGAAAGTCCTCAGGGTAATAAATATATATATATATATATATATATATAACTTTTTTTATTTCAACAAAGATTATTTAGTTACCTCTCTATAAAATTTGTTACTGATCCGGTAAAAAAAATGTTTAGATCGTAGCGGACAATCTACCAAACGAGGAGATAGCGGCGATAGTACAAATGTTCCAAACGATGGACACTGATAAGAACGGTCACTTGACTTTTGAGGAACTAAGAGATGGTTTGAAGAACATTGGACAAGTTGTTCCAGAAGGCGATGTGAAAATGCTAATGGATGCAGCCGATACAGATGGAAATGGGATGTTGAGTTGCGAGGAGTTTGTGACAATGTCAATACATTTGAAGAGAATGGGAAGTGATGAGCATTTGCAACAAGCATTCAACTATTTTGACAAGAACGGGAACGGATTTATCGAGCTAGATGAGCTCAAGGAAGCTCTTTTCGATGATAAGCTAGGCCACGGTAACGACCAATGGATCAAAGATATCTTCTTTGACGTCGACCTCAACAAGGTAAAAAATCAACAAATTATTTTTTGATAATTTTCGATATGAGATTCGTAACATATTTTTGTGATGACAGGATGGACGGATAAGCTTCGATGAGTTTAAGGCGATGATGAAATCAGGGACGGACTGGAAAATGGCGTCAAGGCAGTACTCGAGGGCGTTGTTGAATGCTTTGAGCATTAAAATGTTCAAAGAAGATTTTGGGGACAATGGTCCAAAAGCACATTCAATGGAGTTCCCATTAGCAAGGAAGAAAGCAAAGCTACTTGTTGCTCCAAAGAACAAATCAATGTCAATGGAGCTTGTCCACTCCAAAACAACCTATAAACCCTCAGGGCTAAGAAACTAATGATTTGATTCTCTTTTTTCTTAAAATGCGTTTGTTTTTGGTGCTACAAGTGAAAAAAGTGTGATTTTTAATGGGCTTAAAGTTGCTGTTCTTCAATTTTTTTTCTATCTCATTCAACACATTGGAAGATTTTTTTAAAAAGAGCATAGAAAGATCCATTTATTTCATTATAAGTTGTAGCATTAACAATGGTATCAACATGTAGTGTAATTTTTTTTATCCCCATCTATGAACAAGTAAGATACTCTTGTTTCAAATTTGGATATAGAGTCTAAAAGTTCAACACCAAAAGGATTAAATATGAAACACTTTCTTGAAATGTAATCTGAATTCAATGTTACAAACATACAATGGTCAATCAAGTAAAGCCAAACACAAACAGAACAATGGATTGGGGTTTCACAGAGATTGCCATAACAGAGCAGTAGGTAACAGAAGCCAAAGTTACAAGAGATAAAACACAGGTGTATTCTTTTACACTATACATAAGTAGGAAACTATCACAAATTCTACAATGCCACTCCGCGCGCTCATGGGGATGTGGGCGCGTAGTTGGTGGTTTTCTTTGATTGTGCGCATTCTCCAAATGCTCAAAGAAACTGCTGGAATTAATCTGGCGACCAATTCGGGTTTCGTACCTTAACGAGGACTTGAGATATAATCTCATCAGTTGTCATCTGAGTTTCTGCTGGTTCTGGAACTTCCCTTGCCTTTACCTCTTGTTTTGCTACTGCAACCTGTTGATTTCGAGCTTGTTGATTTGCTACTGCAAGCCGCGTGTGAGTCTACATCAGCAAGACCGTTCTCCAGGGCTTTCACCAAATTCTCGAAGTAGTTTTTCGTTACGCTGAAAAAAGTGAATGGTGTTCATAAGCAGAATCCCGTGTTGAAAGTCTCGACTAGGTCAGGGAGCTAGCTATTTTGAGGAAACTACCACCGGACCTGAACTTGACTCTTTTTGGATGAAATAGATGTATGAAGACAAAACGCTTACCTGGTTAAACCAGCTAGCTTTGTCCGGAAATCATTAAAATCTTTTGATGGGCCTTCTGCATTAAGAAACTGAACCAAATCCTTCTCTACGCATTGATGGAGCCTCTCCAAACCAGACTCAGCTTCCCCTGAACAATACGAAAAATTTAAGCTGCTTCTGAAGCAATGGACGACGATACACATATAAGAAATGCCGATTCAGACCTTGCAAATACTCAAAAAATTGTCGCTTGGCATGTTCATGATCAGGTAGGTAGTATCCATATGCATATGTCCATTTTAAGACTCGCCTACATTCAATGATCTGCAGCGGTAAAATAACATGAGAAAGTGTTAAGAAAACTGATATGGCAAAGTCTCACTTAGTTATCTAAAACACTTTTATCTGCTAACCTGAAGCCAGGCTTCTAAGATGAATTTGAGCTGAGACTCTGGTGTGCACTGTTTATCACTAAGCTTCTCAAGCTGGCGGAGATTGAGATAAGTCAAATATAGATAACAGCGAATGAGAAAGAGCCCAAAAAAAATTTACTTTTTCAAAACATTTTCTGAAAACAGAACTTCCCACCCATTGATACACACAAGAATTTCAAATGCATGCCAAAACAGACGCTAGAAAAAAATAGAAAAGTAAAGCAACGATGCAGTACTCGCGTTAAGACTAGGAAACATTTGGGAACATTGCAAGTAAATTAACCAAGAGAATTGCTCAGTGTAGTAAAACGGAGAAGATTGGCCACACATCTATATTCATTTCAAAGATGAAGACTACGACTCAATGAGATTAAGAAAAAGAAACAATTTCTAATAAAACATAACAATTCTTACATTCTGCGTCTGCATTTGCTGCAGATCTGCCATAGCCTTTTGCCTCGACTGCCAAATTACCCAAAAAAGAAGAAATCAATAACAAAGACCTAGATAAACTCTTAAGGAATGGCATAAGTGTAGCATTTTGCATACTGTTTGATTGCTTGCCCAGCGTTCATAATAATGTGTGTATCTCTCTAACGAATTTTTTGCCATCTCTCTCCTCCTCTCAGCCTCATCATACTAAAACACAGAAAGAAGAATCCATATCAATATCCAGAAACTTCAGCTCAAATGACTGAAAAATATATACCACAAAAAAATTAAATAAGTACCAGGGCTCTTACCTGTCCTTCTTGCTTAGCCACCTCGTACCGGTTACAAGCATAAAATCCACCGGTTCTTTCCCCATGATCCATCCATGCACCAAGACAAAGCCTATAGGTGTATACATATAAACATTAGCATTTCTTATACTTCAGTCACAAAATTATACTGTAAGGCATACTATACAAGATTGCAGACATACAGTAACCACCAAACTGAGACACTGTTAGAGATGGAGATGAAGCATTACCAACAAAATTCATATTTACAAGGCGGTGTGCATGTCATATGCATACAGCCCTGATTCTTCTCAATTGGCCGCTTACATCTCGGACAAGGCTTTGAATTGGCAAGTATCCTGAGGAGGCAAAGTGTGATTAGCAAAAAATATAAAAAGATGCTACAGAGCTACCAAAGTTAACATATATTTTTTTCTCAATCTACGGTGAAAAAGGCCAGAGTACAGGGATTGGGAGCACAAATTTCAGAAAAAAAATATATAGATACGAGTGTATACCAATTCATATTTTCAGACTCAGCGCTGTTCTTTAATATCCATTTTGAAACTGTGCTACAATCCACAGGTCGGTGAGCCTCCTCAGTGCACTAAAATTCAGATATAAACAAACGCTATTGATCAACCAGAAACATTGAATAATGAGGAGAGGCCATATTAGTGGGTGTTTAACTGAGGAACTTACATTCCAGCAAAAGCTAAACGAGCACAAGCAGGAGACATCATAATTTCCAGACCCGGCAGCAAAATCAATTGCAAAATCACATCCCGGGGCAGGACACCACTTCATCTGAACCAAATAAACGAAGCAGAAGCAACATCGGGATTAGAAACATCGCTTTGTATGAATAATATGAAGAGACTAATATAGTTGTTACATTGCTCAACCCAAATACATTGAAAGATAGTTTGAGAATACGGAAAACATTATGCAGTCATGAAAATGAACAGAATCTTCGAAACTCGGAACATGCTACAAAAGCTAACTTCATATTCAATTTTAACCACTCCAAAAAATAAAGAAAACCAAAGCTTCAGGGTCCTCATCAGAAAAAAAAATCCAATATTCCTCAACTGGAAAATAGTGTTAATCGAAGGACAAATAGGAAGAAGAAGAAGAAAAAAGTTTCAAGAATGATATGATATCTCAATAGAAAGGGTTATCAAGCATTGCATAGAATGGCATAAACTTAAATTTTAATGCAACATCAACAACTAGTCTGGGCGATGAATTATGTATTTTTGACATAAATTAATCTACGCATCCTTTACCTTTCTGTTGTCTTCTATATAAGACCTAAGAAAATATCTATTATACTTCTCCTTGTCCTCTTCAGACGCAAATTTGTCAACCATATCATGACCAACAGCGGCAAGACAAGATGGGTCAGGACATCTTAGCGTCAAACATCCCGGGCCATCATTAATGGTTGTGCTGATGTAACCTGCAAAGCGTACATTGTAAAAGGTAAATTACCACTCAACAAATATTGTAGACAAATAGAGCACAAAAGTAGCGGTTCCCATTCTTTGATAAAACTAAAGATGTTGCTATTGACAAAAAGAAAATGCAACTGACCTGTCCAGCATGTAGTACAAAACGGATGGCCACAAGCAACTGAAGCGATTTTCTCAGGAGGGTATGAATCGAAACAGATTCCACAAGTAAGCTAAAACACCAGATCATGAGTCAGTGAGACATGAATTATCAAGCTAGAAATATGTAAAACCACTTCACATTAACATTTTAACATACTTCTTTGTCATTAGATGGTGGAACAACAGGACTCTCCAATATGCCAACAGTCTTCCGGACTCTCTCTTCATCCGCAAACCATTCATCATGAACTTTACCAACACTCCTGAAACGCGAAGTTTCTCATCGCATCAAAAAAGTTAGAATAATAACACAAGTATGACCATGTATATACATTCTAGAAAAACTATAGACATCATTCGATATATAAAGCGTTTACCAGTGATAGTGACGAAGCAGAATACTCGCTTCAACTTCGGTTATAGAGAGGACAACGGAAACTCGTTCGATATCATCCATCTGATGTCTAAGAATATCTTCTTCCCTCAGAACACAATAATTTTTCTGAAAAAATGCCATATTACAAGAATAATGAATCAAATGATCACAGAAAGATAAGAGTAGACGTTAAACTAAAACATCAAAGAGAAATGCCAATTAACAAAGGCCTAAGATCTAACTTTAGCAACTATCTTTCAATTAGCCAAACTTAACACAAACAAACTCAAAACGGTAACTAAACAGCTAAAGTCTTCTAGGTATCAAATTAAGCAATTCAAAAAAACATGCACAAGTTCTAAAAGCAATAGCTTTCCACACTCAACATCAAACTAAGCAAGCAATCAAAAAAAAAAAAACCCACCTGAGAGCGATGCGAGGCGATCATGGCGGAATCATCTGCGTCTTCTTCAACGAATCCGTAATCGGGTTCACCATCATCACTATCGTTGTAATCATCGGTTCCGCCGCTGTAGAAATCATCTTCCCCGGATTCCATATCGTGCGCATCGAGCATGTCATCTTCAGAATCCATGATCGAAGGAAAACCCAAGAATTAAAACCTTTAAAAAACCGAGATTTGCAGGAATTGAAAGAAACCCCTTTTCTATAAATTAGGGTTTGAATGAATTTCGTCGGAGAGAAAATCGAGAAGTGGTGAATTTATTGGGGAAAGTAAGGAAATGGAGGTTTCGATGAGGAGAGTTTGGAATAAAAGAATCAAAATTTGGGATTTTGATGGAGAGATATGAGAATCTATGGAGTTTTGATCATTTGGGTTTGCGATTGCTGGAATAGAGTGTAGACTTATATCACTATACATAAAACTTATTTATTACCAAAAAATCTAACATGTCTCTCAACAAACGGAAATAAATAAATAAAAATTTGCTTTACTTCTAAAATAAAGTAATCAATTTTTTTATTTCACAAATATACATATAAATTAAGATGAAATATAAATTAAGATGAATTTTATTCCATGCTAATATGTGATTTACGGTCCACTAGAAACAATTAACCATTCCACATTAAATCAATGATGACATAATGTCAACATGAAAGAAAACAAAAAATAGACGATTTTGATGGTTATCATCAGTCACAAAAAAAATAGTATTAGGGCCTAATTAGTTTCATAAAATGATTTAAAAGAGTTAATAACAAATTAACAATAACAGTCCTTGAGAAGTCTAAAACCCAAGCCAATGTTCTTCTTCTTCCTCGCCTCTCTACGCCGCGTTTTCTCTCACCCTCTCCATGAATTCGTCTCAAGCTTGCTTCTTTGATTTTCCTCTTAAACCAATCTCGAAGCTTTCGCATCCTTCATACAGTTTCGTCTCTAAACGTAAGTTTTTGCTTCCTCAAAATTAAGTTTTTGCATCAAATTTAAGAGATTGAATAACGCAATCGTTAAAATTTCGTTGCTTCGAGTTGGTAAAACCCTAATTTTTAGTTCTCTGACACAAAAACCGACCTGGGTTTTCTCACTGTTGCTATAAAGTTCAAAACTTTGTAACTGATTACTTCTCTTATTCCTGCAATTTTTTCAATTAAGCTAGTTTTTTGAACAATTGTTGAGGCATGTGGTTTCTTTGATGTTTTTGCAGGGGATTCATTTCGGTGTTACCAATCATTTCAATCCAGAAAATGCCTTACTATGAATTTGAATCTGTCAAGAACAAGAGAGAGCCATTATCTACATATGAATAGAAGACATCTTCTTAGGAAGAGTTTTTCGATAAATTACTCCGATAAGTTCAGAAACGAATCTATGAGCAGCGAGGATATGCATACAGATGCTTTGGATGTGGAGATTATTCCTCCAGAGTCACAGGACAATGCTGTCTCCAAAAATTTACAGGATAATAGGCCAAAGTCTTTTAGAAATCGGTTTCTTGATTTCGTTCGTATAAGTTCAGTACTCAATAGCGCAGCAGAACGATTCTTTAAGAGTGAGATAAGGAGGAGATTGTTCGTGACGGCTGTGTTGCTTGTTCTTAGCCGTGTTGGATATTTTATCCCATTACCTGGATTCGATAGAAGATTAATACCTCAAGATTATCTAAGCTTTGTCTCGGGTTCTGTTGGTGAGTCTTCTCATGCTTTCTGAGGCCTATAATTATGATACATCTGAGTTTGTAGTAAACGTCCTTGTGTTTGGCAGAGGAATTGGGTGAGTTTGGAGCAGAGATCAAGCTTTCGCTCTTTCAGCTCGGGCTCAGTCCGCAGATTATAGCATCCATAATCATGCAGGTGAAGATCTCTTCTTCATTTGATATGTTTGCCTGAATTGGTTTGTTCTTTAAATATTAAGAAGATTGTTATTGATGGTATCATCGATGAATAATGTTTTGCGTTAGGTGCTTTGTCACGTTCTTCCATCATTGGTGAAGCTGCGAAAGGAAGGCTTAGATGGTCACGAGAAGATCAAGAGTTATATGTGTGTTTAGTTTTTTTTTTTCCTCTTTAAGCCGTGAGAAGAATTCTCAAGATGCAGTTCGTTTATTTGAAGCTCGTATGGCTTTTGTGTTTTGTTACTAAATCGTTTATTTGTTCCGTCTAGATGGTGGCTATCGTTTCTCTTTGCCATAGTGGAAGCTATAGTAGTGGCTTGCACTTCTCTCCAATATTCAGTTTTTGCAGCCACCTCTCAGTAAGTTAATTAGTATTATTCATGTTCAAAGTAGCAAAAAAAATACTTTTAAATTATATCATACATTTTGTCATAGCTGATACTCAAGTCTTATTCAGGACCAAGCATGTAATGGTTACAGCTTCTCTTCTAGTCTGTGGTGCGATGACGATGACGTGGCTGTGTGATACGATATCAGAATCTGGATTTGGTATCGTTGTCTCTATCTACATTTGGCTTGATACTAACCATTGGTAGCTTCTGGTGATGCTGAAATGGAGTAATAGGTGGAACTTGCTCATATCGGTTTTTGTTCATTTTACAGGTCATGGATCATCTCTAATTATTTGCGTGGGAATATTGACGGGCTATACAGAGACCTTACATAAGATGCTCAATCAAATCTCAGGCAAGTCTTTACCTTAGGCCTGCACATCTTAAATCGGGTCTTATTCGCCTATTTAGCCAATTGATTTATGAAAAGCATGAGCCATTCTTTTTGTTTTTGCAGGAAGTTTCTCGAGTTTGTGGCCTTACTTGTTAGGCCTGGTGGGCATTTTTACAGTAGTAACTATGTTTGCTGTTGTTGTTACTGAAGGATGCAGAAAAATAAAACTACAATATTATGGTTTTAAACTTGCTTCTGCTTCCAGGTAATATATAAGCTCATCATCACTATTTTTTGCAGAAACGATTGTTGTATATCGCAATTTTTACTCATATTTGTTTGTGCTATGTTTTTTGCCATTTGTACAGAGAAGGTTCTCCAATAACCGAGGTGGAGCCGTACATACCTTTTAATATTAACCCAGCAGGAATGCAGCCTGTTCTCACAACCACTTATCTCTTAGCATTTCCCAGCATTCTTGCAAGGTAAGTCCTTTAGAAGAACTGGTTCGATTTAAATCATTCTTCTTTCTTGCTGCTTTGTGTTACCATTGCCACCTAAGAGTGTCTAATATGGAATTTTGTTGGTTTTAGTATTGTGGGTTCCCGTTTCTTGCTGCACGTAAAGGAGATCTTAAACCCTGAAAGCACGGTTGGGGCACCACCTTGGGTTTATTACTCAATCTATGCGTTTTTCGTTTTTCTCTTCAACATCTTTGACATCGTGAGTAACTAATGATCCTTTTTTCTCAATGTGAGTTTCAATCTTTCAATGAACGTTAAACGTTACATATACTGGGTTTCTTGTTTTGTTATGCAGGCCAACTTGCCAAAGGAAATAGCCGATTATTTAAACAAAATGGGAGCGAGAATACCAAACATAAAACCCGGGAAAGCCACGATCGAGTACTTAACAAAGATACAAGCATCAACAAGATTTTGGGGTAAGTTACGTTGTTGCTTTGTTAAACTTATTGCGTGTATAATATAAATATAATCTCTTAAAACCGGTTGTTTCGGTTTGATTCAGGAGGGCTTTTGTTGAGCTTTTTGGCAACTTCTTCTACTGTACTTGACCACTATCTACGCAGCATCAATCAAGGCTTTTCTATCGGATTTACGTCTGTTTTAATCATAGTAAGTGTTTCTTCCCGTGTTCAATATCATTCAAAATAAACAATACCAAATTTTCAATATTTTGTTGATATTTCTATTGTTTGTGTTACAGGTTGGTTCCATTATTGAACTCAGAAGATCTTACCATGCCTACAACGTAATGCCGAGTTTAAGCAAAGCATTGAAGAGGTATGGCGTATAACGAGAAAACGGAAGAGATTACATATATGATTGTGGTTTAGAGTTTCTTTAGCATTTTTTGTTTAGATTAGGGAAGTAGATCATTTGTGTTAAGAACCAAAACACACATTAGCATCATAAATCTTATGAATGAGATTTCCATTAATATGCAAAAGCTACAAGAACTATTATGGTCACAAATCCGTGCTCGTGATTTCTTCACGGTTTGGATTTATGAACCGTTTTGCAAATCGTTAATGCCTTAAGCCTTAATCCACCCACGAATCTCCTTATCGATAACATTGCCAATGTAATTATAAGTAGCTTCAGATGGATGAATCGAGTCAAAGAACACAAACTCCGATGGATTCTGACACTGCGGAGAAAAAACATTACACATGAAAGCCGTTTCCAAAAACCCTGTTCCACAACATCCTCTCTTTGTCTCTTTAAACCCTGATTTCAAAATTCCATATTAATCAGCATTCAATACTATCATTTCATCTGAATAACTTGAGGAACAAGAAAGAGATTATATATATATATACCGTATTTGCTAGGATTTTGAATTATATCCATCATAGGATCATAGACATTGGCGTAAAGAAGCTTGCTTCCTGGTAGAGATGCTTCGATCTGAGGTAATAGCTTTTGAAGTTTCTGATTGTATAGAACAGAGTCTTTGTTCTCTTTGTCCAAGCAGAATCTTAAGATGTTGCGGAATTTAGCAGTCATTTGGATCGGTAAACAACCCATCGGCGGTAATCCTCCTACCATAATATTCCGGGCACCTAAACTGTAAAGCTCCTGCTCACACACACACCGACAAATATTAGGGTTAGGGTTTAGGGTTTACATTTTAGGGTTTTTTTGTCAACAACATGCATTATGCGGGTTATCAGGTAAAATGTTTACCTGGACGAAATTGTGAAGCCTCTTAAGAATAAAGTCTTGGTAATATGAAATGCGAGGAAACTCCAGACGCCTTGAAGGAATGTCGTAATAATTCAAGATGAAATCGTTAGGTCCTGCACTTACAACGACGAAAGCATTGTTTATAATCTCCATAGCTGTCTTGTCTCCCACGATACTCTTAAGACGAGCAATGTAACGCTTGAACATTCTTGGTTGGTCCGAGACACGAATGGCTTGTGTCGTGAGACTGGTCTGGTCATCGTAACCAGCACCAGCTGATGCAAAACATACTCCGGTTACAATGTCTTGGTCGGATAGGTTTGGTTGTAAGAACGGAGGAACAAACTGTTTGATGTTGAGGTTTGTCGCGATTACGTCGGAGATAAGTTTTCCGTTTGAGAATCTTCCGTTAGCTTTGTGGTTTGGGAGGTCAATGCCGTAAGGAAAATGTTGAGCTTTGAAGATTGTTTGTGCGTGGTAGTTGTTGTTGCCTGTGTCGACAGTTGAATCGCCGAAGATTAGAATCGCTGGGAATAGCGGTTTCGTTGTTGCGTTTGCGGCTGCGTTACAGGACGCTAGTAGTGTTGTTACTATGAAGAGACCAAAGGATATTTTGGTTTTAGAAGGTGACATTTTTGTGTTTGATATTTTTTTCTTTGTTGTTTTTGTGTTTTAGTTGATTATGTTGTATTGGTGATGAGTTTATAAAGATTTTTTGAAAGGGTTTTTGTTCTTATGGTTGGAACTTGGACCTAGCTGGATATCTGATTTTGTGAGTTTGTTTTTACTTAAAATTGTTAAACAAATCGATAAAGTCAAGATTTTTGAAATTTATTTACTAAATAAAGAGATATTAATGAGATTTTTACCTTTTAGCAAAAAAAAACAGTAGATTTTTGACCTGAAAAATAACTGAAAAAACAACATGGTAAAAGATAAAAGATGAAAAAATAGCTGTCTAATAATTGATAAAGTGAAAAAATAGCTGTCTGACAATTGATAAAGTGACAAACAATCATACAATCAAACTTAGGAAGTTGCCAGTTGGGATGCTAAAACTTATCTGATTGGGATGCGCATGCTACAAACCAAATAATTCGTAGTTTGTACACACCTAATTCGAAGTTCGAACTATTGAAGAAAAGAATGGGCCGACATAATCATAGACCTTGCTACTACAAACATGTCGACACAAATCAGCGAGAAGAAGAAGAGAAAGGTAAATTTCGATGGATTCTTTATTTATGACAATGGATCACACTTGTTGCATTGTATCTAAACTGTTTTTAGGTAAATCTGTGTTGATTTTTGTAGATTGTAGCAGACGCTCAGTTCTACGCATAATTAAATGAGGTTTTTGACCACACGGTTTGGAGAAGATGAATTTAAGTTGAGAGAAAATAAAAGACTCTCTACAAAATTAGGAATAATGGTTTTTTATTTTCATTTTTCGCATTTTATGGAGAAAGTAGCTTTGCCTGTTTATTTTAAAATAATATTCACTCTTTTTACGATTTTTTCACAATTTTGAATGTTATGTGATCATATTTTTTAAAAAAATTGTGTCTAAATAAAGATACCATCAAGCTATTTCCCCTTTTAACAAAAACTGAAAACAATATGATCAAAATAAAGTATTACAAACAAACATAACTTTGACTCTAAACTCTAATAGTAAATAGAATGTAAACAAAAAAAACTCAAACTGGAAATTCTGGTTTTACAAGAGAATCCAAAGTTGTTGTTTTTTGTCATCTATATCATTATAGATTACAAACAATAATCAGTTAGTCAGAAATCTAAGGGGGTTATGAGTAGATGGATTCTTAAAGACTTTTAGTGGGTGTTATTCAATGATGGATTTTAAGAGAGTCTAAATCCAAACACAATCCATTGTTATTCAATGATAGATTTAGTGTTATTGGTTCTAGTAATTACAATCTCATTCTTCAAAGAGTTTAAAATCTAGTGTTATTGGTTCTAGTATTTAAAATCTACTAATTAATAGAGTTAGAAATCCATTGTTATTCAATCAAAGATTTGAAATGATTATTTAAAATCTTGTGTTATTCATTTTTGATAGATTCTAACAAATTCTTTGGCTTGAGAGATTTTGAATGGATTTCAAATTATTTTTTGCATGTAAATGATGGCAATCAAAATCTCACCTTTTACCCTCATATTTCACAATTCCTTAGCACAAATACACACACATGTACGTAAAAACAAAATACATATATTTTAAGATCTTTTTTTTTCATCCATCTTTTTTTCTTTCAAAGTAATTAAAAAGTTATATTTTCAACGATTTTTGTATTTTTTTAATTTCTAAAATTAGCACCAATCAAAAGAAAATTATTTTCTATGTTGTTCTTAAAATATTTCATTTTTTGTTTCCAAAGTTCTAAAACCCAGTTTTATATTAAAAAAAACTATAGTGTTAATAAAAATATATAAAACCATAAAAATAGTAAAAACTTGAATAAAAAGTATAGTGAATTCAAATCTATTATAAAAAGTCAAATGATTTTGTAAATACACTAGCAACATATTTTAATGATTATCTATCTTTAATGATTAGAATTAAAATCCAACTAATTTTAGATTTCAAAATCAACAAAGAATCATTTTAAATGAATCAAATCTTTTAAAATCTAATTGGATTTAAATCTCATTGACTAGAATTGAAATTCACTATTGAATAACACCCCCTTATAATTTTTAAAATCTAAAGATATGTTAAATTTGTAGAGAGTTTTGTGTATTTAAAAATTCTAGTTATTAGAATTCTAAGAATCCAATGGTTTTATGAGGTATTCTCAAATTCTTATTTAATGAGTAAAATTAGAATAAATCCACCTACCAATAACAATAGATTCTTATAGATTTATAAAATCACTAAAAACTAAACTTTTTGAATAACAATAGATTTTGAATGAAATTTGAAACTCATCAAACCAATAACAATAGATTCTTATAGATTTATAAAATCATTAAAAACTAAATTTTTTGAATAACAATGGATTTTGAATGGAATTTGAAACTCATCAAACCAATAACAATAGATTTCATTAAGAATGTTATAATTCATAAATCAATAACAATGGATTCTTAAAATTTTAAAACTCTATAAGAATCCATCAACTGATAACCCCCTAACTATATGTAACAAACTGAATTACAGTAAACAACTATATAAATACACGATTCCACAAAGACAATTCTCTCCGCAACACATGTAAAGCGTATACATCTATACACTTAATAGTGTACATTTTTCTTTTTGCAAATTGCAACCACTTGGTGCAATAGTTAGAGCATGTTTATAGGTGATAAATATAACTAAGGTAATATATGAATTTTATAATATTAATTATATTGGGATTGATGAATAGAGAGAGAAAGAGAGAGAGATAAAGAGATGTTATATTTATCCAAAAATATGGGTAATATAGATTCTATATTGGGCAATTCTCAAAAATACCACCAAAAAAGTTTTTTTTCTAAAAATACCACCAATTTTCAAAAGTTCCAAAAATACCACTTTTTCTAAAAGTTCCAAAAAATACCACAAAATTAAAATTAACATTAAATATTCAAAACTAAAACCCTAAACCCCAAACCTTAAACCCTACCCCATAAAACTATACCTTAATTATACAATAGTTAACCCAAACCAAAAAAATTTAATTCTAAGCTTTTGAAAATCAAATTTTGAAGTTGTGGTATTTTTGGAAATTTTGAAAACTAATGGTATTTTTGGAACTTTTAGTGGTATTTATGGAACTTTTGAAAATTAGTAATATTTTTGGAACAAAAACTTTTTTGGTGGTATTTTAGGGAATTTCTCTTCTATATTTAGATACCCAAAAATAGTTTGGGTAAATATAAGAATTTTATAATATTAAAAATTTCTTATATTTACTCTTATTTACCACTCATAAACATGCTCTTGATCTTTACTCTTTAGATAAATCACAAATCTAACCCAGCCGAAAAAAAAAAAAAAAAAAAAAAATATAACCCAATGTACTTTGTATTGAGAAAATGAATGGGCCGCATTTTATTACAAATGGGCCTCCTTGATCAGCAAAATGAGCCCAAGAAAGAGTCTGAGAAAACCCTAGCACCATAGTATATATTTGCTCATTCCCTTTCGTCGTCCCCTTCTCTAGGGTTTCTGCAGACTCACTTCAATCATGGCGACACAAATCAGCAAAAAGAGAAAGGTGAGTCTCACTGGATCCTCTCTTCTTCCAAATGGATCTCTCTCTCTGCATCGTATATGAACTAATTTCCGTATCTCTGTGATCAATTTTTCAGTTTGTAGCGGACGGTGTGTTCTACGCCGAATTGAACGAGGTTTTGACGAGAGAGCTCGCTGAAGATGGTTACTCTGGTGTTGAGGTTAGGGTTACTCCAATGAGGACTGAGATTATCATCAGAGCCACACGAACTCAGAACGTTCTCGGTATGTTGAATCTGTTTATCTTCATTTTGCAATCGAAATGATGAGTCTGTGACTTGAGATCTGGAAATGATAGTGTTTTGGATTGGGTTTAGGTGAGAAGGGAAGGAGAATTAGGGAATTGACCTCTCTTGTTCAGAAGAGATTCAAGTTTCCTCAAGACAGTGTTGAGCTTTACGCTGAAAAGGTCAACAACAGAGGTCTCTGTGCCATTGCTCAGGCTGAGTCTCTCCGTTACAAGCTCCTCGGTGGTCTCGCTGTTCGTAGGTACGAAATGGGTTTTCTTTATTGCTGCATTGTTTGATCTAGTAGTGAATTTGTTAGCTTGTGACTCGTATGAACACTTAGTGTGTATGTAGGTTATCTTAAGAACTTTATCTTCCAATGTACTACTTTAGTTGTTGTGGAAATCTATGAAATCATAGTCTTGAAGGTCATTCTTTCGTTGAACTTTAGTATGAATTGTATATAGTTCTCTAATTGTGATTGCCTTATTTGCATTATCGCCCTATACTGTATAAGGTTTGAGCTAGGTGATATTGGTTGAGTATATTGAGTATTGTTAAATCTACGTGTTTTTGTATGCTTTCTTCTCTCAATCAAAGTGGAATGTTAATATTGCAATGGTATTGTATTGTATAGGGCTTGTTATGGTGTTTTGAGATTTGTTATGGAGAATGGAGCTAAGGGATGCGAGGTGAGCACAATTCCCACTTTGTTTCTTCGGAAGATAATTATTTCATTACTTCAGACATTGTTATTTACCGAAATGGTTGATTGCAGGTCATTGTGAGTGGAAAACTCCGTGCCGCACGTGCTAAGTCGATGAAATTCAAGGATGGGTATATGGTTTCCTCTGGTCAACCAACCAAGGAATACATTGATGCTGCAGTAAGACATGTTCTGCTTAGACAGGTGAATTTTCTTCTTTTTGAGTCCCTCGTTTTCCTCTTGGGAGCTAAGTAAACTCGGCCATGGCTAACCCTCCTGGTGAAATCCAAATGTGCAGGGTGTGCTCGGAATCAAGGTTAAGATCATGCTTGGCTATGACCCTTCGGGCAAATTAGGACCAAAGACACCATTGCCTGATGTTGTCATCATTCATCCTCCTAAAGATGAAGACACCAAGTCCGCTCCTGCTCAGGATGATGCCCAGGCTGCTGCTCCTTTTACGGAAGCTCCACTCACAACCACAGATTACCCCGCAATGTCCTAGAAGAACTCCTTTACTACTTTATGGTATTGTGTTGTTTTTTGGTTTTAAGTTTCTGCCTCTTTTGACAGTTAATAGTTTTATCGTATCTTCTAAGCAGACGCTTTTTTGTAAACGTGTTTCTCAAATTATCTCAAGTTTGAATCTCTTTTTGTTCCAAATTCAACTCAACGAATAGGGGAAATTTAATAATGGCATATGTTAGCAGAATTTTCTTCTTGAAGTTTTGCATTTTGCATTGTATTGGGATTTTGAAATTAGAGAGATTAGGACAGGATCAACACAAGATTGAATACGACAAGACAAGAGGATGCATAAATTATGTCCACCTCTAGATAATGTTGCATTGTTTCTCAAACACACATTTCAATAGAATCATTAATTCGTTACATTACATGGCCCACAAAAAAATGGCATATTACAAGATACCATTCGCCACCCAATAATTGATGCTTCTTTTACAAGAAATAAACAAATCTCTCTCTGTTTCTTTTCTTTCTTTATAATCGCTCCTCACCACTCACTTCCCATCAGAAAAAAAAAAAACTCTAAAAGAAGGAAGATCATTGGAGAGAAAGAAAGACATAATGGGTTGTGCTCACTTCGAATCATCAGATCCATGGACAAGCTCAAACACAGTTTCACAAGAACACGGAGGAGGAATTCAAGAAACATGGACGGAGATCAAGAACCACGGTGGAGGAAGAGAGTGTTTCCCCGGAGAGAAGTTAGAGAAGAGGAAGAGTCAAGTGTTGCTTGAAGGTTACGTGGAAGCTCCTGAGCTTGATGATGATGATTTAACGAGAGCTAAGAGTTTGACTGATGATGATCTTGAAGAGCTTAAAGGTTGTTTAGATCTAGGGTTTGGTTTTAGCTATAACGAGATCCCTGAGCTTTGTAATACTTTACCTGCTTTAGAACTTTGTTACTCAATGAGTCAGAAGTTCTTAGATGAGAAACAAAAGTCGCCGGAGATTTCTCCGGTGGAACCAGCACCAACGACCACGACCACGACTACCCCAGTTGCAAGCTGGAAGATCTCTAGCCCTGGTATGATTGTGAATACCATTTTCTTAATTTTTATTTTATTAATATTAAGAGGTTATAGGGCCGGGGACAAGAGCATTTTATATTTTATATAGTCTCCTCCCAAATGCCACTCAAACGATTTGTCTGAAATACTTAACTAGTTAAGCTAATGGTTTCTTGAATTTTAATGTGTGATAGTTCCATTTTCATGGTTTGTTTTTGATGATTCAGGTGATAACCCAGATGATGTGAAAGCTAGACTCAAATATTGGGCACAAGCCGTTGCATGCACGGTTCGATTATGCAGCTGAACAAGAATCCTGATCACCTTGTCTGAACAAAATGGTCGAACCAGTATATTCTTGCAAGAATGAAGTTCTCAGCTATTGTTTAGCTTGAGAATAGACCTGCCTTGGATACTTTGGTTTGGCTCTAATCCTATGTATGAGTAGTAGTATTCTTGTTCTAATTATTTTGAAGATAAATGTGTCAATGAATAATAAACTTCAAATTCTTTGTGTGTTTCAGTGCAATGTGATTACTTTTAAATGCAGTGATAAGATTAAAACATAGACAATTGCAAACTATTTTGAAGAACTCTTTTATTTTATTTTATTTTTTGCTGTGTTAAGATCTAACTTTGCTTCAATCACAAGATGTCAAAAGAAAGCACATGCATGTGTTAGGGAAAAGAATCAGAAACTTTTGTTTGTGTGGTCATAAGTTGTGAACGCAAGCTTAACGTGTCGTATACGATAGGGCTAAAATGTGTAAACAAGATCATTCACATGTTCTTCTCTTGTTACGTATACGACTACAACTTCTCTAATAATGGCCAACAGAAATATTTATTATTATTCAATATAACATTTTTTTAGTTTGAGCTTTAAAAACGAGAGTCACATGATAATATCCATCAATTATTTAGATCCAGAGAAAATAAGTTATGATTCTTAAAGATCACTTGGAGCAAAGGAAACTTGAAAAAGTCGAATAAAATATATAAACGGTTTCTTGAAACTTCTTATAATGATCAAGATGAAGCTTGTCCCAATAGAGTTTGAATGTCATTCTGCATAAACCCAAAAATATAACCATATTATAAGATGGTGTGATGAAAAATTTAGGATTTTCGGTTTAGGAAAAAGATAAACCGGGTCGGTATTGTACCTCGAATTGGAGCGGCGATGTTCTGGGAGAATATCTTTGGAAGACTTTACCATCAGGAGAAACCAAGAATTTGGTGAAGTTCCATTTGATGGCGTCAATGAGCAAGCCACCTTTCTCTGCTTTTAAGTATTTGTATAATGGCGCCGTGTTCTTACCGTTCACATCAACCTACATTTCCGTCAAGTTTTCCGTCATTTCTAACATATACTTAGGCTATGACTTTTAAAAAACTTATACCTCTAAAATTTTTTAAAATGTTTGTACTATTTGTAGCTTTGTTGTTGATTAGACTTTAATTTAGTAAAGGGTTAGTACATGATAAAGAAAAAAAATATTAAATTACCTTGTCAAAGATTGGGAATTCAGCTTTGAACTTAGTGCAAACAGTTTGTTGAATCTCTTCATTGTTTCCTGGTTCTTGTCCTAAGAACTGGTTACAAGGGAATGCTAATATCTCCAACCCTTTACAAAAAAATATTATTCAGTTTTAATCACAATTAAAATCCTAATTAGAACAGGATTTAATTTTGTGTGAGTGTATGAAATCACAGACCTTGACCCTTGTATTTCTCGTACAAAACATTCAGTTCCTTGTAGTTTGCATCAGTCAAACCACTGCAATAATAAGAAATTTAGTCTTTGGTTTCATTTTTGATCACTTATGTTGTTGTTATGATTCAACTTTTAAGCAAATACATTAAATAAATGATCAAAGACGAAAATTACTAGAATCAAACCATATAATATGTTAGCAAAACTGATTGCAAGAATACTCTCTCGCACTAATCAAATCAACCAAACCGAATCGAATTGATCAGTTACTAACTTCCCAAGATTATTGTTTAATTAGGTGGATTACACATCTACTTATTTAGGCAAACCGAAGTGACTTTCAACAACCTATATTTTTTTTTTGTTAAAAGTGAAAAATAAACTAAAAGAGTTCTTACCATTTGGATGCAACATTTACAATCAAAAGAGTTTTGCCTTTGTATTGGCTCAAACTCACATCATTACCACCAATATCCTGCCATGTTCAAGTACATATATGAAACACACACATAAATCTTTAATTACCAACTAAATTTTTTTGTTATTGTCTAAAAAGAAGTAGAAGAAGAAGAAGAAGATAGATTCAACATTGGAAGTTCCGCTATTATATTTTGATCAGTATATAACCTCCTTTTTATCTTTATGTGTTAAGCATCTAATAAGATTTAACATAAGAATCATATTAAGCATTAAGAGCAAAAATACCTTGACGTTGAAGTCGTAGATAGACTTTGGAGATTCATTTGCCATGTTCAGTGTCGTTGGTCTATCTCTCTCTCTCTCTCTGTCTGAGTTTTTATTTTTGATGAAAGAGAAGAAATATAAAGTTTTATATGGAGAGAAATGTATAAAAAACAAGAGGCTCTTAATGAGGAATCTCTTGTGACGAATGGTGGGGTACTATTCATGATTTCGTATTTAATTTTGTTACCGATCTTGTTTTATATTTTTCCATTTCTTTTTGTCTTATGTTGATTAATCAGTGCATGAATACAAATATATTTTTTTAAACATAAGAAATGTCAAATATAACTATTTTCTCAAACAGAAGGAAATATATCATTACTGGAATTGGAAATATATTTCACATATTATCAAATTACCACCTTCCAATCTGGTAAAAGATTTTCATAAAAATTATCAAATTTTCCAAATGAGAGTGGTAATGTAGCCAGTTTTTTGGTTCTTATGAATTTCATTTGGTATTAACGAATATTAATGGAAAAAAATCTGTAATATGATTCACTCTCAATTATGAAAGGAATAATTATGGTATACAGCATTTGACCTGATTTTCTCAATTATGGCTATTTCAAAGTGCAAAATATCTTGCAAGTTAATAAAAATATCTAGAATTTGATATTATTGATAAGAGTCATAAGACTAATCAAATAAAAAATAATACAAAGATATAAGTTAATTCCATATTTTGTGGTGTTTTTGTTTTCTCACCACTTACGATATAACAATATAACATATCTCACCAAAACATAAAAAGTAGGAATTAAATATGGAATGAGAACAAAAACATTTCGCAAAATCTAACCACCAGACTTGAAAATTGTCAGTCTATAGGTCTTATTAAGTAATTGGACCGACCTAATAGACATTTGGAGTACAACTTTTTATAAAGAAATTATATAGTATAAAAAACCTATTAACAACATTATGGAAGCTATAAATAATAGTCTTTATTGATTCTCGAATTTTTTTTGGAAAATAGTCTTTATTGATTACGTAAAATGAGAGGATAAAGTTACTTTTACGTAACGCAAAAAGAAGTTAGTGGTTGAAAGGTGCACAGGTATGGTGTGAATTTAATGTCTTACATACCTCTCTATCTCATCTTCCACAAGTATCCAATACAATGATTTTAATTTTATTTATATCTCTTTAAGAGCTAAGTCTGCACAATTGTAACAATTTCACTATGCAATTAAAACTGATTCCACATTGCATAAATTTGACACAAATTTTTTTTCTACAAGTTGTAACAAAAAAAAAAGGTATTAGTTTTAGGGAAATTAGGTGGAATAACACAAAAAAATCTATAATTCAAATCCTAGCAAATTAACCTAAATCTAAGGGTCCATAATTTGCCACATACCCCCATTTTTGTTACTTACCTAATTATATATTTTTTGTGTGTTATTTGGCAAATTGACCCTTAGTTTTACAAGTGAAGTAAGAAGCAGCTGTTTTATTAGTAGCTAAGAATGTGGGGATTTTCTTCCCAAAAAGAGTGTTCGATGATATTGCAATGATCTACGATCACTTCTCCTTCCTGTTTCTTCCCCGAAATTACTCCATTCTCGACCGTAACAGCTTCCTGGAAAGAATACTCAGACAGCTGATTAATAAGTAAATACAAAGCCTCTGCAATGAAAGAAGATGTTCTACATTCAAGTTTGGTATATGATTTTCGCCATTTTATGAGTTAATCGCCAAGTTTTCGTTAATTAATCGGTTCAGATGATAAGTAACAGAACAAGTTCTTTAGTCAGTCCATTGTATATCTTCCTCATCTACACATACTAACCTTTAAGCGGAAAAACGAGGAACCCATTCGAAAGATTAGAGGTAATGTGTTGTACTCGATTCCAAATTGACGACTAAGCAGCTCGTTTCTCTCTCGTGTCTGAGTACCCTGGAGAAGTCATTCGCAAAGAGCAAGGTAAGAAGAACCATTTTTTTAAGTCATAAACAAAGTGCAAGCACAACAAAAAGTATACCTTTAAGTAATCTTGGGATTGAGTTTTGGTTTTTCCAGACTTAACAAGCATCCAGAAACATGTATTATACTGATTATTGATGTGACCTGCCAAATCAATAAACAGATAGAAAAAAAACATGAGACTACTCATAAACTATGGTTTCAATTTCACAAAGATAAGATGATTCTTTCTTCAAAACAAAGCTGCATTTGATAATGAACTTAATTAATTAATCTCTAAGATATGTAAAGGCTGATTTTAAAGAGGTTGAGAGATAAAGACCTGTACTCATCACTGACACCGTACGCAAAGTGAATATCCTGAAACTCCTCAAGAACAGCCACTGCACACGAATTCATAAGTTTCAGAGCCCGCTCATCATTTGCCTTCTCAAATTCATGAACTTCTGAAAATCTATCAAAATACAAGCAAGCTCCATGAGTTTCATTTCCACAATATAGTTGTGTATTAAGATTTATGAACTATAATACGCCCTAGACAAAAGCAACAACAACATAAAACAACACAGGCCACCCGAAGAAGTATATCGTTACACATGATATAGATGAACCCTAAGGAGCACCAATGCTTTACTAGTCCACGGCCTCAGTGTAATAAAAACGGCTAACAAGGTTATAAGAAAATAAGACAAGGTAAGAAAATATTACCTGTGAAAATGACAGCCATCAATCCTAACCACGACCCAAGTTAAAGGTAACAATTTGTTCTCAAACTGAAACGACCTAACACAATCTGGTTCAATTTTGCCAATATCATTCGTGAAGTGACCAAGATCCTTATTTAGGGTGGGTTGCTCATTCCAAAAGCTTCTTCCGGCAATATTCTCCGAATGTACAAAAACAGCCTTCCTCCTCATTCTTTTTACAGGGTTGCCATTCTCATCATGTTTTACAGTTTCTTCCACCTATATGAAGTTGAATGTAAGCATCTCATACTGGAAAATCTACAATAAGTCGAATATAGCATCAAGCTAATTGACAATGAACATCAAGCCAGATGCGACGACAAGAGAACATGTGACTTAATTTCACATTACAAAGAAGGTAACACTTATTTTCAGCTAGTTACAACATCTTTGGAACCTAAACATCAACAAGGCTAAGTAATAGTCTTTTAGGCATTACTAGATTTATAAGGGTTAATACAACTAAAATTTAAAATAGAAAGCCTAAACATATTAAACTTAAGATTGGAAGGTCTAAATTTCTAAATGCATACACAGCACATATCAAAGCAAGCGTAAAAAATTTATATAATTTTACAGAAAATAAACTATCACCTTTGTCTTGAAGTGGCATGATCCTTGGCGAAACAATTCAGGAAGCGATTTGTAATTGATACCAAAATTCTGATAGAGAAGCTCATTTTTCTGCTGCTTTTGAGTATCGTGCAGGTATCCAAAGGAAACAGTGAGATCAAACTATGAGATATGATTATTAGGTGAAAGTAAACGACCGGTTTTACATCAACATATATAAACTTCTAGTCATAGTTCTAAACATTTTCCATATCAAAGAACATGGTGATTCGTCATAGAAAAGCACAAACAACACACCTTGAGAATCTCTTGCGTTTCACTTATGGTCTTTCCACTTTTAACTAACATCCAGAAACAAGTGTTATACTGATTATTGACGTGGCCTGCAACAAAAAAAAATGGAAATTGTTAGAAGTTTGGACGGTTATTCACGCCAATAAGTATCACTATCATGAATTTGTCTGTGTAACAAGGTTCTTACAGTCCTGTTGTCTCCAAGCGAGATAAGACTGAAGAACCTCTGATGATGCACAAATTACAACTTTTGAACAGAAGGAAGGAGCATACTCTAATTTTCTTTGAGGAAAAAACTCTTTCCATTTCGTTACATAGACCGCTGCAAAAAACGAAGCTACCAAAGACAAAATCTTGCTGCATATTAAACAAATGTAAAAAAAAAAAAACTATGAGTCAATCAGAGAAAAGAAAACTACTCATTATTGTTTTGTAAAAGCTTCCGAACAAAAGTATCAATCGAATCACACTACCTCGCACGTCTCTGGTAGAATCTTGATGTTTTCTTGAATACAAAGCTACATGATACATAGCAAACAATTAAAAAGCTTGCATATATGTGTTAAAACCTAAGACAAATAAAGTGAATTTGGGACCTGTATTCGTCACTGTATCCATATGCAAAGATAATATCAGGAAACTCTTCCAAAACCGCAGCTGAACACGAATTCATCAGATTGACTGCTGCTTTATCATTAGGCTTCTCAAACTCATGAACTTGACGAAATCTATAGTAATCTATAACCAATTAGGACTAAAGATCATAAAATCATAATCTAGAACACTATCTCCATTCTCGAACCCAGATTAACGAACAAAAGCGAGAAATTTTTTACCTGGGAAAATCGCGACCAACGATCTGAACAACCATCAAATTAGGAAGCATTACTTCGTCTTCTAATTCGAATGATTTCACATACTCGTACTTGCTATTCGCCATATTCTCGAGGCTTGACCAAACTCTCTGCTTCTTCTTCTTTCACAGAGACGACCACACCATCATCATTAACCCACATAAACCCTTAACCGGGAATTCTCCGGTTCGATTGATCGGTTTTTGTTTTCTGGAAATCCAGATCAAACCTAAACCAGCCGGTTTAAATTGATTTTAAATTAATTTTAAATTAAATTTGGATTGATATGTTTGATATAACCATTGAATTACTCGGAAATGTTTCAGGTTCGTATTTGCATACTCTCAAACCAAGTTTAAATTCGGGTTTAAACCAGATCAGACCTAAACCAACCGGTTTAAATTCGTAAATTGCATTCACCAAAGAAGCAGAGGTTTTGAAAACAGTCTACACGCATGAACTTATCCATGTCTATTTGTTGTACCTTGGCTATCTTCTCATATCAAGATCTTAAAGAACAGATTTGCAACTGTTAAAAAGTAAAATTTTGCGTCTCTATCAGGTTTGAACATAGCAAAGTGCTTGCTTTCCATGCTTCAGTTACGATATTATTGCTTCGCGTCCAGCTGAATCTCCCAATTCAACAATCAACAAGATGACTACACGCCCGAGCAGAATGCGAAAGACTCTGCAACGTTATTATACCTGCAAAAATATTCCAACCGAGACAAAAAAGTATGAGATGACTGTATTATTATAGAAAATCAAGAAAAGTCACCAAAAAGATGATATGAAAGGTTCTACTAGACATTGAAAGCTAACTTCTAGTGACCAACATAACTGTGTCAAAACATTGAGCTCTCTGTTTTTCTCACTTAGAATGATATAGTAGGCGAAGGTCCTCACCTATTCACTTCCGGAAGACTTGATGCAATAGATGACTTCTGGAAACGCTAATGGATTGACTCAGCTTGTATTTTCTTCTTTGACTATACTTTTGAGTTTACCCTCATTCCGTGGAGTTTTCCGTTTTGCTTGAATATGATGCACAAATGCAGCTACTATAACATGTAGCTTCGGCGGAGGCTTGTTTGTTGAAGAGGCATTGTGACCAGCATCCTTTAAAGCTTTAGCAACATTCTTTTGAGCTTTCTGAAAGTGCCCATTACACAGTACGGGAACAGTCGATGCAAGTGTTGGTTTTCCACAAAGTAATGGTCCTCCTGGAGCTCTGAATGTGCAATGCAAACTATGCAAAGTTAGAAGAGAACTGCTTAAACAATCACCATATGCTAGTAACGATTCACCACAAAGAGTACTTATCCAACTCAATTACATTATCAAAGAGTTCCATGCCATTGTTCAGCTATGCAAAGACACATCAAAAGAGAAAGCTTTAAGCATCTTTGCTAGTTGCGTATATAAACCGGAATAACGCAACACATGGATCAACGTTAAACAACAAGGAAATAATCTATAAATAGTTACCGAGGATCACTATATCACTGACCATAGAGACAGTTACTTGGCTCATTATATAACACAAAATGCAAGAAAGTTCCAATTCATCACCACTACAAACATCCTAACCAGACTATAATATGTAAATAACATATCTTGGTTTATGCAAAACCTAAAACCAAGAAATGGAGATTGAAAAGCAAACCTTTTGATGACATTTGTACAACCAGTGTAAAGCTTTTGCTTACTATCCTTAAGAATATGAAGCTGACAGTATTTCGTAAGCGCCATAGCTTTAGCTTTGCATCCATACATACAACTCCCACTATTACTATTTGCATACTGATCAACCTTAACACCATTACTACCATCATTGTGATTAGTACCATTATCTCCACTACCTTCAACAGCAACACCATCTACGATTTCTCCTTCTGGACCCAACCTCCGTCTCTTATTCGATTGATTCTGTTCCTCTTTGAAAGGACTAACACCGTATCTCCAGTAGTATTCCCTGTGTTGCGCCTTGAGATCTTCCATTAAAGCCCAGTAATGGTCCTTATAGCACTTGGCGATCTGCTTAAGGTTGTGTGATCGGCGTCGGAGAAGCTCCGGCCGAGTAAGGTGACTGGAGCGAGAAAGGATCTCATCCTCCGGTGACATCGTAATCGGCGAATTCGACGTCGACGGTACGGCCTTTGAGTTAGGGTTAGGGTTAGGGTTAGGGTTACGAATTTGGGGGTCGGCTGAGGTGGAGGAAACGGCGGGAGTAAAAGCAGCGGCGGAAGACGGTGGTCTCGGAGGTTTCGATGAGTTAGGGTTTTGCTGAGTCTTCTTCGGAGGTGACGCCATTGTCGTCGTCGAAGAAAATGTCAGAGAGAACGAAAACGATTTTTTTTTCTTTGGGGTCAAAAACGAAATGATTTTTTTGTTAAAGGATTAATTAATAAATGGGCCGTATTAATCACTTAATGGGCCTAATATTGGCCCCGAATGAATAAAACCTTGGTTCACTGAATTAGGTTAAATATAAATACTCAAAAACTGATAAAGTAACGAACCGATTCTCTTGAGATTACTGCTGCTTCGTCTTCCTCGTCTCGACTTTAGGGTTTCAGAGATCGTAGAGATTTTCGCAACTACAATATGGCGACTCAGATCAGCAAGAAGAGAAAGGTGAATTGTGATTTTGATTTTTCGTTTAATCGATTTCTCTGGATACATTTGTATATGAACTGTTTTCGTTTTACTGTAGTTTGTAGCGGACGGTGTGTTCTACGCTGAATTGAACGAGGTTTTGACGAGAGAGCTCGCCGAGGATGGTTACTCTGGTGTTGAGGTTAGGGTTACTCCGATGAGGACTGAGATTATCATCAGAGCCACACGAACTCAGAACGTTCTCGGTATGTTAAGTTTATCTTCATTTTGCAATCGAAATGATGAGTCTGTGACTTGAGATCTGGAAATGATAGTGTTTTGATTGGGTTTAGGTGAGAAGGGAAGGAGAATTAGGGAATTGACCTCTCTTGTTCAGAAGAGATTCAAGTTTCCTCAAGACAGTGTTGAGCTTTACGCTGAAAAGGTCAACAACAGAGGTCTCTGTGCCATTGCTCAGGCTGAGTCTCTCCGTTACAAGCTCCTCGGTGGTCTCGCTGTTCGTAGGTACGAAATGGGTTTTCTTTGTTGCTGCATTGTTTGATCTAGTAGTGAATTTGTTAGCTTGTGACTCGTATGAACACTTAATGTGTATGTAGGTTCTCTTAAGATCTTTATGTCTTCCCATAACTGTAGGCATTATGTATGTTCATGATATCGTAGTCACTTTACGTAGATCACATCCTTTAGTTTCAGTGTTGGCTTAGTATATTGAGCATTGTTGAGCATTGTTGGCTTAGTATATTGAGCATTGTTGAATATATCTGTTAACCAAAGCGGAATGTTAATATTGCAATGGTCTTGTATTGTACAGGGCCTGTTATGGTGTTTTGAGATTTGTTATGGAGAATGGAGCTAAGGGATGTGAGGTGAGCACGATTCCCTCTTTGGAAGATATCCCGTTATTTTCAGACTTTGTTCTTTACCAAAATGGTTGATTGCAGGTCATTGTGAGTGGAAAACTCCGTGCTGCACGTGCTAAGTCGATGAAATTCAAGGATGGGTACATGGTTTCTTCAGGTCAACCAACCAAGGAATACATTGACGCTGCAGTGAGACATGTTCTGCTTAGACAGGTGAGTTTTCTCTTTTTCTTGTTACTTGCTTTTCTTCTTAGTGAGTAAAGTAAAGGCAATATCTAACCTGAGTCTGGTTTTAACCCAAATGTTCAGGGTGTGCTTGGAATCAAGGTTAAGATCATGCTTGGCTATGACCCTTCGGGCAAATTAGGACCAAAGACACCATTGCCTGATGTTGTCATCATTCATCCTCCTAAAGATGAAGATACCAAGTCTGCTCCTGCTCAGATTGTTACAGAGACCGCTCCTCTTACGGAAGCACCACTCACAACCGTAGATTACCCCGAGATGAGGGCCTAGAAGAACACCTTTACTACTCCATGGGATTCTGTTAATTTTGGTTTTATGTTTCTGCCTCTTTTGACAGTTTATAATTTATCATATCTTTTCGAAGCAGATGACACGTTTTCTCAAACGTATTTCTTAAATTATCTCAAGTTTTCAATGTTTAACCTCTCTTTTTGTTCCACCTCTCGAGTAGGTATAATATAATATGGCATTTCTAGAGAATTTTCTTTTTGAAATTTGTATGAAGTATGAACATAGCTAATTACAAAAATTAGAGGCAGAAAAATGATCATATTAGATCTCTCCCAAAATATTTGAAATTGACAAGACAGAGAACGTACCTCCAAGCATTGGTGCTAAAATCGAAAACTTCACAAGTAGTGACGTTGTCTAGGCCGAATTTGGATGAATTATATAACCAAACTGCCTTTGAATATGTCTCTACCCAACCCAAGCTTAGGAGATGTGATGCAAAAATCTTTTCTATTTTTCTTTTTGATATTGATGAGGTGTTGAAAAGTGGAAAGAGGAAAACTTCCATACCATCCAGTCGCGGGATTGATCAGGAAACTCGGGTCTTTGACACTGAAAGATGCATATTATGCCGCTCAAGGCAGAGAACTTGGACGTGGAAATTATTGACGACCCCAACATAATTCTCCTTCCAGCTTCTTGATCACCACCACAACTAATAGCCACGAAAAGGACATCTGGACCTCGTGTTGCTTGCGATGATTAAACAGTTTTTCTTGGAATATATTATAGATTTCAATTTTATCAAATAAAAAAAGAAAAAAATTCAAAAGTTAACCTGGGGAAAATACAAAAATAAATTTAAAAATGACTTGTTTCATGTTGAAAAAAAATAACAGAAAGTGGTGATTATTAAAATCCGATTTTGAAGCTATTTAGTTCCAACTTCAACACAGCTAATTAACGAAAAGGAGAAGTATATTATCATGTCAAAGATTTATAGTTATATCGTATCTTTGAAGCATACACGGATTTGTCAAACTATCTCAAGTTTCCAATTTGAAGCTCTTTTAGTTTCCACTTTTGCATCTAAAGACTAGGTGAAAATTTAGGAGAAGAAGTCCATCGTTTAAATTTAAAATGCAGAAATTGTTAAATTATAATGAAAAATTAGTTTAGTAAAGCAGTGAATAAATTTAGGAAATAATGAAGAAATCGTAAGATTTAGTATGGAGATTTTATATGACCAGTGGTTGCAAGGATACACGGCCATGAAATAATAGCTTAGTTTTGTCCATAATTGCTATTGGCCAAATGACGACCAAAAGTCGCAAGTATACATGGCCAAGGGCTTTTGGATGCATGGGTATCATATGATTTCAAAAGTTATTACAAATTTTGTGAATGCTCTAGAGAGACCAACCATGGTCATCCTTCTTGTGGCATGTACATGAATTTGGGAAAACTCTTAACAGAATCAAAGAGTAGAAGATGGAGAGTATCAGCTGGTACAGTCTAACCAAGGGGTTTGGAGGATAGCTCACAATGTCATCAGACCAAAGAAGCCAATCTTATGCTTGGTTGGGGTTATTCTATTGTAAGTTTTTGATGAAACAATTGCCTTTCTTTTAGTTCCAACTAAGCTAAGTTAGCTAACGAATAGTTATGATATAATAATAGCGTATGTCTAAAGAAATAAGCTAATCAATAGGTTGAATATAATAATAGCATATGTTTGAGAATTTTATTTCTGAAATTATTTTAACCTATGTTGAATATATTTTCGGTTAAAAATCATTTGAAGAATTGGTGCATTTTCATTGTGAGAATTTGGTAGATACATGATATGCGGTGATGTGATCAAACAAGTCAGAAGACGAGAAGAAAAAAACGATAATCTATCAAAAAAATTTAGTTTGATAAAATAGAAAATAAATTAATGGAACGAATGGTTTGATTTATCAAAAAATACAAGGAGGTGATAGATGACCAAGTAATCAGAAAAGCACATGAGTTTTTTGAGACAAGAGAAATGTCAATTAAGTGAAAATATACTCAGCTTTGTCTATTTCCCAAGATAGTGAAACATGTTAAAAATGTATGATCTTAGACTCATCAGCATGTGCCATATATGTGCAATAAAAGATTATCATCTCCAACATCTTTGTTTCCAATTGCAGTCATTCCTAAGTATTGAGCCTGCCTTTCTTTCTTGAGTCGATTTCGGAGATCCGGAGAAACGCGTTTACCCGTGTCACGTATGTGAAACGGTAAGCGTTAACACAAGATAGTAGAGAAAAGTTAGCAAAAGACTGAAATTGTGTTTGCTGATTTGGTTAATAGTTGTCTTCTAATATGATATAACCATTTGAAAGTTCTGACAATACTCAAAATTTAGTACTAATATGATCATTGTTTCTGTATATTCCCATTTTGAATGTGCTTGTAGGATTATAGTGAACGGTTTTGGAAATTTAATCATATACTGCTTAGCCTCTTAACAATCTTTAAAAAAAAAAAAAAAAAAAAAAAAAAAAAAAACAATTTTTACAAAGGAAGGAAATTTACTTATAGAAGCCAAGACACCACATCCACAATCATCATAAAGATATATGTAGTTTAAAAAGAAAATTTAAGTGTAAAAATGTAGTCATGACTCCTTCCTGCTCCAAGTCTCCACAATTTGTCAAGTGTATAAAGAATAATGATTTCTCAAACATGTACGCAAATGTAACACAAACAGAAAGTCTTATTAATTGATTTTTCCACTGATTCAAGAATGGGTATAAAGTCAAAACTTGAAATCCATGTATCGGTATTCTAGAGAATTGGTACGGTTTTTTAGTTCCAAATTTTTTGCCCATCCCTACATAAATAAATTAGTCGAATCCGATATTGATACAAAACATAAGAAAACCTATATAAATTTGTTCACTGTTCATATTTTTCATTTAGGTGAAAGGCCGACAAAATAACCCAATTAATTAGCAGGAAAAGATCTGGTTCGTGTTAAACCGGAAAAAGGCAGACGACCCGGGTCAATCAAATGGTTAGTTAAACAACCCTAGGATTTAAATACTCTTTTTTTTTTTTTTTTCGTCTACCTCTCTTCGTCCTCCTCTCGACTCTCGCCAACTATCATCTCTCCTCTCCCTTCTTCTCCGCCATTTTTGTCGCTCTATCAAGCTCTACTGAATCTCCCTACTCAATTAAGCTCTCTCTAGGGCTTTTTTTACTCGGAAGATTCCAAATCGAATCCATCTGATCGTCTCTTCCGATTTTTCCAGATTTTTTTTTTTTTTTTACTCTGTGTAGTGTCTCAATTTTCAAACTCCACCGAGTATGGATCTGCCTAGCCTCGCTTCAATCCTCAGAGACGCCGTGCTCAGCCCTATTCCCGATGAACGCAAAGTTTCTGAGCAGAAACTCAATCAGGTTTGAATTCGATTTTTGATTGATATAGTCAGATTTCAATCCTTTTTCACTTGGAGGATTGATTCACTAGTTCAATAAGATGATTTTTTATTGTTGTTCACTGTCTTGCAGTTGCAGCACACGCCCCAGCATTTGGTGAGGTTATTGCAGATAGCTGTGGATGGAAATTGTGACATGGCAGTGCGTCAAATTGCTAGTATTCAGTTCAAGAACTTCATTGCTAAGAACTGGTCACCTGAAGATTCGGGTAATAATTGGCTATTATTTGTTCAGTCTTTAACTTTTTTGGAATCTTTTAGATTAATCTTGAGTATTTGATGGTGCAGGAGAGCAGCAGAGGATATTGCCAAGTGACAAAGAATTGGTGAGGGATAATATCCTTGTCTACGTCACCCAAGTTCCAACCTTACTTAGGTAACTTTGCTAGTCTGAATGTATCTCTTCATTATTCTTAGTTGTTTGATATCTGAACATTGGATAGTGGGTGTTGGTTCAAAACTTAGCAATTTTCCTACTCCCTTGGTCCCATAAGTATCTTCTATAGGCCTCGAGAACAAGCTTTAATTTTGTTTCTCTTCAAGGCCAATCGTACTTATGTTTCTTTCACTAATTTCTGATGCAGATCACAACTTGGAGAGTGCCTGAAGACAATAATTTATGCTGACTACCCAGAACAATGGCCACGTCTTCTGGATTGGGTGAAGTACAACTTGCAAAATCAACAAATTTATGGAGCTTTGTTTGTGTTGCGGATACTCTCTAGAAAATATGAGTAAGTTCATCACTTATCCATTCCATGTCCCCATGCCTATGTGTATGATTTGAAGGTTTATCAGTGATATTATTGATATGCATTTTTGATATGCATATCTGAGGTGGCAGTAGGTGGGAACTGTTGCAGTATTTCAACTGTTGCAGCATTTAGGTGGGAACACTCTTAGATAGAAACAAAATAAGGGAAGGGGCATTTTAAATTAGAAAAAGAGTGGTAGGCAGAGTGGGTGTCAGTGTTTAATTGCGTAATGAGTATTAAGACAATGAGTGTGAAGCAATTCATGGCTCTGTGTAACGATATTGAAAATGTATTATGAAGTTTAGTTTTTGGAACTCAAGGTGTGCTTTACATGTAAAATGGCAGCAAATCTAGATGATGATCTCATTGTTTACACATAAGTAGTACTTCCCCCTTAATTCTGTTTGTTGATTTTATTTTTTAGGTTCAAGTCTGATGAGGAGAGGACACCAGTTTCCCGCATTGTGGATGAGACATTTCCTCAACTTTTGATTATTTTTAACGGGCTTGTTCAGATAGCCAATCCCTCTCTGGAAATAGCAGAATTTATCAAGCTGATATGCAAAATATTTTGGTCATCCATCTATGTAAGTCACTAGATAGACTAGAATATTTTGGTCATCCATATTTGTTGCAACACATAATACCTTATGATATTGACAATTGCCAAATTTGTATATATAAACTCTTATTTGGTATGGAAAAACCTCAATATATATATAAAAGACTGGCATAGTGGGCTAGGAGCGCATCCTTAAACCCCTGCCTGTTACTGTTTTCTTGTCAGGATAATTTTTGGATACCCTGATCTTCATTTTGTCTTACTTTCCAAAGGTTCACCACATGATCATTTTTTACTATTTTCTGTGGGCAGCTGGAGCTGCCAAGGCAATTATTTGATCTAAACGTTTTTAATGCCTGGATGGTTCTGTTCTTGACTGTTTCGGAGCGTCCTGTTCCAGTTGAAGGCCAGCCTATGGATCCGGAACTTAGAAAATCTTGGGGCTGGTGGAAGGTCAAGAAGTGGACAGTGCACATCTTAAACAGGCTCTATAGTCGGTATGTCTCTGAAGCTAACAACTTTAAGAAAAAGTACTCTTGGAAGGTCTATTAAATTTTTGAGAGCATTCACTGTGATAGGTTTGGAGATCCAAAGCTTCAAAGTCCACAAAACAAACCTTTTGCCCAAATGTTTCAAAAGAATTATGCAGGCAGGATTTTGGAAGGCCACCTAAATTTTCTGAATACAATTCGTGTTGGAGGCTATCTGCCTGACAGAGTTACCAATCTTCTTCTTCAGTACTTAAGCAACAGGTTTGTGTTACAATTTCTTGTGTGCATTAGTTTCATTTACATACTTGCATACATTCAGCATGCTCACTTAGCTAACTTAAATTTCCTTACTTATCTGGCGTTAGGTTTGTTTTTTGGTTAGTGTATGTTAATATGTTTTCCTAATATTATGCCATTCTACCATATATCATGGATTCAGATATGAAACTATGAAATTCGGGTTTTGTAATACATTTGATATATGTGGTATTTTATGTGAAAGGAAGTTCCTGTTTCTATGAAACTAATTCATTGTATCTGCAGCATATCGAAGAATAGCATGTACAATTTGCTGCTGCCTCGGCTGGATGTTCTGCTTTTTGAGATTGTTTTCCCTCTAATGTGCTTTAATGACAATGATCAAAAGCTTTGGGAGGAAGACTCACATGAATATGTGAGGAAAGGGTACAGTAAGTATTTCTAATAGTGACTTCCTTGAAAAGTCCTAAATATATCATTTTTAATGATGTTTGTTGTGCTGTAGATATCATTGAAGACTTGTACAGTCCGCGAACAGCATCCATGGATTTTGTAAATGAATTAGTCCGAAAACGTGGGAAAGACAATCTTCCAAAATTTGTTCAGTTTGTTGTCGGGATCTTCAGAAGGTATTGCATCTGAGTTCTTCTGCATCGACTTTTTCTTCCAGTTGTGTCTTATTGGGAACTTTTTTTTTTTCCCATTGTTTGTAGTTATGACGAAGCTCCTGTAGAACATAAGCCTTATCGTCAAAAGGATGGTGCGATGCTTGCTGTTGGAGCTCTTTGTGACAAACTGAAGCAAACAGATCCCTATAAATCTGAACTAGAGCGTATGTTGGTGCAACATATCTTTCCTGAATTCAATAGTCCAGTTGGACATCTTAGAGCAAAGGTATTCATTGTTTTGTTTAACTGTGTCATGGATGCCACAGCAATCCATGATTGCCTTAATAGGGGTTCTGTTTGCATATCCACACAGTCTGTTGCATTTGATCTGATTAACAGCTGATTTTTTTTTGGATTTAGGCTGCATGGGTAGCTGGACAATATGCTCATATCAACTTTGCAGATCAGAACAACTTTCGTAAAGCATTACACAGTGTTGTTTCGGGACTGCGCGATCCTGACCTCCCTGTCCGAGTTGATTCGGTTTTTGCATTACGTTCGTTTGTTGAGGCGTGCAAGGGTATGTGATTTTCTACTGCACATTTGTAAGCATGAATGTGTTTGTTGTCTTTGTTTACCTGTGGTGGCTAATTAAATTTTCCTCGTCAATTGGCAGATTTGAATGAGATACGTCCAATTCTTCCCCAGTTGCTTGATGGTGGGTAACACTTGTTTAGGAAAGTTAGATTGTCAGTATCGATGGAGAAAAGTAATGTTTTAACTTTATTGTGATCCTGCTCCTTTCAGAATTTTTCAAGCTCATGAATGAGGTAGAGAATGAGGACCTTGTTTTTACCTTGGAGACCATCGTAGATAAGTTTGGCGAGGAGATGGCTCCTTATGCTTTTGGATTATGCCAAAATCTGGTAAGAAAATTGGTTCTCTGTTGAGTTAAGTTTTCTTGGTTAATTAAACATGGTAATATATACGTATCTGTAACTCTTCTTTTGTTCAGGCGGCTGCATTTTGGAGGTGTCTAAACACCTCAGAAGCCAGTGATGAGGCAGATGACATTGGAGCTTTAGCCGCAGTCGGTTGTTTGCGTGCCATAAGTACAATCCTTGAATCTGTTAGCAGTCTTCCTCAGCTGTTTGTTGAAATAGAACCAACGATACTTCCAATTATGCAGAAAATGTTGACCACTGATGGCCAAGGTAAACTAATTTCTAGAAATACTTCATGAGTTTCTCTCGTTTAGCTCTGGTCTTTGGGTTCTTATTTTGTTGACTCTGAGCATAATTAAGTTATATGTGTCTGTTGAAATGCATAGCATTATATGCATTTTTTCTCTGAAATTATATATTCGTTATATTTTCGTCAGTCTTTTGTTGTGTTCTAGTACCATCAAATCTCAAGATCTTTTATTTCCTTTTCCAACTATTAAAATGGATACTGAAGCATTTAGATTCTCATTCTATTTGCTTTGGCAGAGGTTTTTGAAGAAGTATTGGAGATTGCATCATACATGACCTTTTATTCACCTCACATTTCCTTGGCTATATGGAGTCTTTGGCCCTTAATGGCGGAAGCTTTGGTCGATTGGGCAATTGATTTCTTTCCAAGTATGGCTTCTCTTACATCTGTTTTCTGTATACTTTACTCTGTAACTTTAGCACTTCCATGTCATTCTTTTCGTTACATTTACTAAGTTACTCTTTGAAAATTTAGATTTATTGGTTCCGATGGACAATTTTATATCAAGGGGAACTACTCATTTTCTCACCTGCAAGGAGCCCGACTATCAGCAAAGTCTATTCAATGTTCTTTCAACTGTGAGTATATCTTCTGCGGTTGTAGTGTAATTATGTGGTCTGTGCTTGCTGGTTGTTGTAAACTGTAAGGTTATGGAATTCTTCTACATAAGCATATCCATGCCTATCGTGGTAGAAAGTTGTTGGCCTCGAGTTTATTTGGCATTACATATTACATTTCTTGCTGCCGTAGTGTGGAGATGTTGTACATATACAACCAGCTCCCTACCCAAGCACAGCACTCTTCAGTAACAATAGCATTTGTTACCTTCATATCTAATTTATGTCTCATTTTTCTGCTTCTACAGCTTATGACTGACAGAAACATAGAAGACTGTGATATCGAGTCTGCTCCAAAGCTTATTGAAGTTGTTTTCCAGAATTGCAAAGGGCAGGTAGATCAGTGGGTTGAACCATATCTGCGACTCACTATTGATCGATTGCAACGAGCGGAGGCTTCATACTTGAAATCCCTTCTTATACAAGTGGTAAGAACTGGTGGCTATTATTGAATTGATTATATTGTCGCTTGATGGTTACAATGATGGGTTGAAATTCCTAAACAGCATTAAATTTTGCTTTCTTGATTAAGACCTCAAATAAGTTTCTTATTTCTAAACGCAGGTGGCGAATATGCTATACTACAATCCAAGTTTGACACTTGGTGTTTTGCATAACACGGGACTTGCTTCAAAAGTCTTTGATCATTGGTTCCAGATGTTGCAAGAAAAGAAAAAAAGTGGCCTGCCAGCAAACTTCAAAAGGTTCTGTTGATTCTTTTTATTAAGCCATACGTTGTGCATGTTGCTTATAATTGTAGTATTAGTTGGACTTTCTATATCTTTCATTTTGATTAGCTGATAGAAGTTGCTTTTTTCATTCCAGAGAACATGATAAAAAGATTTGCTGCTTGGGTTTGACTTCATTACTTGCTCTCTCGGGCGGTCAATTACCCGACGAAGCTCTGCAGCGTGTTTTCAGGGCAACACTTGATCTTCTAGTTGCTTATAAGAACCAGCTAGCTGGTATGTCTTGCTTATGATCCATTTTCTCTCCACTTGGCGTGGTAATGTTTACCTTTATTCCCTTTCCCATCTTTCTTGCAGAAGCAGCAAAGGAAGCAGAAGTAGATTATGAGGATGATATGAATGGACTTCAGAGTGATGATGACGACGACGATGATGATGACTCTGATGGGGAGATGGGGATGGATGACACCGAGGAAGGAGAGGAAGCAGAAAGCATGAAACTGAAGAAGTTAGCTGCACAGGTTTGTCAAGTGATTGTAACAACTTCCTTCTGCCAAATGCGATTCTTTTTAACTGGTGTTGACGGTTTTGCCAATTTATTTGTTCGATTCATAGGCAAAGTCCTTTCGCTATGATGATGAAGATGATGACGATTCTGATGATGACTTCAGCGATGACGACGAGTTTCAATCACCCATTGATGAGGTGGATGCGTTTGTGTTCTTTGTCGATGCAATCAGAGGTTAACCTATAGAAAAATCCTCTACTTCACCATTTTTCCAACCACAGGCAAAGCTCCACTTCTCTAGAAGGGGCTTATGCATACAATTTGCTTAATCATGTCCTTGTTCCGTTATACAGTTCTGCAAGCATCAGATGCGCAGAGGTTTCAGAACCTTAACCAGTCGCTAGACTTCACGTATCAGGCAATAGCAAACGGCATTGCACAGCATGCAGAGCTGAGAAGAGTCGAAATCGAGAAGGAGAAGCAAAAGAAGGCAGCAGAAGCTGCTGGTATTCCTGTTCCTGTTCTATGAACTTGAAAAGCTTTGGATACATGGATGGTGTCAATCAAGCACAACAATATTTTTTGGTGAGATTCTCGCGTCAGTCATAGTTAGTCGTCATTGCCCACTTTGCTTCAAGGTTTATACAAACAATGAAGCAGAGATTTTGTGAAAGTTTAGACGATAGACCTCACCGCCTAAGGGTTGCGGTCAAAGAGGGTTCTTTAGTGTATTGGTGAGGTTGATTGTTTATGATGAAGATGGAGTCTCTCTTATGATCTGAAGAAAAAGGAGTACTATTCTTCTTCTTCTTCTTCTTCTTCTTCTTCTTCTTCTTCTATGAGTGTGTTGTCTTGTGTCTCTTCTTCTGGATTGGTTTGTATTCATAACGAAACAGAGTTTTTATGTACTGCATCCACCAGACACTGTCTTTTTTTTGGGTATGTGTTTAGTTTTTTAGGAAGAAATATTGAATTTTTGTGATCTCACAGAGAGATCAGCAAGGTCACACATCAGGTTGTACGACCATTCTTTCATAAAGGGAAAATTATCATCTCACATTTTTTTTTCTTTTTCTTCTCTTAAGCACTCTTCATTAAATAGAACATATTTTAACCTTTTAGTAATAACAAAACTACTACAGATTTCAATTTCATCAAAACTAATGAAAATTAATTCTTCCTTTTGCTTAACCAAAACCTTTTCGAATCATCATAAAACATTCTTTGCACACAGATTTATTTCATAAACAACAAGAAGAACAAACAACATAATGAAATAAAAAACAGACAATTACTACATTTTAAACATCTTCTCGTAGTAACGAATAGAGAGAAGAGAGAGTGATAGTTTCAATTCGTCTTTACCAAATCTACGATTTGGATTAGGGTTAGAGAGGGGCCAGAGGTAAAGAGAGTGTAGTTGTCGGAAACCGCCGAGTGTAAGAACGACGGATCTGAGCTGGCGTTGGCTGCAACCGATGTTAGCCCAGTGACGTGTACAGATCAGCTCCCATAAACGCTCGTCTTGACCTGTTTTGTGCCAGATTTTGTTTACACAAGAAGACATAGCTAATGTTCTTGCGTCTACGTGTTTCAAAACCTCGTATACTAGATTCTCGTCTAAATTCCCGAATCCGATTGTTTCTTCTTCTTCTTCTTCCTCGACGATGCTCTTCATCTTCTTCTTCTTCTCGTTCGTTGATTCGCTATCTGAAAGGGAGATCGTACCACTGCGTTTCATTTCGAATTCAATTATGGAGATCTTATTTTGGGAGGCGAGAAGAAAAGGATTGAATTGAAGAAGATGAGAGATTGGGTTTTGTTTTTTTTTGGGTTTTTTTGAAGAAGACAAAAAGATTTGGGTTGCTTTTTCTTTTTTCGGAGTGACTATTTTACCCTCACAGCTGTTTTGTCGTTTGTAAATGTTTTCTTGAACAATAATGGTAGCATGTGATCCAAAATAACATAATCAACAATGACTTGACATAAATATTTGTGGAGTTATTTTTTAATGGATGTAAATGTGAAGGTTCATAGTTCATACCATTTTCCTAAATTATTTTCATACCATAGTATTATATTTCGTGAACAGATATTTTATAGGGTTTTATTTATTTTACTTAATTGTTGTAAAACACATCTATCCATGTGGACATCTAATCTTCTCAAATCGAGAGTAAGATTTTCGGAATCAAAACCGAGCAATTCCCTAACCGTTTTATATCTTTGTGTAGCGATCTTTACGTTGCCTAAAGATGCGACCGATTTCGCCTCGAGTTTTCGGGAAGTCTTTCAAAGTCACTACTCAATGTGACCAAATCTATGTTCTTCGGTACAGTCGTGAACTTTATACTGACGCATTGAGAAATTGTTTTTGATTCCCTGTCGTATAATTATGTTGATTTCTGTTTTAATTGTTAATGCTTTCATGTATTGTGGTATGTTTGATTGTAATCTTTACGATTAATGAGAAACAAAGTGTTGAAAAAAAAAGAAGACATCTAATCTATGTTATTGTCATATAACCATGTGTATATTGATTCTCGAAGTCTTAAGTGTACGATCGACGTATAAAGAATATTACAATTATGGGGATGAAAAACAAAAGAAAAATCTTAAGAAAAATTGTAGAGAACAAATGAAGCAAAAGAAAAAATACTTGGGAACTTTTTTGAAAAAAAAAAAAAATCAATCATGTCACGAAGAAGAACAGCAAGAGAAACCAAATCCTTTTGTGGTTCCCTTATTGTCATCCTTAACTAGACTTACTCGGTTTTTCGCGCTTAATTCAGCTTTATAAGAGTCAGAATTGAGTTGTTTCCGGCTAACATTGGTGTAGATATCGCGGATTACCATTTCGAAAGCTGTTTTAACGTTTGTCGAATCGAGAGCCGATGTTTCCATGAAGAACAGTCCTTCGGTTTCCGCTAGCGCTTTACCTTCTTCCACGCTCACCGCTCTTATGTTTTCTAAGTCGCATTTGTTACCAACCAGCATCCTCGCCACTGTTGTATCCGAATGCGCTGCCAAAACCCGAAAAAAACCAAAAATATCAATCAACAAACATTCAAATAAACAAAAAAGAAAATGATTTAGGACTAGGCAAATTATCTGTTATAGAATTAGATTCGATCCGAAAAATCCGGATAATCGTACCTCTAAGAACCTAGATCATTTCTCTGTTTACTAAACCTTAAAGAGGAAAATGTAAAGAGATTGTGTTACATAATAATTCCTTAAAGCAAATGCAACCATTTATCATATATAGATCTCCACTTAGTAAGTTTTTATATTTCTATATACAGTAGTAGCAAGATTCCTGAGATTGTAAACATATATAAAAACTAATTTGAGCATAACTTTCAGATCTACATAGTACTTACCAAGAACACTAATCAATCAATTGAGCAAATAATTGAATATCTACCAAATACAGCTTCTAATTTCGCAATTATTCAACAAGTACTTAACCTAATTCGCTAAATCCAATCCTAAACAGTATTAAAATTGAGTATGATCTTAAGCTTAATCAAATCGCAATCGATTCAGATTCAGATTCAGATAGATCTGGGACTTACTCTTGAGCTCATCGAGCCAACGACCGACACTCTCGAAGGTAGCTCGACGGCTGATATCGTAGACGACGAGAGCTCCGACGGCGCCACGGTAATAAGCGGAGGTAACGGCTCGGAACCGTTCCTGACCAGCAGTATCCCAAATCTGAGCTTTGACCTCTTTACCTTCGATTTCCATGTTCTGAGTCTGAAACTCGACTCCGATTGTTGCTTTCGAATGTGCGTTGAACTCGTTTCGAGCGTAACGAGAGAGAAGATTCGATTTCCCGACGGCGGAATCTCCGATTATCACTATTTTGAAGAGATACTCTTCTCCTCCTTCGTCTTCATCGGAAGACATTGTTGTTGCTTCTTTCTGAGTTTTAGAGAGAGAAACTGAGGAGACTGGTTTACCTTTTAGAGAGAGAGAGAGAGGACATACTGCGCATAAAGTGATTCGTGATATTATTGATTTATTTTATAAATTATGTGCCATGAATTTTGGTGGAATCATAAATTCTTGGGTTTTTTTTTTTTTTTTTAATTTTAAAAATGTATGTGTTATTATTACAGAGAGAAATGGGCCAAATGATTTATGTTTATCCCAAAGCCCATGATTAATATCGTCCTATAGTATAATTTCTATTTGTTGCTAATCATTTTCAATATCGATTATAGTTCAATGGATCATATTAAGCACAAGTGATGTAAGGGATAAGTGCTCTATGTTCTCACATGAATAAAAGGAGAATATTCCCTAACGTTGGTCAAAATTTGACCTAAATTACTCGGATGAAGAAGAACATACCTGACCTGGTCATCTTATAATATCAATTCTTTGATAAAATTTCAGCTAGAGAAAATGTTTAGTTAGTCCATTCTAATCTGCATGAAACATATAGAATTGAGTGTAAAGTACGATAAAGTGAAATAAAACGGCGTCACAAAATCAAACACATTGTTCACACATTATAACCTTGAAATTTCATTGAGTTGTTTTAAATTTTGTGTTTGTGTTTACTAATGATTTAGTTTATGTTTACTAGTCAAATATCTTTTACACTTTATAATATATGAACTTTAATCAAATTCAAATATTTTGTGAGAATTACAAACGCCTATATGTGAAACAAAAACATTTTTTTCCTTTATATATATATTGATATTCCCTGTTTGCGTCCCCAATTTCAGATATACGATTGATAAATACACCTCATATATTATTTAAAATTTCGATACGAAAAATAAATCATATACATAACCCAAGGGACAAATAACATTAGCATATACACTTTATTGTAATTTAAGGAAATTGTTACAAGTTACAACTATTAGTTCTACTTCTACCTCAAGTTCTCAACCTAAGTTTTCGGTTGGGTCATTCTACTCCTAAAAAATATTACAATACAACATGTGATTAGAGACAGAACAAAGTAGATCCACGACGTTGTTCCAATGTATAACTCGTTGTCTCTTCAAAAACTCTAAGGCAAAATTGTCATCACTGTCCTTGTCTTCATCGGAATCAACTGTTCTCGAGCTTATTCTCCGATGGTTAAGAAGATCAATATAAGTCCCGAGATCGTGAACGCAAGAAATGTTTTGGACATCGAAAAAATCTAGGGTGAGTTCGACCCCAACGTGAACATAACATGAACAACTCCATGGAAGTTCATAAACACCACCTAAAACCCTAAAATTCTCATTGAATAAAACACCGGGAAGTTTAGTTATGGGATCATTAATATTAGTGATCCTCAAAACCTTAACTCCTAGCTCCTCGCAACGTTTCTTGAACTCCAAGTTACCAACCCTAGGACCAGCGAAAGAGAATACCGTCACCGGAATATCTCTCTTACCAATCCTCTGGTTTAAACCGAGTTCCGCGAGATCGTAAGCAAGGAGATGAGCTAATGAGCTTCCCATGCTATGTCCAGCAAGTGTTATACTCATTTCTTCTCCTTTGTGCTTATTTATCAATCTCGAGATTTCGGACAGAAGCTGTTGTCTACAGCTCTCTAGTCCAAATTTGCTCTCAGTCTCATCGGATGTGTATAAACTCAAGAACCCTGATTCGACCTTCACATCAAGACGCGGGTTATGAGGATCGAACCTAGCCGGAGTTAAAGAGCTCATAAAATTTGCCAACCATTCCGGGTTAGTTACCGTCCCACGAAACGTAACCACAATGTCTCTCCTCCCCAAACGTTTCACCGAGTCATCTGATGAAACCGCAACGTAACCTACCCAGCGCGCGAGCCGATTCGCCTCTTTCTGCATCGGATTGATGTTGGCGTTGATGTCTGGTGTGGCGTAGATGTTTTTGGTGACTTGATAGTCTTCATGTTGGTCGATACCGGTTTCTTTAAGTATGGTCTTTTTACCATACTTGCAGTTCAAGTAACGTTTGGAATTTGGGTTTACATCAAAGGCTTTGTAACAAGTGGAGACTAAATTTCCGTATCGAGTGATCTCTTGTTGGAGAAGAGGGTTTAGAGGTTCTATGAGATTTTGCCAGTTATTACATCCTTGTATCTCTCTCCAAACTCGAGATAACGGTTTGGTCACTGCTTCAGCACTGGGGCACGGTGCAGGAGCACGAGAGATAGGAGGAGAAGCAACCGGAGAAGTTGGGATTGGTGGTGCTAGTACAGTAGAAGAAGAAAAAATTACGAGTCTTTTGGAGGTTTTAATGTTGGAATTAGGGAGAGAAGCAACATGTTGGAGGAGGAGTGAGTTTTTGTCACTTAGAAATGGAACATGTTTCAAATTAGGGTTTTGGATCAAGGATTTGGCCGCCATTGGTGGAAGACAAAATAGAGAAGAGAGAAGAGAAATGGAAGTGTTAAGAGAGACAAAAGTAAGTGTAAGCATATATATAGTGAGCATTGAGGGAGAGTTTCCAGTTTCCACATGTTTTGGCGTGTATATTGACTGAGAAAATTGAGGCTAAAATATTCGAACTACGATCGTTTTGTGACAATTTAGAATATTCTATGTGGACGGTTATCGATTATTAAATTTTTATTATTTCGTCTCGTAATTTTTAATTTTCCCTAGGACATGTACATTGCAGGTTCTTAATAGGTATCTTATGATTTAAAAAAAAAAAATCAATTAAGAATGAAAAGAAAAACGTATCTTAAATATCTAGTTTAAGAGACATATGTATTACATATGATTTTCATTGATTTCACTTTTTAATTTTAATTATATAATTTAGTTATATCCAAAATAATAATATTAAATGTGTGAGAGATTTGGTGAGTCTATTAAATTAAATGATGGGGATGGTCTTAGTCCCCAGTTCAGTCATTTATACGCGTTACAATATCATGCATGTGTTTTAGTGTGCATGTGTGACTACAAAAAAAAAAAAAAAATTTAAATGCTAACGATACATTGTTAATTACACTGTTGACAAAAAAAAAAACGAAAAATATTGTTAATTCCAAGTTAATTACTAACCTCGTATTACTTGAGAATATTAAATAATAAATATGCATTTCAGATTACAATTCAAGTGCCGATTTGACCATATAATAATGAAGTCAACTGATGTAGGTTTAATTAGAATGGAAAACAATTGATGATGTAAATTAATCTTAACTCCTTAAGTAGGGCGAGATATGCAAACATCTAAAATACACACTACAAGAAACCAGCCGCGAAACCGACGGAATTTCCGACGGTAAACCAACCGATTTCTGACGGAACTGAAATTTTTCAATTCCGTCGGCAATCTGTCGGAATTATTTCCGACTGATAAGAAGACCGTCGGAAATCGGTCGGATTATTGGACCATGTAACTAGTCGGTGCCGACGCCGGAGGAGATTCCAGTTGTTTGTCGGAAATCCGTCGGAAAATACGAACGTCGATATTACCGTTAATATTTTTCGATAGATTTCCGACAGACACCCAACTAGCTGTCGGAAATCTGTCGGAAAAATAGCCGTTATTATATCCGTTGGCTTTCCGACGCCTTTCTGACAGATTTCCGACGGTCAGCGTATTTATATATATGATTCCACACATCTTCATTCACTCACAACAACAACAACTTCCAACCAAACATTTGTTAGAAAAAAATCGTTAAGAGAGGGAGATGTCATCTTCTAGATATAATAGATCGTGGATGGATGAAGAGATGTATGATCCGGAGTCGAAGACATTAAATGAAAGTTATGCACGAGGTATATGCGAGTTCATGGCGGTTGTCTGGAATCGACCGGAGATAAAATGTCCATGTTTAAATTGTTGCAATTCGCGTAATGTTAAGGTAGAACAAGTTTGGCATCACTTGTATACCCATGGTTTTATGCCGGGATACAAAATTTGGTTTTTTCATAGAGAAACTAATTATGATGGTGGTAGTAGTAGCAGTGCACCATATGTTGCGAATAGCTTAGGCGAACATAGAACGGATAGCTTAGGTGAACATAGAACGGATAGCTTAGGCGAACATAGAACAGAAGTAGATTTTGGTGTAGGTACCGCTGAGATGGTTCATGATGCGTTTAGAGAGAATTTGCCATCGATTGTAATAGGGGAGGATAGAGTAGAAGAACCAAATGAAGAAGCTAGAAGATTTTTTGATATGTTAAACGCAGGGAAGCAGCCATTATATCATGGGTGTAGAGACGAACATTCACCTTTATCAACTGCTAGTAGACTGATGACCCTTAAGACGGACTTCAATTTGGCGGAAGAGTGTGTTGATGCGATAGCAGATTTTGTGAAAGATATTTTGCCTGAAGATAATCAGGCACCTGCATCATACTACGAGATACAGAAACTTGTAGCTGGTCTTGGTATGCCGAATCAGGTGATAGATGTATGCATCGACAACTGTATGCTACATTGGAGAGAAGACGAAGACCGGAGAAAATGTAAATTTTGTCGTAAACTACGGTATCAGGATACTGGTGACAGAGTTCCAATTCCATATAAACATATGTGGTACTTACCATTGACAGCGAGGTTAAAGAGGTTATATCAATCTGCGTGAACGGCAGAAGAAATGAGATGGCATGCAGAGCATCGTCAAGATGGAGAGATTACACATCCTTCAAATGCAAAAGCATGGAAACTTTTTCAAATATTGTATCCGGATTTTGCATACGAGTCAAGAAATATGTACCTCGGGTTAAGTACGGATGGTTTCAACCCATTTGGGAAGCATGGAAGGCAGTATTCTTTGTGGCCCGTAATCGTAACACCGTACAATTTGCCCCCTGGTATGTGCATGCATCAAGAGTTTTTATTCCTCTCCGTTCTTATTCCCGACCCTGAGCATCCGAAGAGATCAGTTGATGTATTCCTCCAACCATTGATTTATGAGTTACAAATGCTATGGAGTTACGGTGTCGAAGCGTTTGATGTTTCACGGCAACAGAATTTTCATATGCGTGCGGTCCTTATGTGGACTATTAGCGATTTCCCAGCATACGGTATGCTATCTGGATGGACTACTCATGGAAGATTATCGTGCCCGTTTTGCCAAGACAACACTGACGCTTTCCAATTGAGGAATGGAAGAAAGCCATGTTGGTTTGATTGCCATAGAAGGTTTCTACCGGACGGCCATCCCTATCGTCGGTCTAAAAGATTATTTAAGAAAAATAAACAAGTGTTTGATGCTCCAATTGATGAGATAGACGGTCGTACTATATTGGAGCAGTTGAGAGATTTTGGTGCTGAGAGGACTCCTGATTGTGGGGGTAATGGGCATGAACCGGTTTGTGGTGTAGGGGAAGCTCATAACTGGCACAAGAAGAGTATATTTTGGGATTTGCCGTATTGGAAGGATCATTTATTAAGGCACAACCTCGATGTGATGCATGTTGAAAAGAACTTCTTTGACAACATCATGAATACGGTGTTAAACGTCCCAGGAAAGACAAAAGACAATGTGAAGTCTAGGATGAATGTTTCAAAGATTTGCAACCGTGATTATCTTGAACGTCTTCCCGATGGTACATATCCTTTTCCTCCGTACCGATTGCAAATAGAAAAGATAAGAGAATTTTTCTGGTGGATTAAAGACGAAGTTAAATTCACTGATGGATATGCAGCTAATCTGGGTTCCTGCGTAGACTCGCGATACCTAAAGTTTATGGGACTGAAGAGTCATGATTGTCATGTAGTGATGCAGAGGCTTCTTCCATTTGCTTTTACCCATCTCCTTCCTCAAACTGTCCACGAAGCTATTGCAGCAGTTGGTGCTTTCTTTAGGGATTTATGCACGAGGACACTTACAGTTGAGGGGATTCGCAATTTAGATGCCAATATACCAGTGATCCTCTGCCGTCTTTTTTTGATGTTATGGAACATCTTCCCCTACACCTCCCCCGCGAAGCCGAACTAGGTGGTCCCGTTCAATTTCGTTGGATGTATCCTTTTGAGCGGTACATGTTCCATCTAAAGAAGAAGGTCAAAAATTTGGCTCGAGTTAAAGGTTCTATTGTCGCACAGAGTATCAATGAAGAATCATCACAGTTTGCGGAATATTACTTTCCACGGGAAGTTCGTACGAAGAGTAGACGTCCTGCTCGTCATGATGATAGAGGTGAGAGAGTCATGTATCCCGCGCTGGTCCCTGAGTTGTTTTCGCAAGTTGGCCGAGTGACTGGGAGAGGAAAGAAACGCTTCCTATCACAAGATGAGCAGGGCCGGTCCTGAGGGGAGGCCAGAGAGGCGGTCGCCTTGGGCCTCCGTTTTTAAATGGCAATTTTAGGCTTGGAATTTTTTTTTTTTTTTTTTTTGTAAGTAAATTGGCCTCTGGTTTCGGTTTTGGCCTAGGGCCTCTGTTGCTTCCGGGCCGGCCCTGATAGATGAGTGGAGTCACTTACATATGTATATCCTAATGAATTGTGAGGAGATGGCGGAGTACGAAAGGTAAAAACAGAACTTATTTAAATACTTCTTTTTTTTATACCTAAGTAATATATAGGTTTCATATGTTATATATTGTTGTTTGCTTTCAGGATTTACATTGCATCAATACGTCACTATTATCCGGAAATGACAGAAGACAAACTTGGAGAATCTAAGAAAACCGAGTTTGTAAATTGGCTGCAATATTACGTAAGTTTTTTAAAAACGCTTATATATCTTAAAATTAGTGAATTAATTAATACTTAATTAAATGTTTGTTTATTAATTTGTCTAAATTATTATCTCAGGTTTCTGAAGGAATGAAGAATGGAGAAAGGTTTCCGACATGGTTACAAGAGATAGTTTCTGACCCAAGCTTCGAAGCAACTTCATACGTTCGGTATTGCACTAGGGGATTTGCATTTAGGATTCATGAAGAAAGACCGAGGCCAACTGCAGATTACGGTATTTCAGCTATAAGTGGTGATGTAGTCTACTACGGGATTCTCAAAGAAATATTTTAAGTGCGCTATCCAGGAATGTTGGGCATGAGATGCATTGTTTTCTTGTGTGAGTGGTATGATCCATCATATCCAGAAGGTGTTCAGGTGAGCCAATTTGGCGTCACTTTAAATTCTTCTAGGAGACTGAAAAAGTATGACCCATTCATCCTAGCATCACAGGCAGACCAGGTTTGATTTTAAAATTTTATAATACGTGCGTTATTGATAAATAATGATATTGTAATTGCCTAAATTAAATATGTTTGTTTCAGGTATGCAACATTTTTTACCCTAGGATAACACATCGAGGAGATCCTTGGATTACAGTGACTCCAATTAATCCAAGAGGGAGACTATATGGAGTTGTTGAGCAAGATGCTATGCAACCAAATAGAATTACTCCGATGGATCCAGTTGATCATTCTTCTGCGGTGGACCTTTTTGTTGATTTCACAGAATTTGGTGATAATATAGTACATTCAGAATCAGAAGAAGAAGTTGGAGAATTTGATGAAGACGAAGACACAATTCCTTCGGAAGGATCAGAATCACTCAGATTAGTTACATTATATGTTTGTATCCGTAAACATAAACAAGAATTTCAGATTATTTATATTTTTGTATTTTTTTTTTAATAACTTGATTTTGCGTCGGAAATCTGTCGGAAATATATATGTTTCCGACAGATTTCCGACGGATGCTTCATATCAGGCTAACCTTAATGGACGACACGTGTTACCCTTAAATCTGTCGGAAATATGTCGGAAACGTATCTATTTTTCCGACAGATTTCCGACGGGTTTGGGGATTTGAGGTCAAATTCCAGAATTTCGAGAAGACAAAGTCTCGGCATACAATTCTAACAACTAAAGTAAAAGATAAGTGAGTAAATAACCTTGTGTATGATATACAGAACATGATTTGAGATTTGGTCATGTTTCAACCAAAAGCATTTCATACAGTTACATAGACATAAACATAGATGTTTACGAAAAAATACTAAAAAAACTAAATGTTTAGAATTTGAAAGTAACAATAATATTATCAAGTATTGTATCTTCTAAATCATGCTCCAACCATGCTATTAACTTGTAACTACGAAAACAGATCGTTAACAAGCTTAAAACCACAAACCTATCGGAAATTTGTCAGAAAATTGTATATTTTTCCGACAGATTTCCGACGGATGTGCCAAATTTTATCCGCGAAATGAAAAATAAATACCGCGAAATAAAAATTAAATGCCGATGGATTTCCGACAGATTTAAATCCGTCGGAAATTCTAATTTATTAACAAATCTTCTTCTCCCCGAAGAACACAATCCACCGGTTGAAAATCAAAAAAATCGCCGCCTCCGCCGCTCACTCCTTCCGATCTGCCGATTTGGCCGGTTGTTTTCGCCGGAATTCGCCCCAGACCCCTAACCTCTCTGCCTCTGATCCTCTCCCCCACCGAGCCTCGCCGTAGCCGCCTCCGCCTCTTCATCTTCTCGTCTCGTCGCCTCCGGAAGTAGCCGCCGCCGCGTCCTCCTCTTCGCCGGATTACAAATGGCGGATCTTCCTTCTCATTTGTAAGTTTCCTCAAATTATCTATTCAATTCGGAATTAGGAATTAGTTTGTGAATTAGGAATTTAGTTTGTGAATTAGGAATTAGTTTGTGAATTAGGAATTTAGTTTGTGAATTAAGATTTCAGTTTGTGAATTAGGAATTTAGATGTTAGATTTAGGATTAGGGAAGCTAGATTTTAGGGTTTGGAAATTTTTGGTTTTTTGGAAATTTATGAAATGTTTTTTAATACAATGGTATTTTTATAAATAATTATTTAAATAAATTCGAAATTTTAAGGTAATGAATTCATTTTTGAATTTATATATATATTTATTATAAATTTTAGAAATTTATACAAAATTTCTACAAATTTTGAAACTATTTTAAATATTAATTTGGAATTGTAGAATTTTAATACTTTAGAATTTTAAATTATGTAACAATTACTTAGGAATTTTAGAATTTCTTAATAATTTTACAATTATTTCTAAATTTGAAGATAATGACTTAATTTTTGAATTTATATCTATATTTTTAAAATTTTCAAATAATTATATTTAGGAAAATTATATTTTATATATTTTGGAAAAAATTGTTAGCATTTTCTACTAATTTTTAAACAATTTTATGGATTAATTTAGAATTTTAGAATTTTTATATTTTATAATTTTAAATTATGTAACAATTACTTAATAATTTTAGAATTTCTTAATAATTTTAGAATTATATGAAATATTTATGATTTTTTCATATCTTTATAATATATTAATATAAATGTAGGGATTATAGTGGTTTCGCTGCATCTGCCAGCGGCCAACGTCGTCGTCGTACGAGTAGACCTCCTTCGAGTACGACGTCTACACCTCTACCGTTGTCTACACCTCTACAGACGCCGGAGACACCACCAGCCACCACAACACCGTCCCAGCTTAGCGTCGAGGACTTCATGGGTCTTCCTGGACGAGAGAGGTTGACTAATCTTCATCCAGACCAACGCGGTACAGACACATGGTAAGTGTGTTGTTACATTTTTGTAAGTTTTTTTTTACTAATTTAATTTAAATTAGTAAAAAATATAATTATATTGTTACATTTTTTTTTCATAGGTTTGGTGATTCTCGAAACGGGATTTCGAAGTCCCTCAACAAGATGGAAAACTCTTTGCTCAGCCGTCCGTATCCGACGTACACCACCATGCCACTGGAGGATCAAAAAATGTGGTTTCGCCAATTTGCGGTAAGGCTCTGTTTTCACAATTTTTACTTTCATTTAAAATATTATTATTTTTATTTAATTTTTCTTTTTGCAGCAAGAATTTAGGTGGGAACCACACTTGACCGCTACGGTCAGGAGGGAATTCGACTTGAAAGCGGGACTGCACTACTCGAAGAAGGTGAACGAGTGGAAGGATAAGTGGCAACACGAGAAGGTGCCAAAGGAGATGGTTGAGAAGCCAGACTTGTGGAACGGGTTCGTCGCCTATTGGCAACGAGAGGATACCAAGGCGAGCTCTACATATCACTCTACCAACCGGAACAGCACGCGCAATGGCAAGGGTTTAGCCACCCACAACCTTGGAGCTACCAGCAAGAAGACAAAGGCTAGGGATATGGTAAGTTTTTTATGTACGTCTTGATTTTTATTAAATTTTTTTTTAGTTTTATATATTGATATTATCAAATAAATATCTAACAACTGCAGGCTAAGGAGTTGGGTCGGGAACCCAACAACTTGGAACTTTTGCTAGCAACACACACCGACAAGGATGGTGTCGTCCAGGATCAGCTAGCTCGGGAGATTCAGGAGAGCGTCCGAAGAATGGAAGACGAGTACATTCTGTCTCAGCCATCCACGGAAGGAATCCCTCCCCTCACCCAAGCCCCGGACGACATCATCAACCAATTCGTCTTAAAGGTATGTAAAATTTAAAATAGTTTTCAAGTCTTTTTCATTTACAATTTAATTTGTTCCGCAGGTTGCTCCGCAGAGCAAAGGGCGGATTTATGGTCTTCCCGACGATGCAGGATCATCGGGGTTTTCTCGTTACTACAGCGAGTCATCCGACCTGAGAGCCCATATGCAGGTAAAGGACGTCGAAATTTCAAAATTGAAGACGACGGTCCAGCAGATACAAGATGCACAGAAGACTCTAGAAGCCGACCGGGAGAAGGACAGGGAGATGATGCGACAGATGATGGCGTACTTGGGGCGCAACCCGGATTTTCCTCCGCTGCCCACCGATTAGATTTTTATTTTCAACGTTTTTGTAAAACAATCTTACTTTTTATTTTAATTTAAATAATTTTATTTTAATTTAAATAATTTCAAATTTTTAATTAAAATTTTATATTAAATTAATTATTATTTAAATTATTATCATTTTTAATAATTTCTACGAATCCGGACCCCGGCAGGCTGTCGAAATTCCGTCGGAATTAAATCTGTTGGAAATCCGTCGGCATTTGTGACGGATTTCCGAGAGACTTATCATTTCCGACAAGATAGAACTGACGATATCCACATCCATTACGTTTTTTTTTTTTTTTTTTTTGTTATCCTTTATATATCTCCATTTTATTCATTGTACTCAGAACCACTATATCAGCCCTAAATTCAAGATAAATCGAAATACAAAAGATATTGCAATTTGTTTTGTCAATCTCTAGTCATATTTAGGAAAAGAGGGGAAAAGTAATAACTAAAGGCAAGAAAGTTCATTGGGCTCTTCTTCTATGTTGTTTCCTAAAACTAAAAGTCAGTTATTCGGATAATCGTTTTTATATACTCTCTCTATTGCTCTTCATGCATGTGTTGGTTTGGGTTTAGCTTTTTTACTTTTTAACGATGTATGTATGAATACCCAATAACCATCATAGTTATTCAAATGACATATTTAATCTATCTAAAATGAACTATATGTCTGCATTTTTAAACCTTATAAATATCCAAGGAAAACCACACAATACACACGTAAAACGTATATTATTTTTCTCATTTATTTGTTATATCGTTTTACTTGTTCTCTATACATAAAGCAATTTTTGTTTTTTTTAAAAAGACATCAAGCAAAATATTTGCTTACTATGTTACAGAAATATAGGGAATACATTGCAATTACACACAACAAAGACACAAAATCTATGTTTCTTTTAATATCAACAAACGTAAAAATATCTTTTAATGTGTTGACCGTTAAAAAAAGGTATTCTATATATGTTGACAATCCTCACATCTTAGTAGTCAAAATGTGTCAAAAGAGCTTATATTATATGAGTTTGTGTATAAGTATACGCGCATACATGCTAATATGTGTGTATCATGACATTATTTAATAGTTTGGCTTATCTAACACAGTTATGTTTATATTACTACTTTCCATTTGTAGAAACCTCTTTAATTTATAAATGGTTTTTTTGGATCAAGCCAAAGTAGGTAATGTTATTGCTAAAAAGCCAAAGTATGTAATTAAGTATATTAATTCGACAAATACGCGTTAAGAAGAGTATCATTGCAGAATATGCGGACCATTGATTCATATTTTAAAACGTAATCTACAACATGCATCTAGCTGATCAACCAGCTTTCTAATGATCAGATATATCGGTTTAGCCAAAACTAAATCCTAATACAAAGCTAGAATATATCATTTGTGTATTAATTAACCTTTAACAAAATATATGAACAAAATGATTAACAATATATGATAAACGTACTCTTATGATATTTTTTATAAACTTGTATTATGGAGTGTTAAAAAAAAAGAGCCGACTTATACTTATACGGTCACCAGTTACTCACGAGTTAAATACATCATGATTCATGACACCAAAAAAAGAAGAAGAATATGTTATATTCAAATTGAAGACAAACATCTGGAGAACGTATAAATACTTCTTCTAACAGAAACTGAAGTCAAAAGAAAGCATATAATCTTAGAAAAAAATGTGCAACCTGATGCGGGAAGTAAGGATTTGTTGGATTTTGAAGTCAAATTGTTTTGGCTAATATTGGCAATAGATGCTTAATTACTAGTTTTCGTAGTTCATGAAAATTGATTATTTTACTTCTATTTCTTGTAGTTATTATATTACTTAGAATATTTATATGCAATACCAAAAAAATCGAAAGTATCACAATAGAGTGCTCATGGTATCTACGAAAATTAAAAGCAAGGACATAATATGCCAAAAAACTAATAGAGACAAAAAAATTCCCTTCTAATTTAGGAAAATTAGCGCTAATAATCAACAAAAGAATTACAATTCAATAACTAACCAATTCTTAAGATCTAATGGCTTAAAATCCACATAATGGACTTTTGGTTAGATATTGTTAGTTAATAATTCTAGTTTGGTTACTAAGACCATGTGCAATGGAGACCCATTGGAAGATCCAATATTGGATTTTTTTTTGGTTTTAGACATTCAAGGATCCTAAAATTTAATATATTTAATTCAAAAAAGTTTTTAGACATCCTCCAAGGGAGTCTCCATTGCACATGCTCTAATTCATCCCAGTTAAGCTGTTTATTCCTGTGATCCGAATAATTTTTAAAAAAAAACAATATTCACTGTTTGATTGGATGTAATGTAACATGTGTAATCTCTTTTTAATTCGTAATTTCGGCAAGAAAAGTATGATGAATTAATTATTCAACATAAGTTTAAGCAAATTGGTTTTTCTGTCCACATTTTCTTCAACCAGAACCAGATTGTCTAATTCTAGATATGTTTTGTTGAAATAACTAAAATCTCAAAGAATCAAACAAATGTCACCTTATAATTCACTTAGCATCCTTGCAATAAAGGAACAACTATGGACTTATGGTTTTGTGAACTTTTGTCCTCAAACAATAGCTATTGCCATTGTTCAACATTACCCTGAGGATAATCTAGCTGCCCAAAAAAAATTCTGCAGTTACAACAATACATTGCAAGAACCTGAAGCTCTACTCCCATCTGACGCAACCTCGATGCTGCTCCTTTGTTTCTATAAACATGATTTGATTAGCGCTTACTCTTGTTTCTTGAGCGTCGGGTCAGTACTTGTGACTCCTGATGTTAATTTCTTCACACTGTCTTTGGCCTCTGCGACAAATGAAGCGTCTGGCTTGTGTTTAGCGGTAGGTTCTTTCAGGGCTAGACAGATGTAGAACACAATCACTACATTGACTGATACCACCGCAAGAAATCCGCTCAGAAGTGTTAGAGAGTGAGGAGATAATGTCGTTGAACCTGTCGAGATTTGAACAGAGATGGTAAAAGCCATGAAACACCTAAGGTTGCAGTTTAAATGGGTCAACTATAAAACTAAAGCTCGGAAAAAATACTATAAACAGTTTTGTGAGAGAAGAGAGATTACGCTAAAAGTAAAGTAACCGACTAACAAGTCATCAAACTTAATGCTAAGGGTCAAAGACTAAAATGCATTTGCTATAAGAATTAAGGTTACAACCATAGAATAGCCTCTTGTAGCATTTCAATCTCATGTTTTCAAGCTCCAACTCCTTTCTATGATACCTATAACTAAGTTCTAATCAAATAAGTTTGCAGTTTATAACAGATTCTGCAATCAGATTTCTCATGAACCAAATTCCACTAAAAAAAAATTGTTTGCAGAAGCTAAAGATGCTTATATAAGAAAAATAAGGAAGAGTTTGTGGTATTTGCTCCTTCCTTAAAAGAAACATTACAAAACCTTCCTAACTTCTTCAGAAAGTGGTTATACAATTTGAAACGCTTCACTTGTAAAATCTCCTACCACAAGCCACACTTCTTAATCAACTAGACTAAAACTTATGATCAGGAATCACATAGATATTCAGATCATAGTTGTAGAACAGACATAAGAGGAAATGTGAAAACAAAACTACGCGTGGATTATAAATTAGCAAAACAATGCCGCTGTTTTTAAAAAAATCATCATACTCCTTAAAAATATACCCTTATTCAACTAAATCCTGAGTCATTTAGTCAAAAAAAACTCGCAATCATAACGCCAAACACCAAACGATACCTACAACCTAAAGTTGAACATAAAATGAGAAATCTAATTAGGAAATCTATTGTACTCGTCACTCTCAAAAACACACACCAAGTTATCTGCTATAACAAGTAGGAAATTCTACTAAATGGCTTCTTACAGGGTTTCAGCTCAAGAGTCTCCATGCTCCAAACACGATTAAATAAAACTCAAAACACAGAATCATGGACACAATTAGGCAAATGACAGAGATTTCCTCATCCATTAAGTCAAAAAATTGAAACTTTAGCTTAGATATGGTCTTACCTTGAAACCCATTGATCCTAATCTAAAGATACATAAAATTTTGAATGAATCAACTCCAAATTCATCATAAATAGAAAGTTCCTACATCAAAATCAACAGAGAATGCACAAGCAAAAAATAACAAAAAAAAAAAGTCTTTTAAGAGTTTCCAGAAGAATCGCTCTTACCAGGAAGAAAATTATTGTTGAATCCATATAATATCGCAATAGGTAGGATCCACATGAACATTGATGCAACAAGAAACTTCTGCATAACATTAGCCATTGCAGCAACACTTCCACAAGATCGAAAACCTAAATCCAATTAAGAAACCAAGGAAACAGATTCAAAATCCGCATCTAGGGTTTTCAATACCACAAAGTAAAAGACGATGGAATCAAAGCTTACGATGAATCTAGCGACTTAACTCGGCCCTTGAGAGAGAATTTTGCCAGCAATTGCAAAGTCCAGATTTTTTTTTTTTTTTCGTTCAACAGACCAGAGTGATGATATACATACCACATTTGAAAACCGAAAGTAACCGGTATATCCAACACAATTTTCAATTTGGTCCGGTTTATAAAAACTGGGTGCCGTTTCTAATCATTTGGTACAGACTACATGCCGTTCTGATTTTTTTTACTCTGTTTTCATCAATTTCTCTTGCAAAACACAACTGCAAAAACACTCTCTACTCTCTACACTATTATTTCATGATCTTAGAAATCATGTTATATACAAATGCTTTTCAGGTAATCGAAATGGTCACTATGCAAGAATTGAGTGTAGGAGAGCTATGGAGTAAGCTAGTTGAGTATTGTGAACAGAGATTCATAAGGCCATGATTATCAAAGATCCCTTGGAATCCAATTATAATATAAAATTATTAAAACACACTCTCTCTCTTCCTTTTACTCAACTTTATACCTTCTCTTTCATCCTTTTACTCAACTTTTATTAATTTTATATTTAAACACTCTCTTTTCCTTTTAAACACTCTCTCCAAAAGATCCAATTTTCTCTCCAAAAGATCCAATTTTAGACACTCTCTCTTCCTTTTTAAACACTCTCTCTTCCAAAAGATCCAATTTTATTAATTTTATATTTCAACATACCCCATAACAACACTCTCTTTCTTCCTTTTACAACCATTTTAATAATTTTATATAGACTTTAGACCCCAAGGGATCTTTGATAATCATGCCCTAAGAAGACACAAGACTCGGAATAAAGCACAAAGAAAACAAAAAAAAGAATATCATTCCAATAGATCATTATTTAAGGAAGCTACAACACTCAGAATAAAGCACAAAGAAAACCAAAAACCAATAAAAATCCATTGGATGCCTAAACAATAAACTACTTGCATGACACGGCAGTAGGGTTAGAGCCACTTGACGCAAAACAAAGCCACTTGATAAATATCGTTGTCATCAGAATCTCGTGAAGCCTGATCCGGAACTAGAGTGCTTTGGCTATCGTTGTCATCAGAATCTCGAGAAGCCTGATCCGGTTGAGGAACCGGAACTAGAGTGCTTCTCCTTCTCTTCGGAAAGTTAACAAATATCCTCTCCCTCTCTTCTTCAGCCTCCAACCAATCTTCATATGTACGTACCTCCTCAGAGTTAACCGGAACTGGAACTAGAGCCAGAGCTTCTGGAGCTACAACCCGAACTGGAACCGGATCTAGAACCGGAGCTGGAACCGGAGCTGGACCGGGAGGAACAAGAGCAAAAAAGAGCCTTTGTGGAGAGTGGAAAGACCAGAGCCGAATGGTTTGGCCTTGACGGAGATTGTTAATGCGAGTGGCTTTGAACCATCCGGAAACCAAAACGTAATTAGAAGAGCTTTTCATATCCCATCTCCTCAAGTTAAGCTCAGACTTTTGACCATTAGACCCAACAAAGATCACATCAACACCTTTGTCAAGAATCTTGCGGTGATGTTGCATTATGATCCTCTTCTCTTCCTCGTTCAGAAAGTCCTTTTCCACTATCTGGCTCAACGGAATCAAGAGACGGTTTTGGTGACTGTTAAGATCAGTCGCAGTTAGTTCCTTTTCGAATATCATCTTCTCATCGAAACCGTTCTCTTCTCTCATCAAGTTAACCAGCCATTCCGGCGTAACCGCCGGTCTCTCTATAACCGGTGCCTCTCTTCTGAACGCTACCCTTCTAACTGGCGGTTCTCTTTCTCTAACCGGTTCGTTGGACACCACAAGTCGCCTCTTGTACGTAACCGGGTACGAACTTGAAGAAGAAGAAGCAACGTGATTAGGGTTTTGTTGACTACCGTGCTCGTCAAGTTTCCGTTTGCCCAAGGAAGAGATCTTCGTTGCCGTAAGCCTATCTTCTTCGTTTAATACTATCTCCGCTGCTACAGATAACATATCTAACATTCTCTTCAAGGCTAGATCATATTCACCGTTCGCCATCGTTTATCAAAAAGATTTTGGTTTTTTATATCCGCAATGAATACTGATATACTAACAAGGAGGAAATAACCACAAACAAAAAATACTCGAGAATGAGCACAAGAGAGAAAGCCCCTCTGCTTAAATACATATTGCAATTTTCCTTTTCCTTGGGACAATGATGATATATGTAAAAACTGTTTTCTAGTAGGACTTTGCAAACTGTTTTCTAATAAATTCCGTATTTATCTTTTTTTTTTTAAATCCGTATTTATTTTGTATTTTTATTGGTTGTTTTTTTTAATTTTTTCAGGTAAACAAATGTATGTATACTTTCTTAATTTTGTTCTAGAAGCATTCCAACAAACAAAACTGGAGTTTCTCTAGGGTTTTTACATATATATATATATTTTTTGTGCTAGAAACTTGGTGGGTTTTACGTTTAAATTTGGAAAAGACAGAACAGAATAAAATAAAATTTTCTACTCAGGCAATGGCCAATCACATTTTATGAATTTTTGTTGTTTAATCCTTATGGAATTAATCTGCTATACGCTGCGAAATGAAGATTCAACTGCTGCCATTGTCGAATCACTCTATATGCTTAGTTAGAGGACCAATTGAGTCAAAGTTATTTATTCTTTTCGGAGTTCTATGAGAGATACATATCTGCACATTTGATCTGAAGTCTATTGCCACATTAAATTTTGTCTCTTACTTACATTGAATTTTTTCTGAAATGATATTTCCTTATGTAATTGGTCTATACCGATTTTTTTACTCTGAAAGTGTGTTCGAACGATGGGAAGTTAATGGGAAGGAAGTACACTTACACATGGGGAAGGGTGGTTCATGCGATGAATGACACTTCCGTGGGTAAAATCAAACTTTTTCTACTCCGATACGTATTTCAAGCTGCGGTTCATAGTATATGGATGGAGAGGAATCGTAGAAGACATGGAGAACCGCATATAGGGCAAGCACAGTTAGTTACTTCCATCGACAAAAAGGTTCGCAACAAACTCCTCATCATTCGACAAGGCGACTTGAAGTTTGAAGAGGCTCTACAAATTTGATTTTCAATGAGATAAAAAAATCTCTTTTCTTTTTAAACAAAAACCTTATTGAAACGGTTGTAAAAAAGTTATTTTTTTCTTTGAATATAATTTAACATTAATTCAAAAAAAAAAAAAAAAAAAGTGTGTTCGAACGTAACGGCTTTGTTTCATACCAACAAAAGAAATCTAAAACTTGCCAAAAAACAATAAAATTGTCATTCAGTTAAAACCATTTCAGGAAGCTAACACTCGCGGATTAAACCACCAAAAACATCAAAACAAGAAAGTCTTTACATGGCAAAGCAATATAGAGCTAGTCAAGACCCATCTGATCGCTAAACATAGCCAAAATATTAAGGTTCGGTTGCTGGAAACTGCCTTGGCTGTCGTGGTCAGAATCTCTAGAAGCCAAATCACAACCCCACGGTTTGTATACCCCAAACTCGAGAGCTTCTATTTCCCCTTCTCTTTCCCCTCTTTTTCTTTGGAACGTTAGAAGGTAGAGCTAGAACCAAATCTAGAGCCATAGGAGCTGGAGGTGGAGCTAGAGCTAGAGTCATATTCGGATCCGGATCCGGAGGAGCAAGAGCAAAATAGAGCTTTTGTGGTGAGTGGAAATACCAGAGCCTAATGAATTGCCTTGGAAAGAGCCCGTTATCGACGACGACATTGTACCATCCGGACACCAAAACGTAATTGGTAGAGCTCTTCATATCCCATCTCCTACAGTTAAGCTCACACTTGTGACCTAAAGACCCAACAAAGATCACATCAACTCCTTGGTCACGTTTCTTGTGGTGATGTAACATAATGATTCTCTTCTCTTCCTCGTTCAAAAAGTCCTTATCCACTATCTTTTTCAACGGAATCAAGAGACGGTTATGGCGACTGTTAAGATCAGTCGCCGTTAGTTCCTTTTCAAATATCTTCTTCGCATCGAAACCGTTCTCTTCTCTCATCAAGTTAACTAGCCATCCCGGCGCTTCTCTATCCCTAACCGGCTCTGTTTTCCTAACCGCTTCTTCGTTGGGTACCACAAGACGCCTTTTGTACTCTGTGGGGTACGAACGTGAAGAAGAAGGAACATCATTAGGGTTATGTTTATGGTTTTGACTATCGTGCTCGTCAAGTTTCCGTTTGTACAAGGAAAAGCTTTTCGTTAACCCTAGACTCTCTTCTTCAACCTCAACCTTAGCTTCACTCGACCTTTTACCTTTTTCCTCGCTTCGAAGATGTCTAAGGTATCTCTCCGTTACTAAACATAAAATATCTAACACTCTCTTCTCAGCCTGATGATCATCTCCACCGTTCACCATCGTATCGAAAAGCTTAGGTTTTTTTCCGCAATGATTATTGATAACGAGAAGGAAATATAGAGAATGAGCAAATAGGGAGCTCATAAAACGTTTTCTTAACCCTATTTGCCAACTGTTTTAAAAAAATTAATTCCGTATTTATCTTTTTTTTTCTTTTTTTTTTTTAAATCCTTATTATATGGATGCTTTTTATTTTTCTGTAAACAAAAATATTTTTTCAAGAAATTCTGAACTCTAAAATGTATTCATCGTTGATAGATCTATATCCAAAATATAAAAAAAACAGAGAAAAGTGAAAACTATTTTCTATTTATGGCTGATTTTGAATTTGGTCCGGTTTTTAGAAACCGGATGCTGTTTCTAACCTCTTGCTACAGATTACACGCCGTTCTTATTTTCTTTTCTACGAAAACACTCTCTACACAATTATCATGTAAGCTCTGCAAAATCTTGATAAGGTTCAGTAGAATCCAAATTCATTGAAGCTACCTGACTATTTCAAGATCTTAGAAATCAGGTAATATACTAATATACATATGCTTTTTTAATGGTCGCTTTGTAAGAGACCTATGGAATAAGCTAGTTGAGTATTGTGAAGAGAGATTCATCATTAGAACAAAGACTTGGCTTCTCATGGCTCATAAATTCACTCTCTGCGAGGATTTTCTGAATTCTCTGAGAGATACATATATCTGTCTGTTTCTGATATTTGAAGTCTATTACCCCCATTAAATGTTGTCTCTTACTTACATTGATTTTTTTCTAAATAATTTTTCCTTATGTAATTGGTCTATACTGATCTTGTACTCTTAAAGTGTGTTCGAACGGCTACCCAAAAGGAAACCTTGATCTGGTTTTGTGCGAGGATTTTGCAAGTGGAAATAAAACTTGCCAAAAACAATAATATTATCATTACATCAAAGACCATTTAAGGTAGCTAACACTCGGAACAAAATTCCAAAAGAAGAAAGTGTTTGTTTGCTTGGCAAGGCAATATAGAGCTAGGGAATACTCATCTGATCACAACACATAGCAAATTTATAAAAGTTCGAATGCTCGAAACTGCGTCGGGCTTTCGTGGCCAGACTCCCTAGAAACCCAACCTTGACGAGGAACCCGAATTCCAGGGCTTCTCCTTCTCTTTGGAATCAACCCAGCTGAAGATGAAGCTAGACCTAGAACTAGAGCTGGAGTTTGGGCTTGAGTTGGAACTTGAAGCAGAGTTAGAGCTTGACTTGGAGCTGCAACAGGAGCTAGAGCTGGATCCGGAACTGGAGGTGGAGCCATATTCGGAGCTGGATCCGGAACTGGAGATGGTGCTAGAGCTTGAGCCATGTTCGGAGCTGGATCCGGACGAACAAGAACAAAATAGAGACGTTGTGGTGAGTGGAAAAACCAGAGGTGAATGTTTTGGTCTTTTTGGAGCTCGTTGTCGACCACGGCATTGTGCCATCCGGAAACCAAGACGTAATTGGCAGAGCTCTTCATGTCCCATCTTCTAAAGTTAAGCTCACACTTGTGACCTTCAGGCCCAACAAAGATCACATCAAGTCCTTTGTCACGTTTCTTGCGGTGATGTAGCATTATGATTCTCATCTCTTCCTCGTTCAAAAAGTCCGTATCCACTATCTTGCCCAACGGAATCAAGAGACGGTTTTGTTGTTGAGCAAGATCAGTCGCAGTAAGTTCCTTCTCAAAGATGAACTTCTCATCGAAACCGTTCTCTTCTCTCATCAAGTTAATCAGCCATTCCGGCGTTATCGCCGGCCTCTCTTTAACCTGTGCCTCTCTTCTTACCGGCCTTCTTCTAACCGGCTTTCTTTTCCTAACTGGTGGCTCTATTTCTCTAACCGCTTCTTCGTTGGGTACCACACGCTTTTTGTACTCTATAGGGTACAAACGTGAAGAAGAAGCAACATCGTTAGGGTGTTGTTGCGGATTTTGACTATCGTGCTCGTCAAGCTTCTGTTTGCGCAAGAAAAAGTTTTTCGTTGCCCTAAGACTGTCTTCTTCAACCTGAGCCCTAGCCTCACTCGACGTTTTACCTTTTTCCTCGTCACTTAAAATTTTCACAAATCTCTCCGTTAGTACAGCTAAAATATCTAACAATCTCTTCTCGGCCTGAACATCTCTATCGTCCACCATTGTTATCGAAAAGTTTAGGTTTTTTTTTTTGCAATGAATATTTTATATGAGACGAAAAATGAAATAGAGAATGATCACAAAGGGGAGCAGAGTATAATATAGTCGGTGTAATAATCTTTTTCTAAAAAAGACAGGATATATACAAAAGGCCAATTGCCAATGGTATTCTAATTAGTTATGTTATGTTATGTACATATCTTCTCTTTCCCTTTTTTGTTTAAATCCATATGTATCTTGTATTCCTATCGTTTTTGTTTTTTTTTTCTTCTTCACAAAACAAATATTAAATTTTTCTCTTCATTAATTTCTTAATCATCCATCAAAAGGACTATTTTTTTGTTCACACTTTTACATTCTTCTAAAAAATAACGGCAAAGCAGAAATTTTCGTTTTAGTATTCTTGGAATACACTGTATATGTAGTGCCAAATATTTCGTTTGTAAGGAAATTTCGTTTTGACATTATTTTTATTTCATTCTTGGAATTAAAATTTCGTTTTAGAATTAGAAAAATCAGAAAATTTCGTTTTAGAATTAGAAAAATCAGAAATATTTCGTTTGTACGGAAAATTCGTTTTGACATTATGTAGTGCCAAAAATCAGAAAATTTCGTTTTAGAATTATTTCGAATAACAAACAAATACAGTGTCATATATCCAGTGCCAAATATAAACTTAATTAATCCTTTGTAAGGGAAAAAAAAATATATGAACCATAATGTTTGATTCATCCCCTGGTATGTGATTTGAGCTTTACTCGGTTATGTTAAATGATTTCTTCATTCTTTGCACAAGATGTGGTAATGTATTGAGGTTCTCTTCAATGGCTTTGTGCACACAACTCTCCATATCGTTCACAGCTTCAGGTCTTATCTTCTGGAGCTTCGCAGCCTCGAATTTGTCTTGACACACCATCAATGATCTGCTCAGTCGTTCCTATACATTCGGTAAACAAAGTATACATATAGAAGCAGGATCAGTTACATACATATAGCACTACCAAAGTATATCACCTTTTGTAATTTGTCGCGGAATTATACCTGGAACTGAGCCATTTCGTTCTCGAAATGCTGTTGAGATTGGACAACGGGAACACTACAATACTCGACGCAGTTACTTATCTCTTCTTGCTTTCTTCTTCTGTCAAAGCATTCGTATGCGCATTTGAAATAAGCTTGCTGCAACAATGAACCAGTTTTTGTTGCTTAATTTATTATTACTGGATCATACACACTCAGTATAGCAACACAACAAATAAATGGCAAGCAAAGAGAAGGTTTTAACACTCATGTCTCTAAAGACAAATTATAGAACGAAACCGAAACATTTTCCAGACATATTCATGAAACTGATCCATAGTCTCTAAAGACCGATAGAGAACAAAACCGAACAATTATCCATACATTTTCAAGAACCTATTACATAGTCTCTAAAGACATATGTAGAACAAAACAGAGCAATTTTCCATACATTTTGAAGAACACAATCCATAGTATCTAAAGACATATACAGAACGAAACCGAGCATTTTTCATAATCCTGGTTCATCAAAATTTACTTCCCAGGAACTAACCGAATATATTAGAGAACAAAGTTCCATTATTGCAAAAAAGTAAGCTTTCTGGAAAAATTACATCTACATTGCATCTTTAAAGTACATAGATTGTATCAAAACTAATAAAGATTCCACTTTTAGAAGCCTAATCAGAAAACCCAAGAAATAAAACCTGAAGAGTGAAATTGATATGGTCTTGAACAGGAGAAAGCTGAGCTTGAGCTGCTTCATTCACTTCTTCAAGCTTTCTTCTTAGCCATTCCGATACAATTTGCTCTTCCGCTGCAGCTATGTGATCCATCGTCTCTCTCTTCGTCTCCTTCTCCGATTTTGATTTTGAGGGCTTAGGGTTTAGCTGCTCCTCCAATAGCCCCGAACCAAAACGGGTCTCACATTGTCCGGTCGGGTTTAGCTTCGTTAACCGATTTAAACCGGAATTTTATAAATCCAAAAATTCCCGGTTTAAAATATTCATCTTTAGAAAAATTGTTCTTAGCTAATTTTGCACTTTAACTTGTTTAATTCAAAATTCGATTTTAATGTTCTTAAGCGAAAGCTAAATTTTCCCGGAAAGTTAAAATTTGAATTAGAATAAATTATTAACCAATGTAGAAAATTTATACAATTCAAGAAACAACAATCACTGATTTTTGAACCAACTTCTCCATTAATACATGTTACAGAGACATTATTGGACTAATGTTTTGGCAGAGAAATTTAAGAATTGGCAAGGACTCGATTCATCGAAAAGGCGAAGAATTATACTTGAGATTAAAAGAAGAAGGAGAAACTGAAGTTTCTTTCACAGGAGTCCAAATATCAGCACCATTGGTTTGAGCAACACCTAATGCATACTCCATTGGAACAAGACATAAACCTCTGCTTCTAAGACTATACTCATCTAGCTCCTCCTGGTTTGTTGTTTGTAGATACGGAGCGCTTAGAACCTGTACAAGACAAGAAGCAAGATTCATTGTTTGGATCGAAAAAAGAGAAATGAAACATGTTTGGATTCAAAGAAACAATGAAATGAAACCTTGACTTGTTCTTGAAGAAACTGAATGTATTGCATAGCCTCTAAAAGAACTGATGCAGTATCGGTCTGCGGTAAATGATTAGAGATATTATTTATATTGCTTCGATACGATAATGAATATTATCGAACGAATAGTACCTTTCCATAAGGTGAAACTAGTTGTTGAAGAGCTGAAATTCGTTCTCCAACATTATCTTTCTTTTCCTGTTTAACAAACAAAGTTCCAAGATCAATTAGCATAAGCTTTGATTCAAGAATGTCACAATGAATTCTGAATTTCGAATATAAGACCTTGGAAGAGAAAGATGAGATATCGGATTTATGTCGTTTAATGTTGTTTTCTTCAAGAGAGTGTACACTACGTTTATTCTCAATCATCATCTCTGAAGAGTCTCTAAAGTATTCCATTCCTTGTAATCAGAACAAAAAGATACATTGTGAGGATAAGCTAATCTCATGGTTTATCTTAGAGCAAGTTGCAGAAGCAAACTTAAGATTACAAAACTCAAAACAACTTGCTTTTTGCAGCGTCACAAATACAAATCTATACGCATTTAAGTGATATCAACATATAGGTGACTTGTTTATGCAAATCTAGGTTTGGACCAACCAATGTGCATTGGAGAATGAATATTATGTATGACTTTGGATTATAAAATTACTACCTAAATAATTAGTCAAAGAAAGTAGATTAGCTCTATAAGATCACATCAGCTTTTAAGTATTATTTTAAAGTTTAATTAATAGCATAATCATAGATGTTTTAAATATGATTATCATACTTTGCTTCCATACAGAGACAATACATTATGTATATGCATGATATTCTTGACTCAAGAAACTAAAGAATTGAAATTTCCATGGACAAGATTTTAAAGCTAAGGGAAACTACAATAGAAAAACCCCACAAGAAGATGAGAACAAAAACAAAAAAATAATTAAAGTTGTCATTAAAGCAAAAATGTGGTGAAAAAAAAAACAGAGTAAGTGAAGAACTTACAGAGAGAAGAGTCTCTCAACATTTGCTAGAGAATTTGACAAACTTTTGTTTTTCTTGGTTTCTAAGCATTTTAAGAAGATTATTTTTTTTTACACCAAAGAACATAACACAATGAATCCGACAAATGAGGATCTTGGTCTCTCTGGTATTAATCTATGTTCTTTCTTTAAGGTTTTGAGGAAGAAAAAAGTCCACAACTTGGATTAAACGGCGTCGTAACTTAAAGGGTCGTGAGAGAGAGAGAGAGAGAGAGAGAGGAGACGTTTGTGTACAGAAGAAAGCAAAGCTAAAGAGGAGAGGGGACTTGACATTTTATACTATGTCTTTTTCTTTATTTTGTTTTTTCTTTCGTCATGTTCATTTAATTTCTCATTAAATCTAGATTTTCTTCTGAGACAAAAATATACCCTGCATATATATTATTTTATCCCTAAAAACTATCGTTTTATCTTATATATAATAGCAGAGTCTTCTTTCCATCTAGGGTGTCCACGTCAGCTTCTCCTTCTTTTAAGTGGACCCCACTACTTACTCCAAGCTCAGCTATAATCCACGTTTATTATAGATTTTTTTAAAAACTTATGTTGTCGTCTTTTTGCATTCCTCAAACCTATGTCGTCTCTTTGCATTACTCATATTTATCTTTCACAATATATGATATTGGAAAAGTAGATTCATATAAACCTTCAATTGTCTCACGTCGATTGAATGAATGGTTTTCGCGAAAATCTCCTTCTCTGGTTTCCTTGTGTTAGTCGGAGGTAGATCTTTGAAGAAGAATGGTAGGTGACCCTCTGAACTGCTTGGTATACGATCCGACTTGTGCGAAATCGGTTGGGTTTTTGTTCTTATCATTAGCTTAAGATTCGATGACTGAAACTAGAAAAATGGTTAAATTATTGATCCTGAATGAAAAAACTTATGAAAATTCGCCTTTTCAGGAATCAAAAAGGAAATCGGATCTCTGCAATCAAAAGTATGAGCGTGGCTAATATAGTAGTGTTAGGATTGAACTTCTAAAGTATTTAATTGATCGGTAAGTCCTTTTTCTGGGTGCAATTTTGTCTATGTAGTTAATGTGTTCTACATATTTTGTTTTTAATGCAGAGAGCTACAAAGATCCTTGCCCGAGAATCGATCCGGTTAAGGCAGCAATAGCTAATTTACAAGGAAGCCGAGCTCCAATGCGAGCATAGCTACTCATACACAGGTCTTACAATTAGATCTTCTCTCCTATTCATTGTAAAATAGCATAATCGTGGTCTATAATTGAGTATTGGAAACTTTCAACTTTGGTGTGTTTAGGCTATGCATGCACATCCTCCAGTTTTTGTTGGAATGCAAGGTGCCACTAAGGCAATGGCAGCGATGAGTAAGGTTAGATTGTTATATAACATACATTAATTTACTTATGTTTATTGATTTGGATAGACTTTAACTAGATGATTTCTGATATTTTCCAGAATATGAATCCAGCAAAACTAGGTAAGGTTATGAGAGAATTCCAAAAGCAATCTGCACAAATGGACATGACTGTAAGTTGTTGCTTATCAGTCCATGTTTTTCTTTAAAATCCATATCACTCAAAAGTAGTTGCTTCAATAGAGGATTTGACAAACCAAGTATATTTCCGCGTCTTACCCTAATAACTTTAATAATAGAGAAGACTGTTTCAAAGGTTTATTATTAACAAGGCTTTGTGTTTCACTTGCTAGGTTCTTGATGAAATCGGCATTGATATCGCCTCAGAGATGTGTATGTAACTATCGAATCCTGTTTTGTCTCTTGATGACTTCTCTTTGACTGATTTGATTCTCTGTCTCCCTTGGATCTATTTTCAGTTATCATCTGCTCAAAAAGACTAAAATTGGCATAAAGAATGCAACAGATGTTACCAGGTATGGCATTTCACTATTATACAACTGTATTTTTAGTATAGAAAATCAAACCGCCATATTCAATACAATTTTATAAATTCAGGCTTACACAACCAAATATAAAATGAAATGTGGAAGGCCCTTCAACCTTAAATTTAACTAATTTTCTTTTAATCGAGATTATAATACAAGCCCGGTGCATAGCGTGGACTAACCCCTAGATCCAGTTGGTACATCCCCCCTTTTCCTTCTATGTCATTTTGTTCTTTAAAGTCCTCTGGTTAAAAGTTTTTGTTTAGGATTATGTTTCCTCAGTGTTGTAATTAGATCATCATACTCATTGATGTAATTTTGTGTGGTTACTTTATATTTCTTTCATGTTTGATTTGTAATGGTTGAGTTCTCTATGATGACTTAGGATATAAGAATTCTTCCCTATTTGTTCTATGACTCTTTAATATCAAAGGGGTTACAATATTATAGATAGTTTAGCTAATTCAGGATTTTAGAGTCAAACTCATTGTACCATAAACCAAATCTTGAGTGAAAGATTTTGACAACTTATGGTTTTCCATTATTGCAAATTAACTTGCAGTTCGTTTGGTGTGTAGTGCCTAAATAAGGGAGACGTTGATCTTTATCTTGACCTTCTTATGGGTGATTCTTTTCTCGAATACAATGTTCTTCCTGTCTAGAAACATAATCTAAACTCTGAATTCGATGATTATGAGCAGGAGGAAGAAGAAAAAGACAAGTTGTTGAGGAATAGAGCTATCTCCTCCTCTTCTTGACCCTCTGTTTCATCTTCTTTGGTTGAGGCATTTAGCTTTAGAGGATCATTCAAGAACTTCCATTATTAGATTCAGTAACTGAGAGTTTGTTCCAGTAATAGCGAAGGCTTGAGTAGGTCTGGTAGTTCTCCACTGAGTCGTTACAAAGAATCGCCGAAGAAGGGAGAAGGACGAGCTAAAGTGTGGTTAAAGAAGTTACTAAATATTCTAGACAAGAATCAAGAATATGTTATTGATGAGAAATCTCTTAGATCATCCACAACACGGAGGCAACTAACTCAAGTCCAATCTTTTTAAAAGCAATTCAAGAATATGTAGCCTTCAAGGGTCTTTAGTATTCAAGAACCAATATGAATACGACAATAGTAGGTATTCGATTTGGTTTGGGTAATTGAAACCAAAAAAACCCAATTACTACTCTATTTACCCGAACTATATGAAATAACAGAAACTGAACATACATAAAATACAACAACAAAACCTATTTCTATGTTAGTCAACAGCCTCTGAAAACCAAATGACAATACTTAAGCATCTAAGTCTAAATCCAAAATAAGAAATGATACGTAACAAAGAGTAGAGAGTTAACTTGGGTTGGATAAGAAAGAGTAGAGAACAGTAAAGAATTGTAGAGAGTTAAAATCAGAATCAGGTCACCATTCACCAACTTCTGTAACATCCACCAACTTCTTAATAAACATTGACCATCTGCCAAATAGAATTGCTTACATACATTGACCACTAGGTAATCCAAGAGTCGTCACCATCTTGACATGGACAAGTCACGATATTAATTAGAAGACATCAATTGATTATGTGAAAGGACCTAATGTCTTTGAAAGTATCAAAGAAAAGATTGAAAGAGCAATCGCAAACTTGCCTCTTCACCCTATGCGTTTGGTCAGGTATTCCCGCCGGGGAGGATTTTTAGTCCTTTGCTCTAACCTTCACACAGCTTGAATTCGAGATACACTCAGCTATACACACGAAAGACCTGCTCGTGATGTTGACTTAGGAGCCCGTTTGGCTCCTTGCGGAGTATAGCTCACATCCAAAATCATTGTTGATCCGACTTCTGACTTTGTTTTAGGCTGAAGGACTCGCCGAAGTGAGTTGTGGCTTAATAGTTCCCCGACTCCCTATGCCACGGTCACAGTTACCCCAAAGTATTCTTCTTCAAAGAAGTAAATTTCTCATAACTCAGTTTCATGTTGGAACTCTAATGTAATATAGTTGCCGCGTAGCAAAGTCATTAAACACGATATTTGGATTTGTGCGAATTCCTTGTGAATACCGGCAAAAGATAAGTGAGTCTTTGGATTTAACAACAAAATTGTCTGATATTTGATGAATTTTCTGTTCTCACTATTCTTACAAATGTGAGAGCCAAAACTAAATGTATTATTTCAGAGAACGGACCAAGACATGTAAGTTAAGAGATTGTATGTGTCGTTATTGCACCACCACTCGAGTAACTTAGTCTAGCTAACATAAATTATCTTCTATTCTTTTCCTTCTCAAATTGTTATTTTTATTTTAGAGTAAACCACACATATGGAAAAGTAGTTATGTGACTTCTGTCAAAAAGGATAGCATACCGAGTGAGAAATGAAGTATTGAATAAAAAAATAACGTACCAAACATATAACACTATCAAACTAAACATATATTACGAATAATAGGAGAACTTTTGAACAATTTATTTACAAAAGCTTTATACAAAACCCACGCGTAGCGTGGGAAAACCAGTTTGATATAGTTTTTTGGTAAAATGTTGCTTAAGTTTTCTCATACCATTTGCAAATGTGCTATTAGTTTGTGGACTGTATAAGAATTTTGGTTGTTCTTCACTTTTGTTGCTCACTGTGTAGATATAGTTGTATTAGATTTATGTAAAAATTTAAACAAAAAAATCAAAGACATTTTGTGATAAAACCCGCGCGTATGCGCGGGTACTCACCTAATATTTTTAATGCAAATGATTTGAATAAAATTATGGTTTTTTATCTCTGTAATTCCATTTATTAATAGAAATTTTCTTTTTGATGTGTTAAAATTTCGAATTGATAATTGTGATGTAATGGAAATAGTAGAAAATTTTAATGAGGATAAAATGTATAGAGATAAACCGTGGTTAAATTATATATCTAATGTTGTTATTCAGTATTTGAATTTGAAAACTTTACTATTATATATTGGAAGTAAACTCCAAGAATTTCATTGTATGAGCGAATGTATATATTTGGAGTTTACGAATGTATTTGAAATGTGATAATTTGACAGCTAATGTACAACCAATGCAGAGAGGTCCTTTTACCAGTCCCAGATAGAAGTCGTTTTCAGTATTCTCATTACATCTATATATATAATAGCAAACCCACTTTTGGGATTTACTGATGTCAGCATTTTTTTATAAGAAAAAAAAAATTCATCCAACGGTTGTAATCTATTCTTAGATTATATTGTATGGTCAAGATCTAATGGGGAAAAATCTGATTTCCTTTTACCGAAAAGGTATCTTTCACTGAAGATACAACCCCTTTTTTTTTTTTTTGGTCATAACTTTTTATAGATTAGCTTATTCTCCATAAATAGAGATATTGTTCACAATACAAGGTAAAAAGACTAACATGGCTAGAAGCTTAACAAAAGCATTAGCTAAGAAAGGGAACAACAAAGGATAGATGGAGACCAATACATCACTCAAGCTACTAAAGATGTCGAATCCTCGGAGATCGACGTTGGTAGTGCTGAAATGAGACACCAAGCCTTGGAATTTAGAGACCACATGTAGTGACCTAAAGTCCACAATTGTAGTAGCAACAAGTGCACAATTAACAATCGCAAGATCGGCAATAACAACAAATGCTGAGCCTTTGAATTGAGCAGGACACGGAGTCACTGAACTCTTTAACAATTTACTCCCTACATAAGATCCACACAAGATAGGTGGAATCAGGAGGCCAACAATCTCCATCATGGAGAAAGTAGGACATTGAGTGTTCAAATCCCGATTCACGGGTAAGATAGAGATATCATAGTCTAAAACTCTAATCTGTCACATAGGGATAAATAACAATCTTGATATTCCAGAGTTAGACCTGCATAAATCAGTAAAAAGAAGCACAAATGCGAAAGTAACCAGATAAACTAGACACTCGCTAGTATAATCCTCACTAAGAGGTAAAGTCAAGTCACACAGTGTGTGATAAGAGAACATTACGGCAACCATCATGGCCAACAAAAGAAAACCATAACCTTTGAAGGAATTGAGTAACGACAATATCTCCATAAAGGAGTAAGTCGGGAAATGCAACATCGCCACCGAAGAGGGATGCGTAAAGAAACAAATCTTGTCTAGGACCCTCTCGTGGGAAATGGCTAAGGCACTTCGAAAATCTAGCCGAGCCACAAACGAGGCCAAACGTGGAATCGAGCACCGAACATGAACAGAGGATTGGTCCTTCGAGAGGGGGAGGTGGTGGATCTGGCGGATCTGGTGGAAGAGCGGACTCCGGCGACACTAGATCTGTTCTAGGCGAGTGAGTCTCCCCAACCTGTGTTGTCTTCGACATGGCAAAGATCAACGAAAGGACCAAAAGGTTCAACAGAGGTATGAAGACGACGGTTGAAGACAGATCTTGGGAAAGCATGGGCTCGACTACAGTCACCGGAGCAGCGAAAGAAGCCCGTGATTGTACTCCCGTCGGTGGGGTTCTTATCGGAGATGGAACCGGGGTTGGAACCGGAGTCGGATATGGAGGCGAGACGGTGATGAAACTCCAGCGGGGAGGATAAAACACAAATAGATCTGTGTAATAACGAGATTTGTCCGGTGGATCCGGCGGACTCGGCAAGAGCAGAGGCGGCGGGACAATCATCCTCCGACGATGAGCAAAGCTGAGCAGTTCCGGTTGATTTGCCGTCGCCGGAGAGGATGGCGAGGAAGCAAGTAACGGAGGGAAATCAAAGAGCTCGTCGAAAGAGAGAGGGGAGAGAATCATCTGAGGCAGAAGAGATGGAGGTTCTGATCAGAAGAGGGGAGGATCCCGTTCACCGGTGTCACAAACGGAGGCGGAGGAGGAGCATAAGCAACACCGCCGGCCCTTCCATAAAGCAAGAAAAGCAAATGCTTCAGGCCCATCCTGAAAAAATTTATTTTAAAGCCACATAATTATTGTTTTAAGGCCACATAATTATTGTTTTACATGAGTTTATGCCACAATTATCAAATTTGATTTAGGCCCTAATAAGCAACTACCTCGATATTCACGACTGGGAGCGTTTTTCAAACTCAGATCTCTCAAATCGTTCTCTATTCTCTTTTGTTTCTACTTTCTGTAAGTTTCTGAAAGATACAACCCCTTTAAAATTAAAAACACACGATTTCATCCATGAAGAGTTGTGTCTGTTTGTTCTTATTTATTGAAAATCCTTTAATTGGCTCATAGTTTGTTTCATTGTTATTTCAAACCACAATAGATTCTCAAGCAGTACAAACCGCCGTTAGGAAAATTCCCAGATTCATTGCCTGAGTTTGGATTCAATTGTAAGAGTTATGTTTTTTTTTGGTTCTGATTGGAAAACTTTAATCGTTTCAAAGTCTGTTTCATTTTTTCTCATACCTACAAGAGAGTCCCAGAGAAATTTTAATCGATGTCAGGCAACTTCCCAAACTCATAGTCGATTTAAGTCCATCATTTTTACTAGACTAAATGTTTCTTTCTCTAAATGATACGTCTCCTGAACCACATAACCCTAAGAAATTATCATTTCTCTTGCCAATGTTCAAGAGAGACTGAGTATCACGAATTATCACATCGTTTCACACTTTTTTTAACAATCGTGTTTTGTCCTCTCTCTCTCTCTCTCCCCGACTCTATTTTTTCGTTTTCAGTATGGAATTTGCATCGTTTCCTCCGGCCCGGTAAATAAAAGCAGGGGTAACTGATACGCTCTTCCACATCGGAAAATTACTCGAGATCTCAATTAACAATCCTTCTCTCTAATCCAATTATGCCTCTAGAAGTGCCTCTCCTATCGGCGTCCAATTCCAATTCAACGGTGTTTTCAATTTAATTTGTTCGATAAATTAATTGAGGATCATAGAAATGGACTAATTTATCGAACTATTGAGTTATTGATTTAGAGCATCTATATCGAATATCTGCTTTTGATATATTGTAGGGTTAAGATCCATTGAGTTTAAACGTTGATGACGTCAAGAAAAGGCATGCGAACAGGTTCGTTGAGGATTCCATCAAGAGTGGTGATTGTTCAAAATTGAAATGAAAAGGTATGATTATGTGTTATATATATTCGAACATAATCTAAATAGTTCACAAAACTCATAATTTATAGAATTTTTGTTTCAGGATGTAGGAAGTTTCGGTACAAGTGACTTGATATGGTTTAATCGGTGTCATCGCCGTCGGTGGTGGAGTACGACGATTCTGAAAAGTCATGAAGTTGTCGGAAGTTTTATTGAAGAGGAAAACACAAATCATGTTGCCGTATTTCTTCTGGTATCTCTCTTTTGCTATTAATCTAGATTCAGTATTTTAGATTAATTTTTGTCTCCGTATTGTCATGTTGTCTCCATCTTTAGCATTGCCAATGCATTTTAATCATCGTTGTGTTTACCACCGTCATGTATTGGTATATTTTTTTATATCTCTCTCTGTTTCATATTTTTGGGAATTTGTTGGAAAAAATCCAAAATTCGTTTCTTCTGTGCTTGTTCTTTGTGATTGTTGTTTGTTCTGATGAGCTATATACATCCAAAGGTAAATTTCAATTATGGGGTGTGACTTTCGCCTCTCAGATTGACGTCTTTTTACAAACAAATCCATGTTTGTTTGTAATCCATTTTACTTATCTCAATTGAGTATGATTGTTTTGATTCCCTGTTAACAATTAGTCAATTACTATTCCATTAGTTTTACGAGTCGGTGTTCTGAGAAAAATTGGTAGAGTCTCATAAAAGCTACGGATTTGAATTTTGAAACCTCTGATTTTCTATACAAATCAAGGGAGTGTCTCGCCACCATCCCTAGATGTTATCATCGTTAACGTGGGTAACGTATACCCATCATCTACCCCTTATATTTCAACTTGGTTTGGCTCTACATGAGTAAACACAACCAAATTTTGTGGCGTTCGCCATCGTTTTCTTCGATACGGTATATGAATGATTGGTTTTAGATTATGTAAATTATAAAATGTGCAGTACACGATGTATTGTTTCAAAGGACTGGGAAAAAGCTCTTATTAAATGGTAGTAGTGTTCATTTTTTTCAGATTGTATGATCAAATATTAGAAGTAAAAATTGTGGGTTTTTGTATAGGCATGTTAGCGATTATACGGAGAGAAATAAAAAAAATATTAAACCATGATGTAAATACTTGATGGAGAGCGGAAGCTATTACTAGCAAGTTATTGGATTTCCTAGGATCTTGTTCAAACAACAATACGATGTGAGAACAGTAAAAATGAGAATACTCTTCTCTTGCTTATAAAAGCTCTATATAAATAGAATCAAAGTGTAGGGTGGCTTTACAAAGCCATGAGAGCACCCTATATATACTAACGTAAAGAGATAACTATGAATTTAGAAGATATCTATCTCAAGTGAGACTTCTTATCGAATAAAAGAGAATAAGAAAAGAGAAAACAAACTAATAAGCAACTAAATGGGTAACTTGTCAACCTGTCGTAAAACTTGTTCATTATTATCTCATACTTTAATATGTTATCATCCAACGGCTGTAATTTACTCGATTTAAATATTGATGGCTAAGTTGCAGATACACTTTTATGGCTATAAAAACAGACATGAGTAAAGCCTACGATCGGGTTGAATGGAGTTTTCTAGAAGCCGTTATGCGAAAACTGGGGTTTTCAGAAAAATGGATCAAATGGCTTATGTTCTGTATATCTTCCGTATCGTATCAAGTCTTGATAAATGGAGTGCCGAAAGGAAGAATTAAACCATCTCGGGGAATTAGACAAGGAGATCCCCTATCTCCTTTTCTATTCATAATTTGCACGGAAGCTCTTATCTCCCTGTTTAAAGGAGCAGAGGAAGAATCTCGTATCACAGGATTACGAATTGCTCAAGCAAGCCCAAGAGTTTCCCATCTTCTCTTTGCTGATGATAGTCTCTTTTTTTGCAAAGCAGACGTCCTGCAATGTGCAGAGATCTTAAAAATTATCAAAATCTATGGCGATGCTTCTGGTCAACAACTAAACCCAAATAAATCATCATTATTTTTTGGGAATAGAGTTGACCATCAAATCAAAAGAGAGATCAAGAGGGTTATCGACATAACAAGCGAGGGAGGTATGGGCATGTATCTCGGACTACCAGAATAAATATGTGGTTCTAAGATAAAAGTATTTGCATATATTCAAGATCGCCTTAACAACCGCTTTAACACTTGGTCTGCTAAGTTCCTTTCCAAAGGAGGGAAAGAGGTTTTAGTAAAATCAGTGGCACAAGCTCTTCCAACATATGTTATGTCGTGTTTTTTACTCCCTCAGGGTATCACAGATAAACTGAGGAGCGCTATATCCAACTTTTGGTGGAGTTCCCGCCAAAATAGTAGAGGACTACATTGGATAGCCTGGGATAAGATCTGTACTTCTCGAGACTCAGGCGGTCTAGGATTCAGAGATCTTCACGAGTTCAACCTAGCCCTCCTTGCAAAACAACTGTGGAGGTTGATCCACTTCCCAACATCTCTCCTTGCTAGAGTATTACGTGGACGATACTATCACCAATCATCCCCGATGGTAGATCGTAAGGCTAGATCCCCCTCGTATGGTTGGACTAGCATTATGGCGGCTAAACCCCTGCTCAGACTAGGCCTTCAGAAGACTATACGCTCTGGATATAATACCAAGACTTGGAGTGAACCTTGGATTCCAGACAAACCGGCTCGTTTACCAAGACGCCTAGATAGACATATCCGACGAGACCCTCACCTTCTGGTTAAAGACCTTATGCTACATAACTCACCAGAATGGAATCACACAAGAATCCGGGAATTATTCCATCCCGAGGATGTCGCCCTAATTTTGGAGTTGAAACCTAGCAGAACTTTCAAACTAGACGGTTATGCGTGGAGCTATACAAAATCAGGAACATATACGGTTAAATCTGGATATGAATTACTACACACCATAAACCAAAGAAGACTACAACCCCAACAGATATCTGAGCCGAGCATCACGAGTCTACTTAGCTAAGTGTGGAAAATCAAGACCCCCGGAAAGCTTCGACACTTTATGTGGCAAGCCTTAACGGGGTGTATAGCGACTTGCCAACGACTGACTTACCGGCACCTGGGAATCGATAAAAGTTGTCCTAGATGTGGTGCACCAGAAGAAACGGTTAATCATATGATTTTTGAGTGCCCCCCAGCCCTGCAGGTGTGGGCTTTATCGGACTATCCGTCCCTTCCGGGTTATTTCCCAAGTACATCCCTATACCAAAATATGGATTTCCTATTTTGGAGGGCAAAAGAAAGGGGTCTCCCCAAACCACAAAGGGATACATTCACGTGGATCATTTGGAAGGCTAGGAACGGCAAGCTCTTCAATGGAAAGAATGCATCAGCCGTGATTACGCTCCAAGTAGCCCAGCTAGAGGAAGAAAGTTGGAGATGCGCAAACTTGGCTAGAGAAGAAGACGGAGGGGAGGAAGGAGATACTACCGTGACTGGAGATATCACCCGATCCGAGCACCCACATATCCCGATCTGCTAAGTGGACGCATCTTGGGCAAATCAAGGGCCCACTAGCGGTCTCGGATGGTTTCTCACTGACACATTAGGTCAAACACACACCGGCAAGCAGGGATGCCGAAGAAGTCTATCAGCTTTGCATGCAGAGTTTGAGGGACTCCTCTGGGCGATGGATTGTCTTATTCAGAAGCGTATACTTAGGGCCCGATTTGAGACGGATTGCTCAAACCTATTGACGATGACTGACGATCCGATAGATTGACCAGCTTTCCAGTCTTAGCTAGATCACTTCGCAGAACTTAGAGAATATTTTATTTTCTTTCAGTTAGCTTACATTTCTCGTTCTTGTAATGACCGTGCCGATGCCTTTGCAAAAGCGGCACGGGCACGTAACCATTTATTTTCCCATGTAGATCTCGATGAGTCGGTAGAAAGTACTCGATCTCGAGATGTTTCTACCGACCAAATGTGATTTAATATATGGAGTTTGTGCCGAAAAAAAAAAAAAATTGATGGCTAAGACTTCACCTATAGAAAAAACTTTTGGTTAGCAGTTCTCTCGCTCTTAACCGAATAGCAGCTTCTTTCCGTTCCAATGCCTAAGCAAGTTAAAATATAGTTTAGACAATTTTGTGGGGGAAAAAAAAAGAAAAAGAAAAACAAGATTAGTCGATTTCAGAGCATATATTTCTCACCCCATCGAATACTTGGTGATCTTGTAATTTGGTTCGTTTATAGCATCTTTTTTTTGTTGTCGTCGTCGTTGTCGTCGTCGTCAACAATAGCATCTTCTATATAAGCATAATAAAAGCATTATAATATAAAAGCATCTTCTATACAAGCATTATAAAATCATTATATAGCATCTTCGATATAATCATCTTCTATAGGAATGTTTATAGCATTAGAAGTAGCATTACATTATTTGAGCTGGAAGTGAAGAATGAGTATGAAAAGTAAGACAAAAAAAAGAAAAAGGTTACACATGAGAGAAGAGAGACTAAGTATATAAACAAAATATAGATTTATAAGGGAATGATCAAACATATATTGAGGATTTATGTGGGAAATGAGACTATGAATGAGTTTGATCTCTGGTATCGTGCAATAGAGTCTCGTAACTCTTTGGAGGAAGATAAGAAAGGAAGAACCACTATTTGATTATCGAATGATTTTGGAGGTGATAGGACCCTCGCGAGAAACAAAACATGGAGTTGTGTATCACATATCTCCGGGATTTAACAAGAGAAATTATTAGGACTAATCATGTCGGTTAAGTTTTTGGTCTATGGAGATGTTCACAATAACATGTCTATATATAAATTCAGCGTAATAGAGGTAGATGATATGATCCTGCCAAGTACAAAAGACTTGAAACGTGAGAAAGGACATATTGATAGAGGTTTAGGCCATCAAAGTTAGGCTTTCCGTTTCTTATACACAGAGAATAAGACAAAGCGCAAGACCAACATGTATATAGATGTACAAAGCAATGGCTAAATACATTTGATTAGTCATACAATTTATATATGTAAATTACTCATCAATGTCCAAGACAAGATGAATTTAAAATTTTCTTAGGATTTTCAACTGTATCTATTAATTCCTAATTAGTTTTGTGGAGTATTTGCATAAATTGTAGTTAATTAACTTCTAATATTCTTTTGCATAGCAACCAAAACATGCATTATTGAGAAAGAACATGGACCACAGTTCCATGCAAAATTGTTCGTATGTTTGTAAGGGTTAGCAAAGAAATTATGTATGGGTTAATTATTAATCTATCAAAAACTACTGCAAGTTTTTTTATGCTCCTTTTAGAGGATGAATTTAAAGTAAAAAAATTTATTTTTCTACTCATTACCATTTTGTTAATAAAACGATTAGTATTACCAATCTTTTGAGGAAGATATGAAAGGAGAAACCAACCTCTAGTCTTATCAAATTAAAATTGGAGATGATGGGACCCTCATGAGTGACGAAACATGGAGTTGTATCACACATATTTCCAAGATTTGGCAAGAGAGATATGATTAGGGCGAATCATGTTGATAGAATTCCAGGTTTGACGGTTTGTGAAGGATTAATTAGTCATAGTAACAAATCTTTGAAAAATCAGTGTTATGGAAATAGATGAGAGACAATCTCCGCTTGTAAGCCTCTATGTAGTAGACTAAATTTCTAAAATTACAAAACTTATGAAAAAAACATAAACTCTTCAAATACATCTAAGTGACAGTGAGAACTACTATCATCCACAAGAGTTATAGAGTTATGCATGCAATGGTGGGATAAAGCATGCAAAAAAAAAAAAAATGTTTCAGCAGTCATATTGATCGACTACATAATTTTTTTTTTAATCTTTATTTGATCTTAGTCCTCAATATTGATATGTTTTTTTAACGATTACTATCATTTATCAAAAAGTCAACATGTAGGTAAACTCGACGATACATAGACTATTGAATAGAAGCGATAAATTGGCAAAAACAAACATGTCATGGCAGAAATTTGCGCTATCGAAGTTTAGTTTTCATAGAAAATGAGGCAAAACACCAACATATAAATAAATGTGAAAACAATAGCTAAATACATTTTATCTTCAAAGTGGAGGTGAAATTTAGTTACTTTATTTTCACTAAATGGTCATATAAGTCTTATATGTTGACTATTTATTCATCAATATTTACGGCAAGACAAAATTAAAACTTCTCTTATGTTAGTTTTTAATTAATTTTTTGAGCGCTTGCTTAAAGTTTAGATAATTGTTGTTTAGTATTCCTTGCATAGTGGTGGAAAAAACACATAAACTACCAAAGTTCTCATGAAAAATTGATTATTCTTATGCTTTTTATGGTTCGAAAATATATTATACTTGGGTTTATTTTTGAGTTCACTACAACCACCCAATTTTTTTTTCTTGTACAGAAGATGAAAAAATGTTTATTACACATTGGCGCTTTGTTAAACAAATATTGACAATAACAATCTTATAAAATATTACTTTTTCCGCGCGGATACGCGCGGATTTGTTTCTTAGTATACAAAATAATAAATTTTGAAAGTGACATTTGATTGTTTATATATATATATATTTTTCTTTTTTTGTCAAAAAAGATTTTGATCTCCTCTTTTTCAATTTTTTGCTTTTTTCGTTGAAATTTTCTACGAGAGAGGTTGATGAAGTGTACCCTTTGGTTGATATCCGAGTACATTCACACTGACACTGTCAAATTATTCAGTTTCACAACATTTCATACATATCAACACAATCTCTTAAAAGTAAATAGTATATTGTAACAAAGAAAGAACGAAAACAACTGAACCTAATCAGAACAAAAACTGTGGTAAACAAAACTCAAACAAAGATTCTTGCAGACTAACTTTCTGCCCATATGAACTGTTTTAACATTTAGCTTTAGATAATACTTATGCACATGAAATATTATTGTTTTTCGGTGCATGCATGATATTTTCCTGGTATATCTTATCTAATAGAATACATAATCACACAACAACAACAAGATCTTGAGATTACAAGCAAAATATAGAATTGGATGCAAATGTCAAAGTTTGTTGGTTCCTAACAATAAAAAAGGTTTTGTAAAACCCCACGCTTCATTTTCCATTTTGCGTAACCAAGAAACTAGTCTAATTTCAATAACTTTGAAATTCCAATCACAACTTGTAACGTAAAAAATGTCTTTTAAAACATGACATAAGCTTTTTTTTAAGAAGTTGGTTCATTTCATTTCCAGCATTTCAACTTCTTTGTAGCATCTATAATGCTTTGCTTCGTTTCCAATCTCTGACACTTGAGTAATCCCTCTAGTAAAACTGCAGATTCTTGAATATCGCTTTCGCCAATTACAGATTCAGAGCAAAGGCCAAAGAGCACCACGTTTACGTCATCTTCCTCTTCTAGTTGCAGGCTGAATAAGCGATCGAAAACCTTAAAATTACAAAACAAATGAGATCAATTAACAAAAAAGCTAATGACAAATCCGACTCGAAATCCCGCTTTCATCTTAACTGAATATTTTCGAGCTAGTTCGAGGTCAAATGTGAAAAATGTGCAGAGGTTTACCTTTTTCATTCTTGATACTACCATGTCTTTGACGGATTGTGACCTCGAGACCAAGTTTACTACGAAAAGACCGTGTTGAGGGAGAGCGCGCTTAACGGAAAGAATAAATGTCTCTTCGATAAACTCAGATGCAGGGCAAGTTAATCCGCCGCTACAGACAAACATCAAAGAACGAAAAATCAGTAAATCAATATCGGAAAATTAATCTAAATGTAATATTTACTTGGACCTTGTCCATACCTAGAATCTGCTGAATCCACATCAATAATCAGAATGTCAGGGCAAGTTCCACTGTTGGCATTACAAGCCGTGGAATTACCATTCGAACTCGGTAGTGGTTCAGACACAACGTTTATGGTTTTCTCAGTAGAAGATTCAGAGTTTGTTATGTCTTTAATGAATTTGATGCCATCAGCAATATGCACCTATTATAAGAATGGGATATAAAGCTGAGTGATGGTGTGAATAAGAGAATCTGAAATTAGTAACATATTGTATTAAATAGAAAGAATTTACCTTCAAGCGATCATTTTGTGTGAAACCAAAGTAATCCTTGCCAACATTAAGCATTACCGGGTCAAGCTCAACCGCCTATTCAACGAGATACCATCATATAAGTTGTAAACTTGTAATAAAAAATAGTCAAAATACTAAACTTGATTCATCCTTTGTACTGAAATTACCTCAATATCGAAAAATGGCAAGCATTTATGGAGGAACATTGGAAGTAATCCTGCTCCTAGACCAATTATAACAGTCTTAACCTGAAAAGCATTAGATATTGCATGATCAGTACCAAGGCAAAAGATAAAGAATTTAGAGCAGTTGCACCATAAACTTAATTTAGAAACAGCGAGGCCACGACTGAATAATGCTCACCATCTTTCCACACGATTCAGCATTCTTCAGATAGGACGATACCAGTGTGAATCCAGAAATAATTCCAGTGTGGTAAGAGCTAGCTAAATAATCATGAGAGACCCTCATAATAGGCCCGCTCGATTCTGAATAGCATACAAACAAAAAAGAGCATGAAACTTCTGATGAAATGTCTATATCACAACACCTATAGAAGTAAAATTTTTACCTTGGTTTCGTTTTATATTTCCCTTTTGTTTTGACTGGGAAACATTTTTAGTTTTTTCTTTCTGAGATTGTTCAAGAATCTCATCATCTTCTACAAGCAGAGCTTCGGACTGTATCAAACCCTCGGTTCTTTTGAACACAAGGCGTCGAAATGCTAGATCGCTAGAAGGAGATAAGCCTTCCAGATTACTAGGAGTGTTTTCATAAACCACATCTTCAACGACCACTTTCCCAGTCAAGGAAGACGTAGCCTACAAATCGAAACAAATAATAAGAAACAAAAGAGATCCCCATAACTATGTGTTTATACTAGACAGTAGAATTCATTCAAATAATTTCAAAATACTTAGTAATAACACCTCGTGGACGGTATTACGCGTTTTGATCCCATCACTTGCCATCATATACCTGCACCACCAATTCAGTTCAACTAATAGTTAACAAGCGATAACGAGAGGGAATAATATGAGTAGAGATTTTGAAATTTGAGAATCTGGAATAATTAAGAAAGCTGAAGAATAAGATCAAAAGCATGGAGAATATAGAGAAATAAGAAAAAAATGAACATACGGAATGCGAGCTGCCTCATCGTCATTTCTTGGAGCAAGTTGTGTCACCATGGGAGATAAATCATTCTGAGGCGAAACAGGTTACAAGATAAAAAAATATTAACCAGCAAGTAAATAACAAAGTGCACCAGACAACTAAAAAATGCAGATTGTACCTGGATATCCTCCATGCTGGCGCTACTGTGGCTACTATCGAGATAAACCTTACACGATGAAATTTAAGTGTTTAGATTCTCATGCCGAGAACAAGACAGTGAGAAAACATTGTGAATGTAGAGAGGCTTTCCTATATAAAGCTTACCATTATGAGACGAGCAGCCCTAGAACTCTCTACAATCTGCCACTGTCCTTCCTCTGAACAGAACAGCCACTCATGAGCACGAGTCTGAAATTTAACACTCCTTTTAATAGTTCAAACAAAATTCAAACTAAAGTTTAAGGATTTCTGATGTTCACATAGCTTACCTTGGGGACAAGAAAAACACCACAATGATACATGAATGGCTCGGTTTGCTTCTGAGCATCAAGAAGCACAGCCCTATAATTGAAATTGCTTCCTTGTCCACCCAAAGTAAATTTAATACGGCGACCTCCAGTAAGATCTGCTAAATCTCCTTTAATACCAAGTTTCAAATCTTCATGAGAGTACAATAAATCAGAGCCATTATTGCAGTCTCTACGTATCTGATTCTCACTCTCAAGGGCTTCACACATACCAGAACCCTAAAATAATATTTACAAATCATGTATTACATACGAGAGGAGCAAATCAAAGTTTCAAGAGCTAAGAAAACTCAGGTTCAAGAAAGTCTTTACCTGAATATCATTACAGCCAATAGATAAAAGATCGAAAGCAGAGTTTATCTCGTGCAATACAACGGTATTCTCTTTCTCAGCAACTACCATAAACGTCTTAAGATTCGAGCGTTTTTGATTGATTGAATGAACAGCCATCTTCCAACCAAATCGAAATTTCGAAAAAAGCAATGCTGCGAAAATACCAAGAATTTCAACTAAACATACATCACAACAAAGAAAGCAATAGCCCCGTTACGGTGTTGGAAGTACCTAAGACATGAGACTCTCCCAATGTTAGACAAATAAACTTCCCTCCATGTCTCAGAACCCTCTTAGCCTGAGAGAAAAAAGGATACTTGATGATCTAAATTCAATAACTTTCAGTGTTTAATCCTACACTCATTTCAATTTTAAGAACAAGAATGCAAATTAAACTAAAGAAGTTCATTAAGACCTCTGATAAGTAATCATTTCCTAGCTTAGTACCAACTTCAGGCTCCATCAAAGCATCAAGAGCACCTTTATCCAGAACCATATCAAATGAATCATCCGGTAACTGCATCTTTGTTATATCCATAACTCGCCAACGCAATTCGGGTCGGGTTCGTATATTCCGGCGAAGCATATCGGAGATAACAACTTTGGAGAAATCGAGATTGGTGATGTGATTGAATCCAGCATCGTACAAATGCTCGGAAAGGCGAGAGTTTCCGCATCCAGGAACCAAAATCTGAAACGACCCAGAAGAAGAAGACGAAGAGGAAGCTTGGAGGAGAGGTAAAAGCGAGTCACGAAGCTGAGGCCACTCAGCATACCACTCGAACGAGTCATCGTTGCCTCTAAGAGTGAAGAATTTATCCCAATTCTCTTTGCTTGTGAAGTCTCCTAGGGTTTGTAGGATATCATCGGAAGTAGCTGCTTTGGTACCTTTCTTCTTCCCCATTTCTGCTATAGATTTTCCCCAAGTCCCAAAAACCCTAATTTCCCGACGTGTGAGCTTGGAGCTGGAGGATGAAGGTGAAGTACGGTTAAATTTCGGTGAGAATAACCGATTCAAACCGAAACAAATCAAATTAACCAAACCGAACCGTATTAATGGGCTTAGATTGAGCAAGTAAGTGAAGATAAGGAATTGGGCCTTGTATGTGTTGTGTTTTAGACGGCTCGTGAATTAAGTAGCTGGAATCAGGTAGGTACAGTATTGTGAAATATTTTAATTTAGAAAGAGAAATTTTCATTTTCATATGTATTTTTTTCAGTGGCTTAATAAATGGATACCAAATATTTTGGTGCTACGATATTAGTAAATTTGTTATAGAGGAATGTGGCACCAAACTATTAGACATGTAATTAAATTGAGTGTTTTCTGGTTTTCATTTTGGGGTTTATTGGTTGTATAAGCAATGACATCAATCACTAGAATTTGATGGTATTGTTCCTCTTGTGAAGTTGTAGAGAATATGAACTGGTATTTGTGGTATGTCATATCATTGTCACGTCTATGTGTCTTAAATGAAAACAATATAACATGATAACAATCTTCGAGATGATAAAATTTTGGTATATATCGTTGGCAAGAAAACAACAAAAACTATGGTATATAGTAATGTTTGGTAACATCCTATTGAATAACATCGAAATTATAGAAATCCTAATGAAAACTATTACCAAAAATATTGAAAGATATTTGATAATAGTTTTCAATTAGAAATCCTAATGAAAATCCTAATGACTCACTCAACGTGTAACTTTTCAAAAATTGCATAATAGGTTTGCATACACAAATATTGTGGGCAGTGATTGGTGTCAGAGTCAGACACACTGTATTGATAAAGCATATAAAAGACGTACCTGACATGACAAGATGCTATTGATAAACCTCTTACAAACCTAACTCACATCCAAATAATTATCGTCGTGAAAGATGATTTACATTGGTGTGAGGCTGTGAGCCACACGATTGTCTAATTTTTTAATATTTCTTTTATCCGGTCAAAATTGTTTGAAGCTAAAATGCTTTCTTCATTCAGAGTTAGTTGATAATTTTTCTTACCTAGCCTAAAAGTCTAAAACGTTGGACAAATTATTTCAAATTTGGAATAGCAACATAGCGAAATCATCGATGATAAGTGGTCACACGAATTCATGGAAAAAATATCACAAATTTATTATTATTATTATTATTTTGTCGTCTTTATTACGTGGACTACAAAACCGGTCCACTAGCCATTCCTCCTCCATACAGGAGATAGAGGTCGAATACACTACTTGTAGTGTCGAAAGAGTGGTAATAACCACTGCACTACAAGTGATTCAGCTCACAAATTTATTATTTATTTTACGCGCTTATAGAAATATTTATACAAACATATGAACTATTAATCTATTTCTAAGTTTTTCGAACAAGAGAATGTAGTTTATAAATTAATGCTTTTATAGGTAATGAAATATTGGATCGTAAATGCTGAAAAATATGAATAAAATTGGATTAGAAAAATATTATATAAGATAGTTATATAATGAGGAAACAAATTTTTAACAAAAATAAAAATGAAGTCAAAAATAAATTTAAAAAATAATCTACATAAAGAAAGTAAAGATTTTTGAGGAACGAAAAATAAAAAAATTTCACCCTTGCAAAAGAATATGAGAAAGGTTAATATGCCATATAGCACACAAAAATTCAATAATTAGTCAAATGGCAAAAATAGCCCTATGTGGCATATTGATATCCACAATATTTAGGGTAATTTGCTAATTGACTAATTATTAATTTTTTTGTGTGTTATATTGCAAATTAACCCATATGAGAAATTTAGTCCTAACCATAAATATATATATAATTGACAAACTAGCTAAAATGGTCATATGTGGTCTTATATCAACCCTAGATTTAGTTTTTTTGCTAGTTTATGAATTTTAGTTTTTTTTTTATGGTTATTTGATAAATTGACCCAACAAATATTATATTAGGTAAAAAAAATTGGAAAATTATTTTTTTAACTAACTAAAATATCCATCTAATAAAATATTATAATATTTTCTTTTAAAGCTGAAAAATTTATGTCATATATATACCCATTGAAAATGATCTGATACACTCATATAACCTTTTTTTTAATATGTTGACAAAAAAAAACACTCATATAGTCAATAGACACACACTTAAGCAACGAATGATATAACTGCCTTATTTGGAAAAGAAAAGGGACAGATATAGAAATAAATCATCTACATAAAACCTGGCAAAATACTGATAATTCGATATATATCGGATAAACACTACCTATTCACCATCTCACCACAAATTTCAACAACAACAACTAAAAAATCACGAGACAAAACAGAAAAAAAAAATGGGAGAAGAAGCAAAAGCAAAAGTGTTAGTCTTCTCATTTCCAATTCAAGGCCACATAAACCCTCTCCTTCAATTCTCAAAACGTCTAATCTCCAAAAGCGTCAACGTCACATTCCTAACCACTTCCTCCACACACAACACCATCCTCGCCCGCGCCGTCGCCGGCGGAGCCACCGCTCTTCCTCTCACTTTCCTCCCACTCGACGACGGTTTCGAGGAAGGTCATCCATCAACCGACTCATCTCCCGAATACTTTGCAAAGTTTGAGGAAAATGTCTCTGCAAGCCTCTCTAAACTTCTTTCCTCGATGGATCCTAAACCAAACGCAGTCGTTTACGACTCGTGTAGTCCTTGGGCTCTTGACGTTTGTAAGAAATATCCCGGAGTCGCTGCGGCGTCGTTCTTTACGCAGTGTTCTACCGTGAACTCGATTTACGTTCATTTTTTGCGTGGAGAGTTTAAGGAGTTTCAAAACGATGTCGTTTTACCTGCGATGCCTCCTTTGAAAGGAAGTGACTTGCCGGTGTTTTTGTATGATAACAATATTTGCCGACCATTGTTTGAGCTCATTTCTAGTCAGTTCGTTAATGTTGACCATATTGACTTCTTCTTGGTTAACTCATTCGACGAGCTTGAAATCGAGGTAATTCTTACATTTTTAGAGTTTTGTTGTTCAATTACAAAAGCATACGATAGCTATAGTAATATTTCGAGAATTAGGAGTTGTTCATTGTCCCACCTAATAGTTTATTGGAAAATTTGCTTTAATACAAACTTTAAAAAAACTTTCTGCCCCATGTTTACTTTTTCAAAAGCCAAGAACCAAAAATCATACTATAAATTAAAAATCCTAAATTTTAAACTAAAAACTTTATCCATTCAATGTGAAGTTGCAGATTTCGATTGTAATTTTGTAACTAGGTCTTTTTTTAATGCAAATTAGTTGTTTACTCGCATGTGTGTAGCTTACTAGCTAGTTTGTGGTGAAAAAAATAATTTAACGATGGTCTGAGTAAAAAAATACATATAAAACAAAGTTTTACGTGAAGAAGAAAACTCATTATGTGGAACGACAAAAAGGACATCATTTATATTCGGATCGGCCCGAAAGATATCGATTGGGTGAAATTACCAAGGTGCATATACTTTGAATATCTTATGCAATCTGGATTTAGCCAGTGGATTATATGGCGTTTTAAGTGGCAAATATGTAGCCAGAAGACGAGTGTAGTCTGAAAGAACGTGTCACGCTTTATACCATTGGATTTTAGTGCATATGTGGGCCGGCTAGACCGTCTGATATGATTTTGCACTCCAATGTTAGCTGTCGTACAACACTATATATATATTTTTTAATAGGAAAATATCAAATTTTGAATTAGGCAAATATCTTTAAAACATAATATTCATGAACTTAATTTCATTTTTTTTTTGTTGTTGTTGTGTGTGTGCAACATTCTTCATTTGTTATTTTGTTCACGAATTTACCATTAGCCGGAAAAGATGGGAACAGGAAAACATATGTTAGTATCAGAAAACTAGTTAAAGTTAAAAGTCTGAAGAGTATATAGGTTAGGTCGGGCTGGTGTGGTGGACATATTTATTAAGATGCTTCTTAAAACTGATTTTTTTGGGGTATGAATTAGTGGTTATATATCAATTCCAAATAAAAAGGTTTCTTCGTTTTTAGAAAGCAAATTAAAGTTGATAACTTAAACTTTAGAGCGTGGGAGTGGTCCATTTAGGGATATCTTAACAAAAGAACTTTTAAAAGTGAGACATTTGGGTATGGCAATTGTCTTTCCCCTCGTTAACTATTTACGTAGATAAGCTAAACATTTGGCTTCAAAATGACAAAGGTTTATTAGCATAATTGAGGTACATGCGGTCAAGCTACTAACGTTTATATCAATGGTATGTAATTACTAAAATGCTATTTTTCTTTCTTAGGTGCTAGAATGGATGAAGAAGCAATGGCCGGTCAAGAACATAGGACCAATGATTCCATCAATGTACTTAGACAAACGAATAACCGGCGACAAGGACTATGGAATCAGCCTCTTCAACGCCCAAACCAATGAATGCCTAGATTGGCTTGACTCAAAACCACCCGGCTCAGTGATCTACGTTTCGTTCGGAAGCTTAGCCGTCTTTAAAGATGACCAAATGGTCGAAATAGCGGCCGGTCTAAAACAATCAGGCCATAACTTCTTATGGGTGGTTAGAGAGACAGAGACTAAGAAGCTCCCAAGCAATTACATAGAGGAGATTGGTGAGAAAGGGTTGATAGTGAATTGGAGTCCTCAATTACAAGTTCTTGCACATAAATCAATTGGTTGTTTCATAACGCATTGTGGATGGAATTCGACTTTAGAGGCATTGAGCTTAGGGGTGGCTTTGATCGGGATGCCAGCTTATAGCGATCAGCCGACTAATGCTAAGTTTATAGAAGATGTTTGGAAGGTTGGTGTTAGGGTTAAGGCAGATAAAAATGGATTTGTGACAAAGGAAGAGATTGTAAGATGTGTTGAAGAAATCATGGAGGAAATGTCGGAAAAAGGGAAAGAGATTAGAAAGAATGTCAAGGGGTTGATGGAGTATGCGAAAAAAGCTTTGTCTGAAGGAGGAAATTCTGATAAGAATATTGATGACTTCATTGCTAAAATTGCGAAGTAATTTGATCGTATCAACCTAAAATATTGAATAATGTGTTTTTCAAGTGTTTTGGAGAACTACGAAGGTAAAATGTAATTTGTGATTTGTGTACTTGCTTGTTTCAGATATTGAGTATGGTAATGATTCGTTTTGAACAAAGTGGTCTGAATAAAAACAAGAGAAATTTGGTTTTTTAGATATTGGTTTGTTCTAAATCATGGGTTTGAAATTTGCTTAGATTTTTAAACAAAAGTGAAAATATTTTAAAAGTTTTTTTGATTTTGCTTTCTTTATGAAATTATTGCATTTTCTAAGCAATAACAGTTTTCGTTTGTATTTTATTTTCTGAAGTATTAAAAGTTTATTTTTAAGGGTTAATTTGCTCACTAACACACAAAAAAATTATAATTAGTAAACTAACAAAAATTAATCCATGTGACACAATTATGTCCATTAGATTTAGGTTAAATGGCTAGAATTTTAATTATAGATTTTTTTGGGTTATTTCACCTAATTTCCCTATTTTTAACTAATAATAATAAAAGCTTCGACTTGAAAAAAAGCTCCTTCAAAAAATTTGTTTGTTTGGACCTATAATTTATTGAAGATTTGTTTACACCTATAAATAAGATGCTAAATATATGGGACCCAAAGCAACTAGCAATTTTTTTTTGTCACATGCAACTAGCAATTTTCTACATCTTTTTGGACTAGAACTAAAAGGATTAATAAAAGTCAACTTGGAAAATTTCCTCAACAAATAATGTGTTTTGGACTAAAAATTGTAAAATTTCTCGAGAAAAAGGGGAAGACAAATTTATTAATTTAAATTTGAATTACATATTACCAAAAGGAACAGGATTCGACACTATATTTTCCATAGGTTTAATTACCAAAAAAAATATTTTCCATAGGTTCTATATATATATATAACCAAAAGGAACAGGATTCGACACTATATTTTCCTATATAGTGTCGTTGGCTTCCTCAAGTCTCAAAGTCGTTTTTAGGGCTTTGTGTGTTTCACTCGATGATGGGTTATTCCGATGATGACATACTTGATAAGGAATCAGGAGAGGAAAATTATCAGTACATCGACGACGATGATGGTTAATATTCCTATTACGAAGAATCCATTGAGGATAATTCCACATCGAATCGTTCTCACTTAGATTACGTGGTTCTCAAGGAAGTAGATATTCACAAGCAACAAAGAGACGATATCGAGCGTGTTTCAACGATTCTATCTATAAGCCAAGCCGAAGCGATCGTTCTACTTCTTCACTATCATTGGAGTGTTAGTAAAGTCGAAGATGAATGGTTTACCGATGAAGATAAAGTTCGTAGACTCGCTGGGATATTGAAGAATAAAGTGATTCAAGAACAAACTTAGCTTATAAAGAAATCCTTCTCTTTATTAATGTTTAGGAAAATCTTCCTTCTCAAAACCTAAACAAGCTCTATTGTTCTCTTATTAAGAACTTCTTCCTTTTGTTCTTATTCTTATTATCATACACAACTTGATGATCTTACATATATATAGTTTAAAACTTCCTTTTCCTAAACCTATTGGAAATAGACAATTTCCTTTTCTCTATTGAGATTCCTAATTCCTTTAAGGATCTCTTCTTCTAGAATAATCTTGGAGCTTATCCAACAGAAGAAGCCAGTCGTGAAATATCATAAAAAAGTAAAGATCAAATGTGGGATATGCTTTGATTCATATGGTCGAAAGGATATCGCTAGGGTTTCTTGTGGTCATCCTTATTGTATTACTTGCTGGACAGGTTATATTGCTGCGAAAATCAATGATGGTCCGGGTTGTTTGGTGGTTAAGTGTCCTGAGCCTTCTTGTTCTGGTGCAATAGGTCAAGATTTGATCGATAAGGTTGCTAATGAAAAAGACAAGGAGAAGTATTATAGGTTTCGAAACCTAAGGTTTTTAAATATAAAGAAGAGTGTTGGGCTGGACTACTTCGACATTGGGAACTTGAGGCAATTCGGTTGGCCTCAGAGCAACACTCAACTAACCACAAGAGCGACCAGAAGGGGAAGGGACCCGCGGCCCACAACCTCGGAGCAACGAGCAAGGCTTCAGCTGCTCAGAAAATGGTAAGTAGTTAAATAATTCAAAAAAATTTTAAATTCGCTAACGAAATTGTATATGTTAACAGTTTCAGGAGACCGGTGTGTTTCCTTCGAATCTTGATTTGGTCAAAGTTTCGCACACCAACAAGAAGACCGGTCAAATTCAAGATCCGATTGCTCGTGAAATCGTGGAAGCCGTGCAGAGGCGGCAGGAGGAGTACCTCCAATCGCAACCGATCGAGGAAGGAACTCCGGCGCCCACCGAAGTTCCAGTCGATAAGATCAACGAGTTCACCTACGAGGTTAGTAACCGTGTCACTTTTAAAGTAATTTGAAATTAACTTTTAATACAACTAAGTTCTAAGATTTAATTTTTTTTTATCGTAGGTGACTCCCAAGACCAGAGGTCGTGTATTCGGCCTTCCTGAAGATAGTTGCTCGTCCGTTTCGTCGGTTCGACATTGCGGTGCTAGCAGATTGGAGGCGGAAAACCGAGAGCTGCACGACCGTCTTAGGGCAATGGAGGAAGAGAGACAGAAGGATAGGGAGGAGGACGAGGCAGCGAGAGCGAGAGATAAGGCGGAGGCCGATGCACGATTTCGAGCGATGGAACAGAAGATGACCAACTTCTTCAGTACCGGTAGGCCGGAATAGGCCTTTTAGAGTTTTAAAATTGATTGTAAAACTTTAAAATACTTTTAAAACAATTTTAATTTAATTAGTTTTTATTTTTATTCTTTAATATATTTTTAAATGTTTTATTATATTTTATTATAGTATTTATTTTAAATTAAATACTATAATTTAAGTGAAGATGCTGGAATTGCAGTGAAGATTCTCACAGTCCTTTGGATTGCGACACGGTGTCAAAATGGATATTGAAGAACAAAGATGAGTCCGAGAACACAAACTGGATACTTGCGAATACTAAGCCTTGTCCTAAATGCAAGCTTAGATCGAGAAGAACAAGGGATGTATGCATATGACATGCTCATTACCTTGTAGACATGAGTTTTGTTGGACTTGTCTTGGTCCACGGGGGGATGGAAACCACAAGTGCAACAAGTTTAAGGGAGATGAGACTGAAAACAAGAGAAAAATGGCCAAAAATATGATTGACAGATACACACATTATTATGAAAGATGGGTAAACAATCAAAATTCGAGGCTAAAGGCTATGGAAGATTTGGAGAAATTGCAATCGGTACAGCTTAAGAAGCTTAGTGACAAACAAAAACTTTATATATTTCATTGATCTTGTGGAAACAACACACCATTCGGCAAATAACCAATGAGACTTTAAGTTAAATTTTTTTTTTTTTTTTTTTTTGATAATCCAGGTGTCTGGGTGCCACTTGCCCAATTATCCCCGTGGGATCCTGGATGTAAGTTTATCCTTATGATTACATACTTGTAATCCATCCCATAATCGCCACTAGAACAAATTGAATCAACAATTTCATATTGATGGAGTTTTCGGTTATGAGAGGGAAGAATGTCTAACCTTGATCCATTGCATTGTTAGACATGATGATGATTCCTTGATGATTGTTTGATCTTCTCCTTCCCTTCTTTACTGCGATCTCCCCTTCGACGGAGCCGGGGTTTTCCGATTCCGATCACACTCTCTAATCTCTCTTTTCTGTTTCTATGTTATCTCTTCTTGTCTCAATTCTGAAAAACAGAACTTGTGTCTGCGATAACTTCCTCCTCTCCCTTATATATGAAGGCCCACGTGATTTGAATTAAAGGGGGAGGAATTATGTCTCTCAATGAGACACCCCTTCATTAAGACATAACATATAAACTATACTTTAATACATATACATTCATATAAGTTAATCCATTATATATAAATGTATATGAACCTTATATTAGATTCTTTATTGGGTGGAGTAAGAGGGTTGACATCTAACCCATTCCGGTATCTTTTCTTTGATTCGGTCCATCACCGTATCCCGTAACATACCGGAAACCTTAAGCCTTACATTAAACTTAAACTATAATAGTTGGACCGTTAATACTTCGGCCACACTAACGGAAATATTCTTACATTCTCCCACTTGACCGTGTATTAACTTAATGGTTCAACTTCCTTTAAAGCGCGTCTTTCATTAGCTTAATTATTCTTTTAAGTACCATAAAATCAGAACTTATCGAATGAGGCGGTCCCCTATCTTTTACAGCGATAAGTTCCCTTCCATCATCACAAACCAATTCCAACTTTACTACTTCTTTAATATTTGAGAGGTTACTTAATTCTCAAAAATTTCTTTATATTGAGATATAACCTTATTCTCAACTCATATGATATCCAAACATTACATGTACATATCATAATGATAACATATTAATTTGCAGAAAACACCTAAACTTTATTGAATTCATATTACTTGAGTTAGCATCTTTACAATAGCATAATATTAATACAGCAAGGTCTTATCAATTATTCCCATCCTCTCTACATGGCCAATGAATATACCAGGAGGGAGTCCTTTCGTTAACGGATCCGCTTCCATCATATCCGTTCTTATATGCTCAATTGCTACTCTGCGTTTCTGCACTTTTTCCTTTACAGACAAATATTTTATCTCCATGTGCTTAGCACCTTTCGAATACTTGTCATTCTTTGAGAAGAAGACTGCTGCGGAATTATCACAATACATTCTCAGCGGCTTGGAAATACTGTCAATAAGTCCAAGTCCTGAGACAAAGTTCCGCAACCACAATGCTTGAACTGTGGCCTCATAGCATGCCACAAATTCTGCTTCCATGGTGGAAGTAGCAATGACGGACTGCTTTCCACTCTTCCATGATACTGCTCCCCCAGCTAATAGGAACAGATAGCCAAACGTCGATTTTCGAGTATCGACGCTCCCGACATAGTCTGAATCAGAGTACCCGATTACTTCAAGATTATCGGATCTCTTGTGCGTAAGCATAAACTCTTTGGTGCCTTGCAAGTACCTGAGAACTTTCTTTGCAGCCTTCCAGTGGTCCATTCCAGGATTACTTTGATATCGACCCAAGACACCAACCGCAAAACTGATGACTGGTCGAGTACATGTTTGAATATAATTCAAACTTCCTACCACTGATAGGTAAGGGATCATCTCCATTTCTTTCCTCTCTAGTTCATTCTTCGGACATTGACCTTTATTAAATTTGTCCCCTTTCTGAACTGGAGCTTTGCTTAACTTGCACTTTTCCATCCCATATCTCTTCAAAACTTTATCTATGTATCCTTTCTGAGACAAACTCAATAATCCTTGTGATCTTTCCCGGATTATTTCAATCCCTATCACATAGTTTGCCTCACCCATATCCTTCATTTCGAAGTTCTTGGAGAGATATTTCTTTACATCACTCAACATACTCATATCATTTGTAGCCAACAATATATCGTCAACATACAATACTAGAATAACAAACTTGCTCCCACTGACTTTCATATAAATACATCGATCAACGATGACCTCTATGAAACCGTATGGCAAAACGGTATCATTGAACTTTAAATACCATTGTCGGGAGGTCTGTTTCAATCCATATAATGACTTCCTCAACCTACACACAAGATTTTCTTTTCCTGCAGCCACATAACCTTCAGGCTGGTCCATGTAAACTTCTTCCTCAAGTTCTCCATTAAGAAAGGCGGTTTTAACATCAGTTTGGTGAAGCTCTAAATCATAATGAGCTACCAATCCTATGACAACTCTTAAGGAATCCTCCTTTGAAACTGGAGAGAAGGTATCCGTATAGTCAATGCCATCCTTTTGAGTGAACCCTTTAGCAACAAGGCGAGCCTTGTACCTTTCTATGTTACCTTTAGAGTTCCATTTGGTCGTAAAGATCCATTTACACCCAACGGTTTTGAAACCATCAGGCAACTCTACTAGGTCCCACACTTTGTTCACTTCCATAGAAGACATTTTTTCGTCTGAAGCATTCGACCACTTTTCAGAATTTTCACTTTCCATGGCTTTTCTGAATGTTTTCGGCTCTTCATCAAGACTAAGGTCACATTCATTCTCAACATCATAAACCACATAGTCATCTGTAATGGCGGATTTTCTTTCCCTTCCAGATCGCCTTAATTGTTCTTGTGGTACAACGTTCTGTTCTTGAATGACGACTTGTTCATTTTCGGTTTCCTGAACTAGTGGGTCCGTATGTTCTTCATTCTATTGTTCTGTTTTGATATTAGGCTGTACACCGACAACAGGAACAACAACTTGGGTTGGAACTACAGGTAAAGAATCTTCTACCCGAATTTCTTTAATGTTCACTCCCCTAGATTCTGAACTCCCACTAGATTCACCATTTTCAATGAACCTTGCATTACCAGTCTCGACAATTCTCGTACTGTGGTTAGGACACTAGAACACAAACCCCTTTGACTTTTCTGGATAGCCAATGAAAATCCACTGACCGTCCTAGAGTCCAATTTCTTTTCATGCGGATTATACGGCTTTACTTCAGTGGACATCCCCAGATACGTAAGTGTCTTAAACTGGGTTTCCTTCCCGTAAATAGTTCAAATGGAGTCATTGGAACCACTTTACTAGGAACCCGGTTTAAAATATATGTCGCAGTCCTTAATGTGTATGTCCACATTGACATTGGTAGTTTGCAATTACTTAACATGCTCCTAACCATTTCCATTAAAGTACAATTACGCCTTTCAGCTACACCGTTCTGCTGAGGTGTTCCGGGCATTGTGTATTGAGCACAAATGCCCTTACTTTCCAGAAATTTAGCAAATGGCCCTGGACATTATCCTCTTTCGGTGAATCGACCATAATATTCACCACCTCTATCAGATCTCACAACGTTTACTTTCTTTTCAAGTTGCCTTTCTACTTCATCAATGAACACTTTCAGCACGTCCACCGAGTGAGTCTTTTCATGCAACAAATAAGTATATCCATACCGTGAGTAATCATCAATAAAAGTGATGAAATACTTCTCACCACTCCATGACGGAGCATCTATAGGGCCACAAATGTATGTGTGTATTAACTCTAAGAGTTCATTACTTCTTGTGGCTTGTTTCTTTGTGATGTGTTTGGTTTGCTTTCCTTTAATGCATTCTATACACACATCCAAGTCACTAAAATCCAATTGAGGTAATAATTATTTCTTTATTAACCTCACCATCCATTCTTTGGATATGTGACCTAATCTTTTATGCCACAAAAATGCTGAGTTTTCACTAGTTGCACTACGTTTAATTCCTTGATACTCAATATTAAACAAAGATTTAGAGAAGGTTTTATCAAGATTAAACTTATAAAGTGAATCACACAATGTACCATTACCATAAAAGTATCTATTACGGTACAACGAAAACACACCATTACCAATCTCAAAGTTAAAACCTACATCATCCAACCTACTTACTGAAACAAGGTTTCTAGCACACTCAGGTACAAAGAGACAATTTTCAAGATCTACAAAACATCCAGTGTTGAAGATCAATCTATACGTCCCAATGACTTCTATTTGCGCCTTCATCCTGTTTCCCATGAACAAGTACCTTTCAGTTCCTTTTAAAGGCTGGATCGAACTGAATCCCTGTTCAATATGAGATACATAAGTAGAAGCTCCAGAATCAAGCCACCAAGTATTTCTAGGCACTTCTACAAGATTCATTTTAGAAAAAACATATAAATGTTTGGTACCTTTCTTGTCGAACCATGCCTTCCTTTTAGGACAATCTTTCTTTATGTGTCCCTCCTTCTTGCAGAAGAAACACTTGACAGCCTTACGGATTTTGCTTTCAGAAGTCTTAAAGACAGCCTTATCCTTCTTTTTGCCCTTGCTTGGTTTCTTGGAGCTGTCCATGGCACTATTTAGTCCAGCAATGAGTGCAATATTGTCATTCTGTTTCTTTAATCTTGCCTCCTCCTGAACAAGCATGACCTTTAATTCCTGAAAGTTCCACTTATCCTTAATGGTGTTGTAATTCACCTGGAACTGACCATACTCTATAGGCAGAGAGTTCATAATGAACTGTACCAAGAAGGACTCATGCACTTCCATCCCCATGGACGTTAACTTTGATGCCAAGTTTGACATGTGAGTGACATGGTCATGGATTGTCTGAGACCAATCGAACCTCTTCGTAGTTAGCTCACTCATGAGACTACCTACAATCGATTTGTCAGCGACATCCGATTGGGATTGTTTTTTGATTTTTAAGATGAATTCCCTTGCTTTCTCTGTCTTAGGCATGGATGGCTTAATACTGTCCGCCATCGACATCCTAAGTAAATTCAGGCACAGCCGGTTAGAGCGCTCCCAAGTCTCATAACGAGACTTTTGCAATACGGTGCTCGTAGCCGTAATGGCTGCCGGCTCCTCATCTGTAAGAATAGCCTGATCAAGGGACATTACACCCAAGGAGAACCTAATCTGTTCAGACCATTCCTCATAGTTGAGCCCGTTGAACTTCACGACAGAGTTTGCTGAAGCAAACGAAGCTGCAAAATTTTATATATGCTTACCCTTAGTTCTATGAGACTTTAATAGATTCATCGACAACAAATAATCTAAACACTTTTATTTGTATGTATTCAAGCAACCTTTGGGCAATACTTTAAACATATACACTTAAATTGATGCTTGTTTAGATTTTCTTTAATGATTAATCAATCCATAGTTACAGTGGATAGCAATGCTACCTTTGGGTATACACACCATCAACCGCAACATGGGTGAATAATATTTTAGTTGTTATTTAATACACCCAATGATCCACCTTTGGGTGATCTCCTTGGATATACTAAGTAAGCAATTGATCAATCAATAAACTTTTCATGTCATTTAGCATCCTTTAATCATGATCAATTATGAATCTTTACTTTACTGTCACATTAAATATAACCAGACCACTTTGGTGATTAACAAGTTATACGTAATATGAACTCTTTTCTTATAAGATTTATTAAAAAAAATTTAACATTATGTATTAAAATTTCATAATAGATTAGCCTTTCACATTTCAGAAAACAACGGAAACGGTTTACGGTTTAAATTTTTTTTTTTTTTCTTCTGGACATGGACCGACCGGTCCGTGTTCCAGAAACTTTATGCACTTCATGGACCGACCGGTCCCTACCACAGACCGACCGGTCCGGTTTCCAGGGACCTTTACGCATCTCATAGACCGACCGGTCCAACACATGGACCGACCGGTCTGTTTTTTCCAGAGATCCTTTTGCACCTTATGGACCGATCGGTCCGGTCTCCTGGTCCCTTTACGCAACTTATGGACCGACCGGTCCAACACATGGACCGACCGGTCCGGACGGTTACCTTCATATGCGACTGTTCATCGCGAATTATAGTTTCAAAACTTTAAAATTCCATAACTTTTGATTTACTTGATGGATTTTAATGAATTTTATACCGATGGATAGATAATTTCATCCTCTACACATTGATATAACTTTTAGACCATTTTCAGATTCAATGCGATGATGAATTTCTTAGAGAGAAAAACGAGTTTTTCAGTTTTATCCATCAATATGCTTTAAAGTTAAAAAAATGATTCTAGGGTGGCTCTGCTACCACATGTAAGTTTATCCTTATGATTACATACTTGTAATCCATCCCATAATCGTCACTAGAACAAATTGAATCAACAATTTCATATTGATGGAGTTTTCAGTTATGAGAAGGAAGAATGCCTAACCTTGATCCATTGCATTGTTAGGCATGGTGATGATTCCTTGATGATTGTTTGATCTTATCCTTCCCTTCTTTACTGCGATCTCCCATTCGACGGAGCCGGGGTTTTCCGATTCCGATCACACTCTCTAATTTCTCTTTTCTGTTTCTATGTTATCTCTTCCTGTCTCAATTCTGAAAAACAGAACTTGTGTCTGCGATAACTTCCTCCTCTCCCTTATATATGAAGGCCCATGTGATTTGAATTAAAGGGGGAGGAATTATGTCTCTCAATGAGACACCTCTTCATTAAGACATAACATATAAACTATACTTTAATACATATACATTCATATAAGTTAATCCATTATATATAAATGTATATGAACCTTATATTAGATTCTTTATTGGGTGGAGTAAGAGGGTTGACATCAAACCCATTCCGGTATCTTTTCTTTGATTCGGTCCATCACCGTATCCCGTAACATACCGGAAACCTTAAACCTTACATTAAACTTAAACTATAATAGTTGGACCGTTAATACTTCGGCCACACTAACAGAAATATTCTTACACTGGAGGCCCGAGGCGCCATGTTAAATCCCCGTGGCCAACGTGAATCAAACCGCGGGCACCGTATTGAGATTACCCCCTCAAGTACCACTGGCCCAACCCACGTTGGTTAGTTAAACATTTTTTGTTAATCATACAACATTGTTTTGAACAAATAGACACATGTGATTGATTTTACTGTTGCAGATAATTGAGTGTAGGAGGGTCTTGAAATGGACATATGCGTATGGATACTACTTACCTAGCCACGAAAAAGCCAAGAAACAGTTTTTCGAGTATTTGCAAGGTAAGTTTTTTTGTTTATCAACAAAAAAATGTGTAGTATTAATCACCAATTGATCCACTGAAGCTATAGATTAAGTTTTCTTGTCGTGTTGTTGTTCTCTTTGTTGTTGTCCAGGGGAGGCTGAATCAGGTTTAGAGAGGCTTCATAAATGTGTAGAGTCGGAGATGAAACATTTTATGTGTGAAACTGAAGAATCACCAAAAAAATTCTCTGATTTCAAGAACAAATTAGTTGGTTTGACTAAAGTAACCAAAACATATTTCGAAAATCTTGTGAAAGCTTTGGAGAATGGTCTTGCTGATGTGAGCAAATCATCATCAGTCACTAAATCTTCTTGCAAGAGACAAAAAAGACAAAAGACAAAAAAGGCGAAAAAAATCAAAAGGGCTGAAGAAGCGTAAGGGGAGATCCATGTTAGTAATTAAAACATCTCAGTTTCAATTTTATTTATCTCTATCTTGTTATAAGAACATGTTATAATTAAGAGAAAGAAAAACAAACTAATTAAGAGAAAGAAAAACAAACTTTACTGGAAGAATTTAGAATCTGTTTTCTCTGTTTTGTGTTTTTGCTGCGAGGGACCAAATGGATTCTCATAGATTTTATTTATTTACCTTGATGCATTGAATTATTCTTTTTTTTATAATTTGTCTTGATGCATGTTTTTTTTCCGTTGCACGAATGCACAAGAGATGTGGCGTATGGCTCAAGTCACATTACCACCTTCTGGTTTTGGTGATTCTTAAGACAAGAACATGGACTTGATACTAGGTTTGGTTGGGATTTCGGGTCGGAATCAGCAAAAGAATGCAGCAATCCCTTGGCTTCTATGGAACATATGAAAAATCTATGAACTCTATATTATATGCGGGGACACAAATCACAGATTTGGCGGTGGTTGGAAAGGAATATAAGTGTTGGGAGGAGGTTAACAATGGCAATGTAGATGCAACTTCCTCTGTTTTGCGTGGTGGGGATCGTGAGCTTTCTTGGCAGAGGCCATTACAAAACATTGTTAAGTGTAATGTTAATGGTTGTTGGCATAATAAGTATCTCTATTTGTGGTGGAGCTTGGATTGCTAGATCGGTGCTATTTCACTCTCGAGAAGCTTTCACAAAATTACATAACAAGATTGTGGCAAAGTTTCGTTGTATGATTTGGGCCTTACACAATTTACGTGATCGTGGCTTCTGATTGGCAAGCTACACATGCTGCGTTGATGGCGAAGCGCGTATATGGCCTTGATAAGAATGCAGAGTGGTATTAATAGCTGTTTTTTTGAATTAATGTCTCAAAAAGCGAATCTTGTTGCACGGGAAATAGCCAAAAGTGTGACACATGATGGTAGATTTAATTCATACATGGCGGCCGGAGGACCGGTGTGGCTCCATGATTTGATTGTCCGAGAAGCACGATGTTAGCATCCAACTTCCCTTGTCTTTGAGAATTGATTCTTTGTTTCGGGTTGATTTGGATTTTGCTTGTGTTTCTTGAATTGTGGCTTTGACTCTTTTTTCTTCGATCATTGCTTATTCTTTAGTATAATTTTTGTTGTTACCTTCCAAATTTATTTTATTTTGTTTAGTATTCGGATAATTTTGTATCGAATCTCAAACGTCTACATTGACACACCCAAAGTACAATTGCATCAGATGGAATTTTAGTCTCAAGTCTCAACAAGAAAAAAATAGAGAACATTCACAAAACATAGCACACCAAAAAAAATGTTTTAACTTAATAAAGGATCATTGGTTATTTGTGTAGAGTCGGAGTTGTGAATGTGAAACTAATGAATCACCCAAAAAATTATGTGATTATAAGAACTAATTAGTTGGTTTGAGTCGTTTGATTAAAGTAACCAAAACCTATTTTGAAAATCTTGCGAAAGCTTTGAAGAATGGTCTTGTTGATGTGAGCAAATAAAATTACAAACTCAAAATCCTTAAAAATTATTAAAATTATATAAAACTCAACTCTCTTATTGAATACACCTCGTTGACCCCAAAGGTATGTGTACGTTTTAATATAACAGACACATGGACAATGAGTATTGGTTATGACTTCTGAGTTGTCAATTCATCAGACTTAACGGCACGAATAGAAAACGGACACGTGGATAATAGCTATAGCCTTTAAAAGGAGATGATTGGAGAAGATAATTATAGTGTGAAAAGTAGCGTCGGTCCAATCATTTTGGATGTCTTATGCATATATGCCAAAAGTGTGCCCTTTTCGTATGTATTCTTGTACCGTAAAAATAGTATTCTAAATAAAAAAAACACATTAAAACTCTATTAAACCGTTTATAATTTCAAATAGTTAGTAAGAAATAAAATCATTAATTAAACTCACGTTGTCAAGTTTTTCAACCATCCATGTTGCAATGGATGACTTTGACTAACTCATTCAATCTCTCTTGTCACATGACCAACCGTAAATAATTTTGTTATCAGCTTCAACTTCAAATTTTAACTAATAATTTCAAATTTATTATTTTAAATGAGTAGTTAACATGTTTGCTTAGAGAAGGCTATAAACAATACAAAAGCATTTGAAAAGCAAAATCTTGTAAATATTATTATTGTAGAAAAAGTTTATGATTGTTTTTAATTATAACTATAACAAAAATTTAATAAAAAACCCCTCTAATTTCTCGAGTGATAAGAAAATAGGTTTATAGTCATCTGCTTCCTATAAATCTCAAAAATCATTTTTTTTAGGTTTTTGTGTGTTTCAATCGATCATGGTTTACTCTGATGAAGATATAATCGATCTCGATTCAGAAGAGGATAGTGATCATTACATCGATTCAGGAGATGATAGTGATCATTTCATCGACGAAGATGACGTCAAGTATTCCTATTATGAAGAAGCCAGGATGAATCCAAATCGAATCGTTCTCAGCTAGGATACGTGGTTCTGAAGGAAGAAGATATTCACAAGCAACAAAGAGACGATATCGACAGAGTTTCAACGATTTTCTCTATAAGCCAATCCGAAGCGATCGCTCTGCTTCTTCACTATCATTTGATCGTTGGTAAAGTCGAAGACGAATGGTTTACCGATGAAGATAGAGTTCGTAAACTCGTTGGTATATTGAAGAATCCTATCTTTGAATATAACAATCAAGGTGGAGAAGTGAATATTGAGTGTGGAATTTGCTTTGAATCATATGTTGAAAAGGATATCGCAACAGTTTCTTGTGGTCATCCTTATTGTATTACTTGTTGGACCGGTTATATCGCTGCGAAAATCGAAGGTGGTCAGGGTTGTTTGATGGTTAAATGTCCTGAGCCTTCTTGTTCTGCTGCATTAGGTCAAGATTTGATCGATAAGGTTACTAATGAAAAAGACAAGGACAGGTATTATAGGTTTCTGTTTAGGTCTTATATTGAAGATAGTGGAAAGAAGATCAAATGGTGTCCATCACCGGGATGCGAATTCGCGGTTAAATTATCTGGAGGTGGAAGTGGAAATTGTGATGTTTCTTGTTTGTGTTTGTATATTTTTTGCTGGAATTGAAGTGAAGATGCTCATAGTCCTGTGGATTGCGACACCGTGGCGAAATGGATACTTAAGAATAATGATGAGTCCGAGATCACGAATTGGATACTTGCGAATACGAAGCCTTGTCCTCATTGCAAGCGTTCGATCGAGAAGAACAAGGGATGTATGCATATGTCATGTCCAGCGCCTTGTAACCGACAATTTTGTTGGAATTGCCTTGGTCCATTGGGTGTGACGCACACTAGTTGCAACAGGTTTAAAAGTGATGAGACTGAAAATAAGCGAGTAAGGGCAAAACAAGGGATTGATAGATATGTGCATTATTACGAAAGATGGGCAAATAATCAAAATTCGAGGCTAAAGGCTATGAAAGATTTGGAGAAACTGCAATCGGTGCTTCTTAAGAAGCTTAGTGACAAGCAAAGCACACCACAAACTCAGCTCCAATTCACCGTAGAGGCATGGCTTCAGGTTAGTAGAGATAGCAATATTTACATACTCCATCTGTTTCAAACTATAAGTAGCTTTAGAGACCTTTTTCTGTTTCAAAAATGTAAGTAGTTTGCAAATTTCAATGCATTCTTTTACTCTATTGGATATGGTGCGCAAAAATAGTATTTTGCAATCTCATTTTATAATTAGTTAAATTGTTTTTTGTTTTATATATTAAAAGTAAAAACAGTTTTTTTGTGTGTTAATTATACAACATTGTTGGGAATTATTGTGAACAAATACACGCATTTGATTGATTTTATTCTTGCAGATAATCGAATGTAGGAGGGTCTTGAAATGGACATATGCATATGGATACTACTTACCTAGTCAAGCACAAGTCAAGAAACAGTTATTCGAGTATCTGCAAGGTAAGTTTTGTGAGTGTAATAATCAGTAATTGTCCATTGAAGCTAATTTAAGTTTTCTTGTCGTGTTGTTGTTCAGGGGAGGCTGAAGTAGGTTTAGAGAGGCTTCATCATTGTGCAGAGTCGGAGATGAAACATTTTATGTGTGAAACAGAAGAATCACCAAAAAAATTCTCTAATTTTCGAAGCAAATTAATGGGTTTGACTAAAGTAACCAAAACCTATTTCGAAAATCTTGTGAAAGCTTTGGAGAATGGTCTTGCTGAAGTGAGCAAATCATCATCAGTCACTAAATCTTCTTGCAAAAGAAGAAAAAAAGGCTGAAGAAGTGTAAGGGGAGATCTCTCATTTCAGTTTGATATCTCTTTGTTAGAATAAGAACAAGTTATAATTTAGGGAAAGTAAAAACAAACTTTTACAGGAAAGTTTTGGGAAATATTTTCTCTGTTTTATGTTTTTGCTGACAGTAAAGTAAAAAACCTTAGAGTTTGTGATAGTTTTTTTTTTTTTTTTTTTATCTTTAGTATAATAGAATTTGCATTATCACCTACATTTTTTTTATTATAAGGATTATTTTACGTCCAATCTCAAATTAATCTAGCGGTTAAAAATTTCGAAATTGTAAAAAATACGTTGTCTTCCCCTTACCTCTCAAACGTCTACATTGACACCAAAGTAAAATTGCAGTAGATGGGATCTTCAGTCTCAACAAGTAAAAAATGAATAAGAGAACATCCACAAACAAACACCACAAGAAAGTGAAATTGCAATTAGACCGGAAGTCTTTTGTTTTTTCCACAATTTTTCAATTAAATCAATTTTTTTTTTTTGGTTGATCAACTAAATCAAATGATATAAGGTTTAATTTGCTTAATAACAAAGGATAAAATTATAACATAACAACTAACAAAAAAAAAAATGTATGTGGTAAAATCTTGATCATTGAATCTAGGAATTTTAGTTAGTTTTTGGATTATCATTTTTTTCTTTGTTATTGAGTAAATAATCCCATGATATAATAACATAAAAAACATGATCTACAAAAAAATACTCACACGTTTTAAAATATAAGCTGTTTTGATATTCCTAAATATTTTTAAACCTTTTTATTATATATCTTAAATGATTTTTTTAAAAGAAAAATATTTTTTACTGTTCACACTTTTAGCTAAAACAATTTATATTTTAAAACCGATGGAGTATCATCAAACCAACTCACATAATATACGTTTCGTTCGGTTTGGAAGCTTAGTCGTCTTTAAAGACGACCAAGTGATAAAAGTTGCGGCTGGTTTAAGACAAACCGGGCATTACTTCTTATGGATGGTTAGAGAGACAAGGACAAAGAAGCTCCCAAGCAACTGCATAGATGAAATTGATGAGAAAGGTTGATATAGTGAACCGGAGTCCTCAATTACTAGTTCATGCCATGCGCATAAATCGATTGGTTGTTTTATGATGCATTGCGAGTAGAATTCGAGTTTAGAGGCATTGGGCTTAGGAGTGGCTTTGAAACCTGTATTTAAAGAACTCATAAAAAAAAAATTAAAATGTAATTTGTAAATCAGAAAAAGATTTGATATTTTCATGGCGCTAGATATATGATTTTTATTATATAAAATTTGATGCGTCAAACATAATAATTAACACGATTATGACACGTGTCAAACCAGTTGATAGTTTAACACATGTTAAATTTGTTTCTAATTAAATTTTACTATTCAATTATGATAACAACATATAATTTTTCTTTATTTTTTGAAATTGTTGCATTTTTTAAACACTAATGGAAAAAAAAACTAAATTTTTCATTTTTTTCTTCTAAACTATCTATATAATATTTTAAGTTTTTCCTAAATCCAATCATAAGAGAATGCAATGTATCATCTATTCTTTTGACATTTATCTTTTTGATTTATTTATTGAAAAAGGTTTATTTAATAACTTTAACAATATATTGTTAAAGTTTAATAGTTAAGTCTATTTTAAGTTCCCAACAAATTAAAATATCTAATGTAAATTAAATATTATTTTTGTTTCTTCTTTAATACCACCAAAAATTATGATTCTAAATTAAAAATAGTGACACATAAAAAATACAATTAAACATCAATTATTCTCTCCTTACAATTTAAGGTTTTAACGAAATAAAAATACAAAGATACATTCCAATATCTCTATTGAGATGATGTAGATGCGTCGATATAAGCAAAACTTACTACACTTTTCTGATCAATGATTTTTTGTTATAAACGTGTTTGATGCAAGAGAATATACAACCAATATTTTTTGTTAGGAATAATAGTAAATATTGATAAAAACATACAAGTTGCAGATTTGTGCAAAAGAAGATATTCGTCATATACAATCTTTTTATTAATAAATTGTCTATTTCTTCTCATATATAACATTATATAAGTTCAACTATTAGCTACAAATATTAACTTTTGTGATGTTAAATACATAAATAATTAACAAAATAGAAATTATTATATTTTTTTGCATGTTAATTTTTAAAACTGCCATGTGTGAACAATCTCTAGTTAATTGTATTTCTAACTAACAATATGAAAAGCTAACTTGGAAAATCTTACTTCAACGAATTTTGTATGTTTGGGATAAATCTATAAAAGATTTGTTTACACCCATAGATGGTAACAAATCTTGAGAAAAATATAGTTCTAAATATGTGGGACCCAGACAAACTAAATTTTTTACTTCTTTCTTGACTATTGACTAGTTAAAAGAGCGATAATATATACGTTACTAAACTGAAAATAACGTTTTCACTTTCTGTTGGTTATGACTTCTGAGTTGTAGACACTATGAAAACTAACACGTGGATACTGCAACATATTAGTGATTACTACTAATATTTTGTGATTGTGAAATAAAAAAGAGATAGAAGGAAGTTCTTAAACTCTAATTTTCCGAGAGCTAAGATAATGGGTTATAGTCATCGCTTCCTATAAATCTCAAATTCGGATTTTAGGTTTTTCTTTTGTTTTCACTCAATCTTGGTTTATTCCGATGATGGAATAATCCATATCGATTCAGGAGAGGATAGTGATGATCATTACAACGACGAAGATGATGGTAAGTATTCCTATTACGATGAATCCATTGATATTGATGATTCCAAATCGAATCGGTCTCAGATAGGTTACGTAGTTCTCAAGGAAGTAGATATTCACAAGCAACAAAGAGACGATATCGACCGAGTTTCAACGATTCTCTCTATAAGCCAATCCGAAGCGATCGCTCTGCTTCTTCACTATCATTGGAGTGTTGGTAAAGTCGAAGACGAATGGTTCACCGATGAAGATAGAGTTCGAAAACTCGTTGGTATATTGAAGAATCCTATCTTTGAATATAACAATCAATGTGGACATGTGAATATTGAGTGTGGAATATGCTTTGAATCATATGTTGAAAAGGATATCGCAACGGTTTCTTGTGGTCATCCTTATTGTATTACTTGTATCACTGCGAAAATCGAAGATGGTCAGGGTTGTTTGATGGTTAAATGTCCTGAGCCTTCTTGTTCTGCTGCATTAGGTCAAGATTTGATCGATAAGGTTACTAATGAAAAAGACAAGGAGAGGTATTACAGGTTTCTGTTTAGGTCTTATATTGAAGATAGTGGAAAGAAGATCAAATGGTGTCCATCACCGGGATGCGAATTCGCGGTTAAATTATCTGGAGGTGGAAGTGGAAATTATGATGTTTCTTGCTTGTGTTCGTATAGGTTTTGCTGGAATTGTAGTGAAGACGCTCATAGTCCTGTGGATTGCGACACGGTGGCGAAATGGATATTTAAGAACAATGATGAGTCCGAGAACACCAATTGGATACTTGCGAATTCAAAGCCTTGTCCTCATTGCAAGCGTTCGATCGAGAAGAACAAGGGATGTATGCATATGTCATGTCCAGCGCCTTGTAACCGACAATTTTGTTGGAATTGTCTTGGTCCATTGGGTGTGACGCACACTAGTTGCAACAGGTTTAAAAGTGATGAGACTGAAAATAAGCGAGTACGGGCAAAACAAGCGATTGATAGATATGTGCATTATTACGAAAGATGGGCAAATAATCAAAATTCGAGGCTAAAGGCTATGAAAGATTTGGAGAAACTGCAATCTGTGGAGCTTAAGAAGCTTAGTGACAAGCAAAGCACACCAGTAACTCAGCTCCAATTCACCGTAGATGCATGGATCCAGGTTAGTAGATATAACAATACTAAAATACTCCATCCGTTTCAAAATATAAATTGCTATGGATACTTTTTCTTGTTTCAAAATACATGTTGCATTCACATTTCAATGCATTCTTTTACATTATTAGATATTGTGCAACCAATATTATTTAGCAATCTCATTTATAATTGGTTGAATATTTTTTTGTCTTATATAAGTTATTCTTTAATCGACTAATAGTCTGCAGTCTCGTTCTTAATTGATTGAATTGTTTTTATCTGATATAAGTTATTCTTAACCGACCATTAGTATTTTACAGTCTCATTCATGATTGATTAAATTGTTTTTATTGTATATAAGTTATTGTTTTAATCTCTGCGTCTTTAGCCAAAACAATTTTTATTTTGTAATGGAGGGAATAACTTATTGCTACATAACACATTGCAAAACTGAAAAGCTTTATATTGTTCATTGATCTTGTGGAACTATGCACCATTTGGCAAATAACCAATATGAGACTTTAAGATAGACCGTTTTTTGTTGTTGTTAATTATACAACATAGTTGTGATTATTGTGAACAAATACACACATTTTATTGATTTTATTCGTGCAGATAATCGAATGTAGGAGGGTCTTGAAATGGACATATGCATATGGATACTGTGGGAGCCTAAGCTAGCACAATTAGATTTGTTAGGGTTCGAGAGGAAGCAAAGACTTCTAGGGTAAGCTAGGACAACAAGAGATGAGAAAGTAGCTTGTTATTGCTTTGAATGTGTTTGAGTACAAAGTTGTGAATAAGATTGTGAATGCCTTCTCAAGGGCTTTTACATCAACTATATATACTATCTCTAAGGCGGCTAAACATTCCTAAGTCTTCGTGGATTCCATCCTTGCTAAGGTCGGTTGCATCAGAGTGGGCTTCGTGTCTGGACCGGGCTTTGCACTGTCTTTGTATTGTCGGGCTGCTGGACCGAGCACGTGGTCGGCCCACTGAGGGACCGAACACGCGGTCGGCCCGTCGTGGTGCCGAGCACGCGATCGGCCCGTCGTGGTGCCGAGCACGTGGTCGGCTTGCTCCCTCCTGGTCCATTGTCTGCTTTGTCTAGACTTAATCATCTGCCACATGTTCTGCATCGCGGGAAGACTTAGGTGTTGTTGCGCCTTCTTCATCGAGAGTCCGGAGGGCCATTTCTTTAGTTGTCTTGTCTTTGGACGTTAATGTTGAGCGGGTGAAAACTGACCCCAACAGTTAGCCCCCCAACTCGGTAGTGTTAGAGATAATAGTGCCGAGTTAAAGATGTATTGGGTATCAGCGTTAACGTTCAAAGTCATGGCGTTGTTAGCATAACCACTCACACAGCAGTAGAGGGTGACTTCATACTTGAGGTTTTAAGACTCCGTAAGCACTTTGAAGGTTTCAAGACTTCCTGCTTCGTCTGCTGAAGTTGCTGCGAATCTGCAGAAATTTTTTTTTGTTTTCGAAGGTTTTAAGACTTCGTATTTCCTATGGAGGTTTTAAGACTCCGTGTCCCGAATGCCGGTGGCGAGGTTGCCGCGGGCAAGGGAGCCGAACATGTGTTTGCCAACGCTGTAAGCGTTTGGTTTACCGAAGGTTTTAAGACTTCATGCTTGATTGAAGGTTTGAAGACTTCTTACTTTGCTTGCCGAAGCCACTACGTTGCTGCAGTACAAAGAATTTTTTTTTGTCCTTTTGCTCATGAATGAGGCTTTGTCCGCTCATGAATGAGGCTTTGTTTGCTCATGAATGAGGTTTGGTTCGCTCATGAATAAGGCTTTGTTCGCTCATGAATGAGGATTTATTCGCTCATGAATGAGGCTTTGTTTGCTCATAAATGAGGCTTTGTTTGCTCATAAATGAGGCTTTATTTGCTCATGAATGAGGTTTTGTTTAGGCTGTGAAAACGCAATGCGCTCACGCTCTTTATCTGCCAACGTTGATGTTGGGCTTTGCAGAATGGTGCTGTTCTCTAGACACGTCTGTCCGAGAACAAGTACACCCTAAGTTTTACCAGCGTGCATCCTGGGTTTCCGAATGACTCATTCAGGGTACATGCCGAACAAAATTATTAGCAGCTGCATTTTACCTACGACACTTGTTGGGTTTCTGAGTGATCAGTTGGGTTCATCCGCCCCAATACTGAACACTGATACTTATATAGCGCTTTGAATCCGATGCTGGATGTCATTGTGTTCGTATTCCCGCATCATCACTGTGGCCAACAGCAATGAATGCGGAACGACTCTACTTGATTGAAGCTTTGAGAGGTCCATGAAGGACGTAACTGTTCTCATGATGAAGTTTGTGTCAAGTGTTTAAAGTTTCTGGTGATGATGTTGTCAAAGAGTGGCGTACGGGTACCCCACTCCCCCCCTTTTAGACGAAGGAGGGAACTGAAATCGTCTAGAGAGATTGAGCTTGTCCGAATACAAGGTTTTGAAAACACGTACTCCCCCCCCCCCCTTAAGGCGGAGGAGATTAGTGCAGCTCGTCCGGAGACAAGGCTTAGTGAAAACACTTACTCCCCCCCCCCTTTAAGGCGAAGGAGATCATGTGGGCTCGTGAACAATCCCCCCCCTTTTGACAGAGGGGGGCAACTGAACTCGTCTGAAGACAAGCTGCCTACGTACCCTTTGCAGGGATCAAGTCGCCTCGTAGTTCATTGCAAGAGCTTCTAAAAGGGTGGTGGTGTCGCAGCGGACTGGGTGGGTTCGTCCGCTTGCTTGGTTTTCCTGCCCCTCTTAGCGCGGACTTCCTCTTTGCTTCGAGCGAAGTCTGTAGTGCGGTGGAGAGCGTCTTGGATGGTCGCAGGTGGGTTGACAGTCAATTCCTGCCAGAATGGAGAAGGACATCGAAGCGCTCCTCTCAAGGCCTCCAGCGCGGACGTGTTGGTAATACCGTCCACCTTTGACAGCGTGTGCTTGAATCTTGTCATGAAAGACCGCAAGCTTTCATTCTCACCCTGCTGGTTCATCCACAGCTCCGCATCATAGACCTTTCTTTCAGCGAAAATGTTGTAATGCTGCACAAACATCTCTGAGAGTTGATGGAGGGTGTGGATTGAGTTCTTCTCTAGCTTGTAGAACCACTGGAGGGCAGGCCCTTTGAGGCTCTCTATGAACAGTTTGCAGTAGCCAATGTCTTTCTTGGCTTCTGTGAAGTTTTCCCTTCCTAAGGCGACTTCGAATTCCATCAGATGGATAACAGGGTCGGTGGTTCCTTCATAGATTGGAAGCTTGACTTTTCCGGGTCGGAGATTTGAGCCCTTGCGATCCTCTCAACAAAGGGTGTGTTTCGTGCCCTCTCGAGCACATAGGCGATCCCAGGAGCCTTCGCCGTGCTCCGGTACATCTGTAGTTGGGTAGCTTTCAGGTCAGAGACGACCTTGTCTAACTAGGCTTGTAGCACAGCGACCTCTTCGTCTCGGGAACCTCGTGGAGCCCTGCGCTCCTGTTCCCTCTGGTACAGCTCTGCTATGGAGGGCTCTCCTTCTGTGTCAGCCCTGGCGCTGTCGCCAGCAGTATTCGTTCGGGCACGTCTCTGAGGAGGAGGTTGATCGTCGTCAGACACCTCCACAGCACGCTCGGGGGTTCCATCGGTGTCGCGTCGTGGCGGTAATGAAGGCAAGTCTTCTGGATCCGTGCGACCGGTCCGAGGTGTGGTGAAGCAACCCCTAAGTCTGGTAGCTTCGTGCTTCTTGCGCTTTCTTCGCGAGAGCGCCTTCAGCTCCTTGGCAGTTGCCTCGTTGAACTTCTGTTGTTCCTCTACTCTCTTGAAGAGCGTATCCAGCATCTGTTTGACCTCGGTCATGTCTGCTGGGTTGTTGACGGTGTTGGGTGCAGGAGCTTCGACGGAGCTCTCCTTTTCCTGGTTGCTCCTGCGAGACGAGGACTCCTCGCTGCTACTTGATTTGTTGTTGTCGTCGGTCATCTTCCCAGATCTAGTGTAACCTAGCTTTTCTGTGTCAAAAATTCTCTAGTCCCCTTAGTTGGCGCCAAATTGTGGGAGCCTAAGCTAGCACAATTAGATTTGTTAGGGTTCGAGAGGAAGCATAGACTTCTAGGGTAAGCTAGGACAACAAGAGATGAGAAAGTAGTTTGTTATTGCTTTGAATGTGTTTGAGTACAAAGTTGTGAATAAGATTGTGAATGCCTTCTCAAGGGCTTTTACATCAACTATATATACTATCTCTAAGGCGGCTAAACATTCCTAAGTCTTCGTGGATTCCATCCTTGCTAAGGTCGGTTGCATCAGAGTGGGCTTCGTGTCTGGACCGGGCTTTGCACTGTCTTTGTATTGTCGGGCTGCTGGACCGAGCACGTGGTCGGCCCACTGAGGTGCCGAGCACGCGGTCGGCCCGCCGTGGTGCCGAGCACGCGGTCGGCCCGACGTGGTCTGAGCATGCAGTCGGCCCGTCGTGGTGCCGAGCATGTAGTCGGCCGTCGTGGTGCCGAGCACGCGGTCGGCCCGTCGTGGTGCCGAGCACGTGGTCGGCTTGCTCCCTCCCGATCCGTTGTCTACTTCGTCTAGACTTAATCAGCAGCCACATGTTCTGCATCGCGGGAAGACTTAGGTGTTGTTGCGCCTTCTTCATCGAGAGTCCGGAGGGCCATTTCTTTAGTTGTCTTGTCTTTGGACGTTAATGTTGAGCGGGTGAAAACCGACCCCAACAGATACTACTTACCTAGTCAAGAACAAGCCAAGAAACAGTTTTTCGAGTATTTGCAAGGTAAGTTTTGTGTGTGTAATAATCAGTAATTGTCCATTGAGGCTATAATTTAAGTTTTCTTGTCGTGTTGTTGTTCAGGGGAGGCTGAAGTAGGTTTAGAGACGCTTCATCACTGTGCAGAGTCGGAGTTGAATCATTTTGTGGATCATACCGAATGATCACCCAAAAGTTTCGCTGATTTTCGGAACAAATTAATTGATTTGACTACAGTAACCAAAACCTATTTCGAAAATCTTGTGAAAGCTTTGGAGAATGGTCTTGCTGATGTGAGAAAATCAACAACAGACTGAATCTTCTTGGAAAAGAATAAAAATGACCAAAAATGGCTGAAGAAGTGGAAGGGGAGATGCATTTTAGTAGGAAGAGCTTGGGAAAATATTTTCTCTGTTTTATGTTTTGGCTGCGAGGGACCATATGGATACTCATAGTTTTTTACTTTTTTCCTTCATGCATTTGATAATTATTTAGTAACAAATTTGCATTGTCACCTTTATTTTCTATTTTTTTGGTAATCGGATAATTTTGCATCGAATCTCAATTTAATCTACCAGCTAAAATTTTTGACAAGCACAATTGCAATAGATGGGATCTTTAGTCTCAACAAGCAAATGAGTGATCATAAAAAACATCACACCAAAGATTATTTAGAACAATACATATATATATATATATATACTTGTCCAACCTTTTATGTTTTTTTTTAAACTGGTCCACAACTTTATCAATTGATAACAAATTATATAACAACATGAAAAAATATGCTCCACAAAAATTATATCATCGAACCAACTCACCTAATTTCCTCCCTTCATGGCTTCATCTTCCTCGCACGTTTATAATAGGCTCAGTAAAAATCCTCTTTCACCATCACAATTTTTCCAATATAAACATCTGAAACTTGAAGATTGCTCTGTAAACATCACCGCAAATTGATTTCAACCAAATACATTTCATAGAACAAAATACTCCCACATTGCTTATAATAAAACTTCTTTACCAAAAGCAAAAAAAAAATATAATAAAACATCCTTCAAATTTCAAACTCGACCGCGTAAAAACACACACAAAAAAAAAAAATTAAATTTTTTTTGACACACACAGTATATGCTGAGAAATAAAATTTAACTTTTATCCAACATTGTAAATAACGAGAGGCATATTTATACATCGAGATATTGTAGAATTAGAACCATATCATCCACTTCTTGTTTCTTTCACTAAAAATAAAATGGGTGAAGCAAGTGGTAACATACTAGTGTTCCCATATCCATTACAAGGCCACATTAACCCGATGATTCAATTCTCAAAACGATTATCCAAAAAGGGATTCACCGTTAAACTCATCATTGCCTCTAACAACCACCGTGAGCCTTACACTTCCGATAACTACTCAATCACCGTCCACACTATCCACGACGGTTTCCTTCCACACGAACACCCTCACACTAAGTTCCAAGAGCTTCAACGTTTCGACAACTCTACTTCTCAAAGTCTCACCGATTTTATCTCTAGGTACAAGTCATTTATAGCTTTTAGAGGTACCAAAATCTTGAAATTCAATGATAGAGAACAAAAATATACTCAAAATAAGAAAATCCCCTATTTTCTTCATTACTCTTATTCCTCTAATTCCTAAAGTCAAAAATATAGTCAAAATTGTATATGTTTTAAAACCATTCGTTTGCGTTTTATTGACTAGTATGTTGACCACTAATGTCATATATGCAGAGAGAAGTTGTCGGATAATCCTCCAAAAGCCCTGATCTATGATCCATTCATGCCCTTTGCATTGGACGTAGCCAAGGATTTGGGTCTATACGGAGTGGCTTATTTCACTCAACCATGGTTGGCTAGTCTTATTTACTACCACATCAAAGAAGGCACATACGATGTTCCCTTCGATAAACACGAGAACCCGATACTTGCTTCGTTTCCAGGTTTCCCATTGTTAAGTCAAAATGATCTGCCTTCGTTCGCCTGCGAAAAAGGGTCGTACCCTCTTATCCACGACTTTGTTGTTAACCAATTCTCGAATTTGCGGCAAGCTGATTGCATTCTCTGTAACACTTTTGATCAACTTGAACCTAATGTAAGGTTACTTTATACATACAAGTTTCGGTATGTACGTTAAGTCTGAAGAAGGGTAGTTTTGTGAACGTCCTTTTTGTTTCGCAGGTAGTGACATGGATGGATGGTCAGTGGCCGGTTAAGAACATTGGACCGGTGGTTCCGTCCAAGTTTTTGGATAACAGGCTGCCGGAAGACAAAGATTACGATCTCGGGGACTCCAATACAGATCCGGACGAGTCCATATTGAGGTGGTTGGAGAAGAAACCGGCGAAGTCAGTAGTCTACGTTGCGTTTGGGACATTGGTGGCTTTGAGTGATAAACAAATGAAGGAAACCGCAATGGCGATTAAGCAAACCGGATACAATTTCTTATGGTCTGTTCGAGATACCGAGAGAAGCAAATTACCATCTGGATTTGTGGAAGAGGCGTTGGAGAAAGACTATGGCCTTGTGGCTAAATGGGTTCCTCAGCTAGAGGTTTTAGCACATGACTCAATCGGGTGTTTTGTGACGCATTGTGGATGGAACTCGACATTGGAAGCATTGTGCTTAGGTGTTCCATTGGTTGGAATGCCTCAATGGACAGATCAGCCGACAAATGCTAAGTTTATAGAGGATGTATGGAAGATTGGGGTTCGAGTGAAGACCGATGGAGACGGGTTTGTGAGTAAGGAAGAGATTGCGAGATGCGTTGTTGAAGTTATGGAAGGAGAGAAAGGGAAAGAGATGAGGAAGAATGTTGACAAGTTTAAGGTGTTGGCTCGTGAGGCTATCTCTGAAGGTGGTAGTTCTGACAAGAGCATTGATGAGTTTGTTGCTATTTTTACTTAAGTATTGAAGTGTAGTCAGTTTGTTAGTTATTACCGAATAAATAACGAGTCTTTGTCGGTTAAGGTCTGAGTTATCTTCTCTTGGCTTGGTTGGCTGGTTAATATTCCCTGCAAACAAATCCATTTATGAACATTGTGTTAAAAAGTAAGGAACTTTTGATTAAAAATACAGCTTTCTTGCTACTATGAATATGATACATTGTATCTCAAAATGCTTCAATTCGGCGCATTAGAGAAGTGTATATAGCTCGATGAAGTATACATTATACATTGTTACACGATATGACAGTGACAAATCGGAGAGGGTCGTTTCTTCCCTTTCTTTTGTATTCTTTGTACCGATTTTTACTGTAAACATGAGAAGAGAGCTCTTGAATTGCTGAGTTCCTCATGATTCTGAAGCAAACCTCTCCCGGTCTTTTTGTACTATTTCCTGAGAAATCATCCCATTTGGTTAAGTAACAAACTCATGGATAAACAAAAACTACGGTATTTAGAAGAATTCGGCTTAACTAAAGTGAGACTAGAAATGGAAAACACAAATGAGAAAGAGTTGTTAAGAGAGATTTTACCAAGGAAACTTGAATGTATCTTTCCACCATCCCTGCTTTGAACAGTTTACAAAGATCTTGTCCAATCGAACTATGATCTCAGAAAATGTCGGCCTAACTAAAGCTTCTTGATCCCAGCACTCCTCTATCAATCTATTAGAATAACAATTGAAACAATAAGACCATGGACTAAGCAAATGGTGTTACTATACATTTAGTGAAACAACAAGTTCTGATATAGAGTTGATAAAATATTAGTACACTTACTCTCTCATCTCTGGGGGACAACTTTTGGATTTGGCCTTAAACGACGGTCTTCTCCCTTCCAAACACAGTAGCTTCACTGCCTCTTCTGGGGGCTTAGGATGGAAAGGTTGCACTCCTTCTATCATCTGAAGTATTTTAAGATAAAATCAATCAAAGATTGCTTCAATGAGATTTGTTAGAGAAGCTTATTGGCTTCTATGCAAAGGAGCATTATATTAGAAAGCACGTTTGACATGAAGGGTAACTAATACCTACCTCATACAGCACGACACCAAAGGAGTATGAATCTACACTTCTGTTGAATGATTCATCCTTGTAAACTTCAGGTGCCACACAGTAATCTATAAACGATAAACAGATGATTCTGTTTAAACTATTGCCTCATGAAAAATGTAGAAACAGATTCTATTCTTGTAACACAAGTTTCTAAGCAATTCAGAGATTTGATTTTACATCATATGCCCATCAATCTGTACAAGAACTCTGTCACGAGTCCCAAGTCAACAGATGAGATAAAATATGGACGCTTCTTTCGTGTAGTCAGATTAGAACTTACTTGAAGGCTCTATATGTGCCCCATGATTAAGGATTCTTGATTTATCAGGTGATAAATTTGCAAAACTTATCAATCCAAATCCCGCCACCTTCAAATGTCCTCCATTATCGAGCATAATATTTCTGGCACCTTACAAAAAAGTTGCAAAAATTAGATAACGGGGGGACCCAAAGATATGCACATTAAAAAAGTTGATCAGCGGATGCTTCTTTATTTAGTTATCTTACTTGGGTTTTAGATCACAGTGGATCACTGGTTCTGGTTTACACTCGTGAAGATAATTCATTCCCCTGAGGAGAGCCAAATGATATGTTAAAAAAGAAGAAAAAACATGCATGAAATTCTCAATTTGCATATGAAGAGTGGTCTTTCTGTACAAGCTTGTGAAGAAAAGGCACATGCCTGGCTATATCAAGGGCGAATCTTATAACTTTGGCCAGAGAGAGGCGTCCTTTCTTTTGAAGATAGCTCCCAAGGTCACCCTGAAATTTACCACGCAGCCGACAACATTATTTCCAAGACTCCAGAAATTGCTTCAGAGACAAAATTCTCGTGAGGCGAAAAAGAGAGAAACTTACTTTAGGATGATATTCGGACACAATCATCATGGGGACATTTTGAGTGACAGCTCCAACAAATTGTACAACATTGGGATGACGGACTTTCTCGAATAAAGTAAGTTCGTGTTTGAAGGCATTTCTGTAGTAAATAACAAAAAAGCAGATTAAAAAAACTTTCAGAACAGGCGTAATAAACGAAACGTAATCAGGGAATAACACAGAGAGAATGAAGTAAATTCCAGAATATAGACCGACAATGTACAATTCCATCAAAGAAGATTATATAAGAACTATGCCTTGTACTCTTATAGCTCATATCATCATCATCATTATGAGCATAGCAAATGGTTTGAACAATTTATAATACCTTAAAGCAAGAAGAAATTAAAAATCACCTATTGAACTGTTTGCTAACTTAGACAGATACTCATAGAAAGAAAAAAAAAGAGTAAACGTACATGGTATCAAAATCCTTGTAGAGATCCTTATCAAGTATCTTTACAGATACTTTAGTCCCATTCCATTTAGCCACTTGATATATTCCCTGGCAAGTGAAAATAGCCATGTAGTATTTCGTTAAAGACTTCACTACAAGAAAGTGAAGCAAAAAGCTCTTACCTTTGAGATACCATCAGCCTTCCGGACTTGAAGTTCTTGTGGATTTAACTCGTATTCAGGAACTTCACGAGGATTCGCCACAACCATCGGTGTCCTACTCGTTCTCTAAATTCAAGAAGTAAAACTATAACTAAACACCACATTCCGATATAAACAATGAACGACATTAAGCTCGATCCGTAAAAAACGCATACCGGAACTTTAGCTCCTCGAGCTTTCAAAATGTTATAAACATCCATGTTACCATAATACTTAGCATCAGCAGCTGCCTATCCACACAACACAAACCCAAATTTCAGATCAAAAGCACAAAACAGAGACAAAATTCTGGAAACTTCTCGGAGAAATCCACATTACCGTGCTTCCCCAACGATCACGAGCATCGATATTAGCCTTCCTAGTAAGAAGAAGCTTCACAACATCAACATGTCCTTCACAAGCAGCGATATGTAAAGCCGTACGACCATCGAGATCGATACTATTAACATCGATTCCTTCATCTAGCAGATCCTGTACACCTTCAACATCTCCTCTACAAGCCACGAACAGAAGCTGCATAGTCGCGTCGAGATTGTCCGGTACGGCGAGCTGTGGCCGGACGGAACCATCTGGATTCCGGCGAATCGGATCTAGAGACGATTGCCTACCGAAACTGAATCGCATATTATTCCGGCGAGGATCGTGCGATGCTTGACGCGTAAATTGACGGCTAAGCGTCCGGCGAAGCGATCCGGTGGATAGTTGTCTCGAAATCCCTCGTTTTAGCTGCCCAACGATGGTCGCCATTTCTCGATTCTCCAAATCTCTTCTTCTTCTTCTTCGTCGTCTTCTTCACATTTCTGGGGATTATGTCAGATCTGCTCGAATCGCGTTTTGATTATCGAGAAATATTAATTTTCAAATGTTTTTTTTTTTTTACGAAAAGGAGATTTGACTTTGATTTGACTTTTGCTTTCAATCATTTGTTTTTAGCAACTCCCGCGTAAAAATGGATTGTTCTTTAATTCTGGTCCACTTATTTTCCTTGGACTTTCCCGAAATAAGTGTTACTTTCCGAAATTTTGAAATTAGCCTTAAACTTCTCGTTATTATGGTTTAGCTCCTTATCCATCGTGTAGCTGACGTGTCGGACTTATCCACTCGAGGCCTTTTGGGCTTTTCTTAAAGTAATTTTAAACCCATATAAATAAACGACGCTCGAAACGTTCTCGTATCGCGTTTGTGATTGCGTTTGCGTTTGTGTTGTGGGAGTGGTCGTGGTTCCTTTACACTTCGCCATTTCAGTCGTCTTCAACCCTCAGTAGCAAACTCTCGGCTTCTTTCTCTTCAATGGCGGCGATTTCCGCGAGTTCTTCGCTATCCCTTCACTGTTTGAGATCGGCAAGTCCCGATTCTTCTCTCGGTCTCGTATCATCGACGCGTGTATCGTTCCCGGCGAAGATTTCTTATCTGTCCGGTAAATCCTCGAATCGTGGCGATGAGTTGGGGAAGAGAATTGATGGAATCGTTAGAAGCGTCGACGGGAAGATCTCTGACGCAGCTTTCTCCGAATCTTCACCTGTAACTCCGAAATCGAAGTACTATGAATATTTCTCTGAATTCGTTTCATTTGCTTTAATGAGTAATCTTATGCGACTGAATTTTGATTTGTGGAAATCAACATGCAATTATGTTAGGAATTTATCTGTTGATTCGCCCAGCTTTGCTCACTATTCGATTGATTGATGTTGTGAGAATTGTGTACAATTCCATACTTAATCGAGATGCACTGTTTCTGCCATGGAAGAGCTTAATTTTGTTTGCAAAATCTAATTTTGTGTTATTCCAGATTTCAATTACTTGCCCTTGTTTCTTCTTTGTAGAATTAGTTTCATTATGAATGTGAATGAGTTTGAAACATGATATCTTACCGGAATTTTGCCCATCACTAACGTTTTCTTTGTACGTTAGGGTGAGGAAGCACACAATTTCAGTATTTGTTGGAGACGAAAGCGGAATGATTAACAGGATTGCAGGAGTCTTTGCGAGGAGAGGATACAATATCGAGAGTCTTGCCGTTGGTCTGAACAGAGATAAGGCTCTATTCACCATAGTTGTCTGTGGAACTGAAAGGGTGCTTCAGCAAGTCATCGAGCAACTCCAGAAGCTCGTTAATGTTCTTAAGGTTGTCAGTTTCTTAATCACACTTATAAGTTTCTGCATCGTAATTGTGTCATCAGCATCGTCTTTACACATTAGCCGATTTGCTTGTTTCGTTACTTTTCTAAATTCATTAAACGTCTTAGTACTACGTAAATTTTCAATTTGCATCTTCGTAATTTTGTGTCGAAAATGACATTTGTAAATGCCTTTTTTGGCCCCTGGATTGACTTTGACTTGCTAATTAGGTTGAAGATATCTCAAGCGAGCCTCAAGTGGAGCGTGAACTGATGCTTGTAAAAGTGAAAGCACATCCAGAATCCAGGGCAGAGGTAGTCTTTCTTGTCTATGGGAGATCAGAGTTTACTGTATTTTTCTGGTTGGTTTTGATTCAGTGCAGGGATGGCATTTTTTTTCTTTTGTATGTTGACTAGCCTCTGTCTAATGAATCTACAGATCATGTGGCTAGTTGACACATTCAGAGCAAAAATTGTTGATATAGCGGAACAAGCATTGACTATTGAGGTATATCTGGATTATGATATGTGATGTTCTTGGTATCTGTTTTGCACTATAGGCTTTGGGTATGGACTTATTTTTTAATCCTCTTAGTTCATTGGAAGACATGATGTTTTGTTTAGTGTTTCATTTGAAAATGTACATCCAGTGTTGGGTTTTGTTGCCTGTTGAAGCTTTTGATCCATGGTCTTTGTTTTGTGATGGAAATTAAATTTATGTGTGTGTATATTATGGTTTATTTGAAACTTAGGGGGCTACTTCTTCAACAGATTTGATGTCTGATAAATTAATGTAACTAGAGAGTTCTTTAATAGGTTGTTACCCTCGATTACACGATGCACTAATCTGCACTCTGAATTGTACTGTCTATGTTGAGTGTTGTTTATGATAACGATTATAAATATATTGTTCTTTTTACCTTGATTATGAGGACGTGGGATAAAAAAAAATTAGTTTCTCTAAATTACATATTTCAGTTCTTTAGTATTCATTTTAAGCCATCTTGCAGGTAACTGGAGATCCTGGAAAAATGATTGCTGTAGAAAAAAATTTGAGAAAGTTTGAGATCAGAGAGATTGTCAGGACAGGAAAGGTAGTGGATTTTTAGAATAACTAGACTGTATGGCTTTTGAATGTCATCTTGTTTGTGCTTTCTACTGTATGTATGTAATAGTTACTTCTTTGAGTGGGTATAAAGGCATAGATCTCAGGGACTTTCACTAATTTTATACAACAGATAGCACTGAGAAGGGAAAAGATGGGTGCAACTGCTCCATTTTGGCGATTTTCAGCAGCATCTTATCCAGATCTCAAGGAGCAAGCACCTGTTAGTGTTCTTCGAGGTAGCAAAAAAAGAGACACAGTCCCTCAAACTGAAACTACAGCAGGGGTGTGTGCTTCTTTCCTCCTTAGATTGCTTAAATTCTGCTTGAAGTTCCTCACTTTTCTTTCAAATATATGGGTTGTATAGAAGGTTTGAAACTGAGCTAAACGGAACTATAGAGGGCAGTGTTATTTTATTTAATCTTTATGTGATATCTGCCTGGGATAGATTGGCACTGCCAAGGGGATCATTGCATACTGATGGTCTACAGATCTTAAGATGCTTGCATATAGCTGGAAAATTATAAACTCATATGCTTCTCTCAGAGGAGAAAATTCTTAAAGCATGCAATTCTAATGCCCTTTAGTTTTTTGGCCCTAGATACACTAATCGTCCAGTGTTAAAAGTATCTTTGCTTTGTAATTGTAGGGAGATGTTTATCCCGTTGAGCCACCTTTTGACCACATGGTACATCGTGTTCTTGATGCTCACTGGGGACTTCTCACGGACGAAGATGTAAGAGAGTTCATTGCTATATATATATATTTAACTTCTATGGATACTGCCATATGATGCGTACCATTGACTTTGCTAAATTGCAATATGCGATTGATTTTGTTACATAAATCCATGGAGTGTGTATGCTTGTCCTGGAGATTGTCTATATTTTCTTCCATAGCATACTATTCTCTAGGTTTTATTTCAATTTTATTTATCACAGTTCTTCTTTTATGATTTTTCAGACGAGTGGACTACGGTCACATACTCTATCTTTGCTTGTAAATGATACGCCAGGAGTCCTTAATATTGTTACTGGTGTTTTTGCTCGAAGGGGATACAATATTCAGGCATAGTCCTTATCTCTCTATCTCTACTCACACACACACACACAATGTGTCTGAGGTTTACTGATACACTTAAAGATTTTCTATTTGTTTAGAGCTTGGCTGTAGGGCATGCTGAAACCGAGGGCATTTCACGCATTACAACAGTTGTTCCTGCAACAGATGAATCGGTCAGCAAATTGGTGCAGCAACTTTATAAACTCGTAGATGTGCATGAGGTGAGATTACAAAAATGCTCTTTCTTACTCCATCCTGTTTTCCTATCTTTTCTTTTTAGCTATCTGTTTAAACTAGATCATAGGAATGGTTTCTGCGATTTAATTTGGGTTTGTAGCTCATTTTCCAAGCAGTTATTAAATGTGCCAGGATTTATGCAGGTCCATGATCTTACTCATTTTCCATTTGCTGAAAGAGAACTGATGCTGATTAAGATTGCCGTAAACTCTGCTGCGAGGAGAGATGTCCTGGACATTGCTAGTATTTTCAGGGCAATAGCTGTTGACGTATCCGATCACACAATCACTTTGCAGGTAAAACACATTTCTCATGAACTGGATTTCTATTTTTGCTGTAATTGCATATCAGATGAGAATTTAATTTGTTTGACATAATATATAAAACAGATTCGGATTATGTTAATCGTAATCCTATTTTCCTTTGATTTTTTTTTTTTTTTGGATTTGGTTCTGAAATTTGTTCTCTTGGATATATAGCTTACTGGGGATCTAGACAAGATGGTTGCACTGCAAAGGTTGTTGGAGCCCTACGGTATATGCGAGGTTTGTTTCGTACTCTACTTTCATCTCTTAATGCGTGTTATATATTACAAACCTATTGATAGAGTTTTCGTATACAAGAAACACCAAACCTTTATTAACCAATGAGAAAGATACAATTCTCTGACTCAGATGCAACTGAACAAGATACTTGACTCTATCAAAGAGACCCTCCTTATAAAGGAGAGGGTTTGCTCTGTTACAAACCAACTAACCAATTCTCTAACTAACCAATCACTAACTCTAACTCATCAATCCTCTCTCCTTTTACGAGTCAACCACTATAGAGGCTTATCACCTTTGAATTCGTATCATATGCTGCTCCGATTGTTTGGATAATGTTTAGAACAAGAATCAGTTTGACAAGCATTCCTATTTCTTTTTAACTACGCATCGTGTTGATGTTTGTAATGAACAATCACAGGTTGCACGAACCGGGCGTATCGCGTTGGCTCGTGAATCAGGAGTGGATTCCAAGTATCTCCGTGGATACTCCTTTCCTTTATCAGGCTAAGCTGTTACAGAGTAAGATACAAAGTTGCATTGCATCCATAGAACAGTAGAAACTTTTGAAGGTAAAAGTTTCATCATGTTTTACATTTTGTGGAGACTACTCAAAAGACAGATCCAGAGAGTCTTGTGTAGATATGTTTTTAACTTTGTTTATTTTATAATTAGCATATTTTGGATAGTTGTTGCTTCGTTTAGATTTTTCTTCTTTTCTCAATAGCTAATGACGATATCACACTTTAGTAAAACCCAAAAAATCACACTTTAATTATCAACACTAAAGTTGCTGATATCTCTAAAAGGCTAACTTCTATGGAGAGTCAAAAGTCAAACTAAGTAAGCGTTGACTGATTCAGACGTGTACGTAAAAATGTTTGTCCCTACTTAATTTTCTCGTAATTTGCGGCTCTATTACTTTTAAACGTGGATTATTGTTCCTTAATTAAATTTCTGGATCATTATGCTACAATATTGTTATTTTCTCTATTACCCATATCACCCATATTTACGCTTTATTATTAGTACTAGTGACTGAAAATACATTCCTTCCTCTACTCAAATGCACTGGTTTTGAAACCGTGACAAGAATTTTAACGTCCAAACGAAGCCATACAAATATTATTCTATTATATAAACCGGAGTTGATTTGGATCATTGGACGACATGTGATATCAAAACCCTAGATTTGAAAAAAATGGCTTTTACATTAAAAAATAAGTTTTTTTCTTCTTTTCGATATGCATATGTGTAAGAAAAAATTTAATGATTGTTAGTAGTATTATAAAGCTCGCACAATAATTAACGAGCCGACCACGTGCTTTATATGGTTTACTCGTTTATTTCATTATTTGTCTCGCCTGTAGTGACTTCAAAATCATCAGCCACAATGAATGAATCGAAATTCATTTATCGGAAAATTATTTTCTGACGAAAGAAATCATTTCTTATATATTTTCAATTTTTATAGTCTTTTTTTATGGATAATATATCGAAGTGTAATACTATCACTTTCTCTTTGGTTCAAACATTTATATTTATCACAAAATTTCTTAATTTGCATCGTAACTAATGTTCGTAATTAGTGGAGAAAATCAGAAAAATCTTTCGCATTGTAACATTTGTTGGAATTTCTAGTAAGTCCATATATTTCTAAAATGAATTCGGGATGTCTTAGGAGACTTATTTAATGCGTAGTTAGTTAAACTAGTTAACTAAACTAAATGAGTATAGCGACGCAAACAAATAAAGCTAAAGAAAATCCGGTCAAACTACTTTTAAATCATTTTCCATAAAATTTTGCCCATTTATAAATAAGTTAGAAATGAAAAAATAATGGTTGGAAATTATAGTAGACTTCTTTTAGTCGTCCTTAATCATTTTTTGTTTGTCGTGAAGACAATTTTTTAAATACATCATTGTACAAATAAATACGAGAAACTGTTTATAACTAACAAAGTGAGAGACCTTTTACAAAACATGTAAAAAAAGTAAATATGGTAAGTTATATCTTCTTTTACTTTGACCTTCTTCATATTTCTAAACTGAAAGCAGGTGAGACATGGCACTACTAAATCATCAATAGAAAAGTCAAATGGACTATAGTTGCTACTTACTACTCACTAGAGACATCTATCAATTTCTTTCTGTTATTTATGATTTCTTTAACTCTAATTAATATTTAAGTTTCGATCTATTACAAAAGTTAATTAGCTAAATAACAACCTCTTATTTTATTTGAGTCAATGATTAATGGTCAAATTGTAATAAAACGTTGGGCTAATTTGCTCAATAGCAAAGAAAAAAATTATAATTTGAGATCTAACCAAAATGGGTGTATGTGGCAAAATCATGAACATTAGATTTAGGATTTTTAGTTAGTTTTTTAAGTTATTATTTGTTAGTGAGCAAATAATCCCTAACACTTTATATGTTACAAAATGAATTAGCTAAACAACAATAACCTCTGATTTTATTTAAGCCGATGATCAAATTGTAATTAAATGTTTTTTTTAAAAAAAAAATATATCACCCAATCCAAGTGAATGGATTTTGGTGTTGTGAAAAAATTGTGATTGATTTAATTAAAATTGATAGTGTAAAAAGTCTTATTACAATCTGACACTCTTGCATAAAAACAACAAAAGTTGGAAAAAAGCATGTTAAAAAGAAGAAAGGCACTAACTATAAAGAAGTGTGGCTGCTAAATTCTCCAATTAATGATGATTCTCATCTTCTCCTTCTTCTAATAGCCTCTCTCTCTCTCCTCTCCCTCTTCTCTCTGCAACTTCATACACGTGGTGAGGTCAGAGCACAAAAAGGCTAAACCTTTATTCAAACCCTTATCGAAATTCGAGCTCTTTTTGATGTTTTCTCGGATTTTGCAAATGTTTTTCTGAATCTTCAATCTGAATTTTTTTTTGTCCCGATCTTATCAATTCCAAAGTTTCTTCACAACTTTTGGGAGAGATTTCTCGAGAAATCTACTCTCTCTCCATTTCATTTCCTGGGAAAGCTCGTTCTGTTCCATGGATTCTTCTTCGAGGTGATATCAACAATTTTTTTTCTTTTTTTTCTTCTAGATTTGTGTGTAATTAGATTAGGTGGGTTTTAGTTTTTCTCAGATTTGGGGATAAAAATCTGAGCTTTATAGTTAATACTTGGGTTTTAGTTTTTCTCAGATTTGGGGATAAAAATCTGAGCTTTATAGTTAATACTTGATAACGACGACAAATTTTAGTACTTAAGATGACTATAATGGAGGAGAAGCAAATTAGTCAAGTGGAAGAGAAGCAGCAACAAAGGAAATCAATGGAGAAACAAGAAAGTTTTCGAATTGCGGAGAACCCACCAAGAAAGTCTCGAGCTTTAGAGAAACAAGTGAGTTTCCAAGGCGTAAATGTAGAGAATCATACTCTAAGCAGCAGACTCAGAAGATCAATGGAGAAGCAACATAGCTTTCGTGGTGTGACCATAGAGAATAATAATACTAATCATCATAGCAATAAACGTGGAGTTTTGGAGAAACTACCTAGTTTTGGTAAAGCGACATCAACAATGGAAGAGAAGCAGAAATCTTTCCGAGGTGGGTTTCTAGAGAAGCAGAAGAGTTTCCGTGTAGTGATGGAGAGGCAACTGAGTTTCATTGGTGAGAGGAGGAAGAAGAATGAGTCACCTGGTAAAAGAGGTGATTCGCCTCTTCATATCGCAGCTAGAACCGGGAATTTGAGTAAAGTTAAAGACTTGTTGAGTCGTTGCGGTGGAGAAGAGTTGAGAGAGTTGTTGTCAAAGCAGAATCTTGAAGGAGAGACTCCTCTTTATACAGCTGCGGAGAACGGGCATTCGATTGTCGTTGAGGAAATGTTGAAACATATGGACCTTGAAAACGCTTCAATCGCTGCTAGAAACGAGTTTGATCCTTTCCATGTTGCAGCCAAACAAGGCCATCTCGGTATAAAGATTCATTTGTTTCTTCGGTTTTCTCCAATGCAATGAAAACATTGAACTATCTGTGGAGTATTGTCTTAGTTGGGTCTTTTTGTTTTGCAGAGGTGTTGAAGAAACTGTTGGAGACGTTTCCGAATTTGGCAATGACAACGGATAAATCGTGTACGACTGCTTTACACACGGCTGCAACACAAGGGCACATTGATGTGGTGAATCTTCTTTTGGAGACGGATTCTAATTTAGCTAAGATAGCTAAGAACAATGGTAAAACCGCGCTTCACTCTGCAGCACGGAACGGTCATGTGGAAGTTGTCAAGTCTCTGATAGGTAATGATCCAAGCATTGGGTTTAGAACCGATAAAAAGGGACAAACCGCTCTTCACATGGCTGTAAAACGTCAAAATGACGGGATTGTTGTTGAGTTAGTGAAACCTGATATTGCGGTTTTAAGCGTTGAGGATAATAAAGGAAATACGCCGTTGCACATTGCCACAAACAAAGGCCATATTGAGGTACTGCTCGCGAAATGATCCAGACTCGTTTTCTTTATCCCAGGTTAGTTTAGTTCTCATAAAACTGTGAATTGAATTCTCTGCAGATTGTGCGGTGTTTGGTATCTTTTGAAGGCATTAACCTTAACCCAATAAACAAAGCTGGAGACACGCCACTAGATATCGCTGAGAAGATAGGAAACGCAGAGCTAGTGTCGGTTCTGAAGGAAGCAGGAGCTGCTACAGCTAAAGGTCTAGGGAAGCCTCAAAACCCAGCTAAGCAACTGAAGCAAACTGTCAGTGACATCAAACACGAGGTACAATCTCAGCTTCAGCAATCCAGACAAACCGGTGTAAGAGTCCAGAAGATAGCGAAAAGACTCAAGAAGCTTCACATTAGCGGTCTAAACAACGCTATTAACTCAGCAACCGTCGTGGCTGTGCTTATAGCCACAGTGGCTTTCGCAGCAATATTCACAATACCCGGTCAATATGAAGAGGACCCGTCCAAAGGAGCGTTGCTAGGACAAGCTCATATAGCAAACAAAGCACCGTTTCTTGTGTTCTTCGTATTTGACAGCTTGGCTCTGTTTATATCCTTAGCTGTTGTTGTGGTGCAGACTTCAGTCGTTGTGATTGAGCAGAAGGCGAAGAAGAAACTCGTGTTTGTGATCAACAAGCTCATGTGGTGTGCTTGTTTGTTCATATCCATTGCCTTTGTTTCTCTCTCTTATATTGTTGTGGGTAAAGAAGATATATGGTTAGCTGTGTGTGCGACTATTATTGGCAGCACGATCATGTTGACCACGATCGGTGCCATGTGCTACTGTGTGGTGATGCATAGAATGGAGGAATCTAAACTGAGAAGCATCAGGAAAGAGAGAAGTAAGTCTCAGTCTTTCTCGATGTCTCGTATGCCTTCCGATTCAGAGATTCTAAACGGTGAATACAACAAGAGAATGTATGCACTCTGAAGAAAACCATTCTGTAGAGAATGTAAGAATTACCACATATATATTTACTTGTATTTTGTACCTGTAAACTCTTACTATTCGATGTTACCTCGAGCTTCTCGAGTATAACAGATCTGTAATGAGTTTGTTGTAGTATCAAAGCAATCTACACTTTTTTTTCCTGATATCCAATGAATCAAAGAATGAAAATGAAGAAACTATAACCTGATGAAACTCGAAACTAGCTATAGTGGAGTCATGATCAACCCCGTCTAGTGGAGTCATCGTTCCTGTGTCTGGAGCTTACACCGCGGTTAGATTCTGACTGGTAACGGCTTGAACCTTCTAGAGTCTTTGTCATGCTGGTTGTTTTTGAATGAACTAGACTAAGTGATTTGGCTGATGAGGCGCAATGTCGGACTTTGATAGAATGGCTAGTTGTTTTAGTCGAGCAGCTTCCCTGGACGATTATCATTAACGTCACTTCTTTGTCATTGTCTTCAGATAACGAGTTTTGTTGGATGCTATCGATGGACTCTTCCGAGTGAGAGTCTTCGTGATGAACCTTCACTTGCAGTGAAGCGTCTGCTTTTATAATCCCAGCTCCTGGAGAAACCTGAAGAAAGTGTTTAATCATTACATTATGTCATGAAATGGCGGAAACAAGGCAACGAGATAAGAGAATAGAAACCTTGAGCCAACGAGGGAGACCGAAGGTGCCTCTTGATTGATTCTCGGGGTCTTCTACATTGTCTCTAGCGAGAGTCTGACCCTTACAGACGATATTGAAGATGGCTCTACTCGAGTTTGAAAAGTTTGTGATTGTAAAAATGAATGTATCCTGACTCTGAAGAACAATGCTATTGGTGCTCACTGATGTTTTCGGAACCGACTTTAGTTCCTCAAACATGGATTTGAGTTTCTCATTGGACTTAATTATTTTCCCCATCTCGTGTCTTCGCACGGATTTGTCGGTATGAGCTATATTAGCATGAAGTTTGCAGCGGACAGGTTTGTGATCACTCTCAGTCACATCCATACAAGCTTCGTACCTATAAACACAAGAAAACCAGAATGTTAACAGAACGAGAGCGAGAGAGAGAGCGCGTGATGGAACATTACATTACAGTCGACATAACAACAGGGCACTGCAAATTGCACTCAGAAAATTGGTTTGATTGATTGTCTCTATATATAACTCTGTCACACCATGCGGGTATTCGCTTTTTCTCCCCTGAATCATACCCTGGAGATAACAACAGCGCGGAAAGTTAATTACTTATAGTTCAAATCTTACTCTTTCTACGAGGATGGATGATAATTTTACCTCCTAGACCGGGTTTATTCTTTTCGAATTTGTAAGTCGGAGGGAAGGTGATTAGCGCCTCACGCATTCCTTGGAACACTTTTCCTTCAATCATCTCTGCTCTAAGTTGGTCTTTCTCTCTAAGCCAATCAAAAGATCGGTGTGAAATGAAGTCCCTTGCTTCGTCGTAGGTTATACCAAACAACCTATAATTGAAGTCACCGAAAAACGCAACCATATCTGCTGCGGCTAAATCAGACTTCTCTTCTTCATTGCTGATGTTTGTATTCTGGAAAACAAAAAGAAATATAATAATTAACATTAGCCGGGACAAACAACAGAGATTGTGAAACCAAAAAATGTAATGCCAATAATATGTTCGTACATCGTTTTTCTTTTGCGATTGAGTAGATGTTGAAGCACCGGCTGCAAGAGAAAGGGCTCATGAGCAGCCAAAATAAATATGTAGAGAAGCCAAATGAGCAAGACAAGAAACAGATAGGGCACTATACCGTTACCACCTGCAGCAGTATATACACTTTGCCCCCGGGAAAAGACCATTGACTTATATATGTGATTGAAATCCGCGTTTCTCCGAGTAACTGCCTCCAAGTGAGCAGCTAAGTGACAGTTCACAAAGCACATAATCCGGTCATAAACTCTAATTCTCAAACCAACACCTCCCTGTTTTTGTCAATGTAGGAAGAATACTGCTATGTGAGTGCTATTGGATCATACATCAGAGTAACTGATTTTGTATTAGACAGAGCCAAGAGTTGTAAAAAAAGACCTTGTTGCCAATGGCACGGCCAAAGCCACATGGAACTGCTGCAACATCAAGATCTCCTACATGTGTTCTAATGTCCTTCCTCACCCTAACAAGAAAATTATAAGACATGAGGTGACAAATGACGGTTAACCGTCAAAGTAAACACAAGATAGTAACGGTTTGCGTACCAAAGACATATTAGCAGTCCGGCCAACTGCCTCGAACCCATTCGTTCGAAAGTATTTCTCTCATCAAGTGCACTTCCAATTGAATCAAGCCACCATTGTCCCACAGCACTTCCCTCAACCCCTACCTATAACAGAAACACAAATCTGAGCCTACCGTTTCCTTGGACATAAATTTGTTTAGTTCAAGAAAAAACATAACTCTTACCGTTTCTTTAGCAGTCGACATGGCAAGGAAACCTGCACCCATATCGACCTCTTGCAACCCAACGGCGACAATGCCAACATCTGAGACAGCAGAACCAAGCCAAGACATAAGCGCTCCACGTGAAGCCCGTCCTTCACCAACATTCCAAGTACCAATCAAGATTTTAACACTGTCTTGCCGCGCATACGTAATTTCCTTTTGAGACAATTCCGTTCGGACTACGCCGTCTAATGGTCCTGGAGATGTCACATACCATCCTCTTACACCACCATGAGTGGCTAAGCTAAAAATGAAACCACCTCCTGCTGCTAGCTTTATCACAGGTTCATTATGTGAAACCCAGCTTGCAATTAGCTTTCCACCAAGATCCAATATCTGAATGTAACCACTTGAATAACCGACATATATACGATCACCAAACGTGCAAAAGCATAAAACAGCTTGCTGATGATGGTTCACTTCGCGCAAACGGTTTCCATTTCCGTCCCAATTAGCAATTAAGCCATTCATGCTTCCAGTCCATATCGATCCATCTGCAGCTATCGCAATAGCTTCTATTTTCCTAGTATCTTCTGCAAACGCTCCTGCGCTTCTTGTAGCAGCTCGACGAACAGCTCCTGCAGCTCCCATTATAGCATGGCGCGACCGTGACAAAAACCCTTGCGATTTCTCCTTTTTCGACGAAGAGAAGAACTTATTTTTCGCTTCTTCAACTTGTTGACCTTTCGTTTCTTGTTGCTCCACTCGATTCTCGACTTGCCCTTCAATATTAAAAACTTTCACTAGCTCTTTATTCTGTGCATCCCTGCACACAGATAGATAAACAAATCTCTCCTCAATGATCAAAACAGAACCACAACAGATCAAAAGTTCCAACATTTCATAATGACTAAAGAGAAGCGTACCAAATTGAGAATGAGAGATATTGCACAGCCCACACTTTAGCTCTTACTGTATCAACTAACAAAAACTTGACATCTGAAGAAGATATGCTACATGTACCATTGACAGTAACTTGGCTCCTTAGGTCAATACCGGATCTCTCTACTAACAATGCAGCCATATGCTTCTCTGCTGGTTTAAGCACAAGAGACTTCTCTAAAGAATCCAAAGTCCATATTTTTATCACACCTCCATCAGAACATGACCACATATCACCTGCATTAACAAGACGAAACCAAAAAGATCTAAGAATCCAAACCAACAAAAGCTCAGAATCAGAGGTCATACTAACCATAAGAGCTCATGACAATGTAATTCACAGGACCACGATGAGCTTGCCACGAGAGTCGTTCCTTAAACGGTTTCGAATCCTCCACGGTATTAGTAACCGGTTGTTCCATTAACCAAGCTCTGATTTTACCATCTTTATGACCACTCCATACAAGCCTATTCCCATGGTCAATCATCAAACACAAGGTAGGCGAAGTAGTCGCGGATTCATGAAACGGCGCAGTATCCTCGTCCCCTCTCCGAACTTGACCGCCGATACCACAACCGACCTCGTAAGCTTCTTCCAAATTCCAATACCTAACACCATTCTCTTGCCCTGCCCATAGCTGATTCTCCGTACAAGCAATGTTTCTCAGAAACTTACCGGTTTGAGTTTCTCGTAACGGATGTGGCCGGAGCTCAAGACACGGTGGTCGTCCGGGGTTAACCGCCGCACGAACCGGGACTTTAAACACATCCACACCGCCTCCTGCACCGATAAATTCCGGAAGCGACTCGATACCGTTCTCATTTTCGCCTCCGCGATTCGATGCTGGTTTCGACGGAGGCGTAACGAAACCGTAATCCTCTCCGTTACCGGTTCTGCCATTGACGATGGTTACACCTTCTGTGAATTCGCCGTCGGAGGAATCGAAATAAACAGGTTCCGAATCCGACGTTACGGATTGCTCGTATTGCTCGACGTATGAATGCGTCTTACGCGGTGGTGGATGAGTAGGTGCGAGTGATGACAACACTTCTCGTTCATCTGCGTCGATGATTACCGAATCCATTGAAGATGAAGAAGATCAAAGGAATTTGGCGAAATGAAGAAATTTTGGAAATTGGGACGAACACAAGAGATGTGAAGAAGAGAGATTTTAGGAGATTGAGAGGGAGAAGAGAGCACGTAGCTGCATCTTCTTTAAATAGCACTTTTGAGTTTTGAGACACATTTCAAAAAAAGATTTGAATTTTTCTTCTTCACTGCTTTTACATAAATCAATGGACTAAAGGTATCTGTTCTTGAGAAGTACCGACACCATTTAAACAAGGCGGTTTCGCAGCTCCGTAGTAGAAGAAAGCCATGATTTTCGATAGCTCGTCCGCTGTTCTAATACCTGAAAAAAAAAGATATATATGTTTAGAACCGTTATCGAGATTCGGGTTTCGGGTTTTTGAGAGATTTACCTTTCTCACGGTATAGTATCTTTCCGGCTTTAGTGAAGATGATCTCTGGGAAAACAGATACTTGTAGAGCAGAGACTAAATCTGTCTCGACCACAGCGTCAACCGCAACACACTGGAAGTAATAACGACACAGGCGGATTACGCAAAGACTAAAGACATACTCGCAAGATTCAATACAATGGTTTTGGAAATGGTTAAAGAGATTTTCCGAAAACTTACTCTTGGTGAAGGAAGTCCACAGTTCCATATTATGTGCACCGCTTTCTCTAGCTCTTCCCTGAATTTTTCGTTTTGTTTCGGCCTGAAATACGTAGTAGATACTAGTATCAAATCTCAACAACAAAGCTAGCATTACTATACACAGAAATACCGACCTTTTGTAGCGGTTGTGAACAAGAACCATAAGCGGACTAATATCTTTAAACACCGCCTCTTCCCATTCATCAGCCGTGAGGTCTTTAATCGGGCGAATGTAGTTATCATCTTGCCAAACAATCTCTTTCTCACTATCATCACCATCATTATCGTTGTCATCATCATTATCATCTTTCTTTTCGTTCTTGATCGTTATCTTATTAAAGAACTGGTTGAAACTAAACCCCCAACCATCAGCATCTTCAGGCCAATCAGGATCGTCTTCGTTAACAACAAGCGGGTAATCAGCAAGAAGCTTTTGCATCTTCTTCCTCTTCTCGTCGAGGTTAATCACTTCTTCTTCTTCGTTATCATCGGGATGATTATCAATCACTTCTCTTATCTTCTTCCTCCATTCCCGTCTCTCTTCCGGATCATCGAAACTTCTTGCTTCGTCGTTTGTATCTTTTTTCACTTCGTCTTCTTCGTCTTCACTGTCACTTTCTTCTTCTTCTCTCCATGACTTCTTCCCAAGTTTATCAACCAAACCAAAAGCTCTCACATTTCTTCTTGATTTCATAACATTTCCCTTCAAATAGATCCAAACATAATTGTGTAATCATGTAAAGTGAAACAAGGCTAGAGAAAAATGGATAAAGATGCAAAATTTCGTTCTTATTCAGCTTAACAAAACCACAATTAGAGAATTAAGTCATCGGAAACTAACCGAGAAGGCGATTTTGGCCGAATCAAAACGATTCCTTTTACAATGTGTAGAAGCAGGAACGGTGGAACACAATGGGGAAGAGCTGAATCCATTCTCTTTCACAGGAGGGCAAGTGAATTGGGTCGAATATGGGAGAATCATTTCACCAAAAATCAAACACCCAAAGAGGTTTCTGAGTGAAATTTCAAGACTTAGAAACAAAAATTGAATCACGTATCAAAAGGATTAAGGGAAAACTAAAGCTGAGAAAGAGAAAAGGAGGTAAATTTGAAATGAAATTAACAAACCTGGAGTTTATAGTGCTTGAATTTGGCAGAGGATTGAAAAAAAACTGGAATCGCCAAGTGCGTCTTCCTCAAGAGAAAGCTTAAAACCCTGTTAATTGGGATAGAATCGCTGTATACACACAAAAAAAAAAAAAAAACGACACGTCACGCACATTTTTTTTTTTTTTTTAAGGATTTATAAAATTTAGGGTTAAGCCAAGTAACCAAAAAAAATTAATAATTAGATAACTAATCAAAATTGACTAATGTGGCTAAATTATAACCATAAGATTTAGGGTATTTGGTTACAATTTTAATTATAATTTTTTTTGGGTTATATTTGCTAATTTCCCTAAAATTTATTGTTCTCCATTTCCTTTGTGGACATGACATAATTAGATTTAGATGATTAAATAAATACTTTCAGAATCACTAATTGCCTTGAACATAGGGTCAATTTGCAAAATAACCAAAAAAAAAAAAATTCTAATTAAGAAAGTAACAAAATTTACAATATTTACCATTAGGAAAATAAGAAAAATTGTAGTTTCTTTGTGTTGCATGTGGTCTTAATTTGCAAGATTTAATTAAACCAATCTTTCAACTCGCTGGACCAAAATTAGATTAGTCGGACTATTTAAATTAATTAACGGTGGTTGGACCATAGAATTACGCCGACTAATATCATCCAAGATATATTACGAAAACAAAGTAAAAAAACCCGAATAACTTTATGGTTATCACAAAAAGAAAAAATACAAGGAAATCATAGCAAACTTGGCATTATCTTTTCTTTGTTGGACTAGGAAAAGGAGTAACTAAGAAGAAAACATAATCTCAATTTATGCAGTAATTTTTTTTTTTTTTTTTAACTTTTATGTAGTAATTATCCCCTCCTCTCTATTAACAAACTCTTTTGTTAATCTGTCCCTTGTGGAGTAAGCAAGACTTTTTTTTTACTTGAAAAAATATCAATAACGATGGATCAAGTCGAAGGCTTTGAGGCAAGTCTCGAGTCTCAAGAAGGAAGAGAAAGAAGTGTATTCGCTGACTTTCCTAGGAGAAGAAGAAACCCTCGAGCTCTGGCTCCAGTTCTATCACTGGTCAACCACGGTGGTCGACGGCTAAAGCAGCTCGGATTATGCATATGTTTTCTTTTTCTTTTATCTCTTTCTTTCACTCTTTTCCTGTTAGGTTTATTGTTTTTAAATAGGGATTATTGTTTTATGCTTCTTAATTGATTTCAAATTCTAAACAAAATCACACGTACGTTGATTTTAAAATTCATATCAAAATCATATGTTATTCGTTCTATGTTTTTTAAATTCTAGTTAAAATTATGTGTTATTCAATGGTAAGAGTTTTACGTAACTCGAAAATACAAGTGATATACTCTATCTTAATCTCAAACACAGTTTAATGTATGCTTTTAAGTAAAGTTGATTGAAACAAGCCAATCAAACAAACCAAGTTTAGTCTCTCTTCTTTTCTTTTGGTTTAATCTCTGATTCGAATACTCGACCAGTTTCTTCCATAGATCTCCCACGGTCCATCCTTTCGATATAATCGATTCCGTTACCTACAAAATAAAACCGGATATTTAATCAGCACAAGACATTGTTCTGTTTTTGTAATTAGATGTAGTAAGTGAGAAGAAATTAAGAAACCTGATTTAGGTTATGGAGTGTTTCAAATCCAAAAGTGTAGTAAGCCATGAAAGGTCTTCTTGCCTGACATGTAATAATGTTGTGAGCTAAAAATATTCCACTGATTAATCAATGGAGATAAAAAAAAAAAAAAAAAGTTAAAGATTTGACCTGTGAAACAGCAATCCATTGAAGTAGAGATTTGAGCTCAGGATCTCCACCATAAGCCCCACATCCCCAATTCCCTGTGGCAACACCAATTCCATCTTCATAATCTATGCAGCTTTGATTCTTGCATACATGGAGGAAACCAGAGAATGCCTTATTGGTCTCCCTGACGAAAAACGAACAAAACAACAAATTACTACTCCATCTGTGTAGAAACAGAGAAAGACTATCGAGAGATTGAAGAAATATTTTCTATATCTTCCAAAGAAGAGCAATACACGTTCATATACAAGTCTAGAGCATATCAAAACCAATAAATACAAATGATCGTGTAAGATTGATATCATTAATCAGAGAAACTAATTACTGGTAATTGCCAAACTTATGGGATGTAATTGTTGAAGATATGATATCCCAATACCCCTCCTCAAGCTGGAGCATGGAGATTGTGAATGCCAAGCTTGATCCGAAAATCTTCGAATGCTTGTCGTCCAAGAGGCTTAGTAAATATATCAGCCAACTGATTTGTGGTATGAACATGTGTAGTAGAAATAGTACCTGATTGGATCTCATCACAAACAAAGTGACAATCGATTTCGATGTGCTTTGTCCGTTCGTGGAAAACTGGGTTTGTTGCTATGTGAATTGCCGCCTTGCTGTCACAAAAAACATTCATCGCTTGATTGTGTTCGACTCCCAAAGAACTAAGTATTCGTTTAAGCCATATAAGTTCACAAGTAAGAGATGCAAGCGCTCGATATTCTGCTTCAGCGGAAGATCTACTTACGGTAGGTTGCTTACGTGTTTTCCATGAAACTGGAGATTGCCCGAGTTGTATAAAATAGCCAGTCACAGACCGTCTAGTAAGAGAGCAGCTTGCCCAATCCGAATCACACCATCCAGAAATCTGAAAATTATTATTAGCCTCCAACAGTATACCTTGACCTGGGCTTCCTTTCAAATATCGAACAACCCGTAATCCTGCTTGCCAATGATCTTCGCGTGGTTTTTGCATAAACTGCGCCAAGAAATGCACACAGTATGCCAAATCAGGTCTCGTTACAGCCAGATAAATTAATCGTCCAATCAACCGACGGTAAGGCTCAGGTTCTTTGAGAAGAGGAGATGTAGACAAAGCCAGGTTGTTGTTCTGTTCAAGTGGAAAGGAAGCTGGCTTTGCTCCTAACATACCTGTTTCTGATATAATATCTAAGGCATATTTCCGTTGACTTAGATATATACATGTGGCGTTGTGCGAGAGACCTCAATTCCTAAGAAATACTTCAACACCCCGAGATCCTTCATTTTGAAACACGACGACAAATACCCTTTAAACAACTCCAACGCTTCAACCGAGTTACTTGTAAGGATCATATCATCAACGTAGATGAGAATATTGATACGAATTTCACCTTTATTGAATGTGAATAAAGAGTAGTCAGAACGATCGTGTTGAAATCCATATTCGAGTAAAGCTTTATTCAACTTTTCAAACCAGCAACGCGGCGCCTGTTTCAGAGTGTAAAGTGATTTGTTTAGCCGACACACTTTGTTATCATCAGCCGAATGAAATCCCGGTGGTGGCCTCACATAAACCTCCTCATGGAGATCTCCATGTAAGAATGCGTCCATTTGGTGAACAGGCCAGTTGTTACCCGCAACCACTTGTAAAAACAATCGAACAGTTCCCATCTTTGCAACCGGTGCAAAAGTTTCACCGTAATCCACTCCCTCTATCTGATTGTTCCCAAGAACAACTAGCCGAGCTTTGTGTCGTTCAATGGACCCATCGGACTTGTGCTTGATTTTGTACACCCACTTTGAACCAATTGCTCTTTTCCCCTTCGGCAAATCAACTAGCGTCCATGTATCATTAGCTTATAGAGCTGCAATTTCATTTCCCATAGCCTTTCTCCAAACCTTTTCCTTTACAGCTTCTTTATAAAAACGTGGTTCGATAGCAGACGTGATTGCTACCATGTAAGCACGATGTGGAAGAGCAAAACGCTTGCAATCAACATAATTTTCAATAAAATAAACAGATTTCCCACTATTTGATCCCAAAATTCTGCTTTGAACCGTATTGACAACAAAATTGCGGAGCTTTACCGGTGGATTTCGTTTCCGGTTGCCGCGACCCAATTCTTCTTGCGGTGGGGCTTCGTCGGCAACTGGTGTTGGAGACACAGGCGGAGTCACGACCGGCAGTGAACTCGTCGTTGTGTCCGATGTGGAAGAAACAGAAACCATCGTTGGTGAAGATATCATTGTTGTTGGGCTTGGTGGACTTGTAGATTCAGGTGATTGACTTGTTGGGCCAACAGTTGTAGTTTTTCTTCTTCTATGATAGGAGAAACAGAGATTGGAGCCCAAAGTACGGCTTCTTCTTCCTCTGAATCAATGACCGAGACACCTACTTTCATGGTTGCGTATGGAAATTTCTCTTCGTAGAAAATCACATCGCGTGATACGAAAAATTGTTTGCTTTCGAGGTTGTACAATCTCCAGCCCTTTTTCCCATAGGGATAACCAACAAAAACACACTTCGACTTCTAGCTGCAAATTTATCTCCTTGATGTACTTGATTATGCGCATAACAAAGACTGCCAAACACTCTTAAATGTTCAAAATCAGGCGCTTTATTGTACAGTCGTTCATACGGTGTGAGACCATTCATGACTGAACTCGGAGTGCGATTGATTAAGTAGCCTGCAGTTAAGATACACTCGTCCCAGAAATCCATTGGTAAATTTGCTTGAAAACGCAATGCTCTAGCAACGTTAAGAATATGGCGATGCTTTCTCTCCACACGTCCATTTTGTTGTGGTGTCCCCACACAAGAAGTCTCATGTATTATCCCCAAACTATGAAAGAACGAAGTGAGACTTGTGAACTCAGTTCCGCTATCACTTCGAATACACTTTACTGGTTTCTCAAATTGTCGATCAGCCATGGAGATAAAATTCTTCAAATTTGTTGCGGTCTCTGTTTTGTTGTTTAGAAGATACAACCAAACACTTCTCGAAAAATAATCAACAATCGTTAGAAAGTATCTAGCACCAGAATACGATGGTGCTCGATACGGACCCCAAAGATCGCAGTGAACTAATTCAAAGGCACGAGTAGTTTTATTGCAGCTCACTGGAAACGAATTTTTTGTTTGCTTAGCGCGGAGACATACGTCATACGCTTTATCGGAAATTTCAGAAACAATAGAACTTGAAATCGTTGGAAGTGAACCGACTACTCTTGCAGAAGGATGGCCCATCCTATTATGCCACAACTTATAAGTTTTTTCGTCTTGAGTTGACACCGACGCTGCCAACTCTAATCGTCGAAAAGAGAAGGTTCCAGCGTCTCTCTTACCCGCTCCTATCATCATCCTCGTTGCGCGGTCTTGGATAACAAGAAACTGATCAGCCAATTGTATTACACAATGATTTTCATCCATCAATTGACCTATTGATATTAAATCTGATTGAAATTCTTCAACGTAGAACACAGATTTTAAAATCAGATTTGATCTTAATACAACCGTCCCTTCCTTATCAGATATTCTTTCTCTTCCATCAGCCATAACAACTAGAACCGGATCCATTTTTCTCACATCAGTGAGAACATTAAACTTCCCAGTTAAGTGATGCGAAGCACCCGTATCCATTATCCAAGAAGGAGTAGGAAACTTACCCAAGGAGTTTTTTGTGGTAGTGCTAGAGGCACCATTCAAGAGATTAATAAGAGTCTTCCATTGAGTGTCATTTAGTCCGCTAACTCCATCACAATCTTTGTTTGTCACAACATAGTTAGCATGTTCTTGATTCAAATGACAAGGAACATGAACAACATTTGCATATGTCTTCATTCCACATGAGAATCCAAAATTTTTGCGAGAAGTGAGCGATGTGGTCATTCCACATTCCCACACATCACAATTTTCCTCGTTCAACAAAGGATGCAAGATAACCGCTCCAGGATTATATGCAGCTTTCAAGTTACATGGAGGTATCGTATGTCTCACCTCCATGATCGTTTGTTTCGTTTCGGTCAATGTCGGTGTCGGAGTCGTGTTTGTTGATGTGGGAGTCATGATTTGTCTCACCACCATCGTCGTTTGATTCGTTTCGGTCATTGTCGGGGTCGGGGTCGGGTTTATCAATGTGTTATTCATGATCGGCAAAAAAAATTTAGATTTTAGAGTCAGGCTCTGATACCATGTAGAAACAGAGAAAGACTATCGAGAGATTGAAGAAATATTTTCTATATCTTCCAAAGAAGAGCAATACACGTTCATATACAAGTCTAGAGCATATCAAAACCAATAAATACAAATGATCGTGTAAGATTGATATCACTAATCAGAGAAACTAATTACTGGTAATTGCTAAACTTATGGGATGTAATTGTTGAAGATATGATATCCCAATAATCTGTTTCATTTTATTTTAAGTGATGTTTTCAAATTCCTATGCAAAATTAATTGTGGTTTTTCTTTGTTTTCGGCTGTTTGAATTATGCTTAGTGCTCTTTTACTTGTTGAATTGTTTTGGAGTTGATCATAAAACATGTTTTAATTTGAAACAAATAAAAAATTAAATAATTTCTTAATTTATGTGCAGAAACCTTAAACATAAAGTAATATGAAAGCGAGGGAGTAAGAAGTTTTAGACAGAAGACTTAAGAAGATAAAAGTTTTGATTGACCATTACCGGAGGAGGGATTCGGGTTTGTATTGGGAAAGTCCGGGATGGCGAAGAGCATCTATGGCGATGATTCTTGTTTTTCGCCTTCCGAAAACACCTATTTCCTTTGTGTCGATGTAATCACCCGAAAACCGAAACGAAGATGAATATCTACATGAAACATTTTGAGAATCACATTTAATGTTTCTTTGTATAATTAACTCAAAAATGTAACAAGATGCACCCTGTGTAATGAGAGTATCTTTCAGCTCCAACAATCTCAATGGATTCAGTGACTTCCATAGCTGGTAAAAAGAGCATTCCAGCTATCAATTCTGGATTGATCATGAATCTAATCTCTTCCTGTGTTTTTTATTTCACAAAATTAATCACATCAAGAAACATTAGTCCACGTTTGAGAAAACTTCACAAGATCAAAGGGATTTTTTACAGACTTGGACACATCCTTTGCGAAGAGCACCGCCTCCTAAGTACTTATTAGCAAAGTCAACTTCAAGAGATTCAACGCAATGATCCTCGATTAGACCAGAAGTATAAACCTACACCATTGAGAACTATAAATTCCTTATTGTAGGATCAAATATTGGTATGGTTTAGTTGATTACCTCAACAGGGCAAAGGTTGATAGTAGACTTGCTCCAAAAATCTAAATCTTGTTCGAAGGAGAGGATCTTTCGTTCGAATGAGACGAATCCAGGAGGGATAGAAGAAGATAGTCTCTGAAAGTAATGAATTATGCACTTTATCTTATGCTCTTGCTTCTCATTTCCTCCTGTGTTGATTAGTAGACTCCTATAATATAGGTCAACACAAGATCTTAAATCTTGATTTTGTTTTAAACCTAGAAATTTGTTCGAGAATGTATACCCGAATAGTTTATTGAAATTGATGTTTGGAAGACGATTCAGGCTTCTATTATCGACAGGGAATAAACAAAAGAAAGAACATGAAAGCAATGCTCCTATAATTTCCTACCATAGCAAAACAGAACAGATTTCAATCTCAACTTTTTGTGTATATATTTATAGAAAGTCGGTTTAAGAAGTAGTGTCTGAATTTGGAACATATATACCTGGCTAAGGAACACAATGCCGGCTTTCTTGGGACCTAAGATACGAAGACCAGTTTCGATTCCATTGATGAGATTATCTGAATTTAGATAATGTGATTCCAAGAGAGATGGGAGTCTTAAAAGAAGAGAAGCCATTGATGGTAAAACCTTGTTAAACCATATGCTTGATTCTTCTTTCGACATTCTCTGCACCAAAATCAATACATTATTCACTTTACCAATCCGATAAATCGAGATATAAGGAGGCTTTTGTGTCACCTCGTCGAAGAAGAGAGCGTAGCCTTGAAGTGATAAAGAAGAAAGATGACAAGTCAAAGAGAGAGCTTGTCTCATGTCAGAGATGGAATCAGACAGAGTTTGTCCTGAGTCTACTCGGCTTTGACTCGGTCCTTTAGTCATACCTTCTAAAACCTCAAGAAAGTGCGCAGATGGCCAAGACAGAATCGAATCCTGAATCTTAAGTGGCAAGTAAGGTAAGATTGTCTCAAGATCTTCCCTTTTCTCCATTTCTCTTTGTATTTTTTGTTTGTTTGTTTGTTTTGCTTCACATTCTGAAAGATGAAACCAAGATCACATCAATATATAATATCTAGAGACTCTAGACAGCTGATTTGATTAAACTAAACACTTTTGACCTAAGAGATTATTAGTTTATTCTATCTTGGCTTGCCGATCAAGAAAAGTCTCTCTCTACAGCTCACCTCGCTGATTAATTTAATTTAGTCAATTGTAATGTATTTGGTATGGTTTATGTCATTAAAAATTAACTGGATCAAACATTTGATTTGATGTTATAAAGTGTTATAGAGTATAAAGCTCTGTTTTTTTTCTTCTTCTTTGTTATTCCTCTGTTACGTTACTTCATTCTTGAGCTTGTAAAGAGCTACAAGTGTTTGTAAAATATAATAGTGAATTGCTAGATCTTCTGGCTGAGACGTAGGGATTATTCAAATTGAGTATCATGAAGTTAATTTAAGAATTTTTGTATGGTTTCTAGTACTACACAGAAAAAAAAAACTATCATTGAAAACATAACCATTCACCCTAAATCTATTGGATATGAATAAACCACATATGCTAATTTTTGTCACTTACCTAATTATTAATTATTTTTGGTGAAGTGCTCACTCTAAAACCTTTTGTGTTGCTCTAATATATTGAGAATCACTAAAACATTACTTTTTCGCAGTGTTCTAAAATACGCTATACGCTAGCCGTACGGTGGATCACCGTATAGTGTATAGACGTATATACAGATGTTTATACGGGTATATACGGTAAACTTTTTTAATAAAAAATATATATATATATACATAAAGTATAGACGTATATTACAACATTAGTGTACTTTATAAAAGGACAACACTAAATGTTGGGGTCAAATTTCGCATTTCTAGGATCAATGTCTAAAATGACTAAGTATGGAAATGACCGCAAGGTCAACAGGGTAAACGGACTCAATCCAGTTAACAGAAGGGTGTGCGAGGTCAAAAGTAGAATATGGCAGCAACGTCAGAAAGCTTAAGTCTTGGCATGGCGGCGAGGTCGACGAAGCAGGATCTTAACTGAAAAGATAATAAAACTCTATGTGGGAGCCTAAACTAGCACAATTAGATTTGTAAGGGTTTCGTGAGGAGGTAGAGATTTCTAGGGTTAGCTAAGGTCGCAAGAGATGAGTAAGAGCTGTTTATTGCTATGTAAAAGTTTGAGTACAAGATTGTTAATTAATTTGTGAATGACCCTTTAGGGTGTGTACAAAGATGTATATATAAGTTCCTAGGTCGGCTAAGTCTCCTAAGTCCTTGCGGATTCCTGCCTTGGCTAAGTTGGTCAGGTTAGAGTGGGCTTCGCGTCTGGACCGAGCCATCTTGGCGTCGTTGGGCCGAAGACTGTACTGGACCGAGGATGTGACCAACAGCCAGGAAAAGGCAATGTTCGCTCGTGGGCCGAAGCCGTGGTCGCCCGTGGACCAAAGCCGTGCTCGACCCCTGTGCAGAAGCCACGGTCGGCCTTTGTGCCGAAGCCATGGTCGGCCCTTGTGCCGAAGCTGTGGTCGGCCCTTGTGCCGAGGCCGAGCACGCCTCCATCTATCACGTCTCAGATTGTCCTCCATCTTGTCCAGACTGCTTCCATGGTTACGGGCATTGCTTCGCGTGAGGACCTAGGAGCCATTTTGCCATGTCCATCGAGATTCTCGATGGTTACTTTTTCAGTCATCTAACTTTGAATGTTAATGTTGAGCGGGTGAAAACCGACCCCAACAGTTAGCCCCCCAGCTCGGTAGTGTTAGAGATATCAGTGCCAAGTTTAAGATGTGTTAGATATCGACATTTCCGTTCAAAGTCAATGTGTTTGCTTATCCTTTGCTGCAGCAGTAGGGAGCGACTTTATACAGGAGGTTTTAAGACTCCGTAAGCGTTTTGAAGATTTTAAGACTTCTTGCTTCCTTTGCCGAAATTGCTGCGTTTTCTGCAGAAAGGATTTTTTTTTTCTCGAAGATTTTAAGACTTCGTATTCCCGATGCAGGTTTTAAGACTCCGTGCTGCGATTGCTAGTGTCAATGACATTTCCGAGTGACAGCCAGTTAATTCCTGGAAGGAAGAGTGTTTTCTTTTTGAATGGAGCCGGGACCCGTTTGGTGAGAGAAGAAGAGGATAAGGTTTTATATGGTCCACTCATTTTTTTCTTCCTTCCTTTCTCTTTCCTCTATCATCTTCTAGATCTCTTAAATTTTTTTTTTTTAACACCTCCATTCTCGCCGAGGCCGAACTCCCGTGCCACCGCCGACCGGAGACTCGCCGCCGCCGACCGGAGACTCGCCTCCACCGCCGACCGCGAGCTCACCTTTCTCCTTTGGTGAGTTTACTCTATTCACCTATCTCTCTTTGATTCCCATAGATTTTTGGTTGGGAACCCAAGCTTTTCAATCTTGCTTTAAGAAGAATAATTCTTGGCCATGAGATATTGTTAGGAGTAGATACCAAATCCCTTGATTCCCACTGTTCCGAAGCTCCAATTGTTGATGAGATTGACTTTGGACTTACATAGATTTTTGAGAATCCTCTTTGAAGCTTGTTTAGGAATAGAGATTGTTCTTGGTGGAAAAATGTCAAACCTCACTTTTTTTATCTTTATTTTGGGTTAATGTAGATTTGGTCACGTCATGGATAAGACGAAACTCGGTTCGGTTGATCGTGGTGGATCGGCGGTGTCGTTGCGTCAAACCAAAGATGTTGTCGTGCCTCCGACTCGGACCGACCTCGTGGTCGCGGTTTTGAGCGGAACCGACCCCGTGATCGTGTCTTCGAGTGGGACCGCGCCCATGGTCGCGGCTTCATGTGGGAGCAAACCCGACCCCTCCATCGTGGCTTCGTGTGGGACTGAGCCCGTAGTCGTGATATCGAGTAGAACCGACCCCGTGGTCGCACCCCTGGGTGGAACCAATCCCGCGGTCGCGATGTTGAGTGACACCGACCCCGTGGTCGCTTTGCCGAGCCGAACCGGGGATAAGGTTACGACGCCATCCTCGTCGGGGGTTGAGACGGCGTCCTCGGCATCTCATGAGAATGCCGGCATCGGAATTCGTCTTCGTAGCAAACTCACCGTTCGGCGGGTTTGTCTTAGCGGACCCGATGAGGGTGATGAGGATGCCTTTGACGACTTAGCGGAGGTCGAGGAGGAGAGGAGGCCTAGCGGTGATGAGGATTTGATGGCACGTAATGGGGGGATTGAACTTTCCTTTCCTCTTAACGATGAGGACCCAGGGCTGCCAGTTGGTGGAGCCGACGCCGCTCTATCGTCATACTCTTACTCTACTTTCAGGTCACTCACTTCCGACGCTGAGGATGGTGATGATGACACCTTTGCAGAGGTTGGCCGGCCCGTGGTGGCCAAGAAGAAGAAGGCGCGTCCGGACCCTCCGGGATCCACTCTTTTCTATGGAGAGTCGTTACAGCTTCTCCGAGAGAGGTGCGAGATTTCAGACGAGATCAGGCTGGTTGCTCTCGATCGCACTCAGCGAGCTGATGCTCCACCTCTAGGATACTTCACCTTGTACGAGAATTTCTTCGAGCACTGCTTGCTGTGGTTTCCGGTGCCCAGCTTCCTTCTTCGTTTCTTGGAGGCGAATGGTATCTCTCTTGCTCAGATCAACCCCAAGGGGTTTGGGCATATCATTGGCATCTATATGCTGAGTATGGAGTGTAACGCGGAGATTAGCACCGAGCAGCTGTCCTGCCTGCTGGACTTCAGGCCTCGTGGTCGCGCAGAGGAGCTTAGGTATCTAGTTTCTCCGGTTCCGGGTCGCACGCTCATTGATGGGTTCCCGAGCAAGGATGATCACTTTGAGGACCAATTCTTCTTTGTCAAGATTTCAGAGAAAACCGTTGGGGCGGATTGCATTTCCCTCGTCAGGACGAGCTGGGAGAATGCGGGATAAGTTTGAGTGTAGCTTCTTGTTTCTTATGATGAACCTTGATGGTTTTGGAGTAATGTACTCGCTTTAGATGTCTTTCTACACGTAGGAGCGCTTTAGGCTGTAATGTGTTATTGCCATGTGTTTAACAACGCTGCTGTTAGGCTTTGTGAATTGGTGCTGTTCTTCTGGACACGTCTGTCTGAGAATAAGTACACCCTAAGTTTTACCAGCGTGCGTCCTGGGTTTTCGGAATGACTCGTTCAGGGTATATGCCGAACAAAATCATTGGTAGCTGCTTTTTACCAACGATGCTTGTTGGGTTTTTGAGTGATCAGTTGGGTTCGTCTGCCCCAATACTGAACACTGATACTTATATAGCGCGCTTTGGATCCGATGCTGGATGTCATTGTGTTCGTATTCCCGTATCATCGCCGTGGCCAACAGTAATGAATGCAGAACAACTTTACTTGATTGAAGCTTTGATTAGCCCGTGAAGAACATAGCAGTTCTCTTTGATGAGGTTTGTGTCAAGTGTTTAAAGTTTCTGGTGATGATGTTGTCAAAGAGTGGCGTACGGGTACCCCACTCCCCCCCCCTTTTAGACGAAGGAGGGAAGTGATATCATCGAGAGAGGTTGAGCTTGTCCGAAGACAAAGCTTGGAAAATACCTACTCCCCCCCCATAAGGCAGAGGAGATCAGTGGAGCTCGTCCGGTGACAAGGCTTAGTGAAAACACTTACTCCCCCCCCCCCCTTAAGGCGGGGGAGATCAGTGGAGCTCGTCCGGAGACAAAACTTAGTGAAAACACTTACTCCCCCCACCCCTCTTAAGGCGGAGGAGATCAAGTGAGCTCGTCTGGGAACGAGGCTTAAGTAAAACACTCACTCCCCCCCCCCCCCCTAAGGCGGAGGAGATCAAGTGAGCCTGTCCGGGGAACGAGGCTTATGAAGCGCGAATCCCCCCCTTTTGACGGGAGGGGGCAACTGAACCTATCCGAGGACAGGCTGCCTACGTACCCTTTGCAGGGATCAAGTCGCCTCGTAGTTCATATTTGGAGAGAAGACTAGTGATAGTACTTCTTCACGTGCTTAGCATTCCAAGAGTGGAGGATTGGAGTGCTGGTCATGGTGGCGAGTTCGTAGACGCCAGGACGAATGACTGTTGTGATCTTGTATAGGCCTTCCCAGTTAGCTCCAAGCTTGCCCGCATTTGGCTAAGCTGTGTTCTGGAACACCTCACGCAGGACTAAGTCACCCTTGTAGAAACGTCTTTCTCTGACTTTGGCTAAGCTTGCCCGCATTTCTCTGTGCTCTGGTAGTTGGTAATTCGCACAAGCGCTTGGTCGTGTCGCTCATCGAGGAAGTCCAACGCATCAAGTAACATTGACCGGTTGATTGGTTTGTTGCTAGGTAAGAGCTGACGTTGTACTCCAGGCGAGCAGATTTCGGACGGGATGACGGATTCGGTTCCAATGATGAGGGCAAAAGGAGTCTCGCCTGTTGCTCGGCAGGGAGTGGTGCGGTGGGACCATAAGACTCCCTCCAGCTCGTCGGCCCAACGACCCTTCTTTGCTTCTAAGCGCTTCCTAAGGCCATCAAGGATCGTCTTATTGATAGCTTTTGCTTGACCATTGCCCTGAGGGTAGCGAGACGTAGACTTGCTAAGTCGGATATTCCATTTTGCACAGAATGTCTTGAACCGGTTGGATATGAACTGCGAACCGTTGTCTGTAACAATCTCATGTGGAACTCCGTGACGACATATGATGTTTCTCCAGACAAAGCTTTCCACTTGGACGTCCTTAATGTTAGCATAGGCTTCAGCTTCTACTCACTTTGAAAAGTAGTCTGTTAGAACAAGTAAGAACCGCTTCTGCTTTGATGGATGCAATGGTCCAACAATGTCCATGGCCCATCTCATGAATGGGTAAGGCGAAGTGACAGAAGAGAGCATCTCAGTTGGTTGAAGGATCTTTGGAGCGTGTCGCTGGCACTTCTCACACTTGGCTGAGAACTTCATGCAATCGCCTACTATGGTAGGCCAGAAGTGACCATGTCTCTTGATTTTGATCTCAAGCGCTTTGCCTCCTGAATGATTTCCGCAAGACCCACTATGGACTTCTTCCATTATTCGTCTTGCTTCTTCTCTTTCCACACAGGTGAGCATAGGACCGGAGAATCCCCATCTAAAAAGGTTCCCATCAAGTATAACATAACGAGCGGCATGCTTCTATAACTTGCGGGCTGCCCACTTGCTACTGAGCAATGTATCATCGGCAATGTACTCTCGTATTTTGCCGATCCATAACTTGTCGCAGCCGTACTCTGGTTCTTTAGCGTCTTTGTTCTTTGGGATTGCTTCGGTGTGATGAAAGCTACTAGTAGCAGAAATATCAGCGACGGGGACGTTATTGAAAGGGTCGTCGGCGTCGTGTATGTCAGTGTCTGGGACTTTTGGAGCTTCTGCCATCTCTATGTCTTCGTTGGTTGCTTCAGCAAGGGCGCCATCTTGTTTCGCTGCTTGAGAACGTATTGAGATGGCGAACGTCACCTCTTCCTGAATGCTAGAGAATTCGATGAACTCGACCGGAATGATCCACTTCAAAGCCAGATCTTCTGGCGTAGCGGTGGTGGAGGAAAGGTTGGCCAACGCGTCGGCGTCCATATTCTCACCTCTGGGAATCCTTGTAAGGGTGAACTCCTGGAATGAAGAAGCAAGGTTCTTCATTATCTTCAGATTAGTCTCCATGCGATCATCCTTTGCGATGTACTCGTCGCTGAACTGACTGGTTACCAGCTGTGAATCGAAGAATGCGTGAATGTGTTCGACCCGTAGTCCTTGGGCGAGCCTCATGCCAGCGACGAGGGCCTCATATTCTGCTTCGTTGTTAGAAGCTTTGAATCCAAGTCGAAATGATTGCTCAAGGACCTCTCCTGTTGGCGACACTAATCGTATCCCAGGTCTAGAACTATTCTTTGAGGATGAGCCGTCCACGTACAGCTGCCAGATCCCGGGCTGTACCTCCTTGGAGTCTTTGTCTTCTAGGAGTTCAATGAGGAAATCAGCCAGCACTTGTGACTTGTTGCATGTTCGCCATTTATACTCGATGTCATACTCGCTGAGCTCCACATCCCACTTGGCTAGCCTGCCAGATTGACTTGGGCTATGTAAAACTGAACGTAGCGGGAAAGTATTAAGGATAATAATTGAGTGAGAATGAAAGTAAGGTCTTAGCTTTCTTGATGCCATGAGGACGGACAGTGCCAGCTTTTCCAGTTGAGGGTATCTTGTCTCAGCGTCTGTGAGTGTTTTGCTCACATAAAAGATAGGCCTCTGCTCGCCTCTTTCCTCCTGCACAAGGACAACGCAGACTGCTGTTTCTGAGACAGCAATGTAGAGGAAGAGAGGTTCTCCGGTCACTGGCTTAGCAAGGATGGGTGGCGTTGCCAGATATTCCTTAAGCTGCTTGAAGGCGTCTTCACATTTTTCTGACCATTCGAACTGTTTGTTTCCTCGCATAATGTTGTAGAAGGGAAGACATTTATCAGTGGAGCATGAGATGAACTAATTGAGTGCTGCCATTCTCCCAGTTAACCTCTGTACTTCACGTTTATTCCTTGGCGAAGCCATCTGATCAGTGCATCGATCTGTTTTGGGTTGGCTTCAATGCCCCGGTGAGTGACTAGGTACCCAAGGAACTCGCCAGAAGTCACAGCAAATCTGCACTTCGCTGGGTTCAGCTTCATATTGTGGAGATTCAGTTGGTTGAAGCATTCTTCCAGGTGGGCGATGTGGTCTTCTTCCTCGAGTGATTTGACGAGCATATCATCGATGTAGACCTCCATAGTCTTTCCTAACTGGTCCTGGAACATCTTGTTCACCAATCTCTGATATGTTGCACCGGCTTTCTTTAGGCCGAAGGGCATTACCTTGTAGCAGTAGATGCCTCGGTCTGTGAAGAAAGCTGTCTTCTCACGATCTTCGGGGTGCATCAGAATCTGGTTTTAGTCGGAGAAAGCGTCCATGAAGCTAAGAAGCTTGTTACCCGCTGTTGCTTCCACCAAACGGTCAATGTGAGGTAAGGGGAAGCTGTCTTTTGGGCATGCTTTGTTAAGGTCCGTGAAGTTGACGCAGACGCGCCACTTCCCATTCTTCTTCTTGACCACGACTAGGTTGGCGAGCCAGTCGGGATACTTGACTTTGGTTATCGACCCAACTCGCAGAAGCCTTTCGACTTCGTCATTAACAACCTTTTCCCGTTCAGGACCCAACTTCCTTCTTTTTCGCTTGACTAGTTTGAATATAGGATCAACATTGAGTACGTGGCTGGCGACATTGATGTCTATCCCCGCCATGTCTTCAACGGTCCAAGCAAAGGCGTTGACGTTCTTCTGGAGAAACGCCACTAGCTTTGTTCTGAGCACTTCGTCAAGGGCAGCTCCGATCTCGACGCATCTCTCTGGGTGTTGCTCGTCGATACAAATAGAGACCATGGGTTTGCAGGTAGGTTGCTTTTCTTCTGCACGACCGTCTGCAATCTGTAATTGCTATAAGAGGTTAACCAGGTCTTTCACCTGACTGTAACTGGTTTTTGCTTTCTTTCGTTGCCCCTGTGAGGTCAAGTCGTCCTTCTTCTCTCCATGAGTTCCTGGGTCCGAGTCCTTGTTCTCTTTGCGATTGCACAGCTTGTGCGCTGCTAAGAAAAACATGCGGGAATCGTTTTGGTTGCCAAAGATGGTATGCACGCCGTCACTAGTTGGGAATTTTAAGCACAAGTGGTAGGTTGACGGTACAACTCGCATCTGATTGAGCCATAGTGTTCCCATGATCGTATTGTAGATGGCGGGATGAGCAGACATTGTGAAGTTCACCATCTTCTTGACACCTCCAACTTGGATTGGCAGGCGAATCGTTCCCCTGATGAGTGATAGGTCGATTTTCATCTTTTCGAGAGTGTCTTTGAAGATAACATCCACAGAGCTTCCAGTATCGATGAGTACTCGAGCAACATTGAAGTCGAAGATAGTCAGATTGATCACCAAAGGATTGTTATGCGGATAGTCAATACCTTCGGCGTCCTCGTCGTCAAAAGTGATAGGATCGCTAGCAAGCTTCGCCCTTGGGGATGTAGATATGTTAGCGCAGACTTCTGCGCGTCTCTGGTAAGCCTCGATCGCAGTTACGTTGTCAGCGCAGTTCTGCGATCCTCCCATGATCATGCAAATGGTGCCTTGCGGATTCCCGCTCTCGGAGTTGTCTCCACGACGCTGTCGCCTGGGATTCTCCGTCTGAACCTCGGTAGCATCTTGAGCCTTTTCCTCTGGCTTGAAATCTGACAGGGTGATGTTACCTTTGAGAGTGCCCTCGGCCAGTTTAGCGGCCAGCTGTCATCCCAACTCGTGGCACCTCGCAGTCGAATGCCCAGTTGCTTTGTGGGATTCACAGTACAACTTTTCGTTGTATTCCTTCGGGTCTCTAACCCATGTAAAGCTTCCTCTGCCGCGACCACGGTCGCGGCCTGGACCTCTGCCATAGCCATGTGACTCAATTTAGTAATTATGAGCTCCACCTGCTCCCCCTTCAAACTGGACGAAGGCGGGCTTGCCTCTCTTCGGTGCAGTTGGGGTTGGAATCTGAGAAGGTTCGCTTGTCTGCTTAGCCTTTCCGCCCCTCTTGGCGCGGAGTTCCTCTTTACTTTGGGCAAAATCAGCTGCATGGTGAAGAGCGTCTTGAATCGTTGTTGGCGGGTTGATGGTGAGTTCCTGCCAGAACGGAGACGGGCACCTAACTGCTCCTCTTAAGGCTTCCAGCGCAGATGTATTGCTGATTCCATCTACTTTTGACAGGGTATGCTTGAACCTTATCATGAAAGGTCGCAACCTTTCGCTCTCTCCTTGCTTGTTGGTCCACAGCTCTGCATCGTAAATCTTTCGTTCAACAAAGATGTTGTAGCGTTGTACAAACATCTCAGAAAGTTGGTGGAAGTTGTGGATCGAATTCTTCTCCAGCTTGTAGAACCACTGGAGGGCAGGCCCTTTAAGGCTTTCTACGAACAGCTTGGAGTAGCCAACGTCCTTCTCGGCTTCCCTGAAATTTTCCCTTCCTAGGACTACCTCGAACTCCATTAGATGATCAGCGGGGTCGGAGGTTCCTTCATAGCTTGGAAGCTTGATTCTTCCCGGATCGGAGACTTTGGCCCCCAAGATGATTTCAGCAAAAAGGGTATTTCGCGCCTTCTCCAGCACATAAGCGACCCAAGGGGCCTTCCCGTGCTTCGGTACATCTGCAGCTTGGTAGTCCTCAGGTCAGAGACGACCTGGTCTAACTGGGCTTTGAGCGTAGCCACTTCTTCATAGCGGGAGCTTTGGGGGGGCTCTGCGCTCCGGCTCCCTTCTATAGAACTCAGCGATAGAGGGATCTCCTTCTCCAGTAGCCCTAGCATCATCTGCAGCTGTGTAGGTTCGGGCTCGTCTTCGAGGGTGTCGATCCTCGTCAGATTCCCGACGAGGCGGTGGTGGAGGCAAGTTTTCTGGAGCCATGTGATCGGTCCGAGGCGGCAGCTCCTCGTTCCGATCCCTTCGATTGGATCGAGGCGTGTTGAAGCTGAGACGTGTTGGACGGACACGGGACCTCTTCCGCTTCTTTCTTTTGAGCGCTTGCAGCTCGCTCGTCGTGGTCTCGTTGTACTTCTCCTGATCCTGTGCTTTCTTCACGAGCGTCTTGAGCATCTGCTTGATCTCTGTGATATCCGTAGGGTTGTTAGCGTCGCGAGGCGCGGTGTTCTCCACGGGGTTCTCCTTTGCCTTGTCGTTCCTGTGAGACGAGGATCCTTTGTTGCTCATGCTATTGCTTCCAGACATCTTGACGGTGTTGCGAAACCTAGCTTTCTGGTGTCAGAAACTCTCTGTGTCCCCTTAGTCGGCGCTAAATTGTGGGAGACTATACTAGCACAATTAGATTTGTAAGGGTTTCATGAGGAGGTAGAGATTTCTAGGGTTAGCTAAGGTCGCAAGAGATGAGTAAGAGCTGTTTATTGCTGTGTAAAAGTTTGAGTACAAGATTGTTAATGAATTTTCGAATGACCCTTTAGGGTGTGTACAAAGATGTATATATAAGTTCCTAGGTCGGATAAGTCTCCTAAGTCCTTGCGGATTCCTGCCTTGGCTAGGTCGGTCAGGTTAGAGTGGGCTTCGCGTCTGGACCGGGCCATCTTGGCGTCGTTGGGCCGAAGACTGTACTGGACCGAGGATGTGACCAACAGCCGGGAAGAGGCCATGTTCACTCGTGGGCCGAAGCCATGGTCGCCCGTGGGCCAAAGCCGTGGTCGCCCGTGGACCGAAGCCGTGCTCGGCCCCTGTGCCGAAGCCACGGTCGGCCTTTGTGCCGAAGCCATGGTTGGCCTTGTGCCGAAGTTGTGGTCGGCCCTTGTGCCGAAGCTGTGGTCGGCCCTTGTGCCGAGGCCGAGCACGCCTCCATCTGTCACGTCTTAGATTGTCCTCCATCTTGTCCAGACAGCTTCCATGGTTACGGGCTTTGCTTCGCTTGAGGACCTAGAGCCATTTTGCCATGTCCATCGAGATTCTCGATGGTTACTTTTTCAGTCATCTGACTTTGAATGTTAGTGTTGAGCGGGTGAAAACCGACCCCAACACTCTACTCTTCGGTTTCTTCTTCTCCATCTAGTTCTAGAACCAATACCATCAGACTCATATAAGACTTTATAAGTTTATACTTTATAGCAAGAAACAAGAATATTATATTGTCAGAGTAAATCAAATTCAAACTGAGTAAAAAACATAGCAACATTAAGATAAAGTAATTTAGAAAGATGATTATTGCCAAAAGAAACGGTGGTGGCTTGCGGAGACGTAAATAACGAACTGATCTTGTGAAGTTGCAGAGACAAGATAGGCAGAGACTAAACGTTTGCTTCCTTTAGGGTTTTTGTTTCTATTTTTCTTCTACAGTTTTGTATATTTTTAAAAAATAATAAAATACAGAAACTAAAATAGTAAAACGATAAATTTCGTCAAATTTGTTTTTGATATATATGCTGCCGTATATACGCCATATATACGTTCGTATAAGCGCTGTTTATACGTTCGTATAAGCACTGTTTATACGTCCGTATTGTTCAAAACGTATTTTACTAACATATACTACAAAAACGGTACGGTGCCTCATTGTCTAGCGTATATACGCGCCGTATATACGGCCGTATTCGCCGTATTTTAGAACACTGCTTTTTCGGAAGTCCGAGAAAATACAAAAACAATAATAGGAATACAAGATAACTACTGATATTAAAAAATAAAAATAAGAACAAGATATACGGATTTTTTCCGTAAACAGAGGCAATTAGGGTTTCAATTTATCATTGTCCGTTTAGGTATAGAAATCACGTAATAAAGTCTATATAAGCATAGAGGACTCTATATTTTTTTTTCTTTTTCTGCTGCTCATTGTCTATTTTCTTGTTCTTGTAAAATCAACTTGATATAAGCTAGGAATTAAGGATGGCTAGACCAGAATGGCTCGTTAACTTGATGAAAGAACATAACGGTTTTGATGCAAAGCTGATACTCGAAAAGGAACTTACTACGACTGATGTTGCCAAACAACAAAACCGTCTCTTGATTCCGTCTGCGAGGATAGTGGATCGGGACTTTTTGAACGAGGAAGAGTCGAACATCATTGAGCAACATCACAACGGGAATCATGTCCAAGGACTTGATGTAACATTGGTGGATTCTGAGGGTCAACAATGGGATCTTAACCTCAGGAGATGGATTATGAAATTCTCTGTCAATTACGTCTTGGCTTCGGGGTGGAACAACGTTGTCGTCGATAAGAGACTCCAGTCAGGCCAGACCATTCGGCTCTGGTCCTTTCATTCCCCAAAAGGGCTCTATTTCGCTATGTGAGATGTGACCATATCAATCTTGTGGGATTGTAGCTCTATTGCCTTTTAATGCAAGTTTTTTTCTTTTTTCATACTAAGTTTTGTTTTTCTTCAACAACATGCATCATGCGGAGTGGTTTTTCTTCATTATTATGAATGTTGTTAACAATTCCTTAATTTTTTAAGAGAATGGATGATACTTTTGTTAATTTTGATATATTTTATTTCCAACTATTTCATATAAATTTTTAGCGCAAAATCATTTACTTCTCAGTTCTCAATAAGTAAAACTAAATCAAAAAGCTCAAATCGGTAATCTATTTCTTCCGTGATTATCACATAAACAGTATTCAAATAAAGTTAACCGGTCAAACAAAAGTTTTGATGTTACAAAAGTCACACGTACGTCTTCATTCTCAAGCTCATGTTCTTGTCGAGTTATAAGTTTTTGTAAATTGTATAAGTTAAATCTTCAATTCTCAACGTATAGCAGATTCCATAGGTTAATAACAACAAATATAGCAGATTCCATAATGGGATTGGTCGTTATCTGAATTGTACAATTTTATTTTATTTTGTTCTCTTTCTTTTCCTAGATTAAAACACAGAACTCTGTATAACTGAAGAAAAAATAAATCCTATATAAGTGTATTATTCACCAAGTTTGTAGAAAAAAAAAACCGAAAAAACCCTAGAACAAAATTAAAACAGAGCCACGTAATATTAACATGGAAGTGGAATACTTTTGATTGACGATAAAATCTTAAAATATATAAAATAATATAATTCACCTGAAAATAAAAAACAACGAATAGGAATTCAAGATTAATACGGATATTGAAAAAAAAAAAGAATAAGATAAACAGGGAATTGATTAGAAAACAATTTCCTAATAGGACTGTAGTTTACAATATATCAATTTTTTTTTTTTGATAAAAAGTTTACAATATATCATTATTGTCCGTCAGGAAAAGGAAAATTGCATAATGTATTTAAGTAGAGGGCTTATAGTCCTTGTGATCATTCTCTATTTCCTTCTTGTTATCAATATTCATTGCGAAAGAAAAAAAACAAAACTTTTCGATAACTATGGAGACCGGTCTAGATCAGATATATAAGGCAATGCTTGATATTTCATCTGTAGCAATGGAGAGATTTGTTAGTGACGAAGGAAAAGGTAAAAGGTCGAGTGAAGCTAGGGTTGAGGTTGAAGAAGACAGTCTTAGGGCAACGAAGGGCCCTTCCTTGGGGAAACGGAAACTTGACGAGCATGATACTCAAAGCCCTACACAAAACCCTAATGATGTTGCTTCTTCTTCACGTTCGTACCCCATAGAGTACGAAAGGCGTCTTGTGGTGCCCAACGAAGAAGAGGTTAGAGAAATAGAGCCGATTAGGGAAGTAGAGCCACCGGTCAGGGAAATAGAACGGGTTAGAAGAGAGGAGGAGGAGGCGGTTGAAGAGGAGAGGATTACGCCGGAATGGCTGGTTAACTTGATGAGAGAAGAGAACGGTTTCGACCCCAAGCGGATATTCGAAAAGGTACTTACTAAGACTGATCTTGCTAAACACCATAACCGTCTCTTGATTCCGATAAACAAGATAATGGATGATGACTTTTTGAACGAGGAAGATATGAGGATCGTAATGGAACATTACCGCAAGCGACGTGACAAAGGACTTGATGTGATCCTTGTTGGGTCTGATGGTCAAAAGTGTGATCTTAACTTTAGGAGATGGGACATGAAGAGCTCTTCCAATTACGTCTTGGTTTCTGGATGGCACAATGTCGTCGTCGATAACAGGCTCCGTGTAGGGCAAACCATTCGCCTCTGGTCTTTCCACTCCCCACAAAAGCTCTTTTTTGCTCTTGCTCCTCCCAATCCAGCTCCGGCTCTGGCTCTAGGTCCAGCTCAGGCTCCGGTTCCAGCTCTAGCCTCGGTTCCGGATCCAGCTCTAGCTTTGGTTCCAGCTTCTCCCAATCCAGCTCCGGCTCTGGATCTAACCCTGGCTCTAGGTCCAGCTCATGTTCCAGCTCAGGCTCCGAATCCAGCTCCGGATCCAGCTCTAGCTCTATCTCTAGCTTTGGTTCCAGCTCCAACTCAAGCTCCAGCTTTAGGTCTAGTTCTATCTTTATTTTCAGATAACGTTCCAAATACATTTAGTAAAAACTCTGACGAGCGATATACATATCTGGAGGATGATGAAAGGATAAAAAGTGTGTTTAAGAGAAAGAGAAGCATTCGAGTTCGGGTTCCACCTCCAGATCCGTAATACCGTGCCATGGAAGTAGTTTGGAGTTTAGGCATTCAAAGGAGTTATTTTGTTGGTTTTTTTTGGCTTTTTGGTTTTTTGGTGCTTTATTCCGAGTGTTAGCTTCCTTAAATGTTTTAATGTAATGATAATTTTATTGTTTTAGCAAGTTTTATCCAACTGCCTTTATTACCAGATCCAGATTTTCTATTTTTTGGTATGCAACTAGTGTCTTCAGAGGACAAGATCGGTATAGAACAATGTATTCACTAAGTTTCTAGCACATCAAAAATAAATAAATAAATATATGGCAAAGATATATGGCAAATACGTATTTGCCATATATCTTTGGCTCTTTCTTAATTAGAAAATAAAGAAGATATTTAAGCAGAGGGCTTATCCCCAAAGGCTTTCTAGGCCCAAGAGACTAATCTGTGTCGCCGGCGATGCCCAAATGTTAATTTCCCCGTGGCCGAGACTCGAACCCGGGTGGCGGTAGTTACAACTGCAACCCCTTTACCACTGGGCTTGAGTATTTTTGGTTTGTGATTATTTCCTTCTTGTTAGTATATCAGTATTCATTGCGGAAACAAAAAACCTAAATCTTTTGATAACGAGGATGGCGAACGGTGAATATGATCTAGCCGTGAAGAGAATGTTAGATATTTTATCTGTAGCAACGGAGAGAGTATTAAACGAAGAAGATAGTCTTAAGGCAACGAAGATCTCTTCCTTGGGCAAACGGAAACTTGACGAGCACGATAGTCAACAAAACCCTAATCATGTTGCTTCTTCTTCTTCAAGTTCGCACCCCGTTGCGTACAAGAGGCGTCTTGTGGTGTCCAACGAACCGGTTAGAGAAAGAGAACCGCCGGTTAGAAGAGTAGCGTTCAGAAGAGAGGCACCGGTGATAGAGAGGCCGGCGGTTACGCCGGAATGGCTGGTTAACTTGATGAGAGAAGAGAACGGTTTCGATGAGAAGATGATATTCGAAAAGGAACTAACTGCGACTGATCTTAACAGTCACCAAAACCGTCTCTTGATTCCGTTGAGCCAGATAGTGGAAAAGGACTTTCTGAACGAGGAAGAAGAGGATCATAATGCAACATCACCGCAAGATTCTTGACAAAGGTATTGATGTGATCTTTGTAGGGTCTAATGGTCAAAAGTGTGAGCTTAACTTGAGGAGATGGGATATGAAAAGCTCTTCTAATTACGTTTTGGTTTCCGGATGGTTCAAAGCCACTCGCATTAACAATCTCCGTCAAGACCAAACCATTCGGCTCTGGTCTTTCCACTCTCCACAAAGGCTCTTTTTTGCTCTTGTTCCTCCCGGTCCAGCTCCAGCTCCAGCTCCGGTTCCAGCTTTGGTTCCAGCTCCGGTTCTAGATCCGGTTCCAGTTCAGGTTGTAGCTCCAGAAGCTCTGGCTCTAGTTCCAGTTCCGGTTAACTCTGAGGAGGTACGTACATATGAAGATTGGTTGGAGACTGAAGAAGAGAGGAAGAGGATATTTGTTAACTTTCCGAAGAGAAAGAGAAGCTCTCTAGTTCCGGTTCCTCCACCGGATCAGGCTTCTCGAGATGACAACGATAGCCAAAGCAGGTTCGAGAATTCGCGCATATATCAATTGGCTTTGTGTTGCGCGGAGCATCTCTAACCCTACTGCCGTGTTGCAAGTAGTTTGGAGTTTGTTTTTGGTGTTTTTGGTTTCTATTTGGTTTTCATTGTGCATTATTCCGAGTGTTGTTTAGCTTCCTTAAGTGTTTTAATGGAATGATAATTTTATTGTTTTTGGCAAGTTTTATTACCATAACCAGATTTCCTATTTTGATATGAAACAAAGCCGTTCAGACTCACACACACACACTAGTGAGAGTACAAGATCGGTTTAGAACAATGTACATAAGGAAAGATTATTTAGATAAAATTCAATGTAAGTGAGAGACAACATATAACGGGGTAATAGACTTCAGGTGTCAGAAACAGACAGAGCATAGAATTCAGAAAATAATATGTAAATTTGACTCAATTGGTTCTCTAAGCAGAGAGTGAGGTTATGAGCCATGAGAAGAAGCCAAGTCTTGTTCTTCTGATGACTCGCTCTTCACAATACTCCACTAGCTTACTCCATAGGTCTCCTACACTCAATTTTTGCATAGTGACCATTTCGATCACCTGAAAAGCGTATAAACATAATTAAAATGCTTTCTAAGATCTTGAAATAGTCAAGTAGTTACAATAAATTAAGATTGTAATTACCTGATTGACATTTTGCAGAGTTTGGAGTCCAAAGGTATAGTATGACATGAAGGGTCTTCCCGACTGGAGAAAGTAAAGATCGTTTTCTAAGTTAAATGGAATGATAATTGTGTTTTGCAAGAGGAACTGATAGAAGCGCACGTACCTGTGAAACGGCAAGCCATTGAAGCATGATCTTTAGTTCAGGATCGCCTCCAAACACACCGCAACCCCAATTCCCTGTAGCAACACCAATGTTCTCTTCATGATCGATACACAATCTCTGGGAGCTTTTTAAAGCTTGGTGCAAAGAAGCTGATGGAAGTGGATCAAGCTGCTATGCGAAAACAAGTTTGAACTTTGTAAAGTCAGGACAAAAACCTCAAAAAGTACGCTAAAGCCTTGTATGCAGCAAAACTGATGTTCTTACAGAAGACAATGCCTCGGTGTGAGTATAGCTAGAAGGGTTAGTGTCTGTCTCCATTTGATATTTACATTGGTGCAGGTATCCGGTAAAAGCCTTGTTAACTTCTCTGTAGAAACAAAATGAGTAACTGAGAACCGAAATCATTAAAGAAAATATGAATAGGCTGAATTGCAAGTTTTGATTACCGAAGAAGGGCATCAAGTTTGTACTGAGTTATTCCTGGGCCAGGAAGTGCATCTATAGCTATGACTCTCGTTTTTCGCCTCCTGAAAATGTCTAAACCTTTCTTGTCTATGTAATCGCCAGCGTATTGGAACGAAGGTCCATACCTGAATACCGTGACAATGTGTTGGATTTCTTGAAAACTATAATAAGCGTAACATCTACTTCAGTTCACTGGTACTTACCCTGTGTAATGTGAAAATCTTTCAACGCCAACAATCTCAATTGCTTCATTTGCATCCATACGAGGCAAGAAAATCATGCCGGCAATAAGTTCTGGATTGATCACGAACCTTATTTCTTCCTAAACAGAAAGACGTTTTGACATGTTAAGCAGATCATCGTATTAGATAAATTTAAAATTGATTCAGTGGATGTGATGGTAGAGTCTGCATGAAGAGTTTTTGAGAGAGATTAAGTAAAGGAAGTAACAATTCAGACCTGTAGAGTGTCATAACTCAGAGTAAGGCCTCCAAAATATTCATCTGCAAAATCCACTTCAAGAGCTTCACGGGGTTGATCTTCTATAGCTCCCGAGGTATGAATCTATTCCCCCAAAAAAAAGGTATCAAGAGGATAATAACCCAAAGCACACTCATGACTCGTCGAAATTAAATGAATTCAACGGCGAAGAAGGCTGCTTAGTTAAGAATGTTTCATTGTTACCTCAACGGAGCAAAGCGGGGTAATGGATTTGGCCCAGTAGTCATGAGAATGGTCTTCCAGCAGAAGAACTTTCCTCTCAAATGAAACAAACCCACTGGGCATATATTGGCATATTCTTCCGAAGTAATTGGTAAGGCATCTTATTTTGTTTTCCTGCTTTGTGCTGTGATGCATACTCGGCAACCTTTAAAAACACAAGAAGGATTTGTAAATTTGGGGCATATAGGTGTAACATGTAAGGATAAGAATGAAGCCACATACGTAAATAGTTCATCAAAGTTAATTCTTTGAAGATGATTTGAGCGTCTGTCAACTTCAGGGAACAAACAAAAGAAGGAACAGGCAAGAAGAGCTGCAATCAACTCCTGCAGAAGACAGCAACTTTCATTCAGTGAGTACTACCAATAAATCTTGGTTGCAAAAACAAGCAACTTCACCTCTAAAGAGTACTAGAAAGTTACTATATCAACTTTCATTCAGTGCAATAATGTATGTTCTAGTTTTGGTTTTTTTTTTTTTTTGATTCAGAGAGTATACCTGGCTAAGAAACACAATGCCAGCTTCTTGAGGGCCTAATAATCGAAGCCCGGATGCAATTCCATCAAGAACATGGTCTGCCTTCTGATAGTGCGTTTCTAACATTGAAGGCAACCGCAGAAGTAATCCACACAACGCAGGAACCACTTCATCAAAAAACTTAGCTGACTCTTCTCTGGAAAGTTTCTGCAACACAACAAAACAATTGTTAGTGAGCCCTTTATGAATGCCAACCATTTCCTTAATGCTCAATGAATCAAGAAATACAAAAAACCAAGAAAGAAGATTGAAGGACAGAAGAAGTGGTACCTTGTCAAAGAAAATAACATATCCTTTAAACTCATAAGGTCCAACTTCAGATGGATTCAAGGAGAGGGATCTCTTCATATTTCTCGTGTGGAGAGCCAGAGTCTCTCCCGAGTTGACCATTGACTCACTCGGTCCTCTAGACATTGTTTGGAGCTCTTCTTCAACAGAAGGTGGCCAAACTAGAGATGAAGACTGAGCCACAAGAGGCAGATACTGAAGAATCGAACTAAGATCTTTCCTCTTCAACATCCTAATTTCCTTTCTTGATTTCCTGAGAGAGATTTAAAAGTAGGAGATAAAATTTTGCTAAGGATTAAGAAAAAGATATCAATGCCCATTTTATTTCTTTATAACAGATAACACCAAAGTCAAACAGGAACACGTTTTCCTGAAAGACTGAGTCCATTCATTTACTCTGGCAGCTAATTTTCCAGGAAAGTGCTGCATAATTTACCCAAGAGAACTTGTTTATGTAAATAAAGACAGGTTCAAACATTTGACCAAAACCATATATCAGCATGACTAGTGCACCTAAATGAATGATGTTTGAGGATCAAGAACTGGTGAAAATACAACTTATTCATGGCGGTAAGTTGTAAAATAATCACTTTTTACATGTCCATGTGGGCAAATGCATAGATACAGCGTGAAGATGCAACAAACAACTTGATCAAGGTGAGTCAAGGTGGCCGGATAGCCTCGTTGTTGGTAGCTAGAGATGGAAGTAGCCAAGAAATGAAGCCAAGATTGGTTTGCTTGTACAGCCGTTGAGCAGAATATTCTAACATCATGTTCCATAGATCTCCAACGGTCCATTCATGGGAAATAATCCACTTGGTCACCTGTCCTTGTAAGATGATGTATCAGTTGCAAAATCTAAGAAAGTTCACACACGACCGAACAATACAATACACTTACTATGTTTCATGATTGTCGGTTCTGAAAGAAAGGCTCTAGAATTGTGGAGTTTTAAAGAGTAAGAGAGGTTACCTGATCTAGGTTTTGGAGGGCCTGCACTCCGAAAGTGTAGTATGATATAAATGGTCTACGCGCCTGGAAAATACCCATGACCAAGTCAACAAAGAAGCGTCAAATGAAACCGCTATCTATCTCATTGTCCAAAAGGAAGCTGTGGAAAATTTGAGACTAATTCTAGAAAATATTAGTCAAAAGTGACATGGAGGGCTTCTTAAAGTCAAAACACACTAAGTCTGTGTTTCAGAGGGAATTGATTTTCAAGTGTTTATTTTCCACCGCATATTGGTACTCAACTTGTACCATCCAGGAAAATTATAATTATGATGGGAAAGGGCACCTGGGAAGCAGCAAGCCATTGGATCATAGCCTTTAGCTCTGGGTCTCCTCCAAAAACACCACATCCCCAATTCCCAGTCGCAACACCGTCATCTTCATGATCCATGCAATCGGCTCCTTCCACATAAAAATCTCTGACAAAATTGTCAGCAGGCTTCTCTCTATTTGTCTCTTCATCATTTAGTGAAGCTCCGTGTGGCTGTATCAGAAGCAGTAGACGATAACAAAGAAAAAAAGAAAATAAAAACATTATTTTCCAAAAGACATTGAAAATGCCTATTAATGAAAATGGGTACTAAAGGTTCATAGCAAAATTCCAACCACCGTAGTTTCTGTATGCGAAAGACCAGAATCTTTGTCGTTTCTGGCAAGCTGAATTTCATGATCTTCTCTATCTATGAATATGCTCTGGTGCTGCCAAGATCTTCTATGATTTAAAAAGCCACATAGAGCCTTATTAATTTCCCTGGAAAAACAGAAAGAGAGAAAGGGGAAAATAGACATTAAATTCAAGTGTAAAGAGAATAAACGAGTAGTTACACTCCAAAATTTTGAATAAATACAAACACAAAATTGTCAAAGGCACCTACGAATCCCGAAAAGAAGGTTTCACATACCGCAAAAGGCTTATCTTTTTAAAGTGTCTCATTTTTGGGGCACATAATGCATCTATTGCAACAATTCTGGTTCTTCGCCTTTTAGAAGGATCCATTGCCTTTTTGTCAATGTAGTCACCCGCAAACCGAAACGAAGATGCATACCTGCAGCAGATAACAATTTCATATAAAATAAGGGTAAATAACTATAATGGTTAACAATTCTTCAAAACCTGATAATTCAGATGCCAACTATTGACCATTTCTACGTCAGTGAATACATGATTATTACCCTTATTTATGATGCATAAGTACAACATAAACAATAATCTAGTTGCACATTTTTTATTTGTTTTAACGTGCCTCAATCAGGATTTAACATACTTGACATGTTAACGAGCCTATTGGTCAATTATCAAAATACAAAGATTAATTAGCCAATACTGAGTAAACAGAGAACAATGCTACAAAACTACCAAATCTCACCCTGTGTAACATGAAAATCTTTCTGCACCAACTATTTCTATAGCTTCATTGTCATCCATGCGAGGCAAGAAAAGCAAGCCAGCAATTAATTCCGGGTTGATCATGAAGCGTATCTCCTCCTGCACCAGATTCCAATTAGAAGTCAATGAAAAATTTGATAGAAACGTGTACAGTAAATCTTTTATACTAAAAGGGAACTCAAGAATCAAGGAACGAATCATGTGTTCTTCAGAAATCTAATATGCAATATGAGTCTCAAACCTGTACGCACCCCCTGTTTAGGGCACCACCTCCGAGATACTTGTTTGCAAAGTCCACTTCCAGAGCATTGTTAGATTGATCTTCTATTAACCCAGAAGAATGAACCTATAACAATAAAAGCTGTCAGGAAAAATAATCTACAAACATTTGCAAATATTGTGGTGGAAAGTAAGGTAATCCACATCCCTGTTCCTGTTACCTTAAAAGCACAAAGGGAAATGTCAGATTCGCTCCAAAAATCAGTCTCAGGAGCAGTGGCAGTAGAATTGTGGGATTCAGCTGGAAGAATCTTGCGTTCAAATGAAACGGTCCCAGTAGGCAAGCAGGAGCAGACCCTTTCAAAGTAATGCATAATACACCTTATCTTGCTTTCGTGACTTTCACTATAACTTTCATAAAGGGTCCTGGAAAGCAAGTGAAAACTCGGATGTCAGACTACATCTACACGAAGTCCAGGACCTCAAATGAAACTTCTTCAATGGACACAAGACAAGATACCAAAGGCAAATTATAGATCAACAAATAAAATCTTGACATGACACATGCAAGTTTTGTGTTTCTAACAACAAGCTTGTCCAAGTCTAACAAGTGAACTCTTAATGAAGCCTACATGGAATCTCTTAAAGGATTTGCTTTCTTTAGACTCTCGAGTGTGATCGTCCGTCACATAAATACTGAAATCCCCTGTCTATAACAGTACTTACTTGATCACTAGTCACTTATGCCAAATGACTTAATTTTTCACATTACGCATTTCATCCAGATCTGACTAATGTGGGTCTAACTGTAAGGAAAAGTTTAGAAGATAGAGCGAGAGGTAACATACGCAAACAGATTATCAAAGTTGATGACTGGAAGGTCGTTTGCACCTCTACTAACAACTGGAAACAAACAAAAGAAAGCGCATGCAAGAAGTGCTGCAATCAACTCCTGCAAAATCGAAAACGTAATCGACATGTAAGGAAACTGATAATCCACTTCATCTTCAACAAAACCCGCTCATTACTCTTCCCAAATACACGTTGCAATGCCTTTAGACAAACAAACCATGCAAATGGAACTACAACATCTTTTTACCAATATCTAGCAAACTGAGATTAATAAGCACCTTTTAGATGATATTGCAGGAAAGTATCACTATGCATCAATACCTGACTGAGGAAAACTATGCCAGCTTCTTGGGGATGTAACAAGCGAAGACCTGTACTGATTCCACTAATGACCTTATCTGCATTTTGGAAATGCATTTCTAATAGAGATGGAAACTTAAGGAGTAATCCTGCCAATGCAGGGATAATCTCATCGAACCATCTCTTTGATTCTTGCTTATTAATCAGCTACAAGTATTAAACAAAAATTATTACTACTCTTCATCACCAGAAATCAAAAGTTAAGAAGGAGGATTAATTTACTTCGTCGAATAAAAGCGCGTAGCCATGAGAAGCAGAAGGAGCGAGAAGGCGAGTTGATAAAGAAAGGGATTGTCTCATATCGGAAATAGCTTGCCATAGAACTTCTCCCGAGTCAACTCGGCTGTGTGAAGGTCCTTCAGACATGGCTTTTAACGCCTCCACCACTCGCGGCGGCCAATACAGCGACGACGAACGGATCAGAAGCGGAAGGTACGGAAGAATCGAATTGAGATCTTCTCTATTCTCCATTTCGAGATTCTCAGTTCGCAATTTCGCCTTGAATCGCTTCTCCGAGAAGGTTTTGCCGCCGTTTGGAGAAAGTTTCAGTCTAAAAGCAAAGTCAAGACGGAGAGGAGGAAGGAAGTTAAGTTAAACCGGTTTAGATCGGTTTGAAACGTGGTTATCCCTTTGGTTTAGTGATTTGGTTATGGTTCCCTTGCAATTGCAATCCGAGACTTCACAATTCCAAGTCAATGGATGGACCCGCCAAAATGCGATTAAATGTGGCATTTCGGAAAAATGGCGTTTTAAATGTAGCATTTAAAATATATATATATATATATATATATCACTAATAAATTTCTAGACCGAAATACATATTTCAATCTATGAAATTAGAGCATGTAATACGTGTACATGTTTGAATGTATGAAATTAGAGCATGTAATACGTTTTTGCGAATTTTAGATTTTGCTTTTGTTGCTATGTGAGAAGAATTTGGACGGATAAAGACCCACATGAGCTGTGTTAGTAATATAGTGTTTGATGACCAATTTGGGCTTAGAAATTTAATGTTTGTGCCATGCTTAAGATGCGATATGATTTGGTTCCCCAATTTATTGTTGATTTTAATCTGAAGCTATTATTGATGATAATTTTAGTTGTAGTATATAGTTTTACCTTAGCTACAAACAGTGCCCGTGCCCAGCGTTTACGCCCCCTTAAGGCGATAGTTGATTATATGATTTAATTTTAACTGACAATATATATTACATAAAAAAATTTTTAATATAGCAGATAAAAATATATTTAGTATTGTATTATACTATGCGGTTTATTGCATCAAAACAATAAATATTTTCTCTAAAAGTATTATTTATAGCATATGTGTGTATCTTATCATTTTTTGTTAGTTTGAATAACATTAAAAGTAACTTTAAAATGATAAACTTCTAGTCATGCAGAAAATATAAAAATAAATGAGTTAAAAATGATATTATAAAAAATATTAATAAAAAGAAAAATGGAAAGTAAACTAATTACAATCGAAAAAGAAGATTAAAAGATATGGATTATAATTGAAAAACCCATTAACAAGTATTAGATGAATAAGATTAGTCTAAATAAAAAATTAACTATAAATTTTCCCTAATTGAATTATAAGAATCTATAAATAGAGCCCCTAAAATTATTAATTGAGGTGGGGTCCTAGACAGTTGCCTAATTAATCATATGCTAAGCGACCACAAACTACATCTTTCTCAGCTTCGTCTCGTCATGTAGTTAGAAAGTGAACTGTAATCGTTTTGTAGTATTTCATAACCATACTAAGGCCTCAAACATAATTCCAAAAAAAATAATATCTTAATTATGTTTGCATAGTGTGAACACCAACTACCAAATATGTCTAAAGTTGCAATATTATATGAATAAAAGTATCTAGAAGAGATCGAAAAGTAAAGATGAAGTTCCACTATTTTACTTGTGATGTAAGAGATATTTTCCATTATTTTCTAATTTTCCTTAATTTGAATTTTTATGTGATTTCTTTTTTCTTTTAGGTTTCTAATATTTTCTTAGGGTTTTTTGTTTTCTATTTAAACACTTTTACCTTGTAGCCAAGAGGCATATCTTATTTTCCTTAATCAAAATTTGAAAGCTTTTCTCTTTTTGGTGGATTCCAAAACCATTTCTGGTGGATTCCAGAGATTTATTCTTCAAGTTCATTACTTGTGATTTAGGTTTAGTGCTTGCTAATCCTAGGATTTTTCGACTGCGTCACTACTTCACGTTATCACTTATTCCACACACACTTAATTCAAGGGCTGATAGGTTGGCGAATTGTGCACGCACGGTTGATTACAATGTTTGTTTCGTTAACTCCTCATCACCTACTTAGATCACTAATTGGTGGTAGAAGAGTACGATTATCTTGTTGATCAAAAAAAAAAAGAATAAAAATATAAACTAAATGTAAACGCAAAAAAATCGATTTTCTTAATAAATTCAAAAACAAAACAAAAATAAGTTTTAAAAAAAAGTCATAATGTTTTATCTCACAAAGAATAAGTTCAATCATTCAAAATAGTAAAAAAAAAATGTTGATTTTTTTTTAATAAAAATAGAGAACACCATTCAACTTATCGACGTAAAATGCTAATCAAAGAGAGAGTGTGACTGAAATTAATACACAAGGTGGAACATGACATGAGATAGACACTAATCCTAACGTATAGAAAATGGTGCCTCACCGTGGAACCCATGGAGAAGACTTTGACTTATCAACGGTTTACACAGTCAAGTCAATATAACAATTAGAGCATATTGGAGACCCAATGATGTTTCACAATAAAAAAATATTAAAAACACTCTCTCTTCCTTTTACTTAATTTTATACATTCTTTTTTATTTTTTTACTCAACTTTATACTTTTTCTTTTATCCTTTTACTCAACTTTTATTAATTTTATATTTAAACACACATTAATATCTTTTTACTCAACTTTTATTAATTTTATATTTAAACACACATTAATATTCTCTTTCTTATGTCTTCCCCAAGACACAATCTCTCCAACTAAACCCACTATCTCCTCTCTTTACTCAACTTTTATTAATTTTATATTTCAATACACCACACTATTTCAACAAAAAACACTCTCTTTCTTCCTTTTACTCAAATTTTAATAATTTTATATTGTGAGACACACCTACATTGTCTCTAATGTACATGCTCGTATATTTTTTCCTTTTGTATAGATATTACAATTTGCAACTAGCTATATCTCTCATATAATTTGCAATTCTCAAAAATCTTTATGTTTTTTCGATTTATCCATATACATCCAAAACTCAAACCCCTAACGCGGGGTCATTTCCTTACCACATATCTTGAAATATAGATTTACGTTCAACAATCATCTTATACAATAAAGAAACAATGATATATTGGTAAAATGATTACACTCTTTTTAACTTGAGTTACATTTTCATTCGAAACAATTTTACCTCTACTTAAGTAATTGATGGTGCCACGTTTTAGCTGTTTATTAGAAAATTCGGTGAGTAGGCTAATTAACGATTAGATTTATTCTACTAAATTAATCGGGTGGTAGAAATTCGGATTATGATTATAGAAAACATGCAACTTGTGAGCAAAAATAAGTTTAAAAAAAAAATAAAAAAAAAACTTGCGAGTAAAATTAGAAATATTAATTTCATTTTTTAGAAAAAGAGAGAAAAAAAATCCGTAAAACACGTAAAGAATTTTCAATAGTAGTGGCACTTGCTGACCATAAATAACCAGACTAGACTCATAACAACATCCACAAGAAGAAACTTTCCTTCTCTAACAAAAATGGCTGTTTCCACCGGAAACGCCGATCTCTTTCTCCGGCCACTCATCCTCGCCGTTCTCCTCCTCTCCACCTTCGTCTCCTCCACAATATTGCTCGATATCGATTCCTCAGATCTCAAAGCTCTTCAAGTCATCGAAACAGAGCTCGGAGTCAACGGTCAACGTTCTTCCTCCATCAACCCATGTGGTCGCCGAGGAGTTCTCTGCGAGAGACGGTACTCTCCCGTGACTGGAGAGTACGTTCTCCGTATCACGAGGCTCGTTTACAAGTCCCGGAGCTTAACCGGAACCATTTCGCCGGTGATCGGAATGTTGTCGGAGCTCAAAGAACTCACTTTGTCTAATAACCAATTAGTCAACAGTGTTCCAATGGATATCTTGAACTGTAAGCAACTCGAAGTTCTTGATCTTCGAAACAACAGATTCTCCGGTCAAATTCCGACAAACTTTTCTAGTTTGGTCCGTCTTCGAATTCTTGATCTTTCGTCGAATAAATTCTCTGGAAACTTGAATTTCTTGAAGAATCTACAGAAGCTGGAGAGTCTCTCCGTTGCAAACAATCTCTTCTCCGGCAAGATTCCCGAACCAGCTGTGTCGTTTCACAATCTCCGGTTCTTTGATTTCTCAGGAAACCGGTTTTTGGACGGTCCAGTTCCGGTTATGAGCAAAATCAAGCTTCAAGAATCCCCACACCAAACTAGACACATTCTTGCTGAAACTCCATCTTCAAACTCCACCAAGAAACCAAACAACACTACATCAAAAGCTACTGGACAAGCTCCACAACCAAAGAAGACGAAGAAGAAGAAGAAGAAGAACAAGAAGAAGAAAGTAGTGGGATGGCTCTTAGGATTCCTCGTTGGAGGTATAGGCGGAACAATCTCTGGATTCGTCTTCTCGGTGATGTTCAGAATGATTATTACAGCGATAAGAGGACCAGGGAAACAATCAGGTCCTTCAATATTCAGTCCATTGATCAAGAAAGCTGAAGATTTAGCTTTCTTGGAAGACGAAGAAGCAGTAGCTTCAATGGAAATCATTGGAAAAGGAGGTTGTGGAGAAGTTTTCAAAGCCGAATTACCTGGAAGCAACGGGAAAATCATCGCCGTTAAGAAAGTAATCCAACCGCCGAAAGATGCAACCGAACTTACGGATGAAGAATCAAGGTTTCTCAACAAGTACATGAGACAAATCAGATCAGAGATCAACACAGTAGGGAAAATCCGCCACCGAAATCTTCTCCCATTATTAGCACATGTACCGAGACCCGAATGCCATTTCCTCGTTTACGAGTACATGAAGAACGGGAGTTTGCAAGATATACTAACCGAAGTAGCAGCGGGGAACAAAGAACTAACGTGGCCAGAGAGACTCAAGATTGCTATCGGTATAGCTGCAGGGCTTGAGTATCTTCACATGGATCAAAGTCCAAGAATCATTCATAGAGATTTAAAGCCAGCAAATATTCTTCTTGATGATGACATGGAAGCAAGAATTGCAGATTTCGGACTAGCAGCGACAATACCAGATGCAAACACACATCTTACAGCCTCGAAACTTGCGGGTACCGTGGGGTACATAGCAACCGAGTATCATCAAACTCTCAAGTTCACAGATAAATGTGATATGTATAGTTTTGGAGTGATTCTCGGGGTTTTGGTTATCGGAAAGCTTCCTTCAGACGAGTTTTTTCAGCATACGGACGAGATGAGTCTGATAAAGTGGATGAGGAAGATGGTTACATCGGAGAATCCGAGCCTTGCGATTGATCCAAAGTTGATGGGACAAGGATTTGATGAACAGATGCTTCTGGTTCTGAAAATCGCTTGTTTCTGTACTTTGGATGATCCGAAACAAAGGCCAAACAGCAAAGAAGTCAGAACTATGTTGTCCCAGATCAAGTAGTAGTGTCTTTCTCTATGATATGTTGTTTGCTTCTTCTATATGTGTTTTCTACATTTCCTGTTGCATGTGAAATAACTATGTACACTATTGTGTTCACTTGGCAAAAAGCTTTTATAATTAAAAATGATTATAATTATGTTTCATTGCTCTAAACATAAATCATCAAATCTATTACATAAATCTTAGCTATATACATAAATGTAAAAAAGCAATTTAATAAACAACTTGAACATGACAATGCCTTACATGTCTCATTTCTGTCTTCTCTATATGCAGCCGTTGAGAATCTCCCTCAGATATTCAAGCTGTTCATGGCTACCTTCATGTTCTTCCCACTATAAAATAAATAAAAACAAAGTCAACACCTGTTGAGATATGTATACTCATTATTGATGGGCAAAGATTATTCAATTTAAGTTTTCTATGCCTCACATCAAGAGCATGTGAGTTTTTTACTCTTAAACATAAATTTTTACAACATCGAGTTTCTAATGTTTTAAACTTACCTCTTGAAGAGACAAAGATACCACCTTCCATCCAGCAGCAGTAACATATCGCCGCTTCAACATCGTGTGTCCTAATGGTAGTCCTGTAGCGACTCAAAAGTTTGAAATGAACATTGAGTTCGAGTTGGCTATAAAAAACAACAAGATAAATAAAGAAACAAAGTCATGGCACTTACCGGAGTTTCTTGAGAAATGAGTTGGCCCGTCGATTTCTAAAGCAACTTTCTTCTCGACTAGAGCAACATCCACGGTGTAACCATCCACATCATGCTCTTTAGCCCAATCAAGCCCTGTACTTATTAGAAGTCGTCCAACTTCTTTTTGAAACGATGAGGTTATCTTCTGATTGAACCGTTTGGTTTTTCCGGCACAGGTTATTTTCTCTTCGAGTACATGATCAAGTGACAATTGAAGGTGGGGACACTCGAGCTTCAAGCACTGATTCACAAGATAAACTTGAGAAGCAAACATGACATCTTCCCTATACTGTTCCGAAAGACGTTGCTCCTCCAAGGTAGTTAAGAGATTCCATATATTAGCGAAGAAAGGTCGCTCCACTTGCCCAAGTACAGCGTAAGACCAAGCTATGTTTCCAAGCTGGTCCCTGTTAAAGCTAAGTACTGGAGATTCTGAAGCAACATCTGCTACTTCATCGTAGTAGTTTGCTATTTCGTTCGCCAAGAAGCATTTGAATTGGTCACTGTCTTTGAAAGCGTTGTCCAAAGATTCAAGCAACGGATCAGCTGGTTCATAAAGCGAGGCGAATGACCACAAAAGCTGAGCAATCTCTTGGCCTTTGAAGGTAATGATGATAGTGGACGCCTTCTTTGACAACTCGGTAAAGAGTTCTGTAGCGGAATGCCGCATGGAAGCAAAAGCTCCTGCGATATTAGCAACATTCTGAGAATTAAACTCCTCGACTTTTGAAATGGCGACTTCAGCAACTCTATCCATCTCTGTTAAATAAAGCAATTCACCGCCGATTTTAGACAACGCCCAAGAGATATTAGATACGCCTTGAGCTGAACATTCTGGTAAGCATGTCATTGCAAGTGCAACAAGCATTGACATTTCTCTTTGCCGAGCAAACGCAAGCCTACGTGTTCTCATCATCGAAACTTTCTCCATGTTTTTAGCAATTCTGTGAAGCGCAGTAGCGATGTTTAAAGGAGATAACGGCGACGGGCTTAAGCCTTTCGCAACTGCCATGATTGTCTCGGCAGTTACTTCAAGTACTTCTTCGGCTGTCTGTGCTTCGATTATAGCTTTGTTTAAATTGATTTCCTTCATACGATCAGACGGTCCTGAAAATTGAGAAAGCCGCTGAACTAATTGTTCCCTCGTCTTCTCTTTCTTTTCCTCAAACATTCCACCAGCTAACGAGCTAACTTTTCTCCGCAGTTCGCCCATTTTATCCTCCACCGATGGATCTTGAAACTCCGAATCATCTTCTTCCTCTTCGTCAAAACCATCTTTACTTATGACCTTATCTTTGTTTTTAATCACTTTCTTGCTCTTTTTCTTCTTCTTCTTCTTCTTCTTAAGAGGCATCACTTCCTCCAATACAGGAGTTAAACCTCTGGACTCAATCGATTTAAGCGCGATTTTTCTCGCTCTTACACACCAATCCATCCCTTGTGTGTCGTCAAGGGCTTTCGACTTTGCTTGTTTCTTCCTCTTCTTTGGAGGTTGGATATCTAAAGGATCAATCTCTCCAAGAAATTCTGATTCCCAGTCCATATCATCATCCCCTTCTTCTAATTCTTCCTCCGAATTACCGATTAAAGACGAATTCTGAAACCAAAATCGAAACAATGACAATACTTATAACAAATTTGTTCTGCAACCTTATCCAAAACACCACAAACACCATAGAAGTCACACAAAAATAAACACTAGTAACCAAACCAAACAAGAACAACCACAAGAACTCATTTCACATATATATTTTTTTTTTTGACAAATCCAGAAATGACTTTAGAGAACTAACCAGGGAACGAGGAAGATGCAAGGAGCTTCTTTGCGAGAGTGGAGTAAGAAATCGATTCTTTTTATCAGAGAGAGGCAAAAACCCTGAAATTTGAAACAAAGAGCGTTTAAGGATATAACAAAAACTGGATTGGTTAGGAAATTGAGAAGTTATGAAGAAGCGAACCTGAAGATAAGGAGGAGGATGATAGAGAGAGATGGAGATGACGGTGGTTGTGGTTAACGATGCGGTGGTGACGCATCTCCGGTGGATTGAGATAGAAGCTCCGCCATAACGGAACTACACATTCCATTTTTCCAGTCTGTCGGAGAAATTTTTGATAGCTCTGTGTTTGTGAATCTTTTTTTACAGAGACTGTGTTTTAGCTAGAACCCTCTAGTTTGTTTAGCGAGTTTTGTTATTATTTGGTAATTATGATGTTATTTATCCTTCTGATCCCTCAAGTTTAGATTTGTTTATATAACATGCTAACTGCTAGGGGTGGGCATTCGGTTTTTCGGTTCGGTTTTTCGGTTTTAGTTAAAATGAGTCCATATATAAACCGAATGAATTATGAGTCGGTTCGGTTCGGTTTTGGTTCACATTGTAAGGTCCATAATAGAACCGAATTGCTTCGGTTTCGGTTTAACCGAATTAAAACCTATTCCAATCAATTGCACAATGACAAAGGAAACTCAAAAAAACATCATATTCAAAGTGTTTTCAATCTAAAATTCATAACTAAACACCAAATGAAACACCAAGTTTTAAAAGAAACACAAAGTAATTAAAAGAAACACAAACCAAAACACAAAATTTTAAAAGAAACACAAAGTAATTGACTACTAGTCCACAAAACACAAAGACTCACAATCCTTATCCAAAATTTCTTTCCCTCACAATCCTAACTCTTCAAATGAACAAAAGAACAACACACATGAAGTAAAGTGAAGTTTATGTTTATGTTCATGTTCATGTTCAAGTTCAAGTAAAGTCGTATTACTCATTAGCAAATGGAAATTGAAACAAGCAATAGGACCTAACAACACAATTCGTTTATTCGATTCAACACGAAAGTTAAGTGTCGGGTAGGGACATATCAAAGGTCGGCTAGGTATATTATACATAGGTTAGCAATCGGTTTATTCGGTTTGTCCATGGTTTTTCGGTTTAAACCGAAACCGAACCGAAACATATGGACTATAATATTCTTGGTCCAATAGGTATAATCCGAATAACCGAAACCGAACTAATACCTATGTTTTCGGTTCGGTTCGGTTCGGTTTTTTGGTTATGGGTATTTTTGCCCACCCCTACTAACTGCCCTCAAATAAAAATTTATGCATATAAAGACCAATTCTTTTTCTTTCAAATAACAAATGTTAAAACCAAATCTCATCATTTCTTATGTTTGTTTATTTCGAAAAATTTCTCTCTCTAGAAATTTCTCTCTGACTTCTCTCTAAAGAAGAGTAAAAAAGTCTTCGATTGTGTTTGCCCGACGTCCGGTTTTTGTCGGCGTCGTGGCCTTTATATAAATTTTGTTAGCTTTTTTTTTGTTTTTTTTGGAAAAATTTTGTTGTAATATATTTCCGTTCTATCGGATGTTTCTTTTCCAACGTTGTTCGGATTTCTTTTCGTTTTAACGAATAATTATTCCGACTTGTTCGGAATCTAGTGGTTATTCCTTTCCAAATCTGTTTTGACGATGAAGAAATCAAAATCTACTGGATCTGCTTTTGTTTTTTCTTCATCATCTTGGTATCATCTCCTTTCTGGTGAGGAGTTAGTCTCTTCTTTGATCCTCATTTAAAAACCTAGATGGTTTGTGAGGAGTGTCATGAGAATCGTGATGGTTGGAAGCTAATTTCATTGAAGGAGAACATATTTTATTTCGGTTGATGGCTCATTCGGATTTGGTGTATAAGGAGTTTGTTCCGGAGACTTTGAGAGGAAATTTGAAAGTGTAGCGCATGCTTATATTGTTATCTCTTTAGTTAGAGTTTGATATTGGCTTTTTATTATTAATCTTTTATGTTGTATTCTCTCCATCTCTCATTAATGGATTTTCATATCGACAAAAAAAAAAAAACCAAATCTCATCATCAACATATATAAGTACAATCCTATACACAATGTGATTGTAAGGAATATAGAACAAAGAAAAAATGAAATCAAAAGAAGAAAAAAACTTCTTGTGGGGGGAAAAATGGAAAGAAATGGAAAAAGCTTCTTTTTGTGTAATATATGCAAAAACGATGGTTTTAATTGTAAAATCAAATCCTTCCTTCTTTGTTATATTTGCTCAGGCAATGTCTGAGAACAAGAAGTTGAAATCAGATCGTTGCCGGAGAAGTGGCGGTGGATCGACGTCGGAGAGGCTAATGGTACCACCGTGGAAAGATTCTGAAACATCTTCCACTGAGAAAGGAATGCTGCAAGAATCAAGATACAAGAAACAATGATTTTGCATTGAAGATTCGAGAGTAATTAGAGAAATCGAAAAATTCAATTTTTCTGAATACCTTGAATCGACGTCTAGCAAGAAAGAAGGGTAAGTCATATTGACTGAATCTTCCGACATTACTTCTCTCATCTGCTTGATCACCTATATGAGTCCAGCTTTGGTTTTAGTTTGAGTCAAGATAGTGATTGTATGTTTTTGTTAGGTTTGTTCTGTGAATTTTCCTTAAGAAGTTTTTTTGGAGTTGGTTTGGTTAATCCAGTACTTACCTCAGAAGAGAGTCCTTGAGTTCCATATTTATCGTCCCAAAACATTGTCGCGATTCGATATACTTGTGGAATGCTTAGTACCTGAGAAAAAAATTGAGAATTGTAACAAATCAGGAATTGTTCTATGATAGTTGCAGTTTTTTTTTTTCATAATCAAGAATCTGTGTAGCTATTAACTAGAAGTAAGACTCTACAAGGGTCTATATGCTTTGTAGAAAGTTGTGGTTTAAAGTCTTTACCGGGCATATCTCGTTTGTGATCTCTTCCAGTGATTTCTGTGTCTTTTGATGCGAAACCTATAGAGTGATAGTGTTTATCAGATACCGAAGTTTCTTTAATTATGTATTTTCACCGATTGATATGGACCGGAGTTATACCAGAAACTTTACTGCTTGCCTTATGGGTTGGAGTTCCTCCCATGGTGATCGTGCCGCCTGTAGAAGACAAACAAAGTAGAATTACAAAAGTTTTATCGTTTTGTCTTGTTTTTGTGCTCTTAGCATGATTTGGATATTAATGCTTTTAGCCTACCTCGTCTTCTGCCTTCAGGCACCACTGCTCTAATTCATGCAATCCCATTTTCAGATATTCTCCGTTGCTAAACGAACAACACTCTCGGCGAAGCAACAAACTGCCAGAAGATAAATTTTGTAAGTCAACCTACCTCGTAACTAAATGCAGCTACTTGTGTATTTTCTGTACCTGTTAAAGAGCTGCACATTTATGTACGAGAAAACCTGATGGAAGAGTTTTCTTCTGATCATAGACGGGACCTGGAGATGATTAAGACTCAGTCAATAAACTGGAAGAGTAAAATTTAAGCTTGAGATGAAAATCTTTGAAGTCTCTAACGTGATTCTCTGCCATAACGCGCAAGGTATGTTCGAGCTTATTGATAATGTTCTGCCATTGTGCATATGATGCCTGTTGCTTGGCAGTTGTGGTCAAGTGGATGCTTTTAGTCTTATTCACGTCTCGCAATGGTCTGGCTCTTGTTGGTCTTGGTGCCTGTTACATCTTACATGTATCACATTGTTAAATACGTTATTAGCCAATCGCTAAGATAAGTTCCATAGTAACTTGATGAACGATGTACTGACATGGATACAGAGATTTAGTAATGGGTTTATCTCTTTCTTTAAGTTATCTCGGATCATTCCATATGTTTTCTCAACGTATGCAGCTAAGTGTTGCTTGAATAGTAAAGCCGGGTATTTAGCTTCAACCATCTGTTGGTCATTTGATATTCCAACCATCCCACTGTAGCCACTGGATGTTTCCGTGCCCATTGAAGACGATTGCATTCTCTACAGTATTATTACCAACAATTATCAAGGCTCTTACAAATTGAATCATACGTTTACTGTTATAAAGCTTACTTGGACCAATCTCCCAAATAGTGTAGCCTGGGCTGATCTGTTACGTCTTGAAGCCGAATTTGTATTGCTGAATTTGAGTGTAGATTGTAGAAGATATAAGAGGGAAGAGCTTGTTGTGAGCCAATAAGTTAGCTCCCTTGTGTCAGCTTGGCTCTTCTGGACCAAAATTAGTATAACTTGAATATTTTGTTTTGGTTTCACAATTTCATTGCTTTATAAACGTATTTTACTTTTTACCTCAATGGATGATCGAATTGTATGAGAGATTCTATCAAATATATTTGTTTTCTCTGCTTCAAATGATCTCCACTGAAGTAGTGCCTTGTAAATTATCCAGGCTGCCACAGATCTGTCATTATCAAACCTTCTCTCGTCGGTGAGGCATTTCACCAGCACATCATGATTCTCCTGTTCGGTAATACTCATATTAAATTCTTCTGTTGTGGAACAGATTATGAAATATCTTCTGTTTGTTGTGTTGGTTATCAACTTATTGCTTTTTAGTAAAAACAAGTTATCAGAACAATACCTGTTGCCTATCTGTTAGAGAGCTTTGTTTTGCTAATACAATGTTTGGATTCCTTGGCTCCTGCAACATATAAGAAGGAATGAGGAATTTTAGAGTACCGTTTTTTAACTGGGCCTATCTTGATACCTTACCTTCGTTTCTGGAATTTCTTCTGCTTGATGTCCATTCTCAAGTTCCTGCACATTTATATTACATTAGTACAAATGTTATAACTTTTTTTTTTACACTAAAAGAGACATGTTGATAGACTTTTGTACCTTTGCGGATGCAAAAACTCCTTCAGGAGGCAGCACTGTCTTTTCTACAGCAGCTGACTGCCTTCGAAGAGATTCATTTTCGGACTCTAGAATTGCCACCTTGTCCTTCAGGCTGATCAAAGTTTTTTTTTTTTTTTTTTAAGATGTAATGGGATTAAATACAATTTCTGATTATAGTGTTTTTCTTTTGGTTTGGAGGAGAAGAAAGAGAATGTACTAAGATGAGGTAGGACTGCACCTGTTTAACTCTTCAGACTCTTCGGCACTTGTTGAAGCAGCCAAAGCCTGCTGGCGCAAGACCTGGTTTTCGGATTCAAGGTTTGACAGGTTCGTATGTAATCTGAAATTTACCAACAATAATCTTGAATTCCAACTGTAAATAGAATTATATGATTTCAATGCCTTAAGGAACCAATTGAATTTATACCTTTCGATGATCTCTTGAAGTTGGATAGCCTTTGTTTTTGCATCATTTGCTTCAGTTAGACTTGCCTTGCTATCTCTCTCAAGAGCAGAGCATGTTGCTTCAAACTCCTCAATTTTTCCTTTTAATTTCTCTACCTCGGCCTGCAATTTGAAGACATTGTATGAGGAAAAGATCTGCTAGTTAGTGAAACTTGAAGCTCAAATTTACCTCCAGTTCTTTGTTTCGACTGTTCAGTAACTCCAGTTGAGTGTTGTCTACAACTGGAACCTCTTTGATGACTGGTGGAGCTTGTTCAATGGCTAATTTTGCTGCTTCTTTCTCTCGTAAGATTTCAGCGTGGGCTTCATCTAGCTTCTCTTGCAATTCAGTTAAAGTATTTTGTAGGTTTGTGATTTCTTGTGCTTTGGCTTCTTCGAGATCAACCTAATGCATATTTTTGGAATCAATTCACTGTGTAGTTTGGCGATATATAGCAGTAGCTCCACTTTCTAATTTCATTGACTAGTACCTTTTGATGCTTCTCTAGTTCAAGGCGCCAGGTTAGCTCTTCCACACGCTTCTCTAACTTGTCCTTAGCTTCCTTGAGCGCCCCAGTTTCTCTTGCAGCCTTGTTTGAAAAGATTTTATTGTTAGAATTTTTTTGGTAACTTAGACTGAAGAACTGTCTGACTCGTAGACAGAGTAAATTGATTCTTATGAGATTAGTCATTATCAATGAAACTTACCATTTTGAGATTTTTAAGCTCTTTTCGAGCTACTTTAGCTCTCCATAGACATTGTAATGCTAAGGTTGCTTTTTTGTACTGCTTATAAGCTTCATGAGCTTGGTGTCTTCTCCAATCCCTCTGTTAGAAGAGATATATCAGTTAGAATTATCATAATAGTATATAAAAACCATCTTCACTGTACATTGCCTAGCCCTTCCTCATTATTTGATCCTCAGACTATACGAATAACCTCATTGCTTGACATCCAATCGTTCATACATCTTCGAGCACATGCATAGGGATCCTTGGTTATAATCTTGACCCCTTTTGGGTGAAGAATAATCCAAATTTTGGAAGCCATATAAGATGCTTTTAACTATTTCTAAATTATTCTTGGGAGTAAACTAGTCTGAGATTATAGAAGACAAGTCCAGAAACTTTTGATATTTTGATAGGAAAATAAGAAGTGTGATAAAGTAGTCAAAATTTAGTACCTGAACTATAATTGCTGCCTTTGTTCTTCTTCTGTGTCTATGTTTGTTTCGAGCAGCCATTGTCCGTAAACCAGTTTGGATCACTGTTGCTGATATCTGGAGCGTAGTGTAGCATTTCCTTGCTATGTGAGCACGAATGTTCTTTTGGATGCAGATTGAAGCAGCTTCCCTTCGCATGTTTTGATACAATTTGCGTGCAAGTTTTGCTATATAAGTAATTCACTTGAGTCAGTTAATGTGAAGAAGATTAAGTCTTGGCTGAAATTTTGATCAGTTTGTGACGTTGTATATCAGACGAGGCTGCTAATGCCCGTTCGTAGTATAAATAGCTTAATAGTTTTTTAGCAGTTTTAATTTATAGCTTTGTGTTGGTCAGGGTGTTACTATTGAGACAATAGGTAGAAGAATAAAACCTCTCCAAAGTTTTTGCATATATATTGTAGCTCTTTTCTGCCCAAGGAACTCTTTTCGTATCAAGTAAGTCCTGATCTGCCTCTGAATGCGTTTAGTGGCACCAGCCAAAACCTCGGTTCTTCTTGCATCTAGTTCAGCCATCTGTCCAGCCCTAAGAAATATCTTTGTTTTTCCTATCTGAAGATGAGTTATCAGAATGCAAGTTTAGATTAAAACTGTTAGCAAACCAATTGCTTTAATTATCCGTATTTGACGTACCTGGTAGCCTTTTAAACCCATTTTGTCGCAGATTGAAGCACATGCCGACTTTTCATCAGATCTGTCAAGAGATAATGTAAATTTCTCAGTGTTGATTGATTATTTGTGTTCTTTCTAGATATTTTATTGAGTATTTTTACCCTTCTGGAACATCTGTTGCTAGCATCACAAAACGATCAAGAAATTCATCGAATGCTCGTTTTGTTGGATAACCAGCACAACTGATTCTTATAGCTTCCAGTACACCCTGTTCACTTATCAAGATCTGCTATTAGCAACAACCTTATGGGAAAAGATGAACTTGTTCAAATAGGCTTACTCCGCATCTTAGTTGGTTTAGGACGTTGTCATTCTCAAAAATCCCAGGCTTTAGAACTGTATTTGGCTTCACACATCTAATATAATGGGGCTCCGTTGTGCTCAGCGTCTCCATTAGAGCTTGGAGTTGTTGCTGGAGGTACGTTACTACGTTACGTCAGAAAATCAAGATCTTAAGCATTGTACTAATGATTTGTTTTCTAGCATTTACCTTGAAACGCGTCCCAATTGATGAAAATTTGGACTGCTTTGATGCGTCCTCTGGAAGTGGTGGAAACAAATTGGCGACAAAAGAGCACTTAGATGCATCTAAGAGAGCTTGATGTTCTGCCACAACATAATCCTTGTTCTTGTCGAGAAATTGCTCTGCTGAATACGTAACCTGAGGCAGAAAAGTGTGCTCAGTAACTAGCTGTTGTACTTACTTTAGCTTAGCATCTAATTTTTTTTTGTTTTATCTCACATCTCCTGCATAGTGGTTGACTGTGAAAGCTGTTTGGGCAAGCTTAGGTTTGCTGAAACGCTTGTGTCCTTTGTATGTTTGATACATCTTCTGCGCAAATGTCTCATGAGTCGACTTGGGAAACATGCTGCAAGAACCAGTTTTATTTGTTACTATGAAATGATATTTTGAAATTGTACTTTCTCCTAAACAGTAGGATTCCACTTTACCATGCTTCATCAAGTAGGGCAATTATGCCTCCTGGTTTCTGCAAGAAAATAGACGCCATTGATTATTTTCTGCGGTTTTACATGTTGTGATGTTAGTTTCATAATGTTTACCTTCTCAATAAGATCTAGAACATCTTGGTTGTCAACAAATTCAACATAGCTCCAGTCTATTTCCTCTCTAGTGTATTCCTCTTGCTCCATCTTGAATACATGCTGCAGAGAAATACTGTTCCGTGTAAAAGTTGCTTGCAATGTGAACTGGTAACAGTGATTTTGTTTCATACCTGATTGAAATGCTGTTGCAACTTCTCATTTGTGAGATTGATGCATAGCTGCTCAAAACTATCAAACAATCGTGGTATTAGATCTTTAACTTTGTTGTGTACTCATCATTCAGGTTTATGATTTCTGTCTTAAGTTTACCTATTGATCTTGAAGCTTTCGAAACCATAAATGTCGAGGACACCAATTAAGCTTGTTGCATTCGGGTCTTGACCTATTGAACTGTTGATCTTATCCACAATCCTGCCATAATTGGATTTAATAGGTTGAACTATTGAACTTTTGTTGCAGAGGTTGGATTTACTTACCAGTCAAACAGCCTGGAGTATACTGTTTTGGCTAAAGCATCACGGTTTAGAGCAGCGGATTCCGGGTCAAGTGGCTTTGTGATGTTACCATCTGGAGTGACAATTACACGCTTGCAGAGTGAATCTTCAAGCATCTTCTCATTGCACCTGCCACAAAGGAATAGAAGAAGATTTGTCAGCATTGTCATTAGTACTATTCGCGGTCTGGTGGTATTTGATTGCATTGCTAGAAGAAAATACATGAGTAATTCTGCTGCTGTTTGAAGATGATATCTTGATTTATCATCCCTGAGTTTTGAAGAATCTGCTTCTTCTCCTTTGATAAAATTCACATTTCCAAGGTGAAGGATCGCTGCTACAACGCGGAATATGGCATCCTAAACTCGAAGTTTCTGGTTAGTATTCGAAATTTCTATCATCATTTGAATCCTTAAAGAGTCATGAGACAAACCTGAGCCTCTTGTCCAATGCCCACAATGTCCATTGCATTTCTTGTCTCCATATACTCTCTTGCATCATCTACATTAGAAACCTCGTAGCAGTTTGTCTGATTTAGATAGTGGAACGTCCTCGGATCCCCTAGCTTGAATTTTTTAACTTCCTCAGGTGGTGCTGCACAGAGCATGTAGAAGCAGTGATAGTTTCTCTCAGGGTCTGAGACTTGGCAAACACGAGACCGTTCGAGAAGGTAAGTGCGGATTGCAGCTCCAGATATTTTCCCACGCTTGTCAAATTGAATCTCAACAAATTTTCCAAACCGACTATATTGTAGTCAAAACAAAATATGCCATCAGAAATATGGAAAATATGTCCAAAGTAAGTGTTTCATAGACACCACCTTGAATTGTTGTTTTTCACAGTTTTGGCGTTTCCAAAGGCTTCCAACACTGGATTAGACTGGAACAGGACAAATTTAGAGTGTTGGAGTCAGTTTAAGATGATACGTAGTAAGTGTAGCAAGTAAGTCACCTCTAAAACTTGTTGTTCAACGCTTCTCCCTTCGGTATCTGATCTACCTCCCATGAATGCAAGATATCTCATGAGCATTTTGGTTGTCTCTGTTTTTCCAGCTCCGCTCTCTCCACTAACCAAAATAGACTGGCTTTTCGCTTCATTTATCATCGCCCTGGTATATGAAAAGCTTTTAGTAAGTGCTTAAAAGTCTCTACTCAGGGATTAGCAACTTGTACCTGTAACTGGTGTCTGCAACAGCAAACAGATGCGGGCTTAGCTCTCCAAACGCAGCTCCTTTATATTTTTCCATCATATGGACGCTATACAAATGCGGAAGTCTTTGGAATGGATTCACCGCAATCAAAATGTTTCCGGTGTAAGTCTGCTCTATCCAAGTGTTTGCAATCAGATAATCTTAACATGGACTTTCAAAAAGTTTAATAAACCGAATGTTTTAGATACTGACATATATCTCGTTTAAAGCAAACCGGCAAGCGAGGTTGTGGAGGACCCCTGGCTCATGGAGGTACGCTAGTTTAGTCATGTCATCAACTCCTGCAGGCGGCGCCTCTGTATCCTTTGGATATATACTAGAAATACTAGCAACAATCTGTAAAAATTCAAATATAGATACTTTTATTCTCCTAGAAAATATTATTTGGGATCAAATGAGAAGTAGATTCTTACTGATATCCCAATTGTAGTGAGTATTGTGGCATTGGTGCCTTTGATTTCTATAACTTCTCCATTAATCCACGAGAGTTCTGGATCTTCGACCCAGACATGTGTCCCGAGTGTGATATTTACAGGAGTCCCCTTACATTGTTTTATCAAATGAAAGCTTTTCAGTAGCCACATTCAGAAGAAAAAATAGGATATGCAAACAGAAGGTTAATGAGAAGGCGTACCATAAATCGAGCTCTTCCACGCTCTTACGCTGAGAATCTGCAGCAGTTGAAGAACAGAGAGAGAGAGAGAGAGAGAGAGTCTAGCAACTGTTTAATGTAAGATCATTCTTGATATATTTTTTTCTCTTTTCAAAGTTTTATGCAGGTTCTTTTTGAGTATGAATGGGGTCCTCGTAGGTTAAACTAAATGTGTAATTGCTGCTTTTTGAACTTTAAAGTTGTTTGCTTTACACTCTGACATTGCTACTGCACCAACTTTTCTTTTGATCGGCCATGGCCAGGTACTATTTAGCTGTGAAAGTGAAAATGTTCTTTCATTAAAATACAATAATGCCATCTTACTTGCAAGGGACTTAATCTTGAAGTCATCATCACCAATGGTGGATCCTTAAAAGTGGAAACTTGTCAAATCTTGTTGAAAGATTACAGATTTTTTGTGTGTTGGAGAGAAATGGCCGGTGGAGAATCTCCGGTGGCGGCTGTGGCCGGTGTCATTATCTGTCTAGAACTTGGATTACCTTTTTCAACTAGAACTTGGCATATTTTTTTATATTTATGGTCGAAAGTTTATAGTATATAGTTTTTTTTTTTGTCGTTAATAGTATATAGTTTAGGTATTCTTTTTGCAAGATTTGAATATTCAGACCTTCATCATTATCTGTCTATTTTTTAAAAATTTCTTGATCCAAGAACATTATGATTACATGTGCAAGCTTATGTTTACCCTTTTCCGTAAATTAAATAAAGGTTTCTCATAAATATACTAAGATATTAGAGTGTAAACATTGTAAACAAAAATTTGTTTTGGTGCTTGATTACCATAATGTGCCATAAAAAAAAGCAAGTGAACTATACTAAAGACTTTTAGTAAAGAAGTACTCCCTCCGTTTCTTAATATATATAATATGTTAAAGTTACCATCATGGAGTTTTAGGAAATAATTTTTTTTTCTTAAAAATAAAAACAATTATAGAAATTATTGGTCACACAACATTCGATGAAGTTAAAAGTTACATACAATTGTGAGAACATCTTACACTATAAAGAAAAAAAAAATCTCCAAAAATTGGGTTTATATAATTGGATCTTTGATAAAGTTTCACGCTATGGAAGTTATCAGGGTTCCAAGGAGAAACACCAAGCAACACATCAGCTTGCTAAAGATTTCAAACATTCTCTTATATTTTCGTACATAATATTATATCCCTCCAAGAATTGTGAATGTATTACAAGATGACTAAATTTCATCGAATGAAGGGCCAATTGCAAATATGTCACCGTTCACAAAAATTTAATCAAATATGCCACTGTTCACAAAATCATTACGAGCGAGCCACTGTTCATTGATTAATTAAAAAAAAACAGATCTCACTTTCTCTCTCATCTCTCTCACGCTCATCTCAATCCAAATTTTTTCTCACACAAAATTCTCTTCTTTGAAATTGCAAATTGGTTTTGGGTTATGGATCTAGAGTTTTCGATTCTCTCTCTGACTTCATTGGACGCAAACGCAGAGGATTGATCTAGGATTTTCGATTCTCTTTCATCCATGTAAATCTCTGTAAATTTCTTACAACGATTTTTTGATTTCCTGAATTGGAAGAAGAAGAAGACAACGACGAAGAAGAAGACGAAGAAGGAAGGAGAAGAAGAATAGGTTTAATCCATGAATTTTATTTTTTAAAAGTTGATTTTGGTTACATATTTGAGTCTTTGATTGAATTCTGGTTACGAATCTAAGCCTTTTATTCGATTTGTGTTACAAATTTGAGCTTTTGATTCGATTTTTGTTCAGATGATAATTTTTGGTAAGATCTGAGTTTTTGTTGTTTTTTGGTCAAATCTGGGTTTTGGTTATTTTTAGGGTTTTACAGTTTTTATAAAGTTTTTAAACAGTTTTATAAGATTTTTTTACACGTCATTAAAAATTAAACAGTTAAATAATTTATAAGGTTTTTAAAAGGTTTATAAGATTTTTATAGGGTTTGCAAAGTTTTTAAAAGGTTTATAAGATTGTTTTAAAACCTTATAAAACTGTTTAAAAACCTTATAAAACTTTACAAAAACCTTATAAACAGTTTTACACGGTTTTTAAATAGTTTTATAAGGTTTTTTTAACAGTTTTACTAAACCTTTTAAAAACACAATAATTTTTTTAACAGTTTTATAATGTAAAAGGCAAAACCCTACCCCCATCCCCCCCCCCCAAATCTATACCCTAAATGCATAATAGTTAACCCAAACTCGAAAATTTACAGTCGTTTGTGTTTGAATTTGCTTTGAGATCTATCCTCCTCCTCCTCCTCCTCCTCCTGCTCAGAAAAAAATTAGATCTGGGAGATGAGCGTGAGAGAGATGAAAGAGAAAGTGAAATCTTTTTTTTTTCATTTAAGTGAACAGTGGCACCCTGGTAATGATTTTAAAACAGTGACATAATTGAAAAGTGGCATTCCAATAGTGGCATAACTCAAAATTTCTCTCGAAGGAATGAAAGTTTTATGTGTTAAAAAAAATTATATCCAAAACATCTTATATCAAGAAACGCATGGAGTATATTGGACGATTTTGACTTTGGAAGTCTTTATTTCTATCTTCACTGATATATTCAAGTAAACTAGGTGATTTTCCGCGTAATACGCGGATACAATATTCTTTAACTTTTTAAGTATCAAATTAATTAGAAAAATGTTATTTCATAGTATATAAAAAAATAATCTCAAAAGTATAACATAATCAAATATGGATGATTTTGAATGGTTTCGGTTTTAGTGTGTATTCGAATTTGAAACAAATATATCCTATACATATATAAATTTAGCTGAAATTATTTTTTTGTTATGTTCATTACATTTATAAACTAATATTATTTCTAATGTTTCACCATGACAAATTAACAATAACACATATACACTAATTTTTGAAAGAAAAATAAAATTAGAAGATGGTGTATGAAGTTTTGAAGTGGAAAATTATGATCTATATTTGTAGGGAAGAAATGAAGGATTTAGAAATGTTGCATTTTTAAAAATTATCATTTCAAAAGCGGTGTTTTTAAAAATATCTTTATAGTATTCAATATGTCTGTTTTGAATTATTAATTATTTTTATTAATTATTTTATGGGGCATTTACAAAAATGTCACTTTTGACATGCCACTTTTCAAATATGTCATTCTTCAAATATTTTCTTACCAACATGCCACTTATAAATCCGTTTAAAAACCTTATATCTCACAATTTTCAATTAAAAAAAATATTTTGATCCCTCACAAATCTTAAACCCAAAAAACTAAACCCTAATATAACATAGTTAACTCAAACATAATTGATTTTAAAATTTGGAAAAAGTGATAGTGCATTTTTGAAAAGTGACATGTCAAAAGTGGCATATCTTGAAATTTCTCTTATTTTATTTGTTATGAATTATAATAATTTGATTATCAACGTATGAAAAGATTTGTTTACTTTTTCATGATAAATATTTTACTTGAGAAAAATATTTACTCATAATAGGTTTGTTTTTCATTATTTTATTTTATAATGAAATGATTTAATTGTTTCATTAGGAGATTCTTTTACTTAAAAACTAGGAGAAGACCACAACTGTCAATCTGATTGTATAACCACCCGTTATAAAAAAAAACAAACAAACTGAATTTGACTAAAGGTTAATTTGTTTGTAGCAAAAAAAAATATATATATATATCTCAAAATCTAACAAAAAAAAACCCTAAATCTAGTGGTTAGGAATTGACCACGTTAAAAGATTTTGGTTAGATTTTTATTTATAATTATTTTTTTATATTATACAACTAATTTTCCCCTTACTAATTTCAGCCTCGAAGAAAAGAATACAAAAAACGGCCAAACTGACTTCTTTTTTTTTTTTTTGCTAAAGGGTTTGCTGGCCAAAATGACTTGAGTAGTCTTCTCTTTGACATCAAAACATAAAATCTACATTTAGCAATACCAGCAAGAAAAAAAGAAGATAACAGGTTGTAACTCTAACCTATTATGAATGGAATAAAACCAAACCCATGAAGACAAACATTCATTTGTTCAAAGGACTTTAACAAAAAAAAAAAACATTTGTTCAAAGGGAAAAAAATCCAAACAACTTTTAGGGAGGATCGGGTTCTGGAGAATCAAGCATTTATCGACTCTTTCACGTAAAGATTCTATATAAATGGCCGGTGAGCAAAAATTCGAAACATTCAGTGAGTCACGGTACGGGAAAATTATATGTTTTAATAATACCCCAGTCTCCAAAACCGATGACTGGCGTGATGGATCCATCCTTATAGATGCAGTTCCTATCTTTATAACACAACTATTTGTCGCTAATCTTACCTACCGCGTATTCTACTATTTGACTCGGCCTCTACGTCTTCCTCCTTTCGTCGCTCAAATCCTTGTAAGTGATTAATCAATGTCGGAAACAATGTTAACAAAACGTTATCAATCTTCAGTATTCTTATCATGACAATTGCAAAAAAAACATTTGGCTAGATATCCTAATTTGTCTTTGTATCTGTAATGCCTTTTCGTGTTTTGTTTGATTCCTCCTGTTTTTTTTTGGAAAGTTCAATTTTGTTTTTGTGTTAAAAAGGTGACATTAGAGATTAATTTAGATAGTGTTTTTTAAGAAAAATTCTTGGATTCACCCTTAGTAGGGTGAACCTATCTAATATTTGCCATGCATCTCTTAATTAAACAAATTCAAATTATTAATATTAACTAAATAAAACAATTAGATTAAATCATTAAAAATGATGATTAAATTCAAGTGTTTTAAATCATTCAATATTTTACGTTCTTCTGTGAAGGTTTAGGCTGACATCTTATGGTTTAGTATTACTTTAAATCCACTAAATTAGTCAAATCGAGAATTTTAAATCATACAATATTGTACGTTCCTGTGTTAGGGTTTATGCTCCCATATTAGGGTTTATTATCCCTTCAAATTTATAAGTTTAGTCAAATCGAGTGCTTAAAATCATACAATATTTTACGTTCGTCTGTGAGGGTTTATGCTCAGAGATAATATTAATTTTATTTATTTATTTAATTAGATTATATAGCAATTTTTTTTTATTATGATTGCAATTACGGTGATACAATTAATTCAGTTTTATATTTTTTTAATGATTTAATTAATTTGTTTAATTTAGAGATACATGACACATTTTAATTGGTTAATTAAGAAGGGTGAACCCAAAAATTGTCCATTTTTTAAAGTTTCCGAAATCTTTTTTTTTTTTTTTTTTTGCGGGAAACCAAAAAATACCTTCATTAATTGTCTTGATTTGTTTAACGAGATAAAAAAAAAAAAAAAAAAAATTCCTTTGTGTTATGAAATTTAATAATCAATCAAAAAATGATCATACGAAGCCCATCCTTTTCTAATCCAAATATATAATCTTTAAGATAACACTATACTATATTTGAACATAAATATAATAATAATAATTAATGTTTGTTCGCTTTTTGGTTGTCTCCAGATAACAACGGTTCGAAAGCTATGTTTTATGTGACTATCATGTTCTCATTCTAATTCAACAAACAGTCACATGCATTTACAGAAAATAGTTTTTTTAAAACATGAATAAATTTAACATTCATTTCAAAAAAAAAAAAAAACAACAACAATTAACGTTGTTTCTTGACTTAATTATTATTTTTGCAGTGCGGATTACTATTCAGCCAAACTTTGCTCGGTGGAAACTCTCATGTCGTGAAATATGTTATCCCATTTAAATATAGAATGGTTCTCGAGACATTCGCAAACTTAGCACTCGTTTACAATGTCTTCCTTCTGGGTCTTGGTATGGACCTGAGGATGATCAAAATCAAAGAACTCAAACCAGTGGTCATAGCAATTGTTGGTCTCGTTACGGCTATACTAGCCGGTGCTGGTTTTTATTACATTCCTGGTAATGGAGAGGCTAACAAGATCCTCGCAGGTTGTCTCTACTGGTCGGTTGCTTTTGGTTGTACCAATTTCCCTGACCTTGCTAAGATTCTTGTGGATCTCAAGCTCTTGCGTACTGATATGGGACGTACCGCCATGTGTGCAGCCGTTATTACAGATTTGTGCACTTGGGTTCTCATCATTTTCGGATTCGCAGCTTTTGCCAAAGCAGGTAAATATATTCTTGACTTCCTTTTTTTCCCTTGGTATACAAAAAGAAAATGTTTATATAACTAACCAAATATGTTATGGAAAAAAAAAAAACAGGTGTATGGAACCATATGTGGCCATACATACTTGGGTCAACCCTAGCTTTCGTGCTTCTTTGCATCTTCGTGATCCGTCCTGGAATCGCTTGGGCCTTTGCACATACCGTAAAAGGAGGCCACGTCGGGGAAACTCACGTCTGGTTTACTCTCGCCGGAGTTGTTCTAAGTGCTCTTATCACCGAGGCATGTGGAGTCCAATCAATCACCGGAGCTTTCTTGTTCGGTCTCTCCATCCCTCACGATCACATCATTCGAAACATGATCGAAGAGAAGCTCCATGATTTCTTGTCTGGTATATTGATGCCTCTTTTCTACGTCATTTGTGGGTTAAGAGCTGATCTTGGTTACCTGGTCAAGTACACAAGCTATGGAATGTTGGCGTTTGTGATTACGTCTTCGTTTCTGGTGAAGATTATATCGACTGTTGTTTGTTCCATCTTCTTACGTATTCCTTTGCGTGATGGTCTCGCGATTGGTGCTCTTATGAACACCAAAGGAACACTGGCTCTAGTGGTACTCAATGCAGGACGTGATACAAGGGTACGTATATACTCCCTTTGTTTCCTTTTATTTAATGTTTATAATGTTTTTTTAACACAGATTAATAAATCATTCAATGTTTTATCAAAACAATTTCACTAATAGAAAGACAATTTGTAGAATTAGAAAAGTCGAAAACACAAAATACACTATTAATTTTGCAAACAAACTTGAAAACATCAATTAAAATAAAAAAGGCAAAAAAAAAAAAAATCTAAAAGTAACTAGAAACAAGAAATACTTAGATACACCCCCTAGGGTGTAAATATGGGTCCACCCCCCCCTCTCCATCACCAATCATTTATCCACCTATTATCTAAAAAAATTAGAGTTAAAAAATAAATATATATATATATATATATATATTAGGTTTGGGTTAACTAATCCCAAATTAAGGTATAGTTTTGGAGTTTAGGGTTTAGGGTTTGGTGTTTATAATTTATTTTGGGTTAACTAATCCCAAATTAGGGTATAGTTTTGGAGTTTAGGGCTTATAATTTATTTTGGGTTAACTATTCCCAAATTAGGGTATAGTTTTGGAGTTTAAGGTTTAGGGTTTGGGGTTTATAATTTATTTTAGGTTAACTATTCCCAAATTAGGGTATAGTTTCGGGTTTCAGGTTTAGGGTTTGGGTTTGGGGTTTTAACCCCAAAATTCTAGTCTCAAATTAGGGTATTGTTTTGGAGTTTAAACCCTAAACCCCAAACTATACCCTAATTTGGGAATAGTTAACCAAAAATAAATTATAAACCCCAAACTCTAAACCCTAAACTCCAAAACTATAGCCTAATTTGGGAATAGTTAACCCAAAATAAATTATAAACCTCAAACCCTAAACCTTAAACTCCAAAACTATACCCTAATTTAGGAATAGTTAACCCAAAATAAATTATAAACCCCAAACCCTAAACCTTAAACTCCAAAACTATACCCTAATTTGGGAATAGTTAACCCAAAATAAATTATAAACCCCAAACTCTAAACCCTAAACTCTAAAACTATACCCTAATTTGGGAATAGTTAACCAAAATTAAATTATAAACCCCAAACCCTAAACCCTAAACTCCCAAACTATACCCTAATTTGGGAATAGTTAACCCAAAATAAATTATAAACCCCAAACCCTAAACCCTAAACTCCAAAACAATACCCTAATTTGGGAATAGTTAACCCAAAATAAATTATAAACCCCAAACCCTAAACCTTAAACTCCAAAACTATACCCTAATTTGGGAATAGTTAACCAAAAATAAATTATAAACCCCAAATCCTAAACTCCAAAACTATACCCTAATTTGGGAATAGTTAACCCAAAATAAATTATAAACCCCAAACCCTAAACCCTAAACTCTAAAACTATACCCTAATTTGGGAATAGTTAACCCAAAATAAATTATAAATCCCAAATCCTAAACCCTGAACTTCAAAACTATAGCCTAATTTGAGATTAGTTAACCCAAACCTAATATATATATATATATATTTTTTTAACTCTTGTTTTTTTAGTTAATATGTGGATAAATGATTGGTGATGGAGAGGGAGTTGGACCCAAAGATACACCATAGGGGGTGTACCTAAGTATTTCTCATATGTAACTATGTGATTATGAGGGTCAAATTTATTTATGGCTTTTATATTCTCGCAGTCGTTGGACGTTATAATGTACACTCACATGACTCTGGCGTTCTTAGTCATGTCCATAGTGGTGCAACCACTTTTAACCTTTGCTTACAAACCAAAGAAGAAAGCGGTTTTCTACAAGTACCGAACCGTTCAAAAACTCAAAGGAGAAACAGAGTTACGTGTGTTAACATGCGTTCATGTCTTACCTAACGTATCAGGCATCACTAATCTTTTACAAGTCTCTAACCCGACCAAGCAATCTCCTCTCAACGTCTTTGCAATCCACCTCGTTGAGCTAACCGGTCTAACCACGGCTTCGTTGCTCATTATGAACGACGAATCCAAACCCAAATCTAACTTTTCAGACCGAGTCAGAGCGGAATCCCAACAGATCGCTGAGACGTTCGAAGCAATGGAAGTGAATAATGAAGGGATGACCGTTCAGACAATAACCGCGATGTCACCTTACGCAACAATGCACCAAGATATTTGTACGTTGGCTGAGGATAAACGAGCCAGTTTCATTTTATTACCGTACCATAAGAGTTTAACCTCAGACGGTCGGTTAGGCGAAGGGAATTCGGCCTACTCAGACATCAACCAAAACGTTTTGAGCCACGCGCCTTGTTCAGCCGGAATTTTAGTTGACCGTGGCATGACGATTGTCAGGTCGTCCGAAACTTCTTCGTTCCAAGACGAACCAACAAAGAGAGAAATCGCGATGCTATTCATTGGAGGTCGGGACGATAGAGAGGCTTTAGCCTACGCTTGGAGGATGTCCGGACATGAAACGGTTAAACTCACGGTTGTGCGGTTTGTCCCTAGCCAAGAAGCTTTAATCTCGGCCAGGAAAACCACGGCTGATTACCAGAGAGAAACACAAGTAGACGAAGAGAGTATCTACGAGTTTAACTTCAAGACAATGGATGATTCATCAGTGACTTACGTAGAGAAAGTGGTAAAGGATGGACAAGAGACAATTGCGGCTATTAGAGAAATTGAAAATAACAGTTCTTTTGATCTTTACATTGTTGGAAGAGCGTTTAAAGTAGAAACACCAGTAACCGCAGGTTTAACAGATTGGACTAGTACACCAGATCTAGGGACTATAGGTGATACATTAGCTTCATCAAACTTCACAATGCAAGCTTCGGTTCTTGTGATCCAACAATACTCAGCATCCACCAATCAAGAACATGTTGAAGGTAGAGCCAAGAATGCTCATGAAGCTAAGCCTTTTATGAAATCTCATGAGGATGAAGAAGATGATGAAGAGGAACAATATCATATCGGAATGCGCAAGTGACAATAGTTTTTTTTTCCCCCATACTGTATACAAACTTTGGAGGAAATTTCCCATCAAATTGTAAGTTTTTTCTGTCATATAATCCAATGAGTTCCAGAGTTCCTCCCTTGGCAGATTCGTTATGTTCAAGTAGAAACCGTTGAAGCTTCTTTCTTAAATATGTTGGAAGAGAAAAGAGAACGGAGTAAAAATTTAGAATACTTTTCTTTATTCTCGACAACTTTACATAACCGTTGGTAAGAGCATCACCAATGGTGACATTCATGAGGGTGTCCAATTTTTTTTATAATTAAATAAAGTAAAACTTAAGACATTTAAGTGTTATAAGTAAGAAAAAGTGTCTTAAGTGTCTTAAGTTTTACTTTCTTTAATTATAAAAAAAATTTGGACACCCTCATGAATGTCACCATTGGTAATGCTCTAAGAGTTGTGTCTTATTCAACAAGTTACCAGTAACACATACTCCCTACGTTTTATAATATAAATTGTTTTAGAAAAAAGCACAAATGTTAAAAAACAATTTTGACTCTAAAAATATCATTTAATATATATATATATATATATATATATATATATATATATATATATAAAAGAAAAGTAGTAGACTTCATTTGATATTTAATATTAAATATCAGTTAAAAAAACTATTTTGACTCTAAAATATATATATTTAATATATTTTGACAAAATTGCTAAAATGTCGTAGACTTCATTTGCACTCTACAATAGAAAGTAGATTAAATATGTTACTTTTGCATTTTACCATTTGTTGACTTTTCAAAGTACACTGCAAATGAAGTCTACGTAAAATAAAGGTTATATTTGTGTTTGACCAAAATATCTGTACTTTTTTTTGTAGACTTCATTTGCAGTCTACTTTGGAAAAGACTGCAAATGAAGTTTACAAAATATATGTACTTTCGGGTCAATTTTTCGACATATTGATCAAACACAAAACTAACCTCACTTTTTAGAGTAGACTTCTTTTGCAGTCTATTACGAAAAGTCAACAAATGGTCAAATGCAAAAGTGACTTTTTTTTACAGAATAGACTGCATTTGAAGTCTACTCTATGCAGATTTCAAATGCAGTCTACTATATAAAGTCAAAGTTGTGGTCAAATACAAAAGTGACCTAATTTTTCGCAGTCTGCACACGAAGTCTACAAGAGTTTTTATTGTTTCCAAAGAAGAGTTTGTAGACTTATAATGCAGTTTACTTCACTTTTTTTGCAAAAATAGTCAATTGCAAATCTGACTCTTAGTTGACTTGTAAACTTCAGTTGTAGTCTACTTTTACGAACCATATGTGAATTTTGCAAAAATCAAATATCGTTATCTTTTTCAGTCGTTCGAGTTTGTCTTTAACTTTTTTAATTACCAAAACTTTCAATTTCACCGGAAAAAAACAAACCCTGTCGTTTTATATTGAAGAATCACAAGAAAACATGAGGTTATGAGAGAAAAATTGTAAAAACAAAAATTACAGAGTTTTGAATGAAATTGGAAAGAAAATTGAAGATGTTGAAGTTATGAGCTCATATATTAAGCATTTACGTAACAAAAATTGGTTAGAGCTTCAATTTGGTTGTTCATGGTGGTTAGAAAAATTGAAGAATATGGCATTTTCGTAAATAAGGTGATGTTTTTTGGTGTTTTAGTCTTTTGGTAAGTTTCTGATTTTGAAAAAAAAAGGAAACAAAAAAAGATAATGGCAATTTCGTGAATATGGGAAGATGATAGAGGGAGAGTTGTGATGAAGTGGTCAAATATGAGGAGGAGGAAAAAGTGAGTTATGTTTGCATTTGACCAAAAGAAATAGGGTCATTTGTGAAAGAGTCCCTATATTTATTTACAACTTTATTAGCTATATAGATTTGGCAAATGACTGGCTAAAATTTTCTTATATAAAATAATTATTTGTTATACAATCTTTTTATATCTGATGATTACTTATCATCTTTTTTTTTCTTTAATTTGTTTGGTGTCTTTTTATATAGGGTTAAGAATATTATGTTTTGCACATGTAATTAGGTGAGTAACATCACATGATTGGAAATTAGGTGAGTAGAAAATTATTGCTCATTGTGGACAAAAATGCCCTCAATTAATTTATTATAGAAAGTGGTTCAAAAAATATATATAGTAAATATAAAATCCTAAATTCAATCAACGTATTCTATTTTCAGAAATATTCATTTAAACTTTGCCATCTTTGAGAATGAGATTTGTGCTGCAAACAAATATTAATTGGGTTAGAAAATAGTTATCAATTGAAATATATATATATAGTTAACTATTTTCGAAGGATAGTTGTCTACTCACGGATTTCACAAAATAGTTGACTATGTACTAACCTAGTTAACTATTTTCGGAATACATATTCAATTGATCTCAAAACATAGTTAACTATAGTGAACTATTTAGTAACTTTACGAAAGCATAGTGAACTATAAAATAGTTACCAATCTGAAAATATAGTCAACTATTTTTCAAGCATAACATGATATAGTCGACTACATAATTTAGCTATTATAAAAAAAAACATGGTTACATTTTGTCTATTATAGTTTGCATACTAGATAAAATTACATACATAGTTAACCATTATTATAAACATAGTTAGCTATTTTAGTTAAAGATAATAATATATAGTTACCTAATATCAAACATAATTACATGTTTTGATTTTTGAACATATTTAACTATGTTGATTTCCATCGAACACCATCTTAATTCATGATTGAAGATTATGATCTATGGCAACGAGTCAAGAACAAAGTAAATTTATGGGTGGAGATTTTATCCTTGACAACAAGCTAAAACTATATAATTACGAAATTGAATTTAAACAGGAAGGAGGAGAAGAAGAAGTAGAAAAAGGAGGAGGAGAAGCAGGGCCGGCCCTAGCTAATTGGATGCCTAACGCAGTTAAATTTTTTTTTGCCCAGCAGTAATATAAATATAAAAAATATGAGGAATTTTAGAGAGACAGTGTTCGAACTCGTTACCTGTTGCCCATTTGAGCCGAACAAACCACTACACTACCGAGACTTTTTTGTTAAATGATGCCCTTTAATTAACTATAACATTGTGCTGCCTGACGCACTGGCTTCTTGTGCGTTAACCAAGGGCCGGCCCTGAGGAGAAGAAAAAATAAATATCAATTAAGAAGAAGACAAGCATCGTCGGTTAAGAAGAAGAAGAAGAAGAAGAAGAAGAAGAAGAAGAAGAAGAGAAAAGAAAAAAGAGGCGATGGGTTTATGAGATTAGGCCATTAGGGCAATAGTAGTTGTTTAAATTGTTTTTTTGTTTTTTTTAAATAAAAGCTGAAAAATAGATTAAGGGTAAAATAGGAAGTTTGGGTATGCTAAATGTTAGTCACCTAATTATAGTTTTGAGAATGTTGGATGTTTAATTATTGGTGTACAAATTAATATACATGCTAATTTCCCTTTTATATATGAAGACTCAAGTTTTCCTTTCTTGATGTAATTTTGTTAGTTATGAATATGTGTTTAAAATTGAAAAATGTTGTTGACAAAAAAAAAAATTGAAAAATGTTATGTTGAGATACATTAGTCCATGATGAGGTATAACAATTTTATTAATTGTCTATTCTGTTTTACATATGAATCAATAATCTTATATACACTGTATACCATTTAATTATATTTATTTAGAAATATATAAAAGAAAGAGACCGGTTATTAATTAAAATTAATTAAATATGAATTGGTATAAACTAATGTGACTTGTATATATTATATAAATTAATACTCCCTCCGTTTCAATATGTAAGTAGTTTTGGCTAAAAACATGTTTAAGAAATTACTTTTTCTTATAAAAAATATCATTTAATATACATAATAAATATAATTTAATCAAACCTAAAAAAGACTACAGAATATTATTGGTCACACAATATTCAATAAAGATAAAAAGTACCTAAGATTCTCAAAACAACTTAGATTTTGAAACAAAAGAAAACACCCAAAACAACTTATATTTTGGAACGGAGAGAGTACAAATGTAAAGTAATGTTTTTAGGAACATCAAATTTACGCAACATGTATGTATGACTTGTTCATAGACTCTTACCCCGGTGGGAAAGAAAGGTCTTTAATTCACGGGTCCTAACATGCACATAACTCCTTTCCAAGGCTTTTTACCAACTTTTCAATGTTGTTTAAGTTTGTATATACCATATATAATTACTACCATTAAGTATATACAAACTTAAACAACATTGAAAAGTTGGTAAAAAGCCTTGGAAAGGAGTTATGTGCATGTTAGGACCCATGAATTAAAGACCTTTCTTTCCCACCGGGGTAAGAGTCTATGAACAAGTCATACATACATGTTGCGTAAATGCTTTTGATAATTAATAAATTAAAACTCAACAAATTTTAGTTATTCAAATATTTGTAATATATGTTAATTATGAAATATCAAAAACTAATATTTTTGGTTTGTTATTTAATTTTATTTAAGATATTTTAGTTAATGTAGTAGTATTAATTTTCAAGAATTAATTATATTTGACCACAAAAGAAAGTAATTTACTAATTATATAAATAAATCAAAAATACATTTCATAAAGTTAGATGACATATAACATCCTCTAGTAACTTTGGTTTTAAGAAATCTTAATACTCCCTCCGTTTGGTTTTAAGTGATGTTTTAGGAGTTATTTTTTGTTCACAAATAAGTGATGTTTTCACTTACCAATGCACAATTAATTGACTTTTTTTAATGTTTTTGACTCTTTAAATTTTGTAGATTGAATTTTTATTCGTTTAAATATCTTGGATAAATAAAAATATTGTTTTATTTCAAAAAAACAAGATAAATTTAATGATTTCTTAATAAGATTTTAAACATCATATAAAAACAAAAGGAAAGAGTATAATTTTGGTTTTGAGAAATCTTAAAATATTATATAAATAAATTATAAAATTTGATCATGGACTCAATTCTCAACAAAATCTTCGCCTTTTTCCCTGGTTTTCGATCATTGAGCCAACGGTTTACTGAATTAAGGTGGACAAGAAAAGACTCTTTTCCATTTGCTTCTCCCTTCTCGACCGAGAAGAACCTTGTTTAGTGAGCTATCCAAATATTTCAAGAACCATTGGCTAGAAAATCGAACTAACCCGTCCCAATAATGAAAGAAAACAAACGGAATTTAACTACTTTCAGTCTAAAAAAAGAAAACAAAAAACAGCCAAAATGACTTAAGTAGTCTTCTCTTTGACTTAAATACATAAAAATCTATAATTAGCAGTAATAGCCAGAAAAGAAGAAGATAATAGATTGTAACTCTCACCTATTAATGCAATAAAATCAAACACATCATGAAGACAAACATTAATTTGTTCAAAGTGAAAAAATCCAACAGCCTTCAAGGGAGGGTCGGGTTTTGGAGAATCCGACATTTTCCGACTCTTTCACGTAAAGATTCTCTATAAATGGCAGGCACTCCAGAAAAACCTGCATTTGATATATTCAGTGAGTCACGGTACGGGACAATTATATGTTATAACCAAACTTCCTTACCTAAAAACGGAGACTATAAAGGATGGCATGATGGAGCCATCCTTATAGATGCACTTCCTATCTTTATAATACAACTATTTGTCGCTAATCTTTCCTATCGCGTATTCTACTATTTGACTCGGCCTCTACGTCTTCCTCCTTTCGTCGCTCAAATCCTTGTAAGTGATTAATCAATGTCGAAAACAATCTTAACAAAACATTATCAATCTTAAATATTTTTATCATGAGTCACGACTATTGCAAATATATGGTTTTTGGGCTAGATATATCATATATGTCCTAATTACAGTCTTTATATCTTCAATATATGTTTTCGTGTTCTGTTTAATTCCTCCTTCTGTTTTTGTGGAATGTTAATTTTTGTGTGTTAAAAATGTAACATTAGAGATTAATTTAGATAGGGTTTGTGAATTGCGATGTTTTGTTCTGAAATGTTTCCGAAGAAATGATGATACATTTTGCAGGGAAAAAAAAACTTCATTAATTGACTTGATTTTAACGGGAAAAAAAAACAGTTTTTCCTTTGTTTTATGAAAGTTAATAATGGATAAAAAAATGTACATAATACGACCATCCTTTTCTAATTCAAGTACATAATCTTTAAGATAACACTATACTAATTATTAGAACATATATATAGTAACAGTAATTAATGTTTGTTCTCTTTAATTTTGTTTGTTACGTTTTCCAAATAATAATTGTTCGAAAGCTATGTTTTATGTGATCTTTCATGTTCTCTTTGTTTCTAAGTATTCAATAAACAACCACATTTACCGTAAATAGTGTTTTATTTGAATAAATTTAACATTCATTTCAAAAGTAAAAACAATAATTAACGTTATTTTTTGGCTTAATAATTATTTTTTGCAGTGCGGATTACTATTCAGCCCAACTTTGTTAGGTGGAAACTCTCATGTCCGGGACAAAGTTTTCCCATTTAAATTCAGAATGGTTATCGAGACATTCGCAAACTTAGCACTCGTTTACAATGTCTTCCTTCTCGGTCTCGGTGTGGACCTGAGGATGATCAAAATCAAAGAACTCAAACCAGTGGTCATAGCCATCGTTGGTCTCCTTACGACTTTACTTGCCGGTGCTGGTTTCTATTACATTCCCGGTAATGGAGACACTGACAAGATCCTCGCAGGTGGTCTCTACTGGTCGGTTGCTTTTGGTTGTACCAATTTCCCTGACCTTGCTAGGATTCTTGTGGATCTCAAGCTCTTGCGTACTGATATGGGTCGTACTGCCATGTGTGCATCCGTTGTTACAGATTTGTGCACTTGGGTTCTCATCATTTTCGGATTCGCAGCTTTTGCCAAAGCAGGTAAATATATTCTTGACTTCCTTTTTTCCCTTGGTATACAAAAAGAAAATGTTTATATAACTAACCAAATATGTTATGGAAAAAAAAAACAGGTGTATGGAACCATATGTGGCCATACATACTTGGGTCAACCCTAGCTTTCGTGCTTCTTTGCATCTTCGTGATCCGTCCTGGAATCGCTTGGGCCTTTGCACATACCGTAAAAGGAGGCCACGTCGGGGAAACTCACGTCTGGTTTACTCTCGCCGGAGTTGTTCTAAGTGCTCTTATCACCGAGGCATGTGGAGTCCAATCAATCACCGGAGCTTTCTTGTTCGGTCTCTCCATCCCTCACGATCACATCATTCGAAAGATGATCGAAGAGAAGCTCCATGATTTCTTGTCTGGTATATTGATGCCTCTTTTCTACGTCATTTGTGGGTTAAGAGCTGATCTTGGTTACATGTTCAAGTACACAAGCTATGGAATGTTGGCGTTTGTGATTACGTCTTCGTTTCTGGTGAAGATTATATCGACTGTTGTTTGTTCCATCTTCTTACGTATTCCTCTGCGTGATGGTCTCGCGATTGGTGCTCTTATGAACACCAAAGGAACACTGGCTCTAGTGGTACTCAATGCAGGACGTGATACTAAGGTTTTTGAACGCATATTATTAAATCATGCAATTTTCTATCATTTTTAAAAACTAAAACATATTTTACCATCAAGTTTGCATAAAACCTTGGAAACATCAATTAAAATGTGAAAAAAATATATCTCTAAAGCATAAGTAGATAGAAACGAATGATATATGTTACTTTTTGATTTTAGTGGTCAAAATTTATTTAGGGTTTTTATATACTCGCAGGCGTTGGACGTAATAATGTACACTCAGATGACTGTGGCGTTCTTAGCCATGTCCATTGTGGTTCAACCACTTTTAGCCTTTGCTTACAAACCAAAGAAGAAAGCGGTTTTCTATAAATACCGAACCGTGCAAAAACTCAAAGGAGCAACAGAGTTACGTGTGTTAACATGCGTTCATGTCTTACCTAACGTATCAGGCATCACAAACCTATTACAAGTCTCTAACCCGACCAAGCAATCTCCACTTAACGTTTTTGCAATCCACCTAGTGGAGCTAACGGATCGAACCAACGCTTCGTTGCTCATTATGAACGACGAGTCCAAACCCAAAGCTAATTTTTCGGACCGAGTCAGAGCGGAATCTGAACAAATCGCTGTGACGTTCGAAGCAATGGAAGTGAATAATGAAGGGATGATGGTTCAGACCGTTACCGCAGTGTCACCTTACGAGAGCATACACGAAGATATTTGTACGTTGGCTGAGGATAAACGAGCCAGTTTCATTTTATTACCGTACCATAAGAGTTTAACCTCGGACGGTCGGTTAGGCGAAGGAAATGCTTCTTACGCGGAAATCAACCAGAACGTTTTGACCCATGCGCCTTGTTCAGTCGGGATTTTGGTTGATCGTGGCATGACGATTGTCCGGTCTTCTGAAACTTCTTCGTTCCAAGGCGAACCAACAAAGAGAGAAATCGCCATGCTATTCATTGGTGGTCGGGACGATAGAGAAGCTTTGGCTTACGCTTGGAGGATGTCCGGACAACAAAATGTTAAACTCACGGTTGTGAGATTCATTCCTGGCCGAGAAGCTTTCATCTCGGCAAGGGGTACCGCGGCTGATTACGAGAAAAAAACTCAAGTAGACGAAGAGAGTCTTTACGAGTTTAAGTTCAAGACAATGGATGATTCGTCAGTAACTTACGTCGAGAAACTAGTGAACGATGGACAAGACACAATTGCGGCTATTAGAGAAATGGAAGATAACAATGCTTTCGATATCTACATTGTTGGAAGAGGGTTTCAAGTAGAATCACCAGTAACCGCGGGTTTAACGGATTGGAGTAGTAGTACTCCAGATTTAGGGACTATAGGTGATACCTTAGCTTCGTCAAACTTCACAATGCAAGCTTCGGTTCTTGTGATCCAGCAATACTCAGCATCCACCAATCAAGAACATGTTGAAGGTAGAGCCAAGAACGCTCATGAAGCTAAACCTTTTATGAAGTCTCATGAGGAGGAAGAAGATGATGAAGAGGAGCAATATCATATTGGAATGCGCAAGTGACAATACTTATCTTTTTTCCTTTTCCCATACTTGTATACAAACTTTGGAGGAAATTTCCAAACATTCTCCACAAATTGTAATTTTTTATTGTCATATAATCCAACGAGGTATTATTCTAGTAATTACTGAGTTCTTCCTATCGCAGATTCGATATGTTCAAGTAGAAACCGTTGCAGCTTCTTTCTTAAATCTTCGACTTTTTTGTTTGTTTCGGTTCTGTTTAAGATTAGATCATCAAGACAACGGTTTACCGCTTTAAGGTGGATAAGAAGAGACTCTTTTCCATTTGCTTCTTCCTTCTTCACCGATAAGAAGAACCCTTTGTTTAGTGAGCTCTCCAAGTATTTCAAGAACCATTGGCTAGAAACTCGAATTAGCTCATCCGCTAGACTCGCCGACTCCTTCAACTTGTTTTTACCTTCCAAATTACTTCTGTCTGAAACAGAACGATGTTTCACCGTAGAAGGCGGTTTTGCGTCATTGTAAGCTGGTTTTTTTGGACCTGTTTTGTCCTTGGGTTTTAGTTTCTTGGAGGAGTTTTGTAGAACAATGTAGTGATGATAATCTTGTTGAACGGCATCATCTTCTTTGAGTAAATCGAACTGAGAAAAACCGGTCACTACCGCAGCTTGAACCCAAGATACTCCATTTTTATTAGCTGCTGATTTACACGAGCCGTTGTTTTGATTGTGAGTTAGTAACAGATGGACCGCTTTGCCTGAGTTATGTGTACTTTGGTAGATGTCTAAGAACCGAAGCACAACTTGTCCGGCCGATAATTTCTTCGACACAACTCGGCAAAGGCCCTGAAGGAAACAAAGTCATATATATGTATTAAATTAAAAAAGGAGAATTAGATAAGACATACTGCAAATTAAGTAGAACAGACTCCATGACAAATGCTTCCTTCAATGCGCTTACTGCGGTCGAAGCTGCTACTTGCGTATGTGATGAAACTTCCTAAAAAGAAAGAGTGACAATAATGACTAATAGTTCTCAGAATCACTCACTAGAACTTGAAGATGATCCGAATATCGATTACCTTCCCGAGCAATTGAATGGCTTTTGGAAGTCCATTCCATACAATTCTCTGATCAGACCAAGTCATAGGCATTTTAAAAACCGCTACTGGAGAAGCCACCGCCTTTGACAACAACTTGTTACCATCCTTTGGAGATTTGGCCATAGATATAGGTGAAACAGGATGCCTAACCACATTTCTGTTTTTAAAAACAGTGCTTTCGCAGTTAAGTTGCTTCTTTAACGGATTCTTATCACTCAACACCTACCAAAAACATCCCAATCTATAAAATCAAGAAAACTTCACATTTTACTGTAAAACCAATATCAAACTGCTACATCTACAAAAACAAAACTTCCAAGGTCTCTTGAATAAAAACTAGCATTGTTATTAGTTTCATTCACATATGTCAATCACTACAATGAGCTAAAATGTATTAATAGGCAAAACCCAAAAGCCACAAAATTGAATGACGTTTGGGACAAAACTAATATTACATGATATGGTTTCGGGCTACAGAGTCACGGGGTTCGCCCCAGATTCTCCTGGTGATTCAAAACAAAAAATCTAAAAACAGAGAAGAAAGACTTACCGATTTCGGTTTGAGACGTGTTGAAGAAAGAAGCAACGCCGCGTCACGACGAGGAGTCACCGGAGTAGAATGATCCCAACAACTTCTTCTCGAGGCGGAATCCAAGCTTAACCTCCTCATCGTCATCGTCTTCTTCTTCTTCGTCGGGGAAACAGAGAGATGAGTAAAAGAAGCCAACAAATCGCTAGAAACAAGATCTTTAGGGTTTCCAACACAAAGTCTTCGTTTCGGAACTGGTTTCAGACCGCGGATTATCGGAACAGGACAACCTTTCTCGACGTGTAACCCGCCACGGACGTAAACAAACTGTCCTAGCTGGATTTGATCGGAACGTATCAAATCGGCGTCGTCTTTTGCGGAGACAGCGACGTAAGCTGCGTGAAGAGAGTCAGAGACTTTGAGGAAGAAGCCATCGCTACGCCATTGGTCGTCGGAGAGACAAGGAACGATCTCGATGACTTGGAGGAGTGGTGAACGGTGCGAGGAGGAGAGGAACGGCGACGGAGAAGAGGAAACAGAGTTTTTACCGGCGGCGATTTCGAGAAGGTTGGAGAGAACTCCGGGAGTGAGAGAAGCCATGGTGTGGGTTGGTGAAAAGAAGCATCTTTCTTATTGGGAGAGGGAAGAAGAAGAGAGAGAGAGAGGTGTCTCGGGGAGTGTGAAGAGTTCGTCGTTTAGTAATGGCGGGAAAAAGAAGACAGTTTTGTTGTCAGGTTGCTAAAAAGTTATCTTTTTCTTTTCTTTTCTGTCTTCGAGATTATGCATGGAGTTAGTGTCGCTGAAGTATTAACGGTCCAACTATTATAGTTTAAGTTTAATGTAAGGCTTAAGGTTTTTGGTATGTAACGGGATACGGTGATGGACCGAATCAAATAAAAAATATCAGAATAGGTTTGATGTCAACCCTCTTACTCTACCCAATAAATAATCTAATATAAGGTTCATATACATTTATATATAATTGGATTAACTTATATGAATGTATATGTATTAAAGTATAGTTTATATGTTATGTTTTAATAAAAGGGTGTCTTATTAAGAGACATAATTCCTCCCTTTTAATTCAAATCACGTGGACCTTCATATATAAGGGAGAGGAGGAAGTTATTAAGGACAAGTTCTGTGATTCTGAATTGAGACAAAAAAAGACATAACATAGAAACACAAAAGAGAGATTAGAGATTGTGATCGGAATCGGGAAAACCCCGGCTCCGTCGAAGGGGAGATCGCAGTAAGGAAGGGAAGGAGAAGATCAAACAATCATCAAGGAATCATCATCATGTCTAACAATGCAATGGATCAAGGTTAGACATTCTTTCTTCTCATAACCGAAAACTCCATCAATATGAAATCGTTGATTCATTTGTTCTAGTGGCAATTATGGGATGGATTACAAGTATGTAATCATAAGGATAAACTTACATGTGGTATCAGAGCCACCCTAGAATCATTTGTTTCACTTTAAAGCATATTGATGGATAAAACCGAAAAACTCGTTTTTTCACTCTAAGAAATTGAACAACGCATTGAATCTGAAAATGGTCTAAAAGTTATATCAATGTGTAGAGGATGAAATTATCTATCCATCGGTATAAAATTCATTAAATTCCATCAAGTAAACCAAAAGTTAAGGGATTTTAAAGTTTTGAAACTAAATTTCGCGATGAACAGTCGCGATGAACAGTAACCGATTCTGGAGACCGGACCGGTCGGTCCATGTGTTGGACCGGTCGGTCCATAAGGCGCATAAAGGGCTCTGGAATCGGGACCGGTCGGTCCATGAGCCGCGTGAAGGGCTCTGGAATCCGGACCGGTCGGTCCGTGAGCAGCATAGGGTCTCTGGAATCCGTACCGGTCGGTCCGTGGTCCGGACCGGTCGGTCCATATCCGAAGAAAAAAAAAAAAATTCCGGTGGTTTTTTCTGAAATGTGAAAGGCTAATCTATTATGAAATGTTAATATATATAATTTTTTTACTAAAAGCTTATAAGAAAAGAGTTCATATTACGTATAACTTGTTAATCACCAAAGTGGTCTAGTTATATTTAATGTGACGGTAAAGTAAAGATTCATAATTGATCATGATTAAAAGATGCTAAATGACATGAAAAGTTTATTGATTGATCAATTGCTTACTTAGTATATCCTAGGAGATCACCCAAAGGTGGATCATTGGGTGTATTAAATAACAACTAAAGTATTATTCACCCATGTTGCGGTTTATGGTGTTTATACCCAAAGGTAGCATTGCTATCCACTGTAACTATGGATTGATTAATTATTAAAGAAAATCTAAACAAGCATCAATTTAAATGTATGTGTTTAAAGTATTGCCCAAAGGTTGCTTGAATACATACAAATGAAAGTGTTTAGATTATTTGTTGTCGATGAATCTATTAAAGTCTCATAAAACTAATGGTAAGCATATATAAAATTTTGCAGCTTCGTTTGCTTCGGCAAACTCTGTCATGAAGTTCAACGGGCTCAACTATGAGGAATGATCTGAACAGATTAGGTTCTCCTTGGGTGTAATGTCCCTTGATCAGGCTATTCTTACAGATGAGGAGCCGGCAGCCATTACGGCTACGAGCACCGAATTGTAAAAGTCTCGTTATGAGAAATGGGAGCGCTCTAACCGGTTGTGCCTGAATTTACTTAGGATGTCGATGACGGACAGTATTAAGCCATCTATGCCTAAGACAGAGAAAGCAAGGGAATTCATCTTAAAAATCAAAGAACAATCCCAATCGGATGTCGCTGATAAATCGATTATAGGTAGTCTCATGAGTGAGCTAACTATGAAGAGGTTCGATTGGTCTCAGACAATCCTTGACCATGTCACTCATATGTCAAACTTGGCATCAAAGTTAACGTCCATGGGGATGGAAGTGCATGAGCCCTTCATGGTTCAGTTCATTATGAACTCTCTACCTATAGGGTATGGTTAGTTCCAGGTGAATTACAACACCATTAAGGATAAGTGGAACTTTCAGGAAATGAAGGCCATGCTCGTTCAGGAAGAAGCAAGATTAAAGAAACAAAAGGGTGACATTGTGCTAATTGCTGGACTAAACAGTAACATGAGCAGCTCCAAGAAACCAAGCAAGGGAAAAAAGAAGGATAAGGTTGTCTTTAAGACTCCTGAAAGCAAGATCCGTAAGGCTGTCAAGTGTTTCTTTTGCAAGGAGGGACACATAAAGAAAGACTGTCCTAAAAGGAAGGCATGGTTCGACAAGAAAGGTACCGAACATTTATATGTTTGTTCTGAAATGAATCTTGTAGAAGTGCCTAGAAATACTTGGTGGCTTGATTCTGGAGCTTCTACTCATGTATCTCATATTGAACAGGGATTCAGTTCGATCCAGCCTTTAAAAGGAACTGAAAGGTACTTGTTCATGGGAAACAGGATGAAGGCGCAAATAGAAGGCATTGGGACGTATAGATTGATCTTCAACACTGGATGTTTTGTAGATCTTGAAAATTGTCTCTTTGTACCTGAGTGTGCTAGAAACCTTGTTTCAGTAAGTAGGTTTGATGATGTAGGTTTTATCTTTGAGATTGGTAATGGTGTGTTTTCGTTGTACCGTGACAAATACTTTTATGGTAATGGTACATTGTGTGATTCACTTTATAAGTTCAATCTTGATAAAACCTTCTCTGGATCTTTGTTTAATATTGAGTATCAAGGAATTAAACGTAGTGCAACTAGTGAAAACTCAGCATTTTGTGGCATAAAAGATTAGGTCACATATCCAAAGAATGGATGGTGAGGTTAATAAAGAAAGAATTATTACCTCAATTGGATTTTAGTGACTTGGATGTGTGTATAGAATGCATTAAAGGAAAGCAAACCAAACACATCACAAAGAAACAAGCCACAAGAAGTAATGAACTCTTAGTGTTAATACACACAGACATTTGTGGCCCTATAGATGCTCCGACATGGAGTGGTGAGAAGTATTTCATCACTTTTATTGATGATTACTCATGGTATGGATATACTTATTTGTTGCATGAAAAGACTCACTCAGTGGACGTGCTGAAAGTGTTCATTGATGAAGTAGAAAGGCAACTTGAAAAGAAAGTAAAAGTTGTGAGATCTGATAGAGGTGGTGAATATTATGGTCGATTCACCGAAAGAGGACAATGTCTAGGGCCATTTGCTAAATTTCTGGAAAGTAAGGGCATTTGTGCTCAATACACAATGCCCGGAACACCTCAGCAGAACGGTGTAGCTAAAAGGCGTAACTGTACTTTAATGGAAATGGTTAGGAGCATGTTAAGTAATTGCAAACTACCGATGTCAATGTGGACATACGCATTAAGGACTGCGACATGTATTTTAAACCGGGTTCCTAGTAAAGTGGTTCCAATGACTCCATTTGAACTATTTACGGGAAGGAAACCCAGTTTAAGACACTTACGTGTCTGGGGATGTCCAACTGAAGTAAAGCCGTATAATCCGCATGAAAAGAAATTGGACTCTAGGACGGTCAATGGATTTTTCATTGGCTATCCAGCAAAGTCAAAAGGGTTTGTGTTCTACTGTCCTAACCACAATACGAGAATTGTCGAGACTGGTAATGCTAGGTTCATTGAAAATGGTAAATCTAGTGGGAGTTCAGAATCTAGGGGAGTGAACATTAAAGAAATTCGGGTAGAAGATTCTTCACCTGTAGTTCCAACCCAAGTTGTTGTTCCTGTTGTCGGTGTACAACCTAATATCGAAACAGAACAACAGAATGAAGAACATACGGACCCACTAGTTTAGGAAACCGAAAATGAACAAGTCGTCATTCAAGAACAGAACATTGTACCACAAGAACAATTAAGGCGATCTGGAAGGGAAAGAAGATCCGCCATTACAGATGACTATGTGGTTTATGATGTTGAGAATGAATGTGACCTTAGTCTTGATGAAGAACCTAAAACATTCAGAAAAGCCATGGAAAGTGAAAATTCTGAAAAGTGGTCGAATGCTTCAGATGAAGAAATATCTTCTATGGAAGTGAACCGAGTGTGGGACCTAGTAGAGTTACCTGATGGTTTCAAAACCGTTGGGTGTAAATGGATCTTTATGACCAAACGGAACTCTAAAGGTAACATAGAAAGGTACAAGGCTCGCCTTGTTGCTAAAGGGTTCACTCAAAAGGAGGGCATTGACTATACATATACCTTCTCTCCAGTTTCAAAGAAGGATTCCTTAAGAATTGTCATGGGATTGGTAGCTCATTATGATTTAGAGCTCCATCAAATGGATGTTAAAACTGCCTTTCTTAATGGAGAACTTGAGGAAGAAGTTTACATGGACCAGCCGGAAGGTTATGTGGCTGCAGGGAAAAAAAATCTTGTGTGTAGGCGGAGGAAGTCAATATATGGATTGAAACAAGCCTCCCGACAATGGTATTTAAAGTTCAATGATACCATTTTGTCATATGGTTTCATAGAGGTCATCGTTGATCGATGTATTTATATGAAAGTCAGTGGGAGCAAGTTTGTCATTCTAGTATTGTATGTTGACGATATATTGTTGGCTACAAATGATATGAGTATGTTGAGTGATGTAAAGAAATATCTCTCCAAGAACTTCGAAATGAAGGATATGGGTGAGGAAAACTATGTGATAGGGATTGGAATAATCTGGGATAGATCACAAGGATTATTGAGTTTGTCTCAGAAAGGATACATAGATAAAGTCTTGAAGAGATATGGGATGGAAAAGTGCAAGTCAAGCAAAGCTCCAGTTTAGAAAGGGGACAAATTTAATAAAGGTCAATATCCAAAGAATGAGCTAGAGAGGAAAGAAATGGAGATGATCCCTTACCGATCAGTGGTGGGAAGTTTGAATTATATTCAAACATGTACTCGACCAGACATCAGTTTCGCGGTTGGTGTCTTGGGTCGATATCAAAGTAATCCTGGAATGGACCACTGGAAGGCTGCAAAGAAAGTTCCCAGGTACTTGCAAGGCACCAAAGAGTTTATGCTTACGTACAGGAGATCCGATAATCTTGAAGTAATCGGATACTCTGATTCAGACTATGTCGGGTGCGTTGATACTCGAAAATCGACGTTTGGCTATATGTTCCTATTAGCTGGGGGAGCAGTATCATGGAAGAGTGGAAAGCAGTCCGTCATTGCTACTTCCACCATGGAAGCAGAATTTGTGGTATGCTATGAGGCCACAGTCCAAGCATTGTGGCTGCGGAACTTTGTCTCAGGACTTGGACTTATTGACAGTATTTCCAAGCCGCTGAGAATTTATTGTGATAATTCCGCAGCAGTCTTCTTCTCAAAGAATGACAAGTATTCGAAAGGTGCTAAGCACATGGAGATAAAATACTTTTCCGTAAAGGAAGAAGTGCAGAAATGCAGAGTAGCAATTGAGCATATAAGAACGGATATGATGGTAGCGGATCCGTTAACGAAAGGACTCCCTCCCGGTATATTCATTGGCCATGTAGAGAGGATGGGAAATTGATAAGACTTTGTTGTATTAATATTATGCTATTGTAAAGATGCTAACTCAAGTAATATGAATTCAATAAAGTTTAGGTATTTTCTGCAAATTAATATGTTATCATTATGATATGTACATGTAATGTTTGGATAGTATATGAGTTGAGAATAAGGTTATATCTCAACATAAAGAATTTTTTTTTTTGAGAATTAGGTAATCTCTCAAATATTAAAGAAGTAGTAAAGTTGGAATTGGTTTGTGATGATGGAAGGGAACTTATCGCTGTAAAAGATAGGGGACCGCCTCATTCGATAAGTTCTGATTTTATGGTACTTAAAAGAATAATTAAGCTTAATGAAAGGCATGCTTTAAAGGAAGTTGAACCATTAAGTTAATACACGGCCAAGTGGGAGAATGTAAGAATACTTACGTTAGTGTGGCCGAAGTATTAACGGTCCAACTATTATAGTTTAAGTTTAATGTAAGGCTTAAGGTTTCCGGTATGTAACGGGATACGGTGATAGACCGAATCAAATAAAAGATACCAGAATGGGTTTGATGTCAACCCTCTTACTCCACCCAATAAAGAATCTAATATAAGGTTCATATACATTTATATATAATGGATTAACTTATATGAATGTATATGTATTAAAGTATAGTTTATATGTTATGTCTTAATGAAGGGGTGTCTCATTAAGAGACATAATTCCTCCCCTTTAATTCAAATCACTGTAGGAATTCATACAGGTTTTACCGGATTAATCTCTATTAACCAACCTAGATGCAATTCCTTTTTCCTAGGATCTAGGGTTTGTAAACTTTAAATCTGATGAAACGGATCTCGAATATACCTGGAGTTTGCAGCAGAGATTTGATCAGGGATTCGAGATCTGCAGCACTTCAAATGCAGTACCTCTACCGATAGTCCACACGCACACAAATAGGAATCCGCAGGGATGCTAGTGCCTGGAATCGGATCTTTCAGGGAATTCTCAGAGGCGGCTATCAATAGGGTTTTCTCGAAAACTCTCTCTCTGGGTCGTGACCTATATCTCCTTTATATAGGTCCTGGAGAAAACCTAATTGATCCTGAACCGATTCAGAATCAATTAAGTTACTAAACCGAAATCTTATTTCGGTTAAACCCTCGTGTCGATCGACACTACTATAGTGTCGATCGACGCTGCCTTTAAAACATGTTTATAATGTGTATCAAATACACATCATCTAGATCATTACATTAATGATCATTCCCTTATAAAGTGAATCCTATTTGCTTAGGTGTGTGACCCTGTAGGATCATATAATACTAGTAATGAGTTCATAACTCATAGATCATAAGCGGCTTCTAGCAAAACGTAATGATCACCTAGTATCATATGAATGTCTAATCTCGACTTCACAACTATCACTGAAGTGAATACAAGTGTGATTTCAGGACATTCCCAACAATCTCCCACTTGTACTGGAATCAACTATTCCAATAATCCCTTTGTCGCTATATCTCGATCTGGCATAAGGCAAGAACCGTGTTATCCTTATTCAACCAACATCATGTTCATCGAACTCCGATTTATACTGACAAAACAAACGACTAACATTCAACTCGTTCGAATGCGGCCACACATTCCTCAATATCAAATCTTCGATGGGCCCTGAGATATTTATCTCCTGTTTTACAGGAGGGACAAATCCCATCTTGTTCCATCCCTGTTCCTTCACACACTTCATGATACGCTCAATCAATGCCTTTATAGTCACCTTTTACGGATAACGTTTGACAAAGTCGAAACGGACCAATTCATATGTAAGAAATCATGATGAACTCAGGTCTAAGGACTATACTCTATAGTCGTTATGAGAACCTCTCATGACACTTAATTTCCTGTAGAGTTCTCATTAGTGGGTCATGTCCGATCATATGTTCTCTAACATATATCTATGTGATTGACTTTAATACTCTTATTAATGACTCCATGAAACTTAGTCATCAGTCACCTCACATGCTAGTCTCGCGCGGTTGCTAGTGTCCCACATCAACAACCTCGACCAGGGACAAACATAATCTATGTCAATTATCTCTTATAGGGTTTCATGATCAAGTCCTCAACTTGATGACCAATAGAATGACATAAATTATTTTGGGACTATCATTTAAACACATTTAAATAATACTGAAATCAAATTTTATTAAAATCATCAAGGTATGATTACAAGAACATCAAAGCATAACTTAAAACCAAGACAACTCCCACTAAAATCAAGATCACATCTTAATTTCCTTCAGTCCTATAGCAGCAGTATGACTCTCATGCTTAGGTCGCGGGAGGGGCTTGGTCAGAGGATCAGCGACATTCTCATCTGTGGGAACTCTGCTGATCTCCACGTCTCCTCTATCAATTATATCACGTATCAAGTGATATTTCCTCTCTATGTGTTTGGACTTCTGGTGTGACCTTGGTTCTTTCGCCTGAGTAATTGCTCCATTGTTATCACAGAACAATGCCACAGGCTTTAAGATACTAGGGACCACACCAAGTTCAGACACGAACTTCTTGATCCAAACAGCTTCCTTTGCTGCTTCTGAAGCGGCAATGTATTTAGCCTCAGTAGTGGAATCAGCTACGGTGCTCTGCTTGGAACTTTTCCAACTGACTGCACCGCCATTCAGACAAAAGACATAGCCAGACTGAGACCGAAAATCGTCTCTGTCCGTCTGAAAACTTGCATCCGTGAATCCACTTATGATCAGCTCATCATTTTCTCCATACACCAAGAACTTATCCTTAGTATTTCTCAAATACTTGAGGATACTCTTGACTGCTTTCCAGTGACACTCACCTGGATCAGATTGGTATCTACTCGTCATGTTTAAGGCACAAGCAACATCTGGACGAGTACAGATCATGGCATACATAATAGATCCTACTGCTGAAGCATAAGGAATTCTATTCATTCGCTCCCGCTCAGCTTGTGTCGAAGGACACTGCTTCTTGCTAAGAGTTATACCATTTAACATAGGTGTGAAACCTCTCTTGGAATTCTGCATATTGAATCTGTGCAATACCTTATCTATATAAGTATCTTGACACAATCCAATAAGCCTTTTCAATCTATCTCTATAGATTCTTATTCCAAGGATGTACGCGGCTTCACCCATGTCTTTCATGGAAAAACAACATCCAAGCCAAGTCTTGACAGACTGAAGCAATAGAACGTCATTTCCGAGAAGAAGTATGTCGTCTACATACAGTACGAGAAATGCAACTCCGCTCCCACTAGTCTTCTTGTATACACATGGTTCTTCTTCGTTCTTGACGAAGTCAAACTTTTTGACCGCTTCATCAAAACGAAGATTCCAACTCCTTGATGCTTGCTTTAATCCATAAATAGATCGATGAAGCTTGCATACTTTCCCAACATTTTTAGGATCTGTGAAACCTTCCAGTTGTGTCATGTACACATCCTCTTCCAGAATTCCGTTAAGGAAAGCTGTTTTCACATCCATGTGCCATATCTCATAATCATAATAAGCGGCAGTTGGTAGGAGTATCCGAATGGATTTAAGCATAGCGACTGGGGAATAGGTCTCATCATAGTCAATACCATGAATTTGCTTGAAACCTTTAGCCACTAATCTAGCTTTGAATATCTGAATATTCCCATCCACGTCAATCTTCCTTTTGAAGATCCATTTACACTCAATGGGTCTCACACCATCGGGTAAATCTACCAAGGACCATACTTGGTTTTCTGACATGGATCCCATTTCGGATCTAGCGGCTCCAAGCCACTTTTCGGAGTCAGGGCCCAACATTTCTTCTTCGAAATTCGCAGGTTCGTCACTGTCAATGATCAACAGGTCATGACAATCGTTCACGAGAAGACCGTAGTACCTCTCGGGTTCGTGACGAATTCTTCCGGATCTGCGAACTTTAGGCATCACAGGTGCTGGTTCCACAACTCCTTGTGGTTCCACCTGCTGCTCTTCCTCATTAGGTTGAGCAGGCTCCTGTGATTCTCGAACTTCTTCGAGCAGTACTTTACTCCCACTGTTCTTCTTATGAAGAAACTCTCTTTCAAGGAAAGTACAATCCCGAGCAACAAACACTTTGTTCTCAGAACGGTTGTAGAAGTAGTACGCCTTGGTTTCCTTAGGGTAACCAACGAAAAAGCACTTATCAAATTTGGGTGCAAGCTTATCAGATATTAAACGTTTTACATAAGCTTCACAACCCCAAATTTTCAGAAAAGACAAACTTGGAACATTTCCAGTCCACATCTCATGTGGTGTCTTTGCAACTGATTTTGATGGGACTCTATTTAGTGTAAACGCAGACGTTTCTAGAACGTATCCCCAAAAGGATAATGGAAGGTCTGTGTGACTCATCATTGATCGAACCATATCTAATAGGGTCCGATTCCTCCTCTCGGAAACTCTATTCCATTAGGGTGTTCCAGGAGGAGTGAGCTGTGAAACAATTCCACACTCTCTCAGATGATCACTGAATTCTTGACTTAAGTATTCTCCTCCACGATCTGATCGAAGAGCTTTAATACTTTTGCCAAGTTGGTTCTGTACTTCATTCTGGAACTCCTTAAATTTCTCAATGGATTCTGACTTGTGTCTCATTAGATAGACATAGCCATACCTACTGAAATCATCAGTAAAGGTAATGAAGTATTGATAATTTCCTCTAGCACTTGTGCTCATCGGGCCGCAGACATCTGTATGTATAAGGCCCAATAAGTCACTGGCCCGTTCATTTGGTTTGTTGAAAGGAGCCTTCGCCATTTTGCCCATCAAACAAGATTCACATTTCTCACATGATTCATAATCAAATGAGCCCAGAAGCCCATCACTATGGAGCTTCTGTATGCGTTTCTCGTTTATGTGACCCAAACGACAGTGCCAGAGAAAAGTTGGGTTTTCGTCATTAGACTTAAACCGCTTAGTATTTATGTCATAAACGGGCATTGATTGGTTTAAAATGTAAAGCCCATTCTCTAATGGGCCGCTACCATAAAACATACCATCACGATTAAAAGAACAACATTTATTCTTTATAGAAAAATCAAATCCTTCTAAATCCAAACAGGAAACTGAAATGATGTTTCTGCTTATCGCATGTACATAATAGCAATTTTTTAATTCTAAAACCAAGCCCGAAGGAAAAGACAAATGATAAGTGCCCACGGCCAACGCAGCAACCTTTGCTCCATTCCCGACTCGCAGCTCCACTTGTCCTTTCTTCAGCGTCCTACTATTGCTTAGTGCCTGCACATTAGTACAAATATGAGCACCACAGCCGGTATCTAATACCCATGAGGTAGAACCTGCAGAAGTAACATTTACTTCAATAACATAAATACCTGGAGAAGTCGTCTCGTACGTCTTCTTCTTGTTCTTCAGACCATCCAGGAATTTCTTGCAGTTTCTCTTCCAATGCCCAGACTCATTGCAGAAATGGCACTTATCAGCATCAGAAGGGCCAGCTCTGGGCTTAGGGGAAGGCGTAGGTTTGTCCTGGTTCATAACCTGGACAACCTTGCCCTTTCCCTTGCCCTTGCCGGGTTTCCTAAACTTTTTGCCCCTTTGTACCATAAGCACATTAGGGGCACCCTTCTTGATGTTTGGCTCAGCTGTCTTGAGCATGCCATATAACTCAGTCAACGTCTTCGTCAAGCTGTTCATATTATAGTTCATAATGAACGTATCATAGCTTGGCGGCAGTGACTGTAGTATGATGTCAGTAGCCAACTCTTGGCTAATGGGACAGTCCAGTTTCCCCAAGTTATCAATATAACCCATCATCTTTATGACGTGGGGACTCACTGGAGCATCACTTGGTAGCTTGCACTCAACCAGAGATTTAACCGTCTGGTATCTCTCAATTTGAGCCTGCTCCTGAAACATAGCTTTCAGGCTAGTGATTATCTCAATGGGCGATGCCACGTTCTCATATTGCTTCTGCAAATCTGAGTTCATGGTAGACAGCATCAGACAAGTCACATCGACCACATCATTTGAATGCTTATCCCAAGCATTCTTTTCTGTCTGCGGGGCATTGGCACGGTACTTCTCGGGGAGAACCTTATCAAGGTACTTCTCGGGGAGAACCTTCTCGGAAAGATCTTAATCTTTTTGTCACTGTCTCCGCTAATCCACCCCACTCATCCTTAGACGTTGATGAATCTTCCTACAAGACGCCAGAGGTTCACAACAGGAGATGTCTCGGTTCAAGTTTGTTTTCCAAAATCACTGAAAGTTTAGAGCCTGAAGCTGTTACTCCTCTTCTGCGAACAGTTGGGTCTAAAACAACAACTAGATCTGGTTCCTGGTCTGTTACATTAGAAGAAACGCCAGAAATACTCTGTTCCGGCGCCAGGGGGCCTTTACCAAAAAAACAATGTTATACTGGGAAATGAGTTGCGGAAAAGGGTAATACTAGCTCTACTATTTCTCCCACTGGTGATTGCCCAAACTTCTCCAGTTCATTTTCGGATAATGAAGAGTTTATTACGGAGGTTGAAAATGTTGAAGCTTCACTGAGCAATGGTTTTGTGCCGCCTTCATTTGAATCAGATGAGGAAGAAGATCTAGACGATGGTAGTATGGAGGATGAGGATTATGTTTCCCCTCGAGGCTACGAGACAGAGTTTTGGGAAAGTTTGATCGATTACGAGTTTGGTGGTTCTAATGCTGCCGACATACTCTTATCAATAGCAAAATCAGATGGCCCTGGAGGCCCTGGGGAGCAATTTTGTAGGAAAAAGACAATATAGAGGGAGAAAGGCAAGCCACACAACCATTGAAAGCAAGGGACCCACTGATGGCAAAGATTTGGACCAGCAATCCGGATGGTCAAAAGGCCCTGGAAGTGATCCAGTGGATGGTGTGCCTGATTTAAACGGACCCCCCGTTGTGAACGAAATACCTATTCCTGATATATGGACAGCTTCACCCGGTCAGGTACCTATGGATGTGAATAAACTGCCTCAGCATCCTGGGAATCGTAACTTGGCCAACATTGATGACGAGGAGTTTGATATTCCACCATTATTCGATGATACCGACTACGATAGGATCCAAATACCTGATTTGGACATAGACGAAGATGGCGAGGAGATATTTGTAGGTAAAACATATGCAAATAAGCTTGATTGCCAAATTGGTTTGGTGATTTATGCTATCAAGCAACAATTCATCTTCAAGCAGACAACTACAAAGCCGCGTAGCTTCGTTCTCACCTGCCCTGATAAATCCTGCCAATGGAGAGTACTAGCTTCGCAGAAGAAAACCAATTTTCACTACCAAATCAGGAAGGTCCATCTTGAACACACTTGTACTTATGATAGTAGGAATGGTTACAGGGATAAACTCACCTCCAAGATCATTGCTTTTGTGTATAAGACCAAATATGGAGATCCTTCTTCAGGCCCACGCCCTCTAGATCTGTAGCAACTTATTCTTGAAGACCTAGATATTACAACTTTTTACCGACAGTGTTGGAGGGCTGGGGCTAAGGCTCTTGAACAAGTTAGGGAAAAAGAAGAAGACTCGTATACAACTCTTCCTGAATACTTTAAGTTACTTGAGCTTGCTAATCCAGGTACGGTGACTGATATTGTGACTGAGAAAGATGAGGATGACCTTGATAGGTTCTTGTATTGTTTCTTGGCGTTTGGAGCATCGATCTGTGGCTTTAAGAGTGTTAGGAGAGATATAGTTTTGGATGGGACCTATTGGAGCGGCAAATACCAAGAAGTTTTGCTCACAGCCAGTGGATAAGATGCAAATTACCAATTTTTTCGCTTGCTTTTGCGGTTGTGGATAGCGAGAATGACGCCTCTTGGACATGGTTCTTGAAGAAAGTTGAAAGGATTGTTGGTGATAGTCCTACTCTGACTATCATATCTGATAGGCATTAATCTATCTACAAAGCTAAGAACCGCATCTATCCACAAGCAACTCATGGAGCATGCTTGGTTCACCTCCAAAGAAACGTGGTTGCCAAGTTCAAGAACAAAGGACTTGCTAACCTGGTTGGCAAGGCTGCATGTGCATATAGAGTTAGTCCGTTCCAGGTGGCATACAACGAGATCTGGAAAACAAACCAAGTATGTGGTTTGTGGTTACAGAAAATGGGTGCGGCACACTGGTCACGATCATACTTTCGTGGTGACCGCTACAATTTAATGACCAGCAATGTCGCTGAATCATTAAACAAAGCGCTGCGCAAAGGACGATATGCTCCAATCACAGATTTGTTTAAATTCATCCGTAATATGATGACTAGGTGGTTCAACGCGCATAGGAGGAAATCCTAAGCATGTACTGGTTTAGTTCCACCGTACGTTGATAAGATTTTAACAAAATCGTCTAAGGAAACAAAAGGGCATCAACTTAATGACTACGGTGAATGGACAGTTGAGGTGATCGGTGAGTTCAAACAGAGAAACGTTGTCGACCTTGTCAATAGGAAATGCACTTGCAGGGCATATGACAAACTGGGAATTCCTTGTTGGCACGCTCTGCTTGCTGGTCATATGAAACGCATTTCACACGAAACCCTAGTTCAACATTGGTTCAGAACTAGTACCTGGGTTGCCACCTACAGTAGTGCAATACTGCCCGAGAACGATGCTCAGGACGAGGAACCAGCCAAACAAGAAGACAAGCGGGAAATTGGACTGCCATTTACTCGCAGGCAGATGGGAAGACTCAAAGAAGGCAGATACCCTTTAACCGGTGAACTCAAGGTATGGCAACACCCTTGTCATATAGATTACCACTCATATGTTAAATTATAATCTGCACATACTTACATATTCTTATGTCATGTTCAGGAAAAAAATAGCTAAGGTTGGTATCAACAGGTGCTCTCTATGCACCAAACCATGTCACAATCGCGCTACATGCCCTATGGCAAAACCAGCGAAAACATCAACTACATGACCATGTTCGTGAAATGGTTAGAAGGGCAACTAGTTATTTTACTACCTCATTATATATGGGCCCCATATTTTATCTGCATCAAACATTATGGCTGGTTTTTTTACGGAACATACAATATATAGTACTATACGACAGCTTATGTCGTTCAGTACTTATTGTATTTTCTGCTTACTCTCTGCCCATAACTAAGTTTATTATTTTTCGGATGTAATGTCCCCTGTGGACGGGATTATATGGATATCTTTCGACTTTCCTAATTTGAACTACTCATGGCCTCCAAACCGAACCTTCCCTAGATCAACAAATGTAGCTTACTTTCGTGGACGAAAAATACGTTCTCGTCATATTTTTTTGTGAGGTCGCTTCATGAAACAACATTTTTGTCATCTTCCCTTCAACTCTGTTTAACTATGTACTGTGTCCCGTGGACGGGGTGTAGTGGATGGTGTTGCCTAAAAATGTATGCACCAACTAACCTAACTTTGCAAGGTAGCATTCCTGACACGTGTGGTATGTTTTGGAAGGAAATTTCCTGCCCAAATATCTGCACAATTACGTTTACGCATCCTTATATGTACATTAACGTCCACCTAATAGGTGGGTGTCTAAAGTTGGATACTTAACCCCTTTAAAGTTTGGATTGTGAATTTTTATAATTAAACAAAATTGGTTCCAAATAGGGAGAAACCAAAAAAATCCTCCGTCGCTTACGGATCTTTTTGCCAAATCAACCACTGCCCCAAATCCTTTAATCAGTATAACGGCTATCATGAGCAACATCACCAACGAATCGACTCATACGACCAGAGTTAGAACTCCTGTTGGCGTTGTAGGTCTGCCTACCACTTGCTGGTGCGGGGAAAAAGTTGTGTTGGAGTTCTCCAAAACTCAATGGAATCCAAATAGGTGATTCTTCAAATATCAGTTTGCAGCCTTCAATAAAGTTAACTCGTTAACACTTCCTTACTTATTCACTCAGATCTGTTCACCGGTATCGTGTTCGGCTACCTCAGCCTATCGCTGTGTTTTTGCTGTTGGTAAATGACGACCATTACTTCAAGTGGGAGACAGATGTCCTTTTTGAGATGATTGGCTCTTTACAGCTGCAAGTGGGAATATTAGCAGATACTATTCATGCCAACCATCTCAATGATGATAACACCCCTGGAACAGAAGCAACCACCAACTGCCTCCCATTATCCTTGACCTCACCGTCGACCATAGGCGTATTTGTTATCGGAGCCGCTATCATGTATTCTATTTTTAGGTGTATATAGAATTAGGCAATCCTGTTAGGTCCCTATTAGTTCTTGATATTCAGACCCTGTAAGACGTTATATTTTTATAATTTTACCAAGTCAATTTCAAGTTCCAATCCATGTAGTTCTTCCATACCAGGGTGTCCATTATCAACTATACATAGTAACGTGAACATCTCAGGCATCCATTATATGTTGTCAGATGACTGAAACCCTAAACCCTAAACTTACTCCCATAAACCCTATACCCTCAACAGTAACCCCAAACACATCCAATCCATGTAGTTCTTCCATACCAGGGTGTTCATTATCATCTGTACATATTAACGTGAACATCTCAGGCATCCATCATATGTTGCCAGGTGGCTGAAACACTAAACACTAAACTTGCTCACACAAACCCTATACCCTAAACAATAACCCCAAATGGTGTCACCGTCATCTACATATTAGACACTATCAATATTAACAAATACAGTCTTCCATATTAGGCGGTAAACAAAAAGAAAACACAAACCTTAGGATCCTGCTCAATTAATAACACATCATTTATGGATATTGTAGTCACTTTCAGCAGCTAAACAAAACTTGGGTCAAGAAAGGTGTCTTCATCATCAGCATTTTGCACATTCTTTAACAGTAAAGGTATCTCCCTATAAGCTAGTAGTTGTAAAGCAAGAGGGAAACCTTGCAACCGAATTGAATGTTGCTGGAGCTGCATACAAAATAACTCAACGGGGTTGTTGTCAGATGACTAAAACCCTAAACCCTAAACTTAGTACCACAAACCTTATACCCTCAACAGTAACCCCAAACACATCCAATCCATGTAGTTCTTCCATACCAGGGTGTCCATTATCACCTGTACATATTAACGTGAACATCTCAGGCATCTATCGTATGTTGGCAGATGGCTGAAACACTAAACCCTAAACTTGCTCACACAAACCCTATACCCTAAACAGTAACCCCAAACACACTCGCTTATAATCTAATGTGTGCCACATACATCTGACGATTTCATATACATACTAGTATGCTTTATAATCATTAAAAACATGACATTATCATTGCAATACTTGGTATACCGTAGGTTAATCTTTCCCAACATATTACTAACATAATTACATAAATAATAAAAATAGCATTCCGAACAATGCTTTACATATACCATGCCATGGTCTGCAAAACATTCAGGAGGTTTAATAGTCTTGCAATTTAGGAATTTGAACAATTTTGAGTACGTCCCCATGAAAGGTGGGTGGAATTTAGACAACCTCCTAATCAGTTCGCTCCCCTGTATTCTGAGTTCCTCTGATCCATTAGAACCGTAGGTATTAAAAAACCAGTCAAGATGTAGACATGCCAGAGTTGTACGGCCAACACAAACTGCCAGGACAGCGACGGCTAAACTAGACGGTGCATCTAAAGGTCCATATCTATAGAGGAGATCGATGGCACCGTACAGATTTGCGCCTTTAGTCGCCAAACGAATGGCTTCAAAATATATAGCTGTCTCGTTCCCAACTTCTAGATATCTCTCGAAGAACCTCCTCCCCTGGCCTCCCTCATATATATCAGCCGGATCAATGCATAAAACATAAATGTTAGCCGTCTCTAAAACCGCATCTAGATACGTCAAGTCCCTACCTTGTGTACCTGCTGTAAGGAATGGTCGTAGGTCAAGGCATGAGCGAGTTCCAACTTTTTCAATAATCTTGGCTAGTATTTCATTTGGCAGATCCGGTATGACCTCCATTTGTGTTTTACCTACAATTTTATAACTGCACCATACTTCTCCTAATATAGGGTTTTATACATAGGAGGCATTGGAATTTGGTCGCTTCGTATACTAGGTGGTTCGTTGGTGGGGGTTGCCATCAATTTATGCTTGTATACACTTATTGCGTATTTAAGACATATTGAACTACAAAAATTAAACAATCCACTATTATGTGACATCATAATCACATCCACATATATCAATCCACAACAATCACATAACAGTGAATAACCACATGAATGAGAACAGCAAAACCATTTTTAATTTGCTGATATAAAAAACTACAATGAAGGTAATACGTTTGTGGGAACAAAGAAAAATTACCACAAGTAAGTACGGAGGTAACATATTGATACATAAGTAATGCAAACTACACCAAAGTAATGTAAACTACAACGAAGTTATTACGAAAGTTAATACGTTTCCTAGAGCAAAGTCACTTATACTACATCCATAAAGACACATATTAAACAATCCGATCGAAATCAACCTTACTGCGACAGAACACCATTAGTGTACAAAAGGAGGACCATCTCCTTATACACATCCATTGCATATTGCTTTCTGAAGTCCTCCACAGTTTTGTCAGAGATGAAAGCCATTGTATCGTTGCATTTTCCATTTACATGCAACTCCATAAACTTAATTGCAACCAGACCAGAGTCACCAAACCTTTTGTTATCATAAATGCCTTCAATTCTTGTCCACCTTAATGGCTGCAAACCCCTGTATTGCGATGGCTGAGGCTTGCATAGCTTCTGCACAATATATGGCACCATCAAACGTGTTGTTCCATTTTAGCTCTATCAAATGTTGCGTATTTGCCTGCTAGAAAATTGGCAAACCATGGAGACACAGACACAGCCCCCTCTGCCGCCATCGCAGCAGTATGTCTCTTCCTTAGCAATGACATCAATGCATCCATATGCTACAGTACAATCGCACCCATCCATGTTTTAGTGTCCACCCATGGTAGTACAAGTTAAAACAAACCAAAATCATTTAGAAGTACTTACACTCGTTGTCACCCATTCTCTCGGTTCAGCAAGGTCAAGCAGGAACTTACTGTCGATCTCAATACCCTCTGCACTAACATGTTCCCTACATAAGACAAACAGAATCGATTTTGACGGTTAAGTAAAATGAATCTTCTACCATTATTTGTATTCAATTATATGAAGGGGTAAGCTTACATCTCTAGACAAGATCTGGGGTCTTTTCAAACAAGTCATATTCTCCGTGTTGGAGCAGAGGCAGCAAGTCTCCTCTTGGCCTACTTGGCCTGCTAACGAACTCGTTTGCCAATGCTTTCTCCAATGCTGATGGTTGTGGTGTGGGTCTAGTTGAAGAAGCATCACTTAAGTCTACAGGAGTTGTTGGCTCTATGGTTATGTCCTCATCCTCATCATCACTCTCTTTTTGGTCATCCACTTCCTCACCATATAACCCCTTTGGTGGATGGGGGAACCCATCAATATTCTCCACTAGGACCTTGTTAATAGTTGCATTTACACCTTCCATCGTAATATCTGCTAATGCCCCGTGTTGGGGATAAACATCAGAAGCCTCGCTATGTATGCCAAAACCCTGTACATGATAACCATGTTATATGTTGACCAGCCAAATTCATCCATATTTAAATATCGGTCTTTACCAGAGACACTACCCCGTTTTTAAGACCATCCTGCTCTATACTTACAGCTTCCTACACAAATAACCCAATGGTTAATAGTGATTTGGTAGCAACCAAAACATATACATGGTATATCTTGTGTTATCCACTTACCTTATAAATCTCATTCAAAGCATTACCATCCGGTTTTTGTGGTACAATTCCTTCACTTCTATGTTTATTTGGATCTTCAAGAGTACAATCAGAGGCGTTTTCCTAACAAATACAAAAATAATGTTGCCTTAATAAATTATAACTATAAAGTACTTTTAAATACGTATTTTCATGTTTACCATACCACAACTAAACATTGTCAACCTCTAAAATCCAACTATAACTTACAGTTCCTAGAAGCTCAGCACTGTTAGCCACGGGTTGGCTACCTACGCAACCTTGGATTGCATTTGGTGGCTGCTGAACCAAAATAACACAATGAACAATTACATTAAAAATTATAAATAAACATTAGAAGGAAATGGAAGGAAAATGTTCACTACCTGACCACACTTTGCTGGTGGCTCAACGGCCATGATTTCCTGTCCACAAAAACAGTGTCAGTTCAAGCAATTGGTAACAACGTGACCACCCATGGCTGGTAGTTCACATACGGCCATGATTACCTGTTTTTGTTGAAAGACTTGAACACCCATTACCTCAAACAATAATTCCTTCCTCACCACATCATCTTTATTTACCAATTCCTAATGAGACCAACATATGAAAATACACCACATTACCCTAACCAAGGAATAAACCTAACCAGTCAAAGCAAAATGAAAATAGTTCCAGAATTTACCTCAACATTCCCACTTTTATAAGGGTTACTCCTTCCGCCAGTCTCTTCAGTCTTACTTCTACCATAATCCTACACAGCCGAAGATAACAGTTACATTCACCACTCTAACAACTACAACCTTGACTACCACATACATCAACTTCATGCAGATGCTCTTCACCAGTTTTGTCTAAATCCACAACCTCCTCCAAGTGAACATCCTGTGCAGGGCCATTAACAATAGCGTCCACACCAAATGGTTCATCTAGATCATCTCCCAAATTAACACCCTACATCGTTGCAATTACCAGAGTTGAACAACATAGGGGCAAATATTTGCAAACAAAAGATTAGTGTTCAATGTATCATACCATATCGAGGTCTTCCACCATACGTTTATTTCTTGACTTACTCTTAAAATTGGTGGACACAGGCGTACTTGAAGTGAACGTTTGCAACTGCGACATTTGTTTGCCGATACTGCGGAAGGATGTCCGTCTGCGCACTATAGTTTTCTTTCTAAGTCTCCTAATTTCCGCCTCCTGTTTTTCAAGCTTCTTATTGAACGATGATTGCATTTCCTCCATCTTTGATTCCACCCATTCCTTAAACTTTGCTCCACCTCGTGTAGCTGGATTAAAGTAATCCTCCATTTTACGTTGTTTTCGTTTCGAACCTTGTACCTTCCCACCTTTTTTTTCCTTTTCTGCGATGCCTTTTTTTCTCAGGTTCGATAAGGTTGACAACGTGCCTTTCATGTTCAACAGGTTCATGCTTCTCTTGCGGTTCTACAACCTCAAGTGAATCATAACCACCAGGCCAATCACCTTTCTCGAAAACATGTCTATCCCGGATTAGCTCTTGCAAATATAGAACTTTCCTGTCCCTCACTTCGTCATCCCACTCACCCAAACCATCGTTAAACCGCCCCAAATTGCCTAGCGGTAATAACAGTGTCACCGTCATCTACATATTAGACACTATCAGTATCAACAAATACAGTCTTCCATATTAGGCGGTAAACAAAAAGAAAACACAAACCTTAGGATCCTGCTCAATCAATAACACATCATTCATGGTTATACTCCTCTGGAAAATCACCACAAGGGAGGCCAGTAACCTCCCTGAACTCCTCCAGAGCGAACCTCATCGGCTGTCCACCAAACACTGTCCAAAACTCAAATTTTTTCCTCGTGATCAACTGTCTACTAAGTAGAGCATGGATTAGTTTGCAAGACATAGGACATCTACGAACAAGCAGATCAAAAAGAACACCCAAAGCAGAGTCTCTGATAATCTTGAATTCGTCAGACCCTTTGAGAACATCTTTTACAAACGTCAGTAGATCTGGTTTCGAATACACATTCAGACGGGAATTTGGATACCTATCTGTCGCGAACAGTCTTCCAGGGAGCCGCAAATCACAGCCTCCTCCACTATTGTTACCTGTAAGACCAATTCACACCATCAATGTCAGGAAACTTCAAAAATTAATGCAATAAACATCTGATTTTTGGTTTTTTAACCCAAAACGAGAATGTGTTACCCTCTAATTGCTGCCCATCGACGTCACCCATAACAACCACGAATTTCACTTAACCGAAATTACTGTGCCTACGATTTGTTACCGCCGTGTAGAATGGACGACCTACAAACCTTCAACTTTTCAGTTAACCCACCGAATTAGGGTTTTTACTGTATTAGAGGCGAGTTGGTAGATATTTATTGTCAATATTTTCAATATTTTTAATCACCAACTGAGATTGTAACTAAACAGCCCGAACTCAGTTAAAGAGTGTTTATGACAATAACCTGTATCTTAAAAAGTGTGTTTTTTGGAATCAACATCTTAAAAAGTATCTCTACGAGTAATAAACCCTTTTTTTTTTTTTTCATTAGACCATCCTCATTGCAAACACATGAGGGTCTAATTGAATTTGAGTTATGATTAAAAGCCAAATATTTAATTATGTCAAATGTCTAATATATTGGATCTAAGTAAAAAAAATTCTATATAGGATTACTTTTATTGATTTTAGACATAGGATGTATCTTTTGACACTAAAAATTAATAAATATAATTAAAATATACTATTAGACACTTGTGAAAGTGTGACCAATGAGGATGGCCTTAGGGGGGAGTTGAAATAGGACCCTAGGCGTAGCCACTTGACCAAAGTGTCAATTGAGGTAGGTTAACCGCCACTTTTTTTTTATAGACCGTAGGAGTTCATAATTTTCATCCCAATAGGAAATTGAACTAGGCCACTTAACTGATAGATAGATTTTTTTATATTTTTCGAGAATTTATTAATAATGATTCATGAATTTTTATAAGTAAAATATAATGTTAGCCAGGATTGTGAACGTCGAAGTAGGAAACTGGTTGCCTCCAAAGTAAGAAAATATTGTCCTCGAACTTGTGAAGATGCTTGGAATAGAGAAAAGTGATCATAATCATTTACTTGTGTTTGTATCGACACTCCAACTTGTTCAAACAGGTCACACTCGAACCAAACTTCCATAAATTTGTGAACTTGCTTTGATTGTACTTTTGTTAATTAGTATCTCTTCTCAACCACTCTTTTTCACTTCTTTTCTTCACCAAAAAGAAGTAACAATTCATACTTAAATTGATATGAAGAGTAGCTAATTACAAAATAAATATATGAGTCATAATTGTAATCATTTATCTATTTATTTCTTTTGAAGGCAACTAATAGTCCAAACACTCACAGTCACCGACCTCTTACGTTATTTATCGAAAGTGAAAATGGACCAACAACTACTCCTCCTAAGTCCTCTATATTGCCTCCTCATGAAATTAAAGAATAAATTATATTTCGTATGATCAACCATGGGAAGTGAAGTAATAAACTCAACTAAGCCAAGGTTTGATCTAACCATGTCGAAAAGAACCCGAAAACCATGGTCAAGTCTCATCAACGATACGCATCACCAATATACCCAAAGCTCACAACTGAAACCAGACAAAGAACAGGAACGAGACAAAGACCAAGAAATTGACCGTAAGAGTTTGAACAATCTGATGAGATGCGAGGAAGAATCGCATGGAGAAGCTAATGTTAACAACAAGAGCTCTCTCAGGGACAACGAGGGGATCAATCAGACGATGCAATTGGTGGTGAAGAAAGAGAAACAAGGTGGTGAAAATGGTATGAAATTCAAAGGTATGATGGGTCGATATGTTAAAGTCTTGAGTGGTTTGATAAAAGCCAAACGTGACCGCAAAAGATCAGCTGTTCGGTTTAAAACTTGATTTTCATTGTATACGTATGATTTCATTACATGATCACATTTCATACATAAGATATGTTTCACGTATTATTAATGTGCACGAATGCTATTGGCAAATTGGGGTTGAAATGTAATTAACACTATATGCACCCTTGGCTTTGAATCTCATTGCATGGGTTTTGTTGTTTGTTTTGAGCTCTTGCCAATTTTTCTTTTACTAGTATTTCTTGGTCGATATATATATAATTTTTTTTTTTTGAAAATTATTTTGGCGAGATATTTAAAGACTCGTTACGGCTCTAATTGGATTTATGAGTATCTCTTTAAAATAGTTCTTTCTCATTTTAAAACTCTAAAATGTTTTTCGGAAAGGAAAAGCTGACGAGTAATGACGAAAGAAAGAAAAACAAAAAATGTGACTCCAAGGGATGTGAGAATTTTTTTGTATGAGCCACATCCAATTTCCACATCCAATTTTTAAAAGTTTTCTTTTTTTTTTTGTTGAATTGAATGTCAAATTTATTCAAACAAAAAAACGTTTTTACATTAAGTGCTCTCTTGGTTAATGTGAAAAATCAAACTTTTACATAAGAAACTAAAATTATCTTGATGCGAACCATGCTTCCATTCCACCGTCAAAACGACGATCTCCCATTTCTCGAATCGTTGATAGCCTATTTCGGACTTGTTTGTCGATGAATGTGATCAATTTGTAGCAGTGAGAGGGGTCTCTCCATGTCTTCTATTATTCTGCTCTCTCCAAATGGTGTGAAGAGTTGTTTGGAACACATATCGCAGCAAGAACTGTGTAGTGTGATTCAAAGAATCATCCACAAGTAGTTCAATAAGCTTATTCCAATCTGTTGTAAAGAGATGATCAAGTAGAGTACGAACTAACTTCTTCCAAATCTCAGCCGAAAAACTGCAAGCGAAGTAAAGATGATTTCGTGTCTCAAGACTACTTTGGCACAAGACACATGAACCGTTAGTTCTGTTATTCCACTTAAGCATTCGGTCTCCGGTGGATAAACGATCATGAATGGCAAGCCACGCATGAAAAGCATATTTTGGTGTAGTGTGTTGGAACCACAAACCTTTCCACCATACCTTAATTGGTTGTTCGACACGAATGTGTTTCCATGTTGCTTTTGAGTTAAAACGCGGTTGGAATTTCTCTGCCTTTTTCCTCCATAACACCACATCGTTAGCCTCGCTTGTTCCCTTTCTTCTTTGCTCTTCAATTACCAGTTCAATGGTGTTGTATACGTCTGAACGGTGGTTCCGATGATGATGAGTGCGTAGAACCGCCACCACTGATGTATGGATTGGGATTCCCAAGTCAATACAACCGCGGGTGCCCGTAACGTCCATTAATCTGCCTTTTGTGGTCCACACGTCGAACCAGAATGATGTATATGCTCCATTGTTTACTTCCATTTTCACAAAGTCCCGAGCAATCTCTCTGTATTTTAGTAGTTTTTTCCACATCCAGGAACCTAATGTGGTTGTGGTTTTGATGTTCCAAAAAGATCCCTTTCTTATCAAGTAACAATGAATCCAATTTACCCATGGAGAGGACCGAGCAGACATTAATCGCTATATGAGCTTTAAGCATGAGACCTTATTTGCTTCAACAAGAGGTTTTAATCCCAAACCACCTTTACACTTTGGTTTGCAGACATCACACCAAGCAATCTTTGCTTTCGTAGCTTTGAGTTCTGGGCCAGACCAGAGGAACGCGGAGCACAATTTATCGATTTCCTTTAGACAAGCTTTAGGTAAGCGAAACGCAGATATCCAAAAATTGGCGAGGCTATGGATTACAGATCCAATGAGTTGAAGACGACCTGCAAAAGAGAGGTATCGGGCTGTCCAACTACTAATTCTTCCACGAATCTTTTCGACCAATGGATTATAGTCTTGCACTGTCATCCTTTTCGTTAGTAAAGGCAGACCCAAGTATTTGACCGGAAGAGAACCAAACTCAAAAAGGAACTGATCGAGGATGGTGTCTTTAATACCATCACTTACGCCTAATCAATAAACCAGAGAAGCTAGCAAACTCGGTAAACACACCAAGAATACCCTCAATAGAAAGCTTTGTACCATCCGAGAACACAAGTAAGTCATCAGCGAAGCATAGATGTGTGAGTTTTACATTCTTGCAATTAGGGTGATAGCCAATTTTCCGCTCTGTCGCAGCCTTATCCAGCATTCTCGAGAGCACATTCATGCATATAACAAAGAGATAGGGCGAGAGCGAGCATCCTTGACGGAGGCCCCTTTCGCTTTTGAAAAAACCAGCTAGTTCTCCGTTGACCTGTACCGAAAATGCGGCCGTAGTAACACATAATTTGATCCAATGTATAAACTTTTCAGGGAACTTCAAGGCAGACAACGTAGTAAATAGAAACGGCCATTGTACCGAGTCAAATGCTTTCGAGATATCAATTTTTACTGAGCACCTTGGGGGTATAGTCGACTTATGGTAATTCTTCACTATCTCAGAGGCAAGAAGTACATTTTCCATCAATAAGCGATCCTTGACAAATGCAGACTGATTCGAAGATATAAATTTTGGAAGCACCACCTTTAGTCTATTGGCCAGAAGTTTTGATATCACCTTATACAAGACATTACAACAAGAGATCGGTCTATAGTCTTAATTTTTAAAAGTTAATTAGGTGAATATTATGTTTTAGATATGTAGTTAGGTGAGTAACATGCAAATAATATAAATTAGGTGAGTAGCAAATTGTTGATTCAATTGGACAAAAATGCTCTTAATTACAAAAACACACTAAGTTATAGTCAACTATACAAATTTACATAGTTCATTATATCAAACATACATATAAACAATAAATATAGTTCACTATAATATAACAATTTTACATAATTCACTATATCAAACATACATATGAAAGATAGTTTATTATATCAAACATACATGAAAATGATAGTTCACTATAATATAACAAATTTACATAGTTCATTATATCAAACATACATATAAATGATAGTTCAAACATACATTTAAAGTATAGTTAACTATAAAATTTGACAATGCCCAATTATAGTCTACTAAATATACATGTTAATTTACTATAATAGTTAACTATACTTATACAAGCACTAATTCTTTGGCTAGTAAAGAGACAAATGCACAATGAATAGTTGTAATCAACTGTATGCAAATTTACATAGTTTACTATATTAAACATTCATGTAAATGATAGTTCACTATAATATATAAATGGACAATACCTAATAATAGTCAACTATATAAATATACATACTAATCTATTGCTATAATCAGAATTTTATGTAGATCATGTTAGATATCTAATTAAATATTAAAAAATTAATATTGATGCCAATATCTTTTTTTTAACTGATTTTGAAACATATGGAAGTTCAGGATATATAAAGATTATATACCATAAATAATTCCGCACTCTTTGCAATGTTCACAACTTTTTACGTCAAAGCTCATAGTCATAAGATTCATAAATTTTCATTACGTAAATAATAAACCAAAATTAAAAACTTTATAAATCCTCAATAGGTAACTAAGTAGATCGAGGATCTACAAACCAAGTGTGATGTCACACAAAACTATTGAACCCGCTAATAGTTTTCTACATTAGCAGGTTCTACACTAGCTAGATTATATTGGATCTTTACTATTATGGTAAAAGAAATATCGATCTTTTGGGTTAATAAGGTATGAAGATGTTTTGTAAATTCGTAGAATTAGTTAAGTTCGTCCGGATTTTTTTTTTAAAAACACATTTGCTTACAGTTAAAATATATATTTGATGTACTGAACGTGGAGATTTTTGTAGCTAACCTCCAAATTAGTGATGCCACATTTACAAAACGACAACATACAATACAATTGTGCTGACAAAGAAAAACATACTATAATACTACTGTGATAAAATAACTATATTCTAAATCACTGTCTTCTTAAACTATATTCATGATATTGTCTTTAACAAACTATTGTATTAGTCAAATTCTACTGTATTACGCATACAAATTGTTTTATTACCATATTGTGTTGTATTACCAATATAGTACCTGTTTAGTCAAGTTCTATTGTATTACGCATACAAAATTGTTTTGATATCATATTGATAGCAAATTTTCTATACGTTACTATATGAGGAATAAAGAAAGAGATGACAAAGTATCAGGTAACCTCAGCTGTAAGAAAATGGCCGGTGGTACGTGGCAGATATTCATTGGCTACTTTTTTCTTAACCAATAAAACATGAGATGCATGGCCTCACCGACCTCGTTAAGTAAGTAACCTTTTGGCACCGTCAAAAGCAAGAATCTTTTATTTTAAAGCGCCAATTCAGCTCTTTGTCATTTACTTTATTTTAGCTAGTATTTCTTGTTTTTGTATTAATGAGACACAAAACAATACTTGAAATTATTAATTATTTTGTTTAAGTTAAACAAAAATTAGTTTTGAAAAAATCGATTTTGTTGGTTTGGTTTAACTCGATTGATTTAGTTTGATATGAAAATACATAGAATCAATCTATTTATATTTTCAGAAAAAATAAATAATATATATATATATATATATATTTAACGCTCGGTTAATTCGGTTTAGTTCGAAAACATAAACAATCTTTCTAGATCATATTTACCATTAAATATTATATAGTACAATATATATATATATATATATATATATATACGTATTAAACTATATACTTGTAGGATCCGAAGCAAACATTAATTGTTAACTAATTCCCCTTTATAAAGCCAAGCTCATATCATTCTTCAACTTCTTCACAAAAACCTCAAACATCATCAAGTCTCTTAAACGAAGAACCTTAAATCTATAAAAACAACTTTCACAAAACAATCAAGAATCTAAAGAGAGAAAGATAGAAGTCATGGGAAGAGATCAAGAAGGAAGCCCTCCAGTTCCACTACATCTTTGTGTCTTCGTCTTAATCCTCCTAATGTTCGTAACGATTTCTTGGTACGCAAGCTATGAACCGGTTATTGAAGCTTTTACGGACCAGCTCAAGCTTGCTCTAATGGCTTCTCCTCTGCTTTTGCTCTTAGCGGTCCATTTTCTATCTAACGATGGAGGAGGAGGGATGATGACGTCACTGATTCATATGAACGAAAGAGAGTCTTTGTATAGAGCTGGAGGAACACCATGGGGAGTGGCTTTTATGCTTGTCTTTCTTTTCTTCATGGTTTCTTATCAATCTCAGTTTAAAGAAAGTTGGTTCCCTCTTCGATGAAAACTACGGCATCGCTTTTTTATTCTGAATTTAGGTCTCTATTATAATGAATGGATGTATGTTGACTGAATTATTTTTCTTTTTTCTTTTTTGACTTACGTACAAGTTATATATACCATTTGATGTAATCTTTTAATCTCTAATGTCCAATGGTATACAATAATATTCCATGCATGATGACGAGAACAAAAGATTACTGTATAACATTTTTTTGGTATATGCACCAATTTTTATAATGGAAATTGGCAAATATAATGAAGACAAAAAAATATAAACTTAGTAACTAACCAAAATCCCCTTATGTGGCAAAATTATAGCCATTGGATTTATGATTTTTTTGTTAGATATTAAGTTTATATTTTTTTCTTGGTTAGTCACCAAATTAATCCTTTTTATAAATAGGGGTAGTGAAGTATATATATATATATATATATTTTTTTTTTGTTTATAAAAAGAACTATATGAAAATTTAATGTCATGAATGAGCAAATATTTTCTGTAAGGGAATCATTTTACCGACGATAAAAGTTATAAGTCACTATAAAACAATTCGCCTAAAGATTTACGACCCAAATATGAAGAATGTCCTAGCGTTTGCCTTCAAACTCAACCACAAAGAAAACTTGGACACTTTATATGACATGTGTTGTCGGGATGTGTAAAATCAAAAGAGAAAGTGCTTGTATCCAAACATGATCGGATCCATCTGAATCGATACACCATATTCTTTTCGAATGGTGTTTAAGCATTTCAACGTTGTGTCCACATAAATCAGCTTTTTTCCATAAAAATCCATATGCCGTCTACTAATTTTTTTTTGTTTGTTATCTTTTGATAACCATGAAATTTTAGAATATTTTGCGCGTACATATCCGTGGACGAGACTACCAAAATTAATATCTTCTTTAAAAGATATGAATCTAACAAGTAGAGTTCAGAAGAGCTCTTTGGTGTTCACACAAAAAAATTGCATTATCCAACGTCCACAAAATCTTAGCGATCCAACCATCCATGTTTTACAAAAGTTTGTGGAATTTTGATCTGCAATATTTGTCAAATCCTGATCTGATATTGAAGGCCAAATGTAGCTTGTAAAATATTCGATCTAAATTAAATATTTTTATGTTGATGATTGTTTTAATGTATATTTTTCTATCAAAAGAAAAAAAAATCTATTATTTTATAAATAAATAAATAACCAATAATACTAAAATAAAAATTATGAAAATTTTCTTCTGTTTTGCTAATTGATTACAATTTTGTTGTTTTATAGTCCAACTTCCCTTATATTTTCATATTATAAATATACTGTTTAACCGGCGACCAAAAAAATACTCCTTCTGTTCCTAAAAACATGATGTTTTACTACTCTCATACTTATTAAGAAACAATTAAAATTTAATATTAAATACATTGATTTTCGCACAAAACCACTTTCCCATAACTATGAACCAATAGTATTCAAACCTTTTTATTTAATACACTTTAAATTTTAAGATTTATTAATATTAAATAATAAAAAAAGCTAGAACATCATATTTTATTAAACAACTTTAAAATCTAGAACATCATGTTTTTAGGAACAGAGGGAGTATTAATACATAACTTTCTTTGTCAACTATTAAATCATTGTACTTTCATTGTTCTACCATGGTTACTTTTCTAGAGGAACTAAGACTTTTTTTTTTTTTTGAAAATTAAGAAAATAAGACTTGTCTTTTCCTATAATCGGATAAGGTCTAACCACACATTATGTGGTTTATGTCCGATACTTCCACGTCTATGCCTCTGGTCAAATAGAATCCGGTCAAATACGCAAGGCGCTTTCTCTCTTCTATAAATTCACTCAACCTCTTCCGTAAATAAACAAAAAAAATTAGAAAAAAAACGTTTTTCTTTACCAACTTCCAATCTCTGTCTCATCAAACCTCTTGTCCGAAATCTCATCTCAAAGTCGATTAATATACAACAAAAATGGATGGAGGCTTTGGAACGATCTTGATGAAAGTGGCATTATTTGCTTTGGTTCAAGCTTTGGTCTATCTTATCCTTTCGAAATCTTCGAGGGTTTTCTCTAAATCTAATTCTTTCAAGAGGGCTAATAGTTTCCGGCCGGCGAGGTCCGTCAGCATCCGCAGGATTCTTGCTGCGCTTCAGAATATTCCCGCCGCCGGCGAGATGTCTCCTTCCTCTAATGGCCTTTCTTCTTCTCTTCCACAAGATGAGGCAACAACAACAACTACTACTACATCATCATCACCATCTTAGGGCCTCTATATATGTATGAATATTAGTTAGTCCATAATATGTAGCATAGTGTTTTGTATTAATGGTATAATGTGTACCATCTAAATTTAAATCCGTGGTAATGCACATAATGATTGATGAAAAAACAAAGGTCGATTAATATGTTGATGTGATGGTAGGTTGATCTCCAAATACATTTATTGAATCCAATAATGGACGGTGTAACCATTTCATTTCAGTGAATCTATTGTATATATTTTTTTTTAAATGGTTCAATTCTCTACTAATGGAAAATAAAAATATATAGCGTTCATGAGATCGATTTAACTCATGAGACTAGTGTGGAAAGATTCGGTCATATAGGTTCGTCGGAAATACATATTTCCGATCAAAATGATGATTAAAACTTTCATATAGCATTCCGAAATACAGTAAAACTTCTTTAAATTGATAATGTTAGGACTATGAAAATTTATTAATTTAGAGAGTTATTAATTTAAAGAGAGATTTTTCTAATTCATGATTTCTTGACAATTTTTTTATATTTAAAATAAAAATATACGTAGAAGTTCATTAAAATTCTTTTATTAGGGTTATTTAATAGTTTACACATTTTTTACATATTCACCTTACTCCATATATATCATGTTAATTACTAATCTCCACCATTGATAAAAGCTAATAACCTATTTGACTATTTGTAGGCTAGAGCAATATTGCTGCTATTCTGTTATTCACGGTGAAGTGAAAACGAGATAATTATAGTTTTAAAAGTTTTTAATTATAAGAAAATAGCGTAAAATTCTTCAGCTGGATAAAGATTAAGTTTACAATACCAAACATTTTTATGCAATAAGAAAAATTAGAGATTAGTTCTAACAAGATTCCAACATTAAAAAGAAAATATATCACACTATTGTCATACTTTACTAAACTATTTTATATATATGCGTAAAAGATTTATAATTATTAATTTATATTATTATTGGGACTATATGTTTTACATTGGAGTTTCAAAAAAATTATTATTTTATTATCTTATCGAATTTCGTCAAATTTTACACTGACCCAACTTGGGACTGGAAGAATTTATATTGATTATTAGTTTATAGAGTATTAACTTACAAATGTTCTACTGTATAATTATCGATAGATCTGTTGGAACTTTCCAACAAAATATTTATGATTTTTTTCCCTAAAACAGGGAAACTCCTAATACAAATTTGATATTTTCTTATTGTAAGCGCTTAATTGTTTTTGTGTACATTTGGTTACTTTTACCAACCTTGGTTTTTTTCATAAAACGGTGTGGTATCTTTTAAAGGTTTTCTAATGTTAAAGTCAGTATCTAGTTTATTTAGATATTGTAATGATATGTATTAAATGCCGGCACAATTGGTTCCTTCCACATTGTTTAAAGTAAACCTCTAATTACGGAATATAATTTTGTGAAAGAATCTATGTTATTGAAGTTTTTATGTATCACCTCATAATTCATAAATTTTTAGATAAACAGATAACTATAAATATTTTAGATAAATTTACTTTTAAAAAGTTAGAACATAAATTTATTTAAAATGATTTGGCATAAAAAGATAAAAATGTGATGTGGAAGAAATCTTTTTGTATAGATGTTATCAACACAATATCTATAAGAAGATATTTTTCTTAATCTAATTTGTTTATATTACATATTTGTCATATTTTTAATATATAAGATCAGATTTAATTCCACATATTTGTATGGTTCTCATTTATAGATTCATATATTAATATACATTGGATATTTTATCAAATAAGGTGATACTTCTGTTCACTATAAAACACGACCTCCTCAAACTAATTTTTACAAGTTAAATTCCATAGCAATAGCTCTAATCTTCTCTCTAAACTTCTTTGCTTAATTAATTATTACCACCACAAACAAAATGAAGAGCTCAATGCAGTTAATCTCTACATTCTTTTTCTTAATCATACTTTTCGCCGCACCAGGTATACAAATCTAATTTGCCACAATATTAAGTTATATAACCAAATCTACTACAATGTGTGTTACATACACTTTAGTTTATTTTTTTTCTACGGCTTTGTAGTTATTAGTATTACTTTAAACTTGATGATTATGAATAAATAATTTTTACAAGACTACAAAAATCTTGAACTTTGCAATGGATTTAAGCCGACAGGATATTGCAAATCACATCATTTTTACATTTTTAAATAATATTTTAGTACCAAAGTTTATTTTTTTGTTTATGTAGTTATCACCTAACTGTGATTAAGTCGTTATTGTTTGCGTAAAATATTAAGCATTGCAAGCAAAAAAAAAAAGTAACGAGATTTTTTTTTTGCAATTATCGGTGTATATTTATGGTCATGAAATTTAATTTTAATGGAGTAACCATTTTTTTTATATGTCATAGGTGCGAAGATGGTTGAAGGACAACAAATGTGTGAAACAAAAAGCGCTAACTATAGAGGATTGTGTACGAAGTGGAGGGTTTGCAAAAGAGTCTGTATGAGTGAAGGTTTCCCTGATGGTCGATGCAAAGGATGGATACATAACAAATGCGTCTGCAAAAAACCATGTCTTACTTAATTACAAAATTATTATGAAGACAGTGGTTAATTAATAAATATATATATATATTTATATATTCTATAAAATTGTTATGTATATTGTTTTTTGAAACTTAATTGTTATGTACTACTTCAACTTAGTTTGAATAAATTAATGGCTACTAGCTTTTAAGTTTTAACGAATGAAGCTATACAGTTCAGACACAAACATTTAAATTATCAATACATCAATCTTAAAAACTAATATGAGATGCTTCATCAACATATTCGGTTGGGACGTTCATTTTGCATATCTGATGGGGAACAAAACGGTAAAGATGGAAAACATGTAATTCGAGGTTTCCAATAAAATATGAGATAAACAATTCATGCAGCATAATGATTTTAAAAATTTTGGATAACCAAAATTATAATCCAACTCTCATTGATTTGGTCAAACATCAATTTCCGATAATCTGAAAAATATGAAGATATTGTGTATGGAAGACTTGCTCATTCGATGGATTTCATGCCACTCCACTTGCTGCTCTAGTTCAGCATTTAAGCCTCATAGTCAAGCTTGATGACGCTTGCTGTTATGAAGATTTGATGATCTGTTATCATGAGATTGTTTTTGTCAGAGTTTATGATCATCTACAACTCTATTTCGCAGCTCCAAAAAGTTCAATCTGTTGAGATATGTTTGTGCTTTCTAAGCTATGGAATTGCTTATGAAACTGACACGCTATCCGAGATTGTTTCTCTGTTGTGTTGTGATGAAGAGTTTATTTGTTTGGTTTCTCTGCTTTTTGAAGGTGATATGAAGATATTAGTGAACTTTGGAGGATTGCAGTTGATAGCTTCTCCTGATGTTGGTTCCTTTGATAGTTTCTATGTCACTAAAGATGCTGCAATGGTTCAGCATTCAAGTCCCTGGTTTCGTTTGATCTCTCTTGTCAAGCAACATGCCACTGCAACAGCTGAATTTTGTCTTATGTACAACAAGAATATTTTTGGGTTCAAGGCCTCAACAACAAGAATATGTTTACTGTTGGTGAGAGGTTAATGAAGCTGAATCTCACACACATTTTGGGGGATGTGTTGTCTGCGATATATCAGACGTTGGGTTCAATTAAGTTTGCAAGTTCCTGCTTCTAGAGTTGCTTTCTGCCAATGGAAATGGAGACTTTGCAAGACAATGGACTGCATTTGACTTTGGTTCTCAATTTATTCTACAAGGACAGAGCCTAGCTTATGCATTCAATGGCCAAATCATGAAAGCACATTCTGGTTGGTATGGATCCTTACTTGGATTCTTCTATGGCTCATTACCAAGACCACTAGAAGTTTATTATATTGTCAGCCCCTAGCTCTTACATTTCTGCTTTCTAGTGCAAGCTTGGAATGTCAAACATTTCTACTCCAGCTTGCGGGGGACTATCATAATAGATAGGATAGAGGTTTAGTTTAGTTAATTGGTTAAGTCTCCTTTAGCTTAATCATGTGTATAAATACTTACCTTGTACATCATTTGCAATTCAATGAGAATAAGATTGAATTCCTAATAGGGATGTTCATTTTACTTATCGGAAGGGGAACTAAACGGTAAAGATGGAGAACATGTAATTAGTTTCCAATAAAATACGAGATGGAAAATTCATGCAGCATAATGATTTTGAAAAATCCGGATAACCAATATTACAATCCAAGTCTCATTGATTTGGTTAAATATCAATTTCGGATAATCCGAAAAAATAAGAAAATATTGTGCTAATATTTTACACTAAAAGGATCAATGCATCGAAGACTCTATTAAACTAACCAAGTCTTAAAACCTTTGAATCAAATATAGTTTAAGCACTTTGTTTTAACAAAGACTACCATTTTTAAGTTATTACATGTTTAGACATTTTTACATTTTTACATGTTTACAATTTGAAAAAATACCACTAACCAAATTTTCTATAATTTTGTTTGTCTTCTTGATATAGTTCTTCTTTTATCTAAGGTCCATTATTTTGTGTTTCTTATAGATATACATATGGTAAACCTCTACTTATATATAATGATAGAAACTTGGTCGTTTATATTTTTAATTAAATAGTTTGCTATTTTCCTTTTTCTAATTTTTGTTTTATGTTAAATTTCTCTATATTAATTATTTTCAACTAAATATCTTATATAAATATTCATACAGAGGTTTTGTGCAATTTGTAAAATTAACAATTTGTAAAATATTTTATATAAATATATATTTTAACTTCTTCCTTTTTAGATAATTAACAATTTTGATAATGAAAAACTTACATATTTAAATAATTGACATGTGTTTAGAATCTAATGGACTACTTGACACATGTCGCGATCTCGTGAGTTAGAATTATGCTCACTCTTCTTTATATAACAAGATATGAGGGTAAGATAAATATGTAAACATTAAAATACAAAGATTTGAATAACCATCAAAAAAATTATTATTAGAAAAGTATCCAAATGCCCTAATTCTAGTAACTATCATTTTGCCACATAATGCAATTTTGATTAATTTATGAATTATTATTATTTTATTGGTTATTTTGCTAATTGACCCTTAAAATATCACTTAATAATGCTCTTCTTTATATGCCATAAAAAAAGTTGACCAGAAAGACATGCCATATTTTCATTAAGATAAGATTTAATTCCACATGTTTTTATGGTTCTTCATTTTTAGATTCATATATAAATTATACATTGAATACATTACCAACTAAACTTACATTTCTGTTTTCTATAAAAGGCGACCTGCTCACACTATTATATACATGTTAATTCCAATAACAATAGCTCTATTATTCTCTCTAAATTCTTTCGCTTAATTATTTACAAACACACCCAAAAAAATGAAGAACTTAGTGCAGTTAATCTCTACACTCTTCTTCTTAATCATACTTTTCGCCGCACCAGGTATACAAATCTAATTTGCCACAATATTAAACTATATAACCAAATCTACTACAATGTGTGTTACATACACTTTAGTTTTTTTTTTACGGCTTTGTAATAATTAGTATTACTTTAAACTTGATGATAATGAATAACTAATTTTTACAAGACTACAAAAATCTTGAACTGTGCAATGGATTTAAGCCGACAGAATATCGCAAATCACATCATTTTAAAAGTTTTAAATAATATTTTATTACCAGAGTTTTTTTTTTTTTTTTGTAGTTTATCACCTAACTGTAATTAAGTCGTTATTGTTTGCATAAAATATTAGGCATTGCAAGCAAACAAACAAAAAAAACGTAACGAGTGATTTTTTTGACAATTATTGGTGTATATTTTATGGTCATGCAAAATTTAAATTTTATTGGCATAACCATTTTTTTTTTATTATAGGTTTGAAGATGGTTGAAGGACAACAAATACGTGAAACAAAAAGCGATAACTGAAGAGGACTGTGTATGAAGTGGAGAGATTGCAAAAGAGTATGTTGGACTGAAGGTTTCCCTGATGGTCGATGCAAAGGATGGATATATAATAGATGCGAATGCAGAAAGCCATGTCTTACTTAATTACAAACTATTATGAAGACAGTGGCTGAGTAATTAATAAATAAATATATACATATATATTCTATATAATTGTTATGTATTTTATTTTTAAAACTTAATTGTTATGTACTATTTCAACCCAGTTTGAATATAATGGCTACTAGCTATTAAGTTTTAACGAATGAAGTTATACAATTCAAACACAAACATTTTAAATTATCAATACATCAATCTTAAAAACTTAAATGAGATGCTTCATCATCATATTCGGTTGGGACGTTCATTTTACTTATCGGAAGGAGAACTAAAACGGTAAAGATGGAGAACATGTAATTAGTTTCCAATAAAATACGAGATGGAAAATTCATGCAGCATAATGATTTTGAAAAATCCGGATAACCAAAATTACAATCCAAGTCTCGTTGATTTGGTTAAACATTGATTCGGTTAATCCGAAAAATACGAAAATACTAGAAAAAGTCCACGCGTTAGCGTGGAAAAAACTATCTATATAAATTTTAAAATTATTTTACTATATATAAATGATATTTAACCTCATAAAATTTATGTAGATAGTTTTTTCCACGCAAAGCGTGGACTTTTTGTAGTTTGATATAATCTTTAGTTGGAGGTCATTTCTAGAAAAAGTGATATCTACATAAATTTTAAAAATTATTTTACTATATATAAGTGATATTTAAGAAATATTCTCACAAGTTATATTTAAAAAAAAATCAGAATATGAAACTATATGATGTAAAGACAAACAATATGTTTTATCTTATTATTTATGTTTGACAAAAATAACTAATTCTTTGTAATTGACTTGAAATTAAATTAGTGATTTTTCTTATTTATATTGCATGAATATATAAATGTAAATTGATTTTCAACTCTTATATACAACAAAATAAGTAAATTATATGGGCGTTTTAAGATTTAGTGTTGAATTATAATTATAAATAAATGGAAAGATTAACTTCGAAAGGTTAGGAATTAAAATTATGGGCATTGCATGTTTTTAAATTTGGTTGAATTAGTATTGATTCACAATTAATAGGGAAATCAATTTGATTCCAAAATTATTAATAAGCAGTCTATTTCGGAAACGTTGGGTTTGATCGTTATTAGTGTTATGTAAATATATTTAATTAAATAGATTCTACATTACAAAAAATAAAAGTAATTGGCATTTCAAAACATTTCTTACTTTTGTGAATGACTTTTAGAAATAATTTTAGTAGTGGATTATATATCTTTCCTTCCGTGATATATACAAGTGTCTTTAGTAGTCTAGTGGCTCTTTTACACTGAAATTACCAAGGTTTGTTGAGTTCGAATCCTAGAAGAAATTTTTTTAACTTTAAAAAAAAAAAATCATAATATGAAACTGTATGATGTAAAGACAGACAATATGTTTTATCTTATTATTTATGTTTGACAAAAATAACAAATTCTTTGTAATTGACTTGAAATTAAATTAGTGATTGTTTTTATTTATATTGCATGAACATATAAAAGTAAATTGATTGTCAACACTTATATACAGCAAAATAAGTGAATTATACGGGCGTTTTAAGATTTAGGGTTGAATTATAATTAATAAATAAAAAGAAAGATTAACTTTGGAGGTTAGGAATTAGAATGATGGGCATTGCATTTTTTTAAATTTGGTTGAATTAGAATTGATTCACATTTAATGGGGAAATCAATTTGATTCCAAAACTATTAATAAGCAGTCCATTTCGGAAACGTTGGGTTTGATCGTTATTAGTGTTATATAAATTTATTTAATTAAATAGATTCCACATTACAAAAAAAAAAAAAAAGTAATTGGCATTTCAAAAATATTTTCTACTTTGTGAATGACTTTTAGAAAGAATTTTAGTAGTGGGTTATATATCTTTCGTTCCGTGATATATACAAGTGTCTTTAGTAGTCTAGTGACTCTTTTACACTGAAATTACCAAGGTTTGTTGAGTTCGAATCCTAGAAGAAACATTTTTAACTTTTATTAAAATAAAGATTTGTAAAGAAAAAGGTGACACGTGTCGTCTTGTCAGCGCTTCTTAGCTTTTGTAAGATCTATAGGTTAAAGCTCAAGAACGTAGGTTGCAATTGCTGTAAAGAAAGCTTTTATTGATCTTTGTGTAACAAGTTGCGGAGCCCTTTTCAAGGGTTATTGTACAAGTATATATAGTATGCAAGGTCGTCTAGGTCGGCTAGGTCAACCTCTAAAGAGATAAGAAAAACTTCCTAATCCTTTGGGATTTTTCCCTTATTAGTCTGTCGTGGGCCTTGCTGTTAAGTTTGATCAACTACCTTGAAGGCTTTTCGGACTTGGCCCACTTTGCCAATATTTCTTGGCTTGACGTCGATGAACTCTTTGTATCCTTGAACTCGCTGAGTATCTCCCTTCAGTTAAAATTCTGCTTCGTCGACCTCGCGGCCATGCCAAAACTCAAGCTTTCTGACGTCGCTGTCATATTCTATTTTTGACCTATACCCAACTGACGTCGGAATGTATCAAATTCACGACCACCAAGTGCCTTAGTAAGGATATCAGCAAGTTGAACAGATGTAGAGACGTGAATCGGTTTGAGAATGCCACGAACAATCTCATCGCGGATGAAATGACAATCAGACTCCATATGCTTCGTGCGTTCATGGAAAAAGGATTGGTGCTAAGATGTATAGCCGAGAGGTTATCACAATATACCGGAATAGTGTACGAACAATCAACGCCAAGTGTTTCAAGTACCTCACGGAGCCAAAGAACCTCACAAACCGTATCAGACATAGACCGATATTCTGCCTCGATAAAAGAACGTGAAACCTTATCTTGTTTGCGTGTCTTGCACAAAATAGGAGAACCACCTAATTGTATGAACCATGCCGTTAAAGATTGACGTGTTAGCGGGCAACCAGCCCAATCCGAGTCACACCAAACATCAAGACGCAGGTCTGAATTCGCTCTCAATAATATTCGTTGATATGGGTTACCTTTCAAGTAACGCACAACCCGCAACGTAGCTTCCCAATGATCATGTTTAGGAGCATGCATGAATTGGGACAAAACGTGAATCGCATATGATAATTCAGGTCGAGTAACTCCCAAATAAATAAGTCGTTCAACCAAGCGGCGATAGCGAGAAGGATCGGAAATAGTGTCACCACCTGCCAATGCCAACTTATGGTTTTGACATAGATACATCCCTGAAGAACTCCGAGCAACCTCAAGACCCAAAAAATATTTCAGAATTCCAAGATCTTTCATACGAAAACACGATCTATGATAAAGTTTAAAAGCATTGATAACCGCCAAAGAAATTATGGTGATGATAAGATCATAAACATAAACTAGAATATAGAGTTCTGTAGTACCTTCTTTGAACGAAAACAAAGAATAATCTTTGAGAATTTGCTTAAACCCGTAGTCTTTAAGTGCAATAGATAGCTTAGCGCACCAACAACGAGGAGCTTGTCGAAGGCCATAAAGTGATTTATGTAATCGACAAACTTAGGATTTATCATCATTCCGAGAACCCGGAGGTAATCGAATATAAACTTCCTCTTCTAAATCACCGTGTAGGAAAGCGTTATGAACGTCCATTTTATGTACTTCTCAATCACGAGCAACCGCAACTTCTAAAAATACTCGTACCGTAGTCATCTTACAAATAGGAGCAAACGTCTCGTTATAGTCAAAACCCTCCATCTAATTATTACCAAGAACAACAAGACGAGCCTTGTAGCGCTCTAGAGAGCCATCCGATCGATATTTCAAAGTGAAAACCCACTTGCATCCCAAAGCTTTCTTGCCTGGTGGTAAAGTTTCCACAGTCCAAGTACCAACATCTTGTAAAGCAATAATCTCATCACCAATTGCACATCGCCAATTTTCATCGACTTCAGCTTCAACATATGTTTTAGGAATCACACCAACCTTGATTGTTTTAGGAATCACACCAGCCTCGACTTCAGCTGAACACACGCTCCCCCACCTGGTCAAGGTTGTGGTAAAAGACGGCGATCACCAGCTGAACTATTTGTACCACTCGAAGCACCATGTAATCCTCATGGTTCTTTAGTACGAGGTCGATCACCCCACCACCAAGAATAGCCAAGCTTTTGAAAAAACCTCTCCGCAAGATGGCCTTTTCGACCACAAACAGTGCAAATAGCTAAAGGATCACGATGGTTAGATTGTTGGCAAGGTCGTGAACCAACTTGAACCGAAAACCTAGCACCATCAGATCGTTCTTCGAAAATACGACTAGCTTTCTTGGACTCTTCATCCTGAGTTACGACCTGATATGTTTCATCCAAAGAAGGAAGAGGATCACGAGAAAGCAAGGATGACTTCACCGCACTAAAAAGAGACTCATCAAGTCCCATCAGGAATTAATGTAACTTATCTTCTTCTTATTCCTTAATGATTTCTTCCATTGTTTTTGCACGCTAAAAATTAGCAAGACTCGTCCAGAGTTTAGTAATCTTACCATAGTAAGCTTCGACAACCGTCCCTTTTGGATGACAATTTGCAAGTTCAATTTTGAGACATTGAACCCGCTGACCATTCTTAACGGAGAACCACTTTTGAATATGTGTCCATAGGTCGTGAGCTTTCTCATGATAAGATAGTGAACTACTCAAGTCTGGAGCTATGGTTAGTTTGATCCATGAAACGACAATGGCATTATTTGCCCACCAATCATCAAAGTCATCAGAATCTTCGGGAGGCATAGGAATCGAGCCATCGACAAAACCAAACTTCTTCCGTGCCCGTAATGCAAGACAAATATTTAAAGATTATTTATCATAGTTAGGACCACGTAATTGTGGTTGAGATATCACTGATCCAAGATTATCTCCCGATGAGAGATAATAGGGATCAATTCGTCGACGGGATTGTACCCGAGAGGTTTGAGTTATCAACGAACCTTCATTAGTCTGTTTCGAACCATCTTCAGTCATGATTCGAGTAGAGTACCACGATTAGAGAGAGACCATGATATAAAGGTCAAAAACGAAAGAGTAAATGAAGAACAGAGTTTGACAGATGAAAAACAGAGGCAGAGGCAGAGAATCGAAGACCTAAAATATTAGGTTATCGCTCTAATACCATGTCAAGAAACTAGGTTTTATATAATAGAGTTTCTTGTCTATTAAGATGTTTAGGCCAAGCCTTATATACACAATCAGTTTACCTAAATACAAGAATTTAAATTACTGACTATACCATAATTATCTTCTAATTACAACTTGGTCCATATATCCTTATGGTATAAGTCCAAAGGATTGCAAAATGTATGACAATTTTGATTAAAATCTTTAGAAAATTTTAAGAGAAGTTCTAAAGAAGTTTCTCCTATTAAAAAAAAAGATCTTGATGAGAAACTTATGTAGTGTGGTTTTCATATGAGAACCCATGAGAACCCCACTAAAGGGACACATGTCTTCATCTTATTGTTAATGTTTATAATGATAAATTATGAAACAACCAAACACTTTTTTTTTTAATTTAACAATGTGGAAATTCTCATAAAATAATCCAATAAATTATTAAGCCATTAAACCAAATACCAAATTCAACAAATCAATTCTATAATTAAAATGATTCTAGCAACCTAATCACCAGGTTCGCTAGAAACTAAACAACAAGACTAACACCCTATCATCCCCTTCTCTGGCCTTGATTCCGCTATCACACATTTCTCTTACCAGCAACACATGGGAAAATAGTTGCGTAAGTATTTCATAAATACTTAGTGAGCCGATCATACCATCTACAGGCGTAACAAACAGGCTCAGGGGAACAACACAAACAACAACTTAAATAGCACAATTCACCAAATACCCAACATGGCATTTTAAAACAATTCCGAAACCAGAAACTGGTCGTGTTGAGCGACACCAGCAAGATGTCGATCGACACGACTCAAGTGCTCATGTCGAGCGACACCCCCTGGTGTCGATCGACACGCCTATGTATCTCATCGGAAACGAGTTTCTCCTCTCTCAACCCGATTCCGATGAATACGAGTTACAAACCTCCAAACGATCAACACAAATACCAACCACAATCACACATCATAGCCATCACAAAACATCATAAAAATCATCACACAATCCTTCATACCCTAGAAACCTATGGTCGCAAACTCACCTTGGTTTAGGAATGAAAAGATTTCGGATGAGGGACTCAACAACCACGAACACAGTCACAATCACAGACTGATTCTCTCGCTGAAACGTCAAGGAAGAACCGATGAATGATTCCTCTACGTTCAACGAATAATGGAGTCACAAAAACGCTCACAACAATCACTTCTCTCACGGATTCTCTCTTCTCAATTCTCGGATCAATCTCTGCGTTTTTGCCTCCTCTCACGCGGCCACCAATCACCAAGGCTTAGCTACACGAGCCCTAGAGTTAACGCCCTTAAACCGAGCCAAAACCGTGATTAAAAATCAAAACCATTCTGATTTCTGCAACCGGTGTCGAGCGACACCATCACCGTGTCGATCTACACTCAACAAACCGTCGTGTTGATCGACACACCCCTGGTGTCGCTCGACACAAAGACCAAAAACTCACATTTTGGTTTGCGGATGTTACAAATTAAATATTTAATAATTTATCATAGTAATTAAATAATTTATAACTTGTTATTTTTTTATATTTGATTCTTTTATAAATCCTAAAATAAAATTATCTATATATTAAGTTCAAATATGCATAAGCTGAAATTATATACTAATATTTTTATTTACTTGATTAATTGATATTAATACACTTAATAATATTTTAGCTAGCAATGGTATACAAATATAACTAATTATTTTATTTACATATATCATGTGTTTTGATATTAATGAGAAACTCCTTGAGTATATCACCATTGGAGATAAAGAACTAAGACAAATTTCTCAAATTAAAATATATTAAAAATATAAATATTATATTGGTGAGATATTATATGGGTATTTCACCATTGATGATGTTGTTACATATATGCCATAAAAAAAAGGTTGACCAGGAAACATACATGCCATATTTCCATTAAGATAAGATCTACATATATTTATGGTTCTTCATTTTCAAATTCATAGATAAATATACACTAAATACATTACCAATTAAAAGTACATTTTTGTTTTCTATAAAACACGACGTGCTCACATTATTTTATACAAGTTAATTCCAATAACAATAGCTATATTCTTCTCTCTAAATTATTTTGCTTGATTATTTACAAACACAAAAAAATGAAAAACTCAATGCAGTCAAGAAATAATCTCTCGGGGGAATTACCGCAAGAACTCGGTAGACTTTCGTTTTTGGCGTACATAGATGTCTCTGATAATCAACTCACCGGCGAAATACCTCATGGGACATAAATCAGAGGGCAACCTAAATCTTCATTTGAAGGGAATTTAGGGCTATGTGGACTTCCTCTCGAAAGCTGCTTAAGCGAGAAGACACCATCGATACAAGAGCTCGAAGACGAAGAAGAGGAAAGACAAGTGATGAACTGGAAAGGAGTGGTGATAGCGTACGGGCCTGGAGTTTTGCTTGGATTAGCAATAGAACATGTTGTTTCTTTGTACAAGCCTCAATGGTTCATCAAGAAATGAGGCTACTCTATTACTTCATAATGTAAAGCATTATATAAATTCTTTTAAAAAAAAGATACATCAAGCTACAACAAACACAAATGTAAAGTTTCTTGGATCAATCATCACCATACGCTTTGAAACAGTATCGTTCAACGTAAGGATCATCCACTTCTCTTATCAAGAATATCGACAAGAATATGCGAAATCGTTTAAGCACCATTAGGACCGGGGGAGACCATGCTTATGACCAAAGTCTTAGTTTGTGGTTTTCGCTCCATTAGACTCAACTGTATTAGATACATTTAGACATATTCTATTTATTCTAAAGTCAAAACAAAGATGCATTTTTATGTAAACAATGGTTACTTTGGTGTGAATAAAATTTAACATTCATTTCAAGAAAAAAAAAGTTTGACTAGAAAACATACATGCCATATATGCCATATTTTCATTAAGATAAAATTTAGTTCCACATGTTTTTGTGAATCTTCATTTTCATAGTCAAAGATAAACATACATTGAATACATTACCAATTAAACTTACATTTTTGTGTTCTATAAAACGCGATCTGCTCACACTATTATATACAAGTTAATTCCAATAACAATAGCTCTATTATTCTCTCTAAATTCTTTCGCTTAATTATTTACAAACACACCCAAAAAAATGAACTCCATGCAGTTAATCTCTACACTCTTCTTCTTAATCATGCTTTTTGCCGCACCAGGTATACAAATCTAATTTGCCATAATATCAAGTTATTCAATAACCAAATCTATTTGTATACACTTTGTATGTATGCACTTTGATTCACTTGTTTAACTTAAATACATTATTATTTATGCACATAGTACTATAGTTTAAACTATATATTTTATGGAATACCAAAAATAAATTTATCTTACAGGTATGAAGATCGTTGAAGGAAAACAAATATTTGAAGCAGAAAGCATGAATCGAGATAGAGGAAAGTGTAATAAAGTGACGTGCAATTTTTTCTGTACGAGTCAAGGTTTCCGTGAAGGTCGTTGCGTAGGATTATTCATAAAAAGTGTATTTGTAGAAAGTGATAAGGTTATGTCTTCTTCTACTTGAAAAAATATAACAAAATTATCATTAATTATTGAATAAGAGGCTAATTTTATACTCCCTCCATTTTATTTTATAAGATGTTTTAATTTATTTCACGAGATTTAAGAAAATAATAAATACAAACAAAATCTCATTTAATAATTAACTAAAAATATAACTCGACCAATCATATATAAGACTACGGAATTTAAAAGGACAAAAATATCAAATCACATTAAAATCTGCATAGAAACTAGTAAAACATCTTATAAAATGAAACAAAATATTTCTCTTAAAAATCTTATATAATGAAACGGAGGGAATATGTTCTATACAAAAATTTATGCAAGTACCTTTTTTTTCTCAACTTAACTGATAACTATACAATCCAAACACATAAACATATCCCATTTCCGACCCCTAAAATTCATGGTATTGAAAACAGAAAAATGGAGGGAGGAATGTCAATTAAGATGGTGAAAGAATGATATTGAGGGACAATTATGGATGTTAGCACCACATAAGATTTATGTAGAAGAAAGCATCAAAATCTGTATATAGAAAACTACTGAAATGAAATGTTTAATTGGCTCTTGAAACAAATTAACATTGTATTTAAGTAATAGGTTTTCGATTGCTTTTTCCATAGATAAGAAAAGTATTCTGAGTTCCTATACAGTGTCTGTTTGCAAAAAGTTTATCACAGAGTTGGAGCATCAGTATGATTCTTACATGATATGAAACTCAGTTTTCCTTGTAGTATTTTCCAAGATCTTCACCAACCTATAAAGAAAAAGGAAAACGCGATAAAAATCACGTGAAACAAAACGCCAAGTACACTAAAAGGATCAAATGCATCAAAGACTCTGTTACAAAGATCAAGTGTTAATATTTGAATCAAACATAGTTTAAGCACTTTGTTTAAACAAAGACCATACAATTTTTTGAAGAGTGTAAAGTATCGAATTGATTGTTTAAGGCACTTACTTTAGCGGTTGTTTAGCCGCCGATGTGTATCATTGGTCTATTAGCTGTCTTGGCAATGTCAAGCATTCCAGCGTGCGCGGCTTTCTTCCTCTTCACCTGAAACGCATTGTGAAATCTTTCGTCTCAAAACACAAAACTAATCTTTAAATGAGGAAAGATTTTGTGACGGTTTGTAAAATCAGATGCAAGTAACTAAATACATACAGCAGCGCCTATAATTTCCCTTAGCACCTCGTCATCAGCACCAGACCGGAGAGGATCTCTCAAACTAACCTGTTTACAAGAAAATCAAGGTGTGAACCAAAACGTTCCAGTCACTTGAATCGATAAAAACTCGTTTTCAGTCGCTAAAAAGTTTGGAAATTTAATTTTACCTCGGAAGGACCGAACAAGCAAACTTTGAAGTTCCCATCTGCAAGAAGTCTTAATCTATTGCAGCCAGAACAGAAGTGTTGGGTCATTGACGTGATAAAAGATACAGAACCGCAATGCCCATCGATCGTAAAGTTCTTAGCAGTCTCAGTCGGATGATCTTGCATACGTTTTATACTCGGAAAGCGCTGTACCTGTTTACCACAACAATCAAAACCAATCCTGAAAATGCTCAAGGAAGAGGTCGACAAATCTATAAAACCGTAAACATTTGAGAGAATTCTACCTTACCACTCTATCCATAACTTCTGCATAAGGAACAAGTTTCTTTACATTCCAAACATTTCCATCAAAGGGCATAAACTCGATGAACCGGACATTGATTGGCTTATCGCGTGTCAACTCCACAAAATCACAAATCTCATCATCATTCAATCCTCTCATGACAACGCAATTGACCTGTAAAATCTCTCGAGCATCAAATATCGTTCTATAGCAATGAAATGGAAAATGAGGAAGGATTGTTTAACATACCTTTACGGGATCGTATCCAAGTTCAATAGCGGTATCAATCGATTTCATAACCCTTTCAAATCCCTTACGTCTAGTCAAAAACTCAAACTTTGCTGGTACCAAAGTATCCAAACTAATATTCAACGAATCAAGACCACATTCTTTAAGCTTTGGTAACTTTCTCGCAAGAGTGATACCATTAGTAGTAATAGCCAAATTCTTCAAACCTTTTAAGCTAGACAACTGCATACAAATCTCTTCGATATCTTTCCTAACCGTAGGCTCACCACCGGTCAACCGAATCTTATTAACTCCAGAAGATACAAAAAGACTAGCTAACCGAATAATCTCAGACTGTGACAGTAACTGAGGCTTAGGAGTAAGTTCCACACCTTCAGACGGCATACAGTACTGACACCGTAGGTTACATCGCTCGGTTAACGATATCCTTAAGTATGTATGTAACCGACCAAATGAATCAGTCAACATGTCTGATACAGGATTTTCTTTTGTTTGATCAACTTGAGCTGCATAACTACTAAACAAACGCTCACTACTAGTACTAATGGTTCTTGACACTGAGCTAGACCCAACTTCAGAACCAACCTGTAGAAGAATCACAATTAAGCATTGATTTTCTACATATAACACCTCACACACATAATTAACATTCATAAGCTCTTATTCCCATATAGATCCAGCGAAATTTATCGTTTTGAGGTATAAAAGCAACTAACTTGAGATGAGAAATCGAAACCCATTACGAAATTGAATCAAGAACATGCAGCAGAAGTAAACAGGGAGATAAAAGATTGAAACTTTACCAAGAAGAAGTTGAGATTCTTGAAACCCATGTGCCAATCAGTGATTTTAGAAAGGCACCTCCTCATGATTGACGCTGCAGTAGAGAAGGATCAAATGAGAAATCTTCCTGAAACAAAATTTTCCTAATGGAGAAAATAAAAGCGGATTAAAGATGTGACCTTTGGTATGATGAGAGAGTTAGATTCTTCTTTACTGTAAAAAGCTAAAAAGCTAAGAGAGAGGCGTTGGAAAAAATGAAGACGGCACTACAATTTGAGAGACTTGAGAGAGAGTTTAGAAACTCTTTCTTTTTTCTGAGAAATGTACCGGTCTTGCCGGTAACCGGTCACCGGCAATCAAACCGATGTTAACTAGAATATTGTTTTTTTTTTTACTTGGTCCGACTATGGGGAATATGGATGTGAGTGAAATTTCAGATAGCATCAGATCTGGATCGGATATGTTATTACATTGCATAATGGAATTTATAATTGATTTTTTTTATTAAGATTAGTATTGTTGTTTAATTAATCTTGAGTGCTCCAAAAATGATATAGATTGCCCTATACAAAAATCTTCCATTACCAAGCGACTATACCTCTTCCAACTATTAAAGTAACGAACATGTTTTGGAAACATTAATAATTGTTCTCTCTCTTTGACTTTCTCTCTCTCGACAGAGTGAACAGTGACTTCCTTCTCCGTCGTTCAAAGGCGGCTCTCGAGGCGTCGGAATCCTCTTCCGGCGTCTTTTTCAGGCCCTCCCCACCTCATGGGGAAGAGTAAACGCCGCAAACCACCAGAACCACCTCCAAATCGAAATCATCCATCTCCATCTAAATCAGAAACCAGTCCTGTGCAAAAGGTCTCTGATGTCACTTCCTCTAAGGTGAACTCCGACGTTGTTGTTGAGATCCCTTCTGTAGAAGCGGTGCAAAATCCTTCGATGGCTCAATCGATTGCGTTTTCGCCTGCTTTAGTATCTGAACCAAATCAAGATCTGTCGGTCGTCGTCTCTGACCCAGATCTAAAACCAATTGAAACTGTGAATATTGAGGAATCAAAGGTTCCAGTGGAGATACAAGGGTCGGCTGTGAAGGCTCCCTCAGGCTCTGTCCCTGCGGTCGAGCAAACAGTAAACCCTATTCCTGTAGATCCGAGCAAAAGTGTTGAAAAACCAGTTGCTCCTGGGTCTGATTCATGGGCAAATCTAGTCAAAGGTACGGCCAAGCCTCTCAAGAAGAAAGGAACGGCTTTCACATTACCTTCCGGTGAAGCATGTGTCACAATACCCAACACTGTCATCGAGAGGAATAAGAAATCATGGGAGTGTTTCATTATTGGTCAATTCTACTCAGATCCTCCGTCTCAAGGTACGATTCATAACATCGTCAATGGAATTTGGAGCAAGCAAATGCGGGATGTTGTGGTTTCGAAAATGGAAGGATACGCTCTCCTCTTTAGGATTCCTAACCCACACACCATAAACCGAGTCCTAAATCAGAGACTTTGGCAAATAGAAGGGCAAACAATGTTTGTTGCCAAATGGGAGCCTGGGGTTATTCCGGTGAAACCAGAACTCTCAACCGCACCAATCTGGCTTGAACTACGTGATGTCCCTTTTCAGTTCTTTAACGAAGAAGGATTAGAGCATATTGCGGGACTTGTGGGAGACCCTAAAACCCTACATCCAGCAACAGCAAATAAAACAATTCTTGATGTTGCTAAGGTTCTCACTATAATCGATCCGAGAAAGCCACTTCCAGAGGCAGTAAATGTGCGTTTTGAGTCAGGTAAAATACAGAGAGTTAGGGTTTCAAGCCCTTGGATGCCACCGATTTGTGCTCATTGCAAAGGAATTGGTCACAGCCTCAAGCATTGTAAATTGGCCCCAATCACATGTAGGAGATGCAATGCTGCAACGCATCAGGAAGACCAGTGCCCAAAGTCAAACAAGACAGGTCCAAAGCTGAATAGAAACCAGAGAAGAAGAAGATCAAGAACCCCAAAAGGTAATGGTTCTCAATCAGCTCACTGGGCCGTAAAAGGGTTTCTTCTACCAGCTAACAGTAAATACAATATCACTTGTGAGCCTAGTAACATGACACTGGGCAATCCAAAGAATCAATCAGAGGGTCAAACAAGCAGTGTCAATCCCCTTACGATTCCACCTGCTTCTGCTAAAGATGGCTCTACCCCTGGTGAAAGTAGTGATAACTCTTCAGAGAGGGACTCATACTCGGAACCAGAGGCTGACTCATCAGATGTTGTGTCGAATAATAGTGAAGAGGAGCTCATAATGAACAAGCTGGATAAGAAACAGCAGAAAGCTATTAGAGGCAAGAGCCTCAAAACCATTATGTAAGTATGTGTACAAAAATCTTTTGTTGGAATATCCGTGGGTTTAATATATTCAGCCATAGGAGCGGATTTAAGAAATGGTTAAAGGTTAGGCAACCTATTTTGGAGGGTTATTAGAAACCCATGTTCAACAACCGAAGGAGAAAAAGTTCATCAATGACATATTCAGCGGTTGGTCTTTTGAAGATAACTATGGTTATTCTAGGTTGGGAAAGATTTGGGTGTTGTGGCACCCTTCGGTAAAGGTTATTGTGTTACAAAAGTCTTTGCAAATGATCACTTGCCAGGTTCTTTTGCCGGAAACTGATGTTGAGATCATTGTTTCTGTGGTTTACGCTTCTAATGATAAGAGTGAAAGAAAGATTTTGTGGAAAGAAATCGTGGATATTGCTTCTGATCAGAGGGTGATTGGCAAACCTTGGATGGTGCTAGGAGATTTCAACCAGGTGCTACATCCTAATGAGCATTCAACCAAGCAAAACCAAAATGTCAATAGAAGGATTAGTGAATTCAGAGATTGTTTGCTTCACGCTGAGCTCTCTGATATGGTGTACAAGGGAAACAAGTTCACTTGGTGGAACAAATGTGCGGCTAGGCGAGTGGCAAAAAAGCTAGATAGGATTCTGGTGAATGATATGTGGGGTGATTCTTTTCCAAATTCTTTTGCTTCTTTCGGAGAACTAGACTTTTCAGATCATGCATCTTGTGAGGTTATTTTCCCTTCTACCATCTCAAAGCCTAAGAAACCATTCAGGTTTTATAACTTCCTCTTGCAGAACTCAGTTTTCAAGGACATGATAACTGAGGTATGGTACTCAACATCTGTAACTGGATCTGCAATGTTCAGGTTTTCTAAGAAACTCCGAGCTATGAAGAAACCAATCAGAGATTTCAGTAAGCAAAATTATTCAAATTTGGAAAAAAGAGTAGTGGAAGCTCATGATTATTTGCTAAGCTGTCAGGAACAAACCCTTTCACACCCGAGTCAGCTGAATGCTACAATGGAACTGAATGCTCAAACAAAGTGGATCACCCTTTTAAAGGCGGAGGAAAGTTTCTTCTGCCAAAGATCCAGGGTTCTATGGCTTAGAGATGGGGATAGTAATACTAATTACTTCCATAGAATGGCAGATGGAAGGAACTCAATAAATAATATCTTGTTCCTCTTCAATGATCAGGGAGTTAAGATTGAATCTCAAGAAGGAATAAGGGATTTATGTGTGGAGTACTTCTCTAACCTGTTAGGAGGTGTTACGGTGCCTCTTTCTCTCATCCAATCAGATATGGATCTGTTGATTCCCTTTAGATGCTCACAGAATCAGAGTACAGAGCTGGAGAAGTGCTTTTCGAATGATGAAATCAAGCAAGCTTTACATTCCCTTCCTAAAAACAAGACGTGTGGGCCTGATGGTTTCTCCGCAGAGTTTTTTGTTGGTACTTGGGATATTGTTGGTGGTGAGGTAATTGAAGCGATTCAAGAGTTTTTTCAATCTGGAAAACTTTTACCTCAATGGAACACAACCTCCTTGGTGCTTATTCCCAAATCTCCTAATGCTTCAAGAACAACTGAGTTTAGGCCTATCTCCTGTCTAAATACGGTGTACAAAGTCATTGCTAAGCTCTTGGCCAAAAGACTTCAGAATCTCCTATCTCAGGTAATATTTCCTGCTCAATCTGCTTTCTTGCCTGGTAGACTGTTGGCAGAGAATGTGTTGCTTGCTACAGAGCTGGTTCAGGGATATAATAGAAAGGATATAGACCCTAGGGGTATGTTAAAGGTGGATCTCAGGAAGGCGTTTGACTCAGTCAATTGGGATTTCATTATATCTGCCCTTACAGCTCTCAACATCCCATCAAAGTTCATTAACTGGATTCATCAGTGCATCTCTACTCCTACGTTTTCGATATCCGTGAATGGATGCTCAGATGGTTTCTTCAAAAGTTCAAAAGGCCTAAGACAAGGAGACCCGTTGTCTCCCTATCTCTTTGTCCTAGGAATGGAAGTTTTCTCTAGCCTCCTCAAGTCAAGGTTTGATCAAGGGTATATTCATCGTCACCCTAAGACTTCCCACCTTTCAATTACTCACCTGATGTTTGCGGATGATCTTCTAGTATTTTTTGATGGTGGATGTTCCTCCCTTCATGGAATATCAGAGGCTTTAAGTGTCTTCGCATCATGGTCAGGTCTCCAAATGAATACGGAGAAGGCTAATCTCTTCTGCTGGTGTTGATACCAGTGAATCTTATGCCATAAATCAGTTTGGCTACTCTCCAGGCACTCTGCCTATTCGCTACCTGGGTCTCCCTTTGATGAGCAGAAAGTTGCGTATCTCGGAGTATGCACCTTTGTTGGAGAAGCTAGTCAATAGATTCAGAAAATGGGCAGTGAAAAGCTTGTCTTTTGTGGGGAGATTACAACTCATCTCATCCGTCATATATGGTGCTATTAATTTCTGGATCTCTACTTTCATTCTCCCAAGAGGATGTTTGAAGAAGATGGAATCTTTGTGCTCAAGATTCCTTTGGAATGGCGGCATTGATCATAGTGTGGGGGCAAAAGTATCCTGGAGACAGGTCTGTCTTCCAAAGTCTGAAGGAGGATTGGGTTTGAGAAGGCTTGTCCCTTGGAACCAAACTCTATGCCTAAGATTGATTTGGATCTTGCTTTCTAACAACAATTCACTTTGGTCTCAGTGGCAGAAAGCTCAAAACATGAGAGAAGTCTCATTCTGGGAAATTGCGGAAGCTACAACAAACTCATGGACTTGGAAATCTATTCTTCGGCTTCGTCTCATGGCTAAAAGATTCATAAGATGCAAAGTGGGCAATGGGCAAAAGACTAGTTTCTGGTACGATCAATGGACTCCTCTTGGAATGCTTATAAATTTCGTTGGCAATGAGGGTCCAAGAGCCACAGGTATACCATTATCTGCTTCTGTTGCGGATGCTTGTGATAATCAGGGTTGGAAATTAAGAGCGCCAAGATCTGAACAAGGTCTTAGGCTACACATCCACTTGACCACAATCCCTTTACCAGGTATTAGTGGGGAGGAGGATTATACGGGCTGGTTTGTCAATGATGTAGATTGTAAGGGTTTCAACACATCAAAGACTTGGGAAATAATCAGACCTTCTGAGGACAAGAAGGAATGGGTTCATGTGATTTGGTTCAAGGGTTATGTTCCCAAGTTTGCTTTCAACATGTGGGTGGCTAATCTTGATAGACTGCCTACAAGAGAGAGGCTCCTGGCTTGGGGAATTGCTGATTCTAGTGAGTGTTGTCTATGCTCAACATTTCCAGAATCGAGAGCTCACCTCTTTCTGCAATGCAACTACTCGGCTCAGATTTGGACCATGATATTTTCTAGGACTGCTCTCTCTCATCAACCGTTCACTTCTTGGAATGAGTTGCTTTCTTGGATCAGAAATAGCACCTCAAAGGTTATCTCTCTGCTTCGGAAACTCATAGCTCATGTAGCGATATATCATATTTGGAGACAGCGTAACAATGTCTTGCATAATCACATGTTCACTCCTCCACATATCACTTTCAAAACCATGGATCGAGAAATTCGAAACACCATCTCTGCCCGAAGACATAGAAAGTATTGGTGTGAGCTAATGCAACTATGGATTCGGTGACCGAAGGCTATCTCAAATTTTTCCCAATCTTATTGTAACCTTGTTTATTTTTTTTGCCCTGGTTGCTCTACCTAAAGGTTCTACAGTTTTGTAAAACCAAACAATTTCATTTCTAATGATATTTACTCTTTAGCAAAAAAAAAAAAAACTATTAAAGTAAAAAACCATATCGAACAAGTTTTGTTTTCCGTTTTTCTAGCTGACGTCCCCTACCTTCACTCACGTACCTAAGACCATCTCCAATGGTTTACTCTATTTTTAAAAAAAAAATTAGAGTTCTCTTAAAATAGAGGAGGTGTTCACTCCAATAGTTTTGCCTCTATTTCTTTCTTTAAAAATAAAATATTCCATATATATTTTATTTTTATTTTATTTCTAAATTCTCTTAAAACCTTTAGGTTTCCAAATTTACAAATTCTACCTATATATTTTATTTATAATAGTAGTACAACAATAAATAACAATATCATTCAAATTAATTGTTGCATTTTAAACTAAAAGTAATTTAATATATTTTGCAAAACATATATAAACTTTAAATTTGTCACAAGGTAACGTTGTTGGGTTCATATATTATTTTGGTAGGTGTTATATATATGATAAAATTTTTATTTAGGTATTAAATAAAAACTTGTCAAATTGTAAGACTATTTTGTAAATAAAAAAATTATACTCTAAAAATAGAGAAATGAATAGTAGTTCTTTATATTTGGAGAATTACTATTCATTTCTCTATTTTTAGAGCAAGATATAGAATACTATTGGAGATGATTTTACTCTAAAAATTGAATTTAAAAGCAAAAATAGAGTACCATCGGAGATGCCTCGACACTAAACACTTACAAAAATCTATATTTATATAGGTATCTAACAAAAAAAATATATATTTATACATGTATATAGTCATCATTCAGAATCAAAGTTTCATTTGGTTCACACATGTAAGTGATACAAAAACTTTTTTTGGGCTTTCTCGTCTGACAAATAATAAGTGTCACTAACTTTCTTCTATCACATGAGTAACAAATTGTTATAGATTAAGCATCATAAACTATATAATACTTTACTATTATGTTTTTTTTTTTTATGTCAACGTTTACTATTATGGTTTATTCGAAGCCAAGTGCATTTTAAGTTTTAGAAGACATATAATTTACTTCATTAGATATATCACTTAATTCACTCTGGTCTTAAACTCTTAAATAATCAATGAGAACTAAACTTTAATAAAAACTTCGGCATATGCATATATCCTTTTCGACTTTAATACATAGGAGAACGACCCAGCATCTTCTAAAGTTTTTAGCATTAAGAACATTGGAATATAGAGATTATGTCGTGGCAATTCCTTATTGGCTAATATAATAATCTTCACCAAAACATAGAATAAAAAGAAGTACTAATAATAAATTAGCAAAAAAAAAAAAAACATTGCCGCCTGTCTTGTTCCCGTTGCTTTTCCCAATCTTTATCTGCAATCCTCTCTCTCTCTCTCTGATGCTACTTCCGTGAAAGATGAAAACTTTTGTTCCTACTCTTGTTCTTTCGCATGTTCTTGCTTCTCCATGAAGCTTTCGTAGAATTTTGGTTCTCCAATTCTCTCTTCAGGTGAACAATTGTTTTTTTTTTTTTTTTTGGGACTTGGGTTTTTTTCAGTGAACATATTTGAGTGAGACCATAGATTTGTCTTCTGTGATTTATTTTTCCATTGAAGATTGTCTTAGACTACGAAAGGTGAAGCCTTTTGCTACTTTCCACAATTACAATTTTTCTTCATGTTTCATTATGGATTATCTAAGATAGTTGTGAAATTAAGGTTCTGGGTAATTAGGTTTCGTGATAAAGTTTGTTGCTTTACACATCTTATGTCTACCTTTTTCTATTGGTCTGCTCAGAGTCAGATTCCTTTTTCTTTTAAGCTAAAAAAGCAACTTTTAGCATTTATCTCCTCTTTTTTTATGGTATGGGTTTTAAGAGTAGTGAATTGAATCTAATCTTGCTTCATAGTGAAACAAATTATGGTTTTTTTTCTTTCTTTGGATTGCTATTTGATTGCACTGTACTCTTTTAAGAGCTTATGATTTGCTTTTTTGATTTGTTATTGATGGTGGTGTAAAAAGCTGTTTTGATTTGACAAGTACTTCATCATATTTTGGTTCTTGTGTTTAGTTTGTTTTGTTTGGAGTATTTAGAAGATGGCACAAAGGAGAGGACCTGATCCGCCTCCGCCGCAGAGGCGGATTCTGCGGACTCAAACTGCTGGTAATCTTGGTGAGGCTATGCTGGATAGTGAAGTTGTTCCATCGTCTCTTGTGGAGATTGCTCCGATTCTTCGTGTAGCTAATGAAGTAGAAGCTAGTAACCCGCGTGTTGCTTACTTATGTGAGTTGAAACAATATGATAATTGCTTGGTGATATGATTTTTTTTGCTTGTCTTAAACAATCTTGACGAAATTCGGGGATGGTTCTATCAGGTCGGTTTTATGCGTTTGAGAAGGCACATAGGCTTGATCCTACATCAAGTGGGCGTGGTGTTCGGCAGTTTAAGACTGCCCTTCTTCAACGGTTAGAACGGGTGAATATCATCACTTCACTTACTCTACTTGAATTTCATTTTCATGTCTTGTCCATAAAATCCTTTTTTCTTAAATATCTGCAGGAGAATGAAACAACTCTTGCAGGAAGACAGAAGAGTGACGCACGAGAAATGCAAAGTTTCTATCAACACTACTACAAGAAATACATCCAAGCTTTGCTAAACGCTGCTGATAAAGCTGACCGGTTTGTGTTTTATCGAATTGTTTCTGTTCTATCTTTCTACGCTTTTCAATCATTCCAACAGATTTTTACTTGTAGTGCTCAACTTACAAAGGCATATCAAACTGCTGCTGTTCTCTTTGAAGTCTTGAAGGCGGTTAATCAAACAGAAGATGTAGAAGTGGCTGATGAGGTGAAGCTGATAGCATATTATATCTTGTAGCAACTCTTATTCTGTTCTTATGTTGTCTTTAGCCATGCTTTGGTGGAAACATCTTGAAATTCTCATGAACTGGGTTACCTAAAAATATGGCTCACTTGTTTCTGTTTGTCCTTTTTCTTGATGTGGTAGATTTTGGAAGCGCACACTAAGGTGGAAGAGAAAAGCCAAATCTACGTACCTTACAACATTCTTCCCCTTGATCCTGATAGTCAAAATCAGGCTATAATGAGATTTCCTGAGGTTGGCCCAAATATTCCACTAACTGTTCCAATTTTTATATTTAATTGTCTTTTAGGTCAGTAAAAATAGTTGCATGCTGTTTTGCAGATACAAGCTACAGTAATCGCACTTCGTAACACGAGAGGCTTACCATGGCCAGCAGGTCATAAGAAGAAACTCGATGAAGACATGCTAGACTGGCTTCAAACTATGTTTGGTTTTCAGGTGATGCTATTGAATATCATATTTTTCCGGAGCTGATTGAAAATTTTACCCTGTTCTGATTGTGATCTGAACCTTCAAAATGGCAGAAAGATAATGTTTCCAATCAACGAGAGCACTTGATTTTGTTACTTGCTAATGTCCACATTCGGCAATTTCCAAGACCTGAACAACAACCAAAGGTATAATGTTTTATTTCTCGTGTAGTCCTCTATCTCTGCACTAACGACCTAAATTACAATTTCTGCCTTTAGTTGGATGATCGCGCCTTGACTATAGTGATGAAGAAACTTTTCAAAAATTACAAAAAATGGTGCAAGTATCTGGGTCGGAAAAGCAGTCTTTGGTGAGGCTCCTTGTATGGTCTCATTTTTTTTTCTTAAAATATAGAAAGAGTAGTATATACGTTGAATATTATATGCATTGTACTTGTTTATCTAGTTAATTATCTTGTTCCCATTCGTAGGGTACCGACTATTCAGCAAGAGGTCCAGCAGCGGAAACTACTGTACATGGGACTCTATTTATTAATATGGGGCGAGGCTGCAAACCTGAGATTCATGCCAGAATGTCTTTGTTATATCTATCACCATGTATGTGTTCAGTTTCCCCTATATATGTTCAATAATTATGTGGTCTGCATGAAACATTACATTTTCAAAATAAGAGAAAGGCATCGTGTTTAATTTTGATCTTGGCTCATACATAGACCTACTAATCGAGTAGTATAATTAAAAAACTCCCAAATATCATATATAATGATGAGGAAATAAGTCAGGGAAGGTGTCCATGGTTGAATATTAGTGAAGAGTGTGTGAAATGTTCATGTGGCAGGGATAGGAAACGATTGGTTATATTGTGACATTCAGAACTTACTAATGCAAATTATATTCATATTAGGAACGTTTTTCTACTTGTGTCTAATTCTGAGTTCAATTATATTTACTGAGTTTGTGCAGATGGCTTTTGAGTTGTATGGGATGTTGGCTGGGAGTGTTAGTCCAATGACGGGAGAGCATGTGAAACCGGCATATGGTGGTGAAGATGAAGCTTTCCTGCAGAAAGTAGTGACTCCAATATACAAAACAATAGCGAAGGTTGCTTAGTTTTTCAGTCTTGACCATTTTGTTTTCTTTAGGTTTCCTCTGGTCTGATTCCTCCATTTTTTTTCATCTTCATTATTGTTCACTATAGGAAGCAAAGAGAAGTAGAGGAGGAAAGTCGAAGCATTCCGATTGGAGAAACTATGACGACCTGAACGAATATTTTTGGTACATTGTAGATGATAATCTTGAAACCTACTGGAAAGTCACGTCTTTTAGAGTTCTTCATGATTGGATCTTCATATCTTTTAACTTGCAGGTCAGTTCGGTGTTTTCGGTTAGGGTGGCCTATGCGAGCTGATGCTGATTTCTTTTGTCAGACAGCTGGTGAACTTCAACTTGACAAAAGTGAGGTACGGGTAGAAGAAACTAATTGGCGGGTTTTTTTGGCTTATGGATCATTTATTTGTTAATTAAGTGTGTAATATTTGATCTACCAGCACAAACTGTTCATAATGTCTGTTAGAGCAATGTACAACATGTCATGAGAAACGTTAAAATAAAGTATTCCACTTATTCTTCAAAATTTTTATGTATCTAGAATTTCATGGTTGATGTTCACAATGCTGCAGATTAAACCAAAAACTGGAGATCGATGGATGGGAAAAGTCAACTTTGTCGAGATACGCTCTTTCTGGCATATTTTTAGAAGTTTCGATAGAATGTGGAGTTTCTATATCCTGTGTTTGCAAGTACTACCACTTTTTATTAAATTTAATCTTTCTAAACTTTCTTGACCTGTCATGTAATTTGATGTATTTTTTTTTTTTTTAGGCAATGATCATTATTGCTTGGAATGGATCAGGAGATTTGAGTGGCATCTTTAAGGGTGAAGTCTTCCTAAAGGTTTTGAGCATCTTTATTACGGCAGCTATATTAAAGCTTGCACAAGGTCCGTCAACTTATATAATTTTTCTATACACACTTTGCATGTGCCTGCCCTTCACAACATGTAAAATTTCATGAAGAGCCGATGTGGAAAGTAGGCAATAGATGCTGTACTCGTCTTTATAGTTTCACAAATTATGATGTTTGCCTGCCAACAAATAGGGTCTAACTTTGCAATCTTATTTGTTTTGGAGAATTGATGCTATTAGGCTTTTGCTAAAAAATGCATCCATGTTGTAAGCTTTACTGATATTTCCTTTCATTTATTTGACTGCTTGCCAAATTTTCAGCTGTCCTTGATATAGCTCTGAGCTGGAAATCAAGACATAGCATGTCATTCCATGCGAAGCTCAGATTCATCTTTAAGGCAATTGCAGCTGCCGTATGGGTTGTACTCATGCCAGTAAGTTACGCATACAGCTCGAGGAACCCATCTGGCTTTGCGCAGACCATAAAGAATTTGTTGGGAGGACACAACCATGCTTCACCTTCCGTATTCATTCTGGTCATTCTTATCTACTTATCCCCAAACATGCTCTCTACGGTGCTTTTCGTGTTCCCATTCATCCGACGTTATCTTGAAAGGTCTGACTATAAGATAGTGATGCTAATGATGTGGTGGTCTCAGGTATTAAATTCATATATCTTATCTTAATAATCTGACTGTCCAAGACCTCTACTTAAGAAGGTGACTGATTTTGATTCTTGGTGATACAGCCGAGGCTATTTTTAGGAAGGGGTATGCATGAGAGTGCTTGGTCACTTTTCAAGTAAGATTATAGAACTTGCATGCTAGGTTTGAATTAATGGTTCATCTTACTGCATTGCCTAACGAGGTTTCATGAATGATATCTAGGTACACAATGTTCTGGGTTGTCCTTCTCATATCAAAGCTTGCATTCAGTTTTTATGCAGAGGTACCACATTTTCACATATCTTCAATGTGTTGTTACTAACAGCCACTGAGAAATTCTAGTGACATTGTTATTGGTCCAGATATATGTTTTGTTTCTCATACTTTCTATCTTCAATGCAGATTAAGCCTCTTATTGAACCAACCAAAGATATTATGCGAGTTCATATTTCAGTCTATCGCTGGCATGAGTTTTTCCCTCACGGTAATGGTTAATAGCATGTTAGCATTAGCTCATTGCATGATGAATATTTACTGAATAATCTAGTTGTTTTGTACTCTCTGTTTTCAGCCAGGAATAATATGGGTGTGGTGATCACGCTATGGTCACCTGTTATTCTTGTGAGTTGGCACATCTCTTTGTTGCCATATGTTTCCATTCTATGCTTTCCCGTAATGCTAATTGCCATGTCCAGGTTTATTTCATGGACACACAAATATGGTATGCAATAGTATCAACTCTGGTTGGAGGTTTAAATGGAGCTTTTCGACGTCTTGGAGAGGTTCATTCTTGCTATCCTTAACGAAATTTAGAATCGAATCAAACTTGGTCCTTTCATGATCAAGTGGCATGTTCTCACTTTTTCAGTTTCTCAACAAGATTATGTCTGAAAAGAAGTGTAATTTCATTTGCAGATCCGAACACTAGGAATGTTGAGGTCTAGATTTCAGTCTTTACCAGGGGCCTTTAATGCTTGTTTGGTTCCAAATGAGAAGAGTGAAACTACAAAGAAAAGGGGCTTTAAGGCAACCTTCTCTCGCAAGTTCGATCAGGTCTGGTTACTTCTCTTATACCAGTTGATGAAACATATGACACAGACCACTTGTTTGTTCTATCCTTTCTTTTGGATAGAGCTCCATTTGAAGTTGTGTTATCTTTGGTAATTGCAGATTCCATCTAATAAAGACAAGGAAGCCGCACGATTTGCTCAAATGTGGAACAAAATAATCAGTAGTTTCCGAGAGGAGGATTTGATTAGCAATAGGTTGAGGGTGCCTTTGAATATTCCTCCTATTTTTAATCTCAATGATTGCCAAATCCATTTACCCGGAGAAGAGTTCAGTGATAATGTTTGTTAGTATGCAGGGAAATGGAACTTCTGCTTGTGCCGTATTGGGCTGACCCTGATCTGGATCTTATCCGTTGGCCACCTTTTCTACTGGCCAGTAAGGTGAGTATTATCTTGGTGGTAAATATGATCTTAGGTTTGCTTTTTGTTATTTTGATTATTCGTGTTTAAATGTGGTAGATCCCAATAGCTTTGGATATGGCAAAAGATAGCAATGGAAAAGATCGTGAACTGAAAAAGAGACTGAGTGTCGACAGTTACATGACTTGTGCAGTTAGAGAGTGCTACGCCTCTTTTAAAAATCTCATAAATTTTTTGGTTGTTGGAGAACGAGAAAGACAGTAAGTTCTAGGGAATTCCTCACAAATATAGCTTGTGTTTGTACTTGGAAATACATTGTACTTTGCTACTTTATATGTGTCGTGCAGGGTCATAAACGAAATTTTCTCCAAGATTGATGAACATATAGTGAATGAAACACTGATAGTGGAATTGAACTTGAGTGCTCTTCCTGATCTGTACAATCAGTTCGTACGACTAATTGAATATTTGGTAAGTCTTGTATCCTTACCATGTTGAGCATCTCTACAACTTTAAGCATGATTTCAAGAGAATAACTGAACTTAGTCTACGTTCAACAGATGCAAAACCGAGAGGAGGACAAGGACCAGATTGTTATTGTCTTGCTGAACATGTTAGAAGTGGTAACAAGAGACATAATGGAGGAAGAGGTCCCAAGGTAAGATCATTTGAGTTAGGTTTTCTGCTGGATGGTTTGATCATTGTTGTTTGAAGCACACTTGTTACGAGTTTTCGTTCTGTAGCATGATGGAGTCAACCCACGATGGTACTTATGTCAAGTACGACGTAATGACACCTCTTCATCAACAGCGTAAATATTTCAGCCAACTTCGGTTCCCAGTGTACTCTCAAACAGAAGCCTGGAAAGAAAAAGCAAGTTTCCTCTTTAAAGCTCTTCTATTTGCTTCATTCCTGTTTCTGTAGTGTGGTGCATTTGATATCTTTTGCATAAGGACCTTCTAACTTATTTATCTCCTAACCTTTTTCGTTGTGCAGATCAATAGGCTTCATCTTTTACTTACTGTCAAAGAGTCGGCTATGGATGTGCCATCTAACTTGGAAGCTCGAAGGCGTCTTACTTTCTTTTCAAATTCACTGTTCATGGAAATGCCTGATGCACCCAAAATCCGCAACATGCTCTCCTTTTCGTAAGTTCCATTCACCTGTCACCTTAATTTTTGGTCATATTTTGCATGTCTGTGTATGAGTACATGTTCTTGATTGAGGAAGAAATTTCGTTGCAGTCGTATAATAAATCTCTCTAGTGCCCAAAGAATTCCATATTTGTTATGAACAGTGAAGAAGTACAAAAACTAAGAACCATACAACATCTTAATGTCTCTGTTTTTCCTTTTCCATAGGGTCCTAACACCATACTATCAAGAGGATGTTCTTTTCTCTATTAATGGTTTGGAGAAGCAAAATGAAGATGGAGTCTCTATACTCTTTTACTTGCAGAAGATCTTTCCAGGTTTCACTTTTTCTTCTGTTTCCAAATTATCTTGTGTCACTGTAATTGTGTTGTGGAGTTTAATTCTCTAAACTGAGTCTGTGCTTTACATCAGATGAGTGGACAAACTTCTTGGAACGAGTTAAATGTGGCAGCGAGGAAGAACTCAGAGCAAGAGAAGAATTGGAAGAGGAGCTTCGTCTGTGGGCATCATACAGAGGCCAAACACTGACCAAAACTGGTATGTGGTCTTTCACTTCAGTTCTCTTGATTTTACATCAGAAGAACCCTGCTTTAGGTTTTAACCGGTGGATATTTTGTTTGTGTATGTGATATGTGTTATGCCTGATTTTTCTGATTTTGATCAACCAGTACGAGGCATGATGTATTACCGAAAGGCTTTGGAGCTTCAAGCCTTCCTTGATATGGCAAAGGATGAAGGTGCCTAATGAATCATTTGTAATGATTATTTTTCTATTCATAGAAACTGTGAAAACGTTCCTAAAACTGGTTTTGTTTTGTTGAAGAATTAATGAAAGGGTACAAGGCTCTCGAGTTAACTAGTGAAGACGCATCAAAGAGTGGAAAGTCACTCTGGGCTCAGTGTCAAGCACTTGCTGATATGAAATTCACCTTTGTGGTCTCATGCCAACAATATAGTATTCAGAAGAGATCGGGTGACCAACGTGCTAAAGACATATTGAAGCTTATGACTACGTATGTCTTGTTTCATTGTAATTCTTCAATTGATCTGTAATTTCTTTATCAGCTGCATTAGTTAAGCTTACTTATTCTCTTTGGCAGGTACCCATCTCTACGTGTTGCTTATATCGATGAGGTTGAGCAAACGCATAAAGACAGTTATAAAGGTGCAAATGAAAAAATATATTACTCAGCACTTGTCAAAGCTGCTCCGCAGACCAAATCTATGGATTCTTCTGAATCTGTTCAAACACTAGACCAGGTATAAAATTTAACATATTTTGAGGAAAACTGACTAGAACATTTATACATTGGCTCAGTTATGACCATTAGTGAGGTTTTTTTTTTTTTTTTTTCCGTTCACATGCATTTTCCTGAAAACCATATGCAGTCATAGGTACTCACACCGTTCTAGTTTTGGAAACTGAGCTGATATTTCTTTCTGCAGGTCATTTATCGGATTAAGCTACCAGGACCTGCAATACTAGGAGAGGGAAAACCGGAGAATCAGAACCATTCGATCATTTTTACTCGCGGAGAAGGGTTACAGACAATAGACATGAACCAGGTGGGCCTACCAATTTCTTTTTGTTTGTGCTGAGTATCCTATCTAATCTCATAGCACTCGTAATTTATCTAAACAATCGATTAACAGGATAATTACATGGAGGAAGCTTTCAAAATGAGGAACTTGCTGCAAGAATTTCTTGAAGAGCATGGAGGCGTAAGAACCCCTACAATTCTTGGACTTAGAGAGCATATTTTCACTGGAAGGTATTACAGTATGATCTTGTTCAGCCATTTAGACAGTTAGTTTCGGAACTCCTGACAGTATGATCTCATACTTCTCTCGTTTCTTGTGGCAGTGTTTCTTCTCTTGCTTGGTTTATGTCAAATCAGGAAAACAGCTTTGTTACTATTGGGCAGAGGGTGCTAGCTAGCCCCTTGAAGTAAGTATTCACGGTTTTGAAATTTCCTGAAGAGAAAACTTAACTTGTTATTGTCAAAGTTCACCTTTTATTTTCGCCTCCTCCAGGGTACGGTTCCATTACGGGCATCCAGATGTTTTTGATCGACTGTTTCACCTTACAAGAGGAGGTGTCTGCAAAGCTTCAAAAGTTATCAATCTAAGTGAAGACATATTTGCAGGCACTTGCTTCAACTCTTTTTCTCTAGTGACACAATTGTAATATGGCATTTTTTCGTTCTCTCATACCTTTGTTGTTTTCAGGTTTTAACTCAACTCTACGTGAAGGAAATGTGACTCATCATGAATACATACAAGTTGGTAAAGGAAGAGATGTGGGACTAAATCAGATTTCAATGTTTGAGGCAAAGATAGCTAATGGAAACGGAGAGCAAACTCTAAGCCGTGACCTCTACAGGCTGGGGCACCGATTTGATTTCTTCCGTATGCTTTCATGCTACTTTACTACAATTGGATTCTATTTCAGTACTATGGTAGGTCGAAATTCTACTGTTTTTTTTTCTATCTCACAACCAGTATGATACAGAGGGACTATTTCATTCTGAAACATTATGTGTCTTTCTTACAGTTAACTGTGCTTACGGTTTATGTATTTCTCTACGGGCGGCTGTATCTCGTTCTTAGTGGTCTTGAAGAAGGATTGAGCAACCAAAAAGCTTTTCGTTCCAACATGCCTTTGCAAGCAGCACTTGCTTCTCAATCATTTGTGCAGATTGGTTTCTTAATGGCTTTGCCTATGATGATGGAGATAGGCCTCGAGAGGGGATTCCATAATGCCTTAATCGATTTTGTATTGATGCAGTTACAACTCGCTTCCGTGTTTTTCACATTTCAACTCGGGACAAAAACTCATTACTACGGTAGAACATTGTTTCATGGAGGCGCAGAATACCGAGGAACTGGGCGTGGCTTTGTGGTGTTCCATGCCAAGTTTGCTGAGAACTACAGGTTTTACTCGCGCAGTCATTTCGTGAAGGGTATTGAGCTGATGATTCTCCTGCTCGTGTATCAGATATTTGGCCACGCCTATAGAGGCGTAATTACATACATTCTGATCACTGTTTCCATATGGTTTATGGTGGTGACTTGGCTCTTTGCTCCTTTCTTGTTCAATCCTTCTGGTTTCGAGTGGCAAAAGATTGTAGATGATTGGACAGATTGGAATAAATGGATATATAACCGAGGTGGAATCGGTGTTCCTCCAGAGAAGAGTTGGGAGTCTTGGTGGGAGAAGGAAATAGGACATCTTCGACACTCGGGTAAACGCGGTATCATCCTCGAGATTGTTTTGGCTTTACGCTTCTTCATCTTTCAGTATGGACTCGTGTATCAACTCAGCACTTTCAAACAGAAAAATCAAAGTTTGTGGGTAAGAGAGCTTACTCATCTCATGTTGCTCTTCTTTACTTCTTAAAACTCTTGATATCTGATTGACTAATCTTTATGTGTCACAGATTTACGGAGCTTCATGGTTCGTGATCTTGTTCATTTTACTGATTGTGAAGGTGTGATAACTAACTTCACTAACATTCATTCACATTTTGAGTTTCTTCGGTATCCTCCAACGATTACTAAACCGAATGTAACTATAATCACAGGGTTTGGGTATGGGAAGGCGACGGTTCAGCACAAACTTCCAGCTACTCTTCAGGATCATCAAGGGTGTTGTGTTCCTCATATTTGTTGGAGTTCTCATTACTTTCATAGCTCTTCCTCTTATAACACCTAAAGACATCTTCCTCTGTATGCTCGCTTTCATGCCAACCGGATGGGGAATGTTACTCGTAAGTCCTTGTCACTCCTTGAAAAATGTATTTTAAGACATATTTATGTTTGTCTTAGTTTGTGAAAACATTTGTTTTTTTCCTTTCCCTAGATTGCACAAGCTTGTAAGCCGCTAATTCAACGGCTAGGGATATGGTCATCGGTTAGGACGTTAGCTCGAGGATACGAGATCTTGATGGGTTTGCTTTTGTTCACTCCGGTAGCGTTCTTGGCGTGGTTCCCGTTCGTGTCGGAGTTTCAAACAAGAATGCTCTTTAACCAAGCGTTTAGCAGAGGTTTGCAGATTTCACGTATTCTTGGTGGACAGAGAAAAGACCGTTCTTCAAAGAGCAAGGAGTAACAAAATTTAAAATCATATAAGCAAAAGTTATTGTATATATATTGCCCTGTGTGCTAGATAGAGATGTTAATCTAAGTAATGCCTGTTTGTAATCTGTTTGCCATTTTGGCCCATGGCAAAAATTCACCAAAGGCTTTGTTAGAATCATTGACAATATACTTGTGATTCTCGCGCTAACCATGAAGCCATAAAGATAGCAAAAGCACAATTGGGGAGGAGCTTCATAGTCATAGTTGACCCAAGAAATTTTATTAATTTGTTTAGCAAACACCAAATGTAGCAATAGAAGTATAACAACTAGAGGTTCAATCATTGTTAGTTTGGCTGGGAATCCTAATGATCCCTATACACGACTTGCCAGAGAGAAAACTATTTTTCTATTGATACTTGTGGAGACATGTAAGGAAAACTAGACATGTCAAACGGGCCAATCCGGCCCGGCCCGGCCCAAAACCGTAAAATCCGCATATATATAAGCCCGGTCCGGCCCGAAAAATATATGGGCTTACTTTTTAAAGTCCGGTCCGGCCCGACTCGGGCTTCAGGATTTTATGGGTTTTTTCGAGCTTTTATTTTGAAAAAAATAATAATAATAATAATTATTTATCGATAAAACCGAGCTTCGTTTCGTCAAACAACCCATAAGAATTATATTCTGACTTTTATCAAGAGAATTAAACACCTACTAATAATTTCCCTTACTAAAAATCCAATTTAACTAAAGACAAAAATTACACCAAACGAATATAAATATCAACTGAATCCAATTAACTCTAAATAAATAGTACTACCAAACAAAACATAAATCAAAATACTAAAATTCTAGATAATAGAGTTAAAATCAGAATTTCGGATTTGTTTTTTAAAACATACAGTAAAATAGAACTAAAAAGTTAAAAAGTTTTGGTTTATGAATAATATATATAAAATATTTTAATGAAGATATCTTTAGAAAGTGTCTTTAAACAAAATTTGTTGTTAAAATTTTAAACAACATGATATTTTTCGGGTTTTTCGGGCCGGCCCGAGCCCGTCTGGGCTAAGCCCGAAAATTCAAAAGCCCGAATGGATTAAGCCCGAAAGGCCCGTTTTTTTTTGGGTTTATATATTTAAGCCCGAACCCGCTAATTTTCAGGCTAGACCAGGTCGGGCTTCGGGCTTCGGGCTTTGGTCTTAATTGACATGTGTAAGGAAAACTAAATTTAAACTAAAATAAAGATATTGTATTATTATACTAAAGATGGAATATTATCCATAGGTATAAAATGTTTTGCTGTTTTATAGTAATATTTTGCTATATATGGTGTCTTAGCTCTTATGGCTTGGTCAACAAGGTAAAAAAATAAAAAGCTGATTATTTTTTGGCCCACTGAAGTACAAGTCCCTCCGGTTTCCGACGATCTCTTCTAGTGTAAATTCCATCAGGTTTGGCATACCATGCGCGGTATTGACCACGTCGGCTATCATGGGCTGCTCTGTATACTATAAGATGTTCAAAATAATACATCCAATTTGGCCCATGCTTGTTGTTATATATTTAAAATTTAGCGAAACATGTGGGAATACTATAGAAATTCATAACAATCTCGGTCCTGGAAAGCGTCTCCAAACTCATTGTGTTTCAACTGTCGGTAGCGATAGCAGATATCGCGCTGATTATGGAATCGCTTATGTAGAAAATGGTAAAATGCAAAGTCACGAATTCGAAGATATGTATTTTAGAACTGATAGATTGGTGTGTATGAGACGATTCATTATCATTTTTTTGCTTGGAAGATATTTTTTTGGATAATAAAAACATCAATGTGTACTATTTATAATTAAAAAAAAAAAAAAAATTTGTGGAAAGTATTCTGTTTTATTTACCATTAAACTTTTGGTCAAATTAAACTTTTGGAAACTATTTTATATGGTATTAGCTAAATTTAAAAACTAAACATAAACCAATTAAACTTTTGGTCAAATAAAAGTGCCAAAAATATGTAGATCTGCTATTTATAACAAACGAATTACAAATCTAAACTAAAAAACTTGATAGTTAAATTATTGATAGTTATTTTTTGGGAAATTGGCTTCAATACTATTCATTACACCGATAATTAAGGATCAAACATAACCTAAATTATATTTAGGTAAATAACATGCATTATATCTAGAATACCCGTTTTGCCCTTATTTTATTTTTCAGTTACAATAGTCAACTATGTTTTGATATAATAGCTCGTTATTCGCAGAATAGATAGCTGACTATGCCTGCATAAGTAATCAACTATAATCATAGTGAATCAATCACGAAATGAACTATACTATAACTAGAATAACAAACACTCTTTTAGAGAGAATGCTTTACATAGTGAACTATATTTTGATATAATAGTTGGTTATTCGCAGATAAATGTTAAAAACCCCAAATAGCTGACTATTCATGCATAAATAGTCAACTATAATCATAATGAATTAATCACAAAGTGAACTATATTATAACTAAAATAGGAAACACTAGACAAAGTTTTACGTAGTCAACTATTTTAATCAACATATAGTCAACTATTTTAATCAACATAATAATCAACTATCTATAATTAATTAGATCATTAAGGGTATTTTAGTCATATTTTCTTTAGTGGGTATTATACACCTAATTTCTAATTAGGGCATGTTATACACCTAATTAAAGACCTCCACCTTATTATACACCTAATTAACCTTTTTTTTTTTAAGGTAGTGAGAAAATATTAGAGAAAAAAATTGATAGGGGAAATATAAGGATACATTACTGAAAAGATGCAAAAACTAAGAATAAGATATGTGTCTCTCGCGATTCAGTATGTAGAATCCATAACAGCTTCAAAAATCCTAGCTTTTCCCCAAATGGGTTTGTGTAAAGATGACGTTTTTGTAACCCAAGACTAGAATTTTTTGTTCACCTTTCTCCAACCACGTAAGGAGACAGTGAAAGACAGTGCCTTTCTATCAGGACGATTTTGATAAGGAAGAAGAGCTTGAAAAGATTTGATTTTTTTAACACCTTGAGTTCTTCTGCTTCTTCAACAAGAGTTTTAGTTGTTGATGTTGAAGGTTTCATGGAGATTCGTTTTGATTTTTTTTGTATATTCGTTTAAAGCTTTCAAGTTTGAAAATCAAGGCAAAGGAGAAGCTATGTAAGTATGTGATAGGTTTTTGCAGGAGATGGAGCTCATATGAAACAGAGTCTTTTGAGGTAATTTAAATAAATAAAGGTGTCATCAATAAACAGCATAAAATCTTATCATAATCTTTTTTAATTATTTGATGTGTTGTGAGTTGTGACATATCACGATAAGATGAATATCAAAATTTTAAAAGGTAGTGAGAAAATATTAGGGAAAAAAATTGATAGGGAAAAATATAGGGATACATTATTGAAAAGATGCAAAAACTAAGAATAAGATCTGTGTCTCTCTCGATTCTGTAAGTAGAAGCCATACCAGTTTCAAAAATCTCATCTTTTCCCCAAATGGGTTTATTTGTAAAGATGACGTTTTTGTAACCCAAGATTGGAATTTTTTTTTCGCCTTTCTCACACCATGGAAGGAGACAGTGAAAGACATTGCCTTTAAGTCAGGACGATTCTGATTAGGAAGAAGATCTTGAAGAGAATTTATTTTTTAAACACCATGAGTTCTTCTCTTTCTTCAACAAGAGTTATAGTTATTGATGTTGAAGGTTTCATGGAGATTCGTAAAAGAAGATAACGTTTTGATTTTTTTTTTTGTATTTTCGTTTAAAGCTTTCAAGTTTGAAAGTCAAGGCAAATGAGAAGCTATGTAAGTATGTGACAGGTTTTTGCAAGATAAATAAATAAATAAAGGTCTCATCAATATATAGCATAAAATCTCATCAAAATATTTTTTAATTATTTGATTTGCTGTGAGTTGTGACATAGCATGATAAGATGAATATCAAAAAAATTTAAGGTAGTGAGAAAAAATTAAGGAAGAAAATTGATAAGGAAAAATATAAAGATACATGATTGAAAAACTAAGAATATGATCTATGTCCCTCTTGAATCCTTAAGTAGAAACCATAACAACTTCAAAAATCCCAGCTTTCCCTCAAATGTTTTTGTGCAAAGATGACATTTTTGTAACCCAAGACTAGAATTTTCTGTTCGCCTTTCTTTAACCATGGAAGGAGACAGTGAAAAACAGTGCCTTTAAGTCAGGACGATTCTGATTAGGAAGAAGCGATTCACAAGTAGAATAGGGTTTGAAAAGAATTTATTTTTTTAACACCATGAGTTCTTCTCTTTCTTCAACAAGAGCTTCAGTTATTGATGTTGAAGGTTTTAAGGAGATTAGTAGAAGAAGATAGAGTTTTGATTTTTTTTTTTTTTTTGTATTTCCGATGGTTTGCGTTTTTTTGAAAAAAAAAAAAAAAAGGGGATCCGTCGGAATTCCGTTGGAAAGCCGTCGGAAATTCCGACGGATTTATGACGGAACCCGTTTTTTTTTAATTTTGCATTCCCGCTCATTTCGTTTTGCATTCCCGCTCATTCTTATTCTTTTTAATTTTTTTAATTTTTATTATTTGTATTTACAGAAGAGGAGGAGAAGGAGGAGGAGGAGGAGGAGGAAACTCCGGCGAAGAAGAAGCTCCGGCGGAGAGAAAGCTCCGGCGGAAGAAGAAGAAGGAGAAGAGGTCGCCGGAAAAAAGAAGAAGAAGAAGAGCTCACCGGAAAAAGTAGATCTCGCCGGAAAAAGTAGATCTCGCCGGAAAAAGAAGAAGAAGAAGAAGAAGAAGAAGAAGAAGAAGAAGAAGAAGAAGAAGAAGAAGATCCAGAGGAGGAGAAGAAGAAGATCCGGAGGAGGAGAAGAAGAAGCTCCGCCGGCAACATTTTTCTCCGGAAAATTTTCCGATCGCCGGAAAAAGAAGAAGAAGAAGAAGAAGAAGAAGAAGAAGAAGAAGAAGATCCGGAGGAGGAGAAGAAGAAGATCCGGAGGAGGAGAAGAAGAAGCTCCGCCGGCAACACTTTTCTCCGGAAAATTTTCCGATCGCCGGAAATTTTTTCCGATCGCCGGAAAAAGAAGAAGAAGAAGAAGAAGAAGAAGAAGAAGAAGAAGAAGAAGAAGAAGAAGAAGATCCGGAGGAGGAGAAGAAGAAGATCCGGTGGAGGAGAAGAAGAAGCTCCGCCGGCAACACTTTTCGCCGGAAAATTTTCCGGTGGCCGGAATTTTTTTTTTTTAAAATAAAAAATGAAAGTCCGTCGGAAATCCGTCGGGAAATTCCGACGGACTTTCGTGTTAAAAAAAAAAAAAAAAAGTGATCGTCGGAATTTTCCGACGGATTTCCGACAGATCCCCAATTTCCGATAAGATAAAACCGACGGACCAAAACCATCGGAAATCCGTCGGAATACCTCCTTTTTCGACAGAATTCCGACGGATTTGGCCGTCGGAAAATGCATTGTTTTCTTGTAGTGGCAGGAGATGAAGCTAATATGAAACAAAGTCATTTTGAGGTAATTTAAATAAATAAAGGTTTCATCAATAAACAGCTTAACATCTCATCAAAATCTTTTTTAATTATTTGATGTGTTGTGAGTTGTGACGTAGCATGATAAGATGAATATCAGATTTTTTAGGGAAATTGGCTTCAATACTATTTATTACACCAATAATTAAGGATCAAACATAACCTAAATTATATTTAGGTAAATAACATGCATTATATCTAGAATACCCGTTTTGCCCTTATTTTATTTTTCAGTTACAATAATCAACTATGTTTTGATATAATAGCTCGTTATTCGCAGAATAGATAGCTGACTATGCATGCATAAGTAATTAACTATAATCATAGTGAATCAATCACGAAATGAACTACACTATAACTAGAATAACAAACACTCTTTTAGATAGAATGCTTTTGATGTATGAAGTTTTAACCCAAAATAGTTCTGCAAGTGCACAGACAATCGGAGCAGTATATAGGGTATCGAATCCACATAGACCAAGGTTACACTATGAAACTATAGATTCTAATTTAAAGCTAAGATAAAATATGAGTTCTTGATTGTAACGAAACAATGAAAACAACAATTAAATTCGATGTAAAATTCAGATAAAACAAGCACTAGATCAAGGTCATTCGCCGGTGATTTCGGACTAAGGACTGAGCTACTATTCAGGAATTAATGCAATTCGGTCTAGAACTCAAACATAAAGATAATATTGCCCCACTGTCGTGATGCATCAATATCTTTGTCTAACAACCTAAATGCCTAAACTGTCGTTTGAATTCAGAGATGTTGACAAGCATTATCGAAAAGGTTCAATTTGTTCACAATTGATGGCAACAATCAACTGTCGTTGGTTGCACACCAATTGCTCACCAATGGTTTATCTAGCAACCTAGAGCACTGTTGTGAATAAGTTAAACTTGAAATCATAGACTAGGCGGCCACGCTAGCCTAAGCATTACGAATCCCAATTGATGAAGACATATGATAATCTATCCTATTTGGCTCAATCACTAATCAATCCTAAATCACCATTGAAATCCCCTAATCTAGCTAATGGACTACTCAAGCATGATGGAATCAAACACAACAAAGATGCAAGGAGAATTCATGATAATGATATTGAAAGAGATAGGGTTTAGAATTCTTCTCAAAACAAAGTTGTGGAATGATCCTCCAAATTGCAAACCAAAGAGTAGAACAATTGATAAAGTCTCCAAATAAATTTTAAAATAACGTGTCTGGGTAAAAGAGAAAAGGGAACTGTTTTTGACCCCCTTTTTCAGAGGTGGCTACCTCTTATTTATACTAAAAAGTAGGTTAAAATCGGATCTGGGCACGGGACCGGTCGGTCTGGGTTCCGGACCGGTCGGTCCCGATTGAATCGGACTTTGTCTTCGGGGTTTCACCTCGGGACCGGTCGGTCCGTGTCTTGGACCGGCCGGTGATATGGTCAAATTTACCCTAGACCTACTCTCTCAAATTAAGAGATCGATTGTAGTACTTGAGGTTATCGAATCCACAGGGAATCATGGACACAATAGATAATTAAATTCAGACTAAGCTAGGAAAATATAATATAAGAAAAAGCAAATAAAACAAAGTAAGATAGTGGTAAGCTTTAAACAATGAAGATAAAAGCTAGGTTCAGAGAAATCTCAAGAGAATCATAATTGCAGGGATAAACAGATAATTAAGAATATGAAAGCTCTGTTCCTAAACATGAACACGAATGTAAAATAAACCAGCTGTCGCTGCGAATATTATATATGCTTAAACCCTAGACAACCAACTGTCGTTGCGAAATCAGATTGATCTAAACAACCATTAAAGTTCAAGTTCAATTGTTCACAAAACCCTAAGCCAAATGTCTTTGCGAATAGGAATTCTGCTCATCAAAGACTAGTTCAAGCAATCAATAACACTGTCGTGTCTATCAATTAACCTAATATCAGATTCTAGTTCATGACGCTAAAATCAGCAATAAACACAAGCCAAGATGAAGAACTCTAGTGATTTTATCCTATTAATTAAACAACCCTAACAATTCATCAAAACATTTGAAAACCCTAAACCTAACAGAGAAATTACTTAGACATATTCAATAAAGCACAAAACATCTTTATTAGAGATATCTCTTAAGAGTAATTCTAAACACAATAAAATAAAGCTTCTGCCAAAACAAAGGCTGTAAAAACGTATATATAGAGTACAAGGACGGTCATGGGCCCAATTGCAAACATCTGGGCTTTTCTGGCGCGAAAACGGAAATTTTCCAAAAAATAAGAATCTGTCACTTTTTGGTCGCGTCGAGCGACAGGGATAGTGCGTCGCTCAACACAGTCTTTTTCTTCACGTCGAGCGACACAGAGTGTCCGTCACTCGACACAATCTGCAGATTTTCACCCCGAACATGTGACTTTGACAGCTCGTTCCGTTATGCTCCATAATGCTCCAGTAAACACCAATTGAGTCCAAAGCATCTTTGTACCTAATATTAAACACCAAATACTAGAAAACACCAAAAAACTCTATAAAACGGACATATATCATGGTATAAAAACCGGTAAAAACCATGATATATCAGCCGGTCTTGATTCCAGGGGGCTTGGTCTCGGGTCATCACGTGGGGACCGGTCGGTCCCGTTCCTAGTGGCTTGGCATCGAGTCTTTGGGTGAGGGACCGGTCGGTCCCTAGTGCCGGATCGGTCGGTCCCGATCCCAGGGACATTGGCTTCGGGATTTAAGGGTCGGACCGGCTGGTCCTAGTACTGGATCGGTCGGTCCCTATCCAAGCAAGTCCGATCTCGCATCTTCAAGGCCGGACCGGTCGGTCTTGATTCCAGGGACTCCGAATTTGCGAGTCCTCAGGCGAGCAGGTGCTCCGAGCAGGTGCTCCGAGCAGGTGCTCCGAGCAGGCCGAGCAGGTGCTCGGTTATGAGAAAACGCATTTTCTCTCCAAATTCATCCATTTTGCTCCAATGAACTCCCGTAACTCCAATCCATGCTCCAAAGCCTCTTTTATACCTAGAATGACTCAAAAAAGAAAGAAAGACTCGATAAAAACCTACAAAACAAAGGTTAGAATGCGCCAAAAACGCATTATATCAGCTTTACATAGTGAACTATATTTTGATATAATAGTTGGTTATTCGCAGATAAATGTTAAAAAACCCAAATAGCTGACTATGCATGCATAAATAGTCAACTATAATTATAATGAATTAATCACAAAGTGAACTATATTTACTATATAAAAGATGGCCAGCTTTCTCCATGAGGAGGACATGTGGCGGCTTCTTTGTTTGACATGTGGTAAGCAAAAAGAAACACTAAGGTTTTATAAAACGTTTTCATCACTTTATTATGTTCTCTTCATCTTCTTTCCTGAAGTTTATAGCACTTTATGTATCATATTAAATTACAACTTCGAATACGTCACCTTCTCTCTTTTCTTGTTTCAACAACACCTCTTGAAATTTGATATACTCTATTTTTGGCGTATTCTAACCATTGTTTTGTAGGGTTTTATCGAGTCTTTCTCCTTTGTATTGAGTCTTTTTAGGTCTAAAGGTGGCTGGAATGAAGAATTGGAGTTTGCTAGGAGGCTTGGTGGAAAAGAAAGGAAAACAAGATCTTTTGGGAAATTCTGGAGCTAAAGGAGCACCCGCTCCCCGATCCGACTGACCTGCTCCCAAAAGATCCACTTTTGGAAATTTTCATTAAACCTAATTTCGCCACCTAGGGTTTCCCTTATAAATCCCAGCCGCCCCAGACCTAAGAGGGAGGCCCTTTATCACAGAGAAAAACAGAGAGAACACGTGAGAGAGAGATTTGATACTTGTCTTTAGAGTTTTTGTGAGATTTGAAGATTGTCTTCCAACCTTTGGAGAAGATTTCTAAACTCTTTATCTTTTTCATTAATTTATCTATGAATTCTCTTATCTCTCTTGTTGTGTTTCGTATCTCCATGTGCGAGTAGTTCTTTTTGTTAGGTTAGGGTTTTCAATGGGATTTAGAGATTCTTGAACTAAGCATAGATAGGTTTTTAATACATGTTTGATATCTCCATCTATTGTTGATCTTAATGCCTAGACTAGATTGATCACCTAGCCTTTGATTTTAGGTTGAATTTACTCATCAAAAGTGTAGTGAATTGCTTGAATGAACTTAGATGGGCGTGTTGACCCTTAGCCAACGATAGTTGAAGTTAAGGCAACTCGTGAACAAATCAATCCTATTCGTTATGCTCATCGATTCTCTTTAGTCTCAAACGACAGTTTAGGGTGCTAGATTGATTGATGAAGTAGTGGATGCCGCGACAGTGGATTCTCTTGAATTTATGATTGAGTTCTAGATTGGTTCTTAAATTGATATCCTGAATAATTGTTTGGTTCTTGATGATCTAATCCCTGAGATATTTACCCTAGCTTAACGTTTTTAATATTATTGCTTTCATCGAATTTATTTTATTTGCTTCTTGAAATCGTGACAATTTAAACCAACTTGAATCGCTTAGCTAAAAGTGTGTTTAAAGGAATTAGAGTGTATTGCCGGTCCCTGAACGAACCTAAACTATTCTACATCGGATTAGTAATTTAGGACTTGAGAACTTTCACCAGGGCAAAAACCTGTTATCAAAATTTTGTTCGTTTTTTTCCATGAAAAAACTAAGAAATGCGAATCTTAAATTCAAATCTCCGACCATCTCGTTTGATTATGCTTTGGCTTAAGCTTTTTGGTTTTCTGTCTCTCAAGTGCTTAGATGTGGCTTTACTTAACTACGGAGACGACAAAGTCTGGAATAGTACTACGCTCTTTGTCAACTCAAGTTCATTCTCAAAGATGTGGTTTTGGAAAAAACGACTCGCATTACACACGTAAGCACACCATTTTCGTTGAAGGATTTATCAAACGTTGTCTCTCCAGTAGAGTTTAAATACTGCTTTGTTCTCATTTTTATTTGATTCCTTACACTTCCTCGACCCATAATCGTTTTGTCATACCCACAATAATCTTTACACCGAACAAGATCTTTGCGTTCTGCCACAAAGCTTCCAATAGTACGTTGGTGGAGTCAGAGCAAGGATCATATCAATGTTTTCCTCTTTAATGACGCTTGTTTTCATTCCAAAACAAGGAGTCGAATAGTCTTCTTCATTTTTGGATTATTAGCAAACATTGAGTATCGAACTGATGATAAATCGACACGGTTCATCTATATATATCAAACAAGAACCCCAATGAATCGATTGATTTTTTGTTTCTACATTAATCACTTTCCAATTTTGTTGCCTCAACACTTCCTTCTCATTTGAAGGCCATACTCTAGCTTTAATCTTGATTTGGTTTTAGTAAGTTTCCTCTTCAAATGGCTCACATGAATCCATAAGTACACCTTATATTGACTCTCCTGGATCTATTTTTCATCTTACATACATTCTATGTGCTCTTTGTGGCTTTGTCTGAAGGTGATTTTAGTCATTATTAAAATAATTTAGTTCCAATGTGAACATTTTCATGATATAATCAATACTAGGCAACCACACTAATTATTATGAGGTTACATGTAGCTAGAGACTAATGACTTTGGTGCATGATAGATTCACTGTGTGCCTCTACGTATTCTCTCATTATGATTATACTCATACGTTCATGCTTGATGTTCATGCTTCTAGGGAATAAATCGAAGAGCCAAGATCCATTTATTCTTCAGCGGGTGCCTCTTCGCAACTCTCACTACAATTCATGGACGATAATTGATGAAAAGCTGCTAATTACGATAATTGTTGGAAGGCTCTTTATAACAAGGTTAAGCCGACTCATTTAGCATCGGTTTAGTTTTGAGGTATTAGAAATTTTGAAAATTTTCTTCAACTCCGGTTCAAGGTTTTATTGTATATTTAACCACGGCCTATCCTTCTCGCCGCGCTAAAAAGGCTGCAAAATAATTTGAAACTGTGGATTTAAATTATTAGGCTTAAATATCAAATGTCGTTCTAAATTTTATCACGACCTCTAACAAGTTATTTGTTCAAATTCCTCCACTAGAGGAGAAAAAGGTTGTGAACGACATGATTTGTACTAGGGAGAATTTATGATCTAAAGGGACTGGTTAGATTATGTGAACCATAAATAACGCTAAAAATTATGGATTGTCTCTAAATCAAAGAGTTTTGAAAAATGAATATCCAAGACTTTAATCGCAAAAAATGTAATTACAATCACTGAAACTGAGATTAAACTCATCCTTGGTTTGAATGTTTGGTGATGTACCTACATAACTCACACTCTATTTGCACATTTAGCTTTAACCTTTTAATTTTATTTATTGTGCACCCAATATTGTGTACCACTAGAAGAATAATTTGATAGTAAAATTTTTTGAATCTTTTTCTTTTACAAAGCTTTCTGACGAAAGCTAAATCATAAGCATAATGTTGGGATCTACCTTACCGTCTTAAAAGAGTAGTAATTCTTCGATTCAACAAAAGTGAAGAAGCCAACATATAAAGAGATAGTAAAAAAATTTAAACTCCTTCTCTGCTATTTTATCAGAAAGAAAAAAGTTTATGATTTTTTTCACCACTAAAACAAAATATATTCTCCTTTTCCAAAGAACACAATATACTTTCACCGAAAAAAAAAAGAACACAATATACTAAGAGGTCTCATATACTAAGCCATGGTTATCATATAAAAATTTCATAGCTTTCTAATAAGTTTTTAGCTTGAATTGAATTAAAGCAATGTTTAAATGGGGCTTCCATCTTTGGTTTCATATATTGTTTCTGCACAAAACACTACTTAGTTAGTCATACTAAGTCATTTTGATCATATGAAAATGTAGGAAACAAAAAAACCTAACGTTAAAAAAAACAAGCAGTATACTCACATAAACGTATTTTTACCTATAAAATATCATATAACAATATTGTTTATAAACAAACCCGCGCGTATGCGCGGGCTCTCATCTAGTTATAACTAAAATAGAAAACACTAGTTTACATAGACAAAGTTTTACATAGTCAACTATTTTAATCAACATGTAGTCAACTATTTTAATCAACATAATAGTCAACTATCTATAATTAATAAGATCATTAAGGGTATTTTAGTCATATTTTCTTTAGTGGGTATTATACACCTAATTTCTAATTAGGGCATGTTATACACCTAATTAAAGACCTCCAATCTATTATACACCTAATTAACCCCTTTTTTTAAGGTAGTGAGAAAATATTAGAGAAAAAAATTGATAGGGGAAATATAAGGATACATTACTCAAAAGATGCAAAAACTAAGAATAAGATATGTGTCTCTCGCGATTCAGTATGTAGAATCCATAACAGCTTCAAAAATCACAAAGTGAACTATATTATAACTAAAATAGGAAACACTAGACAAAGTTTTACGTAGTCAACTATTTTAATCAACATAATAGTCAACTATCTATAATTAATTAGATCATTAAGGGTATTTTAGTCATATTTTCTTTGGTGGGTATTATACACCTAATTTCTAATTAGGGCATGTTATACACTTAATTAAAGACTTCCAGCTTATTATACACCTAATTTCTAATTAGGGCATGTTATACACTTAATTAAAGACTTCCAGCTTATTATACACCTAATTAACCTTTTTTTTAAGGTAATGAGAAAATATTAGAGAAAAAAATTGATAGGGGAAATATAAGGATACATTACTGAAAAGATGCAAAAATTAAGAATAAGATATGTGTCTCTCGCGATTCAGTATGTAGAATCCATAACAGCTTCAAAAATCCTAGCTTTTCCCCAAATGGGTTTGTGTAAAGGTGACGTTTTTTTAACCCAAGACTAGAATTTTTTGTTCACCTTTCTCCAACCACGTAAGGAGACAGTGAAAGACAGTGCCTTTCTATCAGGACGATTTTGATAAGGAAGAAGAGCTTGAAAAGATTTGATTTTTTTAACACCTTGAGTTCTTCTGCTTCTTCAACAAGAGTTTTAGTTGTTGATGTTGAAGGTTTCATGGAGATTCGTTTTGATTTTTTTTGTATATTCGTTTAAAGCTTTCAAGTTTGAAAATCAAGGCAAAGGAGAAGCTATGTAAGTATGTGATAGGTTTTTGCAGGAGATGGAGCTCATATGAAACAGAGTCTTTTGAGGTAATTTAAATAAATAAAGGTGTCATCAATAAACAGCATAAAATCTTATCATAATCTTTTTTAATTATTTGATGTGTTGTGAGTTGTGACATATCACGATAAGATGAATATCAAAAATTTTAAAGGTAGTGAGAAAATATTAGGGAAAAAAATTGATAGGGAAAAATATAGGGATACATTATTGAAAAAATGCAAAAACTAAGAATAAGATCTGTGCCTCTCTTGATTTTGTATGTAGAAGCCATAACAGCTTCAAAAATCTCAGCTTTTCCTTAAATGAGTTTGTTTGTAAAGATGACGTTTTTGTAACCCAAGATTGGAATTTTTTTTCGCCTTTTTCCACCATGGAAGACATTACCTTTAAGTCAGGACGATTCTGATTAGGAAGAAGAGCTTGAAAAGAATTTATTTGTTAAACAAGAGTTATAGTTGTTGATGTTGAAGGTTTCATGGAGATTCGTAAAAGAAGATAACGTTTTGATTTTTTTTTTGTATTTTCGTTTAAAGCTTTCAAGTTTGAAAGTCAAGGCAAAGGATAAGCTATGTAAGTATGTGACAGGTTTTTGCAAGAGATGGAGCTGATATGAAACCGATCGAGTATTTTTGAGGTAATTGAAATAAATAAAGGTCTCATCAATAAATAGCATAAAATCTCATCAAAATCTTTTTAAATTATTTCATTTCTTGTGAGTTGTTACATAGCATGATCAAATGAATATCAAAAAAATTTAAGGTAGTGAGAAAAATTAAGGAAGAAAATTGATAGGGAAAAATATGAAGATACATGATTGAAAAGATGCAAAAACAAAGAATAGGATCTCTGTCCCACTTAATTCCTTAAGTAGAAACCATAACAACTTCAAAAATCCAAGCTTTCCCTCAAATGTGTTTGTGCAAAGATGACATTTTTGTAACCCAAGACTAGAATTTTCTGTTCGCCTTTTTTTAACCATGGAAGGAGACAGTGAAAAACAGTGCATTTAAGTCAGGACGATTCTTATTAGGAAGAAAAGATTCACAAGTAAAGTAGGGTTTGAAAAGAATTTATTTTTTTAACACCATGAGTTCTTCTCTTTCTTCAACAAGAGTTTCAGTTATTGGTGTTGAAGGTTTCAAGGAGATTAGTAGAAGAAGATAGAGTTTTGATTTTTTTTTTTTTTGTATTTTCGTTTAAAGCTTTCAAGTTTGAAAGTCAAGGCAAATGAGAAGCTATGTAAATATGTGACTGGTTTTTGCAGGAGATGAAGCTGATATGAAACAAAGTCATTTTGAGGTAATTTAAATAAATAAAGGTTTCATCAATAAACAGCTTAACAACTCATCAAAATCTTTTTTAATTATTTGATGTGTTGTGAGTTGTCACGTATCATGATAAGATGAATATCCCTTTTTTTATAAGGAAATTGGCATCAATAATATCCATTACACCAATAATTAAGGATCTAACATAACATAAATTATATTTAGATAAATAACATGCATTATACCTAAAATAACCGTTTTGCCCTTATTTTATTTTTCAGTTACAATAGTCAACTATGTTTTGATATAATAGCTCGTTATTCACAGAATAGATAGCGAACTATGCATACATAAGTAATCAACTATAATCATAGTGAATTAATCACGAAATGAACTATATTATAACTAGAATAACAAACACTCTTTTAGATAGAATGCTTTACATAGTGAACTATATTTTTATATAATAGTTGGTTATTCGCAGATAAATGTTAAAAAACCCAAATAGCTGACTATGCATGCATAAATAGTCAACTATAATCTTAATGAATTAATCACAAAGTGACCTATATTATAACTAAAATAGGAAACACTAGACAAAGTTTTACGTAGTCAACTATTTTAATCAACATATAGTCAACTATTTTAATCAACATAATAGTCAACTATCTATAATTAATTAGATCATTAAGGGTATTTTAGTCATATTTTCTTTAGTGGGTATTATACACCTAATTTCTAATTAGGACATGTTATACACCTAATTTAAGACCTCCAACCTATTATACACCTAATAAACCCTTATTTTTTTTATAATAAAAACATCAATGTGTACTATTTATAATTTAAAAAAAAAAATTTTGTGGAAAGTGTTTTATTTTTATTTACCATTAATATATATGGTATTAGCTAAATTTAAAAACTAAACAAAAACCAATTAAATTTTTGGTCAAATACGAGTGTAAAAAAAATATGGTTGTCCGTCAAATGAATAAGCCTAGATCTGCTATTTATAACAAACAAATTAAAAATCTTGGAAATGCATTATTTAACCAATATTAAAAATACGTAATGATATGGTCAAATTTCCCTTTAAACCTACTCTCTCAAATTAAGAGATCATTGTAGTACTTAGAGTATCGAATCCACAGGGAATCAGATTGCACAATAGATTTTAAACGTTCAGATTATGCTAAGCAGAAATATTGTAAATTAAATTGCAGAAAACAATAAATCAGGATTATAGCAGGTGATTTAAATTCAATAAAAGACAAACGTTAAGCTTTAGAGAATTCGCAGGAATAAATCCAAATTGAAGAATAAATTTTTTATTAATAGGATTGATGAAGTGCAATTCTAGAACTCGAAACTAATTGCTTTTTGCTTGTCCCTAAGCAAAACAGATGTTATCACTCATTTAGGAACCACATACCTTGCAAAGCCAATCCGGTGATACTTCGATGTGTTCCTAGAAGCTTAGCAATTCTCCAGATTGATTCCAAACCCCTTAGAGAATCTCAGACTTTCAGCTGCAAACCCCTTTCATTTATTAAGTGCGGTCTCATCGAGGGAATATCGATTGCTGGACCTTCTAGATTCTTTTACTTCTTTTACCACTTTCCTGCGTTTGACCCTCTCTCTTCCCTCCGTAACTGTTTATCCAATTAAGAATATCATAGAGATGCATGCCTTTTTAGCCTCCTTGTTTGATTTTTTATTTTTCACCTTGGCATTTTTTCTGATTGCACTTTTCTGCTTGAACTACACTTTTCTGTAGACTTTTTTATTTCCTTGGCATCTCTATGACTTCACTAGATCAGCGCTCATTACTGTTGTTTCTTGTGGAGACAGGGTCATGAGGCTTTTTCTTTTTGATCTAAGACAGTTGTATTCATCATCAAGAAGAAGTTTTAAAGCGGCCCATTCTCGCTTTTAAGTGTTTGAAAGCTGAATCAAGTTTTGCAATTTCCAACGCCCAAGACGAGAAGTTAGGGTTCATTAGGGGTGGGGTATGCAACATCCTTTTTGGCGTTCTCCAGAAATCTGAACTCTCTCCGTTAAACCGATCCACTTCCAGTTACCCACCTTGTAAAACCAACCAACTTGCATTGTAATGGTCCTTTAGTGCTGTTCAAAGCAAGTAGAAAGGGAGTTTTGACCCGAATTTTTTAAAAACAAATTTAAACATAGTTAGTATCTACCTCCCCCAGACTTAAACAACATTGTCCCAGTGTTTATTAAATCCGGAGAGGGTAAAGAAAATAGATAAAAAAAACAAAACAAATGAAAAATCAAGTGAGAATTGTAACATGGGGGTCGTGTCGAGCAACACGACCTCTATGTCGATCGACACTTGTAATTAGGTCGCCTCGAGCAACTTGTTTTCCTTGTCGATCAACAGTTTATTTTGCTTAGTGTGGAGCAATACTAAGTGCTCCGTCGCTCGACACACTGTTCTGAATTGCATTCTCATTTTCATTCACACGTTCAATCTCTGAAAATCAAAACAAAAACAAAACCCAAACTTAAAATTGTAAAAGAAAATAAGAAAAGACATAGTTAGTAGACTCACAAGTGGGTTGCCTCCCACTAAGCGCTTGTTTTCAGTCATTAGCTTGACTGTGTCAGGACTAGGCGTTTCGTGGATCTTTAGGAGGCTTTGTTCCTCCCTTATCCTCTAGGAAACTTGCAGCTTGCTTCATCGTACTTGTCGTTCCAGCTCCCCCAGATTTATCAGAAACAATTCCAGGAAAAGTTTCATCGCATTTTCCATCATCTGTTGAAGAAGTCCCTCTCCTTTCTCCTTTAAATCTGATGGGATGACAATCCTGAACTTGGAGAAAGCTTTCGAAGCTCGCTTGTGCTTAAACTTGATGTGATTCGCCTCATCTTTATTCTCCTGAGAAATCTGTGGTTTGCTTGCTTCAGGAACTGAAATTGCAGGAGTCATAGCAGAAGCATTTTGAACCTTCTTTTTCCCTCCAGGATCTAAAGCTAGCTTCTTTCCTTTATGAACTGTCCAACAAGCAATGTCCCTGAGAAAGAACGTTGAATAGAAGATCTCTTTGTCAATCTTGGTGAAAGATATGAGCTGATTAGGAAAATCCAAGATTGCGCCCACAGTAGCAAGGAAGGACGAGCCGAGAACCATTGGCTTAGTAGTCTTGATGATGTAGAAATCAGCTGGCACGAGACAATCCCCTATTCGAATTTGTAAATCCGAAATGAATCATGTAAGAGCTACTAAAGAAGAGTCAACCAAATCGACAAAAGTGCATGTAGGTTGAATGATCGAGATTCCCAGCTTCTTCACAACATCGTGAGATATGACGTTCACGTTTGCTCCTGTATCCAAAAGAGTGCCTTCTAATTCTATTCCATTAATCAAACTTGAAACTATGAATTGCCATGGATTATCTGACTTGGGCAGTTTTCTTAGCGATGGTTGAATAGGCTTCTCAACTGTCTTCGACTCTAGAGGAATGCAGTGGATATAACTATATGGGAATGCTTCTGAGGAACTCTCGGAAATGGAAGAGGAGGCTTGTAGAATTGATCAACAACCTTGACTGAAGCTTTCGCAAAAATTCGAACTGTTCTGCACCTCGTATCGAGCGACACCATTCTCCTGTCGATCGACACTTGAATTTTTGTCCTGTCGGGCGACACTGCTCCCTTTGTAGATTAACACATTCTGTTCCATCGTGTCGAGCGACACTACTCTCTCGTTGCTCGACACTGGTTCTGCAGTTCAAAAAATTGCGTCAAACTCATCGAAATAATCATCTTCTTCAACTGTTGCATGCTCCGTTTCAGACATTCTCTATTGTCCAGTCTTCAATCTGATTATATTGGAATAATGCTTTTTCACCAATTCACTGGTCTGAGCAACTTGAGTATCCAGCTTTTTCGTATGAATGTTCAATGACTTGATCTTTCCATTCAAATCCTTGTAGACCGAATCCAGCTTTCCATTTAAATTCACTGTCATCTTCTGCTGTCCTTCCAGCATTTGCTCAATCATTGACTCCATTTTACTCTATGCAGTTGGAGGTGGAGGTTTCTGATAAGAAGATGAGCCGTAGTCTCTTGTGTAGTTGCTGCTCTGGAACGGCTTCTGGTAAGATGATTCATATCCCTATTGATTGTTGAATCTCTGATATCCAGATCCATTGATGTAGTTTACATCTTCAGGCTTGAATGTCTTAACTTCCTTAGCGAACTGAACCGACTTCTTCCCAGCTAGAAGATCGTGCATCGAGTCGAGCTTCTTTGTAATCTCTGCAAATTGTTACCACTGACATTCTTCCCTGATTGGCCCCTCTCGAAATCAACTTTCTTCGCATTGTTGCTGTTAGCCAAATTCTCAATAAGTTGGGTAGCAGTCCCAGGAGAATTGGTGTTGAAGTTACCATTACTCGCAGCATCCAGTGTGGTAGCATAGATTGTGGAAATTCCTCTATAGAAGATGCCAAGCAGCTGAATATCGGTGAACCCGTGATGAAGACAGTCTCTTTGGTAGCTCCTGAACCTTTGCCATGCAGCCTTTAACGCTTCAAAATCGCCTTGTTTAAACGCAGCTATCTTGGACCTTAGATCCTCAGATCTAGCATCATCAAAGAAATAAGTAAGGAAGGCATTCCTAGTATCCTCCCATGTAGTAAGCGATCTTGGTGGTAGCTTCCCCTTGAAGAGAGTAGGGGAAGAGCTTGCAGTACAAGTAGTCCACGGACACTCCATTGGCTTTAATGCTAGATGCAATATCCTCGAATCTTTCTAAGTAGTCCATAGTGTGCTCATGAGGAAGTCCACAGTATGAGTTCTGAGAAACAAAGGAGAAATAGGCGGGCTTCAGTTCAAAATCATTCCTCTGAAACGCTGGAGGGCGAATTGCAGACCGATTGGAGTAGGACAGCTCAGGTCTGTTGAAATTAGCAAGTGTCCGTCCTCGCACAGCGTTCTCGTTCCTCAAAATCGCAGGATTCTGGTCCTGGTGTTGATCGACACCATCTGGGTGTCGAGCGACAACTTCATTCTCCTCGTGTCGAGCGACAAGGGCATTCTGTCGAGCGACACGTCTCTGTTCCACACGTCGAGCAATTTCCTCCTCGTATCCCTCAACACGATCTTGTTCTTCGCGTGCCAGTTGGTCCTCCTCTTCGCGTCGAGCGATCTCACGTTCATGTGCTACAACAGGGTCCTCGACAATGTTTCCCTCAGCATCGAGCATCAGACCATGCTCATTGTACTTGTTTCCCAAAAGATCGAATAAGCCGTCTTCCCTCTGAATCAGAACCTTCTGCGCAATCATCTTCTTAGCTTATTTCATCACTTTTCTGTTGGTTCGTTCTAAACGCGCTAGATCTTGTAGTCCAAATTCAACTAGATCTTTTTCCTTGTTGCTCCTTGTGATACGATTGGGCATTCACCAAAAACATAAAAATTTTAAAGCTAGTTAGTAATTAAAATAAAAAGAAAAACCTAGATAAAATCCTAGTAGTATGAATCTAATGGCTATTGATTCCCCGACAACGGCGCCAAAATTTGATTTGGTCAAATTTCCCTTTGAACCTACTCTCTCAAATTAAGAGATCACTGTAGTACTTAGGGTATCGAATCCACAGGGAATCAGATTGCACAATAGATTTTAAACGTTCAGATTATGCTAAGCAGAAATATTGTAAATTAAATTGCAGAAAACAATAAATCAGGATTATAGCAGGTGATTTAAATTCAATAAAAGACAAACGCTAAGCTTTAGAGAATTCGCAGGAATAAATCCAAATTGAAGAATAAATTTATTAATGGGATTGATGAAGTCCAATTCTAAAACTCGAAACTAATGTAAAACAAACCAATTGTCGTTGCAAATATTATCTATGTTTAAACCCTAGAAAACCAACTGTTGTTGTGAAATCAATTTGATCTAAACAAGCATTAAAATCAGGTCGATTGTTCACAAAGATCCAAAGCCAGATGTCGTTGCGAATCAGATCTTTGCTCACCTATGATTCAATTCAGGTAATTCAATAATGCTGTCGCATCTACTAAACAACCTATGATATCTAATTCAGGCCTAAATCAGAATTCAAAGCAATCAATGTGAAGAATATAAATATGAATGCAAAATCCTAAAAGTAAATAAATTCAACAACTCTTCATTATCCTTTGAAAAATCCATAAAACCTAACTAGGGAATTACTCAGACATAGACATGAATAATAAATCCTTAGTATAAAATATCTAATAGAAAATAAAGCATTGCCTAAACAATGGCTTAAAACATCTATATATAGGGTACAAACACGGTTGAGCCCAATTGCAAACATCTGGGCTTTTCTTGCTCGAAAACGGAAATCTTCCAAAAATATTATTCTGTTGCCATTTTGGTCATGTCGAGCGACAGGGATAGTACGTCGTTCGACAGAGTCTTCAGAATTTCAGTCCGAATTTGCGACTTTGATTCCTCGTTCCATTTTGCTTCATAATGCTCCAGTAAACACCAATTAAGCTCCAAACGTCTTTGTACCTAATAATAAACACAAAAGACTCGAAAACACCAAAAGACTCTTTTTAAAGGACTTATATCATGGTCTTAAAACCGGTAAAAACCATGATATATCATGTAACATGATCATATTGATAGTTAAATATTAGTGCAAATTATCAAAGAGAGATTGTTGCTACCCTAACCCATTTCTTTTGGTCAACAAAAAACTAACCCACTTTTTCTTCCTCTCTACATTTGACCACTTCCTCACAAATCTCTCCTTCTCTTCTTCTCATATTCACGAAAATGCCATCACATCCTTAATTTTTCTTTTTAAAAATTCAGATGCAAGGCCAAAGACGAAAACACCAAAAACATCAAGTTATTTATGAAACTGCAATTGTCTTCAATTTTGGCAACCACCATGAACAACCAAATTGAAGCTCTAAGTGCTACACCACGATTTTTGTTACGTAAATACATAATAAGTGAGCTCATAACTTCAACATCTTCAATTTTTTCTCCAATTTCATCCAGAAGTCTCGAATTTTTGTGTATACTTTTTTTTCTCTCATAACCTCATGTTTTCTTGTGATTCTTCTATATAAAACAGTTGGGCTAGTTTTTCGGTGAAATTGAAAGTTTCAGTGGCTTAAGAAGCAAAAGACGAAGTCGAACGACTGAAAAAGGTAACGATTTTTTTTTCAAAAAATTCAGATTGCATTTCGTAAACGTAGACTACATTTGAAGTCTACAAGTCAACTTAGAGTCAGATTTGTAATTGACTATTTTCCAAAAAAAAATGAAGTAGTCTGAATTTGAAGTCTACAAACTCTTCTTTGGAAACAATAAAAACTCTTGTAGACTTCATGTGCAGACTGCCGGAAAAGTAGGTCACTTTTTTATTTGACCAGAACTTTAACTTCATATATATAGTAGACTGCATTTGAAGTCTGTAGAGCATAGACTTCAAATGCAGTATATTCTCTGCAGACTTCAAATAGAGTATATTCTGTTAAAAAAAACAGGTCACTTGTGCATTTGACCATATGTTGACTTTTCGTAGTAGACTGCAAATAAAGTCCACTCTAAAAAGTGAGGTTAGTTTTGTGTTTGACCAATATGTCGAAAAGTTGACCCGAAAGTACTGATATTTTTAGCTACTGCTGGCGCTCAAATCGACGTGAGGAAAGGGAAGATAAAGCTTGATCTTGGTGGTATTGTCATGGACTTTGACATGGAGACAACAAGAAGGAAATCCACCATTGATGGTCAAGCTTTCTCTGTGGATACATCGCTGGATGACGAACCAATCAAGGAGCCTTCGAAAGATATTCCTGCTGAGATCATTGAAGAAGTGGTCGTTTCAGAACCATCTCCTGAGATACCTCATGAAGAGCCCAGGTATGAACCCCTTGTACTTAATTCTGTCTCTTCTACATTCATTAAAGATGAAAAGCCTGTTACGCGCTCATGCAAGCTTCGAGTTCCTCGAAAGCTTGATTTTTCTGATGGATTTGCAGGAAAGAGAAAAGAAGAGATGAAACCTAAGAGGAGTTCAAAGCCTTTCGCAAAGATGAGAATCATCATTACTTCGGAGCTTAAAGATCAAGGAGAAGCAGTTCTTCAGGAAATGATGGAGAGAACGATGAAACTTTTTCCTGAGACTGTTTCTGATAAGTCTGGGGGAGCTGTCCAGAAGGTCCGTTTGAAACAAGTTGTCGGTTCCGTTCAGGATAGAGGAAGTCCGATACTTCCTAAAGATCCACCATAGTTCCGAGTTCCATCACAGTCAAGCTAAAGACTGAAAACAAGCGCTTAATAGGAGGCAACCCATTTGTAAGTTTAATATTTATGTTTTCTTTTTATGTTTCTTTTTCAGTTTTACGCTTTGGTTTTGTTTTTGGTGTCGATTTTCAGGAAAATAAACGTTCGAATTGAAAGTGAGAATGAACTTCAATTGAAGGTGTCGATCGACACCAACAGGAGAATCGATCGACACCATGAAAGTCCATAGTCAGAATCGGGACAGAAACGTGAGTGTCGATCGACACTGATGTTGTGTCGATCGACACGGTCCCCAGGTACGAATTCTTACTTGATTTTTCATTCGTTTCAGTTCCTGTTTATCTTGTTTCACCGATCTTAGGCTTAATAACACTGGGGACAGTGTCGTTTAAGTCTGGGGGAGGTAGTCGCTAACTTTTGTGTTTTCTTTTGGTGTTTTTGAGTCATTTTTAAAATTTTTAGAGTCAAAACCTCTCTTTTAGACTTGCTTTGAACAGCACTCATGGACCATTCCAATGCAAGTTGTTTGGTTTTACAAGGTGGGTAACTGGAAGTGGATCGGTTTAACGGAGCGAGTTCAAATTTCTGGAGAACGCCAGAAAGGATGTCAAAGACCCCGCCCTAATGAATCTTAATCTTCTTGTCAAGGGCGTTGGCTAATCGCAAGACTTGATTCAGCTTCTAAACACTTGAAAGCGAGGAAGGACCGCTCTTGAAACTTCTTCCCGTATGATGAGTACAACTGTCCTAGATCTGGTGGTAAAGGATCCTCTGCTGAGGTACCCGCCATCATAAAAGCCTCATAGAACAACAGTAGTGAGCGCTGATCTAGTGAAATCATAGAGATGCCAAGGAAATAAAAAATCTGCAGAAAAGTGCAAGCCCGAATTCATATAGGCATTTGGTGGTAAAGGACCCTCTGCTGAGGTACCCGCCATCACAAGAAAAAAGTTCAACAGAAAGGCATTGCATCTATATGATATCCTTAATTGTATAAACAGTTTCAGAGGGAAGAGAGAGGGTGAAACGCGGAAAAAGTGTTAAAGGAAGCGAAAGAATCTAGAAGGTCCAGCGATCGATATTCCCTCGATGAGACCGCACCTAATTGAACTTAAGGGGCCTGCGACTGAAAGTCTGAGTTTCTCTAAGGAGTTTGGGTTCAATCTGGAGGACTGCTAAGCTTCTAGGGAAACATCGAAGTATCACCGGATTTGCTTTGCAAAGGTATGTGGTTCCTAAAGGAGTGATTATATCTATTTTGCTTAGGGACAAGCAAAAGCTAAGTCTGGGGGAGTTGATATATCATGGTTTTTACCGGTTTTCAACCATGATATAAGTCCATGTTTTAGTGTCTTTTGGTGTTTTTGGTATTGTTTTAGTGTCTTTACAGGAACTGGACCGTCTGGAGCATAAAAGATGTTTACTGGAGGTTTTGGAGCATTCACGGAGTGAAGTGGCAAAATGCAAATTCGGAACCAAGATTTTGAATCTGTGTCGATCGACACGTTAGTTACTGGAACAAAAGAAGCCGATTTGAAGATTGGTGTCGATCGACACCACCATGAGTGTCGATCGACACCCTGTTATGTCAAACCCGAAACTTAATCAAAGAAGCCCGTTCGAAGCCCGAAGACTCCAGATGTTTACTTTTGTGATCTATGACGGTTCGGAACCCTATATATACGTATTTACAGCCATTGTTTAGGCTTGAGCTTTATTTTATTGTGTTTAGAATTACTCTTAAGAGATATCTCTAATAAAGATGTTTTGTGCTTCATTAAACATGTCTGAGTAATTTCTTTGTTAGGTTTAGGGATTTCAAGGGTTTTGATGAATTGCTAGATCTGATTTCTTGTTAGGATAATATCATTAGAATGTTCTTCATCTTGACTTGTGTTTATTGCTGATTCTTGATTAGCTACCTTGAATCTGATCTTAGGATAATTAATAGAAACGAGAGTTTGATTGATTTCCTGAACTAGTCTTTGATGAGCAAAATTCCTATTCGCAAAGGGATTTGGTTTAGGGTTTTGTGAACAATTGTGCCTGATCTTTAATGCTTGTTTAGATTCATAGGATTCGCAAAGGAATTTGGCTTTCTAGGATTTATTCATAGAAAACATTCGCAGCGACAGCTGGTTTGTTTTACTTTCGTGTGCATGTTTAGGAACAAGAGCATTAATAATCCTAGCTTTTATTTATCATCTGCAATTCTGATTCTCCTGAGATTTCCCTGAACCTAGCTTTTATCTTCATTGATTTAAAGCTTATTATCCTGCTTGCTTGTTTTATTTGGTTTTCCATACATTATAGTTTGCCTAGCTTAGTCTGAAAGTAATAATCTATTGTGTCCCTGATTCCCTGTGGATTCGATAACCTTAAGTGCTACAATTGATCTCTTAATTTGAGAGAGTAGTTCAAAGGAAATTTGAGCATATCAGTGACCTTTGTAGACTGCAAATGAAGTCTACGTCATTTGTAGGCTGCAAAAGAAGTCTACGTCATTTGTAGACTTCATTTGCAGTCTACATAGCGTTTTGCCTTTATTGCAAATGTAACCCATTTTGTAGACTTCATTTGAAGTATACAAATGTGATAGTGTTTTTAAATGCATTTTTTGTCATATTTACAATGTATTTATTCAATTTTTTTGTTTTCACATGTTTGTTAGGTATTTTCCTACCATCTACAAGAGTTGGTTATGTTTCAGACAAATATTTATGAGGTAAATCTATTTTTTTTATTTGGTGACTAGTTAGCTCATATTGTGTAGACTTCATTTGAAGTCTACTCAACGTTTTTTTGATATTTACTTACTTTCACATACATGTTTGTTTGTATTTTACAAATGATTATTCAGCTACCTATTGTTTATGGAGATTGAATTATGGAAGATAGTATGTAGCGTTTTGAGGTTGATAATCGAAGAGGCGGGAAAATGTTTTTTTCTGAGTGTTGGTTTTAAGCATGAGGAACTAGTTGAAATGGCACAAAATGATTACGATCTTGAAAAAATCAAAGGTAGTGGAGCTCACTTATTCACTTAAGAAATTATCAATAAAAAACACATCTTTCTCCTCTTGTCTCTCGACTTCTCTTTTTTCTCAATGTTCACTTCTCTTGATAAATATGGTTTCCACATTTAAAATATATTCTAGTGTTCTTGTTACTTTAACCATTTTTTACTTTCTTATAAGCAAATTAAGAACATGAATTAGGGGTACAAACAACAAAGACAATCTCACATTGGTGAATGTTACTCGTAAGTCCTTGTCACTCGTTCAAAAATGTATTTTAAGACATATTTATGTTTGTCTTAGTTTGTGAAAACATTTGTTTTTGTTTTTATTTCCCTAGATTGCACAAGCTTGTAAGCCACTAATTCAACGGCTAGGGATATGGTCATCGGTTAGGACGTTAGCTCGAGGATACGAGATCTTGATGGGTTTGCTTTTGTTCACTCCGGTAGCGTTCTTGGCGTGGTTCCCGTTCGTGTCGGAGTTTCAATCAAGAATGCTCTTTAACCAAGCGTTTAGCAGAGGTTTGCAGATTTCACGTATTCTTGGTGGACAAAGAAAAGACCGTTCTTCAAAGAGCAAGGAGTAACAAAATTTAAAATCATAGAAGCAAAAGTAATGCCTGTTAATATATTGCCCCGTGTGTTAAGATAGAGATGTTAAGCTAAGTAATGCCTGTTTGTAATCTGTTTGCCATTTTGGCCCGTGGGGAGTTGAGAGCATCCCCACTCGTGAGCCTCGTGGGGTCTCAAGAAACACTTTTAGTATTATATTTATTCATTGTTTATTGTTTGAGACTCGGAAAATGACTGTTAATTAAATTTTGTTCCAGTAGTTAGATCGAGACCGGTCTTATTAAAAAAAAATGTTTGCAAATATATATAGTATTGATTTTAAATAAAAAATGTTTTTTTTCTAAACTTATAAAACATAAAGTATATTACATATAATAAAATTTCAAATACATACAAATATTTAAAATATAGATTTCAAATAAAAAACTAAAAAAGTTTAGTTGTTATCTTGACTTCGTCTCTATTTTTGTCATATATGTTTGAACCAAATCATTTTTCAATAGTTGATGCTTGTTTTCACGAAATACTACAGATATAAATAGGTCCAGTTTTTATTGTATTTTTACCAAGTAACTTTTTTTTTTGGAAAAAAGTAAATTTTTTTTTTTCATATAATGAATATTTTATTATTATTTTAAGAAAAAAAATTTCTTTCATAATTATATCAACTTCACAGATCTGCTTCTTCTTCGTTGACGAGAGAGAGAGAGGAGAAGAGAAATCGCCGGCGAGAGAGAGGAGAAGAGAAATCCGAATAAAATTAGTCACTCCCACCATGACACGTGTGCGTTGAGCCAGTCTCTTTGGGCTCTGTCTATTGAGCCGGCTCGAGCCGGCTCTGGCAAAAAAAAAACAATTTTCATTTAATTTTTAATTACTTTTATGATTAATGATAACAAGCCCACGAAATGTTAGTTATTTACAAAATAATCCAAATAGTTTTGTATTTTTCTAATCGAACCCCCAAATTAGTCCTGAAACATCAAACCGGTTTAATTCGGTTCGATTACTAAACCAGGGTATTGAACCGGTCTCTCGCGCTTCTTACTCCAGTTTTTCCAGTTTTCTTCCTCCATTGTTGACGATTTTTCCGCAAAACCCTGGACGTTTCTGGGTTTAAACAAATTTCTGTGTAGTTCGATTCTTCAATTTCGAGATTTTGTAATCGGCGGGAGAAAGATGAGTACGGTTGATAAAATGTTGATTAAATCGTCAATATCAATATCTGTAACCAGTGGTAGCTCTAACATTACATAATTTGCTGTCAATAAGATCAATATCTGTAAGACTATAACCAAATGAAAAGAGAAAACCTGTGGTGAATAAACATGTTTCGAAATACCATTACTCAAAACCAGTGGTAGCTCTAACATTACATAACCAGTGGAAGTGGTAACACTATGAACAGATCGAGGAAGAAGTATCCTCGGAAGTAATGGAGAGCAACGTTTCTCGGACAATCAACCAACTGGCCTGCACCAACTACCGTAGAGTGTTAATGTGAAGACTCTACGTGAAACCGAAGCACTCAAGACTCAGAACGTTGTAGCTCAAAACGACACAGCTTCAACAAATGATAAGAAGATAATGGGCCAGAAGGAATCCAAGCCCACTTCAGATAAGTTCTCTTCAACTCTCACACAACGGTCACAAGCTCTGCATAACGACAAGGATAAAGTTGCAGAGCCAGAGAAGAGGAAGCCGGAGACAGCTGGCGGTACTGAAAGAGGAGTGGTTTTATCAAGGTGTTATACGGTTCAAACAAGCTTGAAGTAGAGGATGACGTGGCATGAGGAGTTAGTCTTTTACATGAAGAGAAGAAATTAGAAGAAGCGTGAAGAGAGGATGACGTGGCGTTTGAGCTTAATGGAAGATAAGCTCAAATATGGAAAGTGAAAATTTGGTGAATATACGAGAGATGCTCGTATCAAGAAAATACGACCTAGAAGATTTAGCTTGCTCGAAAATATAAAAAGGGTAGAGTTGAATGCTTCGTAGGTTAGCCGTTTGGAGAGAAAAGTTATCGCTGCAACTTTTCTATTTGAGAGAGACTTGAGAGCTCTAGCAAACGGGTTAGAATAGAAATCTTGGGTAACAAGCTAAGTAGTTTCTTAGGGTTGTGTAATTCCAATTAAGAGAGTTGTAACTTCTTAAAAGATTTCTAATAAAAGGTTTTGAGAATCTTATTTGTGTTCATCCGCTTTTTCATTTGGTATCAGAGCGGGCATCTGAACCAAGTTGTAACTTACAACAGGTGAGGATCCTGCGGAAAGGATGGACTCAAAAGAGCTTGTAGTTGTGCAAAGGGTTCCGATACTGGAAAAAGGAAATTATGGTCACTGGAAGATGAAGATGAGAGCGATTATTCGAGGAATAAGTGAAGATGCTTGGACAGCCGTTGAGACTGGTTGGAGTGCTCCCGTAGCTAAGAGTGATGACGATGTTGAAGTTCCGAAGGCAAAATCTCTGTGGACTGATCAAGAGAAATCGATGGCCAAATACAATGCTAAAGCCTTAACCGCCATTTTTGGAGCAGTAAATGAGAATCAATTCAAGCGAATCCAGTGTTGCGAATCCGCTAAAGAAGCATGGGACAAACTGAGAAAGATGTACGAAGGGACCACGAACGTGAAGAGGTCGAGACTTGACATGCTTGCTTCAAAGTTCGAGACTATCAGGATGGAAGATAGTGAAACAATTGAAGAATTCAGTGGGAAAATTAGCTCAATTGCGAACGAAGCTCAAAACATGGGAAAGAAGTACAAAGACAAGAAACTTGTGAAAAAATTCCTGAGAAGCCTTCCTGCCAAGTTTGACATCAAGAAGACGGCAATGGGGATGTCTCTGGACACGGATACCATTGAATTCGATGAGGTAGTTGGTCATCTCCAAGCCTATAAGATGAAGATCATGTCAAATAAAGACACTACAAGTCGAAGTATTGCGTTTGTTGCTGATGACAAACAAGAGATCCGAGAGCTTAAGGAGACAGTGAGCTTGATGGCCAAAAACTTCAGTCGAGTGATGAGGAGAGTAGAACGTGGTACGCAGCGTGGTTTTGACAAAGGTAAATCTGGTGGTAAGGATCGTGAAAGGAACCTCAGGAAGAATGAGTAGCAATGTCACGAATGTGAAGGTTTTGGTCACTTCCGAAACGAGTGCCCTAATACAAAGAGGAAAGAACTAAAGTGTTTTGAGTGCAAGGGTTTTGGTCATACCAAGTCCGAGTGTGTCATTGGTCAAGGCAAGAAGGAACGTTCTTACATCAGAAAAAGTGATAGCGAATCAAGTGAAAGTTCAAGTGACGAAGACGATGTGACTGGTTACTGCGTCTTCACAGCAAGGATTGAGGATATTTCTGATTAGGAAATCACTAAAGAAGACGGTAAAGGAATGGGAGATATTTCAGAAACTGATTCCGACACCGATGCATCTGATGAAGAAGAGGAAATCAACATGAAGATTGAATTCCGCAAGTTGTATGATACTTGGTTGGATTTGAGCAGAGAAAAGATCTCGTGGGCTGAGGAGAAACTGTCACTACAAGAGGTGAACAAAAGGCTGAAAGAAGAACTAAAGGTAGAACACGACAAGAATGAGACCTTGACTCAAGAGCTAATGGAAACAAGGAAGAGAATCCAGCAGCTGAATAGTGGCACCAAGGATCTGAACAAGATTCTCTCAGTTGGAAGGGTAGGAAAGTCTAATTTCGGACTTGGATACAATGGAGAACCAAGCAGTGGACAGACCAACTTTGTCAGAGGGAACACGACACTGCCTGTTCCAACAGATAGTGTCAAAGTGTCACATGACTATGAAAGAAAATCATCTGGGTGCTGGTTCTGTGGAAAATTTGGTCACATCAAGAGGTACTGCTACAGGTTTGCTGAGAAAGTAAGAAAAATCATGAGACGTGGAAGGTTTTATCCTAGCTTAAGAAAGTGGGGACACGCTTGGATTGCTAAGTCAGACCTATATCCAACTGTGCAGAGACAACAACCTCAAGTTTGCCATGTTGCATTCACATCCACTGTTGAGCCGTTAAGACAGCCTTGGTATTTTGATAGTAGGGCTTCAAAACATATGACTGGAAGTCAAGGATGTCTTGCTAATTACGATGTTGTGAAGGAAAGCAAGGTTATGTTTGGAGGGGGAGCACATGGCATAATCAAAGGAAAGGGAGTGTTGACAGATGAAGGACTTCCTAAGCTTGTGAATGTGTACTATGTTCAGGGACTTACGGTAAATCTGATAAGTGTGAGTCAACTATGTGATGAGGGTCTGGAAGTGACATTCAACAAAGTGAAGTGCTGGGCTGTGGATGAGAAAAACAAGGTCGTTCTCTCAGGAATAAGGTCAGGTAATAATTGCTACATGTGGGAACAACCAGACTTCTGTTTCAGAGCAGAAAAAGAAGATCCAGAGCTTTGGCACAGGAAACTCGGGCACATGAATGCTAAGAGCATGTCTAAATTGATCAAGCACGAACTGGTCAGAGGGGTTCCAGAACTCAAATACGCTGATAAGATCACATGTGGAGCATGCAATCAAGGAAAGCAAATCAAGGTTCAACACAAAAAAGTACAAGGAGTTCAAACTAAGGAAGCGTTGGATCTTGTTCACATGGATCTTATGGGACCAATGCAAGTGGACAGTATCTCTGGAAAATGGTATGTTTTTGTGTTGGTTGATGACTTCTCTCGCTACACTTGGGTTCGATTCATTAGAGACAAGTCGGACACGTTTGAGAGCTTCAAGATTCTGGCACTTCAATTGAAAAACAAGAAAAAGGGAATCAAGCAGATTCAGAGTGATCATGGTGGAGAGTTCCAGAATCAAGTGTTTGATAAGTTTTGCGAGGCTCAAGGTATACTTCATCAATATGCAGCTCCAAGGACTCCACAGCAAAATGGAGTAGTAGAGAGAAAGAATCGGACTTTGCAAGATATGGCGAGGGCAATGATTCATGGAAGTGGAGTCGCTGAGAGGTTTTGGGTCGAAGCAATAAACACGGCGTGTTATGTGATCAACCGTGTCTATGTGAGGATTGGAATCAACAAGACACCGTATGAGATATGGAAGGGGAAGAAACCAAACTTGAGCTACTTTCATGTGTTTGGCTGCACTTGTTATATCTTGAACGATAAAGATCAGTTGGGCAAGTTTGATCCTCGGAGCGATGAAGGATTCTTCCTTGGTTATTCTACAAACAGTGTGGCTTATCGAGTTTACAACAAGAGAAGCAAGATGATCATAGAATCCGTGAATGTTGTGTTCGATGAGGGAAGTATTCCAAACATTGGTGTGATCCCAGTCATTGAAGAGAAGAGACCACCAGTCATTGAAGATGTCACGGTCCGAGAGGAACAACCAGAGGTTGAAGATCGTGAGGCATATGAAAAACCAGTTGCAAAGAAACCAAGAGGGCAGTTTGGTGTACGCAAGAATCACACAGTAGAAGATGTGATTGGTGAGGTTGATGATGAAAGGCATACCCGAGGTATACAAAAGAATTTCAGAGAAATGGTTATGTTTGCTTGTTTTGTGTCTCTGATTGAGCCATCTAGTGTGAATGAGGCACTATTGGATCACTTCTGGATTTTAGCTATGCAAGAGGAATTGGAGGAATTCATAAGGAATGAAGTTTGGACATTGGTTCCACGGCCTGAAGGTGTGAACGTGATTGGTACAAAATGGATATTCAAAAACAAGAGTGATGAAGAAGGAAACATCATCAGGAACAAAGCCAGACTTGTGGCATAAGGTTATACTCAAGTGGAAGGAGTTGACTTTGATGAAACTTTTGCTCCAGTAGCAAGGCTAGAATCCATACGTTTCTTGCTGGGGGTTGCTTGTGATATGGGATTCAAGTTGCATCAAATGGATGTCAAGAGTGCATTCTTGAATGGTTTTATCGAGCAAGAAGTGTACGTTGAACAGCCTAAAGGATTTGAAGATGCAACTTACCCTGGTCATGTCTACAAACTTCATAAGGCCTTGTATGGCCTCAAGCAAGCACCAAGAGCTTGGTATGAAAGACTTGTTTCCTTCCTGATTGATCGAGGATACATGAGGGGAAGTGTTGACAAGACTTTATTCATCAAAGAGACTAAGAAAGGGATGATCATTGCTCAAATCTATGTTGATGATATAGTCTTTGGTGAAACGTCAAATGATCTAGTGGATGAGTTTGTTGAAACGATGACTTCTGAGTTCAAGATGAGTATGGTTGGTGAGTTGAGTTTTTTTCTGGGTCTTCAAGTCAAGCAAACTGATGATGGGATTTTTGTATCACAAACCAAGTATGCAAAAAATCTGGTGGAACGGTTCGGTATGAGTTCCAGAAAGTCTGCCAAGACTCCGATGAGTACAACCGTGAAGCTGTCAAAATATGAGGATGGTGTTAAGATTGATGAGAAGCAGTATAGAGGGGTGATTGGTAGCTTGCTATATCTTATGGCAAGCAGGCCTGACTTGTGTTTAAGTGTTGGATTGTGTGCTCGATATCAAGCTAGTCCGAGGGAGTCACATCTTGCTGCAGTAAAGAGGATCATCAAATATGTAAAGGGGATAGTGAACTTCGGTCTCAACTACACAAAGGACACGAACCAAAAACTAGTCGGGTATTGTGATGCTGATTGGGCAGGAAGCATTGATGATCGCAAGAGCACAGCTGGAGCATGTTTCTTCTTGGGGAATAATCTCATATCATGGCATAGTAAGAAGCAAAACTGCGTGTCCTTATCCACAGCCGAAGCGGAATACATAGCAATGGGAAGTTGTTGCACTCAACTCTTGTGGATGCAACAAATGGCAAGTGACTACGGTATGGATCGTGACTCTTTACTTATTAAGTGTGATAACATGAGTGCAATTAATATCTCCAAAAATCCTGTTCAACATTCTAGAACTAAGCACATTGCATTACGCCATCATTTCATAAGAGAACTTGTTGAAGATAAAACTGTGATAATAGAGTATTTAGTAACTGAGAGTCAACTTGCTGATATTTTCACGAAACCCTTGGATTTTAACACGTTTGTGAACCTGCAAAAATCCTTGGGTGTTTGTGAGTGCTAACTTTTTCGATGAGTGCTGTGTTGGAACAGGGACAGGGTGTCTGGAACAGAGGAAAGTTTTATAAAGGTTTTTTGTTGGAGCTGTTACAAAGTTTTCAAAACTACTGATTGTTGAGATTAGTTGTGGAGCAGCTGTCTTACATATCCGAGAGACTAAGACAGTAACGGTAAGAGCACGTAAGTCTTAAGGTAGGGACGAGTGATAACTCTTTTCATGAGAAAGATTTGGGTTTACAAGTGTAAAATTGCAGAAAGGAGCAGTAAGAAGCAAAATGGTGCATTAATAACGAGTGCTTGTTAATGGTGGTAAAGGACCCTCTGCTGAGGTACCCGCCATCCAAAAAAGGGGGAAGAAAAAGGTTAATGATGGTAAAGGACCCCCTGCTGAGGTACCCGCCATTCAAAAAAAAAAAAGGGGTTTAATTGTGGTAAAGGACCCTCTGCTGAGGTACCCGCCATCCAAAACGAAAAAAGTTGTGAATTGTCATGAAACCCAAATCTCATTGTGAAAAGTTGGTGCTCGGCTTTACAATATCTTATAGCCGTGATCTTGCTCTTCAGCGCTGCTGGAGACTGCTTCTTGGGATATGTCAGCATGCTGTCCATGATGAAAACTGCATGAATCCTCATGCTGGAACAAGAAAGTAAGTGTTTTACACAGCTCAAAAGTTCAATTTTCTTTGTTCCTTGCATTCGGTCTTGGATCAAGTTCTAGCACACACACTCAGAAGGGAAGGGGAAGTTCATAAATATCTAAGGTTTTTTTTATCTCCTTCCTAAGGGTTTTGCACAGAAAATGGGTGTTGTTCTCTTAAGTTGTTATATTGCTTGAAATCTCTAAGTTAAATGAAATTGAATGTCTCGAATTGGTGTGGTTCAATGTTGTTTGTCTGATTTTAATTGAATTTCCTTGGTTAAGAAACTGGTTTGCACTCATGGTTCGGTTTAGTGTTTTTGGTTCAATTTCAGATTTTTCAATAAAAAAAAGGGAACCTGAAGAAAAAAAAAAACAAAGGGATCGAAAAAAAAATTAGGTCATCTTCTCCCTTCAATTTTTTTTCACCATGCCCAGAACAAAGTCCTCTGCTCGATTCCGCGGTCAGCCAGAGTCCTTCGCCGCCAAGCGCCGCCGTTCACCAGATTCGCCTCCGCCTGTGAAACGAGCACGAACCCGAGGGCAGCTCAGAGCTCTTGCCGAGGAGTCGGGTCACCGTCGTGTCACCGTACCAAATCAAGATTGGGTTGCCGCACCATTGCCAGAGTCAGACGAAGAATCCGATTCGTCTTCTGAACCTAGGGTTCCGACAGCTGAGAAGAGCAAATCGCCTCCGTCTGCAACAACACCGCCAAAATCTTCGCCTTCTCTGTCAGAGTCTGACTCATCGTCATCTGCTCAAGCGTCGCCGTCATCTGAACTTGCACCATCACCGGCTGAGCACAATTCATCTCCTCCTGTGCGTCTCTGTGATTCTGAATCTGATTCCGATGCAATTTCAAAACAGTGGAACTGGAAGTTTCCATCTGTTGAGACCCTTGATGTCTCTTTGATACGCTTCATCAAAGGAAAGAACAAGCTGCCGTTCGATCATCTTGATCCGCGAAGCAAGTATCGACATGAGCTTTCACGTATTGAGGAGGCTAATCCTTTCCAGTCAGAGTCATCATCACCTCCTGTATCCGAGCGCTTTCTCCATTCTGACAGTGAAGCTCGCTATGAGAAGTATCGAAAGCGCAGCCTTTGGTCTGAGAAGTATGTTCCTCTTGTCTCTGAGACAAAATCACTGATGAAGATCATTTCTGATAATGGGCTTGATGATACTTTCTTGGTAACGGAATCATTTGTCAAGGATATTGTTCTGGAATTCTATGCAAATTTTCCTCTGTCTGGGTCTGAGAATAAGAACAGGAGGGTTGTGGTCTTTGTGACAGGGAAAATGTTTGAGTTTTCTGCTAGGATGATCAACCAGGTCTTTCGTACTACAGACAGCGAATTCAAGGCAGGTTCTGAGCTGAACATCAAGGTTACCGACAACACTTTAGCTCGGTTTCTAACTGGTGATAGAGTGCAGCATTGGAGAGATGTTAGGCCGAAGTTACTCACTCCTGCTATGGCTCGAGTCTTCGGTATTTGCTGTCTGAACTGGATGCCTTCGACAAACAACACACATCTGACCAAGGATCGTGCTAGGTTGCTTTACATGCTTGCCAAACGGATGCCTTTCAACTTTGGGAAGTTTGTTTTTGATCAGATTCATCAGGTTGCTCTGCATCCAGTTGCTGTGGCCAGTGGTTCTGATAAGACCATTCCGTTTCCTTCTCTCATTTATCAAGTGCTGCAATACCAGAGAGAGGTTCCTGTGTATTCACATGAGGCGCCTGAGTTAATCAAACCGTACAAAGCAGTTCCGAAGAGTGGCATGGGTAGGAGACAACATCGAGTTCCAGGGCATGTGTATGGAGTCAATCTTGAGGCTGATCTTAGAAAGCAGGCTTAGCTCCTCTTGGACATTGCTGATCGGATTGCAGGTAAGTGACTCTCTCTTTTGATTGTTTTTTCTTTCCTCACAGATATTTTTGATTAAATGTGGCAACCAAGCAGGGGGAGAGTACACCAGTCTTGCGCAAGCTCAAGCAGCAGTAGCCGGTAGATCAGAAGGTAGAACAGAACAAGGAGTTGATGCTGATGTTGAGGGGGAGTCTGATGGTGACAATGAAGCCGAGGAGTCTAGGAGTCAGGAATTCTGAGAAATAGGACAACTTGTGTAGTCTAAGCTAGGGAAGTAGTTGTAGGATCGGTTTGTTAAGACCATCTGTTTTGAGAATTTTGGATCTTATTATGCTTGTTGGAACTTGGAATTGTGTTTTTTTTGTCTACCTCTTTTGAGTTTGCAGTTAAGGCTTGGATGCACACATTCAGTCAAAAAGGGGGAGAATGAAAGAGGAGTGGTTTTATCAAGGTGTTATACGGTTCAAACAAGCTTGAAGTAGAGGATGACGTGGCATGAGGAGTTAGTCTTTTACATGAAGAGAAGAAATTAGAAGAAGCGTGAAGAGAGGATGACGTGGCGTTTGAGCTTAATGGAAGATAAGCTCAAATATGGAAAGTGAAGATTTGGTGAATATACGAGAGATGCTCGTATCAAGAAAAGACGACCTAGAAGATTTAGCTTGCTCGAAAATATAAAAAGGGTAGAGTTGAATGCTTCGTAGGTTAGCCGTTTGGAGAGAAAAGTTATCGCTGCAACTTTTCTATTTGAGAGAGACTTGAGAGCTCTAGCAAACGGGTTAGAATAGAAATCTTGGGTAACAAGCTAAGTAGTTTCTTAGGGTTGTGTAATTCCAATTAAGAGAGTTGTAACTTCTTAAAAGATTTCTAATAAAAGGTTTTGAGAATCTTATTTGTGTTCATCCGCTTTTTCAGGTACGGCCGGTCAAACGGTCTTATCCAATCGATACGCTCCTCTCCAATCCGATGATGAAGACTGACTCTGATCTCTGACACTTGTCAGAAGATCCAGCTAGTTTCTTGTGTAAAACCCTAATCTGTGTTGGGTATAAAAGCTAAAGGCTTCTCTTTGTAACTGGTAAGAAAATTGAATAAATAAAACTTAGTTTCCTTCAAATCTATTGCTGTATTTCAGTGTCTTTCATAGAGAACTGCAACAAATATTAAGAAAAAAGCATCAAAGCCCACAGATTCCCTTATAAGAAAATAGAGAAATGGAGCAAAGGAAATTTACCTGAAGCAGAATGTTAGCCAAGAATATTAAATCCATTAAAGTTCTAACAGCTACAATTCCGGGCATGTTCGGCCAATTAGTCCATATGCATAAGTCGCTCTGCAGCAAGAAAGATGGTCACAAAAGGAACTCAAACGCGAGAAACAGATAGAGGAGGAAACATATATATATAGCTGTTTGGTGTATGGGGATCTATGAAAATAGATATCAAGCTTGAGAGAGCAAAGTTGGTTTATCTCTTCCGGTGAATCCCTTTAGACTACATTGAAGTGGAAGCCCTCGTACGAGATGATGAGATTGAAACTGGATGCATGGGAATGCTATCTTTTTCGTTCGGGGAAGCCATTTTCGAGACAAACGTAGTCTAAAGGGATTCACCGGAAGAGATAAACCAAAAAAGCTAGGGCATAACGGAAAAAAATATATATTCTGTTACCGGGAAGTTGATGTAGAGACCATAATTTGGGAAGAAATAAGGAAGAAGAAGAGAGTCAGGGTGATTTATTGCTCATCAAGAAAGTGTTTGTTGTAATCGATATTTCAAAGCATGTGAAGGAAGCTACGTGTGCCAGTAGGTGAAAAGTGACTCAAAGTTCGTTCATGAGTTTATACCGATAACAAATGGTCAATGTGAAATTATTGAAAGAAGACAGAGCCGTCTACCATCTTCACATTCCCAGAATCGTATAAACAAATTCCAAGTGGGACCATAAAGGGAACCATCCGAGAACTCAACACCGAAACTTCCTTTCCTTATCCCACGTGTCACTATATCATTCGTTAGTTGACATTACTTATCATCATAATTAAAAAAAAGAAAAAAATGGATATGCGATGATTTTGGTGGTGATACGTGTCATCCAAGTGATATGGATGATACGGTATCAAGGGGTGATGTGGCACGATTTGGTTGGTTAGTTTTTTTTTTTTAATTTTTTTTTTATATATACAGAGGAATTCCCTAATATGTCACCATTTTTAAAAAAGTTCCAAAAATACCACTTTTTCAATAGTTCTAAAAATATCACAAATACAAAAATTGATTTTCAATAGATTATAATTTAAATTTTTGGATTTGGGTTAACTTTTCCCAAAGTAGAGTATCAATTTTAGGGGGTATGGTTTGAGTTTGAGGTTTAATTGAGCTCGACTTCGTGAAGAAAGAACGCATCGACAATTGAAAGAAGATTTGATTGAGTATATTTCGCAAAAATATGACTAACTAGAGCCTACTTAATTGTCTTTTCATCATGCTTTTGATATGTTTATATATATATATATATATATATATATATTACTTTAATTATTCTCCATTTTGCAAATAATTAATTTTTTTTTACGATACCGACACGGGTCTCATCAGTGGAAGCAGATTTATTAACAGTTTCATAATGAATCTCAAATAATAAACAAATATTAAATTTATACTAAATAATGTTCATGATACCCATATGATAATAAATCTGCTCTAAACAGAACATGTTCCCGGGTGATAAAAACAGAGTATCATAAGGTTTTTAGGTAATAAAAATAATTCAACAAGGAAAAAATTGTTCTGATACGTCTCAGTGTGGAGAGATTGCTGAGACGTATCATCGTGCCACGTGTCACCACATCAGTGGACCAATTTGTTTTGTTGTGTCTACACCAAAAAAAAATATTCTTTTGTCGATCTCTCTTCTTTCTCTCTTCCTCTTGATCTTCGCCGATGAGAATCACGATCGAGACTATCATCCCTCTAAACGCTTGTAGAATACTCTAATTGCTTGAAAATCGTTGGCCGCGAAGCAAGCGGCCATGGCTGAGCTGAGTTTACATTCTTCCTCTGTTACTCGGCGAGAGAAGAGTGTGACGAAAGACTCAAAACGATGCGTTTTGTACCAATGTGAACGTAGGCCCATTTACGATTGCTTTACGGCCCAAAATGAATACTGAGCTTTGTTTTTGTTTTGTATCTAATTATGATGTTTAGCTATGCAAGTTGTGTGATTAAGTAGTAATTACAAACATTGTGGGGGCACTTGTTAAATAGTGTTTGGTAAGTGATATGATTTAGAAAAAAAATGAATAGACAATAATTATGAGGTTTATCTATCCAAATTGTGACTTGAGTGGTTGACAAAACACTAAACAGAAACATTTGTGGGGGCATTAGTCAGACGACCAATATGATGGTCAATCGAGCTCGACTTCATGAGGAAAAAATTCATCGACAATTGAAAGATGATTTGGTTGAGATTCTTTTTGCTCGTCTTCATGATTTGGTTGAGCAAAAAACATTTTGTTGTAGATTTCTCCGTGGTTAAGACAAAAGACTCAGAGTGGCTTTTCTTCTGTTCGTTGGACCGGAAGTAGACAGAATCGGGCAACAGTGGCAGGTTATTGGAAAGCGGAAGATTAAATCCGCTAAGAGCAATATTTTTGGAGTGAAGAGAACTCTTGTTTTCCACTCTGGTAGAGCTCCTAAGGGAACACGAACCAATTGGATTATACTCGTCACCGAGAAGGAACTTAGTGGCACCAATCCTGAATTTAGCGGAAGAAGATTCCAAGTCGGATTTTTTTTTTTTTTTTGAACATCTGAATAATATATAACTTGGGATTAGTTTGATATACAAGCAAAACCAAGAACGAAAATAAGGAGAACCTCAAACTCTATCCTAAGCAGCTAAAGACCTAGGTTACATGGAAACTACGTCCGAGGTGCGTTTCCCGTTTCGGAAACCGAAACTCTTGGAAACTCCATAGAAACACGTTCCTTAGAAAAAGAGTATTTGGAAACACGTTTCCTAAATATTTTTAATTCGGAAACTCGAATGGAAACTCGTTTCCTAAAAATTTTAATTTGGAAACACATTGAAAACATTCGATTCTTTATGGAAATACGGCGAAATTTTTTTTTCAATGTAATGATTAATTAGTTTCGAAATTTTGAAATATATTTAGAATTTCAATAGGTGAAAGCAAAAAAAAAAAAGTGAAAATTTGCATTTGTAGGTGATAAACAACAAAATCATCATAATTTTTAATTTTGTTAAGCTATATAATATAATTATGTATATTATTAGAGTTAGTCAAATTCTTTTTAAATATTATTTCGATATTGGTTTTTTATTAATCAATATATATATATATATATATATATATATATATATATATATGTGTGTGTGTATGCGTTTCCAAAACGTACCTGTTTCCTAATTTTTTCAAAAAATTCGTTTCCACGTTTCCAAACGTTTCGTTTTCACGTACCCGTTTCCGTTTCCAGGCAACATAGCTAAAGACAATAGATCCTCAAGAAGATCAAAGAGGATAAATACAAACGATTAGCCACACTTACAATCAAAAGGCTTTGCTAACCACAACGGATGACCACAAGCAATGTAAGATGGAGATATAATCTAAGTAATGCCTGTTTGTAATTTGTTTGCTATTTTGGCCCTGGGAGTTGATTATTGATAACAAGCCCATGAAATGTTAGTTATTTTCAAAATAATCCAAATAGTTTAGTATTTTTCTAATCGAACCCCCAAATTAGTCCCGAAAAATCAAACCGGTTTAATTCGGTTCGGTTACTAAACCAGGGTATTGAACCGGTCTCTCGCGCTTCTGACTCCAGTTTTCCACTTTTCTTCCTCCATTGTGCGAGTGTTGATGATTTTTCTGCAAAACCCTCGTCGTTTCTGGGTTTAAACAAATTTCGTTTTCGCTTGATTCTCTACTTTCGCGATTTTGTAGTCGGTGGGAAAATTCGCTGAAGGGGAAAGATGAGTACGGTTGATAAAATGTTGATTAAGGGTATAAGAAGTTTCGACCCAGAAAATAAAAATGTTATCACTTTCTTCAGACCTTTAACCCTAATCGTCGGTTCCAATGGAGCCGGAAAAACTGTAAAATTCTTCGATCCTTCTCTTCGCTTAACTTCCATTTCGTCTCCGTATTTGTTTTGTTGATTTTTTTTGTTTGTTTTGGGGTTTTTGTGATATTGCAGACGATTATTGAGTGCTTGAAAGTATCTTGTACTGGAGAGTTGCCTCCGAACGCTAGGTCTGGTCACAGCTTTATTCATGACCCTAAGGTATGGTTTCCATTTGATTTTCATTCTTACCTAATTTCATGCAAAGATTTTACAATTTCGTTGTGTTATATTGTTGATGGATGTAGAAATTGGCAATTTATTTGTGTTTTGGATTTGATATCTGTTTTGAAGTTTGCTGATTTAGTCCTGTTTAGTTGAATTGCCGAGTGAACTCTTTCCTGCTAATTTTTTTCGAAGAAACTTTAGTCGAGATTCAGCTTCGGCGTAGTTCTTCTCCTAGTTCGGTGGATTTTTCTTATGAGGATGTTAATTTCTTTTGTTATATAGGTTGCTGGGGAAACGGAGACGAAAGCACAAATCAAGCTGCGGTTCAAGACAGCGGCAGGGAAGGATGTCGTATGCATAAGGTCATTTCAGTTGACACAAAAGGCTTCAAAGATGGAGTACAAGGCAATTGAGAGTGTGCTTCAAACCATTAATCCTCACACTGGAGAGGTTGCACTTAATTCCTTATATTCCTCGTTGATTGAGTTGTGTTAGAATGTCTATATTTCCGAAAAGTGTTTGTTTTGCCTGCGTATAGATCGCTTTATAACCTGTTTTCGTGAAGAAAATCAAACGCCCAGCCTAGTTGGAGTTTCTATTATTGCTTGATTTTGTATTCCTTCATTTTTACTTGTTACCTTCCGTGAAGATCATTTCCTTTCTGAATTTGCACATATGTATATTCGTATTGCAGAAAGTATGTCTCAGTTACCGATGCGCTGATATGGATAGGGAGATACCAGCTTTGATGGGTGTGTCAAAAGCTATTTTAGAAAACGTCATATTTGTGCATCAAGATGAGTCTAACTGGCCACTGCAAGATCCTTCTACGTTGAAAAAGAAGTTTGATGATATTTTCTCAGCCACCAGGTATATTCTGGCTCACCGACATTATTAGACAATGCTCTGCTTATTTTGGCCTTAAAACAGCCAGACATGTAAGTAAGTCTTTATTAGAGAAAAATCTTACAGAGTTTGGCGATGAAGAGGGATTTGCAGTTTCACTTATTGTCATCTGTGCTCACTTCGTTGCTGTATTTGATACATCTGCTGTAGAAGAAACCGATTCCCAGATAATGTAACATGTGTCTTTAACATGAAACAGATATACAAAGGCTTTGGAGGTTATTAAGAAACTTCACAAGGATCAAGCACAGGAGATAAAAACTTACAAGTTGAAGTTGGAAAATCTGCAGACCTTGAAAGACGCAGCTTATAAGGTATGCTGGATAATAAATTGAGTTTTATTTTTATTGTCACTGTTGCAGATTGGCTTTAATTGTGAAAGTTTTTCTAGACATATACTAAATAGATACTGTATACATATCCTTAAGTTGTGTGGGCTATTCTTATGCCATGATACTTCCTATACAGCTTCGCGAGAGCATTGCTCAAGATCAAGAAAGAACAGAGTCTTCAAAAGTTCAAATGTTGGAACTCGAAACCAGCATTCAGACAGTGGATGGTGAAGTTCACAGTAAAGAAATGATGTTAAAAGAGTTGAGAAAGCTACAAGACCAAGTATCAAGAAAAACTGCCGAAAGGAGTACCTTATTTAAAGAGCAGCAGAGGCAGTATGCAGCATTACCCGAGGAAAATGAAGGTTTTCTCTTCTACTATCACAATGTTAATGCCTTTCCTGTCTTTTAGATGGCAGGGATCTTTGTGTTCTCATCATTGTTACAGTGGTTTGTCAGTTTGACAGATTGTGTCCCTACATTTGTATGATTTATTTTTGCCTTTCTGGAGAATAATTTCACATCTTGGAATAAATCTGTTGACGCTGTCATATTTTTTTTTTCAGATACTATCGAAGAACTGAGAGAATGGAAAAGCAAGTTTGAAGAACGAATTGCTCTTTTAGAGACCAAAATTCGAAAGATGGAGAGAGAGATGGATGACACAGAAACGACAATTTCTTCTCTTCACAATGCAAAAACAAACTATATACTGGAGATGAGCAAGCTACAAACAGAAGCTGAAGTAAATCTAACAAAGCTACTGCATACTAAAATAATGTGAGTCTACTTCTACTCCATTTGGCCTAACCTTTTTTCTGGTTAATTCCATAGGCTCATATGCTGATGAAGAATGAAAGAGATTCTACCATCCAGAAAACTTTTTCCCATCACAATTTGGGAAATGTTCCTCATACCCCCTTTAGTACTGAGGTAGCTTTGAATCTCACAAATCGAATAAAATCAAGACTGGGTGAACTTGAGATGGACTTGCTTGATAAGAAGGTACTCATTCTTTGTTATCTCGAGAGAGTCCATTGTATATTGCATCTGTTGACATCTTTAGAGAAATTTGAATTTCATCTCAGAAATCAAATGAAACTGCTCTAAGTACGGCTTGGAATTGCTATATGGATGCTAATGACCGTTGGAAAAACATCGAAGCTCAGAAACGAGCAAAAGATGAAATCAAGGTGTGGTTCACTAATTGGCATTCTACTCTAAACCTTTAATAACGACCGTAATGCCTAATGCATTTACTTTTGATGTTTACTTATGCAGACAGGCATATCAAAACGTATAGAAGAGAAAGAAATGGAACGTGATGCATTTGAACTCGAAATATCCAATGTGGATGTTAAACAAATTGATGAAAGAGAAAAGCTAGTGGTATTGAGTTCTTTCCTTATCTACTTGCATGATTTCTGTCTTGAATTTTCCTTTGCTATCTGCCTTATTTTGCCCTCATTTGCGGTTTGCACAGCAAGTTGAACTTGAGAGAAAAACAAAACAAAATTCTGAAAGGGGATTTCAATCAAAAATAGAACAGAAACAGCATGAAATATACAGCTTGGAGCAGAAAATCAAGACTCTGAATCGAGAAAGAGACGTGATGGCTGCTGATGCCGAGGATAGAGTGAAATTGTCTTTGAAGAAGATGGAACTGGAGAATCTTAGGAAGAAACACAAAAAGATGTGATCTCACTTACTAATGCTTTTCTCAGCTTTCTTTCGTTCTTTTTATCAATTCATTATTTTGACTCTCTAAGGCTATTTACCAGAATAGATGAGTGCAAGGATAAAATTAGAGGGGTACTGAAGGGGAGATTGCCACATGAGAAGGACATGAAGAAGGAAATAGTCCAAGCTCTAAGGTCGTGCTTTCACTTACTCATTTCTTATGGTGCTTCTGAAATCCTTTATTTATTTAAGATCTTTTGATCACGATCTAAAAATAATAATGGCTTGCTACTTCAGGTGTTCAGAAGTTATCTCATCTCAAAAATTTCTTTGTATATGTTTCCTCTTTCGTTTAGGTCAATTGAAAGGGAATATGATGACCTGAGTTTGAAATCCCGAGAAGCAGAAAAGGAGGTCAACATGTTGCAGATGAAGATAGAAGAAGTAAATAGTAGCCTATCCAAGCATTACAAGGATACAGAATGTAAGCACTGGTGTATAATTTATAACTAGATATCTATTAGCTAGTTCTCTGACTAAAGCCTTAGGCTCTTGACACCTTTGTTAGTGGTACCAATTATTAGGAGCACATTAATACCAGGTGTCATCTGTAACCCTATTAATTGATTTTTATTTTCTAGAAGTACCTGAGCTGACATTTATAACATAGATAAGGAATCCATTATCGGCGCACAGTGAATGATTAGACAATAATATCTATGCACTCAATCTGACTTGTGTATTCTTGATACAGCAAGAAAGAGGTACATTGAGTCCAAGCTTCAAGCCTTAAAACAAGAATCATTTAGCATTGAGGCTTATCCCAGATTGTTGGAGTCGGCAAAGGTCAAAAGGGATCACCATAAAAGGTTTCCGGTTGAAAATAGCAGACTATTTCCACATACACTCGTCACCTGCCTTGTGTGAATTCCAAGATATTCTTGTCTTTCATTTAAAAGCGTTGTTCTGATTCTGTTCTGTGTTTGCAGCGAATATAACATGGCAGATGGTATGCGCCAGATGTTTGAACCTTTTGAGAACGTAGCTCGTGAAGGCCATTATTGTCCTTGCTGTGAGCGTACTTTTTCACCTGAAGAAGAGGACAGCTTCGTTAAGAAGGTTGCAAAATTACCTCCTGTATTTTGTTCTTTTCAATTCATACTATTTAAATATTTATGCTTCTGGAATAAGTGTTTTTCTTTTCATTTGATTATGTAAATTTCTTTTCAAGTACAGCAAAGGCTAAAGGCTTCAACCACGGGGGAGCGTGCCAAAGAATTATTAGCACAGGCTTCAAATGCTGACTCTATATTTCAGCAGCTGGATAAGTTACGGTCAGTTTTTGAAGAGTATTCGAAACTAACTAGTGAAATTATTCCTCTCGCTAAGAAAAAATTGCAAGAGCATACAGAAGAGCTGGATCAGAAGTCTGAAGCCCTTGATGATGTGAGTTGGGAATCTTTAGAAATTTATTTGGTTATAACTGATTTGCAGCCACAAAGTATATCAGTTTCATTAGAAGTCTTTTTTTTTTCTGCTTGCTCTGTTTCATTCGTAATCATGTTTTGATGCACACAAACTGGGAAGTCCTAGTTTCTGTTCATAACTTCTCAAATTTTAAATCGTGTATTTCTTCAGGTGTTGGGAATCTCGGCCCAAATAAAAGCAGACAAAGACTCAGTTGAAGCACTGGTGCAGCCCCTGGAAAATGCTGATAGGCTCTTCCAGGAAATCGCATCCTCCCAAAAGCAAATTGAAGATCTTGAATATAAGCTTGATTTCAGGGGTCTTGGGATTAAAAGTATGGAAGAAATCCAATCAGAATTAAGTAGCCTCCAAAGCACGAAGTAAGTACTCTGAATTTATGCAGGGTAAAACATATTTGTCTTCCGTGGCTATTTCTTGGTTTAGCATGCACATTCTTTTCTTTATTATCTTTTCTTATTTACCCATAAACAGGGATAAATTGCACGATGAGCTGGAGAAATTAAGGGATGAACAGATTTACGCGGAACGTGATATATCATGCCTCCAGGCCAGATGGCATGCACTAAGGGAGGAGAAGGCTACGGCAGCCAATTTGTTACGTAATGTTACAAAGACAGAAGAAGACCTAGAGCGTTTAGCCGAGGAGAAAAGTCAACTTGACCATGACGTGAAGGTGTGTGTCTTATGAGGTTTTTTTTGTATTGTTTCCACTTGTCTTTCTGTGTGTCACTTTTATTAGAGTACATTGTTCTCTGGCGAATATGGTGGTTCTAATTATTTTGGTCTATGATCTTGAATGAGGGTTATACAATGTGAGTAATGCGCTTAATCTGTTTAGTGAATCATTGTCTTTCGGTTGAAATATAATTACTAGTAATGCCATGCAATGCAACACAAGCTTTAAGTAGTAACCTTATTGTGTATAGATAGATATGTAGAGGATACATCATAAAATGAGTAGCAATAACTTCTTCTCGAGTAGGGTGTATATGTTTCTGTATTTGAACAGCTTCAAGTATGTTCTGTCTATGCATTCATTGAAATGTGATCAAGTAGTTTCTTCAACACATGCAAAAACTAAAATTAGTCTTCGCCTCCTATTTACTCCTGGTTTATATTGGTTTTGTTACACTAAATGCTGAATCCTTAAAATGTAACACTATCTTCCATTTCATTATTTTTCAGTATCTGACTGAGGCTCTGGGCCCTTTATCCAAAGAAAAGGAGCAGTTACTGAGTGACTACAATGATATGAAGGTTAAACGTAATCAAGAGTATGAAGAACAGGCTGAGAAAAAGAGAAACTACCAACAAGAAGTTGATGCATTACTCAAGGCCAATTCTAAGATTAATGAGTATGTTCTGCTAACCAAAGCTTAACTCATCACTACTATGTGTACCAGATATGCTTACAGCTGCTTCACCAGGTATAATGATCTGAAGAAAGGAGAGCGGTTAAATGATATTCAAGAGAAGCAGCGGTCATCAGAATCCCAGCTTCAGAGCTTGGAAGGTAAAAGGAATGAAATTGCAGCTGAACTGAACAAAAATAAAGACTTGATGCGGAATCAAGATCAACTGAGAAGAAATATAGAGGATAACTTGAACTACCGGACAACAAAAGCAGAAGTTGAGGAGCTTACACGTGAGATTGAATCACTGGAAGAGCGAATCTTGAAAATTGGTGGGATTCCCGCAGTTGAAGCTGAACTTGTAAAGATATCAAGGGAAAGGGAAAGACTTCTTTCAGAGGTAAGCAGACTCTTATTTATTGATAGCAGTCAGTCTGATATTATCACAAGTTGTAAGTGTTAGCAACTGAGATGTGAATTTCTGAGTTATCGTGTGTTATTCTGGGTAATCTAAAGACAATTTATCTATTAAAAACTTCCAGAACCTATTTTATTGTGCTTTAAGAATATTTTCTTTTTCCTTGTAGTTGAACCGGAGTCGTGGAACAGTGTCTGTTTACGAGAGCAGTATTTCGAAGAACAGGGTGGAGCTAAAACAGGCTCAATACAAGGACATAGATAAGCGTCACTTTGATCAACTAATCCAGCTAAAGGTAAGTCGTTATATCACCTTGTGTTCCATTCTATGTTTGTAAATTGAAACATTTCATTTTGGACAGACAACTGAAATGGCAAATAAAGACTTGGATAGATACTACAATGCCCTTGACAAGTAAGCTGTTCTTGAGTCTTGGTATAAGTTTCTGGCTAGTTGTTTTTCATTCTACACTATCCAAATTCACAAACTCATTTAAACTGCAGTTTTTAACATAGATTTCCAATTTATTGAATAACAACAGAGCACTAATGCGCTTCCACCAAATGAAAATGGAGGAAATAAATAAGATTATAAGGGAACTGTGGCAGCAGACGTACAGAGGTCAAGATATAGATTACATAAGAATACATTCAGATTCCGAGGGTGCAGGTACCCGCTCGTACAGCTACAAGGTACGCTACAGAATTGACAAACATGATCTACCATCTGCTCACCATTAACATTGTGGTAAACGATTTTGCTTTTTTAGGTTCTTATGCAGGCTGGTGATACAGAACTTGAAATGAGAGGAAGATGCAGTGCTGGTCAAAAGGCGAGTTGTTCTAAAAATCGCTCTTGTATTACCTTTTCAATATTCTTTTAAGAATCGTTTATTTAACTCAGATGATCACTTTCTTCTCCTGCAGGTTCTTGCTTCATTGATAATAAGGTTGGCTTTGGCAGAGACATTTTGCCTAAACTGTGGAATATTAGCCCTTGATGAGCCAACTACAAACTTGGATGGGCCCAATTCAGAATCTCTTGCAGGAGCTCTTCTTAGGTAAGAATCCTTGGCAAAATAATGAGTTATGATGATAACACATGGTTGCATTTAGTTACTCGTACACAGAAATGTAACCGTCCAAAACGCTGGAATCATTACTTTGCTTTTAGTATTACCCTTGTTTTTTTTTGCCATAATGTTGTTGCACATTTTAAGATAATGGCTCTGAACATTGGATATTATTCTTTCGTTGCACTCTCTAGGATCATGGAGGACAGAAAAGGTCAGGAGAATTTCCAACTCATAGTCATTACCCACGACGAACGCTTTGCTCAAATGATCGGGCAACGGCAACATGCTGAAAAATATTACCGGGTCGCAAAAGATGATATGTAAGCAAAACGTTCTTCCTTGCCATATTCTCTGAATCCAAGATCTGAAACTTAACAACAACTCCTCGTTATCTTTTCTCAGGCAACACAGCATAATAGAGGCCCAAGAGATCTTTGATTGACAACCGTTGTTCGTCTCCTTTAAACCAACATAACAGCATTAGACGATGTTCAAGGCAAGCGTGAAGCTACTGGTACTTGTCTTGGCTCTGTTAACTACAAACTCTACCATATGGTTTGATTAGATGTGTGCAATATTTTCAGTTGAAGGATGTAGAGGCACCTCTTTTGAACCCTGTTTAAGTTTTGTAAAGACAAATGCAACATTTCAAAATGGTTCGTGAGTTTGATGATGGTTTTGATATTTCAACTAGTCTAATCACAACTTCATAACATCTTTTTTTTCTTTATTTACGAACAACATAATAAACATCAAACTATTAACCCATTGTTAATAGCTTCATATCATACACCATTTTTCTTGATCATATCATGGTTTTGTTGTGTTATTAAGTTAGTAGATAGGACTAGCAACGGGAGTAAAACCGAGCACCCGCTTAGAATGGAGCCATGGTTGAATAACCACGACTGAGTCAAACATCCTTCTCGAGCCATCGGGTTGAGTCACTTCAATCCTTAGAAAGTATTTCATCCCAGCCACGACCTGTTTCTGAGCCGACACAACTCGGCTAAACCTCAATGGACTCGAAACGGCTGTGTCGGTTTTCGAAATTGATTCTATGTTTCCTTGCTCTCTCTCTTCCTGAAGATTGAATTGCTCCACGCAATACCTGTGATCACACACAAAATCACATCACAATTCTGATTCATTTATACGTGTATAAATTAATTAATTATGTAAAAACTCAATAAATTTCTTTAGTTTTTGTTTTAAAACAATTAAATTAATACAACTCTATAAATTAACAAAATATTAGGATATTTATAGAGTTTTTAAGTTATTAACTCGATAAATTATTAATGTATTACCTTCCAAGTTCTTGAATTTCCATGTTGGTATGAACGCTAGCCACATCTGTCTTCCCTCCGAGCCTTGAGGCATTCGCCGGCGAAGTCACGACGGCGATCACTAGAAAACCTAGTAATGACAATCCAAGAGAGACCTTTAACATTGCAGCCATAGTTTCTCGCTTTTTAGGTTGAGTTTGATTTGATATTTTTGAGTTGTTTGTTTTACTCTTTTCTTCTTTCCTCTTTTCTTCTTTCCTCTTTTGAGTATTTTGTTTAACTGTGTTTCTTGAATAGTGTGTGAGAGAAAGAAAAGGAGAGACAATAGTATTTATAGAGACTAGAGAGAGTTTGGGTTTGTTTGGGGTTTGTGTTTGGGTGTACGTGAAAGGGTCCCATGCGATGAGCACCTTCGGGGTTCCGCATCTTTTAAGTTAACTTTCTGATAGTTTCCACGTGCAGTGAGCCCCCACCATTTTAACGTATGTGGTATGTTTTTGTTGTTTTTTATCAAAATCCTTGTGTCACATTAGAGAAATAATCCATCCAAAACATGTAATATAATCACCTACAAAGAGAAATTTCGTTAGGCCATGCGCAATGATCACCCAAGAAAATCTAATTGGATGTCTACAAAACTAAAATGCAATTAAACCTATCTTAAAGAGATCCAAAATAATTAAACCGGGTCTTATTTAGGATCTATTTTCAGTATTTAGATACGATAATATAGCGTGTTTTAGATATTTTCCCGTTACAAACTAAAAATAAACACTTTTTCCAAAAGAAAAAAAGGTATCAGATTATGTATGTTCCGTGTTCGGATCGGTAAAATGTGAAAATGATAGAATTTTTTTTAAGGGTTTATGTGAACTATGTAAATTTTAAGAAATTATCACTGTGTTCTACTTTGTCTTGTTAAACTTTTTTTTTTTATTATGACCTTGTAACAAAAGGGGCAATTGCAAATATGCCACTGTTCACCAAAAATTAATCAAATATGCCACTGTTCACAAAATCATTACGAACGTGCCACTGTTCACTAACTTAAAGGAAAAAAAAAATTTCACTTTCTCTCTCATCTCTTCCACGCCCAGATCCAAATTTTTTTTCTCTCACAAAATTCTCTTCTTTGAAATTTTAAATCGGATTTGGGTTATGGATCTAGGATTTTCGATTCTCTTTCGTCCATGTAAATCTCTGTAAATTCCTTCAATCAATTTTGATTTCCTGAATTGGAAGAAGAAGAAGAAGAAGAAGAAGAAGAAGAAGAAGAAGAAGAAGAAGAAGAAGAAGAAGAAGAAGAAGAAGAAGAAGAAGAAGAAGAAGAAGAAGAAGAAGAAGAAGAAGAAGAAGAAGAAGAAGAAGAAGAAGAAGAAGAAGAAGAAGAAGAAGAAGAAGAAGAAGAAGAAGAAGAAGAAGAAGAAGAAGAAGAAGAAGAAGAAGAAGAAGAAGAAGAAGAGTGTAACATCCGGGTTTTTTTTATTTTTGCTAAATTAATTCTACTGCGGAATGAAACTCAACAATTAAATCCGTAATAAAATCTCATAACAATCATCCAACAATTATAATCAACATTAAATCCAAGAATGCTCATACAAATCTAGCAACCTAATACCGGGATTCACTAACTAATCATCAACACAAAAGGCTAAACGTCAACACAAGAGATCCTATCATCCCCTCTTCTGGCCATGATTTCGCGATCACGATTTCCCTTTACCTGCAACACAATTAGAAAAAACGAGTTGCGTAAGTATTTAAGAAATACTTAGTGAGACGGTCCTCCCATCTACAGGCCAATTACTCAGATAAAGGAACACACGAAATACCAGGGTTATCAAACAATGCACAGAACAAGCAACAGCACAAAACAGGAACAACAACAACCATGTCGATCGACGGGAAGAAATCCTGTCGATCGACGGACACTTTAAAACCCGTGTCGATCGACACGAAAAAAATCCTGTCGATCGACAGGCGAGCTGCTGCTGGAATCCGACCTATCCTCTCATGGTCGAATCTCCACACTTCTCAACCCAAAACCTGTTCATACAATCGCAAATCCACCAAAAACACACAACAAGCAACCGCATATCATCCATTCCTCAATCTAAGGACCTATGGTCACGCACTCACCTTAGATCTGAAGGGAAAAGGAGGATAAAACGCGAAGAACACGAAGAACACAATCTCCAATCTCTGATTCGCCCCGGAAATCGAAATCAAACGCTCCTATCTTCTCTTCAAGAACACACAAGAGACTAGAATTGAGATTACAAGGGAGATCCACAAGGATTCCTTGATCAAACTCTCAAGAACACCAAAAATCTCTCTCAACTCTTTAAAACTTCTCCAAAAACGGCCAAACCTAAAAAGACCACAACACCCAGCTTTTATAGGAAGCCCTAATTTTTGCTCTTTAAAGCTGCCTGTCGATCGACACTCTTCAAGTCTGTCGATCGACACGGACCTCACTGTCCGATTTATTGGTAGAACAATGACTACGTGTCGATCGACAGACACAAACAGTGTCGATCGACACTAGCCAAAATCACACTTTGGTCTACGGGCGTTACAATTCTCCCACACTAAACTGGATTCGTCCTCGAATCCCTCAAAAACACGTCCACACAGGACCACACTCTGGCCGTACCGGCTAATACCACTAGAGATTCTCACATAATCTCAGAGACACACGAACTAATCCTATGTTTTTACGCACATTTTCTCAGATATTTATTACGTTAACTCATCCATACTCACCAATACTCTAGGGAAACCACCGTCCCCTCGAGAGAACCACCGTCTCTCCGCACTATAGAGGAAGCCACCGTCCCAATATATTCGCTCAGTACTATAAAGGAAACCACCGTCCCAGTATAAGTACACAGGAAAACCACCGTCTCTCAGCATGTCTACAGGAAACCACCGTCCCCGTTACATACTCTGGAAAACCACCGTCTCCAGATCATGAGTAATACGTAATAAACTCTAAAACACCTAAAAACATCCGCGACTAGCTCACATCACGTGGTCTAAACTCGATACTCCCCACCCGGGATATCCGCAAAACACGACCCTCAATGGTCTACACAATCGCATATCCGGAACACAACCGATATACTAGAAAAATAAGGAATCCATCTCATCTCATAAATCTCCAAAATGTATATCGTTACAACGAAATGAAAATACATGAATCAAATAACAACACTAGCCACAAAGGCCTACACGAAACTGGAACCACAAAGAAAACTAAGCTCAAATGGCGACCTGCTTGTCGAACCACTCCCTGAACTTCAGTTTCATCTTTGTCTCTGGCTCCCAAGTCTCCTCTTGGCAACCGCCACAATCCAATAAAATACGCAACAACGGAATCTTCTTCCGACGCAACTCGTTGACCCTCCTCTCGAGAATCCTCACAGGAACCGCCGGGACCGTCAAATCAGGCTGCAAATCCGCAGGGATCTCAGGCACCAACTCCTCTGACTCATGCAGGCACTTCCTCAACATCGACACATGGAACACCTTATGAAATGCCTTCATGATCGGAGGTGACTCAAGCCGATAAGCCACTGGTCCCACACGCTCCACCACCGGGAACGGACCCATAAATCTCGGACTAAGCTTGTTCTCTGCTATGGATCTGTTAGGACCCCTCAACATAGCCATCTTGAGATACACACGATCTCCCACTGAGAACTCAAGCTCACGTCTCCGCTTATCCGCATAACTCCTCTGTCTATCCTGAGCTTCCTTCATATTCAATCTCCGTCGTTTCCTGAACATAGGTAGCTCCCAGAACACTGCGCTCCCCCACTTGGGTCCAGCATAAAGGCGTCCTACATGGCCTCCCATACAATGCCTCAAAAGGAGCCATCCCGATACTTGCCTGAAAGCTGTTATTATACGCAAACTCTACCAAGCTCAAGTGATCATATCAATGACCGCCCCAATCCAGGACACACATCCTCAGCAAATCCTCCATAGTCTGAATAGTCCTCTCTGACTGCCCATTAGTCTGCAGATGATAAGTCGTACTCATATGCACCTTAGTGCCAATCTCTGCCTGAAACGCTCCCCAAAACTCGGATGCAAACATGGAATCCCGATCAGACACAATACTGGTTGGCACCCCATGCAGCCTCACAATCTCTTGCACAAACTTCTTAGCCAACTTAGCCGCTCCATCCGTCTTCTTAATGGCCAAGAAGTGTGTTGACTTAGTCAACCGATCCACAATCACCCAGATAGCATCATACGTTCGTGAAACAGGTAATCCCACTACGAAATCCATCGTAATCATATCCCACTTCCACTCAGGAATGGGCAAACTCTGCAGAAGACCACTCGGAACCTTGTGCTCGGCCTTGACCAACGAACACGTGTTGCACTTAGCAACATAAGCTGCCACGTCTCTCTTCATCCCGACCCAGTGATAATACCGCTTGAGATCACGATACATCTTAGTCGCACCAGGATGAATCGAGAACTTGCTCGAATGAGCCTCACTCAGAATCTCCTACCTCAGCTCCTAAACCTTGGGTACACAAACCCGACCGCGAACAAGAATTGCCCCACTCGAAGAGACCTGATACTCAGAACCCGTTGTTGTCGACGCAGCTACCAAACCTGAATCGCTCGCCTGAGCCGCAAGAATCCTACTCAGAAGGTCTGCCTGATTTACCGCCTCTAAGCCTAATGGCTCCTCCGAAATAGCACACAGACGCAACGTGATAATATCGCCTACTAAATCCTCAATATCCCGCTCGCGGGTTGAATCGGACCTCCATCGACTCAAGGCATCTGCTACCTGATTAGCCTTGCCCGGATGATAAATAATCTCCAGATCGTAATCTGCCAGCAACTCAACCCAGCATCTCTGTCTCATATTTAGCAACGGCTGAGTGAAGATGTGCTGCAGGTTCTTGTGATCCGTGAAGATCTGTACTCTCCCTCCATAGAGATAAGACCTCCAAATCTTCAGAGCGAACATAACTGCTCCCAACTCTAGATCATGTGTAGGCCGATTACGCTCACTACCCTGCAGCTGCCTCGAAGCATATGCGATAACTCGACCCTCCTGCATCAAAACGCAACCCAAGCCAACTCTTGAAGCATCAGTATACACGGTGTACGGCTTCCCCGGCTCGGGTAGTGCCAACACCGGCGTACTAGTCAACATCTCCTTGAGTCTCTCAAAACTCTCTTCGCCCTCCGGCGACCAGACAAACGGAACATCCTTACCGGTCAGCTTCGTCATCGGCTGCGCCATACTCACAAATCCCTTGACGAACCTCCGATAATAACCTGTCAGACCCAAGAAACTCCTGATCTCGGAAGCACTGCTCGGTCTAGGCCAATCACGGATCGCCTCAATCTTAGCCGGATCCACATAAACTCCCTCTGCAGAAACAATGTGGCCAAGAAAACCCATCTCTCGCTGCCAAAAACTGCACTTGCTCAACTTAGCATACAACTTCTGTTCCCGAAGCCTCTCAAGAACCAACCGCAAATGCGTCTCATGCTCCTCGAAACTCCTCGAATATACCAAAATATCATCGATAAAGATGATAACGAACACGTCCAGATACTCCCTGAACACGTCGTTCATCAATCGCATGAATGCCGAAGGCGCATTCATCAATCCAAAAGGCATGACCACGAACTCGAAATGCCCATAACTCGTCCTGAATGCCGTCTTACGAACATCTGCCTCGTCAATCGGAATCTGATGATATCCAGAAGCCAAGTCAATCTTGGAGAACCAGGTCGCCCCCCTCAGCTGATCCAACAACTCATCAATCCTCCGGAGAGGGTACCTGTTCTTCACAGTGACTCGGTTCAGTCCCCGGTAATCAATGCACAACCGGAAACTACCATCCTTCTTCTTCACAAACAAGACCAGCGCTCCCCACGGCGAAACACTCGGACGAATAAAACCCTTACTCAGAAGATCCTCTAGTTGTTTCTTCAGCTCCGCTAACTCTGCTGGAGTCATCATGTAAGGAGCCATAGATATCGGGGTTGTTCCCGGTTCCAACTCAATCGTGAAAGTATCAGCCCGAGATGGTGGCAATCCCTTTAACGACCGAAAAACATCCTCAAACTCCCGAACAACTCGGATATCCTGAAGAGCAACCTCACCACTAGACCCCGCCATCACAATCGTCGCCAAGAAAGCATCGCAACCTCGCTCTATCATCTGCTCTGCCTGAATAGCCGAGATTACCAAACTGCTGGAAGTCGATCTCAACCCCTGAAACACCAATCTCCCACCACCACGCTCGAAGCTAACTCTGCCTCTGAAACAATCCAGATGGACCCGGTAAAACGATAACCAGTCCATCCCAAGGATCACATCATAAAGCGCAACCAGACTAATCACTAAATCCGCCGGCATCGAATGTCCTGCGATCTGAACATCTACTGCCCGAGCACGGCCCGAAGTAGCCAGGAAACCACCTCCAGCCACCTTGACCATGCCTGCACGCTCACCAGCGCTGCTCCGGATGTCACTGCTCTCGGCATGCTCCGGAGTAATGTAGCAGTTTGATGCTCCAGAATCAAACAGAACGTGGGATTCAAAACCACCCACTCACAAGGTCCCTACACAATCACATGCGTTGAGAACCCTGACAACACGACCACAAGCAAAATAAAAGAGCACCACAAAACAACGACAAAATTCTACCACTCGGAAATTACGAAGTTAGGTCTAGAATTTTACCTGTGATCTGCCCGGCGCCACTAGCCTGACCCAACTCCGCCGGAAGATACACCTGTGGTGCTGGACCAATCTGACCGATCGGCTGCTGCACTTCCGCAATCTGACCCATCGGCTGAATCGCTGCCACCACTGGACGCTGCAACCGGGGACACATCGGCCTGAAATGCCCCGGCTCGCCACACTCGAAGCAAACCTTAGCCCCACCACGGGAGCCCTTAGGACAGTTCGCCACCCGATGCTCTGCACTGCCGCATCCGTAACAAACATGTGAACCATGGCTACCAGAACTCGCCCTAGAAGGATCATCCCACCTCCTCTTCTGGCCCTGCGCAGGCTTACCGCCCTTGCCAGAACCAGAACCTCTACGCTGCTAATGCTGCTGCGGCTACTGACTCCTCGGCTGAATGGCAGGAGCCACAACAGGCTGAACGACAACCGGACAAGACTGCTCACGCTGATCCTCCTCAATCGAAGCTGCTAGCTCCACCAGATCCGCCCTCGATACGTATCTACCACCCCTACACTGGGTCCTGATACTCAACCGCAGTCCCTGCAAGAACCGTTGAACCAGAGCTCGCTCGTCAACAACACCGTGCCCAGAATGAACCACCAACCTGCTGAACTCGGCATCATACGCACGCACTGACAGCTCTCTCTGCGACAAAGACATGAACCTCATTTGAAGACGGTCTCGAGCCTCCTGAGGAAAATACTTGGCGTTGAACTCAGCCAAGAATTCACCCCAAGTCCACTCCGCACGCCTAGCCTCAATGGCGCGCCACCAACAATGGGCATCACCACTCAGATAGTGGACAGCCAACTCGACCTGATACTCGGCAAGACACCTGATCGATTTGAAGTTACGCTCTAACCTCAGACGCCACTCATCAGCCGCCTCAGGACCAACTCTGCCCTCAAAGAACGGCGTAGCTATCCTCTGCATCTGTCCCATCATCTCGAGATAAGACGGAACCTACGCTGCAACTGCAGCCCTCGGCTGCTCAGCCACTGCAGCCCACTGCTGCAAACCGGCCACTGGAGGAACACCCGGAGCCTGCTCAGGAGCCACCGGCGGAAAATGTGCCAACAACTGCGTCAGCAATCCCACGACCTGGTCATCTCGACCCAGAGCTACAGCGGCACCCCCACCAGGGCCCCCTGGAACTCCCCTGCCCCTACCGGCACCGGCCAACACAATGGCACTACGCGACTGGGACTCTGATGCGGTCGCTACACTCTGCGCCGCGCTCTCGGCTGACTCAGCGACTAAACCACGACCATGGCCCCGGCCTCCCCGGCCGCCCACTCTGCCACCACGGGCAGCTGCTCTGCCACCACGGGCAACTGCTCTACCACCACGGGCAACTGCTCTACCCCGACCTCTAGCTCTGGTATTCATCTCACTGCAACAGAATTCAGTAGATAAGCAGCCTAGAAGTCACAATCAAAAGCACACAAAACTTACCGCGGAATCTCTTTGAAGGCCGAAGAGGATGATTCTAAGACTAGGAATTGACTAAGCACAATTAATCAATTTAAACACATAGTCTCAACTCATCCAATCCTAACAATCTTAAAACCGTAAGGGCTCTGATACCAAAATGTAACACCCGGTTTTTTTTTTTTTTTTGCTAAATTAATTCTACTGCGGAATGAAACTCAACAATTAAATCCGTAATAAAATCTCATAACAATCATCCAACAATTATAATCAACATTAAATCCAGGAATGCTCATACAAATCTAGCAACCTAATACCGGGATTCATTAACTAATCATCAACACAAAAGGCTAAACGTCAACACAAGAGATCCTATCATCCCCTCTTCTGGCCATGATTTCGCGATCACGATTTCCCTTTACCTGCAACACAATTAGAAAAAACGAGTTGCGTAAGTATTTAAGAAATACTTAGTGAGACGGTCCTCCCATCTACAGGCCAATTACTCAGATAAAGGAACACACGAAATACCAGGGTTATCAAACAATGCACAGAACAAGCAACAGCACAAAACAGGAACAACAACAACCATGTCGATCGACGGGAAGAAATCCTGTCGATCGACGGACACTTTAAAACCCGTGTCGATCGACACGAAAAAAATCCTGTCGATCGACAGGCGAGCTGCTGCTGGAATCCGACCTATCCTCTCATGGTCGAATCTCCACACTTCTCAACCCAAAACCTGTTCATACAATCGCAAATCCACCAAAAACACACAACAAGCAACCGCATATCATCCATTCCTCAATCTAAGGACCTATGGTCACGCACTCACCTTAGATCTGAAGGGAAAAGGAGGATAAAATGCGAAGAACACGAAGAACACAATCTCCAATCTCTGATTCGCCCCGGAAATCGAAATCAAACGCTCCTATCTTCTCTTCAAGAACACACAAGAGACTAGAATTGAGATTACAAGGGAGATCCACAAGGATTCCTTGATCAAACTCTCAAGAACACCAAAAATCTCTCTCAACTCTTTAAAACTTCTCCAAAAACGGCCAAACCTAAAAAGACCACAACACCCAGCTTTTATAGGAAGCCCTAATTTTTGCTCTTTAAAGCCGCCTGTCGATCGACACTCTTCAAGTCTGTCGATCGACACGGACCTCACTGTCCGATTTCTTGGTAGAACAATGACTACGTGTCGATCGACAGACACAAACAGTGTCGATCGACACTAGCCAAAATCACACTTTGGTCTACGGGCGTTACAAAGAGGAAGAAGAAGAAGGAAGAAGAACACGTTCAATCCATGAATTTTTTTTTTAAATTCGATTTTGGTTACAAATTTGAGTTTTTGATTGGATTTTGGTCACGAATCTAAGCTTTTGATTCGATTTGGGTTACAAATTTGAGCTTTTGATTCGATTTTTATTCAGATCTGGATTTTGGTTATTTTTTGTCAGATTTTTTTGGTCAAATCTGGGTTTTTGTTATTTTTAAGGTTTTCCCGTTTTTATAAAGTTTCTAAGTAGTTTTATAAAACTTTTTTACATGTCGTTAAAAACTAAACAGTTTGATAATTTATAAGGTTTTTAAAAGGTTTATTAGGTTTTTATAAGGTTTGTAAAGTTTTTAAAAGGTTTATAAAATTGTTTAAAAACCTTATAAAACTGTTTAAAACCCTTATAAAATTTTACAAAAACCTTATAAAATTTTACAAAAACCTTATATACAGTTTTACACGGGTTTTAAATAGTTTTATAAGGTTTTTTTAACAGTTTTACAAAACCTTTTAAAAACTTAATAATTTTTTTTAACAGTTTTATAAGATTTTTTTTACAGTTTTATAAAGTAAAGGCAAAACCCTACCCCCATCCCCCCACCCAAAATCTATACCCTAAATGCATAATAGTTAACCCAAATTCAAAAATTTACAGTCGTTTGTGTTTTAATTTGCTTTGAGATCTTTTTCTTCTTCTTATTCTTCCTAAATCTGTTCGAATCTTTGCGGAAATCTTCTCAAATCTTCTCGTCTTCTCAAATCTTCTTAGCGGAAATCGAGACAGAGATCAGAGATAGTGAAATTAGAGATGACGAGAATCGAATTCAGTGATAAGAAAAAACGAAATTTGGATGAGAAAAAAAATTTTGGATCTGGGAGATGAACGTGAGAGAGATGAAAGAGAAAAATAGATCTTTTTTTTATTATTTAAGTCAACAGTGGCACGCTGGTAATAATTTTAAAACAGTGGCATAATTGAAAAGTGGCATGCAAATAGTGGCATAACTCAAAATTTCTCGTAACAAAAATACCGAAGCAAAAAAATGATGAATGTAACGGTTGATTGTTTTCGCCAAATTTGTTCAAAGTCGAGTGCAAATTGAAGGTAAATTAAGGTCCCTAAATTTGTTTACCATCACACACAATACTACCCCGTTGGTTAGCTAATTTTTTCTTTCATTATTAAATCTGAATATCTAATTTTGACCAACGAAATTATGGGTCTATAGTCTTTCCTTATCGCCTCGATTTTGATTGTGATTTATTATTTTTTAGTTGGTTTTGTCTTAATGCAATGCAAGAGATGTTTAAATAAGAGAGCGACGCGTATGAACGAAATTTGACATCTGCCCTTTCTTCTCTTCGCATGCAGCTCACGTAGCACCTCCTCTTACGTATGCCAAATTGCTAACCACAGATCCAATCTGTTACGGGCCAGAAGCAAATGTATAAAAATGATACAGCTCAAAAGTTATAGATGGCGACAAAATCACAATCAAGCTAGCTCGAAATAAATTTTTTTTTTTTTTTTTTTGGTCACAAACTTTATTCAAATGAATCAGACAAAGTCTAAGGCTTGGAGAGCCTCTTTGGCCAAAGAATCAGCCAGTACATTTTCCAATCTTGGAATATATCCTATTGAAAAGGAATTGAACAAAGGTAAAAAGGCTCGAATGTCACACAAAATGAAATGGATCTCATTGTGTGAGTCACCGGACCTAATAAGGTGGACGATCGTTGAGTTATCCGACATGATGTGTAACTCATAACACTCATGTTCTAAGGCTGAGCTTACTCCTGCCAGCACTGCATAAGCTTCGGCCACAAGGACCGACATGGCAGAGTGCCCCGTCGTCGAGCCCGTTATGGGAGAGCTTGTCCCTGAGCTTGATTCTAGCACCCATCCTATGCCGTAGTCAAAGGAATTTGGGTTCCAGGCTGCATCAACATAGCATGCGTAACCATAGTCTGGTTTCTTGTACAATAAGCTATCATTCGTGTTTTGTCGTGGTTTCTCAAGGTGGTGTTGAGCCGCTTGCCAAGCTTTTGCTTCAATGATCGCTTTTGTTACGACTTCTGACGTGGAGTAATGCTGATCCGAGAACAAGTCATTATTTCTCGCAATCCATAAATACCAACATATCCATGTGTGAAGGTGAGCTTCATTGATACCCGTAGGTGGTAGAGAGGTTGAGCATTTAGCTTCATGTATGAATTGGAGGATAGAACCAGTGTGTAAGCTGAGATTGGAGTTCAAAGGTGCTGCGTCCCATACTTGTTTAGCAAAGAAACACTCACGGAAAACATGAAGCACTGTTTCCGGTTCTCCACAACGTTTACACGTCGTTTCTATTTGAATGCCTCGCTTGTGCAGTTGGTCACGTACCGGTAATGCTCCTGTTGCTGCCTTCCAGAGGAGGTGTTTCATCTTAGGTACCGTCTTAAGACGCCATATGTTGGCTTGCCAGTGGAATTCGATGTGTTCAGGGGTAGTGTTGTTTAGAGTAAGAAGCGCATACCCTGTTTTCGATGAGTACTCACCTTTTTTGAGGGGAGCCAAATTCTAGAGTCATCTCGCTTAGATGAGCTCACTGGCAGTAGCTTTATTTGGTCTTCATGTGCAGGGATTAGAGACCGAATTATGTCCCAGTCCATGTGTTCGAAGTTGGTGAAAGGAGGTCAGCCACATATTGTATATCCGGGTGAGGCAGGGGAGGTCTCATTGGTTGCGTTGGTGATTCAACGGATAGCCAGGGTTCAGACCAAAGCTTGATACTCTTTCCGTTTCCGATACGCCAACCAACCCCTTTCTTCAACACTTCTCGACCTGCAAGTATGCTTCTCCAACCATGAGAGGCAGTAGAATGAATTTCACACTCCATGAAGGAGGAATTTTGGCAATATTTGCCCATTAGGACTCTAGCTAGTAGAGTATCAGGTTGTCGTATTATTCTCCATCCTATTTTTGCTAGCTCGAAATAAATATACATCGACAAAAAATGCTACAACTTCAGCATGTTAACGTATTGATTACCGTTCTAACCAAAGTTACATTACATGTATCAGAAAATAGCGTTCAACTGACAATCATGACTTGCTTGATTTTTTTTGTCATCTAACTTTGAATTTAACGGCCAAACGGCAAATTAGGATCAGAGTTACAACTTAAAACAGCTTGAACAAGGATAACAACCATCCCTACTAAACCAGTACCCCAAAAAACAGAACCACTGAGGCTAAACAAGCCAAAGGGTCAGACAAGGTTAACTATTTACACCAAAAAATTGAGACAAACTCAACATAGGATGGGAACACTCTCATTAGCAAACAAATTCTGTAACCACCTCGGGTGACTCGCTGCAACATAGGACTGAAACCTTCCCTCCTTTGTAACACTTTGCGCAATGAGAAATGCTCCTATGTTTGTGTCTCTAGGTTCCAAAAAGAATTTCCAACCTTGTACTCTTACCAAACACTCCAAAATCTTCTCCGAGTGATAAGAAAAGGAGGGCCAAGCCTTCGGTTTTTTCACTGCTCCTACTAATTCTGGGAATTCACATGCAAAGATAACATTCCTAGCACCATGAAATCCCATACATTCAATAGCCCATAGCATGACCAAAAGTTTCGGCTCCTCAAACCTTTCCTTTGTTGAAAAACACCTTCTACTATGAAGTAAGACAAAGCCCATCGCATCTCTTAACACCCAAGATGCTCCAATCAACTGATTAGTTTTTGACACAGACAAACCCACATTACATTTAACCCACAAGTCAGGGGGTTTCTCCCATGTTTTCTTAGCATGATTCGTCAACTCCAACACTTCTGCCTGAACTTGAGACTCCGCTATATGAGCATTAAACCATTGGTCTTTTCCTTCAATAGCTTTTAAAACCACCTCATTACTCATAAACAAAGACCCTTCAAAACACCACCCATTCCTATTCTTCCAGATGAACCAAGCTAACCAAGGAATAAGCCTCCTAGATTCCAGGGCAATAGACAAATTCTTATACACTTTCATCAAATACGAGAAATTTGGAAAAAGAGATTGGTTTTCAAAACCAGATTCAGGCCAGGGAATATTAGATAATGCCCAAACTTGTCTAGCTAAAGGACAAGCAAAAATCACATGATTAATGGATTCCCCTTCAGATCCACACACTTGACATCTAGAGTCAACTCTAACCCCTTTTCTTGCTATCAAATCCACTACCGGCAAGGCCTCACTGAGCAATTTCCATAGGAAAATCTTCAGCTTAGGGGAAGTTTGCATACTCCAAATGTCACTCTTCAAAACATTGATGGAAGGACTCATTTCTGCCTCCCTAATGCTTTCTGCATTAATCTCTTGGTTAATCATCCAATACCCTGAACTAACAGAATATTCACCGCTTCTATTATATTTCAAGACATAGTGATCCTCTTTTGACACCACTGGATTCATTCTAACGATTCTCTCAATGTCCTCTCTGAAAAACAGATGCTCTAACTTATCTCTATCCCACCACTTTTTCCTGTTATCAATCAGATGACAAACCTTTAGCTCCAGATCAATAAGGGAATTCATCATCAAAGGAGCTCTAAGAACAGGCCCTTCAATCCATAATTCTGACCACACCCTTGTATTTTTACCATTCCCAATTTTCTTAGTTAAACCCTTTTGGAGAAGAACTCTCCCATGCAAGATACTTTTCCATCCATAAGATGTTTTAGATCCTTCTTCAGCATTAAGAAAGTTGGATTCAGGGAAATACCTGCTCTTCATGAACCTTGATAATAGACAATCAGGTTCTACCAACAATTTCCAAGCCTGCTTGGCAAGTAAGGCCTGATTGAATCCTTGAATGTCCTTAAAACACATGCCACCTTGCTCTTTTGTTAAGCACAACTTTTTCCAGCTTACCCAATGGATTTTTCTTTTTTCTTCTCTTGAGTTCCACCAGAAATTCGCCATAGCACTTGTGAGCTTAGTACATGTGGCTTTTGGAAGTTTAAAACACGACATTGCATAGACGGGAAGAGCCATAGCAACAGCTTTGATCAATATTTCCTTTCCTCCTTGAGATAACATTCTTGCAAACCAACCTGACATTCTTGTTTTCATTCTCTCATGGATATAGGCTAAAAGCTCAGTTTTAGATCCACTAAAACACTCCGGTAAGCCAAGATAAGTCCCTGCCCCTCCTTCACTCATGATCCCAGTCATATCTTTAATGGATGATTTTATATCCTCCCCAATCTTACTACCAAAAGTAATTGATGACTTTCTGAGATTCATCAACTGTCCAGTAGCATCTCCATAAACTTTAAGAATATCCTACAGATTCTGAACTTCCTCTACCTCAGCTTTACACACAAAGAGACTATCATCTGCAAAAAGCAAATGATGAATTTCTGGCCCTGTTGGAGAGAACTGAATACCCGAAATCAGCCCATTTTGAGAAGCCTTAGAGATCAAATGAGATAATCCTTCAGTGCATAAAACAAAGAGGAATGGAGAAAGCGGATCCCCTTGCCTCAAGCCTCTAGAAGGTCTAATGAAACCAAAGGGTTGATCATTCATTAAAACCGAGAAAGTGACAGAAGAGACACAACTCATGATCCATTTCACCCATTTAGCATGAAAACCCAATGCCACTATCAAAGCTTCTAAGTACCTCCACTCAACTCTATCATACGCTTTAGACATGTCTGACTTAATTGCCAAGAATTCTTTAGCCACCACAGAGTGAGCATTCAGACCATGCACAACTTCATGAGCTAGCAATATGTTGTCCGAGATCATTCTTTCTGATACAAATGCAGACTGAAAAGGCGATACAATCCCTGGGAGAAAAGGCTGCAATCTTTTTACTAAAATCTTAGAAATGATCTTATAGCAAACTGAACACAGACTAATGGGTCTCAAATCACTCATCTGGATCGGATTGGGAATTTTAGGGAGAAGACAAAGCTGTGTATGATTCCATTCTCTAGGCATCAAACCAGACAAAAAGAATCTTTTGACTTCTACAATGACCTGATCACCTATAATTACCCAATACTTCTGATAAAATAAACCATTCATACCATCAGCTCCTGGACAACTAGATGGTTTAATGGCGAAAACTGCCTCTTTAATCTCCTCAGACGTAACACTCTTAATCAACTGATTATTCATAGCTGCAGACACTCTAGGCAAAAAACCTTGAAAAACCCCACTAAAGTCAGAGGGATTAGTTGACTTAAAGATCTCCTGAAAGTAAGACACCGCAATGTCCCCTTTTGACGCTTCTGCTCTATGGAGATTCCCATGAACATCTTTCAATTTCTGAATCCTTTTCTTCCCTCTAGCAGCCTTAACCGAAGCGTGAAAGAATTTAGTGTTTCCATCCCCTTCAACACACCATTTGTCTCTGCTTTTCTGACTCCAATAGGATTCCTCTTCCCTATAAGCCAAAGCCACTTCCCTTTTCAATCTATTCACTTGAAAAGTACATGGGAAATCCTTTGACTGTTCTGACTCCAACTGAAACTGCCAATGAACAATTCTATCTCTAGAATTGGAATTGTTTTCTCTCTTCCATCTGCTTAAAGCTTTCCTACAACACCGAAGTCTTTCTACAACTGATTTTGATCTTTGACCAACCCCACCAGAGGCATTCCAACTTGACAGAATAGCCTTTTTCACCATTGGCTTATTTAGGAATCTTCTATCAAACTTAAAACAGCCCCTGTAGGAATCCTTTGATGAAGCTAGACTTGCTTGATACATATGAAATATTTCTTTTTAGCATTGTCTTGTAAGATTTTATAGTCCGTTGGTTTTGAATCTCATCTTTGTATCGTGATGTGTGTTTAAAATAAAAACATTAGACGACCAAAATAAAATAAACTTATATTATTGTGGGCTCTTTTTAGGCTAACTTAAGCCAACAACCATGGGTTATTTCAGTTTCGATTACAAGCCCAATAAACCATAAACTTTAGGATAATATTCTTAGAACAACAATAGCTTAGAACAATCCTTTACAACATTCTATTTTTTTTTTTTCAGTACAACATTCTAATTTTAATTACACTATTTTAATTTAAGTGAAAGAATAGAAAACATTCTACAAGAAGAATGTTTAAATACAGTAAGGAATGTATATATATTGTTTTTATGGGTTTAATTCTATACAATATGTTCCTCAGTCTTGTATTTGTTTCTCCTTATTCCTTCTATTCTCTTAACCACTCCCTTCACAGCAACATCAAATGCATCTTCAAGAATCTCATCATCCAGTTTATTCCGGTTTGGTTTAGTGTACAAAATCTTCGGAATCAATCTTATTACGTTTTCTCTCATACCAATCATTCTCTCATTCGGTATTCCACTCAAAATCTCTTCAATTTTGTTCTCTCTCCCGGTTCTCAGCTCCTTAACCGGTATATAAACCGAATACTCACTACTATTCTTCGGTATATGCCATACATATTGCTTGTACATGCTTCCTTGGTTGAAGAAAACCGGAATACAACCAGCCAAGATCGAATCAAATACCGATCTTCTGGTTAAAGAATCACCAGGTGGTTGTAAACAGAAAACCGAGCTCTCGAAAAGATTCATTAGACTAGCCGGATTATCGCAACCGTTGGCTTTAACGTCACAGTCAAGAAACCTACACGTTTTAGATGAACTCTTGCATTGTTGTATAACTTGAGTCCGAACCAAACCGTTTTGGCTTCTGCTTGGTCTTTGAGCTCCGGCAAATGAGAAGAGGATAGTTCGGTTTGTGAGTTTGGTTTTGTTTTGCCAATGGATGATCTCGGAGGATGAAGTTGGGTGAAAGTAGGTTGGATAAGGAATTGCAAATTCATTGTGGCTTGTTGGATTACGTTCAATGGTGAGGAAAGAGAGGTTTTGTGACTCCGGTAAGAGCATTAAGTTGGTTCCCCATCCGGAATGAGGGTTGGAACTTCGTCGGAAATCTCGTGAAATCCGACCGGTTACAAGGAAATGGTCTTTACCTAACATACCTGGATTTCAATTAGAAACAACAGAAAAACATTATTTTTGTATATGTCAAACAAAAAAAATGGCGGAAAGATAAAAAAAAAACACATTAAATCAAGATATTATAATAGCTTAAACTTTCACTTGAAATTACTTAGCAAAAATAACTATTAACATATTTTTCACTTGAATCTAAAACCGAAATCCAAACTAATTTGCGACACTTATACATTAGTAATTTGATCCCTAGATCCTAAACCTCCCCATGATGGATTTTTCCACTCAAACAAGCTAAAGTGTTGTAATTTGAGAAATAGTTTGTGTTGTAATTTATAAAATATTTTGTATTTCTAGGTATTCATTGTACCTTAAAATGACTCAGAATGCTATACATATGCATGAAATGAATCCTAGAACTCTAAAACATAACTTATTTTATATGAGACTCAAAATGACGAGAAATATGCAAAATGCAAGTTTAATGACTATAAAAGCTAAGGAAAATATATGCTAATGACTTTTCTCAAAAAGACAAAATATATGCTAAGGATGCTAAATGTAAACTAAGGTACAAAATTTATAAAAAAATCAAATGTTGTTGCCACTCAAAACGTTTATATTGACCAAAAAGAATAACAACAATTTTCGAAGTAAAAGTTTTTCTTACATCTAAGCTACCCGACTACACACTTTTAGTTTTAGAAATAGTTTGTGTATTCTCTGGATATTTTCGTGAAGTCGCATTCATAAAATAAAAAAATTTATTGCGAAATAGTAATTAAAAAACGTATAGAATTTTCTCTGACAACACAAAAGTCGTCGTCGGTGGGAAAAGAAAGATGAAAACTTGTTGGTAAGTTGCTTTCTTTTTGAACTTTGAATAACTCAACATCTTATTGATTCAATCAAAACAATAGGCAATAATTGCAAACAATCATAAACGTAATGGGTCAAAACCAAAATTTTACCTTTCCACTGTGGTTGCTTCTTGAGCCAACTAACCAAATCTTTACCGGCGGCATCTCTAGAACCGACGTTATGCCGCCGTAACCTTCGCCGGAAATCCAGACCGGCATAATAAGGCAAATAAACAGCCGAAGCCATCGAATAATCTCTAGTCAAACATTTGTAACTCTTCATTCTCTCGTGAAAAATCACTTCAAGCATAAACTGATTAGTTGAATACCAACTCGGAGAAGTCAAAGGTCCGAATCCGAAGTTGTCTAAGTACTTACACATGCTAATCTTGTCTTTTGGTCTTGTAATGGATTCACAATCTTGAAGTATGTCTACGTTGAATCTTGATGGAAGATTATGGATATATATGTAGTGGCCGTAACAAGGATCGGAGATTTCTCTTACTCCGGTGGATTTTTGACGGTCGGAGATGAAGACGGTTTTGTTTTGGTAGAGACGAAAGAGAAGAAGAGAGCTTGTGAGCAGAGAGAGGAGAAGAAAGAGATTTGAAGTTTTCTTTTTCCATAGATGATTCTCTATGGAGTTTGATAGGTCGTTGTTGTTGATCTTCTTCTTCATGATTATCGTTGTTGTTGTTGGGATTCTTGTGAATGTTTTGTTGTGTTATTGATTTCAAGATCCATGTCGAAATTTGAGAGAGAGAAAAGTCAAGTAGACGTATATATAATAATAGTAATGATGATGTCTTACTAAATTATTATTTGTTGTGTCTAGTATAGAGTTTTTGATTGGTGGAAAAATGATAGAATAACTTTTTGTTAATTTTTGATTTCTTAAAGCATATATTATTATGTGTAAACGTACGTAAGTGGGTAGAAACTTCTTATGATTATATTTTAAAAAAAAAATCAAATATTTGGTCAAACTTGTGAATTTACCAAGAAAAAAAGTTTTAGAGACTGAATTCTTCTATATAAAGCCCCAAAAATTCCCCTTATCAATGGCTACACACAATCTCTTTTTATACACTAAGACAGGCCCGGCTCAAACTAAATATAGGCCATGTGCAAAAAAAAAAAAAAAAAGCAAAAATTTAGAGTTTTTTCTGTAAATTTTATAAAATTTAGGGCCTTTTTTGCAAAAAAGTTTAGCTGGAAAACTGAACCCCACGATGGGGCCCTGTCCACTTGCAATCCTTAATTTTTCAGAAATTTTCTCAGAGATCCCTAGCTTAATTTTTCAGAAATCTTAATTTTTCAGCTTAATTTTTCAGAAATCTTAATTTTTCAACTTAATTTTTCAGAAATCTTTTCTGAGATGTAGAGCCAGAGCTTCGTCTCCCCAAATATTACAGAAACAAAAAGTATGAATAGAAAAATAAGGCTTGCCATCTAAAGGGGTCAAAAACATGTATTTATAGGTCTAAATTCGTGCTAGTCGAAATCCCTAACTAAACCAAATCAAATTAGGAAGTACTGAAGTTTTCCTTTATTTTGTCGGTTTAGTAAGATTGACATATCTTCACGAGAATTGGTATAACTCTTTGACCGTTGATCCATATGCAGGGAATCATGCAACAATAATGATTGATTTAATCTAGAGACCTTAGGATATACCGCACCATCCAAAACTCATAACACAAATGTATAGTCTTTCTACTTTCGTGGCTCTAACTACTATATTTAATCACCCTAATAGATTACATCCTATTTTGTCATTTAAAAAATCTAAAAATAGTAAAAGAAGTTTAAAGATACTACAATACTTGCAAAATGTTTATACCTATATAACATACGGTTCCTAAAAATAAATATGTTTGTTCATAAAACCCAATAAAAACCTGTAGATATAATAATAAAAACTAATTTAAAACCCATGTTACATCAAACGTACAAAGGAAAGTGATGATGACGATGACTTTAACATTTTGGAGGTGTTATTGGGGGATGGATTTGTGTAGATTTAAAGTTGAGAGATTTGTGGAGATTTGTGAAATTTTACTAATCTCAAAGATTCTTATCAAATAATTGTTAGGGATTCTCATAGATTATCATTGATTATTAGTGATTTTGTATTTATGTTTTTATCTTTTAAAAATATATTTATATAAGGTAATATTAGATACTATAATAGAGAAGAAGAAAAAAGGATATGAAAGATGTTATGTTTTCGTTTTTAGTTTATATTTTCTTTCATGATTCTGGGTACATGAATTTTTTTTCTTTTAAATTTATAATTTTGCTCAACTAATGATTTTTGTTCACTTTATAATTTTTGCTCTCGTGGGTAATGAAGTTTTTTTTTTTGTTCTAAAGTCTGAAAAGTATGCATGTTGTGTGTTTTTGTTATTTATGTGTGTGTATGTTTTTTTTTTTTTTGTTATGTGAGATTTGAAGAATTTCATAGATATACATGGTATTTTGAAAGTTGAGTTCCATGAGTAAAACTATGTACAATCCATGTCCCAATAACAAAAGATTTTAATAGAATTAGAAAATCAATGATAGCTAGAGTTTTCCAATAACAAAGGATTTCAAATGGATTTTAAAAACTATGTAAAATCCATTTGAAAGTTGAGTTCCATGAGTAAAACTATGTACAATCCATGTCCCAATAACAAAAGATTTTAATAGAATTACAAAATCAATAATAGCTAGAGTTTTCCAATAACAAATGATTTTAATAGAATTACAAAATCAATAATAGCTAGAGTTTTCCAATAACAAATGATTTCAAATGTGTTTTAAAAATCATTAAACCAATAATAATGAATTTCATTTAGAATTTAAGAATCCATAAATCAATAACAGCGGATTTTCAAAATTTTAAAAATCTCTACAAATTCATTCCCCAATAACCCCACCCACCCACCCCCGGTATTTTGGACTTTAACTTTCAGTTGTGATAATTGGGCTTGAAGTTGTTTTGTCGTGGCCCAATATGTCTTCTTCTCTTTTGTTAATGCTCTGTTTACTTTCAAAACTAGTATGGCTCTCGAGATTCGGACTGCTTCGTAGTGGTCGCGTTAAATGATCATATAATCGAAAATTACATCGGTAAATAAAAATACTCGTCTTCTTTTTTCAGCTATAAACATAAATGTTTTTTTTGCTAAGAACATATATGTTAGATGAGGAAACATTACAAAGTATTCCACGTTGTTCATATCATGATTTTGTTATTAAGTTAGTAGATAGGACTAGCAACGGGAGTAAAACCGACCAATTTCTTAGCATGGAGCCATGGTTGAATAACCACGACCGAGTCAAACATCCTCCTCGAGCCATCGGGTTGAGTCACTTCAATCCTTAGAAAGTATTTCATCCCAGCCACGACCTGTTTCTGAGCCGACACAACGGATTGGAAACGGTTGTGTCTGTTTTCGAAATCGATGCTTTGTTTCCTTGCTCTCTCTGTTTCTGAAGATTGAATTGATTCACGCAATATCTGTGATCATACACAAAATCACATCACATTTCTCTTGCATATACGCGACAACATATGTATGTGTAATTAACTTTATATAATATACTCCAACCGTGTTTTTTTCTAAGCTTGATTTCGCACTAAATAATTTTCCATAACTCTAAGCCAATAATAATATAATGAAATCAATTAATATGTTTTGAAGTCTATGATTTATCGTCATTTTTCATAAAAACTACATAGAGAAGATATCTGAAAAAAAAAAAAAAAAAAAAAAAAAAAAAATCTTTGGAAAACAGAGAAACATAATTTAACTATTCTACCCCAAAAAGAAAACTAATTATGCATATATACACCTTCCAAGTTCTTGAATTTTCATGTTGGTCTGAACGTTAGCCACATATGATTTTCCTCCGAGTATGACTGATGACTTCCTTGAGGCGTTCCCCGGCGAAGTCACAACTGTGATCACTAGAAAACCTAGTAATGACAATCCAAGAGAGACCTTGAACATTGCAGCCATAATTTCTAACTTTTGCGTTGACGTTGCTTTAATATTTTTTGTGTTTGTATGTTTTACTCTTAATGCCTCTTTTGAAATCATTTTTCCTCCTTTTGAGACTTTGTTTAATGTGTTTCTACGATAATTTGTGAGAGAAAGAGAAGTGTATATATAGAGAGAGTTTGGGTGTACGTGAAAAGGGTCACATGCGATGAGCACCTTCTGATCCAAAGTCTCCACGTGAAGTGAGCCCCCAGTTTTTAACGTATGTGATTTGTTTTTTGTTGCCTATTAGTATTTTCAAACTCGACGTGTTACATTAGAAAATTAATCCATCCAAAAAAATTATAATCACCTACATAGAGAAAATTGATAAAGCCATGTAAAAGTAGACTGATGTTAAACTAATTAAAGGTAAACACCACTCCCAAAATAAATAAAAATGTAAAACAGATTATGTATGTTCGGATCGGTAATTATTGAAATAAGTTTTTGTTATTTTTTTCAAAATTATTGAAATAAGTTTGTGTTCGGTATACCACTAGTTTTATATAATGCGGCAATACTATTTCAAACCACTAAGTTCTAAATCCGATCGATATAAGAGAAATTTTGTCTCTTCAAAAAAAATATATATATATATATATGTAACATTTTTGTTTCCTAGACTTTTCCTATGTAACAACCAATATATTATACTCATAATTAGGAGTTAGGTCATGCACATTCACAAAGAGTCTTTATTACTACTTCTTGCAAATAGGACCCATATAGAAAAAAAGAAAAAAAAAAAGAAGAAAAGAAGAAAAGAAACGCAAACCAATAAATTCAAGTATCTTGTTTTGTACCTTTTGTGTTTACCAAAACATACTTTGCGTATGGGATTATTCGATCTGACTTAAAGGTCTAAATAAAGTCCAACAGAGGCTCTTGCGACAGACTCAACCAGCTTGATCGATGTCCACCTCTCGCACCTCAAGCTTTAGCCCTTTCCCTCCACCATTCGCCAATGGATGGATCCCGAACTCAGGCCCCTTCATATACGCCCTTGCGTCCCTCTCCCCCTCTATCGATACCCCAAATCGTTTTTCCGCCTCTGCATCCACATCCAAATCCATTTATTAACCACCAATGGTACATTATCTATTAAGTTTCATGGTTTCCATTCCAACTCTAAATCAATTGGCTCATGTCTCTTATATATCGCTAAAACTGGTCTATGCGGCTTTTCTCCAAATCCAATCATAAACTACAAATGACCCTTGCTACATTATGCCATATATTTAATATCATTACTAGCGAAACCTATCTAGCCCGCAATAATTAAGCGTTATCTAAAATTTATTTTCCCAATAAATAACGTACACAGTTAAGATTCTAAGTAAGAGATGACTTGATAATCAAGGGATTTTTGTACATACCCTGAATCATATCATGGAAAAGCTGACCATCGCGAGTTACGGCCATCATGACATTAGGTAAACCAATGGGAAGTTTATGTCCCAAATCAACTTGCCAAAAATGGAAAATTTTGCCATAAGTCTTAGCGACTTTGTCGAGTTCTGAATGCTGAAAGGGACCGGGAACACCAGGCATGAACAAGAACCCTCCTTTCACTTCCCACTCGTGCGTGTGCCAAAGCTTCTTCTCGTCGTCAGGCAAAGCCATGAACAGTTTCTCTGTCACAATGTACTCCACTCCGATCAGACGAGCGTCTGCATCCGGACCGTCGTAGATCAGACACTGACGAATCTCTTCGTTCACGTGACTGCAGAAATGGTGAGCCTCTACTTGTCTTGTCATGTCGTATGCATAGAAATGGAAGCTGCCAATCCGGAAAAACAAACAAAATAACGCTCCTTCTATGAAATGAAATGAAAAATTTCAACGGAAACCAAATCAAAACTTTTCTTTTTAAGAGATTCGAAAACCAAAATTCTTTAAAATTTCAATTATTACATATAGATATAATTGTATGAAATAATTTTGATATCATTTAGTAAGATCGATCGTTATTATCTTTTGTTTTTGTTCTATATATCCAAATTATCACACACACACAAAAAAAAACAAAAAAAACAAAATAAATGCCTTGACCAGTTCCCAAAACCAAGAAAACCGAATTAGTTCCAAACCAAGGCCGGAACCTGTTGGCTAAATGATCAGAGCCGGTTTTAGATAGAATATATCTAGGCCCGGCCCTGAGTAGAAGCAGAGGAAACATGCGTTTCCGGCCTAAAATATTTCATGTATTTTCGTATATAACTAATGGCCCCAATTTTTTTTTTTTTACGTATCAATGGACCCAAAAAAAAAAAATTACTTATGATGGCCTTCACATTTTCAAGACTGGCATATGCAATTACAGTGAAAACTCTATAAATTAAAAATTGTCGTAACGATAATATTTTGTAAATTTATAAAGTATTTATTGTGTCGAAAACAAAACTTAAGACTAAAAACTTTATTGATTTATCGAGTTCTTGATTGTTACGTACGCGCATAGATGTTGGTGGATTTGGTTAACCGGAGCAAAACTTTGGACAGCAGAAGCGGCTGTGTCAATTATGGAGGTTCCGGTCTTCGTTGGTTCCCCTGGAACCGTCGGTCCAGTCGTCGTCGATGAGTGAACTGCCTTCCTCTCCATTTTTCCTTAGCAACTAACAAAAACAGAGTAATTGCAAAGTCAATATATAGATCATAATCAATACTTGTTTTTTTGGATGTGATCTAAAAATAGGTAGGACTATATGCATGTATTGTTACATGGCAAGCTCAAAAGGTTACACTTGGATATTTCAGCTTTTCTTTAGGGCATATCCAAGAACTAGTCAAAAATGTCCTAAAGATTGCAAAAATGTCTATGACAGAAATTGTGATCTGTTGTGAGTGATCGGTTACAATATAGCCAAATAGAAAATGTGTCACACTTTCGTTCTATTATTATTGTAGATTTGTAGTATTACCATCTATTTGTTTACTTATGATGCAAGTAACACAAAGACAAGACAGGGATTGTAAAAAAGGTTTCAGAAGTCTCTAAAGCTCATTTTCGGGTCGACAGTTTTTGATCCTCTGCCTCTGCCTCTGCCTCTCCCTCGACCTCTTCCTCGACCTCCACGCCTCACAAAGGACCTTCCATGTTTCACTTCAACCAGTGAAAGAAGCAACTCATCACAGAGAACGCATCCTTGATGCAGCGTGGCTCCGTTCTCCAGAGGAGTAGTTTTCTTGTTGAAATCTATCTCTATAATGGCTGAATCGCACTGGGGACAGCGGTTCTTAGTGGTGGCGATGCGGTGAGCACCTTCCGGAAGCAGAACGATGCAGCTACACAAGTTGCAGTTAAGTTTCCACTTTGGGAAGCTGACCGGGTCTAAGAGAAGTGTGCCTTCGCACTCGGGGCAAGCGCAGACTCCTTGGTTTCGCACAGAGTGTTGGCATGTGGGATGAGGACAGAGAGAACACGGCATGCCTGAACCAGTTTTGGTTTTTGCGGAAGTATTAGGCGTCTTAGACGCTCCAAAGAGCGTGTCTATGCCTTCAAATGGAGGAGAGTTGTAGCAGTATGGACATAATGGAAATGACTTCCCCTCAGGTCCTGGCACTGAATAGATCACAAGCTCAAAGTTGTCTAACGGACATGTGAGTTCCTTGTATAGCTGTAAGAAAATCAGTTAACAAAGAATTCAGATTCGTGTTTAATAATGATGAGGTTCACTCAGATTTCAGCTGAAGAGAGTTTAGGCGGTTTACCTTGACTGTGCCTTTTTGAGGAAGGTAATAGACTTCTTCACATGTGCCGCAGAAGAGACGTGGTGGGACTGCTGTGATGTGTTTCATGTATCGCAAGCATTTTCCGCATTTGCTTAAAGCGCGACCAGAATCAGCCAGAGGAGAGAACTGTGATTCAAAGAGAGCATCCATGTGTTCAATCTGAAACGACAATATAACAGAGATAATAAAGTGCAATCAGATTTAAGCTGACGACTTAATCTTACTAATGCCTTCAAAGACAACATAATATAAGCCATGTTTTCCCAACCTGTTGAACAAAATAACTGAATTTACGTCGGAATTGTTGAATCACGTGTTGTACAACGTGTGAATGATCAGCTTGGCCCTTGGCAACAAGAGTGATTTGTTGCTCGATAAAACTCCGGATGTCTGGTAAGCAAAGGTCTGGATCAATACATTGATAGCCTCTTATCAGCGTGATTCCTAATGCCGTTGGAACCAGTTTCCTCCCTGCTTGGACCTGCAAGAGAGCATAAACAACAAACAAGAGTAATGAAATTTTTCCAAAGACAAAAACGGATGCTCCTGAAATAAGTACATCTTAATCCTGGAGAGAAACGGACCTGAACATAATTACGTTCACCAATGTTGTTTATATGCACAGGTATTGATGCATCTGTGCCTATACCATGCTTCTCCATCAAAGATATCAGTTCACTCTCGGTAAGGAAGTCTGGAGGTGCAGTGTTCCCCTATAGAGTTTAGAACATGTCAATTTTACATTAAAGCGATTTGTGTGGTACAAGGCAAGGAGAGCAGCAGTAACAGAAACTGAAAAAGAATGTTACCTCGTATAGCTCCACTCTTGACACTTCAATCTTCTCTCCTTTGAGAAAAGACGGGAGCTTTTTCTCCTCTACTGCAGACCATGGCATTATAGCCGTAAACCCTTTTTCTGTGACACGCTGCCCCGTACAGTGGAAAGTTTCTCCACCAATCGACAACTCTACTTTGGTCCTACAAAATCCATCCAAGAGGTCACCACATATAAGATGCACAAAGAATAAGCTTTAACTGGCATGGATCAAGCTTCAAACAAAGCTTATTTACCTAATATATTTGCAGTTAGGTGACACTGTGCCAATAAAATGTTGACAGACATACTGATAAACTCGCCAAGCATCTCCTCCGACCATGGCCTCGTTTGCTGCTCGCATTGGGGTGATAGGAGGATGGTCTCCAGCATCAGTTCCTGACTTTGGCTTATTAAAGCCGTCTGAGAGCAGTTTCTGTACGTAACCACCCCATTCTGGATTACTGACTTGTGCTCTGAGTGTATCTGTGAAGTCGAATGAAGAAGGATAGGCTGTGCTTTCCGTACGTGGATAGCTAGCACAAAAAATAAGAGTTTTGAGACAAAAGATTCCATCGCCATAGCAGAAACAAGTATAACTGAATATGTCAGCTAAGGATTTTTCTTGTCCTCTCTCGAAGTTCTCAATTAAAACAAAACTACCACTCAATAACGATTTGGGATTTCATCTGTTAGGAATTCTAGAGTCAGTAAAGCAGTTATGTTTCTTTCCTCCACCTAGATTGCACCAAAACTAGCCAATATAGGAGTTAAATCAAAAAAAATAATCATCTGGAAAATTAAAACCTTATGTAGCCTTGAGTATACAATCGCTCCGCAAGATGCATAGCGGTCTGTGGCCCAAATCCTAGAGCGCTTGAAGCAACCTGTATTACATAATTGTTATACTAAATCAGGGGGAGTACTCTGAATAAAACTTAAGTTTCTTAAATTCAAAACAAGATTAAGCAATGAAATTTTCTGATTTACAACATTCCTTTGGATTAATGCAGATTTCTTCAGGTTTCCTGTACGTTCTATCATTAATACAGGATATGGTGTTCCATTAATGCATAATGTACAATCACACAAGTTCTTTTGGAAAAATGGTAAACCAACTCATAATTTCTCTTTACCTTAAGCAGACTGACTGTGTTAAGGCCAGATGGGCGACCTTTGACTTCCTGCTTTTCTGATACATCAATTACTTTTGCTGTTCTGCCTTCCAGGACCAACTTTTGGAACACAGTAGCAGCCTACAATGAAAGCAATATTATCTACAACGGAAGATTAGAAAAAAACAGTCAAGAATGTCAAATAATTTTAAACGCTCAGAACGAAACACTAACTTCCAGGTCGAACAGTCTACGTCTCTCCCATTCTAGCTGAAGGTCATAACCATCCTTCATTATATGAGGTCGCAGAGCCCAGAATTTTTCTGGCTTGAAAGTATTAATCTGCATGTACCGTTGCACACAAAACCCAAGCGTAGGAGTCTGGCATGGCCCATAACTGAAAGAAACATTTAAAAGAATCACGAGTTAGATGCTCTAAAGTGCATGAATTGCACTACTTAGATGCTCTAAATGCATGAATTGTATGACATATATTAAAGAAGATGTAACAATCTAGTTGGTAAAGTGCATGAATTGCACTACTTAGATGCTCTAAATTTCAGGAGATAATCACGAGTTAAACAGCCGCATATTACATGATTCAACCATATCAAATACCCCAAGAAAATTGGGAAGCAAAAGCTCATATGGATTCAAGGAAAACGTAGACCCTACTTTCATGAGAATCTTTACAAACAAAATATAAGAGGGGATAGAAAGGAGTGAGAGGATACGAACGAAATAACTCTGCAGTCCAGATTTTGATATCTTCCTTGGAAATAACTTGTTTGGAATCGCGAGAATGCTACGCCAACTTTAAGATCTATCTCTTGACGAGCATCTACTGCCAGTGCCTCATCCCTATTTGGTTCAACAAGGTTGTCCATGGCCTTTGAGATATCTTTCTCGGTAACAGAAGAAAATCGAGCCCGATAAACCTTTCTCTTACTATCTTTCAAGTCAAAGCCAGTGGACTCGATAACTACAGAAATTATAAAGGTCAGCAATAATAGCGAGAGACGGCAAAAGATAAATTAAGTATGTCCAATTATAAGTGGCATGGGAAAAGTAGTTTTACAGGAAAACAAGAAAATTAAGATATTGGTGTTTAGCATGCATATACAGGAGCTAAACACTTAATTGAATTGAAATCTCACTACAACTTAAAGCATCTCTTATTGGATATTGGCATGTTCTACATATATAAGCATTCAGCAGTAAAGGTATGGATTCAACAATTGCAAATAGAATGGATGTAAGTAATACCAACAGAAAAATCTGTATATTTTAGCCACAAGTTGTTGAGAAGGAAAATGAAAAACGAAATCTATAGACGAACCTTCAAAACATATATTCTCTCCTTCACGGTCGCAATCCAACCACAACACCATGTAACTGCAACCACGTGCTTCATTACTTAAATGCCTACAAATATGAGCCTGAGATTTGAAGATTGTTAGAGAATATATTACATTAGCGCAGAAATAAAAGAACGCAAGTGGCATATAATCACTACAAAGATCCAGCTCCTACTACTAACCATTTAACATACATAGAATTCTTCTAACCACTAAAAATTGTATTACCACTGTATTGTCTCCAAGGTAAAAGCTAACACGGAGAATGGAGATGTAAGACCGTGTGAAATATTTACCTTTGGGTTTGACTCTTTCTTTTGAACTGGCGCGTCAAATAGATCTTGCGGATCGATAGTTGCCCAGTTTTGATACTTTTCTGGGAAATCTACACTAGAATATGAAAATGGAATTCAGAAAGACTGAGAACTCTGAATGGAAAATAACATGTTTGCAAGCGATAGTTTCCATAGCAGCGTTTAACGAAAAATAGAGTCTAAACCATATTCAATACACTCTAGCACAGCAAAATTTTAGAATAACTCGAATTCTTATCCCCTTTAAAACTATAGAAACTTAAAGTAGCTAATAGAACGAAGCAAACCAATTGAAAAAAACACACATTTGATAAAGAAAGTGTGATGCACATTAAGGAAATCGTCATTGTTCGAAAGGTAATCTAAGCCAAAACCAAATAGTTAGGAGAGAACCTGAAAACATGTCCAATAACAGAAGTAACTCTATAATGTACTTTGAAGCCTCGAAACATCCCATCAAATTCATGCACCTCTGTACTTCCTCTCCGTGTAGTCATCTGAATTCAAGATTAAACCAAATCTCTAACACCAACAAGCAAATCAAGTACACAACTTCTCTTCACAAAACTTAAGCAAGCAAGTCTACTAAAGAACTGATTCAGCTTTTCAATTCCCAAATACTAGTGAAATTTTAAAATTCCAGTCACAACAACACTAAGCAAATACCATTATCTAACAACCCATCAAAGAAAAATTGAAACTTTATAATCAAAAGCACGAATTGAGTAACCTGGCCATGAGAGAGAACTGAAGCTATGGAGAGTGCAATGCTGGGCTTTTCCGCCACCTGATGAAATAAAAAGAGGGAGGAGGAGATTTTGTATTGAGTAAGTAAAAATCGGAATAATAGAAACACTAATTCACTCACCATAAGAACTCTGGGGAGATGAGCCATTGAAGACGATGTCGGAATCGGGTCAAAGCTCAAGCTCCGGCGTCCAAAGAGCTTTTATAGCCAAAAACGCGAAAATCACCGCAAACGCAGAAAACACACACAACAAGCGGTTTTTGGTATTATATAAAACGCTACCGTTTTGGCGCATATCTAAACATGCCTTCACTTGTAAATTTTTACCGAAAATTTAACTGTTTACGCTTATCTTATTGATATATGTAGTTATTGGCCTCCAAAGTTATCTAAAAAAATAACTTTCTTGCAAGTTACAACCAACACTTAGAAGCCACAAATTATTTGTCAAAAATTGTGTTCAATGAGCAAGGCGATATTATTTACAATCCAAACATGTTAACGAATTAAAAACTACATACCTCCTAGATTTTGGTCTACCAGACAAAGTGGAAAGCAAACAATAAAGGGCGTTGTGTCTTATTGTAGTGACATATCATCTCTCCCTTTCGATATGTTTTCTTTTTTCGTTGTTTTATAAATTTATAAATCTTGTAAATTTTTAATTTTTTAACGTATGTTATTCTTTTCTTGGAGCACAATATTGTTTGGGTGGAAGATATTCTCTGTAAAGTCTATTGATATCAAATGAACGATAACTACGCTTCTCAAATTTCAATATTAAATTTGTAAGAAAATTTAATATTGAAATCCAAACCATAGAATCATATATTGATGGTTTATGGTTGATTCTCCACAGACTAATAACAAATATATATTTTTAACCACGAGTATTTAAGTTACTACTCAACTTGTGAAACTGATCAAAACTATGTTACAACCACAATGCGATTTGAAGTAAACATTTGGAAACATGTAGTATATGTTATGTGCATGATATAAATAGTACACCAGTGCATCACATTTGTACATATATGAGTAAGCTTCGAAGACGAGACGACTTTGTTAACAGAAAGTTTGTCATTTGAAACAAACCCTAATCCTTTATTTCTATTTTAAAAGTAACTTAAATAGAAAGAAACAAAGGTGATGGCATTATTACGAATAGTTTTTCTGTTGTTGTAACATTTATGAATGAAAGAATAACTCAAATAACTTTGGAAAGAGAATAACTCAAATAACTTTGGAAAGTTCACTAATAACTCAAATAACCTTGTAGAGATGAGACTATGTGAAAAGTCTTTTAAACCTTATGTGAAACTTTTTATTACAGAAATGCCATTGCAAAAAAAAAATTAGGTTTTCCTTTCTCCCAACTAAAACTGTTTTCCTTTCTTTTTTTTTTCATTTCGACGGGAAAGAAAAGGAGGAGGAGGGAAAGAAAAGCGACGGTGATTGAGGCGATTAAGCTTGGTTATCGCCTTTTTGATACGTCTCCGAGGTACAAGACGGAGGAGCCGCTCGGTGAAGCTTTGTCGGAAGCGGTTTCTCTCGGGTTGGATCCGAACAATTTGTCACTTCGAAGCTTCGGGCTTCATCTTCTCCGGCGATTTCCTCGTCTCCGGCGACTCCAAAGGTAAGTTTCGGGCTTCTCTCAACTTCTCTTCCCTTCGTTTCTCTTTTATTCGACATTGAAGCTTTTTGTTGAATTGAAGATTTTGCGGTTGTTGCGGCGGAGGCGGCGGCGGAGAGACTTGAGGTTTAACGACATGGAGATTTCAGAGGTGGTGGTGAAAGAAGCGGAGGTCATGGATCTGTTGGATTCAGCGGTGGTGGTAGTTTAATTTGGTAGACTTATTTGCATTTGATGATAGACTTGTTTGCATTTGATGATAGACTTGTTGGTATTTGATGATAGACTTGTTGGCATTTGATGATAGACTTATTATTATGTTACGATAGACTTGTTATTATGTTACGTTACGGTAGACTTATTCTTATGTTATGGTATACTTGTTATTATGTTACGGTAGACTTATTCTTATGTTATGGTAGACTTGTTATTATGTTACGGTAGACTTATTCTTATGTTATGGTAGACTTATTGTTATGTTATTGGTGAACATGGAGGTTTCAGAGGTGGTGGCGGAGAGACTTGAGGTTTAACGGCGGTTCTTCTGGGTCGAAACCAAGCCGGTCTTGAACATCGTAGAATTGAATCGCTATATTTTTATTTGATGATAGACTTATTTTTATTTGATGGTAGATTTATTCTCTGTTCAATGGTATGGTAGATTTATTTTTCTTTGATGGTAGATTTTTTTTTCTTTGATGATAGATTTATTCTCTGTTCAATGTAATGAAATGACAGAATTTATGTACTCTAGAAATTTGCTCGCTATATAATATGTTTCTAAATGCCTTTAGCATCAATTATTATAACATTAAAACAGGAAAAACAAGTTAAAATTGAGAAAGCACACATAATAATAGACATATATTTAAGCTTCACTAGTGGTATGATTATGATCGTATGGACAACAATTAGAACACTTGTGTTCTTTCCTTGGCTGGTATCACTCCATCTCAGTCTCCAATGCACTTTTTATCCATGAGTCAGATAATAAGTCTACTACAACATTATTTAAAGAACCTAAGTCAGATAATAAGTCTACCACAACATTATTCAAAGAACCTAAGTCAAATAATAAGTCTACCGCCACATTATTTAAAGAACCTAAATCAGATAACAAGTCAACCACAACAGTGTTTAAAGAAGCTAAGTCAAATAACAAATCTACCACTACGTTGTTTAAAGATCCAAAGTCAGATAACAAGTCTACCACAACATTGTTGTTTGAAAAACCTAAGTCACATAACAAGTCTACCACAAAATTGTTGTTCGAAGAACCTAAGTCACATAACAAATCTACCATCATAGGATTGTTAGAATAACCTAGGTCAGATAACAAGTCTACCATAACATCGTTGTTTGAATAATTATGTCAGATAACAAATCTACCACAACTATATGAACAACCATCATCGGATAATAAGTCTACCACAACTATATGACAACTATCTCCGGATAATAAGTCTACCACAACTATATGAACCTATGTCAGAAAACAAGTTTACCACAACTATATGAACCTATGTCAGAAAACAAGTCTACCACAACTATATGAACAACCATCGTCGGATAATAAGTCTACCACAACTATATAAACCTATGTCAGAAAACAAGTCTATCACAACTATATGACAACCATCTCCGGATAATAAGTCTACCACAACTATATAAACCTATGTCAGAAAACAAGTCTATCACAACTATATGAACAACCATCGTCGGAAAACAAGTCTACCACAACTATATGACAACCATCTCCGGATAATAAGTCTACCACAACTATATGAACCTATGTCTGAAAACAAGTCTATCACAACCATATGAACAACCATCGTCGGATAATAAGTCTACCACAACTATATGACAACCATCTCCGGATAATAAGTCTACCATCCGAAAAACAAATCTACCATCCGAAAAACAAATCTACCATAAGGTAAACAGAAAAAATAAGTCTACCAATGTTTTTTGGGAAATCGTTCCAGTAAAACAGAAAAAGATGCAATAAGTCTATCGTCAAAACTATTAAATCTACCAATTAGTATAAATCTACCACCACTAAAAATAAGTCTATCACTACACTCAACTAGTATAAATCTATCACCACTATAATAAGTCTACCAGTCGCAAAATAAATCTATCACGAAAATTTAACTCTATCGTTAAAGGAAATAAATCTATCAATCTTCGAAAATAAATCTACCAATCACAAAATAAGTCTACCGCTCCAAAATAAATCTATCACTGAAAATATTAAATCTACCAATCACTCTAATAAGTCTACCATTCGGAAACAAATCTACCATCAAGGGGACAAATAAGTCTACCGTTCATAAATAAGTCTACCGCTCAAAAAATAAGTCTATCGCTCAAAAAATAAGTCTACCGGTCGTAAATAAGTCTACCATCACAGAATGGTAGACTTATTTTCCTTGGCGGGAACTTTACCCGCCGATTCATTAATGGCAGTTTCGTAAATACTTTTTTTGTTATCAAGGCAAATAAGGGTAAAACGGACAAAAATTCTCGAAAACACAACTTTTTGAGGAGAAGGTTGTTTTAGTGCAAAACCAACTTTCCAAGGTTATTTGAGTAAACCTCCCTTTATGAATACAAGATTTTATTTCGAGCAGCTGTATTGACAATGCTTTGAATAGTGTTCCCTACTTTTCTCTAAACTCTAATTGTCCTTTTTTATAGAGAAATCGAAAAGTGACGTGATAGGCTCAAAATCTTGTGTGTATGTATGTGGCCCTAAATGGTGTTAGTAGAATGGTTCTACTATGGGTATAACCATTCTACTGACACCATTCGTTTAATGATTCTACTGTTAGTATAATGGTTCTACTGTCAGTTTAATGGTTCCACCATTTTTTTTTTTTGTCTATTGCAAACACCGGAAAGTCTAAAAATGTGTTCTTATAATATAAAATTATTAAAATTTGAGTAAAAGGAAGAAAGAGAGTGTTTTTGTGGGGTATATTGAAATATAAAATTTGAGTAAAGAAAGAAAGAGAGTGTGTTTAAGTATAAAATTAGATCTTTTGGAGATTGTTTTTGTGGGGAAGAAAGAGTGTTTAAATATAAAATTAATAAAAGTTGAGTAAAATGATGAAAGAGAAGGTATAAAATGTGAGTAAAAGGAAGAGAGAGTGTGTGTTTTAATAATTTTATTTATTATGTGAGATTCTGCTATTGGCATAATGGTTCTACTGACAGCGTTTAACTTTCTTCTATTCTGCCAGATTCTGCTAGAAATTTAATCATTCTGCCAGAAGTTTAATCATTCTGCTGTTACCATTCAGTTCTGCCAGATTCTGCTAAAAATTTAAACATTCTGCCAGAAGTTTAATCATTCTGCTGTTACCATTTAGAGCATGTATATAACTCATAATAAATGACAACGTGTGTGTGATAGTGAACTGACGGAAACGACTCGTGTATATATGGGAGGATTTGTGGGGAAGAAAGAGTGTTTAAATATAAAATTAATAAAAGTTGAGTAAAAGGATGAAAGAGAAGGTATAAAATGTGAGTAAAAGGAAGAGAGAGTGTGTGTTTTGGAGAGTGTTTTTGTGGGGAAGAAAGAGTGTTTAAATATAAAATTAATAAAAGTTGAGTAAAATGATGAAAGAGAAGGTATAAAGTGTGAGTAAAAGGAAGAGAGAGTGTGTGTTTTAATAATTTTATTTATTATGTGAGATTCTGCTATTGGTATAATGGTTCTACTGACAGCGTTTAACTTTCTTCTATTCTGCCATATTCTGCTAGAAATTTAATCATTCTGCCAGAAGTTTAATCATTTTGCTGTTACCATTCAGTTTTGCCAGATTCTGCTAAAAATTTAATCATTCTGCCAGAAGTTTAATCATTCTGCTGTTACCATTTAGAGCCTGTATATAACTCATAATAAATGACAACGTGTGTGTGATAGTGAACTGACGGAAACGACTCGTGTATATATGGGAGGATTGTTCTAGTCATGTCGTGGCAAATCATTTTTCTTTCAAATAACCAAGAAATTAGGAATCAAAATTGAGACAATTTCCAAAATATGGAAAAAATTAGGGTATTCTTTATATTTAAAACACCAATAATGACAATCTTCATATACTCCATCCGTTCTTTTTTAATTGATTTTCTAGGGAAAAAAATATTTTTAAAAGATTGATTTTTTACTTTTTCAATGCATTTTTAATGAAAGTATAATGGTGAATCGTAGATTTCAAGACATATTTATTGACTTTATCAGATTACTATTGGTTTAAAGTTATGGAAAAAAAATTTTTGCAAAAAATAAAACATTTATAATTAACCATTTATGTGTTTTTTTAATATTTGTGAAAACTCTAGAAAATCAAACAATTAAAAACAGAGGGAGTATTAAAATTGCAGTAAAGTGATTCGAAAATATATCTAACATTGATCGATATTATAATTCCTAACCATCATGAGTAGATTATTGATCTATTTTTTAGATCATACGACATACGCTAGCTAGTGATTCTTTTTCATGAGATATGAATTTATATATGAGGGTACTTCTTTTAAATTAGATTTTCAAATCAAATGAATGAAATTCTTATCAACTGTAAATCGTTTCAGTGACATATATAATCAAATCAATTATTAATGAATATTAAATTAAGTCTTATCAAGTCAACTATAAAAGGAAAACATGTCACACCGGCATTAAACGCGTTTCACTTTCTATTTGATTTAAATGTTGTATTGATCATCTTGTGGTGCTCTCTATAATAGTAAGTCTAGTATTTATTTTTCACATATGTAACATGAGTGGACTTCTGTTTTGTTTTATGGCTTCGAAAGGTGACGCTTATTTGAGCGGTACGGATCAAAAATTTATGCGGTACTGCGGTACAACTGCGAATCGTGCAGAAAAGCGGATTATGTAGAATAAGCGGCGCGGGACGAATAAAATAAAAGTTGATTGGTGATTATAATAAAAGCGGTATTCATAACCATTAAAAAAATTTCAGCAGTTTTTTTGTAAGATTTCAAGTGACAATTTGATTTTAAGTTAATAAATACAATATATATATATATATAATTTTTAAAAAAATTGAATGAACCTCACCAAATTGCACTGAACCGCACCTAAACTAGTGCATATCAATAATAGAGTGCGGTTTTCAAAATTTCTTCATGTAAATGAACCGCATACGGTTAAACTTATTTAATTTAATTTTTAATTAATGTGTTGTTGAATAGTATGTAAAGTGCGGTTTTCAAAATTTCTTCATGTAAATGAACCGCATACGGTTAAACTTATTTAATTTAATTTTTAATTAATGTGTTGTTGAATAGTATGTAAATTGCTTGATTGGTGATTTCAAATGCGTTTCTTTTAAAACTCCCTATAAAACTGCCCCGCACACGTTCTCCAATCAAAGCCTATATCTGATTGGCCAACATGAAGAACGTACTACTTGATTATCGTCACCGTTTAACTTATATTTTTATGTTTTCGCACCAAATTGAACTTTAGGAATAGACCATAAATTGTATGTGCTAGCAGGGCTGGCCCTAAAAAATCGGAGGATGTAAGCAAAAAAAATATTTTAGGCTTTTTTGGTAGGCTTTTAAGAGTATTTAAACTTTTTTTTTGTAGAAACAAAAAAATCGGGTATTTTTTTTCAATACTAAAAAATCATAAGAAATAAATTGGGGCCCAAGACCACCACTTCTTTGGCTTATGCTCATGTCCGGCTCTGAATACTCGCATATAAACGAAAGTTATATAAAATTGCTAGGTTCGGCCATGGGTACTAGCATATAAATAAAAGTTATATAAAATTGTAGAAAAATAATTCAAAGTGGAAAAAATAAAAAGCGGGAAAAAGACCGACATTGTGAGGCAGGGACTTGGAATGGTAAAGATGAAATGATGGAGGCATGTTTGGCATCTGGCCATCTAAAGGCCAAAACCGTCCTATCCAAATATTTAACTATTTTTGTCCTTTTTAAAGCAAAAGAATCCGTTTCGATATTATAACTACAATGACTATGATCCATGCATATATTATTAATATTAGTATACATTATGTATGTTGATCAAACAAAAAAAAAAGCATTATGTATATGTATAAAGTTGTTAACCAATCTTATTAATAGATAAGATGTTTTAAGAAAACAATCATATAAATATATAATACTACGTATATACATGCACATTTACTCATTGTTATCTAACAAGATTAACTCCACGTGAGCATCTTGTTTAAACAAAATTACACGTGAGCATAAATAGCAGTTGAATGACAAAGTATATGTAAATTTCAAGTGGCAGAGACGGTAAAATTAAGCATGTTTATTATAATAACTTCTCTATATGAGAATAGTATATCATGATTAGTTTATTGTATAATGATTAGCTTTTTGCTACTTCCTTAATCTAAAATGATTTGGGAGACTACCTTTAATATCCTTAAAATTTCAACATTTACGAGGCGGTCAAAAGCAACCAAGATTCATCTTGTTTTACAAATCTATTATATTAATTTAATAATTTTATTATTCTTGTGTTTGTGGAATCCTCTTTTCGCCGTTGAAGGCTATGTAATGCTCATTTGGCTATAGACGCGGGTCATATCATGTAGCATTTTGCGAATCTGATATCTTTTTCAGAATGATTGATTGTGTCATGCATTGTCTAATGGTTAACTAATCAAGGAAAAATTAAACACAATAGATTTTGGTTTAGAGTTCGAGCACAAGAATTACAAAAAAAGAAATGACTGCACTCTAATAACATTTATAAATCTACTAAAAATCGATACCATATAATATAATCCGAAATCGAAATCACTTATCTATAGTGAAGTTATCTAGGTAAATAGACCGATATGTTGTGACCCAAGATGATTCATAAAATGTTAGACAGATGTTATGTAGTTTATAAATTCAAACGTTGGTGGTCATTTGTTGAGTCCCATGTATCGCATGCATGGTAAATTAAGTGTTACTCCTATTAACTTGAGTTGAGTCTCATGCATCGCAGTGTTAATCGATGGATCTGAAACTGTGAAATCGTTTAACTAATTGCAGCATGCTAATTGAAGTGTTAATTATTATTAAAGACAATATATCAATTAATTATGCAGTGAAAAAGAAACATTTAATTTTTTTTTTTTTTTTTTGCTAAACATTTAATATTTGGTAGTGATTTAAGAATATCCGTCATGATCGTGTTACCTTATAGGTTTTTCTTCGACCTATTAATGACAATAAGACTGAAAGACACATATATAGACCTCTCGATTCCCTAACACCACTCCTTTTATTTATGTCGATTATCGTTTGTAATAATCCATAATAAGTAATTACTATATACATTTTGTCAATCACATCAACGATTACGATTGCTTTTATATTTTTGTTCAGAATCATTCAGAATATCAAATAATCATGATTTTCGTATCTAAAACATTAATCAAGAGTTTTCCATAACCATTCAAATACATCATCTAGTATATTTTAATATCATAGATTGCGGGATAATGCTAAAATTTTCTCTTAATAAACAAAATTGGTTGAAAGTAGAAACACTTATATGAACATAAAACAAATTAAAAAAAAAACACTTTTACATATTTTTATCCTTAAAAATTAAATATTGTGAAGTGCATGATTTATTTCAGTAAAATATCCTTATAATAGATTTTTGTTTTTTCGTCGTATATTAATCTACTGATTTGAGATCTACATTACTATTGAATACTAAATAAATAAAAAGTCTACAATCAAAATGATGAGACACAAATTTTATCCTCTTTTTGTACCCTTTGTCCTCATTCACTTAATCAAATCTATTCTGTTGTTATCTACCAATTTAGTATAGTTAATTTTCATGTAAATTGAAGTATATATTATTGACTAGCACACAAAATAATATTTTATGTCCAACCAACAACAACAAAAAATGTAAGGAAAACATCTAATTTTTTTTTTTTTGAAGTAACAAAAAATCTTTACAAAAATGAATAAGTCTCCCTTAATTCATGCTTTAATTGACCAATTGTTTATCAACTCAGCCAAAAATTGAAAAACAAATAAAAAGAGCCCATAAGATTAGTCTAAGTTAAGGTACCTTCCAATAACTCTCTCTCTCTCTCTCTCTCTCTCTCTCTCTCTCTCTCTCTCTGCGCTTTATTCTGTTCAAATCTGCTGCTTTTACTTTGCCGTTTCACTGAGAACGAGGCTCACTCTCTCTCTCTCTAGAAGAAGAAGAAGAAGCAGGACCAAAGTTGAAAGCTTAATCTCTCTCTCTCTTCAAATCACTTTTGCTTTCTCCATCCAAAATTTTCCTCATTGTCTTCAAGAACTATTGTCACTTCTTTTTTTTTTGTTTATTCTCTTCCTCTCTTAAGTCTTTTGAAAGAAAAATCTCTCATTTCTCTCTGTTTGGAGATAAAAACAGTCTCATAAACTAAACCCATTTCTTAATTCCTGTTTCTGTCTGATTCAAACAAAGGGAAAGAAGCAAAATCTTGTCAATTTCAATAAAGAAAATCATTTTTTTTTCAAACAGTACCCAAAATTTGTTAGACATTTCGATTTGAAGTCTGTTTTCTTTTTTGGGGTTTCTTTCTTTTTTTTGGCTGGATTGATTTCCATTTCCAAGAACAGACAGTGAATTAAATAAATAGCAGCAATGAGAGACGATAAATCCAAGAAAAGCAAGGTTTTCTTTTTTTTCCCATCTTCTTGAATTTTCACATGAAGTTGTGTTTGTTATTAAAAATCCTTGATTATTTGTGTTGTGTTTAATGAAGTTGTCATGGTCCAAGAAGATGGTTAGGAAATGGTTCAACATCAAAAGCAAAACAGAAGAGTTTCAAGCAGATGTTTCTATACCTCAAGGTACCAAAAAAAAACAGTTTTTTAAAAAACTTAAATTGCTTCTGGTGGGTTTTGTTTAAAAACTTGTTCTTGTTGTTTTCTGAAATAGTCTTAATTGCGTAATCTTTTTGTCTTTTCTAATAAAACAAACTTCTCAATTCACCTTTAATTTTTCCCAGAGGTTATAACTCATATTGACAGTTTTCTGCTTTAACCAAAAGAATTAGCATTTGGATTTTTGTGTCTAATTTAGTTTTCAAATTTTATTAACGAAGTTGAAGTTGAACATAGAAGTAGCTTCTCAGAGAGAGAACCTTGCACAATCAAGAAAACCAAAACTGGTAAAGTCTTTTTCATCAACTAAACTCTGTGAGAAAGTTTTATTGTTATTTCTTATAATTTCTGAGTTTTTACAGAGAAGCTCAATAAGAATTGGGAACAACAAGCTAGACAAAGGAGAATGAACTATGAAAATCCAAGAATCATTGATGTCCAAAACTATAGGTATACATTTTATTCACACATGTGTGTTATACTGTGATCCATTGAAGTTGGAAACTCATGTTGATGATACTTTGAGAATACAGCATCTTTGTAGCTACATGGAACGTAGCTGGACGCTCTCCTCCTGCAGATCTAAACCTCGACGAATGGCTTCATTCGTCAGCTCCTGCAGATATATACGTGCTTGGGTACATTTCCATTCCAAGAATATCTCTCTTTGTTCAAGAAAATGTTCTTAAACAATCTTGTGTGTTTTCTTTGTTTAGTTTCCAAGAGATTGTTCCTCTTAATGCCGGTAACGTTCTTGGAGCTGAAGATAACGGTCCTGCCAAAAAATGGCATTCCCTAATCAGGAAAACGCTTAATAACCTCCCCGGGACAAGCAGCGTCTGTCATACGCCGTCGCCTATACCCGTCCCCATTGCAGAAATCGATGCTGACTTTTCGGGATCTTCGAGGCAAAAGAACGCGACTTTCTATAACAGACGGTCCTTCCAGACCCCGAGTACATGGAGAATGGAGGAGAGTGATCCTTCAATCTCACAGCCACGGCTAGACCGACGTTTCAGTGTTTGTGATCGGGTTTTTTTCAGTCATAGACCGAGTGATTTCGATCGGTGTAGTCACAGGCCTAGTGATTACTCAAGAAGGCCAAGTGATTATTACTCTAGGCCGAGCGATTATTCTCGGCCTAGTGATTATTACTCTAGGCCGAGTGATTATTCTCGGCCTAGTGATGTCTCCCGGTGGGGATCTTCGGAAGATGATAACGGTCCAGGGGATTCTCCAAGCTCACCGGGGTCATGTCCATCAAATGAGAACGGATATAGAATCCCGTGGAACTCGTCTCAATACTGTTTGGTTGCGAGTAAACAAATGGTTGGTATCTTTTTAACGATTTGGGTGAAAAGCGAGTTACGAGAACACGTCAAGAACATGAAAGTATCTTGTGTAGGCAGAGGACTAATGGGTTATCTAGGAAATAAGGTAAAAATCTCGTGCTTTCGTTATCGCGTGAGTTAGTTAGTTAGTGAGCATTGTTGTAATGAGCTATTGTGGTTCTTTGTAGGGATCAATCTCAATTAGTATGTTGCTACACCAAACAAGCTTTTGCTTTGTATGCACACACTTGACCTCAGGACAAAAAGAAGGCGATGAGCTAAGGAGAAACTCCGATGTCATGGAGATACTCAAGAAAACGAGGTTTCCTCGTGTCCATAGTTCTGAGCACGGTGAAAAGTCCCCAGAGAATATCCTTCAGCATGAGTAAGACCGAAAATCGAACATCAAGAACCGAAAACATTTTGCTTAATAGATTCAAGATCTTGATACTTTTTTTGTTGTCTATGTTTGATTTAGTCGAGTAATATGGCTCGGGGACCTGAATTATCGGATAGCACTCTCTTATCGATCAGCGAAAGCACTTGTCGAGATGCAAAACTGGAGGGCGTTACTAGAGAATGACCAGGTACATTGTTTACTACATTTTCTCGCCTTTTCGGATGTTCTGATCCGAAAAAACTTTGTTGCAGTTACGGATAGAGCAAAAGCGAGGACATGTGTTTAAAGGATGGAACGAAGGGAAGATTTACTTCCCACCAACTTACAAATACTCGACTAACTCAGATAGATACGCAGGAGATGATTTGCACCCAAAGGAGAAACGTCGCACTCCTGCTTGGTAAGTTTCTTGCACTCAAACAAAAAACAAGAACCATGTAATGATTTTTTCTTTTTGTTATCGAAGGTGTGATCGGATATTGTGGCATGGAGAAGGACTGCATCAGTTATCTTACGTAAGAGGGGAGTCACGGTTTTCGGATCATAGACCGGTTTATGGCATATTCACGGCAGAGGTTGAGTCAAATCACAAAAGACTAAAGCAAACCACGAGTTACGCCACTTCACGGGTTGAAGCTGAAGAACTTTTACCTTACTACCGAGGATACACCGAACTAACGTTTTTCTAAAATCGAAAAGGAATTCGTCATCCGCACGCTCTTTACGGTAACTTTTAATTCATAAATTTTATAAATCTAAGTAGAAAATTATGAGATAACAGAGAGAATGTAGTGTCAGTGACATGATGAAGCTATCAAAAGACAAGGTAGTCGATTAGTAGAGACTAGTAGTTGTGGTCCTGAAACTCAAAACAGAGACTAAGCAAGTCCAGAAAAGATTGGTTAGAATTTATTATATTTCATCCAAGAAAGTAACACACACGTTTCTTTCACATCATTTAAGGCACAACGAATTTTTGGACAAAAATGGACCCGGTTTTCGTGTTTTCGATTCAAAGATTTGATAAGATATTGTCTCTACATGATTTGTTGAGTGATTCTTGAGAAAAACTCTCTTTTTTCTGAAATCTCATATCTCATAAGTGTTTATAACTGTACATTTCTCCTCATGATATTATTATCACTTATGGTAAATAATTTGGTTCGGCTTTTTGTCAGGTGAATAAAGTTTTTTTTCAATTGTTGAAGCCTTTGAAGAGTGATGACAGAGACATTCCATTGCTCCTTTTAACACAAAGGAAACAAATAATAGGTTGGCCCAACTTTATTCTCTTGTATATCTGTTTCCGGTTCTGTTTTCGATTTATGTTAACCGGTAAATTTCCTGTTTTACAGGTGTTAAGACTTAAGAGGCTTCTTGGTTAACCGGTTTATTTTCTTCTTTCATGGATTTGCTAACTTTGGGAGGACTTATAGTATTTTTACAGCATAACTGTTAGGTAACAATTTCATTTTAACCTCAAATAATTTAATTTTGATTTTGTTGATAAGTTAATTTTAACTTATTATAAGAACTTGTGTTTTGTGCAGGATTATGAAACTGACTGATGGAAGTTTTTTTGAAATTTCATCATTGATTTTGTTTACTATTTAAGGAATATAAGTATGTTTATATTATTGCAAGTTGAAGTGTGTTCCCGAGGCAATGATAGTGTAATGCTTGTTATATAAGGTTTAGCCGTTTAAGTGTAATAAAATGATTATACAGAAACAAAAGCAATTATTTTCATGTTTATTCATTATTATGAGTGTTTTCTTACAAAGAAAAAGTGAAAAGAATCAAAGGATAACGTCTTGTAATGATCGTTGTACTGAAAAAGTTAGGGTTTGTTGATAACCTCGAAGCTCACTCCTTTCTCTGGTCCCATATTGGAGTATACAAATTCAATGATTAATTTCACTATTAATTATAAATCAAATAAAGAGCTAAGACTATAAAATCATACTATGCTATAATTTTTAAAATAAAGGTAAATGAACGAAAGTCAACTATTTGATCACTAAAATTAGTCAAAATATCAATTATAAACATGTAATACAAAATTTGCATTTCTACACACACCTTTGCATTACATGTATTGCAGCACTGCGTGCAAAAAGTTTAATATTGTTCAATAATTTGTTTTGAGTTTATTTACGTAATTAAGTTTCTATGACTTTTATTTTATTTTTTTAATTATATATTGAAACTTACATGCAAAAGAGAGAATAATGTGAAGAGAAGGAAATGATTGAAAAAGAGTATGAAAGTGCAGAGAGTGTTTCGTGTAATCTCATGCTTTTTCTCCTTTTCCTATTTGCTGCTTTCTCTTGTTTCAGCTTTCGTGATTACAACAACACTTGTAAATTCCTTCTTAATTTATAAAAGTATATAAACACAATAAAGTATTGTAAAATGTGAAGTCAGAGAATGATCAGTTCTATTTTTTTTCATGGAATTTCATATTTTTAAAAACATTAACAATTAAAAAATTAAGAAGGAATGAAAAGTGTTGTCCAAGACCAGAAGTGTATATCAAAATAGAACTGATATCAAACTTTTATTTTTGCTAATATTGATTATTTTTTGTTATGTATAGGCTTTCGTGAGTGGGAAGCCAAAGCAACTCTATTACTCACAACCACATTTTCATTTCTTCTTCTATAAAATTTGTTTGAGTAATACTTGGGTTCACCCCCTTTATTCACCTCCAAATTTTCACCTCCATTGTGTTTACCAATCAAACTGCCATGTAATTTTATTATTAAAACAAAATTAAAAAAAACTCAGAAAACAACAAACGTGAATCGTTAACGGCGTTGAGCAATTGTGATTTTTTTATATCTCGTCATCGGCCAAAAAATTGAAGAGAGAAATCGCCAGTGATCACTGGGCCGTCGTCGTCACCGGATTCGTTACCAGAAATTGGACAGTCCGTTGCCTTCGTCTCTTCCTTTTACATTATTCCGGTGATTGGATATTACCGTTGCAGAGGCGAGCGGGGTGGCTTTAGGCGTGGGTTGTCGTGTCGGCGGAAGAGGTGGACCGAGAAGACGTGGACCCCGTGGAGGGCGAGCCAACGGAAGAGGAGAGATGGATTACAGAGATCAAGCTCAGACGCCTTCTAGCGGGAGGTAAAATTCTGAAGCTGAAACAAAAATTCGCATCTTGTGGCATTTTGGACTGTTTTTCAATGTCTCTCTGATATTTGATTTTACTTATGTTGATTCAATTTTTCACTGGTGATTCAAGTTTAATAGTTCAAGTAATCGCAGATGTTGATAGACTCTTTGGTAATAGACTCTTCTGCGACCATAGTAGCTTTAATCAGTTCCTTGATGAAACAAAAATATGTGTTAGTGTTCTATATGCCTTATCTGTTTTGTATATTACTTCAAGAAGAAACCATTTACAATGATGATAATCATAAAGATCTATACTATGTTTAATTCTGTGACTTCTATATCGGAGAGTGCAGGAATTTGTGTTGTCTTATAACTCTTATAACACATATTTTGCAGATACTCGTTTACTTGAATGGTGGAGGAGATATCGAATTTATTGATCTTGCGATTTTGGATGTTGGAAGAGGAAGACATCACGAAATTTTTGATGTATCTACTCAGTACTGATATCAAGTTATAGCTTCATATGAGAGTTTGTGAGGATTGTGTGTGATGAAGCAATCAACGTTGGCCAAGGCTTCAGCACTTTCGGCTGTACTGATTTTTTCAAAGAAGACCCAATCCAAGCTGTTTGACAACTTTGTGAGGATTGTGTGTGATGGGAGTTGTGATATCGATAGTCTATTTCCTTAATTTTGTGGTTTTCTTTTATATTTTCTTACAAAGAGATTTAGATTAGGCTTTTTTGTGTTTATCTCTTTCTTTTATTTTCTTATAAAGGATGCACAACATATGTAAAGCAGCTTATTTTGATTAATAAAATTTACAGATTTTAATACTTCTTCCTCCTTGATCTCCGAAGGTAATCAACATCTATGATTTGGGATTTTGTTTAACGGTTTACAAATTTACAGATTTTTATCTCTTCTTCCTTTCTTTCCTTTTTTAGTACTACTCCATTTTTACGTTAGTTTTCCTAATTCTTTTAGTAGTCCTAACCTTAACAATCTCTATATAAGATTGTTTTTGATTTGTCTTTAGAGACAAGTTTTGAGAAGGAATAATAAGAGCTTTTGGTTTTACCCTGTTTTGAGAATTCTCTTGAATTTTTATCACAGGCAGCTGCTACCAAGTAATTCTTAGCGTGAATTCTGTGAGTTCAGAACTGGTTTACTTTCAACTATTTAAGTTGGATGACCTGATCCTACGAGCACAGGTATGTTATTTTTTTTTTTCTCTTGAAAGATCTTTGTTCAGCAACAAAACTAGATTCTAGTTATATGGTTCTAGAATAGAGGACTTTTGCATTTATGCGTCAAACAACTATCTTTGTGTGATTAAAATTACAAGTTTTTTTAAAAAAAAATTCCATTAAATTCATTGTTAAAATAAGTTTTTGGTAACAGGTGTTTACATGTCTCTTGTATTGTTTTTGTTCTCGTTAGGTCAAACGATACATTGTTTCTCTATCACACACTTGATTGGTCACTTTTGTTTAAGACAAAACAAAGTATTTACTTAGAAACTACATCCATGGATGCCAAAGAAAAAGAAGAAGTTCATGAATCCGTAGACTTTTGGGCCAATGAAGAAGATGCTTCACTCAGTGAAGACGAACGCTTCTCTCAGTGAAGACGAAGAAGAAGATGACATAGCCAACAAAGAGGATTCTCTTCAAATGGAAGATGTCGATGATGCTTTAGAAGCAAGCAATGAGAATGATAAGAAAGATGAACTCTTTATAGGAATGGAATTTAGTTCTGATGAAACCGCATATACAGCTTACAAAAAGTATGGAAGCAATCGGGGTTTCGACATAAGGAAACAACGGAGGTCGGAAAAAAAAGGTAAGCTAGTAAGGCTTCGTTATGTATGCTCAAGAGAGGGGTTTAGGCAGGAACATAACGTCAATAAATCTTATTCACGACCAATCACAAGGTGTGGTTGTAATGCCCATATGACTTGCTACGTTCAGAGTACCAGAAGATTTAAGATTGTGTCTTTCAATCCGAATCACAACCATGATTTAGTGAGGACACCTATGAAGCATTTGTTGAAGGGAAATCGAATAGTTTCTGTCTCTCAAAAACAACATGCTGATGATGCAGAGATGTCAGGAATTTCAGCAAAATCAACCGTTGAAATGATGAGTAGAGAAGTTGGAGGACGAGCAAATCTGGGTTTTATGGAGAAAGACTATTGCAATTACATATGTCGAAAGCGAACGGAAGAAATGAAAAAGGGAGATGCTGGAGCAGTTTTGTAATACTTTTAGAAAAAGAAAGAGGATAATTCATCGTTTTTTTATTCGATACAACTTGATGAGGACGATATGATCACTAATATCTTTTGGGTAGATGATCGGTCTATAAGTGATTACAATCTATTTGGAGATGTCGTTTGCTTTGACACAACTTATAAGACCAATGGATATGATAGACCGTTTGCTCCATTTGTCGGTGTCAATCATCATAAGCAAACTGTTGTGTTTGGTGCTGCTCTCTTATATGATGAAACAATTGAGTCGTTTAAGTGGATTTTTGAGACTTTTCTTGGAGCAATGTCTGGAAAACAACCAAAAACAATTCTTACAGACCAATCTGCTGCAATGGCGAATGCAATAGTGCAGGTGTTCCCTGAAACAAAACATAGGTTATGTGTTTGGCATATTTACTAAAATGCTGAAAAGAAGCTGAGTCGTGTATTTCATGGATCGGACCAATTTGCCATGGACTTTAGAAAGTGTGTATATGACCATGAGAAAGAAGACAAATGGTTATTGGCATGGGATGATATGCTCAAGAAGCATAATTTGACAGAGAATAATTGGTTGAAGAGTTTGTTTGAGGTGAAAGAAAAATGGGCACTGGTATATGGCCGTCATACTTTTACAGCAGATATGGTGAGCACACAGCGTAGTGAAAGTATGAATAGTATTTTGAAGAGATACTTGAAGCGCAGTTATAACTTGTTGCGCTTCTTTGAACACTATGAGAGAGTGTTGGATGATCGACGATTTAAAGAATTAACTGCTGACTTCAGTATGATTCATACCTCGCCGATATTAACTGCTCCAGTAGAGATCTTGCAACATGCAAAGGACGTGTATACACCAGAAGTGTTTACCTTGTTCCAGAAGGAATACATAGCTATCGGTGATTACGTTGCCAAAAGGGTGAATAAGTCTGAGATGGTGCGTGCTGAATACCATGTATCTTTTCGTGATGTTGGGAGAAATCATTTGGTTGAGTATGTAGCTGCAAACCAAACGATACATTGTAGTTGCATGAAGTTTTCTTTTGCTGGGATCTTATGTCGTCATGCATTGAGAGTGTTGGACAAGAAAGATGTTAGAAGAATTCCACCTACCTACATTCTGAATCGAAGGAGTAAAGAGGCAAAAGCACGAACCATATCTTATTATCATTCAGAGATACCAAATCAGACAGCGAAACAATCGATTGGAAAGCGATATAGTCATAAATGTCGTACTTTCCGTGAGATTGCATCTTTTGCTGCTGAACATATAGAACTGACGTTGTGTGCAGATAAAGATGCCTTTCAGTTACTTAAAAAATTGGAGGAAAAGAAAAAGGAACTAGTGAAAGCTAATAAATGGATGCTCCATACATCAGATGTTGAACCTATGGAAGAAGAAGAAGATAAAGAAGTTCAAAATGCATGTGGAATAAAAAGAAAAAATCATTGTGGACGACCAAGGAACAACAATGTCGGAGGCCATGGTCGATACAAGAGTGTTCTTGAAACGAGTGGTACATCAAAATCATCGAGTACTGCTACAACAAAGAAAAAGTTATTTCAGGTATTTGATATGTCATTTTTATTTCTTTTCAATGTCCAATTTTCATATTTGACTTAATCCATATATGGATATAATTATTGTAGGAATTTGACAAGACTTATGATGGTTCATCGTAAAGCTCTATTATTTTGAATTTCGAGACGGAAAGCCTATGGCTGGAATTGAAGCTAAATATTTTGAAGGTGTAATAGGAGATTTTTATTTTATTTTGACCACTTCTTTCTTGGATCAACCTCCTCTTCGAAACTAATACTTTGTGTTTTTGGATCAATGATGATTAGTAGTTTTTTTTATTTCCTATTGATCTTGAGAGCATAAACAAAAACGACAAATAAAGCTCTTTAATATGGAGTACTGCAAATTACATTAGCTTAAGACAGTCTTTTCCAAACTACTTGCTCCATAAACCACTTCACCGATCATCCTTGGCCTCTTGCCACGTTTTCCTACTCCAACTCTCTTGCCTATTCTATTAGCTTTCCCTTTTACCTGCAGAATTTGATCCCGTTCCGGTTGTGACTGTTAACGGTTTTGAAGAATCGATCACTGGTTTTTTAGACGAACTGCAACCAAAAGGAGAGATGTAACAAAGCAGATGTAATTCTAACAACATGAGAAAAGATTTAACAGTCGAGAGAAGAGAGGGTTCTTACGCCAGGTAAAAGGGGAAAGCTAAGCCTGCAGATGCAAAAACAATCAGACCCGTGGCTACAATAATGTTACGTGATGGTGCCATTGCAATTTGCAGATAGCGTTTGGCTTTGAAGTTCCAAAAAAGAGATTCCATAGAGAAACCAAAAACAAAATTGGAATCAGTGTCATACCTTAAGAAATACATATAAAAATGATGCATTGGTTAATGAACTCAAAGCTAATAATACCTAACAGCATAAAGACAACGAAACAAGAATTGTGAACAAAGTTCATATGAAACATGTGTAGATACACCTACAAGCTCTCCATACTCGATTTACAAATGGAGGTGAAAATTCAGCTTGCTTTACAGATTATACATGCTTTGCAATACCAGTCCCTAAACCATCTAAGATAAACTGATTAGTCAGTCTCAGTTGCTAAATCCAAAACAGCCTTATGTTTATTTCGATTTTCAGAAGAAAAAAGTGAGGTGCCAACTTAGACAAGAAAAATCCCTAAGTCTATTATCGACAAAAAACTGCAATTCTACGATTACAATCCGATTTGGACTCAAATTACTCTGTCGAGGTGTTCAAAAACTCATTACCTCTACGTCTGAGCTTGATCTCTGTAATCCATCTCTCCTCTTCCGTTGGCTCGCCCTCCACGGGGTCCACGTCCTCTCGGTCCACCTCTTCCGCCGACACGACAACCCACGCCTAAAGCCACCCCGCTCGCCTCTGCAACGGTAATATCCAATCACCGGAATAATGTAAAAGGAAGAGACGAAGGCAACGGACTGTCCAATTTCTGGTAACGAATCCGGTGACAACGACGGCCCAGTGATCATTGGCGATTTCTCTCTTCAATTTTTTGGCCGATGACAAGATATAAAAAAATCACAAATGCTCAACGCCGTTAACGATTCACGTTTGTTGTTTTCTGAGTTTTTTTTTTTGTTTTAATAATAAAATTACATGGCAGTTTGATTGGTAAACACAAGGGAGGTGAAAATTTGGAGGTGAATAAAGGGGGTGAACCCAAGTATTACTCAATTTGTTTTCCCTTTCCAGATTATTTTCTCTATAAAAATAATAAGTTGCTCACACTTTATTATAATACAAAACTAGATGATTCCCCGCGCGGATTAAATATTGTTCTTTTTACTATAAACAAAAGAGTTGTTTCTTTCAATCAATAATTCTTCAACAAAAAACATTCTAATTAGTTAAAAAAAAAATTTGTTAAGGTATTTTTTATGACCATTCAATTTAGTTTAATTTGATTGAATTTTCACAAATTTGGAAAGACTGTACTATGGTTTATATTGCTAAAATGCTCAATATTTTATTTCGTTTTTGTATAAATGTTGTGAATTTAAAATTTTTGAATATAATATCTATAATATTATTAATATATAATAATTTTTGTGATTGTAAATTTCCTTTATATTGTTCAAAACATGAAAGTTTACGATCATATAGATTCTTTGGAAAAATGTAAAAATCGAAAAAGAAAAAGCAAAAATGTTTATATACTTTTAACACCTACTCCCTGCGTTTCATAATATAAGATGTTTTACCAAAAATCATGAATATTAAGAAACTACTTTTACTCTAAAAAGTAGTATTTAAAATAAATATTAAAAATAATTTAACCAATTATAAAAAAGACTGCAAAATACTATTGGTCACACAGTATTCAATAAAGTTAAAAGTACATAGTATTGTCAAAACAACTTACATTATGAAACAAAATAAAAACCCCAAAACAACTTACGTATTGAATCGGAGGGAGTATTTTTCAATAATTTTTTGTTTTAAAAAAATTATTTTAGGAAATCAAAACGCAAGGAGAAATAATTTAAAAATAATGGGTACTAATTTGTTTTATTATATTTATGAAATAAAAGATTTGTTTATTATTAAAAACATATGGAATAATCCATTGATATGTGTTTTTCCATATTCGATGCACATTTTCGGAAGATGGATTCTTTTTATATATCACTAAAACATGATTTGTTAAGAGTAGAACTCCATATTTGACAATAAATCCATAACTCTTTATAATTGTAAATTTTAATTGAAAATAAAGTTCCAGAATTTGACGTACCACAAGTATTAAGTTTCGGAAGATGGATTCTTTTTATATATCACTAAAACATGATTTGTTAAGTGTAGAATTCCATATTTGACAATAAATTCATAACTCTTTATAATTGTAAATTCAAAATAAAGTTCCAGAATTTGCTATAGTCCAAAAAAAAAAAAAGTTGTTGTTAAGGTTAATTGGCCCATTAGAGAGGTGATTGTCATGTCACATTTCCATGTCACAATTGTTTAGTGCCATAGATTCTTTTTATATATCGCTAGCGAACATAATTAACCGACCCTAGTTTTGGACATTATGGGTTTTTTTCTCTCTACTAGTTCTGTAAATCCGATATCTCGAAGCGTTTTCTACTTTAATAATAATAAAAAAAAACACTATTGTTAGCGTTGAAATACAAGGAATCGAAGCGTTTAAGGAGGGTAATTGGTTTCACACCTTTCTAAACCATGTAGAGAACGTGAAGCCTATGTAAAACGTTTAAGAACTTTTATAATTAGCTAGTTTGGCTCTTTATTGTGATGGTATGCAATACTTTTGATGAATCCCATTGTTTACACTTTACTGAATTGGTTCAATACCCTCGGATAATGGTTGGTTTCTAAGCTAAAGTTTTTTCCTTTGTAACTACATAATTTGGTTATCTGATTTGGACTTGTGACTATAACCAGTTAATTTAATGGTTTTAGCTATTCATACTGTAATGTTTTCTGCATGGCATGTACTGAAAATCCATAAATTAATATGGGCCCTGTGTTGGGCTACATGGGCTTTAATAACCAAGCATTTAGATGAGAAAGGCCCAAAAGGTGTCATAAACGGTGATGATGCGAGCAGTGGTCTTCGTTAATCAACTCCGGATCTTCAATGGAAAGAAGGAAACGGTGCCAGTGGTATATAATCCTAGCACTGGAAAATCCTTACATTTACCTAAATTGAAGACGGCGAGGACTTCGGTGAACTGCTTTTTCGGGTACGATCCGATCGATAAGCAATACAAGGTATTGTCTTTGACTTGGCCAACTGTTAAAAGAAATAGGATTTCTGAAAAGCATAAAGTTTTGACATTAGGAACTAAGAAACTGTCATGGAGAATAGTCGAACGTTTCCCACTTTTTCCTGCACATCGTGGGATATGCATCAACGGTGTTTTGTATTATCTAGCTTTGGTCGATGGACCTCCGAGATGTTCAATAGTTTGCTTTGATGTTAGGTCTGACAAGTATGAATTTATTAACAGAAATGAGGATATGGCACTTTTTAGTAGTTCAACGCTTGTAAATTACAAGGGGAAGTTAGGTGCACTTTTGACTGGTGGGGTAGACGGACTTACTAAAGAAAGTACATGTTTTGAGTTGTGGGTTCTAGTAGACGCCGAGAAACATGAATGGGCGAAGCATGTATATGCATTGCCCGATTCGTGGAAGGATGTAATTGGAGATGCCGAGTCATATTTGTTTAGAGAGGCCGAGTTACACTTTGTTGGACTGACTTGTAGTAATGAAGTTGTGTTGTCGCCACGCTATCTACCCGACCCTTTCTATGTTTTCTACTACAGCCTCGAGAGGAAAACTATTAAAAGAGTTGAAATCCAAGGAATGGATACGTTTAAGGATTCTAAAGTTCACATTTTTCTAAACCACGTAGAGGATGTGAAACTTATGCAAACGTTTTAGGAATTTGTATTTTGTATTATTTAATAGGCTCTTACTGTCCTTTGTAGGACTATTTTCTGGGTATTCTGTCTATGACTATGTTGAAATTTCATCTTATCAACTTGTTATGACTGTAAAAGACGTGGAGTGACTTACATTTTGTGTGTTTCTTTTTCTAACCTCTATATCAACTTATTATGAGTGTAAAAGACCAACTCATGTGGCAGATTCAACAAAGGGATGATATAAACTCTTGTCATTGCCAACTCTTGAAATATTGATCCCAAAACAGAGAAGAAGCCTAAGATGCGATCTTTCTATATCGAACCATTACAAAATTATGCATTCTTATAAAAAAAAATGTTTAAAAACAACGAATTACTTGTAACATTTTTTGTTGAATCACATAACAATAAATCACCACTAATCTTGTTTTACTTTTAAGTTTTAACGAACCTATATACGGCCCCTAATTATTGGGCTTTCTCTTAGCATATCATGCACCATTTGCTTTTTCTTGTAAAATCTTCCCTAAACATTCTCATATTTATTATAACAAAGCGGCCCTCAAATCCTAAAAAAATTTTAGCCTAGTGGTCAAATTAGTCTATTTTTTATTTTACCTTGCCGCTCATTGAAACTCAGGGCCGGCCTGTGTCTACGGCAGTGTCTGCACCATGGAATCACGGAGGCAAAACGTCTCGGAGGCGATCCCTATTGATCTCATTATCGAGATATTCTCGAGATTGCCTACCACATCTATAGGGAGATGTCGGTGCGTATCAAAGCTTTGGTTCTCCATACTTGTCCGTCCAGATTTCACGGAGTTGTTCTTGACCAGATCTTCGTCTCGACTACAACTTCTGTTCATCTGCAAAAAGAACGGTGAGTTGTTCTTCTTCTCGACTCCTCAGCCTCAAAATCCTGACGAGAACTCGTCTCCTTTAGTCGCTAGTTATCATATGAAAATCCCCCATAACTCTGCCATTGGAAATTTTAGTCCTATGAGAGGCTTGATCTTTCTTAGAAACACGCAGCTTTTAGAGGGAAATTGGAACATTGTAACTGTGATATGTTACCCCAGCACTGGACAATCCTTAACGTTACCCAAAGTCAATACCATAGGGATTGAGATTATAAGCTATTATTACGGGTATGATCCAGTTGAGAAACAGTTTAAGGTATTGTCCATGAAGACCTCAAGCGTTCGTGGAAGACACGAGGTGGTTTCTGAAGAGCATCAAGTTTTGACATTGGGAAGTGGAGAATGGAGGAAGATCGAATGTTGCATTCCCCATTATCCTTTAGGTAAAGGGATATGCATCGATGGTGTTGTGTATTATCCAGCTTTGATCAATAGTTCTTCAAGGGTTTACATGATAGTTTGCTTTGATGTTAAGTCTGAAAAGTTTGCATCTATTCAAGCTACGGAAACTTACTTTAAAGTAGCGTCCAATGGATTTATGATCAACTGCAATGGTAAATTGGGAGTACTTGCGGCTCAAGGTTCTGGATATGTTAATGGAAAAACATGGGGTTTTAAGCTGTGTGTTCTAGAAAATGCAGAAAAAAATGAATGGTCAGAGCATACATATGTACCGTCCCCTTCGTATTGTGAGGTAGTTGGAAACACTTTGTCTCGTTTTGTCGGGGTGACTCAGGCAAATGAAATTGTGCTGTCACCATACTACCTAAACTCAACCGGGCCTTTCTACATCATCTACTACAGTATCGAGAGAAACACGTTCATAAGAGTTGAAATCCAAGGAATGGAAGCGTGTAAGGGTAGTACATTTTACACCTTTCTAGATCATGTGGAGAATGTTAAGCTTATGCAAATGATTTGATTATAGTTTGACATTTTGTAACAGAACATGGGATTTTAGTAGAGTCCTTTAGCTACTGGATGACTATTTTCTGTTTAATTGGTGACGGTTTCAAAATCCAACTCATGTTGCAGATTTCAAAAAAGAGATGACAGAAAACTCTTTAAATTACTTATCCAAAACAGAGTTGTTTGGTCTCTGCCAACAATTGTTAACTGATAATCTAATTTTTCTATATGGCCAAATACTAAAAGCACTAGGTACACATCAATAACAAAACAAATGGGGTTTTACACATGAATATTCTTTTAATCAAATCTTGTTTTTACTTTCCTTTTCCCAGTTGATCACTTCACTTATGTTAAGATAAAAGTCCTTATATCTATCTGTAGAGGATATGAAACTTGTATGACTATTTTCTGTATTAATCCATTTTTTTTAAAGGCTTATAGTAGTGGTTTATCTCAACTTGTAATGAGTTTTAGAAAACCAATTCCTATGGCAGATTCAACAAAGGGATGATATAAACTTTTCAATAACTGATCCAAAACAGAGAAGAAGCCTAAAGATGCTTTGTTTTAGATATGCTTTGTGAGTGGGAAGCGACATGTAACCCTACTCACATTTTTATTTCTTCTTCTCTATAATTTGTTTTTCCGTATTTCAAAATTGTTCTCTCTAAAAAAATAAGAAATTGGATCCAGCTTGGGAATGTAAATTGAGAGGTAAGTCCTTTTTGGAGCCTGAGTGATAAAAGCAGTGGGTCTTCTACTTGGATCCAGCTTCTAAAATGCAGACCTTTAGCAGAGAAGTATATCTCATGTACAGTTGGGAATGGAGAGAAGTGCTTATTCTGGTTGGATAAGTGGACTCCTTATGGGCAGCTTCTTTCATACATTGGGCAAGACGGACCAAAGATCTATGGGCTTCCCCCAGACTCAAAGGTCAGTGATGCAGCAACATAAAATGGATGGAAATTCAGAGGAGCTAGAAGTGAGAATGCAGTGGCTCTGTTTATCTATCTTACAAACACAACACTTCAGGTAGAATTACAAGATAAGTATAAATGGAAAGATGGAGAAAGATAACTTCTCTTTATCTCTTGCAAGGAAGTAGGCCTGGGCATTCGGTTTCCCATTCGGGTTTTGGGTCAGGTTATTCGGTATTCGGGTTTTCAGGTTGATGAATATAAAAACCATTCGTGTTATTAGAAATATCGGTTCGGATTCGGTTCGGGTATACCCGGGTTCGGGTCGGTTTTCGTGTTTGAGGTCTAAACCCATAAAAAACCGCATAATACTCGGTTTTGGTTTATGGTTATCGGTTTACGGATATTTTCGGGTTTTTTACCCGAATAAACCGAAATACCCGAGAAACCTAGCAATAATCCGAAATTTAACACTTGTGAACAACACAAACAATGACTATAATTTCGAATCCATGCTAACTAAACAACACAAACAACACCAAATTAGTTTCATAAGTACTTCGTACTTCATAAATCTAAACCAAAGTTACCAAACAAAAGCAATCCAAAGAAGTTCTACAAAAGCATAACAAGATTTCAAGCAAAAAGAGTATTGTTTAAATCTGATTTAAGAAGCTAAACAATATCAATTCCGAAGCAATGTTCTCCAACTTGCACTCATGATTCACCATATTTCATGCTTCCTGTGGAAGCACACAGACACAATTAAATCAATTAGACAGTAACCAAACAAGTAAATAAGCAAATAGAGTAATAGACAATGACAATTGTACACACTTACATTGCTATTTCTTCTCACTAGCATTCTGGATTCAATCATCTCCAAGTGTATTGTCTTCAAACTCTACAAAGAACAAGTACAATACTGATTAAAAGCAGAACATAAGAAAACAAGTACAAGACAGAGAAGAAATACAACTTACTTTCCTGAATGTCGTCTAGCATTGTGATATCGGCTAGGAGTTGTTCATTTGTGATCAGTGACTTTCCAGATAATTGTATCTTACATTTGAGCCATTGTTCAAGACACATCAACACCTCTACATGAAAGTGAGTCAAGCAACTACGAGAAGGCTCTAATACTCTGCCACTTGTGCTAAAAGCACTTTCAGATGCCACTGTATAAACCTGCATTGCAAGCAGATCCTTGGCCATTTCAGCTAGAACAGGATACTTCCCACTGTTTGCTTTCCACCATGAGAGCAAATTCATATCTGGTCCTAAGAATGTAACTGGATTCTCCACAGGTTCTTTCAGATAATACAACTTATCCTCTTGTTCCATCTTATCAAACCCAACCTTAAACTGCATTGCCCTAGATAACATTAAGAATGTGGCATTCCATCTAGTAGAGACATTCAAAGGCAAATTACCACGAGAAACTCTTTCTCTATCTAATTTCAATGCAAAAGCCTTCATTCTATTAGTAGATCCCCTAAGATAAGCCACTGCATTTCTGACTGCATCAATACTTTCTCAAATTTCAGACAATCCTTCCCTTGCAATGAGATTAATAATATGAGCAACACATCTCATATGCAAGTGACTACCACCTAATACAAATTCCTCTTGAGATTTTTTTCTCAAATTCAGTATGAAACTTTTTAATAGCAGAGGTATTAGCTGTTGCATTGTCTACAGTGATGGTAAATATCTTATCTATTCCCTATTCTAGACACACATCTAAAAGAATATCAGCAATAGTCTGACCTTTATGATCTGAGACATTTTTAAAGGCAATCAAGTACTTCTGTAGCTTCCAGTTTGCATCGATGTAATGGCATGTGACCACCATATAGCTTGCAGCTGCACACATAAAAATATAACAAGTTAAAGTATCTAAAACAACAAGTACAAATAAACAGATACTAATGAACAAATAAGAGAGAAAAACTTACATGTTGGTTCACATTTCCAAATGCCTGTTGTCAGAGACACTCTTTGTTTATTGCTTGTGATCAAGCTCATTAGTTCTGCCTTCTTGTCTATGAACATCTTCACTACATCTCTGGTGGCAGTCCTTCTTGAGTGAGGATTGTACATCTTGATCTACAAATAGAAATACTTAGTTAGATGCAACTAGGAAAAACAATGAACCAATAAATATAGAATTAAAAGAACAAAGCTTACCTTATTACTGAAGTACTTCCAAGCAACACTCTCAATGAATGAGAGTGGTAACTCTGCTAAGACCATCAACTCATTTGATGCTTCTCTGTACACAGTTTCAGAAACCTTGGCTTGCATCAAGTTTCCTTCTCCATTGATCACAGGTTGAATATTATGTTGACCATCTTGCCATGCCTTATAATCTTTGCAAACTTTCATGTGATTAATGAGAACTGATGTCCCTTGCTTTGAAGGACATGACAAGGGCCTTCCACAGTAGTTGCAGTTACATTTGTTGGGATCTTCTTTCTTCTTGGTGAAATGTTCCCAATGAGGAGATCTTGAACTGAAAATCTTCTTTGGTTTTGCTGGCTGAGGTTGTGAAGAACCTCCAGAAGGAGTTTCTTTCCTCTTTCCATTAACAGGAGTCAAAACCTCATCAGGAACTGCAATGCCTTTGCCTTTGTCTCTTGCATTTTTTGATGACGAAGAATCCATCTGCAAAATTGACCAAAGCATATACCAAATTATAAACCATACATCAGAATATCAGATTATTTACCAAAAAGTATCAAAGCATTCATCTGATTCTCATTTATGAAAAATTTATCACATGTAAAAAATTCATCAAATTCGAATCAAATTCATCAAACCATACATGAATTTATCCCAATTTCATCTCATTCGAAACAGATATAAACTTTGAATCCAACGGAGGAGACGATTCGTACCTGGGAATGGTTTACTGATGTCTCCGACGGAGGAGACGATCTCGATCTGGGAATATGAAGTGGCTCCAGTGTGAAAATGAGAACTGAAGAGATTAATTCGGTTTTGTCTGTAGAGGAGTAGGGTTTTCGAGGAAGAAACTCAAGAGTCTAAAGCAGTAAAGCTATTATTACTAATAAAAACTTATGTTCGGTTTTTTCGGTTAACCGCGGGTTTGACGGGTTTTCCCAAACCCGAACCGAATACCAAAACCCGACGATTCTATAACCCATTCGTGTAATAGGCAAAACCCGAAACCGAACCGAACCCGGCTCTTTCGATTTGGGTTCGGGTTCGGTTTTCGGGTTCGTGAAATATGCCCACGCCTACAAGGAAGCAAACAGCCGACCCATTCACTGATGTTGAGTGGTCCAAAGAGGTTTGGTTCTATGGTCATATCCTTAAACAAGCTTTCATTCTATTGCTGGCTTGCTTGGATAGGTTATCAACAAAGGATAGGTTGGTTAGATGGGGTGTTTTGGAATGTGATACTTGTGTATTATGTGAGATTTTTACGGAAACAAGGGTGCATCTTCTCCTCAATTGTCCATACGCTCAAGATGTTTGGAGATTGGCTTTTCAGAGGTTGAGGTCCCCTTGTAATTCCTATAACTTAATACTAGAAAATTACCCACGTTATACGCGAGATTAAATGATTATCAAATAAAATCAAGAATTTTAGTAAAAAAAAAAAGATTATGTAGAATAATTATACATAACCTAAGACCTAATTTATATATTTGAATTTTGTGATTATTTTGCATACAAATGTGTTCCACCCGTAAAATAATTAAACCAACAAATTTCATTAATATTTATATTTTTACTTGTACGAATGTGCATTTATGAAAAATTAAAAACTTCTACTTATCAAACAAAACAACATATGTAAAAACATATTTTTACATGCTCGTATATTTTCAAAAGATAATAAATAGTATTATTTTATTTTAAATCAATTTTTTTGGTATATAAAATTTTTGTTCATATTGAATTCTATGATTTAAATCTATAATTTCGAAATAATTTAATTTTGGCAAGTTGAAAATTTCAAAATATTTTAATTTGGCAAGTTTAGGAAGATTCAAATGTGTTTGGCAATTTGAGTTTTAGTAACCAAAATAAGTATATTTGGAATTAAATGTGTTCGGTAATGAGTATAAGAAAATGAAATAAATAAATAGAAATAATGAGGAGAAAAATTGTGGTGATGACACCTAAGCAAAGTGCTTCCAAAATGCTCCTCAAATAATATATAGGATAATCAGAAATTAAAAAAAGAAATTGCTCACTTTTTAGGGGCAATTGAAAATATGCCATACTTGGCAAAATTTTAATCAAATATGCCACTGTTCACATAATCATTACAAGCATGCCACTGTTCATTAACATTAAAAAAAAAAACAGATTTGACTTCTTCTTCTTTTCTTTCACGATTCCATATCCAAAAAGCATCTCTCAAAAACTTCTCTTCCCTAAAATTGCAAATTAGATTTGGGTTATAGATCTAAAGTTTTTGATTCTCTCTTTGATTCCATTAAACGCAAAAGCATCAAGAATAGATCTAGGATTTTCGATTTTCTCTCATCAACGTAAATCTCCATAATTTTTTTTTTTTTTTTTTTTGAAGAAGAAGAAGAAGAAGAAGAAGAAGAAGAAGAAGAAGAAGAAGAAGAAGAAGAAGAAGAAGAAGAAGAAGAAGAAGAAGAAGAAGAAGAAGAAGAAGAAGAAGAAGAAGAAGAAGAAGAAGAAGAAGAAGAAGAAGAAGAAGAAGAAGAAGAAGAAGAAGAAGAAGAAGAAGAAGAAGAAGAAGAAGAAGAAGAAGAAGAAGAAGAAGAAGAAGAAGAAGAAGAAGAAGAAGAAGAAGAAGAAGAAGAAGAAGAAGAAGAAGAAGAAGAAGAAGTTACTCTATGAATTTTGTTTTCTTAGATTCGATTTTGGTTACAAATTTGAGTTTTTGATTCGATTTTGGTTACGAATCTAAGCTTTTTATTCGATTTTGGTTACCAATTTGAGCTGTTGATTCGATTTTGGTTTAGATTTGAGTTTTGATTATTTATAAGTTTAATAATTTATAAGGTTTTTAAAAGGTTTATAAGATTTTTATAAGGTTTATAATTTTTTTAAAAGGTTTATAAGATTGTTTAAAAACCTTATAAAACTGTTTAAAAACCTTATAAAACTTTTCAAAAATATTATAAACAGTTTTACACGGTTTTTAAATAGTTTTATAATGTTTTTTTAACAGTTTACTAAACCTTTTAAAAACCTTATAATTTTTTAATAGTTTTATAAGATTTTTTTTGCTGTTTTATAATGTAAAGGAAAAACCCTACCCCCTTTCCCTCCTCCAAAATCTATACCCTAAATTCATAATAGTTAACACAAACTCGAAAATTTACAGTCGTTTGTGTTTGAATTTGCTTTGAGATCTAATCATCATCTTCTTCTTCTTCTTTTTCCTAAATTTGTTCGATCTAACTCATATCCACGTTCTTCTAATCTCAGATCCACATTTTTCTAATCTCAGATCCACTTTCTTCGTCAACAACAACGCCCTCTCAAGATTTTTTAGCGGAAATCGCGACAGAGATCAGAGATAGTAAAATCAGAGATGACGAGAATCGAATTCAGAGAGAGAAAAATGAAATTTGGATTAGAAAAAAAATCAGAAAACAATGGCATAATTGTAATGATTTTCAAACAGTGGCATGATTGTACACAGTGGCGTATTTGAAAAGTGGCATGGAAAGAGTGGCATAACTCAAAATTTCTCCACTTTTTATTGCACAAAGTTACCAAGAATTACCGGCCTAGTTTTGGTCTCCATGGGCTTTTGTTTCTCTCAAGTCTCAAGTAAGCCTGAACAATCCGTTTCATTCTTTTTGGTTTACTATATATTCAAAGCAAAATTTAAATCTTTCCAAAACGATATGAACACAGGGGAGAGATAATCTAGGGTTTAACGAAGTATCTCGGCCATGGAAACAAGGTGGAAAAACGTCACCGATGATCTCCTAGCCATCACCGTACGCAATACGCCATCCAAGACCTCAGCTAATGGAAGAGGAAACTCAGAACCGATTCCAATCGATCTAATTTTTGAGATATTCTTGAGATTGCCGGCGAAATCGATAGCCATATGTCGTTGCGTATCGAATCTTTGGGCTTCCATACTTCGCCGTCCAGATTTTACAGAGTTGTTCTCGACCAAATCTTATGCTCGGCCTCAGATCTTGATCTCGTGCTTTAGAAACGGTGATTTGTTCTTTTTCTCGTCGTCTCAGGTCCAAAATCCGAATGAAAATTCGTCTATTGTAGACACCAATCATCATATGAAGTTCCCCGTTAGGGCTTTAGATGAATTTCATAGTCATGCCCACGGTTTGGTCTGCCTTACGGTCGCAAAGGGATGGGAAGGAACAGTGCCGGTGATGCAGCGTAGACTCCCCTTTCATTTTGCTTGAGTTTCACGTTTTATGTTATTCTTCCTTTTCTCTTGGTTTTTCCTTTTCTTATCACACTTATGGTTTTCCTTTTTATTTAGCCGACTTCGGTATTAGCTTTCCCTATATAAAGAGATGATGCCTTAGGTTGTGAGGACACATCTTATTATCTTATTAATCAAAGAAGCTTTTGCTCTCTTAAATCTTGTTTCGGATAGAACTTTGATTCTCAACGAACCTAAGAGCGTGTGTTTCATTTGGGAATTCTTAGACTAAACAATTGAAACCACAACCCCTATTGGTTACTTCATCAGTTGGTATCAGATTCCAGCAGTTTTAATTTCTCAATTAAAACTCGATCCGTGATCATGGCTCCTCGTAAGCACTCAATGGAAGAACAAAACGAGTTTCATGACACATTAGAAGCTTTCACAGCAGGTCTTCAAGAAGCGTTACAAGCTGCTGTAACTCAAGCCTTACAAACAGTGTTGCGGGAAACACACGGACAACACAACGATAGAGAACAACAAAGACATGACAATAACTCTGACGAAGAAGAAGAAGTTGATAATCTGTTTTCCGTCCCTGTTCATCAACACCATCGCGATCAAAGAAGGGTTGATCAACATGAAAGACGTGATGTTGTGACTCGGACCAATCAACCCTCTCGTTGGGAATCGGGTTTTAAGGTAGATATTCCTGAATTTGCACGATCCCTGACTGCTGAAGATTTCATTGATTGGCTCAATATGGTAGAGGAGATTCTCGAATTCAAACAAGTTCCTGACGATATGAGAGTTCCTCTCGTAGCAACTCGTTTCAAAAATCGTGCCTCAGCTTGGTGGACTCAACTGAAAGAATCACGGAGATGTTCGGGGAAACCGCGTATTGATTCTTGGGAACGTCTGAAGAAGCACATGCGCCATAGTTTTCTTCCATACAACTATGAACGATCGCTCTACACCAAACTTCAGAACCTTCGTCAATGCCCTCGCACCGTTGATGATTACGCCTCTGAATTTTTTCAGATGACTTCTCGCATTACGCTACTTGAAACAGAAGATCAGTTAGTCTCTCGTTTCATTGGTGGACTCCGTGGTCCATTCCAGCTTGCTCTACAACAATTTAACCCATCCTCGGTCTCTGAAGCTCATCAGCGAGCTATGGGTATGGAGCAACAATTCCGCAGCACTTGGTCATCTCTTGGTCCTCGATCACGTACAACAATTTAACCCCTAGTGTGTGGGCTTTAGTGGTTTCTCCCCTAACTTCTTCTTCGCCAAGGACAGTCCCTCTGGGTTTTGTTCCTTTACTTGCTCAATTTGATGATGTGTTTCCGGTCGATTTACCTGAAGGTTTACCGCCATTACGAGACATACAACATCATATTGATTTGGTTCCCAATGCAACATTACCTAACCGTCCTCATTACCGTATGAGCCCTCAAGAACATGATGAGTTGCGCCGCCAAGTAGAAGCTCTTCTTCTTAAAGGACATATACGCGAAAGCCTAAGTCCTGCAGCAGTTCCAGCGCTACTAATTCCAAAGAAAGACGGTTCATGGAGGATGTGTGTTGACAGTCGTGCAATCAACAAAATCACCATACGTTATCGCTTTCCAATCCCTCGTTTGGATGATCTGTTGGATCAGATTGGGTGTGCCTCAATTTTCTCTAAATTAGATTTGAAGAGTGGCTACCATCAAATACATATCCGACCAGGCGACGAATGGAAAACTGCTTTTAAAACGCGTGAAGGACTTTTTGAATGGTTGGTCATGCCGTTTGGTTTGTCTAATGCACCTAGTACATTTATGCGAGTGATGAATCAAGCTCTTCGTCCTTTTATCGGCAAGTTCGTTGTAGTTTACTTTGACGACATACTTATCTTTAGCAGTGACTTGACGAGTCATTTGAAACATTTAGAAGCTGTTCTCACGGTTCTGCGTCAAGAAAAATTGTTTGCAGCAAGGCAGAAGTGCGTCTTTGGGTCATCACGAGTACTCTTTCTTGGTTACGTTGTCTCGGATCGTGGTCTCGAGGTTGATCCTAGCAAGGTTGAAGCGATCAAGACATGGCCAACGCCAAAAATGATTAGTGATGTTCGTAGCTTTCATGGTCTTGCCTCCTTCTACCGCCGTTTTGTCCATCACTTCAGCAATATTACCGCTCCGCTAACGGATTGTTTGAAAGGCTCTTCTTTTGTTTGGACCCCGGAAGCCGATCAAGCCTTTGAAACAATCAAATAAAAGCTCACCTCCGCTCAGATTTTGGCACTACCTGATTTTTCACAAGTTTTTGAGTTACATTGTGGTGCATGTAAATTAGGTATCATAGCTGTTTTAAGCCAACAAGGGAGACCAATTGCATTCTACAGCGAGAAGATAGCTGGTTCTCGTGCTCGATATAGCACTTATGATGTGGATTTTTTATTCAATTGTTCAAGCTATCAAACATTGGCGTCATTACCTTTTCCACCAAGAATTTATTCTCTTCACGGATCATGATGCATTGAAACATTTGGGCAGTCAAGATAAAATTTCAGCAAGACATGCCTCATGGGTTGCTTTCTTACAACAGTTCACCTTTGTCATCAAACATCAATCCGGCAAAACCAATAAAGTTGTTGATGCTCTAAGTAGACGCCATTCACTTCTTGCTTCCCTCCATGTCTCTGTCGTAGGTTTTGCTACCTTCCCTGACCTATATCCTTCTGATCTTTTTTTTGGAAAAATTTGGTCTGACTTAACGACTGGGATTCCAAGTGAATACGTCCTTCTCGATGGCTTCATTTTTCGAGATAACCACTTGTGTGTCCCTGATTATAGCTTACGCTTGAAGCTCGTCAAAGAATTGCATGAGGAGGGACATGTAGGCTGAGATAGAACATTGAAGTTAGTCACCGAGTCTTACTTCTGGCCATCGCTACGGCGTGATGTTGCTCGACTAGTAGAAAGATGCGTCATATGTCAACGATCTAAGGGTCATGGTTCTAATAGTGGTTTGTATATGCCACTCCCTATTCCTACGCAGCCTTGGACCGACATTAGCATGGACTTTGTTTTGGGATTACCTCGTACGCAAAGAGGCAATGACTCTATCTTTGTGATAGTTGATCGTTTCTCGAAGATGGCACACTTTGTTCCTTGTAAGAAGACTACGGATGCAGTTCAGGTGGCTATCCTCTTCTTTCGTGAGATTTACCGTCTCCATGGACTTCCTTTGTCAATCGTTTCTGATCGAGACTCTCGGTTTTTAAGTCATTTTTGGCGATCTCTATGGCGTTTACTGCGTACAAGTCTTGACATGAGTTCTGCATACCATCCTCAATCAGATGGCCAAACGGAGGTCACAAATCGTTCTTTGAGCGATATGTTGCGATGCTTGGTTGGAGATAATAGCAAATCATGGGATTTGGTCTTGTGCAAAGCAGAGTTTGCGCATAACCATGCGGTTAATAGAAGTACCAAGTTCAGTCCATTTCGAGTCATCTATGGTATCGTCCCACGAGGACCCTTGGATCTTGGCGTTGCTCTGGATGCAAGTCGAGATCATGGTCAGGCAGTGGACTTTGTTTCCGACATTTCTTTCATCCATTCTCAGGTGCATGACAATCTTCAAGTTTCTTCAGCCAAATACAAAGAAGATGTTGATCGTCATCGCAAGAATCTTCAGTTTCATGTTGGCGACTTTGTCTGGGCAGTTTTGACTCGTGATCATTTTCCTCTGGGAACGTATAATAAGCTTAAGGCGCGAAAAATTGGACCGCTTGAAGTTCTGGAAAAGATCAACGCAAATGCGTACCGTGTTCGTCTTCCTCCCAATGTTCGTTCGTCTGATGTCTTCAATGTGAAACACCTTACTCTGCATGTTCCGCATGATGGTCTTGAAGATTCGAGGACGAATCTTTCTCTACCCCGGGCGACCTGATGCAGCGTAGACTCCCCTTTCCTTTTGCTTGAGTTTCACGTTTTATGTTATTCTTCCTTTTCTCTTGGTTTTTCCTTTTCTTATCACACTTATGGTTTTCCTTTTTATTTAGCCGACTTCGGTATTAGCTTTCCCTATATAAAGAGATGATGTCTTAGGTTGTGAGGACACATCTTATTATCTTATTAATCAAAGAAGCTTTTGCTCTCTTAAATCTCTTGTTTCGGATAGAACTTTGATTCTCAACGAACCTAAGAGCGTGTGTTTCGTTTGGGAATTCTTAGACTAAACAATTGAAACCACAACCCCTATCGGTTACTTCATCAGCCGGTGATATGTAATCCTAGCACCGGACCATCCTTTCCTTTATCCGGATTGAAGACATTGGATAATTGGGTGGCCAACTTGATTGAGTATGATCCGATTGATAAACAATATAAGGTATTGTCTTTCACCTCTCCTCGTCATAGAACATATGTGATTTCTAAGAAGCCTAAAGTTTTGACATTAGGAACTAAAAAACTGTCATGGAGATCGGTCGAATGTTTCACTCATTTGCCTAAAAGTCATGGGATTAGCATCGATGGTGTTTTATATTATAACGCTTCGGTTGATGGGCTTCGAGGGGGATATAAAATAGCTTGCTTTGATGTTAGGTCTGAGAAATGTCGAATTATCAACCTAGATAAACGTATGGAATATTGGTATGATTCAACACTTGTAAATTACGAGGGGAAGTTAGGTGTACTTCTGACAGATGAGTTAGACACATTTACTAAAGAAACTACATGTTTTAAGCTTTGGGTTCTAGTAAACGCCGAGAAACATGAATGGTCGAAGCATGTATACGCATTGCCTGATTCGTGGAAGGATGTAATTGGAGATGCCAAGTCATACTCTGAAAGAGAGCCCTGCAGGTTACACATTGTTGGAATGACTGTTACAAATGAAGTTGTGTTGTCACCGCGCTTTCTATCAAACCCTTTCTACGTTTTCTACTACAACCTCGAGAGGAAAACTGTCAAAAAAGTTGAAATCCAAGGAATGGATGCGTGTAAGGATTTCATAGTTCACATCTTTCTAAACCATGTAGAAGATGTGAAACTTATGCAACGGTTTTAGCAATTTATTTCTTTAGTCTTTTAAAGTATTCACTTCACGAGTAAGCCACTTTGTGAGTTTTTATGTGCTCAAGAATTCTCTATTTTAGTCATCCAAAAGTAAAAACCACACATACACTTCAATAGGGCCGAAGAGTTATTGTCCCGCAAATTCATCCGAGCTATTTAATTAACCTCTGTTACTTTCACTTTGTGTGCTTCTTTTTCTAACATCTTATCAACTTTTTAAGAGTGTAAAAAACCAAATCAAAGTGATGATATAAACTCTTGCTATTGCAAACTATTCAAATACTGATTCAAAATAGAGAAGAAGCCTATAAAAACATGTATAATGGAGGCACTGTCATAAGTGTTTAAAAACTTTTTAGAATTAAATATATTAAAATTTAGGATTCTTAGTGTCTAAAACCACAAAAGATCTAATATTGGATTTTTTTTTCTAGTTTTAGACACATATCCTAAAATTTAATATATTTTATTATAAAAAGTTTTAAACACTAAGATGTGTGATCTTTCTATATCGAACCATTAAAAAGTGGACATATATACAACCTCATAAAAATACACATTTTCATTTAATTCTTTTTAATGATTTATTCTAATAATTAGGTAAATAATATGTTGTGTGGCTGAAATTAGGCTACTAACATGTGTTGAGAGTTATTTAGGTAATTAACATCCCATTGAATAATTTTGATGAAAATATCATTAATGATTATTAGGAAAAAATCTCTAAAAAACTCCTTCACAATCTCGTTTATCAAAGACGCCGCAGTAAATATTTTTTTGCTTGTAATATATTGTTTTGTATCAGACGGAACTATAACGTAACTTCATCGTAAAATCGTTATAGTTCACTAATTACATATAAACAGTTGGTTATCAATTCACGCATGTTGATTAAAATAGTTCACTATGTAAACGAGTGTTTTCTATTCTAATTATAATATAATTTACTTTATGATTAATTTACAATGATTATTGTTGACTATTTGTGAATGCATAGTCAGCTCTTTGGGTTTTTTCTTTAACATTTAACTGCGAATAGTCAACTATCAGATCAAAACAAAGTTGACAACACTACTAAATTTTTTTGACCTTCGACGAACCTATTTCGACCAAGGAAAAAAAAACCAACCTATATATGGTTGACTTAGCACGCACCAATCTAAACCGTCTTCTCTCGAATTGGTGAACACACTACAAGAAAACAAGGCATTTTCTGACGGATTTTACGGCCGTCGGAAAATCCGTCGGAATTTTATGACGGATTTATGACGGATTTCCGACGGATTGCGTTTTAAAAAATTTAAAAAAAAAACTAAATCCGTCATAAATTTCTGACGGATTTATGACGGATTTAGTTTTTTTTTCTTCAATTTAAATAAAAAAAGGCATTCCGTCATAAATCCGTCGGAATTTTATGACGGATTTATGACGGATATCGTATACCGTATACCGTATACCGGATATGAGGTATACGGATACGGTATCCGTCAAAAATCCGTCATAAAATTCCGACGGATTTATGACGGAATGCCTTTTTTATTTAAATTTAAAAAAAAAAAATCCGTCAGAAATTTCTGACGGATTTATGACGGATATTTTTTTTTAATTTAATATTATATTTTTATTATAAAATTTCCGTTTGAATTAGTAGTGGAGCCATGGAGAAACTATATTGGTTTCTAATAAAATAAAACATGTTATTGCAAACAACTTACAATTAAGATGGCTCCATATGCATGAATATTTTGGTTTGCAGTATTCGGATTACAAGTTGCGAGCTTGAAACATGCTAAACAATCACCAATTTTTTTTTTAATTATCAACTTCAGTTGTATTCTAACAAAAAAAAATTATTGTATGATAAAACAGAGAAATTTAATCATTTTCTTTTGTTTTAGAACTTACGTTTTTGTGAAGTAGAACATTGTCTGCAATATATAGTGTCTACATAATACAAAAAAAAAAAAAAAACATTTTCAGCTCATAGATTATATATATAAACAACATTCTTACCCTAAACATTCTTATCTGTCATAAATTTATGACGGATTTAGTTTTGTTTTTTTCTTCAATTTAAATAAAAAAGGCATTCCGTCATAAATCCGTCGGAATTTTATGAAGGATTTATGACGGATATCGTATACCGTATACCGGATATGAGGTATACAGATACGGTATCCGTCAAAAATCCGTCATAAAATTCCGACGGATTTATGACGGAATGCCTTTTTTATTTATATTTAAAAAAAAAGAATCCGTCATAAATCCGTCAGAAATTTATGACGGATTTATGACGGATTTTTTTTTAATTTAATATTATAGTTTTCTCGGTATAAAATTAGGGTAAAATCCGTCGGAAATCGCATTTTAACAAGTACATCGCATGACATGAACTCTCAAATTAAATATTTCAATTTCCAATGAAAAAAGTTATCTTTTTTTATTTTATTTTATACCGAAAAAAATAAAATATTATATATAAAAAATAAATTTGATGTTTTTGTGTATTCTTCTCCAATGGTAAACTTCAAATGAAACTTCAAAATATTATGTGTTTTTACATTTTAGTCCTAAACATTACATATAATTATTTAAAGTTATAAAACTTTTATTTATAAGTAACTATAACACATATATTATACAAAACTTATATTAATTTATGACGGATTTATGACGGATTTCCGCATTCCCGCCCATTTTAATTAAGCCGATGTGTAGGCGGTAAAAATTCCGACGGATTTACCCTAATTTTATACCCAACCAAACATTCTCTTATTTGGTAATTTTATACCCAACCAAACATTCTCTTATTTGGTAAACTAACCGGCGGAAAAGGGGCTTTTCCGACGGTTTTGGCCGTCATAAATCACCCTGTTTTCTTGTAGTGACAAAACCTAAACCTTTATAAACGATTTGAACTCAGTGGAAAATAGCTAGAGCTTAACACATTTGTCTTCACCATGAAATCTCAGCAGCAAAACGTCTCGGGGAATCGTCTAACCAATATTCCAATTGATCTAATTATCGAAACATTGTTTGATAAAATCACTTCAAAGTATCAGAAGGCAAGAAACTAAACATGACCGTATCTCTTACACTTCCTTTAATACATATAAACTTCCTCATTACACCTTCTCTAGTAAACCCAACTTTTTCAAGAACCCTTTGAGATGCAACATTCTCTACGTCAACAAGTGCCTCAAGCCTCTCAATCTCCGGCATTTCCTTGAATATCTCCGCCGTTACTAGCCTCACCGCCTCCGTGGCAAACCCTTTTCCCCAATATTTTCTTGCTAAGACATAACCAATCTCTTTTCTGATACCATCGACCGCCATTATCAAGATGTATCCGATTGGACGGTCGTCTTCTAAGCAAATGGCTCGGAGCCAAGGGTGCGTTAGGACTTTATCGGTTATGTACTTGATTGCTTCGTCTCGGCTCGTGCAAGGCTCCCATGTGCAAAAACGTGCGACTTTAGCGTCTGTGGCCCAAACCATGTAGTCATCGACGTCGGAAAGAGTCATCGGCCGGAGAAATATTCTTCCCGGTGACGAAGAGCTCGTGTTTTGTGGAGTCTCCATTTTGGTTTAAGTATTGTTTGAGATATCATATTATTACGTTAATGCAATATCTTTATATATTCAATTTCGATTTAGAACAAAAATTGGATTTTCATTATTGCTTTTGACCAAAATAATATAGTGGTGTCTAGTATACTATTATTCGACTAAAAATATTGATTAATTAAAGCTACGACAGCGTATGACGTGTCAACATGTGAGTGGAAGGTTGTCTATTTTGACCTTTGACTTTCGATACTTGCTTGGTTGCCAAACAAAGTATAGATCGGGGTCACTTTCCGTCACTTTTCCGTGTTGCTTCCATTGCGATGCCCATAAAAGGCTATAACGCCATGTGTGGTCACTTTTCCAAATAAGATTCAACTTTTTTCCAAGTGGTTGTACTTTAATAATTGTATATATAGTATGTTTATAATCATCGGTATAATGTAGTATACTAGAATGTAACGCAAGACTCAACATGTTGTATGATGAAAGTAAATTAGTTACATTTTAACGAGAATAAAAGATTAATCTTTGTAAAAATTTAGTGTAGATACAACTCTCAAATTTAAAAAAAAAAACGAAAATCGTATAGAAACAAGAAATCTATAAGGTTGTAACAAACATTTTAAGAAGAAGAAAAACAGAACATATATATTATATCATATTATACATGTAATTCACAAACTAAGCAACATACGAATTTCGATGATCCAAATATATCAAACATTTTATTCTCTCTGCAAATCTGATGTGATATGATCTTTGTTGATTAAAATAATTTATTAATTAGTGCAAAGAATCAGAAGGCAATAAACTAAACATGACCATGTCTCTAACATCTCCTTTTAGACACATAAATTTCCTCATAACACCTTCTCTTGTAAACCCAACTTTTTCAAGAACCTTTTGAGATCCGACATTGTCTACGTCAACAAGTGCCTCAAGCCTCTCCATCTTCTGTTTCTCCTTGAATATCTCCGCCGCGACAAGCCTTACCGCCTCCGTCACGATTCCCTTACCCCAATACTTGCTTCCAATGACATAACCAATCTCTCCTCTGATCTTATCGACTGGTGTGACGGAGATCGAGCCGATGGGACGGTCGTTTTCTAAGCATATAGCTCGAAGCCAAGGGTGTGGTAAAACGACGTCGTTTATGAAAGCGATCCCGGCTTCTCGGCTTGTGTATGGCTCCCACGTGCAATAGCGTGTGACGTTTGTGTCAGTTGCCCATACCATGAAATCGTCGATGTCGGAGACAGTCATTGGCCGGAGATGTATTTTCTCCGGCGGTGAAGAATTCACGGCGGTTTGGGACTTCTCCATAATAGTAGATGCTATCTCCATCTCCGATGATGATGATTCTATTGAATTTTCTTGGTTTGTTTTACCTTTTAGGATATTGAAGCTTCTTTGGAAAATATGATGGTGATTATACTCGAAATTATTAGGCACATCGCGATTAAATAATCATTTCAACCAAAGGACAAAAACAAAAATAGAAGTTTCCTTCTTGGTTCGAGTAGTCAACTACGCAACAATAAGGTCTCGAAACATTTAAAGACGGATATAAATTTGTTTGGCCATTCTTGTTTATTGTGATTGTGATGCTTAACGGAAGCATGTTTAATTGTTCTTCCAAATAAGATTCATTTAGAAAAAAAGAGAAAAGAAACTAAGGTAGAAATTTTTTTGTACGGTTTTCTTTAAAGGTTAAAAAAAATTGATTTTAATGCATTCTACATGATTTTCTAGAGGGTTTTGACTGATACCAATTTTAATGAACATACAATCACTTTACAATTTATAACGTTTTAGATTTATAACGTTTTAGATTGTACCAATCATAAAAAAAATACCAATTGTTTTTATCAAAAATGCTACACTCAATTTTATATGTACAATTTTTTGACAGTTTTGCATTATAGTGTATCAATTAACAGCTCAATCTAATAGTTGAAAGCTGAAAAACTCACACCGCTTTATATTACCAATCGGATCCATAATTTTATGCAAGTGACAACAACAAAAAAATGAGAATTTGGTTCTTCACCATTTTTCTTTGAGATTCTACTGAATTCATTTCCAGAAAAGCTAAGTAAAATTAAATAACACTAGTATCTAAGAGAATTTTAAAAAAAAAAAAGTCAATAAATTAAATAACACAAGTTTACTAGAATTCATGAAATAGATAATGAAATTTGATAGAATACCATCACCTAAATCTTGTGTAGTTTTGTTTTATCTCTTCTAATTGTAATGTTTTTGTAAACAATGAAACAGAAGAAGAAAAAAAAATCAGAAATAGTTGTATTAGTGAAAATTCGGAAAATAGAAAGAAAAATAAAAGACACGGAGTGTTTGTTAATAATAATTTGGTTTATTTTTAATGGCGACTCACAATCTTTTCTCTATCCCAATCTCACCTTCTCAATTTACACTTTTGCCATTCACCCTCCTCCTCCTCCTCCTCCTCCTCCGTTAACAACGATACAAGACGCTTTTCAATCGCCGCTCGATCTCACCGAATCTCACGCCGGAATATTCGTCGGAGACCTCCGGACAGAAGAGATATGTCCGCCTTAGTTTCAAATTCTGAGCTTCCTCGTAGGCGGGATTCTGAGGAATCTCTGCTTCTAGATTCTAGAATTAGTAAGTTCTTCAATTTCTCTTACTTTCTAATTCTGGGTATTGTCAAAGATTAGGGATTTTTCCAGAAACAAGCTCGAAAGAGTTAATATTGTGACAAAAAATGGAAGCTTGCGTTAACAGTGGCTGATTAATAGCCATTTTTGTTTGGTTTATGAATTGGGAATTTCTCGTTTGTAATGTGAGAAATGTGTATATATATATAGGTGTAGCTGAAGGAGATACAACGAATACGGATGTGGAAAATGAAACTTCGATTAGAACACAGAATCGTAAAGGAAGAAATATTACTAGTCGAAACAAGATTTTCGGGGTCGAATTATCGCCGGATAATGTCGCCGTAGCAATGGTTTATTTTGTTCAAGGTGTTTTAGGACTCGCACGGCTCGCTGTTAGTTTCTATTTAAAAGACGATTTGCATCTTGATCCTGCAGAGGTATGTCCTTTGTAATGTCATTATAAGGAGATAGATTGAAATGCTTTCGAAGTTCCTTATTTGGACTTTCATGGAAATTTCTTTTTTAGGCTGACAAAATATACCTATTGATGACTAGACAGCTGTGATAACGGGTCTTTCTTCATTACCGTGGCTTGTTAAGCCTCTCTACGGTTTTATCAGGTATGGTGCCTTGTTAACAGTTTGGTTATGTGTTGAAAGATTGATGTGACTAATGTAATGATGAACATGATTCGTTTCGCAGTGATTCTGTGCCTCTGTTTGGATACCGAAGGAGGTCGTATCTAGTTCTCTCGGGACTTCTTGGTGCATTTTCGTGGAGTTTGATGGCTGGTTTTGTTGACAGTAAATATAGTGCTGCTTCTTGTATACTTCTCGGTTCCCTCTCTGTCGCCTTTTCTGATGTTGTAAGTTTACTAACCCGTTGAGTAGTTTAATTAGCTTGATTAAGTTGGAAGGGAGAGTTGGATATGATTGAGTGGTTATCTTTTAATAGGTAGTAGATTCAATGGTAGTAGAACGGGCCCGTGGTGAGTCACAGAGCGTGTCGGGATCTCTGCAATCGATATGCTGGGGATCTTCAGCTTTTGGTGGAATTGTGAGTTCTTACTTTAGTGGCTCTCTGGTGGATCAATACGGTGTGAGGTACAGTACATAACTTTCCCGTCAAAGAAGCTTTTCTCTTGTAGTTGTCCTGTGGGATAGAAAACTAATTACATGGCATTCTAAAAGCTGTTATACCTCAGGTTTGTATTCGGAGTGACAGCTTTACTACCTTTGATAACTTCAGCTGTTGCTGTTCTCGTGAACGAACAACGTGTAGTCAAACCAGCAACAAGGAAGAAAGAGAACATAACCTTGGTCAGTCCTGGCTTTCTTCAAACCTCAAAGCAGAACATGGTTCAGTTATGGGGTGCCATTAAGCAACCAAATGTTTTTCTTCCGACGTTGTTTATTTTCTTATGGCAAGCCACACCACACTCGGATTCCGCAATGTTTTACTTCACGTACGTCCTTCTTCTTGGTTCATATTCAACGACTTGTTTTTATTGTAGTTACTCAAGAAGCTAACTTCTGCTATGTGGTTTTAAATTATCATCAGAACTAACAAGCTCGGGTTTACGCCGGAGTTTTTGGGACGGGTTAAATTTGTGACCTCAATTGCCTCATTGCTCGGGGTAGGATTGTACAATGGATTCCTAAAGACTGTTCCATTGAGAAAAATCTTTCTCGTTAATACAATTTTTGGCTCGGGTCTTGGGATGACTCAGGTTGGTCCCGTCCGCACTTTGCCCTCTATATTCTTGTTGGACCACTAGTAACTCATGGGACTGCTCTTATGTTTTTGCAGGTTATCCTCGTGACAGGATTTAACAGGCAGTTGGGAATAAGTGACGAGTGGTTTGCTATCGGAGACTCTCTAATCCTAACAGTTCTTGCTCAGGTCTACGCTTTTGTCAGCATTAAGTTTCTCATAGGCTTTTGAGTTATGAATCCATAGTTATTAAAGCAATCTTGGGGTGTGTCGATATTTGCAGGCGTCATTCATGCCGGTTCTAGTTTTAGCAGCAAGATTATGTCCAGAAGGAATGGAAGCAACTCTTTTCGCAACGCTCATGTCAATCTCCAATGGAGGCAGTGTTCTTGGTGGACTTATGGGCGCCGGACTGACTCAAGTTTTCGGCATCACAAAAGACAGTTTCGGTAACCTATCAACGCTTATAATCCTCTGCAATCTTAGCTCATTGCTCCCTCTGCCTCTTCTTGGTCTTTTACCACGCGATTCTCCAGACACTGTTCCTAAAGAAGATAACGACATCGAGATGAAATCCAATTAAAGAAGACTATGATTTTGTCAAAAGTAAAATATGTATACCAAAAGGTTGTATCAAGAAAAGAAACTCTTGTTCCATTGCAATAACAAGAAAGAAGAGAAACTATTTACAATATGCGAAAATCGTAATGATAAAAATCTACAACCCCTAGTTTGATCAATGATTCAGTCTTCTTCATCACTGCCATAGTTTTGGCAGAGTGATGCAAGTCCCATACTTGTCTTCTTCGAGGTTATTACGCGAACAGAAGAGATTGTAACGGAAGATTTACCGCGATCACGTTTCTTCGGCTTGATTTCTTGTTCTGCAATCCTCTTCTGCTCACCAAATCTGATAGATTTAATCAACAATGCTTCCTCCACTTCTTTTGCTTCTTCTTCTTCTTGGTCTCTTCTACTCAAAGCTTCAAGCAAAGAGTCTACACTAACCGATTTACGTCTAGACTTCATAGATTTCATCTCATCAAGTGCAGTCATAACATCAATCTCTCTTTTAGAAACCAAACTTCTCTTCTCTAAAGAACTCATCGCGCTCTCATTCTCCTCAACTAGCTTCTCCTCCTTGTGGTCATCATAAAGGGGAGTCGCACCTGATTCAACTACATAACCTTCACTCCGTGGATCGGTTTTGTATATCCGCTCGGCGCAACAGTTAGTGCACTTGATGTAAAACCTAAGGATTTTGATCCCTAGGTAGGTTTCGTCAATGACTTCTGCATAGCAATTGAATTTGGTGCCTTCTGACATGTAATTCCCACATGAGTTACATTGAATGCGGAAGGCAAGCATCGTTCGAATCTTCTTCTGCCCATTCTTCGGTTTTCGGATTCGAGGAATCTTCTTCGGATCAAAGTCTGGTGAATAATACTTGTTCAACACTTTTCTCTCCCCCATCGAAGTTTAGAAGAAACCCTAATTGACTCTCAAAAACACAAGAACCCTAGAGAGTAACTGATTTATCATGATCATATTTGTATTGCCTTTAGTCTTCTTATATATACAAGGAAGAAAAATCTTTTTAAATTGGGTAATTACACGATACCAAAAAAAAAACCTTTTTAATTTGGGCTGGTTAACTATATTTAAGCAAATATAAATCTTAATAATGAGAAAATTGGGTCATGGAATTTGATAGATCCTACATAGTAGGACAAAACTTAATTTTCCTCAAGACTTGTCTCACTACTTAAGTATTAAAATATCAAAAACAAGAGAATCCAAGTGTGACCACAAGTAGAGAGAGAAAAAAAAATGCATTTCCTTTGTGAAGAAAGGCATATAAAACTTGACTTTGTTGTTGATTTAGTGAGATTCAAGATGCTTCTTGACAATGTTGAGTGCAGTTGTCTCCTCACCGTAATCCTGCAACACGAAAACACAAAAACCGCACAAATCAATCACAAACCACAAGCCAAAGACTACAAATAACCATCCAATTCCTAAGATTCAAGAACTAAGAGATTATTTACCTTGATTACAACACAAGAGCATCCAACAACCTTCCTCGCGTTACCTTCTGGATCAATCTTGCATAGCTGCAACACATTTCAACATATACATTACAACAAACCATTCTCTCTAACAAGATTCAACCGAAAAAAAAGTGGAAGATTTACTTACACCAGCCCATTCGCCGAGGGTTTTGGCACTTGGAACAGTAAGCAAGTTAATGTTGTGATCAGCGCAAAGAGCCTTAACAAGCTTGACGTAATCAGGTTGGTTGCAATCTTCAGCCAAAACACAAAGCTGAGCAGTACGCTTCTCGATAAGCTTAGCTCCTTGGTGAAGACCACGAGCAACACCACCATGAGCAAGAGCTTTCCTTAATGTCAACTCCAATGCAGTCATCAAATCCATGTCCTCGGGAACCACTGCTGCGGCCTCAGCAGCAGGAGGAGGAACAACAGCAGGAGCAGCCTCATCACTAAAAGCAAAAGGTCAAGAAATTACACAAAATCAAAATCAATTCTTGAATTTATTTTTATTTTTTTGGTTTAAATGTTATATACAATTCTTGAATTCAACACAGTAAGACTTATGAACACTATTTAGAATTAAAAAAATGTAATCAAAGCATACGCAACATAAAATCAAAAGTGTAATGCAAGTAGTATTGATTGTTTGACCTAAAAACTAAAGCTCTAAACCCTAGATTATGATTGATTCCGATTATTAAAGAAGAACGAAGTAGCTTACCCAGACATGTTGAATTTGGTTTTAGGAACGAAGAAGAAAAGCAAATGTGTTGTTCAAAATCTGCCAATGAAATGAAAGCAAATCAGTCGCAACAACACACATAAATCAAAAATTACGAGGAGGGATTCCAAATCGGAGAGAATATTCCGGCACGTACATAAACAGAGATCAATTTTCAATTGAGGAACTGTGATAAAGAGTGAGAGACTAACCTTGGAGAGAGAGAGGCTGCGACGAAGAAGAAGCAAAAAATTGAGTAACGATTTATATACCAGGGTTTACGAACCCTAAAAACACTAGTGATACTGAATCTGGGCCATTTAAATGGGCTTTTATGGGCCTACGCGAAAACGATGCCGTTTTTCGCTGGGCTAATACTTTCACAACCTCTTTATAAATAAATTAGTTAATTATGAATACTTCTAAAAATATCATCAGTATATGCTGATTTCTTTTTTTTTTTCCAAGGTTTTGCAAACAATAATGTAAAAATATGAGTTAGCTTATTATTCCAAATACAATTCAGTAATTAACCTCACAAACACATTTGATGAAAAATAGGTATTCTGAAACTTGTGTGCAACAACACTTTTCGTTGAATTGCAAGAAAAGCAAATGGTAATCTTGAGTTTCAAGTAGAGGTAATTGTATAGAACAACTTCACATCAATTTTTATTACCATTGGCATTAGCCCAAACATATAAACTCAATATTCTTTTACAATTGAAATGCATTAAAAAGCTGTCAAACAGATATACACCCAATGACCCAATAAAAATAAGTTAAAACATAGCAGAAGCAAACAGAGGACCTTAAGAGGAAAATGAGGGAGAGAGAGAGATACAAATGGTGGATGATTTCAGCTTATTCCCCAGTTGCATGATGATGATGGTGGTGATGATGATCATGCTGAATTATTTCTCGAAGATGGTGAATGGGGGCGATAAAATTACGTGAAACTATTGCACACCGCGATCACATAGCTACTTTGAAGTCGCCAGATGCGAAATGTTTTAGAGGATTGAGAATTTTCATTACATCCCCTAAAAGAATCAATTACTCATCTTTGAGGAGGATCGACCGTTCTGACATTTGCACCTGTCATACCTTCAATCCTATCTTTGGTGATATCCACAAAGTGACCAATTACTTCGTGAAATTGCTTTAGACCCGATAACGGGAGAATGATCGAGGATCTGTCCGAACCCGCCACCTACATTTTAACAAAATGCTTAAAACAAGCTCTCAAGAGTTAAAATAGAGTAAAGATAGTTCTTTCTAAGGTTACCTCAGATATTCTCAAGAAATGTCCTCTGTTATTGTTCCCTAGATCAAAGAAGAATCGTTTTTGATCCGCTCTGATAACCTTCGACACACTTGCCATTCCGGTTTCATCTTGGCCTGGCGAGTCCGTTGCTCGATTATCAACAGTATGTTCTGAAGAAGATGGCTGCTGATTTCCATGACCAGGTATAAATCCAGCTCCAACATCATCTGAAAGTCCAACCAGATGTTCCGGTCCATCAGAAGGTTTCTGTTTCGAAGAGAAAGTTAGAAACCATACCGAAAAGAGAAACAGAGAGCTTAATAAATAAACGGTTTTTACAACTACCTGATTTGGCATCGTGAAAAGCCCTGATGCTTCATGAATCTCAGCCAAAATATTCCTGAAAGCTGCCCATCCTTCATCTGGTGAGTTTCCTGCTGGAACAATAATCGTGCTTCGGTTTCTACTAACCGATGCTTCTGAAACCTACACACCACATCAAAACCCATCACAAACAGTCCTAAACTCTCTGATGCAAATGACATGCTGGAAAATCACATCAAAACCCATCACAAACAGTCACAAACATTCATTCCTAAACTTCTGATTCCTCAACCAGAACATTCCTAAAACCCTAAATTTTAGAACCCCTAAACTTCAATTCACACAACAAATCCAATCTAAAAGAAGAATTTGAGCTTCAATCACATAACAAACAAACAAAAAACAAGAACTTGAAACCACCAACAAATTCCTAAACTTCTGATTCCAAAATGCAAAGAACATTCCTAAACATCTAAAATTTCAGAACCCCTAAACTTCAATATACACAACAAATCCACAAAAGAAGAAATTGAAATGTTCAGATTTGTTGATGGAAACCAAGAAATTGATACCTTCAAGAATCTTCCTCTCCTGTTCTCACCAATATCAAAGTAAAACACCTAAAAAAAAAAAAAGCAATACACAGAGGAATTGGTCAAAAATTCAAAAGTCAACGATTGTACCAGAGAAGAGAGTGATGATAAACCTTTGAATCAAGCTGCAATTCTTTACTAAAGAGCTCGTGTTCTTCAGAATTAACATAGTAATTGAATAGATCGAGGAACCAAGAGACGCCGGAGGAAGGAACGATGATAGTTGACCTCGTCGCCGACGTTTTCTCCGATATCTTCAGGTAACGACCACGAGGATTCTCCTTTAGGTCAAAATAGAATAGCTTATGCTCTACCTGCAACGTCTTGCTCACCAATTCAACATCGCTCCCTCCTCCACCGGTTGCCGCCGCTCCTCCGCCGGAGTTTCCTTCCATCGTTCGAAATTTTCACCGGATCGATCGGAGTAGCGGAAATTCCGGTGAGAATCTCTCTCTCTCTCTTCACTGGAGAGTTTGAAATCGACGTCTGATCTGAAGAAATGTGAGAGATTTGATTGAAGATGATTGATTACAAGTAATAGGGTTTAAATTCGAACCGGGTATTGTTGTTTGATTGGTTGGATTTGGTTTAATACAATTTTGGAGTAATGGAAGCAACTTAACCGAACGGTTCAACCGGTTCTTGTTCGGTTAGCGAGACGATGACACGTATTCGTAATGTCGGTTCGGTTTTAGAATTTGATTATTTTTGTTTTCACTTACGTTCGCAGATTTGTGGGGATTAGAGGAAACGAAAATGGCGAATCTTGGTCACATAGCGAGAGAATCATCCGATGTAACACGGCTTGCTCAGTTTTACAAAGAGGTAACAAAACCCACTATCCAAGTTTTTCAATTTCTTCGATTTTGCTCTCGGGTTCATCGGATACCTCTGTTCTGCGTTAGAATTGGAATTCCTCTGTATCTATTATTCATTTGCATTAGAATTGGGAAAGATTGAAATGAGAATTTAACTTATTTGGTTTAACTTTACGTCCTCTTGTTCTGAAACCAATGGGTGATGTATATGTGTATGTGATTTTCAGGTATTTGGGTTTGAGGATATGGAAAGTCCTGATTTTGGAGACTTGAAGGTGAAATGGATAAACTTACCAGGTGCTTTTGCAATGCACATCATTCAGAGAAACCCTTCAACAAAACTTCCAGAAGGTCCTTACAGTGCTACCTCAGCGGTTCGAGATCCTAGCCATTTACCAATGGGTCACCATATCTGCTTTACCGTCTCGAACTTCGACGCTTTCCTTCGTTCTCTCAAGGTGTTGTCTCTTTGCATTGGTTTTATAGATATGGATGGTACTTGGTAATGAATTTCATTGAGCTTCTTTGGTTGTTGAATGATGTAGGAGAAAGGGATAGAAACTTTCCAAAAGTCTCTTCCTGATGGAAAAGTGAAGCAAGTTTTCTTCTTTGATCCAGATGGTAATTAATCTCTTTTAGTTCATAAACCCGGCGCTTAATATTATATAAGTCGATATTTTGTTTTGCTTAGAACAAGCAGCCTAACAATTCTTGTATATCATGCCTTCAATACTTTAGTACATTAGTCGACCAATGCGAAACAGAGATTCTTGGATTGTCTTTCGCGTTCGTGTAACTTTCAACTAACAGATTACGGATCGCTGTCAATTTTATTGCAGGAAATGGATTAGAGGTAGCGAGTCGGCCCGAGTCTTGAACCGGAAGTTTGTGGTATGAGTACTTATAGAATGAAATAAAAGTAAGAATAATCAGCTTGTTGGAACAAGATAACTAAGGCTGCATATGTAAAGAACATGTTCATGGAACAATCTTGAGTCTACATAAAGAGTCTGTTGTTTATTCCTTGACAACTTACGCTGCAAAGCACATGTGCTTTGAATCTTGGATATATTGCATTATTGAGCTTTTTTTGTCTAGTAGTTTTCATGTCATTATAACAACACCAAAGAGATAGAGAGAGAGAGAGAGAGAGATTTTTAGGGTAAGGCCTAGTCCGGTGGTATGGGATTAAACCCGAGGGGCGGATCAAACTCGCTAAACATAATGCTTTTTGATATACATTTGGGGGCGGTGTGAAACGCCTACTCGGTTAGCTTTTGGGCTTGAGCATGATCAATGCTAGTTGTTAAGTGGGTTTTCAACTATTAAAAACAATTAAAAATTAAACTAAATAGGTGAATAGTGATAGAAGAGGTGCTAAATTTAGATATGTAGATACCCAAAATCTCTATTATGGTGTTGTAGCAACTATTATATAATAAAAAAATTATATAGAACTTCTCTTTAACAACTACCATTGATCATGTTCTGAATTCAATTAAAACGAGAGGTTTAAATAGATGGTTGAAACTTACGGTTAGAAGTTAAAATGAGGTACTTACATACCGTCTGTAATATTACCCGTTTAGCTAAAGCGGTTTGCTTTAAAGGAAAAATAGTTAGAGAAAAGACTAAATGTTATTTACCAATTAGAACCATCATTAATTTTTTTAATGAAAGTTCAAATATATTCAAACAAAAAGAACTTTTTTTACATGAATTACATCAATAATCTAAGTTTTTGAAATGACTAATCTAGGAAGGGTAACAAAGTAAAATATTTATCGAGTCCCAAATTATATATTTAGACTCTCGTAGTAGTCATGGTAGAGCTTAAGCGATTGCACATCCTTATCAACGAACTATGCAATTAGAGCCATCATTTCTAACTGTATGTCGATTCGCATTGCCGTAATTCTTGATGGAGTCATACCTACTAAACCCTAAAAATCAAAGGGAAATTAGAAATTTGTGGAAAAGGTCAACCGGAAATATTCAATTGCAAAATCAACAAGCGTAGGAAAGTGATTATTATCCAAAAACATACAATAGAGAAAACGTGTCTCAAATTCCAGACTAAGAAACAAAAGTGACATAAATATTGTGGGTCTAAATTGTTGTCCATAGAGGCATATACCAACATGATGTAGGCCTAATTGTCTTAAGGTATTACGAATATTCTACAACTTACCATAATATCACCAATATGTTTTATGGATTCAAGATACGTATAAAATCTTACTATCTTATGATCCCATCACTCGCCGTTTTTTCGTGGTTCGTATTTTATGATGGAAAATCGAACGAATGAAAGAGTAGTTTAGGTAACAACAAATATGATAGCTATATTCTTTTGGTTATGCCCCCCACTAAAAGGCCCACAGTGAATTTATCCATATGAAAGATGAGTTCGAATCTTTTCTGGTGCCGGATAACAACTCAATGTGGTACCACCGGTCCACGTAGCGTCGACAAGCTTGATAGCTAGGTTGTGGATTTCGGTCAAGCATCCGATTCTATCCGGTAACCGATTTGAAACTTCTATAAGAAATATTTATGTTGTATTTCAATTGTAATTCAATGAAACTCCTTGAGATGAGATGTTGTATTGATTAACGTATATATAGAGTACGAAGAGAATATTCTAGAGTAAATACAATAAATGATATTTCCATATATCTCTATCTAACACCCCCCCCCCCCCCCCCCCACAGTCTGATCGGGAGGTTGCCGTACGTTCAGGCTGGAGCGGAAGTCAAGAAAAACAGATGTTGGCAAGCCTTTGGTAAAGATATCGGCGTACTGTAGAGATGTAGGAACACGAAGAACCTTGACCTGTCCTAACGCCACTTTCTCGCAAACGAAATGAATGTCGATCTCGAAGTGCTTCGTTCGTTGATGTTGAACCGGGTTGGTGGAAAGATAGACAGCGCTGATGTTATCGCAATATACCAATGAAGCTTTTGTAATCGGCAACTTGAGCTCAAGAAGAAGGTTGCGTAACCAAGTGAGTTCAGCAACAGTGTTAGCAACTCCCTTGTATTCGGATTCAGCGCTGGAGCGAGAAACCGTTGGTTGTCGTTTCGCAGACCAAGATACAAGATTATCACCAAGAAAAATACCAAATCCGGAAGTAGAGCGACGTGTGTCAGGGCATCCGGCCCAGTCCGCGTCACTGTAAGCAATGAGAGACATGGAGGACGAGGAGCTAAGGTGGAGGCCATGAGAGATTATACCTTTGAGATAGCGAAGGATGCGTTTAAGAGCAAGGAAATGTGATTCACGTGGATCATGCATGAAGAGACAGATTTGTTGGACAGCATAAGCGATGTCGGGGCGCGTGAAGGTTAGATATTGGAGAGCGCCGGCCAGACTTCGATATAGAGTGGGATCGGAGAATGGTTCATCATCACCAGCAGCGAGCTTGGGCTTGGTATCGACAGGCGTGAGACACGGCTTGCATTCAGTCATGTTGGCCCGATGAAGAAGATCAGCAATGTAATTTTGTTGATGAAGAAAGAGCCCCTTGTCATTACGAGTAACCGATATTCCGAGAAAGTGATGAAGAGGGCCATCATCGGACATTGGAAACTCGGCAGAGAGAGATGCAATAATGGATTGCAAAAGGGCCTGAGAAGAAGCCGTGAGAATCATGTCGTCAACATATAAAAGGAGATATGCCAATTCCCTGCCACGACAAAGGACAAACAACGACGTATCCATAGTACTTTGGACAAAACCAAGACGAGAGGCGAAAGTAGCAAACCGATGAAACCAAGCACGGGGAGCCTGCTTGAGCCCATAAAGTGATCGGCGAAGAAGACAGACATGGTCAGGACGGGACGGGTCTTTGAAGCCGGGCGGCTGGTGCATGTAGACAGTCTCCTTGAGATCCCCATGAAGAAAAGCAATCTTGACATCAAGTTGATGAAGAGATCAATTCTTTGTGATAGCAACATGAAGAACAGAACGAATAGTCGCATGTTTTATGACAGGACTAAACGTCTCATCACAGTCAACTCCGGTTTGTTGAGATCGTCCATTAGCGACAAGACGCGCCTTATATCGAGTAAGCTTCCCGGTGGAGTCAAACTTGTGCCTGAATAACCACATGGAACGAACAACATTAGCATTCTTGGGCCGTGGTACTAAAGACCACGTTCCCGTTTTAATAAGAGCACCATATTCCTCTCCCATGGCAGGGTTCCAGTTCGGGTCATTGGCGGCCTGAACATGCGATATTGGTAGTGGAGAAACTTCACAAGTGTGAAGGCAAAGACGATTCACCGGTTTGCGAATGCCATCACGTAAGCGAGTACGCATCGGATGTTGTGGACGAGGTGGAGGAGGAGGCGGTGGAGGAGGAATCGGAGAAGTGATGGGAGGCGAAGGTGGAGGAGAGACGGTTGCAGTAGGTGTGGTCACCGGAGGAGAGGAGATCCGACTGATGAGAAGCGGCATGTCATAGAGTTGCGCTGACAAAGTCATTGGAGTAGACCGCGAGGCAAAGGGAAAAGTACATTCATCAAAAACAACGTGTCGAGATAAGATGATCTTGTTTGATGAGAGATCAAGGAGACGATAGCCACGATGTTCATTAGGGTAGCCGAGGAAGACACAAGGAGTAGACCGTGGAGAGAGCTTGTGAGTAGCGGTGGCAAGAAGGTTTGGATAACATAGGGAGCCAAAAACACGAAGGTTATCGTAAGAGACCTTGACGTTGAGAAGAGGAGTGAACGGAACCTCATTATTGATGGCTGATGATGGTAGGATATTGAGGAGATAGGCAGTTGTGTGAAGTGCTTCAACCCAGTAAACCGGTGGCATGTGAGCTTGAAAGAGAAGTGTGCGGACGAGATTGTTGAGAGTGCGAAGGAGTCTTTCCGCTTTACCGTTTTGTTGGGAAGTATACGGACAAGAGAAGCAAAAAGTTGTACCGGTGGATTGAAGATGAGCGCGGAACTGATGGTTGTCAAATTCGCGGCCATTGTCACATTGAAGAGAGCCAATTTCTCGGTTGAAGTGAGTGCGGACCATGGCAGAGAAGTGAAGATAACGGCTGAGAGTGTCACTCTTGCGTTTGAGAGGGTAAATCCATACAAAATGACTGAAATCGTCGAGGAAAACCACATAATATTTTATTCCAAAAATACTTGATATTGGAGAAGTCCAAATATCAGAGTGAATAATGTCAAAAGGTCGAAAAGAAACCGAAGAAGAAGAATAAAACGGTAATCGAACATGTTTCCCTATCTGACAAGCATGACACAAAGTTGTCATGTCATGTGAAGGGAAAGAGATACAACCGGAAGAAGATAAAAACTTAAGTGTAGATAAACCCGGGTGCCAAGACGACAATGCCATAGAGTCCCGGTAGAAGCAGAAATGGAGAGAGCAAGCGGAGGCGAAGAAGATGGTGCGACGGAGTATAAAGGGCCACTGCTGTCACATCGGAGAAGACGGTGCTGCGTTTGAAGGTCCTTAACAGAGAAACCAAAAGGATCAAACTCAACTGAACACAAGTTATCAGTGACAAAACGTCGAACGGATACCAAGTTAGTGATCATTGATGGATACACAAGAACATCGCGAAGATGAAGTGGACGAGACAAAGAAGGTATAGTGGTATGTCCCGTGTGTGTAACCCGAACTAAGGAACCATTGCCAACGGTAACAGGAGAATGATAGCTTTTATTAAAAGAGGAACGTAGCGTACCTGGCTGAGTGCTAATGTGATTCGTAGCTCCCGTGTCCATGAACCATCCCGAGTCATTAGGATCCGCGAGGCTCATCGACCTGAAAGAGCGCAGAAGAGAAGACGGTGTGTGTGAGCTGGCAACAGAAGGTGTTGGAGGGATTTGCTGGGCATAATGAGCCTGAGGATAAGAGCCGAGAATGCTAGAAGCAGATGGAGCTGGCGGGGCCGATGGAGGTGAAGACGGATACGACATTGGAGGGTACATCGGAGGTGCACCGTAAGCAGGTGGAGACAGCCAAGGCAGTTCCTGATATCCCCACGGAGGTTGCTGGTAACCATACGGTTGCTGGGACCAATAGTTGTTGTTGTATCGTCCACGGCCGCGATTGCGCCCGCCACGGCCACGACCACCATGTCCTCTACCGCCAGATTGGTGTTGGTATGACTGCGATTGAGAGGGAGGAGGCGAAGGCTGAGCAGAGTACAAAACGGTAGAAGAGGAGGAGCTAGAGTTGTTGGTAGCGGTAGGTTTAACATGACGAGAGAGGCGGTGCTCTTCAGAGAGAAGCATGGAACGGGCCTTGGAGAAAGAAGGAAAGGGAGATTGATGTTGAATAACATTGATGATAGCATCAAACTTATCAGAAAGGCCGTTGAGCATGTACATAACAAGAGAACGATCAGGCACGGGTGAATCAAGGTGAGCCAGGACGTCGGAGAGCGTCTTCAATTTGTGACAATAATCAGTGATGGACATGTCACCGATTTCAAGCGTGCGAAGTTCATTATCGTATTGGATCGCTTGAGCTTCTTTGTTATCATGAAATAGGTTTTCGAGAGAGAGCCAAAGTTCCCTTGCGGTGGATTTTGCCTTGAGGATGATGTCGAGAATCTTTTCTGACACGGTACCGTAAATCCACATCTTTACGAGACCATCTTGTTCTTGCCATTCTTTTGTGATTTCGGCAGTAGAAGGAGTAGTCCCTTCGAGATGAGAGAGGACGCCGAAACTGAGACAATGGGTCTCAAATAATTCCCTCCAAACATCGTAGTTGTGTTTCTCGAGATCGAGTTGGATTAGGATGTAGGCCCGAATCTGATTGATTCCGTAGGGCTTTTCATTAACAGTGGCAGCGGCAGCAGGTTCTGGCGCCATGAAGGAAGATCGGAGAAGAACGTAAGAGAAGAACGGAGAAGAAGGGGAAAAGACAAGGAGAAGAGAAGAACGGAGAAGAAGAAAAGAAGATGAAAAGTTTTAGGTAGGAAGCCAAAAAAAAAAGGTTCTGATACCATGTAATTCAATGAAACTCCTTGAGAGGAGATGTTGTATTGATTAACGTATATATAGAGTACGAATAAAATATTCTAGAGTAAATACAATAAATGATATTTCCATATATCTCTATCTAACATCAATAAATATTAAATACTACGTGTAAAAGTATGTATAGTTGAACTACTCGTTTGGATAAAAAATAATGAATGTAAAAATATTATTCAATTAAAAATGCTTTACAATGAATGTTTCGTATGTGGAACGAAATTTGACTTAATCTACAAGAACTTTCGAATCGGTTACCGGATATATAATTTGAAATTGACTGAAATCAATAGAGAAATATAAATCATTACAAATTATTCAGAATTTTTTGAAATTGACTGAAATTTTTGAACATAGATTACGATTATTTAGTGAAAATTTGGATAATTGTTTATAAAAATGCATTCCGGTGATTTGGTCCGACCAGTGAAAGCACGAGTTGACCTTTGTTGATCGGACGGGTAGACGGAAACCAGGACCACATTGGGGAAGCATGTGTACTTGAACTAATATCTTTTGGCTTTACGTCATGATGATGAGTGGAGGAAATTGCCTCCTCGTGAGCTATTTTCTGTAACTTGCAAGGACAATTATTCTTCAAGTTTTGCAATTTTTGTATAACTCTTAACTATATGATATTAATAAACCAAAATTAATAAAGAAAATTCACGAATAAAGCAATGTGTGTCAGTGTTCAGAAAGAGTGAATAATTACAAAATTAGAAAGTATAAAAACGAAAAAGAAAACTAAGGAAAAAAGTAAATATCTGGTGTTCAGATTCACTGCAAAGTACAACACCATTTAGGGAATGCATGTTCTTTTTTATATTACTTTCGAATCTACTGACTAACGTTTCATTCATACACATGTAAATTTAGCAGCCTAAATAATTGCAGCAAAACAAGGGATGCGGTTAGGGGGCATGGTTTGTTTATATTCATGTGACATGGCGTTTCAGTGTTAAATCGCATTTAAAATCGCATTTTTTTATCGATATTGCATAATCGTATTTTGGTAATAAAATTGTCAAACAGTGTTTCATAGCCAGAACTAAAACTAAAATCATTGTTATAGAGTTAAAATTATGAAATCACGTTTTGATGCAAAATCATGTATTATTGTATGTTTGTAATAAACTTGCCAAATCATGTTTTAACGTCAAAATTTTATAACAATATTTTGGTTGCAAAATCATGCTTCGTTGCCAAAACTGAAAAATAGTATTCATGTTTTGGCGTTAAAATTATGAAATCACGTTTTGATGCAAAAATCATAGAGTTTGCGATTAGTAGCTAGTATATCATAGGCTTTGGATTTATGACCAAGGTCCAAAACATAATTTATGTAATTTGCGTTTTTTTAACAACATAGATGAATCAAACGGGCATTAATATGTTTTGCAATCCGCAACACAAGTGCAATAGTCAACACTCACTCTTGGTAACTGCATTACGATTCTTGAAAATAAGATAGTACTTCACTAACTAATTTATGAACTAAAACATTTTGAATTACGTAAGTACCCTTAGTATATACACAACATAATCACACATATATAAATTACATCCCACAACATAAACCACACTTGCTCCAAACATTTATTCTCTCAATCCTCCTCTCTCTCTCACTAAAAAAATGCCAAAAATCCTATGGAAAAATCTCCATCTTTGCTTCCCATCAAATCTAACAAAATGTTATTCCTCACCGTGCCTTCCTCCTTCCTCCGCCGCTCCCGAAGAATCCGACCATATTCCTAGCCGTCCCTCCATCGTTCTAATCAACAACTTCAACCTCCTCTACCACGACGACCACCGTGACCTTAACTTACCATCCTCCTCATCCACGGCCGCCACCACCTCCTCCTCCACGTCATCATACGAATCCGACATATCTCCTGATTTCTCCGCCGCTTTCGCCTCTCGTCGTTTCTTCTTCTCATCTCCGGGACGATCAAACGCAATCACAGACTCACCGGAAACCAAGTCAAGAGAACTACACTCTGATAATTACGATAATGCCACTACCACACCACCAAATAAGAATCGTTACACTTCTGCTACGAGGCTTTTAAGAGGAGGAACCGCCGTGAAACACCACGTGTACTCACCGGATCCGTTGACTGATTTCCGAATATCAATGCAAGAGATGATTGATGCAGCTATTGACGCCGGAGATCTTAGTTGTCCCGACGATGGTTATGATTTCTTGAACGAGTTGCTTCTAAGCTATCTCTCTTTGAACCCGGTTGATACTCATAAGTTCGTCATCAAAGCTTTTTCGGACATTCTGGTCTCACTTTTGTCGGAAGAACGTGAGATTTGCTGACGTGGCGATCATCGGAAAATAATATATCGTCGTGGAGTTAATGCTCCACGTGACTATTAATTTAGCGAACCTAACTACTGACAATTTTACCTTTCTTGTGTTCTTCGTACTAAGTTTTAAAAAATCTTTCGTAACAAAAGTTATCAAGTTTTCAAGCATTACGACAGAATGGTAAAATGTAATTTGTGTGTAATTTAGTTCAAGCATTATTGAGGAGGAAGTGTACATATTTTTTTTTTTGGATTTTTTTTTCTTTAAATCTTGTTTTAAAAGATTGGATGATGAAAAAGACTAGATGAAATTTGAGACATATGTTAAAAACCTAAGGTATTGTTATTGTTGCAACTAGAAATATAATGAGCGAAATAAATAGTATCCCCCCAACCCACCCCCCGGGTTACATGTTAGCCGCACAATAGCACACGCTGCACACCGGGATATCAAATTAAAACAGTACTACTGGTTTTGTGTTATAATTGGCAAATGTAGCATTATAAGTGGATGTAGATTTCTAATGTACGGAAGTTTGATTGAAGTTACGAGAAGCTTAATTAGTTTTTTGTAAGTTTTGTTGTAGATAAGCGTTATGATTAACAAATGAAAGATGCGTCCAAAATTACTTGAATAGTTAAAAGAACTTGGTTCGATCAATGAAGAATGATGTCAAAAAACAACACAAAGTACAATGCTTTAGGCCATCGATAAACTCTCTAGTGAGTGGCTTATATTATATCAAGGCGAGGATCCTTTTTTAAAAGATTACTATGAATCCATATACTTTACTTAAGGGACAAATAATTAATGTTTATTAACGATATGTAGAAAAATTTCGCCTTCTTTTGTATACAATATTGAGATCTATTCTTTTTTGCTTCTTTCCATAAGATTTAACACATAACACAATGTCAGACAAAACAAAATAATTGAGAATCCTAAGAGAAAGAGACGGATGTTGGAAGGTCCACTCGACCAGATAATGTGATAAACTATAAAGTTGAAATCAATAATTTATAATAAGGGTCTAATTAATAAAAAAATGTTAGTTGGTTTAGGTGAAAATATAACCAGATCATTTGTCTTATTCGCTAAAGACATAAAACTAGCCTCTAGACCCTTTCAAGTGCGATTATTTTGTAAAACCAAACACAATGTTAGTTTTAGTACTACGAGATGATAAACATAATTTATAGATCTAAATAGTTCGTATCTGTTAACACTTGTATCATGTGGTACATACTAGGATTATTTTTTTGTCACAAAGACTTTTTTCTTTAAGAAGATACATATGTTTTTGCAATGAAACAAGCATATATTATCTTCCATGAAATGTCCACATCTAATCGCATATCCAATCTTAAACTTGTAGAAGTGTGCCTATTGGTTTCGTTTTGGAATTTGTTAATTTATATAAATGACTAAAACCTTCCTTATTTATAAGCAATCTAAGTATACTTTTCGAGTTGGTAAATGACTAAATGGTGCCTGGTTTTCTGCCGCTTGTCTCCAGCTTTCCCCAACCACTTGGTTGATAGGTCAATAATGTAAACTAACGATTTTTTTATGGGAAGTTTACTAGAATAACCTTCAAAAGTTGGAAATTTACTAAAATGATTTTCAAAAGTTTTAATTACGTTTTTTGGAATTTCGGACCGTTTTACCCCTATTTCTTTGATAACAAAAAAACGTATTTACGAGATTGCCATTAATGAATCTGAAATTTTAGCCGGGAAAAGTTCCCGCCTAAAAAAATAAGTCTACCGTTCCGTTACGGTAGATTTATTTATGAACGGTAGACTTATTTTTTGAACGGTAGACTTATTTTTTGAACGGTAGATTTTTTTACGAGCGGTAGACTTATTGTATCCACTTAGTGGTAGATTTATTTCCGAATGGTAGATTTATTGTTTTCAATGGTAGATTTATTTTGGAGCAGTAGACTTATTTCCGTAGAATGGTAGATTTATTTTCTTTGATGGTAGAGTTAATTTGGCGTGGTAGATTTAATTTCGTGATCGGTAGACTTGTTGATGTAGTGGTAGATTTATTATAGTTGATGTAGCGGTAGATTTGTTATAATGGTGGTAGAGTTGTTTTGAGTGGTAGATTTATTGTATTTGACGGTAGACTTATACAATTTTTTCTCAGTTTACTAGACACACCGTACTAAAACTAGCGGTAGATTTGTTTTCTTTTCTAACGTTACGGTAGATTTGTTTTTCGAATGGTAGATTTGTTTTTCGGACGGTAGATTTGTTTTTCGGACGGTAGATTTGTTTACTTTTTAAACGTTGCGGTAGATTTGTTGATTGTGATGGTAGACTTATTATCCGACGATGGTTATTTGACTTGTTATGGTAGACTTATTATCCGACGATGGTTATGTGACTTGTTATGGTAGACTTATTACAGAGTTGTTGTCGTTGACATGTTATGGTACACTTGTTGTAGTAGTGGTACACTTATTTCCAGATGACGTATTTACCCTTATTAGAAACCCAAATTTTCACGTAGGGTTTCTAATGGTGAAAAAGTAGGGTTACCGCCGCCACCACCATTTCTCCATTTCTTCTTTCTTCAACCTCCGTGAGATCGATATTCGACTAAAAAGAGTTTCATTTGTAATGGAACAAATCATTCTTGTATGTGGTAGATGGAGTTTTGAAAATAATCGATGGGTGTTCTTCGTTGATAATTCAAGAGGTGGTAGAGTGCTTGGAGCAGATCGTGATACCTCGTTCAATGAATTCGTTCGAATAGTGTATGAGGATTTCGGGCTGGATCCACAAGTTTCCGAGGTAAAACTGAGCTACAAGCTTTCAAGGAAGTGTTACTCAAAATTACCTCTAGATACACCACCAATTTTTGTTGGGAATTCAAGACAGTTGAGGAGCTTTTTGGAACACTTTAAGAGCGACACAATTCGTCTATGCGTCGAAATTAGTGAAAAACATTGCAAAAATTATGTTGGTGAAGGCGAAAACGGTGGACATGGCAAAAGAGAGAGAAATAAAGACGATGAAGATGATGAAGATGATGAAGGTGACGAAGATAATGAAGATGATGATAGTAGATTTGACTATTGTGATGATTCCGACGGTGCAAGCTCAGATGACGAAGAATATGGATCACGTGGTGGTACACTTATTTCAGATGACGAAGAATCAGAGAAAAATCTACCACCTAAGAAAAGGGGTGCATCGTCGATTCCTGAAAGTGTTCAGTTGGAAATGCGGTCTGTAGACTTAGCTGTTGGACAACGTTATGCGACAAAAAAACACTTGGAGAAGAGATTGGAGATTTTTGCGGTTGCACATAAGTTTGATTATAACGTGGGACGCTCAACTCCAACGCTGTTGACAATTAGATGTTGGGTGAAAGGATGTAAATGAAGGGTCCGTGCGGGAACAATTGGAGATAGTCTCAGTTTCCATATCAAGACTTATATTGGAAAGCACTCGTGTTCTGTAACTGACCGTTCCACCCGTGCTCGTAAAGCAACGTATCAAGTTCCCATCAATTGTCTGAGGAGACTAAGTATTTCACCACTCTCTTCACCTTTGTTCACTGGAAGTATTTCTTCAACACTAGGACTCGCAGGCATGTATTTCACCACAGTCTTCTTCTTCTTCATTGGTGGTCCTTCACCACTACGCCTCTCTGGCAGTTTCGTCTTCTTTGCAATATCCCTTAAGTTGATACTCATGTCAACATCCTCGCATTCCATTTCATGTTCCTCCTTCTTTTCTGCTATAGATGCTTTCTCCTTGTCCTTTTTGTTGTTAGCAATGAGAGATTTTAACTCCCAAAATGATTCGTCCAAGCATCCACCAAGAATGTCATGCATCATGTTATCAAGTTTCGTATCCTCCTGATCATCCCACGGAGGATATATCTCTGCCAAAGGCTTCACCACTAAGTGCCTAACACGAATCTACAGAGAATAACATCATAATTAAAAATTGGACTAACAAGTCTACTGTAAAGAACACATTTTGGTAAACAAGTCTACCGTAACAATTGTTTCTACAAAATAAGTCTACCATGAAGCAAAAAACAAATCTACCATGAAGCAAAAACAAATCTACCATAAATCACAACATAAATCTACCATGAAGCACAACATAAATCTACCATAAAAACAAAACAAATCTACCATGACACAAACATAACACAGATCAAAATCTACCAGAAAAATACCTTTTTTTGCAATTTGATTCCTTCTCTTCTTCTAACACCTTCTCAAGGTTGTATCTCGTCCTGCTTGATTCCCAACATAGCAGAGGAACTGTCCCTTCTCTTATGTTCCCAAATTTCTCTCCTAGTATGGGAATTGCCTCAAAAACCCATACAAGTAGTGCAAGCACACACCCATGAACTGTGTATGTTTTTCCACCCAAATTTGCAACTCGTAGAGACTCCATTAGATGTTTAAAGAACACACGTCCCCATGGGTATTTTTCAAACGCCTCTGGATCCATCACTCTTTTGGCAGCCTTCAAAGGAATTCTACTATTACGAGCAAAACCAAATACTCCAACGTGCAAAATAAACAACAATGCTACCCATTTCCTCTTCTCTAAAGACCATGTCCTACAATTCTCAAAAACTGTCAAGAGCTCATCCCAAGTTGGTCCATCCATTCTTTTCACACCCATTTCATTCCAGAATTCACTGTGGTCAATGTACCAATCATCATTCTCATCAAACTGATCACACTTCATTTTTGTTACCTCTTCAAACTCATGCAGAGAAAACCTCACCGGACGACCACCAACCAAGGACCACATCTCATATAACTTGTCAATTTGCAATTGGTTGGTTAGAAAATGATGAACAGTATAACCACTCCATATGAATCTTTGTAAAGCAAGCTTGAGAATGACTCCAACTCCAGAATTATTTATCACATCATTGTAGACATCTTCACCAATGGCGTCCAACATCGTTTTAAAGTCACCTAACTTGCAATTATGATGCAAACTTCTTTTCTGCAATGGTGATTTTCCTGGTGCAAACTTTCTTTGAGGATATAGCTTTGGAGAACCCATACCTGAACAAGTAAGCAAGGACAAGTAAACTGTCAACATAAATCTACCATAACATACATAAATCTACCGCAACAGCAAAACAAATCTACCGTAACAGAAAACAAACAAATCTACCGCAACAGCAAAACAAATCTACCGCAACAGAAAGCAAACAAATGAAAGCAAACAAATCTACCGCAACAGCAAAACAAATCTACCGCAACAGAAAGCTAACAAATCTACAGCAACAACAAAACAAATCTACCGCAACAGCAAGCAAATAAATCTACCGCAACAGAAAAACAAATCTACCGCTAATACAGAATAAAACAATTACCTAGAAATAAATCTACCATGATGCAATAAATCTACCATTACCTAGCAATAAATCTACCATCACACTACTTTAAATCTACCATGACATGAATTTTATGAACCCTCAAAACAAAACTCTGTATCTTACCTTCATTGCGCTGAAACTTTTGATTACTCCACCCGAAGTTACGAAACTGTATAAGAACAATTTGTTAACTCAGAATTCGCAGGAAGAACAACAGAAGAGAACGAAAGATAAAGGAAGAAAAATAAAGTTGCGTTTACGTTGGAGTCGCCGCCTACGAACGAAATCGCCGGAGAAGACGAACAAGGAGTCGGAGAAGACGAAAAAGGAGGCGGAGAAGACGAAAAAGGAGCCGGAGAAGACGAAAAACGAACGCTTACGTATGAGTCGCCGGAAACGAACGGAATCGCCGGAAACGAACAAAATTGCCGGAGAAGACGAAAGAGAGTGAGTCGCGGTTTCGTTTTGGATTGTGTCGATTCAATAACCGCGAAAACTGTTTTCTAAACTTTCTGAAAAACCTAACTTTTTTTTTTCTAATGGCATTGCTGTAATTCCAAAATTCCTTCAAGGTTTAAAAGACTTTTCACCCTTCCCCATCTTATGAGAGTCATTTGAGTAATTAGGTAACTTTTGGAAGTCATTTGAGTAATTTTCTCTTTTTTTATATACATCTTTTCGGGGGTAAAATTTAGAGTATGTCACTATGCGTCTCTAAGAGTTAGAACTAAGGGCATGCACCGCGGTAGCCTCTAGAGGCTCATAAGATTAAATAATAATAAATTTATTCTTTTTACTCAATTTTATTCAAAAAAACATTCTCTCTTTTTATTTTACTCAATTTTTATTAATTTTATATTTAAAAACACTCACTTCCTTCTATTGATACCCACTTTTGAGACTAATGGAGTCTCATAAAACATAGTTTACTATTATTTTTAATATTTGCTTATTGGTTGAGACTCAATAAGAGATTGTTAATAAATCTGTCTCTAATGGTGAGACCGGTGTTGGTCTCATAAAAAATAAATGTAAAATGTTTGCGAAATGAATAATAATCAAAAGTAATATATATATATATATATATATAAAATAAACATAAGATTATTAAAAAAAAAAATATTACAAGGCGTAAAAACGTAAAATGCAAGAAAACATATAAAATCATGATGAAAAAGACAATTAAGTCGGCTCTAGTCTTCACTTCTTCCATATTTTTGCCAAATATATTGTTCACATTTGAAAATATTCGACATTTGATAAAAATATCAAAATCTCCAAAATTTCAGAAAAAAATCAATACCCAAAACATGAATAGAATTCCAAAAAAAAAAAAAAAAAAATATTGGTCGAGTAGCCTTGCGACACCTGTCCGTTGAAATTTTGGAGATTTGGGTATTTTATCAAATATCGAATCTTTTCAAATGTGAACAATATATTTGACAAAAATATGGAAGAAGTGAAGACTAGAGCCGACTTAATTGTCTTTTTTCATCATGTTTTTATATGTTTTCTTGCATTTCACGTTTTTACGCCTTGTAATATTACTTTTTTAAATAATCTTATGTTTATTATATATATATATATATATATATATATATTACTTTTGATTATTATTCATTCTGCAAACATTTTTACATTTTTTTGTTTTTTTATGAGACCGACACCGGTTTTACCATTAGAGAGATTTATTAACAGTTTTTTATTGAGTCCCAACCAATAAACATAAACAAATATTAAAAATAATAGTAAACTATGTTTTATGAGACTAATGGAGTAGAATTGAATGTGTTTATTGCGTTGCGAATGTATATGTCATTCAAAGAAAAAGTTATTTATCATTAATTGAAAATTTGAAATCATACTTGATTTGCAAATCTTGTACTCGTTATTCTTCTCCAACTTATGTCAACAGAAATTCGTAATGAAATAAGCATTTAACTATATAGTCAAGTCAACACAAAACATGTGATATTTAATATATTACGAGGTTATAGGCGGATTAATTCATTTATTTTATTAATGGGTCCATGATTTTTCCACAAAATTTATAACTACTTTTGACTCATAACTTAAAGTTCGACATCTACTGACCTACCTAAATATGGGTCAATCTCAGAGATACGAGATCAAAATCGAGACGGAACATAAAGTTCGATACTCATAACTCATGCATGCATTTGCTTCACTTACCTTTCATATTAAACTCATGTATATGCTTTTGATTATTTTTGTTGGGGTATAATAGTTAAATCATTTGAAACAGTGCAATAAGACGGTCCCATGATTCAAGGTAATTCATTAATTCCGAAACTGAAATGGAATTTTTTTGGGTTAATTGCATCAATAACCATAAAAAAACTAAAATTCACAAACTATTCAAAATTCCTAAATCTAATGGTTGAATTTTTGCCACATAAGCTTATTTTGGTTGGTTTGTGTTTTCTTTTTTATGGTTATTGATGCAATTAACCCATCCTTTGATGGGTAACAAAAATGTAATCCCTTGAGTATTAACAAGAGTAAATAACCAATAAGCTGTAAAATAAATAACAAGGATTTTAGGTCAACATAGCTGGAATAGCTCACTCAGCTGGTTAGAGCGTGTGGCTGTTAACCACAAGGTCGGAGGTTCGAACCCTCCTTCTAGCGCTTTTGCAATCTTTTTTTTTACGTATTAATCTCCCAAAGACCAAATTGATCAACCTGATAAAAAGGTTCTTTTGATCCAAAACTTGGCTTGTTCATTACAAGTGTCTACATATTTTCACTCTTGTTTCTTAAAAACTCAAATCTTGCCAAACAATATATCAAAAGTTTAAAGAGATTCTTAACATTATTATACTCCATTACACATGTGAACATAGTTCACTACTTTAACACACATAAACTATGCAAATATCATATAAAATATTATTACATTACATCTCATTTCATATCACAAACCGGACTTTATTTAAAAAGTTACATTTTCCTCTGAAGAGTAATCAAATCAAGAGAAGATCCATATTTCACATTCAAAGCTTGAGCACACCAACCATGTCCATCATCAACCGTAGGCATCCTCACTTCAATCACAGGAACAACCGGACTCGAAGATCCCGGCATCAACACAGCCGCGAAAACCCGTAAAGCGTTCGACGCATCAATATCCATACAAACATTGATCTCCGGAACACCTTTAGGCGCCTCCGGAATCCCGACAATCTTGAAATACCCAAGAATATGATTCTCTTCGACGGTCTCTCCTTCTCCTTCGTATACGATAATCAAAGCTTCCTTCTGGTTGTCCTGGACTGTCGTGAAGAAAAGATCTTTCCGAGCTGGAACCATTGTGTTCCGCGGAATCACCGGTATGAATTTCTTTCCGTTAGCTCTTACTCCAACCGCAAGAGCCGTTGCTTGAATGGTTAAAAGATCTAAACTCCCGAACGGATCGTGAATCCCTGAAGTCACCGCACCTTCCAAAGCAGCTCCTCTAACCGCAGCTTCTAACGGATTCACGCCTTTGTAAATCTCTTCTTTCTTGCATACGTTCTTTAAAATGTTTCTTACTTTCGGTATGTAAGAACATCCTCCAACCATTATCACATCGTCGATATCACTAACATCGACTCTCGCATCTCGTAGACACTGCACAACAAGTCTCTCGCATTCCGCGAAAACATTCTCGTTCACTTCCTCGAACTCAATCCTATCAAGAACCTTCGAAATCTTATTACCGTTACCCAAATCCACTTCGATCTGAACGTTTTCTTCTTCCGATAACCTATGGATCGCGTCCTGCGTCGCTACACGTAGTAAACTCGAAGATTCCGCGTTCGGTGGCGCGATATGCCGCATTGTGTTCTGCAAAATGTCTTCTCCTCCGATAGCGTTTCCCGCTAACGACTTTATCTGCGAAACGCCACCAGCGGTTGCAGTAACCGCAACATCGCAATAACCAGCACCCATATTAAATATAACCGCAAGCCTCTCGCTTCCGCTTCCCATATTATCATGACTACTCAACTGCTGCTGTTGCGCGTAAAGCAACGCGATTGCGGTTGGTTCAGGCATTAGTCGAAGAACATGAAGTCCAGCCATAGCACAAGCTCGTTCGATCCTCGTAAGCTGAAACCTCGAGAAAGAAACCGGAATCGTGAGAACGACGTTTCTCACAGCCCGTTTCAACTGCGATTCAGCCATTAACCGTAATTCGACAAGAAATATCGCTAAAACTTCCTCCGGAGTCGTCGATCTCCACGCATTGTTAACCAACGCCGCGATAAACGGTCTTACTCCAATGTCAAGTGTTTGGACTAAAAACGGAAGGTTTTTACTCGCGTGGACGACGGGATCCGTGTCTACGCGACCGATGAGTCGTTTCATGTTGAAGATCGCCGCGCCGGTTAGCATTTCTTGCTCGTGCACGAGCTGGTTGCTTACGCCGCCTGCGGGGATTTCGTCTTTGAAAGTGACGAATGATTTGATGAGTTTTTGGTTTCTTGTGTTTCTTAAGATGTTGATTTGAGAGCCGTTCCATACTGCTATACTGCATTGGGATGTACCAATGTCGATTCCGACGGCGATTTCAGGTAATGATGGAGATGATGATGATTTCTCTTCGTTAGTGTTTTCACTGTCTGATGCTACTGTGTATTCTTGTTCTGCCATTTCTTTTTTTTTCCCTGCAATTTCACCATATCCAAATTCAAAATTTGAACATAGTGATTCAATTTCAGATTAAATTCACAATAATCAAAGCTTATAATCAAATTCGCAGCCACTAGTATGTTTTTAGGAATTCAAAATGTAAAAATGGTCACTGATCATAGATTAACAAATTAATCAGCTAACCTTCATTTCATTTCATCACTAAAAACATTTTTAAAGCAAACTAAGAACATTCTGACACGAATTGAAATTATTGTCCAATTCCAGTTACGATAGCAAATAAAGGGTTATAATTCAGGAATAATCGAGAGCTAAAGGACTAAAAAAAAATCAAACCGAAAAAAGTGTTGTGCATAATCGAAGAGGGATTAGAAACAAGACAAACCTGATCAAAAGAGAGATCCTTTTTACAAAAGGGGATTAGAAAATTAGGGTTCTTGAGTCGACGAGAAGCGAAAAAAATAGATAGAAAAATATTGAGAAAGTGCGAGAAAATAGAAGGACTCACTGAAATATGAAGAAGTGAAGAAGGTCGGTTATCTGGAATTGTTCGTTGAGTTTCGTCTGTCTTCTAGAGTTTGCTAGAGAATACTCGATGAAAAAGAGGAGGGAGTTCTTAATTTTTCTTACAATTTCTAGCGAAATTAATTAATTTGCCGACAATTAAAAAATAAGGTGATAAATGGGCCCATTTTGAAGTATAAACTCTTATGGGACGATTTGGTTTATGGGCCTTTATAGCAACTTATTGTGCCCAATCTGTTTTGTCATGAAGGAAAGTGCTATTATTGCAAGACTGGCAGGGATCAAATATTATGATGATTTGGAGAGAAATAGATATTGTCATTCTTCTCTGGCTCCAATAGTTGGTTTGTATAATTATATGATAGTTTATCATAATAATTATGAGTGTTGAAAATACTATTATAGGATCAAATAATTAGAATCTTTCACGGTAGAAGATAAAGTTGTGCAAAGTGTATAACCAATAAACTAACACATTGGTGACATCTCTTGGTGGGAAAAGATGTTTTGGTGAGGTCCACCGAAAACGAATATTATCAATTAACAAGAAAAATATCATACTTCCTTTGTTTTTTTTTTTTTAATATTTAAAATAGACATTTTTTACTAACAAAGTGATCGGTAGTTTGTGGTTGAATGATTCACTATATATTCAAACATTCTTATCATAATTTTACCATTCATAAACGTTTACGGTGACAAAAAAAAAACCTAGATATGGTGTTGGAAAGATTAATTAGGATTTTGGTTTGGGATTCCTCCATTATTGAAAAAAAGAATATGCATTTTACCGGATTGGAATTTGTTCGATAACACAAAATTACATATATTTTTTTTAGTATTTTACCGGATTGGAATTTGTTCGATAACACAAAATTACTTCTTCTTTTTTTCACTAAAAAGGAAATATTTCATACAACATGAATCGTTTTAAGTTTACAATCAAAACTATAAACATATGTTAGAGATATGGAGAAGAAAAAAATACGTAAAATTAAAGGAAAAAAATTAAAAATATGGAAACATATTCTTGAATGATTATCAGGGCGTCGGCTGAAATTAAATAAACAATGGAGCACAGTGTAGTGATGATGACGTTCCTTGTTCTTCCCATTTCCATTGCAAGTTTTGAACTTTCCAAAACAAACCACAGAAGCGTAAATTACCAATGACCGAGACAAAAGAAGTCTTCCCATTTTAAATGCTTTTCCTCCCTAAGTTTTTTTTTTTTTTTGCTAAATGGTAAATATCATTAAAATGAAAGAAAGGTTCTACAACAAGTTAAACCTACAAACTATACATCCTTGGCAAAAAATCACAAAAAACAAGAATGCATAAGAATTTTATGGTTGGAACCACAAAGAACATCACAGCCACAAAGACATGAGATTACGAAAAAGTCGTCTAGGACGTCTTGCTGAGATAGTATTTTCCTCCCTAAGTTTATATGTGGTTTTTAATTAAAAGAGAAGGGTGGCCATTAGGTGTTTCAAACACCGTGTTTGTAATGCTAAATGATGCATGATATATATATATATATATATATATATATATATATATATATATAATCTTCTATTGCAATCATCTAGTAAAAGCATGTGCAATACGTAAAAACAATACTATATCAACGCGTAATAGGGAGAGATTCTTTCTAAGAAAAAACGTGTTTTGTGTGTAGAATTAGAACCTTCCGCCAATGACATCATTTTTGAATATTAGTATGATAAAAGGTCCTCTCATTGGCGATATTGTTAAAGAAAATAAAGCTACAGCCTATGATTGACATTTTATTTGAAACTTTCTTCCGATATTTTGTATTAAACTATAACGACGTGTAGCCTAATTTCTCTACTACTCTTGTTGTGCGTGTCTCGTCTTACGGTAACTAAATTAAGTTTCAAATATTTTAAATATTATTTATAAACTTTGAACGAAAAGTAAATACATTTGCGTAATACTACATATGCAATAGCTAGATAAAATAAAAATGGTTTTCCATGTGTACAAGTGGAAGAACTATACGCTCGATACATAAATAGATACATATATATATATATATATATTATTTTTGTATATTTTTATTTTTGAGAAAGGGTTTACTGTTAATTTTGTATATTGTATCAACACGAAGAAGAAATGTAGTCATTGAAGAATACACGACAAGTGACCAAAACAAAATAAGCATACACGACATAGTTATTTTTGGTTGGCGTGTTCAGATTTATATACGACACTTGGTTATCTAAAACATAATTAATGACAACACATGCACCGTATTTTTGATACAATAATACTACGTTTTAGCATAATTATTATGTCCAAAGTAAGTTAATTAATTGTTTTTATAAAGACTCAAACGCGTAAATAAAGTTTTGAAACTCTTAGAAAGTAAGAAAATGGGTTTAGACTTTTTTAATCAAGATAGAATATGACTCGATTACATCGAAACTTATTATAATGTAACTTATTTTTCATAGAAAATGTATATATTTAGATAATACAGACAAAAAAGGATTTGAACCATGAGTCAGCAGTCAGTATCCACACGATTATAAAAATAGATAAAACAAATAAAATATGAATTCTTCTTTTTTATGTCTTTAGAGATAAAATATGACTAAAATAATAGATAAACCAAATTAAAAATAACTCAGCTTCCTATAAATACTCTCTAAACCTCTCACTTTCTTCTTGGTGCCTTCTTCTTTGTTTACAAATTTCCTCCATTTTCTCAAATACTCAAAAACACTTTATTTTCGTGCAATGGATTTCTCTCCGATCAATTGTCTCATTTTCGGTAAATTATATATAACACGGAAATGTTTTTATTTTTATTTTTTTTTATCAAAATGCATTTACTAAGCTAATACTAATATTTGTTTCTAATTTTGTAGATTTGGATGACACATTATACCCTCTCAAAACTGGAATAGCTCCAGCTGTCAAGAAAAACATCGACGGTAATAACAACATAACAAACACAATTATTATGTTTTTTTAACTATTCTTTAAAGACATTCTATTCAATTTTATATTTCTCTGAGCAGATTTTCTAGTGGAGAAATTTGGATTCTCAGAAAGTAAAGCTTCAAGTCTAAGAGTTGAACTCTTCAAGACTTATGGAAGTACTCTCGCTGGTCTCAGGGTAAAATTTAATTTTTTCAAGTTTGTTTATAATTAGATCATTATTGATTTATTTCACTCATTTTTTTCCTTCTTATGAATTTTGTAGGCTCTAGGTCATGATGTTCATCCTGATGAATACCACAGGTGAAATTTTTTGTCAATTTATAAATTGAAATATATATTTTGAAACCCATTTATTTTCTTAAGCTTATTTTCATGGAAATGTATTTTGTGTTGTAGTGTCGTGCACGGAAGATTACCGTACGGTTCCATCGAACCAAACACTAAGCTACTAAATCTTCTTAACAAAATCAAACAGAGAAAAATTGTAAGTTTAATCACGCAAATATTTATATACATATCCCATTTATATCTAAATACTATATTTTTATTTATATTTTACAGAAAATGATCATGTTTTGTTTTTTGGTCTAGATATTCACGAATTCTGACAGGAATCATGCAATGAAGGTTCTAGAGAAACTAGGTTTAGAAGACTGTTTCGAAGAAATGATTTGTTTCGAAACGATGAATCCGAATTTATTCGGGTCAACAACAACCCGATCCGATGAATACCCGGTCATTCTCAAACCTTCGTTGACCGCAATGGATATTTGCATTCGTGTCGCTAACGTTGACCCTCGCCGAACCGTAATATTCTTTTTTTTAAAAATATTATAATTCTGATAAATCCGTAGCTATACACGTATACTAATTTCACATTTATATATATGAAAATAGGTATTTTTGGACGATAATATCCACAATATTACCGCCGGAAAAGCTGTCGGGCTTCGGACAATTCTGGTAAAATTTTATTATTTCATTCACAATCTATTTTGTTTTCCAGCATTATATGTGAAATGTGATATTCATTTTCTTATAAAAATATTGTTTAAATTAGGTGGGGCGATCAGAGAAGACTAAAGAAGCGGATTATGCGGTGGAGATAGTAACTGAGATAGCTACGGCGGTGCCGGAGATTTGGACGACGGTGAAGAACGGCGGTGAGAGGATCAGAAGGAGCAAGAGTGAGCTGGAGGGTATGGCTTCAATCACAGCCGTTAGTGCGTGATGTGTCGGAGCCGGTGAATCGTGGCCGTCTGATTTTTTTAACGTTAGTGGTTTGGATTGTGTACAGGTGGCGTCCAATTGTCGATAATGCATGTGAATAAAATAATGCATAGTAGTGGTGGAGATGTAATATTCATCCCATGTGGACACCAAAATGTGAATACGCAATTACATATTTTATCATGTATACGAGTGTTTTTCAATATGAATAAAACCAACTGTTGATAATGCATGTCGAGTCTTTAAGATTTTTCGAATTTTTTTGTTGTTGTTAATTTTATACTTTTGTTAGATATATATGCAACTGATTTTTTATTTTATTTTTGGTCGGGAGATATATATGCAACCGATTAAAAGAATTACAAGCATATCAATGATCAGCTCAAGTTCATAACCGTTTCTGAAGAAATTCAAACTCTTCTTCTTAAAAAATTCGAATTGTTTTTTATTATTTTATTTTTGGTCTAGAATAATAGATAACGTTTTATTATTTCTCCTGCTACGAAAATGGGCTATAACAAGCCCATTAAGGGACATGAGGCCCAATTCGGAAATTAAATCGTTTCCTCCTATATACCCTTCCACGACGAAATCAAACTCAAACAAAAGAGCCACCGTGATTTCATGACGGAGACAGCACCGGCACCGGAGACGGAACCGGTTATAGCCATGTCAACGGAAACCGAGCCGATGGAGGTGTCGATGAAAGTGGATGGTGAAGAGGAGGAGAAAATTCGGCGGCAGAAGAAGCTTGAAGAAGCTCTCGAGGCCAAATCTCTTCGCCGGATTATCAGTGCTTACCTCAAGTATCTCTTTTTTTTATTTCGATCTTTAGATAATCTCGTACCTGAAATGACACTATGTTGGTGGATTTAAGGAGAATTCTCTGAATGATTAGAATTTCGAATCACAATTTGTATTTTTTTTAAGGATAAGTTATACTTGTATATTGGTTTCTAGGATACTTTTTCTAATGGAAGGTGAATTCTCAAATTCATTTCTTTTGATTCTTGTATTTGTTATTTGGTAAACTGATAGTTAGTGAGTGTAATCTTACACCTTAGTTTGCTGAAAGGTTCTGCACTGTTCTTGCTTGAATTGTGTGTGTTTTTCTTTGTAAGGTCATTAGGTTGAAAGGTTCTGCATTGTTGATATTCTTTATTTTTGGATATTTTTACAGTTATCCCGAGGCTTCGGAAGAGGATCTGAAAAAATGGGAAAGATCCTATCGGAAGCTGTCTCCTGCACATAAGGTAAAGTTGCTTGCTACTTGGTTTCTAGCCTTAAAACATGTGATGCGGTTATTAGTGAGAATAGTGGTATGGTCTATTAAAAATGTCTTTAAACGTGGTTTACGGTTTGCCAAAGTTGCGTTTAGTAGCTATTCATTTATGCAGTTTATTATTTCTTGTGTTACCATATTGATATGATGTTAAAGTTTTATTGCTGTATATCATAATTTAGAGTTCAAGATTAAGACACTTGTGCACAACCGTTAAGAGATCATCAAATGATTTCAAGTCAAGTTGATTTTTTTTTTCTGAATCTCCTTGTTTGCTTTATAGTTGTAATAGAACTAAATCTCAGCGATGCCTTTTTTTATTTTTCTTATCCAGGCACTTGTACCCCATTACCCTATGAAGTTTCAGAAATTAAGAAGGTGAAATCTATAATCACTTGATCTTTCACTACTTTATAGCCACATTGTTGTCTAGATAAGTGTCCCATTATATTCATTTTTTTTCCCCATTATAGTTGCTTTGAGGTTCCGATATGATTAGTTGTTTCTTCGTTCATACTTTGTATCATGGATGAATACTGATGCTGCTTAACGTTTTCATTAACCTTTGTAGTTTAAAATGTTTTTTTTCTTTCTTTTTCACAATAATGAAATGCCCTCGAGATTTTGAGGTTAGGGGCAGTCTGAATAAGTAACAAGCAAGTTTCTGGTGTTGACATTATTGCAATCCTACTTAATATGTGACCTCTCGAGGATGATTACTGAAAATAGGTTGCATGTATACAGAAGGATACCATATTTTAGAATTAATGTCTGAGTTCTCAACTCTGTTTCAAATTCAGATCACTACTATTTACCAGACGGGGTAGTTAAGTATTTGATTGCCTGAATCTTGGTAGGTTTATTGCATGTTGACATGTCATTTTATGATATTTGTATCGTGCTGCCTCTTAAACGCAATAATATGCTTTGCCAGATTGAGCTCGTGCTATTTATATCGTTTTTTTTGCTCATCCCAATTATAGTTCTGTTTGAAATATGAGTAAGTTGTTGGACTTTGTTGTTTGCAGGTGTATATCTATGAATTCATATTTCATATTTTATATGCTTCAGGTCAGTTGCAGACATTTCTTCTTCTATTCCCTTGACGTTTCAATTCCTTCATGCTACATATTTGATTATGTGTTTTGAAACTTGAACCTTGAAATGCTAGAAACAATCCATGTCATGGAATAATCATAATTTATAATTACTTGGCAGGCTTTTGAGCCCCCTATAGACTTGAGTCAGGATCTTGATGGTTATGAAGGCTCAAATCTTGATTGTGCCCCAGATGAAAAATATATACTAGATGAAAGGCATGACTCCTCTTGTCAACCTGACCGGACCAATAGTTGTACATATCCGGAAGAAAGTAAACACATTCGTGAGCCAATAACAGGAGTGCGGTCTGTTGAGGTCAGATCAAGACATTGAAACTTTACACTTTTTCATTTCGAATCTTTGATTTATTCTTATAAATGCAGGAGCCTCAAAGGAAGGAAACTCATGATCATTCCCCCAAGAATCACTCTGCAGACACAAAAACCAGTAACCAGAGATATGATTGTGATGGAGGCCAGTTAAATCATGACCATGACAGTGTAATGCCAACTCATATACTTTAATAAACAGTGTTGACTATCGTTAGGAATGCGCAGTTACCTTGGTTATCATCAGTTATAGAAGATCTTTAGTTGGTGGATCATATGAATATTTCTCGTATTCCAGTTCAATGAATATTACCTGGTATTGTATCTTTAGTACGTGTTCTACTGTCAAACATAGGCTTTGTTGTGTTTATTCCTGCATCATATTCCATTTATGACTATAAAGTTGTTATTCCAATTCATGTGATTTTTCTAATTCAAATGTTGCTCTTTTCTTTCTTAGGTATCATTTTCATCCCATGATTGGTTGGATTCATCGTTACAGACACATGTTCCTCTGGTTGATGTAGATAAGGTATGTTTTTTTTCACTTTTTCCTATGGGTGATAATAGTCATTTTCTTTATCTTAGGTTATCATAATTGTATTAGAGCTCTTGTAGTGGGAGACAAAGATCAAAGGCGACCTGTTAGAATTTTTTTTTCAATCTCTATTTTTTCCATTAGGCAGTTTGGAAAGTTACGGGGGTCGATTTTTCTTCATGTAGTTTTGCACCAATCTATTACTTTAAAATGTGCATGGTTTTGTTGTATTCTAACTCAGGTTCGTTGTATAATAAGGAATATAGTTCGAGACTGGGCAGCAGAGGTAACGTAACTTTGTTTGTCATTTTCTTGTGACAATGATATACTCAGATTCTCTTTTTAATATCATCACAATTTACGACTTACGCTGTTAGTGGTATGTTCTTTTTGCTTACAGGGTCAGAGAGAACGAGATCAATGCTACAAGCCTATCCTTGAAGAGCTTGATTCCTTGTTTCCTGATCGTCAAAAGGATAGGTACATTATATTACCGCTATTTGCTACTTTTAACTCTCTGGCCTCTCATCAATGCATTCTAAGATAGTGGAAAAAGTATTTTTGTCTTTACTATTTGATATCCAAAATTGGTGGCTTTCTGTCTGATCCACGAAGTCCCGTCAGAGACTTGACTAAAGAGAGACAGACAAATTAGCAAATGATTTTAGCTCCTTTTTTGCCTCTTGAGAACTAACAAGCGAGATAGACAAGACAACAAGTATTTGGTTGAGCATTTTAGTACCTGCGGCATTTGCTCTGCTTACGAAGTTAATTATATGATTTGCAGTATCCCTCCTGCCTGTTTAGTCCCTGGTGCTGGACTTGGACGGCTGGCCCTTGAAATTTCTTGTCTAGGTATGCAATTGAGGATTGGAATTTTTTTTGTAGCTATGATGATAATAAGAAATGTAACAAATCTTTGTACATTGGAACAGGTTTCATAAGCCAAGGAAATGAATTTTCATACTACATGATGATATGCTCAAGTTTTATTCTGAATTAGTAAGAGTTTTTTGCTTTCTTAAAAACATTATCTTTTATACACTTTGCTTGTCCGTCTGTTCTAGGGTGAGATATTTGGTCTTTCATGTTGTATTAGAAAAGAGAACTTCACATCAGTTATTCACATGTTTTTCCTCAACATTTTTCACATCAGCCAACTTCTAACTTTGCTGAGTGTTCTAAATTGCTTTTGGATAGTCCACAATGTGGTTTCTTCGTTGATATATCTCTAGATTTGGTTGAGGTAATTTCTTGCTTTTGGTCCATTTTTGAGTTTCGCTCGGCTTTATTTTTTTCATCAGTTCACAAGTTCCTGGAGAGTGGACAATATACCCTTGGATACACAGCAACTGCAATTCGCTCTTTGACAATGATCAACTACGCCCTGTTTCTATTCCTGATATTCATCCTGCTAGGTATGCCTTATCGAACCTCAAAAAGAACTAAATGGCTTATGGTTTTAAAATGTGTTGTTAGTTTTAGGTAGGAAGACTTATCTGTTTTCCTGGTTAAACACAAGGGAACTCAATCGAACGCAATTTGTATTTATGAGTTCATGCCACAACAATCATTATGCCACTTTACTAAACATGTAAAACATTTTCTGGGAGCAGTGCAGGAATAACTGAAGGTTTCTCCATGTGTGGTGGTGATTTTGTTGAAGTATATAACGAGTCAAGTCAAGCAGGTAGGAAGCCGTGACCACTTGCTTCGTATAGCCATATATCTGATTTAAGATATCATCTCTGACAATCGTTTATATGTTACTAATCCTCTTTAGTTCATACCGATCACACTGAATTTCAGGAATGTGGGATGCAGTTGTGACATGTTTTTTCATCGATACTGCTCATAACATCATCGAGTACATCGAAACCATATCCAAGATCTTAAAGGATGGAGGAGTAATTTCCTTGTTACGCTCTTTACAATGCCTTTGTTCTTCTTTTACTTCTTCTCCTGACTATCTAATTCTTTTTTTCTATCAGATTTGGATAAACTTAGGACCTCTGTTGTATCACTTTGCTGATACATATGGCCATGAAAATGTAAGCATTGGATTTGTCCCACAATCTTACTTTAATTTCGATATTACAACGTAATTTTCTTGTTCCTCCTTTAGGAAATGTCAATCGAGCTCAGTTTGGAGGATGTAAAGAGAGTTGCTTCACATTATGGATTTGAAATTGAGGTAATTATCTACACAACATAGCATTTGACATCTTCTTGTAGAAAATAAACCTGTTCTATGACACTCAGTGCTTGTCCTATCATTTGCAGAAAGAAAGTACAATTGAAACAACGTACACTACAAATCCCCGGGCTATGATGCAGGTCGGATTTGATTATCTATCTAATCTCTAAGCTCAATTTCATTATCTGTTTCTATATTTGGGTGACTAATTTTGGATCTCGAAAGGAGGTTTTATATATGATGTTGTGTGTGTTGCAGAACCGATTCTTTGCTGCCTTCTGGACAATGAGGAAGAAGAAGTGTACAATAACAACTTAACCAAATATCCCTAAAACTATATTCATTCTCAACTTTGTTTAGCTGCAACTGGATTTCTTCGTTTTCCTTTCTTCATTTTGATGAATTGATGGTCCAATCTAAAACAAACACTATTTGTTTTGTTGTTATAAACTAATAAATTATGTTCTGAGTTAACGAAAAAAAAAAACTAATGTGTTCACCTTTGAGGTTTAATCTTACTTATTAGACCTCCATACTCTGCTTTTCACATCTCATCCTCCCACTCATACTCTTGATACAATCAATGGTTCAACAATTTCTTTAGTCTACAAAGAATGGCTTGCAAACTAATTAATATCAAAATCTAATCAAATAATTGTTATATATCATCTTGACATTACATACAGTTTGACAAAAAATAGATGCAATCTGTTAGGTGAAAACAATTATCATTAATATTGACGACGAAAAAAAGTCAAGTCAATTCGCTTAGACGCTTACTATGAAACACTTCAGCTTTTAGTCGTTTAGCGAAAGTAAGACTTCAAAAGAAAAAGACAAAAACTAAAAAAAAATTATATCTACCATTTCACATGGAATTTCAATTCGACACACCCACAAATTTTTTTTTTGTTTAAATACAACATTCGATAAAATTAAAAAAATTACATAAAAATATGAAAATATCTTATATTTTGAAACAAAAAAAAACCTCAAAAATATCTTATATTAAAAACAGAAAAATGATAATGATTTAAATTCAAAGATAATTAATTTTAGATAAATAAGTGAATTACAGATTTTGCTTTTGAAAAAAACACATCGAATACAGAAACGATATATTTATGTTAAGCTATAATCTGAATTAGGAAACCGTGTCAGCAAAACCATGATGGTGTGAATGAAATATAAAACATATATTGTTATAAACTATATTATGATAATATTTGAAGACTTTTGTGAGTTTCAAGAACTCACTCAAACCACGTAAACTACACAACTTGCATTACATCTCTCTATATAACAACGAATCGTTGAGTGACTCGAAACACCAAAGAAAAAAAACTATTTGCAATTCCTATAAACTTTTTTCATACATATAACCATCAAAAATGTAGAATTCGCGTTTGCGTTTCTTCTCTCTCGTTTCCATCCTCAGTTATTGCGTTTTCTTAATCATCTTTACTAATACTACTATTGTCTCTGGTCAACGATGTCGTCCTGACCAAACCGAAACGCTAAAACGTTTCTAGGTCAAGTTCCTTCTTCTTTACGTAACCTCACAAACCTATCTCAGTTAATACTTTCACATAATAAACTCACTGGAAATTTAACATTTTTACAGAATTTAACCAAGCTTGTAGCTTTGGATCTTTCTTATAATCAATTCTCTGGAACCATACCTTCTTCTTTATTCTCCATGCCTTTCTTGACTTATCTTGATTTGAGTGAGAATCATTTCACTGGCTCTATTGAATTAAAACTCTCTAATTCTTCTCCTTCTAAGCTTGAGATTTTACTTCTTGGTGATAACCATTTTGATGTAGAGATCATAGAGCAAGTTTTAAAGTTAGTTAATCTTCGGTTTCTCGGTCTTTCTTTCTTAAACACAAGTTTTCCTATTGAGTTAAGAGTCTTCTCTTCTCTCAAATCTTTGTCGTACCTCGATCTTCTAGGTAACGGTTTAACACCAACGAGTGTTGAATTCCCTAGATTCTTGGAATCTTTAAAGATGTTAGAGTATTTAGATCTTTCCGATAACCGAATCAAAGGGAACGTCCCTGTTTGGTTATGGAGTCTTCCTAGTTTGACCTCTTTCAGTCTTGTTAACAATTCTTTTACCGGTTTCGAAGGTGATTTAGATCATGTTCTAGTCGATTCCTCGGTGCAGATACTAGATTTGGCTTTAAACTCTTTCAAAGGATCATTCCCTAATCCACCACTCTCTATAATTAACTTGTCTGCTTGGAACAATAGTTTCACTGGAGACATTCCTCTTTCGATATGTAACCGAACGGATCTTGATGTTCTTGATTTGTCCTACAACAACTTCACCGGCCCAATTCCTCCATGTCTAAGTAATTTCACTATAGTGAATCTCCGGAAAAACAAATTAGGAGGAAGTATACCGGACGAGTTTTATAGCGGCGCTACGACACAAACATTTGACGTTGGATATAATAGACTTACCGGGAAGTTACCAAGATCGCTCTTAAATTGCTCTCTTCTAAAGTTTCTAAGTGTGGATCACAACGGAATCAACGACTCGTTTCCCTTCTGGCTCAAGTCATTACCGAATTTGAAGGTCCTTACGCTTCGTTCAAATAGATTTCTACGGTCCTATATCTCAACCTAATGATCAAGGTCCTCTTGCGTTTCCCAAGCTTCAGATTTTTGAAATATCGCATAACATGTTTACTGGAACCTTACCAACTAACTACTTTGCGAATTGGAGTGCGACATCCCTCAAAATGAACGATGAAGATACGCCTTATATGGGAGATTTTACGAGTAATCAGTATACCTATGACGATACTTTGGATTTGTAATACAAAGGTCTATACATGGAGCAAGGAAAGGTTCTTACTTTCTACGCGGCGATTGATTTCTCTGGAAACAAACTCGAAGGAGAGATTCCGGAATCTATTGGTCTTTTGAAGTCATTGATCGCGCTCAACTTATCAAACAACTCATTCAGTGGACATATACCAATGTCTTTCGCAAATGTTACCGAGCTCGAGTCATTAGACCTGTCACGAAACAATCTCTTGGGGAAAATACCGCAAGAACTCGGCAGCTTAACGTTTTTGGCGTACATAGATTTCTCTGATAATCAACTCACCGGTGAAATACCGCATGGGACACAAATCAGAGGGCAACCTAAATCTTCATTTGAAGGGAATTTACGGCTATGTGGACTTCCTCTCGAAAGCTGCTTAAGCGAGAAGACACCATCGATACAAGAGCTCGAAGACGAAGAAGAGGAAAGACAAGTGTTGAACTGGAAAGGAGTGGTGATAGCGTACGGGCATGGAGTTTTGCTTGGATTAGCAATAGGACATGTTGTTTCTTTGTACAAGCCTCAATGGTTCATCAAGAAATGAGGCTACTCTATTACTTCATAATGTAAAGCATTATATAAATTCTTTAAAAAAAAAGATTCATCAAGCTACAAACAAACACAAATGTAAAGTTTCTTGAATCAATCACCATACGCTTTGAAACAGTATCGTTCAACGTAAGGATCATCCACTTCTCTTATCAGAATATCAAGAGCATCCACTTCTCTTATCACTACAAGAAAACACTGATTTAGCGTCGCCATATTTCGATGCTAATTCGACGCTAAAACCACTTAGCGTCGAATTAGAGTCGAAATCTAAATCGTCGACGCTAATTCATTTTCGACGCTATTTTAGCGTCGAAATGAAGTTCGACGCTAATTCGACGGTAAATTAGCCTCGAACATTCGACGCTACTCCGACACAATATTTCGATGCTAAATCGATGCTAACGTAGCGTCGAATTGCATCTGGGTCGACGCTAATTCGACGCTATATAAGCATCGATATAGCATCGATTTAGCGTCGAATGATAACATTTTTTTTTTTTAAATGAAAATATTATAAAAAATTATTATAAAATATAATAAAAATTAAAATTAAAATTATCCAATACAAATGAAATTAAAACGCTAATTCGTCGGCGGTTGTTGGGTCCTTAGGTTTATGAAATCTTCTCGAATTATATCTTCGGATTCTTGGTCGAACTGCGTTTGACCAGGAGGTGTACACTACAAGAAAACAGGCTTATTTCCGACAGAAATTTTTTCCCCTCAGAAATTCGTCAGATAGTTCCGACGGTATTCCAACGGAATGCTGACACAGAGGGTTTCCGTCGGAATTCCGTCACATTTTCAGACGGTATACCGACGAAAATCCACTCTCTCAGCTTTCCGTTGGAATACCGTCGGCAATAACCGACGGAAGACAGACGGATACGAGATGTCGTTACATTCCGACGGTATTCCGACGGTATATCGACGGAATTCAGACTTTCCGATGTTGGCAAAGTTTGATTGGTCAGCGTGTACGGGCGGACGGATTTCTGACGGCATTCCGACGGTTTCCGATGTCGGCAAAGTTTGAGTGGTTCCCATATCGTCTACGGTGGATGATGGGATTGGTGGGATGTGTCACTTTTAAACAAATTTCAAAATAACTTTTAATACACCTAAGTTCTAAGATTTAATTTCTTTTTTATCGTAGGCGACTCCCAAGACCAGAGGCCATGTTTTCGGCCTCCCTGAAGATAGTTGCTCGTCCGTTTCGTCGGTTCGTTATGGTGGTGGTAGCAGATTGGAGGAAGAAAACCGAGAGCTGACCGAGCGGCTTAGGGCAGTGGAGCAAGAGAGAGAGGCAGATAAGAAGGAGGCCGAGGAAGCGAGAGAGAGAGATAAGGCGGAGGCGGATGCACGATTTCGAGCTTTGGAACAGAAGATGAACGACTTCTTCAGTACCCGTAGGCCGGAATAGGCCTTTTGAAGTTTTAAAATTTAATGTAAAACTTTAAAATACTTTTAAAACAATTTTAATTTAATCAGTTTTTTTTTTAATTTTTAATATATTTTTAAATGTTTTATTATAATTTATTTATTTTAAATTGTTTAATTATTTTTAATTTTTGGTAAAAAAGAACGAAAACCGTCGGAATTCCCTCGGTATTATTGTACCGTCGGAACTCCGTCAGAACTCCGTCGGTAGTCGCCGGAAGTCACACACCATCGGAACTCCGTCGGTACTTGCCGGAAGTCGACGGAATCCGGCTATCCGTTTTCCGTCTGAGGGCCATCGTAAGTTGGCGACGGACTGCCGACGGGTTTTAATTTCCGACGTGATAGAACCGACGGACCAATCCCGTCGGACTACCGTCGGAAAAGGGCCAATTCCGATGGAAATGAGACGGTTTTGGCCGTCGGAATATCGCCTGTTTTCTTGTAGTGGTAGGAGGCGGTGGAGGACGATGTATGCCTTGCAAGGCATTGGCTAATGTCGGGTTATCCACTGCAATGATGTAAAAGAGACTGGTCAATGTCGAGAAACCAGTCTTTAGCTGTGCAATCTCAGCATTAGCAGCTTCCAACTGAGCGGTCAAATGCGGGTGAGACGAACCCGGAGAGTAAGAATATTGAGAAGACAAACAAGCTGCCGGGACATCCTTGATGGATCCAACACCCATCGTTCGTCCTTTCTTCTTCGGTGCAACATATAAAATAAAAGTGTTATACAATAAAATTATAATAAAAAATGAGTTATAATATAATATAAGAACCTAATAAATTACCTCCTCGTGGCGGAGCTCGTGGCGGAGCTCGTGGACGATAGCTACCGTAGCCTGCGAACCCGACCCTGATCCGGATCCGCGACGACCATCGGATCCGAGAATCGTATCATCCTCGCCAAATAACTGTCCGTATGAAGGAGGAGGAGGTCGATCCGCCTATAAATTTATTAAATTAAAAATGTAAAATATAAATTGATAAATAAATTAAAAACTTGTAAAATAAGTTGATAAAACAATTCATCGATTCTTAAATTTTATATATAATATATGAATACAAACACATAAATCCATAAATTTAACATTTATGAAATAATTTTATATTTTCGAAAAATAACTTGTAAATTCATTTTTAATTTTAAATATTTATTTTAAATTCAAAAAACTCTTAAATTTGTTTTATTTGACTTTACATAAATAAAATTCATAAAATCTAAATTGAAATCTATAACTTATCAAATCTAAATTCAAATCTATAACTTAGCAAATCTAAATTCAATTCCATAATTTATCAAATTTAAATTCAATTCCATTTCCTAAATTTTATTTCCTACATTTACCCTAAAATCTATTTCATATAAAATTTCCTAAAATCTATTTACTACATAATTCATAAAACCATTTTCTAAAATTAATTTCATTTAAAATTCCATAAATAATATATATAACTAAATTATAACTAAATACAAATAAATATAAAAAATTATAAAAAAAATATATTACCATTGTTGTGTCGGAGGAGATTACGGACGGAGATGCGGAGGAGATTACGGCGGAGGATAAGCGGCGGAGGATAAGCTGCGGAAGGACGTACGGCGGAGGAGAAGCGGCGGCGGCAGGAGGTGAGGAGGAGGAGGAGAGGAGAGGGAGAGAGAGAGGCGGCAGTCAAGGAGGACGTCGGAGAGTGGGAGAGAGAGAGAGAGAGAGAGAAGAGCGAGAGAGAGAGACTTCGGTCATCGGAGATGGAGAGAGTGAGATCGTGAAGGTAAAGAGACAGAGATCGTGAATTGCAGAAACCGGAGAAGAAGACTTCGGTCTCTGTTTTAATTTCAGGAACCGACGCTAATTCGACGCTATTTGCGCCGAATTAGCGTCGGATAACATTAAAATATAATTTGTATTCCCCACGCAGAGTTAATGATACAGATCCGAATTTATTTTATTTAGCGTCGAATTAGCGTCGAACTGCCCCAAAATTCGACGCTAATTCGACGTTAAATCAAAATTAATTCGGTTTACCGCCGTTGGTTTAACAAACAAAATTTGAATTTTTTCGGTTAACAACCATTGGTTAAATCAAAATAGCGTTGAATTTGCGTCGTATCAATTTTTTTTATCCTTTTAATACCCTAAACCCCAAACGTAAAATTTGTTCACATAGCGTCGAGTTAGCATCGAATCGACGCTAATTTGATGCTAAATCGACGCTACCTAAAACAAATTTTACGTTTGGGGTTTAGGGTTTAGGGTATCCTCCACTGGTACGAAAACTATATTAGTCTTTTCAATCTTTCATATATTAGAATAATATTAAATTTTTAAATTTGAAATTACATATTTGGTTCATAAAGGTTTATGACGGTATATGTAAACCTATATAGTTTTTTCAAATAGAAGTCCTTACATGCATTTGTAACCTCGAATTATACAAACATACAAATTTGTTGGCAATTAAATCATCGAATATAGATAACATTGTAGCTTCAGTCTGAATCGTCGACGTTGAAGCTTTTATTGTTTACACCCTAAACCCTAAATGAAAAATAATTTTGATTTAGCGTCGAATTAGCATCGAATCACTTGAATTCGACGCTAAATTTGTAATATAGCTTCGAATTAGTGTCAAATTCATGTGATTCGATGCTAATTCGATGCTAAATCATTTTTTTTAATATTTAGGATTTAGGTTAAATAAATCGCACCACATATGAAAACATTCGATACCGTTAAAAGATTCTAAACCCGGTACATATAACGATAACAATCACATGATTTTTTCCATATCAAATTTCCTATAATATAATTCCTACATCTTTCCTAAATACATTTCCTTAAAAATTTATAACAAAACGTAGATATTGATATTTCATTACTAATATATAAAAAAAATTGACATATAAAAAAATATATATAATGTGATTCGATGCTAATTCGACGCTAAATCATTTTTTTTGGTTTAGGGTTTGGGTTAAATGAATCCTAAATCCTAAACATTACGATATTACATATCTATTTACTTATATTTACGATATAATATATGAAATTTTATGTACCATAATCACATGAATTCATCTGATTCGATACTAATTCGACGCTAAATGAAAGAAATTTTATGTTTAGGGTTTAGGGTATAAACAATAACATATACGATTACAATCTTAACAATTTAAAGATTTTAAAACCGCAAAATAAAACGATAACAATCACATGAATTTTTTCATATCAAATTTCCTAAAATCTATTTCCTACATATTTCTTAAATCCATTTCCTTACAAATTTATAAAAAATGTACATATTGATATTTCATTACTAATATATAAAATAAAATTACCATAAATAAAAAAAAATTATTTAGGGTCGAATTAGCATCGAATCACATGAATTCGACGCTATTAAACAATATTAGCGTCGAATTAGCGTTGAATTCATGTGATTCGATGCTAATTCGACGCTAAATGAAAGAAATTTTATATTTAGGGTTTAGGGTATAAAAAATAATATATACGATAACAATCTTAACAATTTAAAGATTTTAAAACCGCAACATAAAACGATAACAATCACATGAATTTTTTCATATCAAATTTCTTAAAATCTATTTCCTACATATTTCTTAAATCCATTTCCTTAGAAATTTATAAGAAATTGTACATATTGATATTTCATTACTAATATATAAAATAAAATTACCATAAATAAAAAAAATCATGTGATTTGACGCTAATTCGACGGTAAATGAAAGAAATTTTATGTTTAGGGTTTAGGGTATGAACAATAACATATACGATAACAATCTTAACAATTTAAAGATTATAAAACCGCAATATGGACATTTAATAGTATATAATCATTTCCGGTTACTAATTAACAAGATATATTGATTATGCAACTCCGATAAAACATTACAATGTTTCGCCGCAATATTTGACGCTATGAGTTCGACGCTAAATCAACGCTAAATTTGATGGAAGTTCGACGCTAATTAGACGCTATATTCGACGCTATTTGTTCGACGCTAAACCGACGCTAAATTTGCATCGGTTTAGCGTCGAACTTAGACTACCGATGTAAGTTTGACGCTATATAAAGTCGATTTAGCGTCGAAAGGTTTCGTCCCTAATTAGCGACGAATTAGCGTCGAATTGTCTAATCGACGCCATTACAACGCAAAATCGACGCTATATTAGCATCGAATTTCTTCGACGCTAAATCCGTGTTTTCTTGTAGTGTATCAAGAGTATCGACAAGAATATGTGAAATCGTTTAAGCACCATTAGGATCGGGGGAGACCATGCTTATGACCAAAGTCTTAGTTTGTGGTTTTCGCTCCATTAGACTCAACTGTATTGGATACATTTACACTACAAAAAGTGGTAACATAGCCACATATTTTATTACAACTCTATTCTGTGGCAAAATTTTGTTTCGAATAGCCACAAATTTGCAACAAACTTAGCAAGGTAGTTTTCTGCGGTAATATGTATCGGACTGTAGCAAATTTCTCACAATTTGCAACAAAATTAAATTGTTGCTAATTTTATTACGGATAGATACAAAACAATTGTAGTAACTTTGGAAACAAAAAAATGTGAAACTATCTGCAACAAAAGCTACAAAGGGCTTCAAAATTATTTGTGGTAAAAATGGTAAGACTTTTGTTCACAATGTGTTGGATAGAACATTTAAAGTGCTACACCTTTTTTGTAGTAACTGGTAAGTTGTTGTAACAAACCGTAGCAAAGTTTTTTATATAAAAAAAAACCATAGCAACAAAATAAGTTGTGTATACTTGTAGCAGATTGCAGGAAATAGCTACAATTATTTAGTAGCAAAAGTCAATAATTAGATTATGTTAAAAATGTGTACTTATTTCAAATTTGATTCCATTATGCTAAAAATTGTTCATACAATTTGCACTGATTGGGAATAAAGAAATTTTAAACAAAAGTTCCAGATCTCGAAGAGCATGTGCATTCCACACTTTGAGAGATCTAATAAGCTTGTCTAAACAATATAAAATTATTAAAACACACACTCTCTCTTCCTTTTACTCAACTTTATACCTTTTCTTTTATCCTTTTACTCAATTTTTATTAATTTTATATTTAAACACTATCTCTTCCTTTTAAGAACACTCTAAAAAATATCCAATTTTAGACACTCTCTCTCTTCCTTTTCCTCAACACACTCACTATCTACTCTCTTTACTCAAATTTTATATTTTAATATACCCCACAAAAATACTCTCTTTCTTCCTTTTACAACTATTTTAATATTTTTATATTATAAAAACACCACAATAGACTTCAAAGTGTCTCCAATGCACAATGCTTATGTCCTTATCCATCACCATTGTGCTGATATCACTCTATTTTTCTCATCCCAAATAATACTTATAAAAAAATATCAATGTTTGCCAAATTGAAAGCCCAAGTCAAGCTGGAGGATGGGATGGGTAAAAGTAAATGTGCCGAAAACCACCCACGATTAGTTACCAACTAAATGTAACAAAAAAAAAAAAAAAAGGTAATTAAATACATTAACAAGTAGACGAAAAAAAGTAATGTTCTCTCTCTTCTTGCCGTTTCATCTCTCTCAGAGCTCCCTAGGGTTTCACTTTTTTTAAATCTAGATCTGAGGTTTCTACACCTCTTTCGTCCCTGATTCTGCTTCCTTTCTTATCAATTTCTCTTGTTCCATCTTCTATCTCGCTCAATTCCTCTCCGACCATCGCCATCTCTGATTGACCAGTCTCCGAGACTTTCTCTTTGGTGATCTTTTCGTTCAGAAGGTAAATATAGTGACGGTTTAATTTTTTAGCTTAGGATTTCGTGTTTTTGCTTTTTTGGGATCTTCTTCTATGTACTGAAAATCTACCATTTTATATTAGATGTTGCCACGAAGATCTCAAGAATCTGCTGGTGAATCTGGTGATGGCCGTGACCATCCTGGTGGGTGCGGTGGTGGCCGAGGACTTGGCCGTAGAAGGGGGTTTGCAAATGGAGGTTGTAGTGTTTTTAATCACCTAATTTAGATTATGTAATCTTTTAAAATCAGCTTTGGCGACATTATATGAAAATATTATAGATTTTTGTGAATTCAATTTATGTTTTCGTTTAATTAAGACATTACTGATGTATTTTGATTCCTTAATCAGTCTTATATTGTTACAATTAATTTACAACGTTTTTGAGTTTGTACATACATTTTTTTGTAGCTATTCGAAGATTAAAGGTTAAAGGTTAAAGAATTAGTGTCCGTTTGTATCTATTTGCTACAAAAACTACGTAGCTCTTGTAGATCTTTTTTACGGATCATTGTGTCATTTTGAAACAAATTGTGGTAATAAAAACAATTATATTGTCACTATTTGTAGGTGATTTGCTTCAATGTTTTTGTTTTTTTGGTTGCCAATTACTATGCATAATTTGTAGCTCCCTCTGGAGCAATTAGCTACAACATATATATTTGAAGCCAATATGATTCAAAGATGAAAGAGCTATGTAACATCCCGGAACCGATTAGTGCAGTTTGGTCGAGGTGTCGATCGATACCCTCGGGTAGTGTCGATCGACACCAGAGTTGTAGAACTCGGGTTAATTAAATTTTGGGCTTGGTTCATTTGCGGTTTAAGGGTTTAACCTAGGGTTCGCTTATTTAAGCCTCTAGCAGACTGGTGGCCGAGTTTTAGAAGGGGAAAAACGCAGAGAAGTAAGGTTGAGAGAAAATCGAGAGATTGTGTGCGAATCTTCGTGTTCTCGTGAGTTCATCGTCCGTTTTTCTCGGTGGCCGTTTGTGAGGTGTTTTCGAGTGATTTTCAGTGCGAGCTAGCGCCGTTTCAGCCTCGTGGAGACTGTGTTCTTCGTGATCATCACCGTTTTCGATCCTAAATCGCGAAGGTGAGTGCGTAATCGCTTAGGGACTTTTAGGAATCGTTATAGATGTTGTGAATGATGAATTGATTGGTGTTTGGTTGTTATGGATCGCTTTTGTCTCTGTGTTGCTTGTGATTTGTGTGAAATTGCGATTTGAATTGGCTATGAATGTTTCCCGGACGAGCCACGTGAGGACATGCTCGAGTCCTAGTTTCTTTAATGAGGTGTCGATCGACACCTAGAGGTTGTGCCGATCGACACCACTTAAAAATCGATACTTGTAGTTAGCGAGTGTCGATCGACACCATGGTGGTGTGTCGATCGACACCCTGTTTTCAATTGCTGAATTTTTGTACTTTATTATTAACCGAAAATTGGATTAAAAATGTTGAACCGATTGTTTTTCATTGGTTATTTGTGTTCATATATTGTCTGTTAGCGGGATGACCGCTCCACTGAGTATTTATGATAATACTCACGCAACTCCCGGTTTCTTTTTGAGTTGCAGGTAAAGGAAAAGTGTGATCGTGGAATCGAGGCCGTTGGAAGAGGATGATAAGGTTGTTGTTGTTATTTTTAGCCTAGCGAACCAAACGTTTTAGGTTGCTAGTTTATTATTTGATCATTCATGAATCTTGTTATTTGATTTACTTGGTTAAAAGAATTATTTACTTAATGGATTTATGGTTTTATTATATTGTTTTCAATGTTTATTTTCCGCAGTAGAATTCTTAGTTTTTTTTTAAAAAAAAGCTTGGTTGTTTCAAGCTACAAAAAACACTGGTGTGGGTTTTCGTCTCAAATTAGCTACGCAAAGTGACAAATGAGCATTTGCTACCACTACATTGTTTCACCAAAATAATTGTAGCAAAATTGTAACAACTCCATTTCTGCTACAAATAACTAATCATTCCTAAAAAAAAAATCGTCGCTATAATGTTCATTTCTTGTAGTGTTAGGCATATTCTATTTATTCTAAAGTCAAAACAAAAATGCATTTTTATGTAAACAATGGTTTTTTGGTGTGAATAAAATTTAACATTCATTTCAAGAAAAAAAAAGGTTGACCAGAAAACATACATGCCATATTTTCATTAAGATAAAATTTAGTTCCACATGTTTTTGTGAATCTTCATTTTCATAGTCAAAGATAAATATACATTGAATACATTACCAATTAAACTTACATTTTTGTGTTCTATAAAATGCGATCTGCTCACACTATTATATACATGTTAATTCCAATAACAATAGCTCTACTATTCTCTCTAAATTCTTTCGCTTAATTATTTACAAACACACCCAAAAAAATGAAGAACTCCATGCAGTTAATCTCTACACTCTTCTTCTTGATCATACTTTTCGCCTCACCAGGTATACAAATCTATTTGCTACAATATCAAGTTATTAAATAACCAAATCTACTAAAATATATGTATACACTCGATATGTATACACTTTGATTCACTTGTTTAACTAGGCATGTCAAACGGGTCAACCCGGCCCGGCCCGGCCCAAAACCGTAAAACCCGCATATATATAAGCCCGGCCCAGCCCGAAAAATATATGGGCTTACTTTTTAAAGTCCGGCCCGGCCCGACTCGGGCTTCAGGGTTTTATGGGTTTTTTCGAGCTTTTATTTTGAAACAAAAAAAATAAAAAATAATAATTATTTATCGATAAAACCGAGCTTTGTTTCGTCAAACAACCCATAAGAATTATATTCTGACTTTTATCAAGAGAATTAAACACCTACTAATAATTTCCCTTACTAAAAATCCAATTTAACTAAAAACAAAAATTACACCAAACGAATGTAAATATCATTTGAATCCAATTAACTCTAAATAAATAGTACTACCAAACAAAACATAAATCAAAATACTAAAATTCTAGATAATGGAGTTAAAAGTCGGAATTTCGGATTTGTTTTTTAAAACACAGTAAAATAGAAATAAAAAGTTAAAAGTTTTGGTTTATGAATAATATATATAAAATATTTTAATGAAGATATCTTTAGAAAGTGTCTTTAAACAAAATTTGTTGTTAAAATTTTAAACAACATAATATTTTTCTGGTTTTCCGGGCCGGCCCGAGCCCGTCTGGGCTAAGCCCGAAAATTCAAAAGCCTGAATTGGTTAAGCCCGAAAGGCCCGTTTTTTTTGGGCTTATATATTTAAGCCCGAACCCGGTAATTTTCAGGGCTGGGCCGGGCCGGGCTTCGGGTTTTGGTCTTAATTGACATGTCTATGTTTAACCAAGATACATTATTATTTATGCACGTAGTAATATAGTTTAAACTATATTTTTTATGGAATACTAAAAATAAATTTATCTTATAGGTATGAAGATCGTGGAAGGAAGACAAATATTTGAAAAAGAAAGCTTGAATCGATTTCATCATGGCCCGTGTACTAATACGTGGTGCGAAATATTTTGTTTCTCTATAGGCGCCGGTGGTGGTCATTGCCGTGGTACAACATGTATTTGTGACGATTGATAAGGTCATGCCATCTTCTACTTGAATTATTGAATAAAAACAGAGGCTAATTTTTATATGTTCTATACAAAAATTTATGCTAGTACTTTTTTTCTTTTTTCTTAACTTAATTGATAACTATACAATCCAAACACATAATGACATAAACATATCCCATTTCCGAGCCCTAAAATTCATGGTATTGAAAAAAGGAGGGAAAAACCCTTAAAAATACTCTAACTATTTTACATTTGGCAGAAAAATACATGAACTTTTAAGACTCCTTGAAAAATACACGACCTATTAAAAAGTGTTATATTAATACACGATCTATTAAAAAGAGTTATATTAATACATATACATTGAAAATCGAACAATTTTACACCTAATTTTTCCGAGCTTTCAAGTTGATCAATGGCGAATTTTGATTCCAAGTACTATATGTGGCGATCTATAGTTCTTTGAAAAGCTCTTAAGATTTCAAATCTAATGGTTCCGAGCTCACCGCATGATTTTAACTAAAACTAACTGAATTTGTCAATGAAGTTTCGGTTTTCAAATTTTAAAATTAAAATTCTCTGAATTATTAAGTGTATTTTGAAAAATCGAAACCATATATGAACTTATGGAACCAACATTAACAAAGACCAGTAGGTTTTATTTGATTCCGACATGTTTGATTTTTGGATCTGAAAAATTAAACAGTGTTTCACTATTTCTCTTTCGATTTTCAATGTATATGTATTAATATAACACTTTTTAATAGGTCGTGTATTAATATAACACTTTTTAATAGGTTGTGTATTTTTGAGGGAGTCTTAAAAAAATATGTAAAATAGTTGGAGTATTTTTAAGAGTTTTTCCCAAAAAAAGAAAATAGAATGGAGAGAGGAATATCAATTAAGATGGTGAAAAAATGATATTGAGGGACAATTATGGATGCTAGCACCAAATAAGATCTATGTAGAAGAAAGCATCAAAATCTAAGTATTTGAGTTTATAGAAAAGTACTGAAATGAAATGTTTAATTGGCTCTTGAAACAAATTAACATTTGTTTTTAATGAGGGCCTGTGTGTATAGACTTGATTAGACTTGGAACCATTTGCATAAGAGAACTAACCTGTGAGCGAAGGTTTTTTCGGTTTTGTCCACCAAGAGCTCAATTTTCTCACCACGGCCTTCTACAGTTAATGCAAGGAATAGGTATATAATCACAGAGATCGTGGTAATCGAGTCATACTAGCTAATCTATGTTAAACATATATATATATATATATATATCGACAAATATACCTTCTCAATGTTTTCCATCATTACACCTTTAACTTCAGACACTTGAGCTTTCACCTTAGCAAGCTTGCTAATTTCATCAGGATGATCTATGCAATACTGCATGTGCTCTTTCAGTTTCAACCTTTAAGAGAAAGCCAAAACCACTTAATAAACTGTAAACTACAAAACCAACCTCAATATTTAAATACATTTTCAATTTGAATTTGTTTTTAAATTTAATCATGTAACGTGTCAAATTCTCCGACACATTTTGCATAATCTTCCAGTATTAGGGAATTTTTTTTCAATTTGCCGTAATGTCCAAAAGAGCTTTCCAAATATGCCATAAATTAAAATCTTTTTCCAAATAGGCTACAATATAGGGAAGTAATCTTATAAACCCCAACCTTCTCATTCTTATTCCCAAACACCCCAAGCTTCAAATAAATTTTTGTTTTCATTTATTTTTAATTAAAAAAACGGTTAAATACTCAATAACCCTTAATGAATCTGCATATTTACCAACCCAACCAGACATATCCACCCGAACCCGTGTTATCCGAGCAAAAATCGGATCTTCTCCTCCATTCATCAAAGAAAACGGAAAAAAAAAAAAATCTCTCTTTGCGAAATTGTTTATCCGATCTCCTTCTCCGTAAAACCTTCTCCTTCTTCCTCCAATTCTCCTCTTCCCATTTCCAGATTCTCCCTTCCTTTCACCTTCCGATTTCATTATAGAAGAAAAAAAACATTTTATCATATAACTTTCCCAAACTTTTCTTTTCCATCATCGATGTACCGGTTTCCCATCTCAAATCCCGGGAAATTGAATTGTTTCTCTGTCGGAGAATCATCATCGACCTCTGTTCTTACTTTCTCTCCGCCTTTTCCTCGCCGTCGCTCCGTTCACCTTTCTCCGATCTCATTTCTCCTTCGTTATTTGGTTGCAGGTAAAACAGAAGGTGGTGGTGGTGGTTTCGGAGGCGGCGATGGTGGTGGTTTCTCTAAAGGTGATGAAACTGATAATTGGGCTGCAGGTAAAACGCAAGCTCCGGTTAGATCATCTACATTTGGGTCTAGTGTCGGTGGTGAATCGGACCAGTGGTCTAGAGGAGTAGTGTTCAGGAGGAACGTCGTCGTTTGGTATTGGAACCACGGAAGGTTGAGTCAGTAGGAGCGAGCAAACGAGTAAGCCGAGTCCGTTTGGGGCGGCTAGACCAAGGGAGGAAGTTTTAGCGGAGAAATGTTTGGATTGGAAGAAAATTGATTCAGAGATTGAGGCTAAGAAAGGAAGTTCTCAAATGAGTAGGCCAACGAGTGCGCATTCGAGTAGACCTTCTAGTGCTCAATCTAATAGGTCTGAGAGCTCTGGATTGAATAATGTGCTGAAACCGAGACCGAAAGTGAATCCTTTTGGCGATGCAAAGCCTCGAGAAGTGTTGTTGGAGGAACAAGGGAAGGATTGGCGTAAGATGGATATGGAACTCGAACATCGCAGAGTTGACAGGTCCTTGTTCATCTGGATTTCTTTATTATCTTGCTTTTGATCAATGCTTAGATCAGAAAGTTGAGGACTTTGAACTAATATTGAACTGCTTGATACATTATGCTACTAGTCAATCTATATGTAGTTGGATGAAATTTGGGGAGTATAATCTATGGCACTGATAACTTAATAGTTACCCATTTCTGGTTTAGGGTTTCAAAGCTTCAATGGCAATGATTTGAAGGGTTTCCATGTACTTTAGTTATAGAAGCTTCATGGTTTTCTTTTGGTGTCATGTTATTAAGCGTTATATGAGTTTTGGATCTTGCCGCATGATGTGAAGTTTTGAATATGTGCGATACTCGTTGCATTTCTTTGTCATACTCATCGATGTTCTCTCAGTGGAGCTCTGTTGACATCAGTGATTGTTTTTAATATTCAGCCTCTTAGTTCATTGATTAAGTTTCAAAGCTTGTTAGAGAATTTCTACTTGTTTCTCTTGGGTGTAGATTTTGCCTTTGTATTATGCATGCTATAGTATATTGAGATGCACCTTGTGTGATTCTTATGCTATGAGCTTTGCTTTGTTTTTAGCTTTATAACAATCGGTTATTGATTGTGTTGTGAAACCAACTTTTCCAGACCTGAAATAAAAGTTATTTATTAGCACCTATATTAGAGTTATTCTTTGGATTGTTAATTCTATTACTTGTTTTTTCATACCTTGTAGGTATGGTCCTTTGCAGATGCAAAAAAGGCTGGTTTCCTTGGTCGAGCGGAGTTTTATAATGCTCTAAAGTTGGTAACAGTGGCACAAAGTAGACGGAATCATTTGCTCATTCCGTCATCGTCACTATCGCCGTCGTCAATAGCCACCGTCACTATCGCCGCCGTCACGGTAAGCCATTCCCTCATCACATCTCGCAATTTTCAGAAAAATGGTTTTGATTTTGAATGGGGTTTCTTGGGTTTTCGTTTTGCGAGATGATTGGGTTTCGATTCTGTATTAGGATTTCTAATGTGTGTACGGTTTTGATATGAATTGGCAATAGATGTATATGGTTTGATTTACGGTTTTGATATGAATTGGCAATAGACTATTAGGTGTTTTGTGTGTGTTTTGATTTGCTTCTTGTGGATTTTGCAGAAATGCCTCCTTGTGAATGGTGCCCATTTGGATTTAGAGAAGAAGGTCCTGCGATTAAAGGAAATAGTGCAGGATATTAGGAGTGAAGTTAAAGGTGGATACTCTTGGGATGGGTTCGAGAAGCCAAGGGAGAAGAGGAGAGCACAACCATCACACTTCAAGAAACCGCCTTATACGGAGGGGAAAGCCAAGAATAAGAACAACGCGGGAGCTGAAGCGGAGGTTGAGAAGAAAAGGGGAAGGAAGGATAAACATGAGGGAAGAAATACAAGGCAGAGAACCAAGACGGGTTGGTGTTTATGGTACTAGTAGGATATGATGATGGACGGGTCGATGTTTTAGGTACTTATGTTTTAGGTACATGGGATTTTAGTACTATTGTGTTTAGGTACTACATTGGATGATGTTTAGGTTATTTTGGTACTACTGTTATTTTGAAACTACTACTTTTTCAGGTGCTTAATCGGATATGGTATTATAACTATTAAGTATTGCTAAACTTTTTTAAAAAAAGAAATGGTATAACTGGTATAACTGGTATAACTTCTCAATGAACCTCCTAAGGAAAACGTGTAAAACGTGTTAAATGTTTGTAATGAGTTTTTGGTACAACTCTCTGTTTGGTACTACTAGATATAACTGCGTATGACTGTGTTAAATATTTGTAATGAGTTTTTGGGACAATTCTCTGTTTGGTACTACTAGGTATAACTGAGTATGACTATGTTATGTCTCTGTCTTATACTACTACGTATTTGGTACCACTACTACACGCACATCTCTCGGTCTAATACTACTACGTTTTATACTTATTAATACTTAGTACTGTGAAAATTAAAAAAATTATGAAAACCAAACTTTTTACTAAAATCATAGCTTACACCTATGTAAATGTAAGGTAATATATGAGTAGAAGCACTAGTTTTTAAGTCAAACATTGAAAATTTTTGTTTTCATAGATTTTAATATAGGAAACAATATAAACTAAGTTGAAATGGATTAATCAGATCAGTCCTACTAGAAAAATTATACTTTCACCTAGGTATGACTAATAAAATGTAAAAAACATCAAAATATGACTATGTGTTAAAGGGGACTACTTAAATACTAAGTATGACTATGAGTAAAATTTTAATAATTTTTTATTCATATTTAACATGTGAGCCGTCTTTTGAATAAAAAATTATTAAAATTTTACTCATAGTCATACTTAGTATTTAAGTAGTCCCCTTTAACACATAGTCATATTTTGATGTTTTTTACATTTTATTAGTCATACCTAGGTGAAAGTATAATTTTTCTAGTAGGACTGATCTGATTAATCCATTTCAACTTAGTTTATATTGTTTCCTATATTAAAATCTATGAAAACAAAAATTTTCAATGTTTGACTTAAAAACTAGTGCTTCTACTCATATATTACCTTACATTTACATAGGTGTAAGCTATGATTTTAGTAAAAAGTTTGGTTTTCATAATTTTTTTTATTTTCACAGTACTAAGTATTAATAAGTATAAAACGTAGTAGTATTAGACCGAGAGATGTGCGTGTAGTAGTGGTACCAAATACGTAGTAGTATAAGACAGAGACATAACATAGTCATACTCAGTTATACCTAGTAGTACCAAACAGAGAATTGTCCCAAAAACTCATTACAAATATTTAACATAGTCATACGCAGTTATACCTAGTAGTACCAAACAGAGAGTTGTACCAAAAACTCATTACAAACATTTAACACAGTCATACGCAGTTATACATAGTAGTACCAAACAGAGAGTTGTCCCAAAAACCCATTACAAACACATAACACAGTCATACGCAGTTATACCTAGTAGTACCAAACAGAGAGTTTTCCCAAAAACCCATTACAAACACATAACACAGTCATACACAGTTATACCTAGTGGTACCAAACAGAGAGACTTACCTAAATCGGATTAGACGTACTACGTTCACCACCTAAATAGTCAAACAGTCAAACATAAGTCCTCCACCTCTTCCTCAAAAAAACCATACAAACCTAACAAATCTCCAAAATTTCAAAATTATAAGAACACCAATTTAAACCCTAAACCCTAAATATTGGACATGAGAAACCCTAAACCTATTCGGAAATCGAAAATAACACACCCTAATAACCTTACTTTAACGAAATAAGATAATAACCTATTAATTGGTTATTTGCTCTGTTTTTGTTGGAAACGTTTTTTTTCCGACGAGAGGAAGCTTGACGACGAGAGGAACCTTGACGACGAGAGGAAGCTTATGACGAAGAAGATAGATGACCGACTTATGAGGAAGATCAGAGAGAGATCAGAGAGAAGAACAAGAAGAAGTGAAGTGTGCTCTGTTTTTTTTAAGAGGAGAGAGAGGAGCGACGTCGCGAGGAAGAGAAGAGAGCTTCTCCTTTATGTAGATCCACATGTCCTCTTCTCATAGGAACCGAAGAAAGAGAGATTTAACTGTGTAAGGAAGATAATAACAACCTTCAAGTCAGAATCACTCTGTTTTTGTTTCAATTGACACGGAGAGGCATAAGGACGATGAACAAATCAAACAAAAAGATAGATGAGGAATCGATTGAAGAGAGAGATGAGGAACAACCCAAAGAGGGATTGCAACAATAAGGAACCGAATTGAAGAGAGAGATGAAGCTCTGTTTTTGTTTTTTTTTTCCAGAGCCGTAACCAGAAACGAGGAAGAAGGAGGGGAGAGTTTATGTCTTGCTATGTGGCATCCTTCAATTGGTTTTTAAATTTTATGGTTGTTGTGAATAATTAAATGGTTTTTGTTTATTTTTCAATTAAATAAAGAAGGGGTAAAGAGGAGAAAAGAAAGGAGATAAATGGGTTGGGGTTTTAAAGATTAAGGTAGGGTTTTATGATTATTTGATTTATTTTTAGGGTTTTTGAGATTACTTCCCTACAATATATATAGGCGTCTATTGTGTAAAAGCAAAATTACTTTCAGAAATAATAACCACTTAGTTTGGTGGGTCACCATCGTTTTGTCATCCGTCTTATATTTCTAGTCCTCCTTCTTACATGTGTTATCCTATGTTCTGTTTTTTGTCCTCTAATGGCCACCGTCTCCGGCTATGTCCACCACCGGCTATGTCACTGTCGACCACTGTTACTGTAACCGTCTCTGTGGTAAACATCGGTGGACAAAAAATATTAGACATCACCAAACAAGACGTCTGATCGGAGGACAAAAAATACAAAATCTACCACAGAGTAGACGTCCGTGTCTTATATTTTTTTGTCCTCTACTTTGTATTTCTTGTCCTCTGATGGCTACCGCCTTGTCCACCATCTCCGGCTATGTTCACCAGTCCCTAACACCGTCAACAACCGTTTTTCTCAATATCTATTGTATAGTGGACATCGGAAGATAAAATACAAGACGTTGATAAACTAGACATTCGTGTGGAAAAACCAAAAAATGCAAAATCTTCTACAGAGTAGACGTCCGTCTGAGAGAGGGAGAGAGAGGGGACGTCCATAATGTCCAGAAAAAAAACAAGAGAGAAAGATAAAAAAAAAAGATAAAGAGAGAGAGATTAAGAGAAAAAAAAATAGAAAAAAGAGAAAGAGGAAGAAACAAGAAGAAATAAGAATGAATAAAATTATAATTTTTCATTCCACTAAAAGACAAAAAAAAATGGCAGATTTTGTAAAGAAAATCGGATTATGGTAGATTTGAAATTTTTTTTCAATTTATTGCAGATTTGTAATAAATTCTAAAAAAAGAAGTTGACCAGAAAACATATATGCCATATTTTTATTAAGATAAAATTTAGTTCCACATATTCTTGTGGTTCTTCATTTTAAGATTCTTTACCAATTAAACTTCCATGTTTCTTTTCTATAAAACGCGACATGCTCACACTATTATAAACAAGTTAATTCCAATTATAATAGCTCTACTATTTTCTCTAAATTCTTTCGCTTAATTATTTACAAACACCAAAAAAAAAATGAAGATCTCAATGCAATTAATCTCTACACTTTTCTTTTTAATCATACTATTCACCGCACCAGGTATACAAATCTAATTTACCACAATATCAAGTTATTCAATCTACTAAAATATATGTATATACTTTGATTCACTTGTTTAACTTAACACATTATTATTTATGCACAGAGCACTATAGTTTAAACTATATATTTTATGGAATACAAAAAGTAAATTTACCCTATAGGTATGAAGATCGTTGAAGGAAAACAAATATTTGAAACAAAAAGCTTGATCGAATGGGACCGTGTAATAATGTGATCTGCAGAATGTTATGTAGGAGTGAAGGTTACCGTGGTCGATGCGTATCCGTAGATTTATTCCATAAAAGGTGTGAATGGACAAGGTTTTCTACTTAAAAAAAAAAAAATTACAAAATTATCATGAATTATTGAATAAAATCTGTGGCTAATTTTTATATGTTTTTTTTTTTTTTTTGATAAAGTTCTTCTATTAAAATGCATTGAAAGTAAAGTACATAGCTATAACTTTTTTGAGTCATACAGTTCGGAGAAAATATTACAAGCTATGACCATTTAGATCATACAATTTTTCAGGAAAGTTTTTAGAGTTTTTGAGGAAAAATCAAGCAATTAAGCAAGATTTAAGGAAAACAAGCTAAAGAGAGGGAGTAGATAGCGTAGACTACTAACTCATATGGGATCACTAGCTGGTGACTCCTCGGCCACCTCGACCTTCACGGCCACGGTTACCGCGACCACCAACTATTGTCCATTGCATATCTTGGAACTTTTGTGTTGGCTTGAGTGGTCTTCCTCCACGAGATCTCTCCACATTTTGATCGGGAGCATCACTATTTTCCAATAAAGCAAACCTGTTGTTTTCCATAGATTCCATACCTGATTCCTCATCTAAATTAGTGTTGAAGTCCGGTGGAGGTTGCACTTCTTGGTTATGGATAGTGGGTTCAATAGAAGATTCTGAAGTAGCTTTTGTAACTGAAGGTTCTGGGAGGACTAGGACAGCCTCAGAGTTGGTGTTGATAACGTTGTTTGGGGTAACAATTGAAACTGGAACAGCTTCAGCATTGGACGTAATTGTGGCTGCAACCTCTGAAACAGCTTGAGCATTAGACGAAATTGTTTCTCCAAGTGAATCATCATGAGTCATCTCAAAAACTGGAGGAAGATTACTCTGTTCTGTGTCCTTGGTTGATGCAACACATGTAGCCGTTGTTGGGGCAGAGAAGGAGCTTGTTGCATCACATGTTGCAGTTGCTGGGACAGAAAAGGAGCTTGTTGCACTATCTTTAACATTTACAACTCGAGGCAGACCTAGACATCGCGTAGCTTTATGTCCAAGATGGCCACATTTCTCACACTTTGGAGGCAACCATGAATACACAACATCAACCATTGTGATAGAGCCACTAATATCCTCAAGAGCTACTCTTTGGGGAAAAGGTCTGTCTAATTTAACCTCAACCAGAATTTTAGCTTCCCCCATTAAAGTAGGATCAAGCCAAGGTTTACTAGACAGCATCGGTTCTCCTATTCCTGAAGCAATCCAATCTATACCTTTGAAAGAGTATAGCTGGTTTGGAATGTTCTTTAGAGTTAGCCATACCGGAATGGTTGATATTTCCGGCAAAGAAATGGTTTCTGATGGGTTCCAAGAAGAGACAAACATCAAGCAATCATCTATATGCCATACACCTCTCTGTAAAACCCACTTACGAGTGTTCTCATTCGGAATATGGAAAAGAAATGAGGATTCTCCTCTCTGTAATTTTTATATGTTCTATAAAAAAAATAATGCAAATACTTCGGTTGGGACGTTTACTTCGGATATCGGAAGGTTGAGTCATTAGACCTGTCACGAAACAATCTCTTGGGGAAATTACCATCGATACAAGAGCTCGAAGACGAAGAAGAGGAAAGACAAGTGTTGAACTGGAAAGGAGTGGTGATAGCGTACGGGCCTGGCATTTGCTTGGATTAGCAATAGGACATATTGTTTCTTTGTACAAGCCTCAATGGTTCATCAAGAAATGAGGCTACTCTATTACTTCATAATGTAAAGCATTATATAAATTCTTTGAAAAGAAAAAAAATCATCAAGCTACAACAAAACACAAATGTAAAGTTTCTTGGATCAATCATCACCATACGCCTTGAAACAGTATCGTTCAACGTAAGGAGCGTTAAAGAAAAGATCAGCCTCTAACCATTTAGGATACCGAACAAGATCACCGGCTAAAAACTGCATAAACCTCTTGCTTCCGTCGGGTACAACACGTACCTCGCCTTCTTCTATGTAAACCAACTGATCCACTTGCCAATCCCATGGCAATTTACACTTGCCCGTCTTCCAAACCGACCATCTCGAAACCCCGAGCTCCTCTAACCGTTTCTTTGACACTTTCCGTTCTACTTTAACATTGTATAGCTCCTCCAATGGCTTCTCTGTCTGCATTGATGTTACCTTAAAGGCTCTCTGAACAGACAAGTGATTTGTTTTCTTGCACTGAATGGTAGAACCAAGAAACGGCGTCATCATTACCAAACTTGCCATAGCTGCTTCTTTTCAAAATCCAATCTTGCGAAAACGTAGTTTTGAATCTGCGGATAAATAACGAGAAGAAGAAAGTGAATTTCTTGTAAAGCATGAAGCTTTATTATCTAACTACTTCCAATTTTGTTTTATCAAGTCAAGATTCACGAAATTTGTTCATACCCATTTGCTAATTCGATGCAGAGAAGTGAAATGTCATCCCAATGAAATCTCAAAGAAAAATCAGAATTTTTTTTTTGAAATTTAACCTATGAAGCAGAACAAGTTTGTTGATTTCAAAACCAAAAGACTAATCGAAATCGAAATTCTTACCTGTGAATGGTGAAGTGAGTGACTTCTCGTTTCAAAAAACCCTAAAACCCTGAACCAGAAAGCTTATCCCATTTCGATTTTTGATGATGACTGTAAAAGATAAAAAAGGTTAGAGAGAGGATCATACTCAAAATTTCAAAACCGGCCCCAATATTTAAATATATTTTCATTTTGAACCGAAGTTTTGGTTTTGTTGAATTTGACCCTGTACGTGTCACATTCTCTGACACATTTTCCACAATCTTCCTTCCAGTTTTATTATTATCACACAAACATTCATCACTGTGATTGCAAAACTCCGTTCTGGGTGGAAGTTATCATGGTGGTTCTGCAAATTCAACAGTCTAATGGGTTCGTTAATTGTGTATCAAGGGCTAGGCCAAACCGAGGAAGAAGAAGAAGAAGAGCTTCGACGACAGTGTGTGTTCAAACACAAGTGGCTCCTTCCACTAGAACACAGGTGAGTGACTCCAAAAGTTACTTACTTTATGAACAATTCCGCTCAAATTCTACGTTCCTCTGCTTCTTAGTGTAATTGCTGCTTCGTTTGAAAAAAAAAGCTGCGAACTTTATCAGAAAAAGAAATGATTTTGTGGTCTGCATTATTTGTGAATCTATCAAATTATATCAAGAACTGATTTTGATTGTTTTTGTCTATCTGGTATTTGAATTGTGTAAGCATTTTTTTTGACTTCATGATGAGATGTTTTTAGCTGAGTATGAGTTTGATCGTTTCGATATGCAGAAGATAATGGAGAACATTTCAGTAGGTGGAGAAGCTGGAGGTGCTGGTGGTGTTTACTCTTACAAAGCATTGAAGAGACTTGATAATATTTGGTCCAACATATGTACTCAACCAACAGGTATATACAAAGAATTGTTACTATTTCATGTAACAAAGAAATGTTATCTTGGTGATGATTTTGCAGGGCCGCAAGAAACGCAGAAAATTGTTTCTAGGATTTCTGGTTCTTCTCAAGAATATGATAATCTCGTCGGAACCTTTGATATAGCGGTTTGTGGGGGTACGTTGGGGATCTTCCTCGCCACCGCTTTATGTGCAAAGGGTTTACGAGTTGCTGTGGTGGAGAGAAATGCTATAAAAGGGGTAAGTAAATGTTATAATGTTTGTGGTTGAGATGTGTGGTTGGAGAAGTTATTGCTAATGCTTCTTTTTTGGGGTTTGTGGTGATTTAGAGAGATCAAGAATGGAATATATCAAGGAAAGAAATGAAGGAGTTGATTGAAGTTGGAGTTTTAACAGAAGATGAGGTCGAAGAAGTAATCGATGCAAAGTTCAATCCGGTAAAGCTTGAATTCAGTAGGCCAATGACTTGATTCTCGATTAAAATCCATGATGCTTAAGGTTATCTTGGACTAATGCAGAACAGATGTGGATTCGAGAACCTTGGTGATATATGGGTTAAAGATATTCTTAACCTCGGTGTTTCGTGAGTCCTGTCTCCTCTTACTCTCTAATTATCTGCTAGCTTCTGAAAGTGATGAGTTGGTTTCCTTTTTGTGTTGAACCAGCCCAGCAAAACTTGTGGAAACTGTGAAACGACGTTTCGTTTCTCTTGGTGGAGTCATTTTAGAAGACTGTAGTCTCTCGGACATTGTTATCTACGATGATTTAGCCGTGAGTTATCTGATGCTTTCTCTGAAAAACATAATAATTAACAAGAGAATTCAAAACATATTGATATAAATTGTTTCAACTATTTTGATTAATAGGTTCTGCAACTTTCTAAAGGTGACATGTTATCTACTCGTCTGGTCATCGATGCAATGGGAAATTTTTCTCCTATTCTAAAGCAGGTCATATTCTGGCCTAATAGCTTGTCTTTTCATTTTTTATTTGCATTTACATTAGTCTCAGTCATAAAAATATCGTACTTTCTGATTCGCTTGCCTTGAGCAAATTATGTTGTCTTGTGACGTTTTCTCATCCCGCATCTCTATATACATCTAGCTTACCGATTTTACTTCTCCGAATCACTGATTACTAGTACTGCCCGTGTTATGTATTCTACTTCAAAAGATTAAAAGTGGTAGAAAGCCGGATGGGATGTGCCTTGTGGTTGGATCTTGTGCTCATGGGTTTAAAGAGAACTCATCGAGCGATGTGATTTACAGTAGTTCATCTGTGAGCAAAGTCGTAGATTCCAATGTACAGCTCTTTTGGGAGGTAAAATCTTGTGTTAATTGTTTCCTCATCATACAACCTCACATAAATGGCATAGAATGGGATTAACTGAATATTGTTGCTTGAAGGCTTTCCCGGCTGGTTCTGGTCCATTAGACCGCACTACTTACATGTTCACTTACACTGAACCGCAATCATCATCTCCGAGTTTAGAGGATTTACTTGAAGAATACTGGAAACTGATGCCAAAATACCAAGTGAGTTTTCATCTCTAGAAAAAAATTAATTACTTTCTTTGTTCCGTCGTCGTCATGTAATTACTTTTTGGTGCAGGGAGTCTCTCTTGATGAATTGGAAATACTGAGAGTTGTATACGGAATCTTTCCTACATACCGAAATAGGTAACCCCCTCGATGTTGTGTTTATTCATCGTCTTTTGAAATTAGAATCCCTTATCATTGATATTATAATTCTGTTTACCAGTTTCATACGATAATACTGCTGCATTCTGACATTTCTAACCCATGTTGGATATGGACTTATCACCAGTCCGTTGCAAGCGGCATTTGATCGTGTTTTACAGGTCGGTTTTGTTCACTTATTTATACGGTACCAAGAAAAAAGCATGATTCAAGTTTCTTACAAATTTGTACTCTCTCCGCAGTTTGGTGATGCTAGCGGCATTCAGTCACCTGTTTCATTTGGGGGTTTTGGAAGTTTGACGAGACACCTCGGAAGATTGTCCAATGGTATATATATACATTCATCTCAATGAGTCAATGAACATTATGTAACTTTTATATCATGGAAATTTACAGAACAGAGTACTTACATCTCCAGACATTCTAATAATTTTTTCTTCAACTTTAAAAAAAAGGAATCTACGAAGCAATAGATGGAGATTTTCTGGACTCGGACAGCTTGTCGAAGCTAAATCCTTACATGGTAAAGCTTTGTGATTCTTCTGAGTTATAAATCCTTCTGAGTTCATTAACTTCACTGAAGCGGCTATTTGTCTTTTGAACGGCAGCCAAACTTGAGTGCATCATGGCTGTTTCAAAGAGCAATGTCAGCGAAGCAACAATCCGATGTTTCACCTGGCTTCATCAACGAGCTTCTCCATGTGAATTTCAGTTGCATGCAGGTTAGTACATCTTCCTTTTTGTTGGAAACCGCGCAATAGGTGTTTCGAACTTTAGCTCTTAAGCTGTGGTTTCATTTTCTCTTGTAGAGATTGGGTGATCCAGTTCTCAGACCATTTCTTCAGGATATTATACAGTTTGGTCCTCTAACAAAGACATTAGGCCTTGTCATGCTCACCAAACCTCAGATAATTCCATCGATTTTCAAACAGGTATTGCTTTCATCTTTCAAAACCCCGAAAACACAAACGAAAGATTTAACTGGTTTCTTTGATGATATTTTCAGGTTGGGATACCTGTTCTGCTTGATTGGTCCGTACATTTTTTCATGCTGGGCTTGTATACGTTCCTCTCTGCATACATCGATCCAGTAATAAGGTGAAATAGTTCTGAATCTCTTCAAGAAATTAAAACTGGACTGTTGCTTCTACTGCCATGACTCTGCCACATTATCGCTGTCGTGTATTCCTGAACCTTGTTGATCTTTTTGTGTATTCCTCAGGCCCAATCTGGAAGGACTTCCATTAAAGACGAAGTTTGAGTGGAATAGACGTCTTGAGGCCTGGAAATATGGAGCTGGCTTCGATTACGAGTTGTGATTTCAGAGTTTGACAATCATGTTTTAAGTCTCAAATGAATGCATACTTCCAACGAGTGCAGTATAAACCTTATTATCTATTCTATACCCTTTCCTTTTCATCTCATCGTACAATCCAAATGCCTCGTCAGATTTACCATCCTTGGACAACCCCGAAATCATCACTGTATAAGTCACAGAGTTCTGATCCAAACCTTTCGACCCCATCTCCCCAAAGAGCCTCATTGCTTCATCCACATTATCAACAATACATTCTCCGTGTATGAGCGACGTGTAGGTATACGAATCCGGATTCATTCCTTTCGCTTCCATGTTGGCCCTTAGTTTACGAGCTTCCTTCATTTTCCCTTGCTTACAGTACGCATAGATCATCACATTGTACGTCACAGCATTTGGCTGCTCTCCCTTGTTGCTCATCTCCGCAAATAGCCTCTTTGCCTCCTCAACGTTCCCTTCTTTGCAGTAAACATCGATCAAATTAGTATAACTGACCGTGTTAAACCTCACACCACCCTCCACCATCCTGAACAGCCATTGCTTTGCCTCATCATACCGTTTTAATCTATTGAAACAGCTAGCAATCGTATTAAACGTGAAATCATCAGCTCGAAACCCTTTCTTCTCCATAACATTGCAAATCGTTAACGCTTCATCAATCATCCCCTTTCTACAATACCCATTAATCAACGTATTGAACACCACCTGAGTAATATCAACTCCTCGGCTTTGCATTTCATTCATCAATATCTCTGCCGCACCCATTTCCCCTACCTTACATACTCCGTCGATAAGCGCCCCGTAAGTGTGACTAGTCGGCGAAAGTCCCTTCTCTACCAATTCATCAAACAACAAAAACGCCCTTTTTATATTCCCTTTCCTACAATTCCAACTAATCAGAGAAGTATAGACATGAACATCAGATTCAATTCCTCTCTCACGCATTTCATCGAACAGTTTCTCTGCATCAACCATTTTCCCATTCTTAACACTCAATTCCATCAAAAGCGTATACGTAACCTTAGTATACTTCACTCCACTCTTCTTCATCACCTTCAAAATCTCTTCAACACCAGAAAAATCTCTCTTTTTAACATAAGCATTGATAATGGTGTTATAAGTATAAGCTTCGAATCTAACTCCTTTACGAGAAAACTCCTTAATCAAATCCCTACTCTTTTCAACTTCACCTCTTCTACATAACCCTTCGATCACAATCGTCAATGAATAAACAGTAATCTTAACTCCAGAATCAACCATTCGCCGGAAAATCTCCAAACAGAGATCAATTCTCCGGCGTTTCTTCGCCGCGACGAGGAAAACAATACACGATCTCTCATCGATGCTTAATCCTTTCTCGTCCATATAATCAAAAACCCTTAAACCCTCTTCAAAATCTCCGTTATCAACATAAACCCTAAACACCAAATCGAAAAACGTTTCGCAAAATCCAACCTTTTCTTCGAAAACGTCAGAATCCACCTGGACAAGACGGCCGTAAAACCCGTCGGCGGCGACGGAATTGAGAAGAGATCTCATTTCGTTGAATCTCCGGGAGGAATAGAGACGGTGAGATAAGGTTACTACCGCGGTGAGGTCGGGTTTGAGATGGGATTCGAATGTGTGAAGGAATTTGAAGAAATCGATGCATGACTGAGTGGGAAGAGTAGGTTCGGAGAGAACGAGTCGGGTTACGTTTGGATTCAGATTAAAGAGAAGCGAAGGATTCGATTGGAGTTTTTCGGATTTCTTCAGGTACGATGTGATTGATTTGGCGGTTTCTTGGTCTGAAATGATGGAAAGAGGAGATCTTTGTTTCGGAGTTACGACGTTGAAAAATCGTGAGAGATTTTCAGATGAAGACATGGTGCTTCCTATTGCTTTGTTCATGACTCACAAAGGAAGAACCAAACTCAAGTGCGGAACAAAGAGATGAAGCAGAAGAAGAAATGTGATTAGGGTGGAATTATGCAGTTGTTAGATTAAAAAAGGTTTCAACAAAATTTTTTTATTTGTATAAAGCCCTCGAGGATTAAGCTAATCAGCTAGTTATCAGCATTTGAGTAGCCGTTGGGGTTAAAGGGCACACATTTACATACCTAGACTTATATCAACATAGATAACCATCATATGATCAATTGTCAAAATTATGCATACTCCAAACTCTTTTTTTTTTTAAGCTCAAGGAATCTCAAATCTATGGAAGAGTCAAAATTAATTTCTAGAGGAGGTATAGTCTATAGATAAACCCTCTCCAAGTATTCAAATGGACCGAAAATAAGGGCCATATTCGTGTGCCCAAATAGAAATCGATAATAATTCTACGTTTGAAAAAATTATGCATACTCCAAACTTCATTATATATTTATATAAACTTATACATCATTACTACGTTATATGAGTGTGTGTATACATCAAATATGTGTATATAATATACATTTCACATATACGCTATTATCCGTGTAGCTTTTGTTTAGCAAAAGAAGCTCAGACATGTAATTTCTTGTTTTTTCTCATATAAATCACAAAATTTGGTATAATTATCTTTTGGGCCAATCACCCTACTAGTTGAATTTGAATTAATTGATGAAATTTGAAAAAATCGACATTTAGAAATCATTTGATTATTTCCGACATTGATAGTTTACTTGGTTAGGAGAAAAATGCTTGAGGAAGTTGAGTTTTTGTTTCCGAATTTGAATCTCTACACTATTTTGAACGAGAACTAGAAAAGATAATGGTCATGAAAACATAAAACAAAAACAACTCTTACAAACATGATTGATTCTTGAAGTGTCATATCACTTATTGTTATGTGAAAGTAACAATATAGTACTTTTTGTTTGTTATATGCGTATCTATAGGGCTTTGAGTTGGTTTTTTTGGGTGATTATAATGCTTTGTGCTGCAATAATTGATATCAAGAAAACAACTATACTTTTTGTTTTCCATTTTCAACTGCATAATAATTTTGTTGATCAATAAGTTGATTTTTCTTGTCTTTTGGAGAATAAACAAATGTGCATGCGAGAAACATTAAATATAATTTTTAAAGTAATGAAAATAGATTGGAGTATAATAATTTGGTGACCGTTTCCATGTTTTTTATATGAGATAAACGAAGACCCTCTGTTAACACAACCTAATCTATCTTTCCTTAGACAAAACTCCAATATTTAGCATGAGGATTAGAATATTCAAATGTAATTAGAATCATATTTCGCCATAAACCAAATCATTGATTGAACCACAATCTTCAACATCAACTAATAAAATGATTTTCTTCTTTTCCGTAATGATTAATTTTGTTTTAAACGAATACAATAGTTTGCCTATGCTTTACGTTTCTATTAATGATCGGGAAAATTATTGAAAAACCATTTTCATTGACGTCAAAGAAGACAACATAAACGTGATCGTGGAGGAGATATTAACTTGTACTGTGTTAGGACTTGTGGATTCAGCTAGACCTCTTAGAGCCATTGAAAGTATATATTATCTTCAAAGTATATATTATCTTCAAGCTAGATGAAAATATATTTCAATATTCGTGAAACCGTAAAATAACAGGTCTTTATTAAACTCTGAGAATATATATATATATATTTGCTTACATTATCAACCATAAAACCAATCAAAATTATGCATAAGCCAATCTTTATTATATATTTCTAAAAAACCTTCTACATCATCACTACGTTATATGAGTGTATATATCATATATGTGTATATAATATACATTTCACATATATCCTCCAATCTAATAACAAGGAGAGGAAAAAGAAAAGATATAGTGAAAGCTAATTAACTAAAGATAAACCCTTTTTTAATCACTTGTTATGTAAAGGGTTTGCACCCGTCGGAATCTTTCTCATTTCCGGCTTGATTTCTCCGGCACCGATGACACGTGTCGCATGAGAGGGAAGAAAACCTCTTTCTCTTCTAAAAGGTGCCGAGGAAAAGCATCGTGATCTTCCAACAACATGAAAACTTGAAGCTTTAGAGAAAACAAAAACGAAAGTGAAGAGTAGAAGAACAAAGAGAAAAAGATAACGAAACCGAATCATTCTTTGAAAAAAAAAATCTTGTTTCTCTTAAACTCAAAAGAAAAAAAAAGAGGAAGATATTGAGAAACCTTTTTGAAGATAGATGGTTGCGACTATGAGAATTTAATATGATGCACATCGTGTTGTATTTGTTGCATTATTTATTCATGTCCGGACATTGATGGTCCACTTCATAAAGTCTCTTCATTTTTTCCTCTACCATAATTTTTGTTTATTTTTTCATAAATTATGAATTTCATGTTTCGGTCTAAACAAAAATCATGTCCCGAAATTAATGTACGATGGATTTTCACATTGTATAGGATAGCAAAGGAAACATTTTCTTATGGGAATCTTGTTTCTAAGCTTTATTCTTTAGTACCAAATTGGGTTAAAAACCTTGTGGAATTAGAACATGTTGTGCAAAACTCTTTAGTATGGAATGAATATATTGATGTTGAGCCAAAAGAAATAAATATATCAGAGAGAGTAAAATGATGAAACGATTTGAATAGCTACGTTATTGTGTGAACATTCCAAGAATAAAACTAAACAGGAAAAATAAAGTTATACTCGTAAAAAGAATTAATTTTCTAATTGTAATGCTTTTTGAATTTAGAAAAGAAATCTAAAGTCAAAGTAATGAATGTCCGTAAGAAAACAAAATCTTCGATCTGATACTTTATCTCCCACACACTAATTTTTGATCATTTTCAACTATACTACACATCTTTTCTATATTTAGGCTACACATCTATGTTTTTGTTTATACCTTTGTGAGTAATTTACAAAATAACGTGGTAACATTTTTGTAAATAACATGCATTTTTGTATCAAATTTGTTAAAAGCGTATGATCTTATATAAAATAACGTTTTATATAAAAACTGTCAAATCCATTGTATTTTTCTTTAGATAGCTCACATGACAAAATACTCAACATATTCAAAAAAAAAAAAAACATATTCATCAATTAACTTTGAAAATATTGAATAGAATAAGGTCATACATATACTATAGTTTCTCATAGTAGTATTTACACAATGAATATTTTGTATTTTATTAAAAGTATTTATGGGCCTTAAGTTATGATAATCTTAGTCGGTACGAAACCCAGTCCAATACAAGGATTAGGATCTCTGCTAAATTCCCCAACCTTTGTTCTTCTTAATTTATACCCAAATCTCATTCTTCAATTTCCAGTTTCTTCAAGGTTTCTCTAAGCAATCGAGAGAGCGCGATTGAGAATTTGTGAGCGTGAAAAGGAGATTGAAGTAATAAGCCATGGATAGAGAATGGGGTTCGAAGCCTGGTAGTGGAGGCGCCGCCTCCGGCCAAAATGAAGCCATCGATCGCCGTGAACGTCTCCGTCGTCTTGCTCTTGAAACCATTGATCTCGCCAAAGATCCTTATTTCATGCGTAATCACCTTGGAAGGTATGTTTCTTTGTTTATCAACAATCCCAAATTCCTAAAAATTTCAATTTTGATTGGTGTTTTCTTCAATTAGGGTTTGTTTGATGATACTGATTTTGATTTTTTTTTTTTTTTTTGGTGAAGTTATGAGTGTAAACTATGTCTAACGCTGCATAACAACGAAGGAAACTACTTAGCGCATACTCAAGGCAAGAGGCATCAGACTAACTTGGCGAAGAGAGCTGCTCGTGAGGCCAAAGATGCTCCGACTCAGCCGCAGCCGCACAAGCGAAAAGTCTCGGTTCGCAGAACAGGTCAATAATTGTTCTTTTATGTTCTTGATACAAATTGGATACAATGTGATACTGAATGGTCTAGAAGTTATTATTATCTCTTATGGGGTTTATGTGATTGCAGAATTGTATACCTTTTGCTATTAGATTTTGAAGGAATGGTTACTAAAAAACTCGATCTTTGTGTATGTTCTTGCAGTTAAGATTGGTAGACCAGGGTACCGTGTTACAAAGCAGTACGATCCCGAGTTAAAGCAGAGATCTCTCTTGTTCCAGGTATGTGTGTACAGTTGTTATATCTGACATTCAGAGACTTATATGGACTGAATCTGATGTGCTTTTCTTTGTTTAACAGATTGAGTACCCTGAGATAGAGGATAACATAAAACCGAAGCATCGTGTGATGTCATCTTTTGAGCAGGTGCGTGTCTCGAGCTCTTGATTATGCTTCTCGTAATGGTTATCTTTATCCTTCATCGAATTCTCGATTCTGAGTGTGTTTATCTTCTTTTTTTGTTTGTGTGCAGAAAGTTCAACCTTATGACAAGAGATATCAGTACCTTCTGTTTGCAGCTGAACCGTATGAAATCATTGCCTTCAAGGTATGTTTTCTTTTCCCGTATTCGTGTCATTCATATTTATGGCTCTAATATCTTACTGGATTTGTGTACTGATCTGTTTCAGGTTCCGAGCACGGAGATAGATAAATCAACCCCGAAGTTCTTCTCTCATTGGGATCCAGACTCAAAGATGTTTACTGTAAGTTGCTTCTCATTGTAAAATCTCATAGCTTTGTTTGTTTTTTTCCGAGATACGATAAAGTACTAACGACGTTGTGATAAACAGTTGCAGGTGTATTTCAAGCCGAATAAGCCAGAACCGAACAAGCCTCAGTCAACTGTTGTATCAAACGGTCTTCTACCGCCACCACCACCACCGCCGCCTCAATCTCAACCGCCACCACCTCCTCCTTCTGGTTCATTGCCACCTCCACCGCCTCCAATGGGTAATGGGTTCAGGCCAATGCCACCACCTCCGCCACCATCTGCTTATGGACAACCTATGTGATAGTGAAACTTAGCCATATGTTTTAATTCTCTGTAACAGGTCATATGTTTTTTGCATTGGAATGTTCACTGTTTAAAATCTCTGTCATCTTTTACTCTTTAGGCGGGTTAAAGCCATTCGAACACGCATTCATTTTGGACTCAAAACTAGTAAACAAATTGATTTCGTCAAATAAGTAAAAACCAAACAAGAATATCGGTTAATTCATAACCAAGTGCAGCCGAATCCAATTCTAAGACCGGACCGATGACGTGGAATATGTCACATAAATAAAAAATTTAAGTCCGGGGTAATTATGTAAATACACAGTCAACAGTGTCAATGAAATTTCGAAACAACAAAGTGGTGGGAAAATCACAAACCCTAATTCCCAAATTACTTCAATTCTCGATCCAGAGAGCGCTCCGGTGAACCCAACGGGCAGATTTTTCGTCGTCTCCGATTCCTGTATCTGCCATGGAAGAAGCTTTAACTCCAAACCCTAAGCAAAGGGCAATTTCGACGGCGACGATTCGAATTCAGGCTCCGTTAAGTCCGTTCTTCTTGGGATCTAACGATGATAGATTGGAAAGAGAACAAGCTCGTGCGGCTAGAGTCGCTGCTAGCCGTCGTAAGTCTATCATTTTCGCTCGTGGGCCACAACCTGAGAAGGAGTCTCCTTGTTTTGATAAGCAGCAGATTCTCGAATTGTTTCAGAACTGTATCAAATTGGCCAGTGAAAACGTAAGTAATTGTCTTTTGTGTTTGTTCCATAATCGTAATATGTGGAATCTGTAGTCAGTATAATCTCTATATAGAGACTTGTGTTCTCTCTTACGTTTTCTGGGTATTTAATTTCTTTTGGGAATTCATATGAGTGAGTCTGATTTGGTGTGGGTTTTGTGTGTTTAAACAGAAAATCAATCAGAAGAATACGTGGGATTTGAATTTGATTGACCATCTTTGTGAGATAATTAAAGTTGAAGATGAGAACAATGCGGAAACTAATTTTCAAAAGGTAAGCTTTTGATTTCATTTTGCTTTTGAGGTGGTTTTTCATGTTTAAGAAATATGTGTCCTTTTTTCCAAGTCAGGCAAGTTGCACTCTTGAAGCTGGAGTTAAGATTTACTCAATGAGAGTAGACTCGGTTCATTCAGAAGCATATAAGGTCTTGGGTGGAATTACTCGAGCTGGCCAAGATGACAGTGGAGGTTAGATTGATATCTTACACACAAGAAACTATCTTTTTTAGCACTTGGTTAGATCTGCTAGTGTAAGCTTTTAACAGTCATTTTGTGGTTATTCACTGATTTTGGTTAATTTGGTTGGCCACACTATGTCTTGGGGTTCATGAGTATATGGATGAACATTTTCCTTATTTTTTGATTTTTATATGACAATTTAAATCTCAGAAGATCGAATAGAAAGTGGGAATTTGAAGAATTATACTTATCGAAGAATTTGCATAAAGTTTCTGATTTTCTACACAACAAATTGCTATAAAAAGTACTGCTAGTAATTTTTGTTTCTTATGTTCTTTCCTTATACTTCTTGATGACCCTAGATAATGAGGATGCTGGTGGTGCTGTAACTGAAACTAACCAAAAGAAACAACCAGAGAAAAAGGTAGTTCATACAGAAATCCCAGTTCTGGATATAGTAGCTGAAACTCGTTACTGATGAGTTTCAAACTTGCAGATATCGCCTTTAACAACACTGGAACCATCCTTTGATTCCCTTAACGTGAAGAAGTTTGATGGTAATTGCTTAACTTAACTTAACTCCATTTGTTCGTTTATGAAAAGTAAGTTCTTCATGATAATATTGTCTTTTTTTCAGTGGCGTTTGCAGTGGACCCCCTTTATCATCAGACTTCAGCACAGTTTGACGAAGGTGGAGCAAAGGGTCTGCTGCTAAACAATTTGGGAGTCTATGGTGCGTGTCAAGTTCTGTTTGATTCACAAGAAATCCCAGGAAAGCTTGTTTCGTCTGCCAATCAGCATGATAAATCAGAAACAGTTGATCTATCCTTTGCTAAAGGTTTGGCTTTATTATTGGCTAATATGCCTCCCTGTACCTCTGTATAGGGTTTGTAGCGTTATTCTCTCTCTGATGTCTTGGTTAAATTTGTAGAATGTGTGGATCAAATGGTGCTAAACATGCGAAAGAAAGATGAGATTGTACCATCTCTTCGGGCTATAATCAATCAATTTGATGAAGAGAATCAACGGCCAACTGATACGTTTTCTGGTGGTCAGAAGACGACTGAGTCGTTTGATATGTCACATAGTAATGAAGCCAGCTATGCCGACGATGATGACGGATATGATAACTTTGGTACTTCTTTTGATTATGAGGGTCCATCTGGTGATGCTGATGAAAACTCTGGCCTCAATGATGCAGAACAAGCATATTCAAATTTGCACGAGGTTATACCCTCACTCTTCTAATCTTCACTTGTTTTAAATTTCATTTCTGTGGAACCAAAAACATGATGCCGATGTTTTCACTTTGCAGGAAGTTGAACCAGCCTCACTCCAAGACCTGGATTCAGATGACAGATTTGAGAATGTTGATGACTACCTCTTTTTGTCTTTGGGAGTTTCATCTAAGCAAAATTCTTGGGCAGGTCCTGATCACTGGAAGTATCGCAAAACAAAAGGTATGCACTTATATGTCCAATATCAAGTGAATATATAAGTTCTCTTGGTTAACTAGTTTCTCTGAGGGCTTATATTCTCTGCACTCTTTTGCAGGTCCAGAAGATCATCCTGCTTCAGAAAATAAATCTCCTCCACCAGCAAAGAAAACCAGGAAAAAAAAGCAAACAGAGCCAGAACTAGATTTTACCAAAGCTTTGGAGGAAGACATACCTGATATCTTTGTCCCTCCAAAAAACCCAAAGACTTTACTTCTCCCAGCAAGTAGAGCCCCTTGCCAAACAAAGCTTCCAGAGGACTGCCATTACCAACCTGAGAATCTAGTAAAGCTGTTTCTACTACCGAATGTGATGGTATATCTTGCTAAACACTGACCTGGTCATAGTTTTGCTATCTTTTTCTTATCTTTTCTATTTTCCATAACGTCTCTTCTCTTCTGAATGGTGACAGTGCCTTGGGAGGAGGAGAAGAAAATGCTCAGGTAACAATTCCAGTCATTACGATAATCATCACTGGTGGTGTCTTTTTTAGTTTATGAGGCACAATACCAGCGTCTTTGTTATCTTGACTGATACAAAGTTTCCTTTATGGAGAAAAATGGTTTTAACAAATTATAAGTGAAATCTGCTATGGGATTTTGGAAAATATACTTATGCTCCACTTGTTTTGTTGTGAGCATGTGCCAGGTGAAACTACAAGGCAGCAGTATGATGATAATGAACATGCAGCGGAATCCTGGGGAAATGATAATGTGTATGATGATGGCCCATTTGATAATGGAGATGATCAAAGTGATGTAGAGGATACCAACACATTAATCTCTCAGCCGCGCCAGGTATGAATCTTGATCTGTAGATGACTATGGCGTTAGACATCATTTCAATAGGCTAGTAGCAATGGTCAGCAATGAAACATTGTTGTAATTGTCCTTATGTAATTTACGTTTTAGGTCAACAAAATTGAGGTCCAATACGATAAAGCTTCAAAACAAGTTGATGTGCAAGTGCTAAAGGAAACACTTTGGGAGTGTCTTCAGGAATCTCCTCAACCGCCAATTCAGGTCACAGCTAATATTTCTTATTTCTTCTTGCATTATCCTATAACTACTCTCTCTACATGCCCCTAGTAAGTCAACATGCTCGAGTATTACTGTGATGAACTTGACAGAGAATCTGATTTTGGCAGGACGAGGAAGACGAACAAGAACCACTGGAAAGTAGATCTTTCAAAGAGATATTGGCTAGCTTTCCAGATGATTGCCAAGCGGCTGGGACCACCCAAGACATCTCACCACATCTATGTTTCATCTGCTTGTTGCATTTGGCGAACGAGCACAGTCTACACCTCGTTGGCTCTCAAGACTTGGACGATCTAACAATTCACCTTGCCTAAAATTAAAAGTGAGTAGAGGCCATGTAAAGGAACCAAGTGTTTCAAGAGCTCCTTGTGTTTATCACTACGCCTACTACGTTGTTTAATGTATTGACGTGATTTTGTAATAACTTTGTTGTTTTGGTACACTGTTTTCATTCCATCTGATTTATGTATCTCCATCGGAAAACTAAAAAGCATATAAGTGAAATTCACAGTTACACTGAACCGGTAACTCTCTTTCGTGTGACCTAAAAAATCTTAGGTGTCTCTAAGAAACCTGAACACTGCTTTTGGATTTAACAGTTGACTTGGTGGCTCCTTCTTTCCAATCTTTTTGACGAGCTCTCAGTTCCCATGTTGAAGTCAGCTTCTTCTGCTCGACAAGTGCTTTTTCCGCCTTCTCTCTTGCTTCTTCACACGTTTCCATACCCGAGTTGCATTTATCTGCCTCCTTTTGGTAAGATGATGTTATCTTCTTCGCCTCTAGCAGACCCGTGTCTACTTGTTTGTGTTTCTCCATCGATTCTGCTTCACGTTGCTTTAGTTCCTCTGTTAAGAGTTCAGCGTAGTTCTTTTCTGTATCTTCGTTTACCTCTGGATCACGCTTTGCACAATCTGTGCATCAAAAGACAAAGATGTTAGTCAAGAATATTCTTTCGAAAGTTGACAGGATCCATCCAATACTAAAGACTCTTAAAACTGATTCATTTTGTGTAAATGTCTTTCAAGATGAAACTAATGGCAAAGAAACTCACCGGCAAAAGAAGCATTGCTGAGTCCTGCAACAAAAACAAAGCAAGTAAAAAGGTTTAGACTTTTCGGTACCATCACAAACAAAACTCTGAAATTAGCGAATAAGAAACGATCACACGGCATTGTGGATTACACCATTATCAACCTCCATAAATTCATTCGAGTGAATCACATAAACCGAATTAGAGTAGATAAAACGCAACGGATACACTACTATTCGATATTCCTACCACCGCCCCAACGAGTAAACCACATACACAACCACACCACAACACAGACATCAAAGGCTCAAACTTTGTTAACCACACCACAAGTCAGACATCAAAGGCTCAAACTTGGCCACTTATTTGTTTACACAAGAACTCAATTCTCTATGATCCAGACTATATATAGCCTCAGATATCATATAACAGATCATTGATTACTTACCAACCAAAACAATTGAAGAAAATAATACTAATTTAATTGTAAATCTCACTGACACAACTCTTGTAGATCTACACAACTAAACATAATAGTCTCTCTGCATAAAAATTCAAAATTTCAATCTCTAATCAAGCTGAATCATACGATCTAGTAACTCAAACCCAACTACGTCTATAAAAATTCTAGATTCCTCCTTAAATGAGCAAAATTTAAACGGATCTAGCAAGATCCAATCAAGGGCAAAAACCAAAAAAAATCAAAGCTTTGTGTTTCTTAACCTTTGGGAATGGCGAGAAGTGGCAGCGAAGAGCAGTCACAGGCACAGGTAGAGCAAGAAGAAGCTGAAACAGCTACAACTTCTGTGAGATGCCAGTAAAGTGGCGGACCAAGTATGTAACCCACCATGCTTAGTGCGAGCAAAGCAAGTCCGACTTTTAAAGCCGCCGTGTGTTTCGCCATTTGGAGATTCGGCGATCTGGGTTTCTTCACAAAAGATTCGAGATTTGAGAGTATGTGAAGGATTCTCGAAATGGGTTTTGCTTGAATTTAGGTGATTGTGTGTGGAAAGATTGGATTCGAGGACTTTGATGGACTATGATGGTACTCGAATTTTGTCGGTGATGTTAAAATGTGAACACAAAAAATATTCAATGTGTGTAAAAATAACAGCTTTCTGTATAGAAAATGTAAGTTCAGTTGATAATTTGATGAGAGTTGTATTTTTGAAATGAAAACTCATGATTCTTCACCCAATAATAAATTAGAGTTTTTTTTTTTTTTTTTTTTGTCGGCTAATAAATTAGAGTTAGTAAGTCCAAACGGATATAACCATATATTTAAAAAGAAAATGAGATTCAATTCGAGATATACGAAGGCAAGAAATGTTTGGAAAACGAATTCTACACGCTAGGATTTGGATCACTGTCCGTTTTACACTTAATGCTTTCTTGAACAAATATCGAAGTCCGAGAAACCTCTTAAGGAAGATTTCTATGGATGTTTATGATATTTTTTGGGATTAAGTCAAAAGACCTTTCATATAGTCCCTATGTTCAGGTCTATTTTCTAATAGTCATAGTGGCTAAACCAACTCAGATGAACTCAAAACTAAACCTACAAGAACATGAATATGAGAAAAGTTTTTTTTTTTTTTTTTGTCAACAAGCTCTATATATTAAATCAAATTTGGTTGGTAGAAACATCTCGGAAACGGGTACTATCTACCAACTCATCGAGATCTATATGAGAAAATATATGATTACGTGTTCGTGCCACTTTTGCAAGGGCATCGGCACGTACATTACAAGAGCGCGGAATATAATCTAACTGAAAAGAGGTAAAATTATCTCTAATTTCAACGAAGTGATCTAGCTCTGACTGGAAAGTTGGTCAGTCTATCGGATCCTCGGTCATCGTCAATAGGTTTGAGCAATCCGTCTCAAATCGGACCCTAAGTACACGTTTCTAGATAAGGCAATCTATTGCCCAGAGGAGTCCCTCCAACTCTGCATGTAGAGCTGAAAGGCTTCTTCGGCATCCCTGATTGCCGGTGTGTGTTTGACCTAATGTGTCCGTGAGGCACCATCCGAGTCCGCTAGTGGGCCATTGATCTGCCCAAGATGCGTCCACTTGGCAGATCGGGATAAGTGGATGCTCGGATCAGATGGTATCTTCAATCTCGGTAATATTTCCTTCCTCCCCTTCGTCTTTTTCTCTAGCCAAGTTCGCGCCTCGCCAACTTTCTTCCTCTAACTGGGCTACTTGGAGCGTACTCGCGGCTGATACATTCTTCCCATTGAAGATTTTGTCGTTCCTAACCTTCCAAATGAACCAAATGATCCACGGGAATGTATCTTTTGTGGTTTGGGGAGACCCCTTAGAAAAGTTTATACTATTCTTCAAAACTTCATGTTAGCCTAAAAGAACATAAAACCTTGAATCTAAGTAACATATATTCGTACATGATAATAATAAGTAATATCAATCATCTAAGTTGAAAATTAAGCAAAGCAATAATCTTAGAGAAAGGGAGATAAAATGTATTTCCCAAAAGAAAGAACAACGTTGTAAAGAGTACTTAAAAGAGTCATCTGAAGAAAATAAACAACATATAGTTTTTTTTTTTTTTATGTCTTATTAGTTATTACTTCAGCGTTACGCGTAGTAAACCTGTTCGTTGTGGCTGTGTTTCTGACTGTTACGCGTACTAAACCTGTTCTTTTGTGTCTTTCTTACGTTTCTCTGTTTTCCAGATTCTCGACCAGCTGCTTTCGATAATTATCAATAGATGGGTCCTCCTGCAAGAAAAAACAAACAAAACACTCTCAATCTTTACTTTACCATTCATGCAAGAACCAAGAACCATAACGAGCTCAACAATTATCGAAAAATGTCAAACTTACAGCAATTAAACTGGCAAAGGTGTCGTCCAAAAGCATGACAGGAACGAATCGCCTTAATCCTTGGCGAGCTCTAATGCATATTAAGAAAATCAAAATTAATTTGTTGTGTATGGTTTTAGAAAAACCTAACCATTTGTATTGAAGAATGAAAATTTTGAAAAAAAAAGTATTATGAACTCTAAGTCACATGTCTTGTAAAAAAGATTTTTTTTTTTGTTTTTAATAAATTTTTTCATTCATTCAAAAAAAGAGAAATTTGAAAAAAGATGAGAATGTGTAGCATAAGAAAACCTTGGTTTCTGAGAGTGCCTGGCGTAGCAAGCAGCAACAAGATTGAGCAATGTAGAAGAAGATCTAGGCATGGTAGATAGATGCATGAGGACATTTTTAAGGAGATCATCAATGGCGAAAAATCGATCAACCAAGACGCAACAGTATTGAAGCCCCTCGTCAGTCGACATAATCTTGTGAAGTATGAATACAGCAAGCTGCACAAGTATTAGTTTCTTTATTATAATATAAATCGATAGTAAAAAAATGAGTTGTACGTTTTTTTTGGTTTGAATATAGTTTAAGATGAATTTCAAAAAATAAAATAAAAAATGAGTAGAACAGGGCAATGGCAACTCACTGTTTTCGATTCTGTATAGCCAATCTCACCGGCTCTAGCGCAATGACCTAAACCACTTGTGTCCATAAGGAAACGAACAGCAGCTCCGTCTACAGGCTGTATCGAGAAGTGAAATGTTCAAAGGAAATTAAGGCGAAATTCAAAAAGCATTTTTTGTGGCAAATTAACCGATATGTTGTATGTAAAAGAAAATGCTTTAGAATATGTGTGTGTACCGGCTTCAAGAGATGAGCAATGACACCCAATGCACCAATCCTTACCAATTCGGAAGGCCTATTGGTGTAACCAGTCTCCATCAAAGGATAAAAATAGTGTGGCATCTTAGCTACAAACAAACCAACATAAACTATGAAATTTTCAAAGACAATGTAACATATAACATAAAAATGGTCTTGTTACACTACTAGTAAAAAGCTATATATATACCTTTAAGAAACTTGCTTCTCGTCTCTGGGTGATGAGCTATGCACTGCAACAGGGAAAGACAATGATAACATCGTAGAGCCAAGTAAGGCTCAAGTTGTTATTATAGAAATGGTTCTTAAAAACAGAATTAAGAAAGGTGTGAGACTAAACAAAACCTGGAACAAAAGCAAAACATTGTACACTCGCTTTGGACAGAAAAATGGAAGTCGGATTTTCCGGTAGGCTCTCATGACCTCCTGCAGAAATTGAAGAAATTTCTAGGTGAGTATCACAAAGAGAGATAAAATTTACAATAAAATATGGTAAGGTCTAGAAAAAAAACTAGTCAAATTTAATCGGTTTAAAAAGCGAAAACAAATCACTCAGCATTAGTCATTTGCGCGAAACCAAAACCAAAGTAGTTGGGACTTAATCCCCAACAGCATGGTCACTGCACCAGGAGAATACCATAACAGCATCGGCAAGATCTCGATATCGTTCTTATTCTGCCATGGGAAAAAGATAGACAGAGAGATAAAATAAGTTTTTAACATTTCAAAAATAGTCCTCATCTACTAATGTATAAGTTTCTGACATTCAAAAATTATAAGTTAAATTTTTGAGTAAAATGATTCTCACCTATGGACCACAAATTAAAGGTATAGTCAAATGATACATATCTGAAGAAATACTAGATGAATGATCTAGATAAACCGATAAGATCAAAACAAGCCAAATTACGGAATTTCGATTTTCAAACTTATGAAATTTTGGTTTTCCATATACATGAATCTTACCAAGATACTTTTCTATACCTGTATTAGGCCACAAAAAATGACTGGCTGTCATTTCTAGCTACCGCGAATTGAGATATTTTTTTTTGCTAAGCATTGATTTTTAGTGAGAAAAATGCAACCGGATACCATAAAAGCAAATTGAAACTTACAATTAGGTGCTGTAATATTGACCACACACATTGTTATCTACCATGATATGAGAAGGAAACATGCATCTAAACGAAGGATAATCAGAGGAACTAGATCTTGGCTTACAATTCGGGCATAGGAAAGATAGTGAGATATCCTTAACCTAAGAAAAGAGCGAAGGCCGATCCCAAAGATAAAATGTTTTAATGGATAAAAAATTAGGAATAATAATTGAATGTTTCATAAGAAAATCGCGAGATCTCCTAAGCCTAAAATTATGAAAACCGGCCGATAATCGCCAAATGTTGACACACAAATGAGGAATGACAATTGAATATTTATTAGGATGAGAAATATAATGCCAATAATCATCAAATGAATTCAAGCAAAAGAGGAATAACAGTTGAATGATATTCATATGATGAGGAAAATCCTAAACCTAAAAATCGAGAAAGCCTATCCAACTATATGATGTCAATAATCATCGAATGAATACAAGAAAAAGAGGCATCACAATTGAATGCTTCTTATGATGAGAAAATCGCGAGATCTCTTAAAGCTAGAACCGACAAAGCCGATCCAACGATATATTGCCCGACAATTCGGCAATCGAATACAAACAAAAGTTGGAATAACAATTGATGGTTTCTAATAGGCTCCAAAGATTTAGATGATTAATTGGCTCACAAACAAGAAAATTCCATCTCAAGCAACCAGATCTATGATAGATACGAACAAATCGTTACAATTGAAGGCGAAAACACGATGTTTAAAATTCCAATGATACCATTCAACTTTTCCTTATCATCACACAACAACAATAAAAATAGGCAGGGGTTATTGAGATAAAATTCGTTAACCTATGCAACAAGAAACAAATGAGATCTACAATCGGAAATAAAACAGTCCTTAATCGGAAACTATAACAGTTCATCGGATACGAACAACAACCAAAAGCATGTTCAATCAACAAAGATAAACAAAGAGACAATATATAAAATTTCAATAAACTAAAATTATCTTAAAAATATTAAAAACTAAAAGTGTAGCTTTTTTTTTCCCTTACATTGGCTAGATGATGCAAAGCGAAACTAGAGACGACTTGTCTCGGATCATGAATATCATGGATCCACCGGTAAACCATGTCAAGTCTCGGCGGAGGTGGTGGTGACACGGCGGTGATCATGACCGGAGTAGATGATGATGAAGCACCGGGGGAGGACGAAGTCGGTGTGAGTTGACTATAGTCTTCATACAAAGAATCCGGTAGATTCAATGCCATTTTTCCGGCGAGAATTGGCCGGAGCAAAAAAATTCTCTCTTTTTGTTTTTGTCTTTGTCTGAGAATTAACTCAGCTCTTAGTGTTGTGGCAGTTGATAAGTGGGAGAAGAACTTATATAGACTAAGCAATGCACGCATGGCTTCAAAAATGTAATTGGACTAAAAAAACCCTCTAATATATTTACCAAAAAAAATAAAAATAAAGAAGTTAGAAAGTAATAATTATTACAAGGAAAGTATGTATGGAAACAAAGTTTATTTGTTTGTATTGTTGGATTTGGATTAAATAATCTTTTTTTCTTTACTTGTCTTAAGCAAATCTTAAATATGTATTCTGACCAGAGAAGAAAAGAAACTGAATTTTTAGACTAAAGTTATCTTATCCATTGACAAGTGTAAGGAGGTAAATTGAGAATTAGGATTACATTGAACTAAAAACAGTTTTAAATTTATAATTATGATAATTTTCAAAAAAAAAAAAAATTATAATTATGCTCATGGTTTGACAGTTTTAGACTTGGTTATTATATTGTGGCTTTATTTGTAGTTATGTAGTATAGTAATTAAGACTATCATTAGACTATATTAATATTTATTTTTATTTGTTGAAAAATATATATTGCATTTAATGTATGGCTTTTCTCTTTATAATCTTATAGAAGATTTATCGAACCCCTTCTTATAACATGCATAGAAATTTGAAATGTCTAATAGGCAATATAAAAACATTAATTGTTATACATACCACTGAATGATTTTTATTAAAAAATAAAAATAAAAATTTAGGATAAATTCTTTTGGTCTAATTGCAAAACATATATATCATATATAATATGAGTCATGAGAAACACTACGTAATTTGGGATAAATTGTTTTGTTTTTTCCACTAAGCAAGCCTTTCATTTGGAATGTTACAACAAGATACGTAATGTCGTAATCTTTGTTGTGATATGTTATTTTCTAAGTGTACTTTGATAAATGAATCGTCAACAAACAAAATAGATGTCTACTTGATAATCAAACGTTCGCGTAGAATAATAATATGTTATTAAAAATTTACGAGTTTTGTAACATTTAAAATGAAGATTAAATTTGTCGAAAAATGTTCGTTGTCTCTGCATTGCCAATTTGCTAAAAAAAACAATTTGGTAATTTCTCTGTTGATACTTTTTTTTTGGATTACCGATTCAGTCGATAACTTGTTTACAACAATGATGAGACGTGCATAGAGAATCACGAAAACTTTAAAGTGACACACGAAACGTTTTTTCGGTTCAACATTTTGACCTATTGTATATGCCGAAACATGGAACCAAACTAATAAAGTTATTAAAAAGAAAAAAAGAACCAATCTAATAACAAGCCCACAAAAGACATGCAAATTGTTCGAGTTGTTAGACACATGGATCAGATTGCAAGAATTTAGTTGAGCATAAAACTATGAATCGAGCTGGAAGCACAATCCAAAAGATGATTTTTACGAATGAAATATTATATTGCATAAAAAACATTGTTAATTGACACATTGTCTTGACCAAAATGAGCAAGTAGGGATTCGAACACACATTCTGACGGCTGCGGAAATTGCCAAAGAACACTGGACCAAGCTAATTAGTTATCAATTGGGACAGTGTCATGATAAACTTATTTTTGTGCACAGCAAACCCATATTACGATACTACATTTTCACAGAGAAAGAAACAAATAAAACCGCTAAGAAGACAGCTTTAGAAAGCGTAGACCATGGTATACTATATATCCCCTTCTCAAACAAACCCTTTAGAAATGGAAGGAACAACATAGCTACAAACATACATCCACAAGCTTCTTCCAAACCCGAACCACCACCTCTATCACTTCGACTCCACACTTGTAAGGCCACCAAATAATCGACTAAAGCAACTAGATTCACCAGCAAAATAAATGTGCTGGGCAAGAAAAAAAGCGAGTCTTCGATTTCAAATTTACTCGAATCTCGATTTAGACCATCTGGCTGAGATGGTCCTGGTTTAGGATCGTGCATAGTCTTTTGGGTGACTATGAAGACGGTTTTGGAGATTCCAAGAAGCTTCAGTGTGATATCAAAGACGCTAAATAATGAACCACAGAAGTCGAGATACCATTCTAGCACGGAAAAACCATGCTTCATAATTTTCCATAGAGTGTATAGACAATGCATCCCCACAAGTGTGAGAATCATACCTAAACAAATTCCCTGAAGCAACAAAGACAAAATATGAAGATATTTATGATCTTAATTATATACGAAAATAAATAGAACTCTGTTAGTAACGAAGCTATGACATGAATTGAGAGAGAGAGAGAGAGAGAGAGAGAGAGAGAGAGAGAGAGAGAGAGAGAGAGAGAGAGAGAGAGAGAGAGAGAGAGAGAGAGAGAGAGAGAGAGAGAGAGAGAGAGAGAGAGAGAGAGAGAGAGAGAGAGAGAGAGAGAGAGAGAGAGTAAGGGTCACCTTGGGAAACAAGGGAGAGTGGTGGAGTAGGCAATAAGCAGGCAAGAGACTATAAAATAGGTAAGGGATTGAGGTTAGACCGTTTGTGGAAATGAAAAGATAAGCCAATCGCTGTCGGAGTTGTAATTTATTGTGAAACATCCCTATCAATGGACTTTGTTTGTTGAAGAGAATTTCAAGCGCCCCAGTCGTCCATCGCCGCCGCTGGATCATCGCCTCCAGTCCGAGTAGTGGCATACAACCAAGAAACGCCGGTTGATCTAAACAAATGCATGTGCTAGTCCATCCTCTAGAATGGATTCCAATACTTGTGTTTATGTCTTCCGTGATTGAATCGTACAACCAACCAATCTGCGCGATTTAAATATGTTAAAAAGTACATAGCTATGGACCAAATGTCCTAAATTTTATAAATTAACAAAAAAACACAAAAAATTACCAACAATAACCAACAAAAAATTAATAATTAGTAATCTAACCAAAATTATGTGACTTAATCTACTCCATTGAAATTAGGGAAAATGCATGGATTTTAAGTTATAATTTTTTTTAATGCTATTGGGCCAATTTTCCCTTTAGACTATATGGTGATTAAATTTAGAAGGAAGTTACAGCTTTGCCCCAGCTCGTTTGGTCCTCATAGTGTAAATTTCCAACTTCTTTGGCGGCTTCTAAGGAATTTATTAGACTGTTTTGGATATTTGATTTTCTTTGTAATGACTCGACCACCGAATTCACCATCTCTTTAGATGTTCCAAATTCTCTCGCTAAACTCTCTTCAGTCAAAATTGCCCCTTGATGAAATAACAGAAGCGGTGAAAATTTGATATATATATGAAAGTGTGTATACAAACAATCTCTTATGATTTTGCCAATAGTACTTACTTGTAGCAACTGAAGAGAGAATTCCATCATCTTCTAAGTCGTCCGGAGATAAACCGTACATAACCCTTCTAGTGTGGAAACATCCCGACCCTACATACATCGGTCCTTGGATTCCTCCAATTCCTTGTTCAAGATGCTAATTTCCACAGTTAAAATAAAACCCAAGAAATTAAGTACTGATTGATAAATAACATTCAAATTAGTAAAAAGTATCAATTCAAAGTAAGGAAGAAATCACACTAATTGTAAAAGGTTGCTGAGTTTAATGCCGTTATTACATTGAAATCTTGAAGGAATTGAACAAAAGCACATTTGTTTGGATTCATTGATTCTTGGAAAAATATACACATTGCTTGTCGCACCACATTTGCTTCATTTGCATACATATCACAGTCTACATTCAGCATGTATGGTGCATTTGTCATCAACCCCGACACTCTTACCTAGTCAAATTATAATATATGATCATTTCAGTTTCATTAGTATAATCACAACAACAACAACAACAGAAATTAAGATATGCAGTCGTTGATAGTTGTTCAATACATCATGTCTCAATTCTCAATGTAATCGATCAATGTCCATAATTAAGTATCACATTATAAAGTATCAATATCAAAGGATACGTCACCATGATTGTTTAGCGTTAGTGTGTTACATGTATGCCTAACTAATACCTAAATATAACAACACATAATGCATGGTTACCCTTTCATATTTTAACTTCCAAAATTTATTTTGTATGTCATATTTTAACGAAATACGGACTAATTTCATTAACCGGACTTACAGAACATATGCACCTGATTTGAACTACGGATACATTAATAAAAGAGAGATATGTGAGAAAAATCATTAACCAGAAAGTTCATGGCTCCAGCTTTGTAATGATGATCATAATTTGGTCTTTTCTCTCTTGAAATGTATACAAAATGTGGGATCTCTTTCTCGTCTCCTACACCACCCTTGTTCTCCCATATAACCTTCACAAACACATAATATTATGTATAGCAAGATTTCGTGTAACTTTATAATTAACTCTTTCTGTTATGTGCATGACTATAGTTAGAGATTATTTAATTATATACTTTAGAATAGTGTAGATATACCTTAACTATAGTTGAATGATCATTTGGTTTTGTGTTTGAAAAAGCTTCAAAATCGTTCTCAGCATTCAACCATTGGGGATCTCCGGTGGTATCTTCGACTTTCTGGCGTAATTTCTCGTACTCCCTCTATATATTAATGCAATCAATAATCAACTGAAAAAAATATCTGGTGAACATGACAAGCTATAAGAACAAATCTTGATAAAACAAACGTCTTTTAAACGGAATAAAATATCACAAACTCAAATGCCAAAAGGACAACCAAACTCTTTACCTTGGTCATTTCCCATTCTCTAGCAAACTCAGGATCCTCGGTTGCGGTCAAAGGGTTCAGGAAATATCTAAATGGAGCTCTAACTTTCACATTGTATTTCTTGCAGAAAGGAACCCAAATCTTGGCAAATTTTGAAGTTTCCTTGAGAGAGAAGTAAATGAGAGGTGAGCATCCATCGTCCGACACATAACATGCTAGTTTGTTTGCTGGATAATTCACTGCTAATAGCGATAGCACGGTGTTCACAACAATAATCGGAGGCTCACGAACCGGATCCGCCGTGGTCACAAACATATCTACCGAAGGAAGGTCAAGAACCCTGAAATAAATTTATTGAAAATTTTAAAACTATACTTAATCTTATAGAAAATTAGAAAACTATATCATATAAAAGAACGTAAATACCCTTATACAGCTATAATAAATTTTATATATTTAAATTAATTGCAATGACGATCTATACATTTTATAAAGAATATATGCTTTTAATGTATATGATTTCATATAATTGTATATAATTGCATGCATATAAATGAAAACGGTACCTTTCATCAAGTCTGTCTGGATAGGTTTTATGATCAACAGGATTCCATTTTGTGCTAGTAATAAGCAAACATACAAAAGAGCAATAAGACTCACAGAAGAAAGCCACAACCCAAGCGGTGGCGTTTTGGCTCATATGTAGGATTCGGTACACGAGAAGAGAAAAAAGAAGCCCAAGAGTCGTGAGATCCATCGCTCTTAAGACATAGCTTTTGTTTGAGATCCTTTCGCAAAGAGGAGGGAGAAAAGAGCTTGAATCCGCCATGGGAGGAGCTTTCTTTTGGTTTTTTGGATATGTTTCCAAAGGGTTAAATAAAAAAAAGTGTGTCACGCGTACGTCTATATATAATGCGCACTAGTGTACATACAAAAAAAAATATACACAATATATTAGTTTCTTACGAGCATCTCCAATGATTCTCTATTTTTGTCTTTTTACTCTATTTTTAGAGTAAAATCATCTCCAATAGTACTTTATATCATGCTCTAAAAATAGAGAAATGAATAGTAATTCGCTATATTTGGAGAAACACTATTCATTTTCTCTATTTTTAGAGTATAATTTTTTTATTTACAAAATAGTCCAACAATTTGACAATTTTTTTATTTAATACCTAAATAAAATTTATCATACATATAACACCCACAAAAATAGTTTATGAACCCAACAATGTTACCATGTGACAAATTTATAGTTTGTATATGTTTTGTAAAATATTTTAAATTACTTTTAATTTAAAATACAACAATTACACATTTAGTTAAAACATACAAGAACATAATAAACTCTAAATTACAAATACATATCTAGTACCGGAAATTAAAAATAAAAACACCATTACAAAAACACTAACGCAACATTAAGGTCGTCAAAATATTGTCCCAAATAGATGAGGATACACGATTCTAAGAATTTCTAGCTCGATTTAGAAAAATCAAAGACAAAGAAGCTCATTACTCACTTCGAAACGCGTTAATTGATCATTTGTGGAAGAAATAAATTAATGATGATATTTAAACCAAAAATAAATTGTTCTTTGTTTTACTATTAGTGCGTTGTAATAAAATTTTATCTTCATAATAAACGTTATTAACTTGAATGATATTGTTACTTTTTGTTGTACTATTATTACAAATAAAATATATGGGTAGAATTAGTAAATTTGAAAAATAAAGGGGTTTAAGAGAAATTAATAAGAAAATAAAAGTAGAATATATATATATATATATATATAATATTTTATTGATAAAGAAAAAAATAGAGGCAACTATTGGAGTAAACCTCTCCTCTATTTTTAAAGAACTCTATTTTTAGAGTAAAAAATAGAGTAAACCATTAGAGATGGTCTAAGCCGGCAAGAATGTACGCATGTACAGCTTATTGTTGTAGCGGTATAAAAAAGGAAAATTGATTCTTACCTACACGAAGTATTATATAATACATGAGAAACCATCCCAAGTAAAGAAATGTCTTTTTAACTACACCAAGAATTATATAATACATGGTGACATACACCAACTATCTAAAATTATGTTGCAAACTAGAAACTTGTTAATTTTTAACATAATCCATTTAATGTGGGCTAAATATGCAATTATGAAAAATAAACTCCTAACCTTGATTAGAAACAGTCCGACCCGATAACTTATATACACGACCCGATCCGACCCGGTTTCATGAAAATAGTTCGACCCAAATTTTTAAAATCTCACCCAAAACCAATTGCGAAAAATATAGAATGACGAAGAAATATCATTTTTAGGGTTTCAAGTTATAATTGGGAGTTTTCAGTTCTGAATATCGTGATTTAGTGAAATCGACTTGAGAAGATAATGGGGTAATGTTCTTTCAAAAGTTTCTCTGTTTCTAGAATGATTTAATGTTCTTTCAAAAGTTTCTCTGTTTCTAGAATGATTTAATGTTCTTTCAAAAGTCACTATGTTTCTAGAATGATTTATGCTAATACAAGAGATCGACTAAAAGCAGTTTTTTATTTGGTATGATTATAGATTGGGTTTCGATTTGTTTGAAGGAGATTGGGTTCTGTTATTGTTCCCAATGATATTCCTTATTCTAATATTATTTTTAAGTAAATAGTTGGAGATTGGAGTATTTTGTAGTTTTTTCTTGTAATATTATTTTAATGATCAAGTATGTGCACAAAGTGGTTTAGGGAGATTGGATTTTGAAACTTGATTTCTATTATCATCGAGAGTTCTTAGAGGCACAATTCTCAGACTGTGATTTTGTAAAATTTCTGATTTTTTTCTGAATTAGTTTGACCATGTTTGGTAGTGTACTTAATTATCTATTTTACTTTATGGCAGTGAAAGTGTACGTGTGAAGGTTAATTGCTACCATTCAGGGCAATTTACAAGTGAGAATGACGAGTTAAGTTACGCAAATGGCAAAGTAGAAGTTCTAGAGGTTGATTCGATCATGATCATCGAAGATGTGACCTTGAAGATGATTGCTAAAATCTCTGTTGGAAATATGTGGTACAAGATGCCATATGAAGACGTTAAAGATAGGAAGCCTTTGTGGGAAAATGTTGATGAGAATAAGAGAAAGATGACTGCAGCTGGTCGTTGGAGTAGAGAGATCGACATATTTGTTGAAAAAGCAGATTCTATTATGACAAATAATGAGGATGAAGAAGATTCAGAAGATGCTTCTTATGATCCTAATGGGGAAGAAGAAGAAGAGAGTGCATCTGATGATTATGATGATGATGATTTCAGGACACTGATGATGATTCAGGTGATGATGATGATCACGTTGCTGAAGAGGACTTGGCTTTGTTTAATAGTAAAAATTATGATGATGAGATTTTGGATGAAGATGAAGTTTATCCTAACACGGAAGTATCATCTGATGAGGAAGAGGAACAAGCTGAACGGATGGCTAGAGATGGTTTACTTGATGGTGTGTTTAGCTTGAGACAGTTATACTCTAGTGGGAAAGAATTTAAGAAAAACATAATACAATATATTATGAAGACGAGGCGGAATGTAGTCTATAATCGATGGGAGAAAAAAAAGATTGGAGCTATATGTAATGGAAAAGAATGTCAGTGGCGTATCTACTGCTCAGTGGAGAAATCAATTAAGAAGTGGATGGTGAAAGTGTATGAAAATAGACATACATGTTACCCTACTGGAAAGTGCAAGATGATTAGGAGTCCAGTCATTGCTGATATCATCTTAGAAGATGTAAGGAGAGATCCTGAAATGAGTGCACCAAATATCAAACACGAGATGAAAAAGAGATACAACATCATTATCTCACCGAATCAGTCTCGAACTGCAAGACGAAAGGCATTCGATAAATTACAAGATGAGTGCAATGAACAATTTGCTAGGTTGAGAGACTACGAGCTGCAACTCTTAAAGTAAGGGTTTTTTAAAAAAAATCTGATTTTATATATTACTTTTGTGAATGATATTTCTAGATGGTTTGGAACACTATTTTGATGTTTGGAATCTGATTTTGTTGCATATTTTATTAGTCTTACTTATTAAACTGTTTTGCAGAAAAAATTCTGGATCAATGGTAGAGATCAACACTATAATGAAAGCTAATGGAGCCGAAGCTTTTAGTAGTTTCTATGTTTGTTTTGACGCATTGCGAATTGCATGGAAGCATAACTGTAGGCCTATAATTGGGTTAGATGGAACCTTCCTCACGAATACAATGAAAGGAATGTTATTGACAGCTATAGGAAGAGATCCGAACAACCAAATTTATCCAATAGCATGGGGAGTGGTTTCAGTTGAGAACAAACCTAATTGGCAGTGGTTTATCCATAAACTGAAGATTGACTTGCAGCTAGGCGATGGTGATGATGTGACTATCATATCAGATATGCATAAAGGTTTGATACATGGCGTTTCAGTGGAGTTACCAAATGCAGAACATCGCGCTTGTTCTAGACATATTTATTCTAACTTAAAGAAGAATCACAAGTCTGATATGTTGAAACCAATGTTTTGGCGTGTGGCGAGCAGCTACAATCAATATGATTTCGAAAGAAATTTGTCTGCTTTTAGCGAATTTGATGCAAAGGCATGTGATGACTTGCTGAAGAAAGATCATCGTACATGGTGCAAAGCATTTTTTAGGACAAATCCTTCTTGTACTGATACACACAACAACTTAACAGAGTCTTTCAATAGAACTTTGAAAATTGCAAGGAAAAAACCTTTTGTCGACATGTTGGAATTGATCAGAAGAGATGCAATGCATAGGATTGTGATTAGGCTGAAGACTGCTAGTAAAGAGATTGCCAAATTCACACCTAAAACAAGAAAGGAAGTTGCTAAATCATGTGAACAAGCACATAATTGTTATTCTATTCCTAGCACCAGTGGTGAATTTGAGGTTGTTGAATTTGGGAATGGTTATGAAGTGAACTTGAGTATGCGTACTTGTGTCTGCAGAAAGTGGGATTTGACCGGAATTCCTTGTGGTCACGCAATTTGTGCTATCCGGGAGCATGATTTGAAGGTTAATGATTACATATCAAATTATTACTTGACTTCAAAATGGAAAGACTTGTATACCAATGGATTGAGGCCTTCAGGCGGTCCACGATTCTGGCCAGTTTCAGGTGGACCACGCATCGAAGCCCCTCCTTATAAGCGTCCTCCAGGTAGACCTAAAGGCAAAGCAAGGATAAAAGGTGTTAATGAATCTCCAAAAAAAGGTACAACAAAGGTTAGCCGAGAAGGACGAATAGCGCATTGTGGTGTATGTGGTAACGAAGGACATAACTCAAGAAGGTGTCCAAGCGAGGTATTCTTCATTTTCATTATTCACTACAAACTGGTTATTTTTTTAAGGTTACTTCTATGATCTTAAATATTGTTTTAAGCTGATTCTTTCCACATTTCTTATAGTCTGACGCAGATAGAGCCAAGCGTAAGCGGCTCAACGAGGAAGCTCGATTAGCTCAAGTCGAAGGTGTTTCATCAACTGCACCGCAAGAAAGCCAGCTTTAGTTTCATGCTTAATCACTAGTCTTATGTATTGGTTTCTTTTGGATTAATCGGATATGCTGACTTTTTATGAATTCTCGGTTTTTGTTCCTTTGGATTCATCTGCTATTATCAGTTACTTTGTAAAACTTGTTCTTAATATTCGTGTGAGAATGTTTCTTACTCGTTTGTTTTTTGTGTGGAGCAAATGTTCTTCTTATTCATATGTTTTGACTTTTTACTACCAATCCAACCAAACACATTACAATGTTAACTAACACAAAATTGTAACTTCTACTTCAAGTTAAACCATTCATTTACTATATCGGACTCTCCATTGGAAATCGGGTAGGGTTGGATCGTGTCAGAATGGTAATTGGGTCGAACTGTTTCTAATCAAGGTTATGAGTTTTATTTTTCATAATTGCATATTTAGCCCACATAAATGGATTATGTTAAAAATTAACAAGTTTGTAGTTTGCAACATAATTTTAGATAGTTGGTGTATGTCACCATGTATTATATAATTCTTGGTGTAGTTAAAAAGATATTTCTTTACTTGGGATGGTTTTTTATGTATTATACAATACTTCGTGTAGGTAAGAATCAATTTTCCTATAAAAAAATGGTACCATTAATACTTTTGTACACTATCTTTTATTATTCCTTTTCATTGTTTACATATCGCTTACATTTCTTTCTTATCACATTACGGTAGAATAATATGTGAGATAATAAATCAATTTTGAGGAATGCAACACCTTCCATGAGCAAGATGATATCTAATAAAATTTTGGGGCAATGAAGTTTTTTGTTTTTAATTTTAGCTTGTTTACTTATGTTTTTCAAATTTAAAAACTCTTAATTAAAAAGTTTATATTGTCCATATAATTGCAACAATCAATATTATACATTTTATAATATAAGATCAAGTTTTATAAATTAATCTAAATTCCAATCATAATATATATTTTAATTGTTTATGTTAGTGTTCTCTCTAGATCACCAAGTAATTTTCATTATGCAAAATTCATATTGTTGAAAAGATTTATTTTAAATTTAGGCTATAATCATTCCCTGCCTTTTTGTCTAAACATGACTCTCTATGAATGACATCTCATATTAGCTGTAATTTTTTTATAAACTAAATGGTAGTGTCTAATTTTATTTTGGCCCCATATGTATTAAAATAATAGTAAGAAGCAAGGGCGTTAACCTCTTAGGAAGTAAACCTCTGTAATTACGTAACGTAATGACAATAACGTGATAAGAATAACTATACTGTTCATTACGTAATTGGAGAGGTTACTTCGCTAGTCACTCGATTTAAGATTTACGCCAATGCAAACAGAGATCCTTGGAATGCACTGAGGTCCTCTTTCGCAACAAAGTCAACTCAAGCATGTCTTAAGCCACTCGAATACTCTTTATATCTAGGTGAGTACCCGCGCATACGCGCGGGTTGTGGTCTACAATTTTTTTAGTTTTATGTATTTTTATTTGGTTTATACTTTATTGTTATAATAATTATCTTAAATCATATGTATATCTTGTAGACTATTAACCGTATATATTTATTTTTGTGTTAAATATGTAAATTTATTTTTATGTAAGTTTTCTCAAAATTTATCTTAAAACAATAGTCATCCTATATATTAAAAGAGGAACATTTTAGACCATTTTTGCTTATGTGTTACTTCCACAATTTTTCTTCTCTTTATTTTTATTTATTTTTTTATTTTTTTTATACTCATTACTGAACACATTTATTTCCAAATATACTTATTTTGATTACTATAACTCTAATTGTCAAACAAATTTGAATCTTCCTAAACTTACCAAAATTAAAAATATATGGAAATCTTAAACTTGCCAAAATTTAAATATTTCAAAAATTGTAGATTTAAATCATACAATTAAATGTGAAAAAAAATTGAACATATACACCAAAAAAAAAAATTGATTTAAGATAGAAATAAACAATTTTGAAAATATATGAGCATGTAAAATAATTTTGCATATATATTTTTACATGTGTTGTTTTGTTTGACAAGTAGATGTTTTTAATTTTTCATAAATACACCTTCTTACAAGTAAAATAATTATTAATGTAATTTGTTGGTTTAATTATTTTACGGGTGAAATACATTTGTATACAAAATAATCGCAAAATTTAAATATAAAAAATGTGTCTTAAATAATGTATAATAATTCACCATTATTATTTTTTTAACTAAAATTATTGATTTTGTTTGACAATCATTTTATCCTGCGTATAACGCATATTTTTCTAGTTCTTGTGTATATTTGGACATATATTATATGTAAACTATATATACAAACCTATGTAGACTCTGAAACCCTACGTGATTTTTAGTGAAACATGTATTCCTCGAACATAGTGGTAAAACTTTTCCTCGAATATGCGACTTGTGAGGAAAAAAAAGTGAAACTACACACCAACATGTCAAAACTCCCATATATTCTTTATTCAGGATATCAAACAAAACCTTAGAAAGAAGAAAACATTTCTTTTTGCGAATGGAGAATTTTCTGAATTTCATTCGTCTCCACCTTGTTTTGTGTTTTCTAAATCATTCCTCCATAGAGTCATTCCCTTGTTCCAATGACTCTTAGAGTTGTAGAACTTCAAATATTTATACTGTCTTCTATTTTAAATTGAAAACATAGTTAGATTGGTGCGAATATTGTTGCCTCTTAATTTGATTCACTTAATTTTGTACATACGAGACTTGTCGGAAAGAGTTTTCTTGGCCCTTGCATGGCTATATAGTACATTGTACATATGCTGAAAATGGCAAGGCAAAAAATGTTGTAAATGTTCGATTCATTTGGAATTTTAGTCTTAATTACTCTAATAGAGAATACTAATAAATAAACTCAAATTATCATGGGAGAAATGGCAACGGAGTAAAGGTGAGACTCCTTTCTTCTTCTTCCACATCTTCTTTGAACTATTTACTCATTCTCAGAAAAGCCATACACTCTATTAAACTTGAGAACTTCACTAAATGTAACACCTAAAAAGACGCTTATCTAGTAAGAAAGTAAATGTACATGTGGTTTCTTTTGTAATACCTCATTTGAATGTTCTGATTTTAAAAGAGGCTAAAGAAAAGCTAAAGAGTGAAGAGTAGTTTCATTCAACACGCATAGTCTCATCATATAGGAGAAAGTGCCGGGTCATACTCCTTGAGGGTGCCATTACAGTTAAAAACATCAATTGCTATCATTGAGTAAAATGGAAAGAGACAAGTCCATATGATAGGTAGAATATTGACCGCCAAAAAGAACATGTAACAGAAAGAAGAACTGAACGTGCGTTACGCGCCACATAACTTGTAAAACTTTTAACTCTACCACATAAACCCCCATACTTAAACCATTGTGCTTTTGCAACTCTAATATGGTAAACTTAGCATTACAGGAATTTTGACCTTTAGAAAACCAAAATAAAAATACAAGCATTCACCAAGAGCCGTGGAAAAATAAAAGTGAAGAGAAAACATGTGTGCATGCCTTTGATTTCTGGAAGGGTGAAATTAATTTGGATGTTAAAATTCAGAAATATAGGGAGGATAGTATCACATGGTTGTTGGTGGTGATGTACTGTACTTAGAGACCACTTTAGTCCAAAACTACATGAACAGTGGTTGTTATACCTCAAAGAAACACTGCTAAAATCGTATCAACTAATAACCATCTAAACCAATGTTGAAAAGAATGTTGATTTAATCTAGTAATGATGCAAATGATATGTGTTTGCAAACTGGTGAGAATAGTAAAAAGAAGAAGGGAAGGCCTTATATCTCAGATTTTGTTAATTTGACGAAAGTTTGGTCTTTTACGTAGAGGAAGTACAAAATCACAATTGTGATGTAACAAACCTTATGTTGAATTGGAAGTCATAGCTTTGTCCTTTCTCAATAGCATATTAAGCACTTGACTGCTGGAACACAAATTAGACTAATAATCCGAGATTTTGGGCTAATAGATGCATCAAACACATATGATAAATATAGAAAATATTTGGCATTTGTGATGAAGTAGTAATAAAACCTCATATATTCTCTTTCGGTGACCTCACATAACAATTCTAAAAGTATTTTAAGACAATGAAGAAGGAATTTTATCAAATCAAAACAGCAAATCCAACCGTTTATTATCCACAAAGAGAAACAAAGAAATACCTCGATGAAATTTGTGACCCCGTAGAAGCTTAGCCCACGCTCGTCATATCATTATCAATGAAATGGATCTGTCAACCATGCCTATACTCATAGCCAAAATCCATTGAGAACAACCCAAGTCTGAAAATACCTTTCCCCTTTTCCGTGTTTAATTACCACAAAACTTGAACCCAATTATAGGCAATTCAAATGATATAGGAAATATTACATTATATTATTAGGGTTTTTATTGCTTAAGTTATTATTTAGAAAACTATATAAGGAGTTGTAATTCACTTTCTAATAATTAAGTCGGAAATTGAAAGGAAACATTCTCTATTCTCTTTGCTTGTGCGATTCTAGTTTATTGTCATTGAAAGTTAGAGTTGTTTCTTCATTCTAAGCTCTTGCTTTTGTGATAAAAGGATTTGTGTTTTAGGAACATCGATCCTATCTATCCGGTTGAGTAATTGCAGGTTTTTTTTTTTTTTTTTTTTTTATGAGTCAATATCTATCCTTTAAACCTTGAGGACAAGATTTTTCAAACAGGGGAGATTTGATATAGGAAATATTACATTATATTATTAGGGTTTTTATTGCTTAAGTTATTATTTAGAAAACTATATAAGGAGTTGTAATTCACTTTCTAATAATTAAGTCGGAAATTGAAAGGAAACATTCTCTATTCTCTTTGCTTGTGCGATTCTAGTTTATTGTCATTGAAAGTTAGAGCTGTTTCTTCATTCTAAGCTCTTGCTTTTGTGATAAAAGGATTTGTGTTTTAGGAACATCGATCCTATCTATCCGGTTGAGTAATTGCAGGTTTTACTTCACCATCAAATACAGTAGGTACACTTACAACAAACAAAGCGGAAGTAAAAAATTTCAGATTTGTAGAGATGAAATTTTGTTACATTAATCTGAAACGAAAAGAATAGCAGAAGCGAATATCAAGGTAAAATGGCAAAAGTAATTCATATTTTTTTTGTAGAAACTAAACATCAAATTCTTACTCATGGTTTGCTAAAGAGCAATCCATGTGAGACGCTAATTTATGTTTGATCGGCTCTCTCTGATCTTTCTATTCTCACACACTATCATAATAGAGAAAGAAAGTGAATAAGAAAAGTAAGAAAAATATTGTGTCTTGTGAGTATCAGAAAGTGTGGATCGGAGGAAGAGGAAATAGAATCGCATGGAGTGGTTACCAATATTGCAGAATATGGAGAGAGCCCTAATGCTTTTATATAGTAGATTATAAAAACGATCTTATTAATTTGCATTGGATCTCCTGTAAAAATAATGTATAATAGGAGATTTTTTTAATTTCATAATTTTAAAGAAAAAATATCAAAGCTAATTCAGAAAATGAATTAGGAGAAAAAGTTTAAGTTTAACAAATGTATTTAGTTTGTTATCCATTCGAATCACGTATAGTTAATTGAAAATAACATTTGAAAGGTTGATACTACATATTACTCACATATATATGGTATGCAATGTCCCTTCAGCTTCACCACTTTCATATATGACATAAATAGAAGATTATTCGAGTGGCTTAAGACATGCTTGACTTGACTTTGTTGCGGAAGGGTCGACCTCAGTGCATTCCAAGGATCCACATTGTTATTTTTATTATTATTTTTTTTTATATTTTTTTTGAGAGACATTTAATTTCATTTATATGCAAACTGTTACATATTTTGTTTTCCCCTTTTTATGGGATAGAACAAGTTGCAGAATAATAATAGGATGATACCAGAGCCATTTTGTTCTTGCCATTGTTCTGAGGTTGTGGAAAAGAGTCAAACCAAAGGCAAAGAAATGAGCGATCATGTTGACAGTTAAGCGGATGTGCAAAGACCGGGTTCTGATCAAGTGTAGCAAGTTTACATCGCATAACTTGTTGAATGCACTGGACAATCAGATTCGAAGGATAAGGATCCCTATTAGCATTGGCGGAAATATTATATGTCGTGACTGGCGAAGTAAACCTCTCTAATAACGTAATGAACAGTATAGTTACATTAATCACGTTATTGTCATTACGTTACGTAATTACAGAGGTTTAAGAGGTTGGGGCCCTTGCTTCTTACAATATTATTTTGATGTATATAGGGCAAAAAAATAATAAGACCCCTACCATTATTTTGTAAAAAAATTACAGTTAATCTGCGATGTCATTCACAGGGAATCGTGTCCAGAGTTCCAGGAGCCTAAGACGGAAAAACATAATTAAACCAGCTAACATAGAAAACAAAACAAAACAAAAAAGTCATTGCCCCAAAATTTCATTAGGTATCTTCTTGCTTATGGAAGGTGTTGCATTCTTCAAGATTGATTTATCGACTAACATATTCTTCTACCGTAATGTGATACGAAAGAATTGTAAGTAAAGGTACCGGGTTCGTGCAAATGAACTCGATCTCTATCAAACAAATGGGGTTTTAGATTTAAGGGCAAAATAATAAAATAAATTAAGCTTAAGAAATAAGTAGTATTTCCAATGAATTATATTGCTCAAGAGAGAGTTGCCGATTCCCCTTTTCGGGAAAATGGGTTACATATTTATTCTAAGTAATTTAGCCGAATAACCCCTAGAAATGGATGGAAAGTATCTTAACTAGGAAGATTTACACAATATTCTCATATATTTTCGACTTATTCTCCAAGTATTCCGAGGTCGGTGATTGATCGTAGATTCGGCCTTCAACCTTCATAATGGGTCTCCTTAGTTAATTTAGGCCCATCTTCCTACCTCCATATAGATATTCGGGTCGGTTCAATCTTAAGTCGGGTCTGGGTAAAATGTGTCAAACCGGGTACTACCAGTAAGCGATATGGAAATAATGAAAAAGAATTATAAAAGATTGTGTACAAAAGTACCATTTTTTATACCGCTATTGTTTTTGCGATTCGACAACAATAAGCGGAACATGCGTAGATTCTTGCCGGAAAATGAAACAAATATGTTTGTATGTACACTAGTACGCATTATAAATAGACGTAGGTGACACACTTTTTTTTTTATTTAACCCATTATAAACATATCCAAAAAACAAAAAAGCTCTCCTCCCATGGCGAATTCAAGCTCTTTTCTCCCTCCTCTTTGCGAAAGGATCTCATACAAAAGCTATGTTTTAAGAGCGATTAATCTCACGACTCTTGGCCTTCTGTTTTCTCTTCTCGTGTACCGGATCGTACATATTAGCCAAAACGACACCGCTTGGGTTGTGGCTTTCTTCTGTGAGGCTTATTGCTCTTTCGTATGGTTGCTTAATACTAGCACAAAATGGAGTCATGTTGATCATAAAACCTATCCAGATAGACTTGATGAAAGGTACCGTTTTCATTTACATGCATGCGAATTATATACAATTATGTACAATCATATACATTGAAAAAGTATATATTATTTATAAAATGTATAGATCGTCATTACAATTAATATAAATTACTTAAATTTTATTAAATATGTATAAAGGTACTTACCTTCTTTCTTTTAAATGACAAAAGTACAGTTTCTAATTTCTATAAAATTAAGTATAGTTTTAAAAAAAAAATCAATATCAAAATCCCCATAGTTTATATCCTCTTTTAGGACTCATTCTCTAGGGATATTTTGTTTCCTGCCAATTTAATTTCTAGGGTCTATGACTTTATTCACAGATGTTGTATCTCTTCAAAGCCTTTCTAATAATATTTCAGATCAGAAAGAAAAAAACACGATATAGCTCTTAGTTTATTTCTCACGAAATACCATTCATTTGTGTATTATCTTCTTTTCTTTTTATGTCTAAAATGTTTACAAACAACCAATTATGAGCTGGCCTAATAATGATTTATTTCAGGGTTCATGACCTTCCTTCGGTAGATATGTTTGTGACCACGGCGGATCCCGTTCGTGAGCCTCCGATTATTGTTGTGAACACCGTGCTATCGCTATTAGCAGTGAATTATCCAGCAAACAAACTAGCATGTTATGTGTCGGACGATGGATGCTCACCTCTCACTTACTTCTCTCTCAAGGAAACTTCAAAATTTGCCAAGATTTGGGTTCCTTTCTGCAAGAAATACAATGTGAAAGTTAGAGCTCCATTTAGATATTTCGTGAACCCTTTGACCGCAACCGAGGATCCTGAGTTTGCTAGAGAATGGGAAATGACCAAGGTAAAGAGTTTGGTTGTCCTTTTGGCATTTGAGTTTGTGATATTTTATTCCGTTTAAAAGACGTTTGTTTTATCAAGATTTGTTCTTATAGCTTTTTATGTTCACCAGATATTTTTTTCAGTTGATTATTGATTGTATTAATATATAGAGGGAGTACGAGAAATTACGCCAGAAAGTCGAAGATACCACCGGAGATCCCCAATGGTTGAATGCTGAGAACGATTTTGAAGCTTTTTCAAACACAAAAACAAATGATCATTCAACTATAGTTAAGGTATATCTACACTATTCTAAAGTATATAATTAACAAATAATCTCTAACTATAGTCATGCACATAACAGAAAGAGTTAATTATAAAGTTACACGAAATCTTGCTATACATAATATTATGTGTTTGTGAAGGTTATATGGGAGAACAAGGGTGGTGTAGGAGACGAGAAAGAGATCCCACATTTTGTATACATTTCAAGAGAGAAAAGACCAAATTATGATCATCATTACAAAGCTGGAGCCATGAACTTTCTGGTTAATGATTTTTCTCACATATCTCTCTTTTATTAATGTATCCGTAGTTCAAAGCAGGTGCATACGTTGTGTTAGTCCGGTTAATGAAATTAGTCCGTATTTCGTTAAAATATGACATACAAAATAAATTTTGAGAGGTAAAATGTGAAAGGGTAACCATGCATTATGTGTTGCAATATCTATGTGTTAGTAAATGTAACACTAAACAATCATGGTGACGTTTCCTTTGATATTGATACTTTGTAATGTGGTACTTATGGTCATTAACCTGTGATTGATCCATTACATTGAGAAATGAGACATCATATATTGAAAAACTATCAACGATTCCAGATTTTAATTTTTGTTGATGTTGTTGTTATTATACTAATGCAAATGTAATGATCATATGATAATTTGACTAGGTAAGAGTATCGGGGTTGATGACAAATGCACCATACATGATGAATGTAGACTGTGACACGTATGCGAACGAAGCAAATGTGGTGCGACAGGCAATGTGTATATTTTTCCAAGAATCAATTAATCCAAACAAATGTGCTTTTGTTCAATTCCTTCAGAATTTCCACGTAATAACGGCATTAAACTCATCAACCTTTTACATTTATTTTGATTTCTTCCTTACTTCGAATGTTATTTATCAATCAGTACTTAAATCTTCCTTACTTTGATTTGATACTTTTTACTAATTTGAATGTTATTTATCAATCAGTACTTAAATCTTTGGGTTCTTCTTTTAAACTGTGGAAATTAGAATCTTGAACAAATTGGAGGAATCCAAGGACCGATGTATGTTGGGTGGGGATGCTTCCACACTAGAAGGGTTATGTACGGTTTATCTCCGGACGACTTAGAAGAAGATGGAAATCTCTCTTCAGTTGCTACAAGTAAGTACTATTGGCAAAATCATAAGAGATTGTTTGTATATTACACTTTCATATCTCTTGCATTTATTTAAACCAATTTTTTGTTGGGAATTACAATCCCGTAAGTCTAAGAGATCACAAATTAATTTTATTATCAAGGTCATTTCTCTGTATAATATTTTCATCCTTATTTCACTAACCGTTTAAGGGCAAGTAGCTAGGGTCAAGTCTTTTCTAATAAATGTGTGTGCATTGTGTCAATATGATGAAAATATACAAGTTATTAATTATGTTAAAAAAAATCATTATTAACATTCTGATACATGTTTTATTATTCAACTAACACATAGTTCATTGTATTTTTGTTATTCTACATGTAATTCATTACATCCGATTATTTTACTATATATACATCAAATTAATATCACGGCTTATGTTATTTCAAGGGAAAATTTTGACTGAAGAGAGTTTAGCAAGAGAATTTGGAAATTCTAAAGATATGGTGAAATGGGTTGTGGAGTCATTACAAATAAAAACAAATCTCCAAAACACTCTTATAAATTCCATTGAAGAGGCCAAAGACGTTGGGAATTTGTACTATGAGGACCAAACCAACTGGGGCAAAACCGTAATTTCCTTTTAAATTAATCACTATAGTGTAAAACCAAACAATAATATTTTACACAATAATGATATGCATTTTTTTTTTGTTAATTAAAAAAGATTTCTGGCATTTGGTCAATAGCTACTCACTTTTTAACATATTTAAATCGTGCAGATCGGTTGGTTATACGATTCAGTCGCGGAAGACATAAACACAAGTATTGGAATCCATTCTAGAGGATGGACTAGCTCATGCATTTATTTGGACCAACCGGCGTTCCTAGGTTCTCTGCCACCAATTGGACTGGAGGCGTTGATCCAGCGGCGGCGATGGGCGACCGGGGCGCTTGAAATTCTCTTCAACAAACAAAGTCCATTGAGAGGAATATTTCACCATAAATTACGACTCCGACAGCGATTGGCTTATCTTTCCATTTCCATGAGCGGTCTAAATTCAGTCCCTTCCCTCTTTTATAGTCTCTTGCCTGCTTATTGCCTACTCCACAACTCTCCCTTGTTTCCAAAGGTGGCCCTTTCTTTCTCTCTCTCTCTCTCTCTCAATTCATGCCATAGCTTCATTATTATCAGAGTTCTATTTATTTTCGTATATGACTAAAAATAAATGTCCTCATATTTTTGTGTTTGTTGCTTTAGGGACTTTGTTTAGGTATAATTCTCACACTTGTGGGAATACATTGTCTTCACACTCTATGGGAAATTATGAAGCATAGTTTTTCCGTGCACGAATGGTATCTCTACTTCTGTGGTTCGTTATTTAGCCTATTTGATATCACACTCAAGCTTCTTGGAATCTCGAAAACCGTCTTCATAGTCACCAAAAAGACTATGCCGTATACTGAACCAGGATGCGGGGACGGACCATCTCACCCAGATGGTCTAAATCCAGATTCGAGTAAATTTGAAATGGAATGCTCGCTTATTTTCTTGCCCAGCACTTTTATTTTGTTGGTGAATCTAGCTGCTTTAGTCGATTATTTGGTGGGCGTACAACTGCGGAGTCGAAGTGATGGACGTGGTGGTTCAGGTTTGGAAGAGGCTTGTGGATGTATGTTTGTAGCTATGTTGTTCCTTCCATTTCTAAAGGATTTGTTTGAGAAGGGAATATATGGTATCCCATGGTCTACTCTTTCTAAAGTTATCTTCTTAGTAGTTTTATTTGTTGCTTTCTCTGTGAGAATTTAGCATCCTAATCTGGATTTGTTGTGCACGTAAAATAACTTTATCATGGCAATATCTCAATCAATAATGTTTTTAGGCAATATAATATTTTATTGGTAAAAATCATCTTTACCAATTTTAATAATCATTTTTACCAATTTTATAATCTGTTTTAAAAACCCTTATAATCTGCTTTAAAAATGAATCCGGATTTTTTATCAAACTTAAGAACAAAATCAACCTAGATTTTTAGATGAAATCAACCCATATCTAATCAAAAATCGAATCAAAACTCAACTATGTAACACAAATAAAATAAAGCTAGATTTGAGATAATAAAATTTAGATCTATAACAAAAAGAATGATGAAATTCGATCTCGGGAAGAGAGAGAGAGAGAAATATTCTTATTATTATTATTCTTCAATTTCATCACCACCATTTTTGCAATAAACTTTCAAGGATGACATGTTTGAAAAAAATATTTTCAAAGGTGGCATGTTTGTAATTTCCCTATTAAATATCTTTTATGTAATAGTTTTTTTTTTTGTTTTTTCTTTTACAACTAATTAAGAGGTCTTTTCTATATCTATATTAATTTGCTGGACGATTCCCAAATTATTTTATTTTTAATTAATTTTATATATTGACATTGATGCTCTGTTGTCCATACAATCCGAACAAAAATGCATTTGATGTAAAATATGTTTTTGTTACTTGAAAAAAATCACATTCTCTCAAAAAAAAAAAAAAGAAGTAATAATAATAATAATTTGATAGCTTTGCTACTTTTACATTAATATTCGTCAAAAGAAATATACTTATTGCATAAATAGTATTGTCGACTGAGACAATATAATGATAAACTTGGCTAGAGCATGTATAATGGAGATCTCAATGGATCTAATGATTGGATCGTAACACTAAATTAATATTAAACCATTATACATGCTCTAAGTTGCATAACAAAATCATATCTATCACTATACTACTTTCTCACAGAGAAAGCAACAAATAAAACAACTAAACATATAGCTTTAGAAAGAGTAGACCATGGGAGACCAAATTTGCCCTTCTTAAACAACCCTTTTAGAAATGGAAAGAACAACAAAACCACCAGAACACTTCCACAAACCTCTGCGAGACCCGAACCACCTCCTCCGCCATTGCGGCTCCACAGTTGTAGACCCACCGAAAAACAAGCCAAAGCGACTATATTCACCAACAAAATAAATATGCCAGGCAAGAAATAAATCGAACCATCGATTTCAAATTTACTTGAGTCTGAGTTTGGATCATCATCTTCTCGTTGAGATGGTTTGTTTTTTGACCCTGACCAAGTCTCAGGCATAGTCTTTTTGGTGAGTGTGAACACGATTTCCGAGATTCCAAGAAGCTTAAGTGTAATATCAAAGATGCTAATTAACCAACAACATGTGGCTTTTATTCTCCAAACTGATTGGGAAACATACCATGATTGTACAGAAAAACCAAGGCTCATGAATTCCCATAGAGTATAAAGACAGTGCATCCCCACAAGTATGACAGTGATGCCAAAACAAAGCCCCTAACGCAACACAAACATATTAATTCAATTTTCAAATGTGAACATAAGTAAGACTATATGTTAATAAAGAAACTATGATCATATGATATGAGAGTCACCTTGGGAAATAAAGGAGAGTTGTTGAGTAAGCAATAGGCAGGTAAGAGACAATAAAGTAGCTCAGGAATTGACCTTAGACTCCACATGGAAATGGAAAGATAAGCCAATCTTTGTCGGAATCTCATTTTTTGGTGAAACATTCCGATCAATGGATTTTGTTTGTTGAAAAACACTTCGAGCATTCCAGTCCCCCATCGCCGCCATTGGAGCATCGCCTCTGGTCCTAATGACGGCATACAACCTAGAAACGCTGGTGGATCCGGCGAAATGTATGAGCTAGTCCATCCTCTAGAATGGATTCTGATACTCGTGTTCACGTCATCCGCCATGGACTCGTATAACCAACCGATCTACACAATTTATATAGAACAAAAATGCATATTATTATAGACCAAATGTCAAAGTTTTTAATAAAAGAAACACGCATGTCATTATTATGTAAATATATTGTTGTTTGGTTTTAGACTATAGTGGTTAAATTTAGATGTGAATTGATGAATATATAAATGTGAATTACTGTTTTGCCCCAGCTAGTTTGGTACTCATAGGGAAAATTTCCAACTTCTTTGGCAGCTTCTATGGAGTTGGTAAATGTATTTTGAGGATTTGATTTTCTTTGTAATGCCTCGACCACTGATTTCACCATCTCTTTAGAATTTCCAAATTCTCTAGCTAAACTCTCTTCAGCCAAAATCGTTCCTTCATGAAATATCAACAAGAGCAGTAAATGGTTTTATTTATGGATAGTAAAATAACTGGATGTGTGTAGTAGAACGGTAGACTAGCGAAATATAATGAATTTTATGTTTGATGAATGATAGGACATGTAACGGAATGTCGGTAATGTTCACAAGATTGGTTTTGGTATAGGCATGAGTTCTGTTGTTGTAGATATATAATGCTTTGAAGAATTATATGAAAAGGCGATACACCAGCAAACTCTTATGATTTTTCTATGGTACTTACTTGTAGCAATTGAAGAAAGACTTCCATCGTCTTCTAAATCATCTAGAGAAAGACCATACATAACTCTTCTAGTATGGAAGCATCCCGACCCTGCATATACAGGTCCTTGGATTCCCGCAATTCCTCGTCCCAAATACTAAGTTTTTAAAATAAAAAGATTTAAGTACTGATATTTGATAATAATAAACCCCATCAAATGGAGCGGTCGTTCCTGAGGGAAAGCGAGACAGGCGGTCGCATTGGGCCCCATTTTTTCGGATTTTTAATGTTAAAAAAGGTCCCAAAAATTATTATTTTTAACAAAAGGGCCCCCAAATTTTGCAAATCCTACTAAAACTACTCAAATTTGCATCGGGCCCCCACAATCTCAGGGACGGTGCGAAACTATAAACAAAAACATAGAGAAGAAACCGCACTGATTGTAAGATGGCGAGTTCATCGGCATTAGAGTCGTAGAAAGCTTGAGGGAACTGAACAAAAGCACAATGGTTTGGAATCTTTGATTCTTGCAAAAATATACACATTGCTAGTCGCACCACGTCTGCTTCATTTGCATACATGTCACAATCTACATTCAGCATGTACGGTGCATTTGTCATCAACCCCGACACTCTTGCCTGTTCAAACTTATCTTAATTAGACTCATCTCATTTTCATTAGTATAACAACGACAAGAAAAAAAAATCATTAAGTGGACTAACACAACTTATGCACTTACACTATGAAACTATTAGAATATAAAAAAGAGACGTGTGTGAGATAAATCATTAACCAGAAAATTCATGGCTCCAGCTTTGCAATGGTGAAGGTAATTTGGTCTTTTCTCTCTTGAAATGTATACAAAATGTGGGATCTGTTTATCGTCTCCCACATCTTCCTTCTTCTCCCATACCACCTTCACATACAAGAGTTCATATAATTGTTATACACTTATAGTAGCCTTTTGACAGATTTTTTGTGATGTGAATAACTATAGTTACTTTACATTTGTTTACATAATATCACATTTTTTCCCTAAAACACTAGAGATGGGATACGCAGTTTATTCATGTTAACCAAAATAAACCCAACAAAAAAATGGTAATTAATCGTAGGAATACCTTAACTATAGTTGAATGATTGTTGGGGTCGGTTTTCACCCTTTCAACATTTACGTTTAAAGTCAAGCATACGAAGAAATAACCCTCTGAACTTTCAAGGACAAGGTAGAGTAAGCCCCTAAGTCTTACTGCGAAGGAAAGCGAAGCAAGTGATCATGGAGTGAGGCGAAGCAGGAGTAAACCGACCACAGGGTCGGCACTGTGGACCGACCACAGGGTCGGTACTGCGGACCGACCACAGGTTCGGCCTCTGTGGCCCGACCACAGGGTCGGTTCGGTCGTCTATCCTATCTTCAGCCCAATGCATTCTTTGATCCATCAACATGAATGAAGCCTGAAGCCCACTCCAACATGACCGACTGAAGCAATATGATTTCGTGAAGACTTAGGGAGCATAACCGCCTTAGATGTAGTATATATACCTCTTTTGTATAAACCCTAAGGGGGTCCGAAATTTCATACACAAACTCTGTACCAAACTTTTACACAGCAATAACAACAACTCTTTCTCAATCTCTTGTGATCCCTAGCTAACCTAGAAGTCTCTATCTCCTCAAAACCCTTACAAATCTAATTGTGTTGGTTTCGACCCCCACAATTTGGCGCCGACTAAGGGGAACAGAGAGTTTTGACACACGAAAGCTAGGGTTCCGCAACACAATCGCCATGTCAGGAAACAACAGCATGAGCAGCAAAGGGTCCTCGTCTCACAGGAACGACGAGGAGAACACCGTGGAGAACACCGCGCCTCGCGCTGCTAGCAACCTGACGGCTATCACGGAGATCAAGCAGATGCTTGAGACGCTAGAGAAGAGAGCACGGGATCAAAAGAAGCACAACGAAGCTACGATGAGCGAGCTGCGAGCGATCAAGAGATAGACACGCAAAAGATCCCGTGCCCGTCCAACACGTCTCAGCTTCAACACGCCTCGAACCTATCGAAAGAACCGGAACAAGGAACTGCCGCCTCAGACTGATCGCACAGTCCCAGAGGACTTGCCTCCACCACCGCCTCGTCGAGAATCTGATGCAACTCCCGAGCGTGTGGTAGAAGAGTCGGACAAAGATCAACCACCTCGGAGACGAGCCCGGATCGACACAGCTGCTTACAACGATTTCACTAATGAAGAAGGGGCACCAGTCTTAGCGCAGCTCTACAGGAGAGAGCAGGAGCGCAGGGCTCCACAAGGCTCCCGTGACGAAGAGGTGGCTACGCTGAAAGCCCAGTTAGATCAGGTCGTCTCCGATCTGCGGACTACCAAGCTGGAGATGTACCAAAGCACGGGAAAGGCTCCTGGGGTCGCCTACGTGCTGGAGAAAGCACGGAACACGCCTTTTGCTGAGAACATCGCGAGGGCTAAAATCTCCGATCTTGGATAAAACAATCCACTTGAACGCTTCTTGTCGTCACCCTACAACAGCTCAAACTGGTCTCGTCGTTACCAGGCTTGTCAACCTCACACATCGGAGACCCGCAAGAGTAGTGAGGTGAATGCAGGGGCAGCGAGCTCAGAAATTGCCAATAAAAACCACAGTTCAACCCGCAAGGTGATAGGAAACAGACAAAGGGGTCGGAGATTCGTAACAACTCGTTGATGGGCTTGAAGAAACAAAGTTTTAGGCCCAAATTCAATCAACTCATTCTCACCTCGCAAAGCTCCTCGCTCCATCAACTCAGCCCACCTCAGTCTACCTCGCCGGAACTGGAGTCGACCTTGTCAGTTTACAAGGGTTCCAAAAATCCACCTCGCCGCAACTCCGAATCAACCTCGCCTCTGCCTAATCTATGAAAAATTAGGAGAAGCATTGATTTTGGCTCGAAAATCCATCTCTCCGACCAAGCCAGCTCGTCTGCCTCGCCAACCTCACAACCGATCTCATGACCTGGCGACCTCGCCACCATACTCCACCTCGCTGTAGGATCAACTTTGACAACAAGAGCATCGTGGCAAGGCCAAGCGAGCTTCTCTTCTTCGGATTCAACTTCGCTAATTCAACGATGCAACAAGCTAACTTCCCGAACGCGTGAGCTCTCCTCCTCGCCGGACCAACGTCCCATTACCTCGCCGAGCTCCTCCTCTCCGAGCTCCTCCTCGCCAATTCCTCTCTTCGAAACCAAATCAACCGGCAGACGCGAGCTCACTGAGCCAACTCGCGAGCTCACCGAGTTAACTCGTGAGCTCACTTAGTCAACCTACAAACGCTAATTTGCTTCAAATTGGCCTCGTTTTTGGCACTGCAAGCTTCGCAATTCTCAATCAAGACCTAAAAAATCAAGCGTCAACAGGACAAGCTCGCTTCAATGACACAACAATGACGGAGCTCATCCCACCTCGGTGCAACCTCGTGACCAAAAGCTTGAATCGTCTTTACTGCCTTCACACGTGCCCATCGTTGCACGAATAGCTCGCCAAGGTCTCCTCATCTCACGATTTGACCTCTTCGCCTTGCGAAATCAAGATCCACCTCGCCTCTGCTTTTTCTCTTCGCCAAATGAGCAACGCAAGCTTGCACTCGCAGCAGGTCGCAATAGATCACTACGACAACATACTCATTTCACACGATAGCCCGCGAGCTCAACTTCTCTAGTTCAACCTTGCGACCTCGTCACCATCGAATCGAGCTCACTGACAAATCAGACTACACTGCTAGCTCGCAGAATCTCTCTCTCTACCGTGCAATCTCTAAAATTCAATCTTGTAGCTCTGCGACTCGACTGAGTCAACTCGCCTAACTCGCTGCTATTTTTCTCTTTTCATTTTGCAGAGATTGTCATACAAGCTCAGACCCACCTCCGAATCAAGTTAACAACACAAGCATAATCTCTGCTTGAGGTAGCTCGTAAGCATGACACCTCACCGAATCACGGACCTGCGTGTTCATAGTAACCATGGAGCAACGGTGCGAGCTCAGACTTGCCTCACAAGATCTTCCCAAGATCAAATCAACTAGGTGATGCAAGCTCGCAATAAGTCGGTTCGTTCGCTTCGCTTCGAGCTTCACCTCGACCTTACAGCCGTGTCTCCTCACCAAGATCACCTCGTTAGTGGGTCGACTCGTCCACCTTGGAAGCTTGACTGAACCGACTCGCAGCTACAACTCCACCTTGTCGCACCAACCAGATCAAGTCTCACGGTTTAGCAACCACTTTGCAAGCTCGCGGTGACGCAATACGGACCTCGCAAGCTCAAAATCAACACCACTTCTTCTCTTGCATAAATTCAGCTCACCTACACAATAAATCACCGAGGTTGTTCGCAATCACGACGAACAAACACCCCCGAGCTAGACCAATCCAATTCGTCCAACTCGCCTACCTTACTGACAAAGCCAGCTTATCCACCTCGCCGAGCTCAAGTTAACACTCAATCAATCAACTTCAACGACCAACAAGCTCTGCGAGTTCGATATCTTAAAAAATATGCGAGCTCGTCCTCTCCTAATCAACCTCCTTGATTGAATCCCAAGTCTGCGAACCCGATCCACCGACGCGAGCTCGTAGCACCCATTCACCTCGCCATCGGCACTCCACCTCGAGCTCACGCTCGTCTTCAACTTACGCCGCAAGCTCGCACCTCACGATCGAGCTCACAACCTCACTCGCCGAGTCCACTCGCGGAACCTCGCACCGAGTCCACTCGCGGAACCTCGCACCGAGTCAACTCGCCCACTTCGCCAATTGAAAGCAACCACCTTGTAGTCTGATCTCCAAATCAAATCGTGCACGCGAGCTCAAGCCTCTCCACAAGCTCACCTTGCGGGCTCGCTTAAGCACGAGGTTGACCTTCGTTAAATAAGGGATTCACCAACCTCAAAATCGAGCTCCATCTCCCACCATCTCGACTTCTTCACCTCATGGGCTCGTCGACACTCAAGTCCACCTTGCAGACTTGTCGATACGCCTATCTCACTTCCTGGATGCAAAACGCATCTGCAGTGACTACGGCACCAGCACGGCAAAGACTCAGAGCGAGCAAAGCTCTCACCTAGAGCGGCGACGCCACGGTCAACATCACCGCCGTGTTTGTCGTGTTGCATTTTTCCTACAAGGCCAAGTCTGTTGTCTCACTTACATATAAGTCAACAATGAAGGCTAAGCAAGCAAGCAAACGAAACACCCACCCAGACTGCGACGCCACTACCTTTTTCGAAGTACAAGCCTCATCTCCGGATGAGCTCCACATGATCTCCTCCGCCTTCGGGGGGGGGGGGGAGTGAATGTTTTCACTTAAGCCTCGTTCCGTACGAGCTCACTTGATCTCCTCCGCCTTCAGGGGGGGGGGGAGTGAGTGTTTTCATCCAGTCTCTAGACGACTTCAGTTCCCTCTTTCGTCTAAAAGGAGGGGAGTGGGGTACCCGTACGCCACTCCTTGACAACATCATCGTCAAAAACCATAAACACTCGACACAAACCTCATCACGAGAAAAGCTTGTCCTTTATGGACTGATCAAAGCTTTAATCGAGTAGAGTCGTTCTGTATTTATTGCTGCTGGCCACAGCAATAGTGTGGAAATACGAACACAATGACATCCACAATGGATACAGCGCTATATAAATTCCAGTGTTCAGAATTGGGGCGGATGAACCCAACTGATCACTCAGAAACCCAACAAACGTCATTGGTAATGCTGCTGCTAATGACCTCCGTTTGGCCTATACCCTGAACGTGTCATTCAGAAACCCAGGACGCACTCTGGTCAAAACTCAAGGTGAACTTGCTCTCGGACAGACGTGTCTAGAAGAGCAGCACCATTCTGCAAAGCCCAACAGCAACGTTGGCAGATAAAGAGCGTGAGCGCATTTGCGTTTTCACAGCCTCAACAAAGCCTCATTCATGAGCGAACAAAAGCCTCATTCATGAGCAAACAAAGCCTCATTCATGAGCAAACAAAGCCTCATTCATGAGCAAGCAAAACCTCATTCATGAGCAAGCAAAGCCTCATTCATGAGCAAACAAAGCCTCATTCATGAGCAATTGACCAAGAACGAGCCTCATCCATGAGCAAAAGGGAAAAAAAATTTCATTGTACTGCAGCAACGCTGTGGCTTCGGCAAACAAAGTAAGAAGTCTTCAAACCTTCAATCAAGTACGAAGTCTTAAAACCTTTGGTAAACCAAGTGCTTACAGTGTTGGCAAATGCATGCCTAAACCGCTCCTAAGTATAGGAAGATATCTAAAGCAAGTACTTGAATCCGAAACCATCAAGGTTCATCATGAACAAAAACTACAAAGTCATCCCGCATTCTCCACAATGCAAGGATCCAGAATGTTAACAAGGATACAAGTCATCCAACACTACAACCAAAAATCATCAAATCCAACAAGGGTTTTCAGAAATAAAATTCATAAAGAGACTACAAATAAACTAAGTCACAAGCAAGAGAGGAATGGTCACCCATCGGCCTCCTCGTCCTCATCAGCTACACCATCATCCTCAGAGATCTCTAAGGCTTGCCTCACGCTAGAGACAAGCTCATCAAACACATCACGAGCATCGTAGATCAGAATCTACCTCTCAACTAGGAGCTGCTCCGCGTCATCCAGGATCGGTCCATCAGGCCCGCGAAGACGTTCGATCAGCTCCAGGTTCGCGTCGATCTTAGCAAGGTCCAGTATGCTGTCCTTCGCTGTCCCCTCAATCTTAACAAGCAACCTGGCGACCTGTCTGGTCCGAGTAGCAGAGCTACGAGCTGCCTCATCCTTGGCCTTAGCAACGGCCTCCTCAATCCTAGTGTCCCTGAGATCCTTAGCCTCCACTAACTTACTCCTAAGCAATGTAATCTCCTCCTTGTCCTTCAATGGGATCGGTCCGAGTCGAGGCCGCGGTGACATCGTCGTCTTGACACAACGGCACCGCCGATCGACCACTATCAAGTGTGGTTTGCTCCATAACACCTAGCTCACCTATACACAAATAATTGGTTTTAGGGATCCAGGGTGATCTACCACACTTACAGACACCGCGTCATCTCCTCTAGAAACTACCTCGTGGTCAAGTTCTTCTCACTAGAGCACAACCTCACTTCGCGGTCACATCTTACCCAAATCACCGTAATACTCCTCGTCATCATCTTCTTAAAATTGACTTCAGTGTCAAAGTGATCTCGTCAAGATTACAATCTCTGCCTTGGGGTCGATACGGTTTTCGCAGACTCAACCTGCCTCAAGGCTCGTTTGAATCGACGTTGCCGTTCACAGAATAACTTCATCCTCTTCGACGGTAACTTCACTTTGATATCACTTCTTGGCTAGACAAAGTCGACCTCTCTAATCGACTTCGGTGTCACCTCATCGTAGTCAAGCTCTAATCAAATTTACCTTGTCACTATATCGAGCATAACTTAGCTAATTCAATTAGCTGCACCTTGGGGTCAGTTTGATTTAATGTAACCTCACCAAACGGGTCCCGGATCCATTTCAAAAGAACACAACACTCTTCCTTCCGGAAATCACCTGGAAACGTCATTGACGTTAGCAGTTGCAACACGGAGTCTTAAAATCTCCATAGGAAATACGGAGTCTTAAAATCTTTGAGAGAGAAAGAAAAAGTCTTTTCTGCAGAAAACGCAGCAGCTTCGACAAAGGAAGCACGAAGTCTTAAAATCTTCATAACGTTTACAGAGTCTTAAAACCTCTTGCATAAAGTCACTCTCTACTACTATGAGAAAGGATAGACGAACACCTTGTCTTTAAACATTAATGCTGATATCTAGGCACATCTTTTACCTCGGCACTATTAGCTCTAACACTACCGAGCTGGGGGGCTAACTGTTGGGGTCGGTTTTCACCCTTTCAACATTTACTTTCAAAGTCAAGCATACGAAGAAATAACCCTCTGAACTTTCAAGGAGCAAGGTAGAGTAAGCCATTAAGTCTTACTGCGAAGGAAAGCGAAGCAAGTGATCATGAGTGAGGCGAAGCAGGAGTAAACCGACCACAGGGTCGGCACTGCGGACCGACCACAGGGTCGGCACTGTGGAACGACCACAGGTTCGGCCTCTGTGGCCCGACCACAGGGTCGGTTCTGTCGTCTATCCTATCTTCAGCCCAATGCATTCTCTGATCCATCAACATGAATGAAGCCTGAAGCCCACTCCAACATGACCGACTGAAGCAATATGATTCCGCGAAGACTTAGGGAGCAGAACCGCCTTAGATGTAGTATATATACCTCTTTTGTATAAACCCTAAGGGGATCCAAAATTTCATACACAAACTCTGTACCAAACTTTTACACAGCAATAACAACAACTCTTTCTCAATCTCTTGTGATCCCTAGCTAACCTAGAAGTCTCTATCTCCTCAAAACCCTTACAAATCTAATTGTGTTGGTTTCGACCCCACAATGATCATTTGGTGTGGTGTTTGAGAAAGCTTCAAAATCATCGTCTACATTCAACCAACGGGAATCTCCGGTGGAATCTTCCACTTTCTGACTTAATTTCTCGTACTCTCTCTTTATACAGAAGAAAAAACCAATTACTTCAAGAAAATTCTCAATAACATAAACAATCTTAATATTTTTTCTTCTAGAACGCAAAAACGTATGTGTTTATTTTGTTGTTTATATTTTATAAAAATTACTTTAGTATTATTTTTTAAAACATTTCTTAAATAATTTAAAAACGCAAAAACCAAACACAAGAGGTTTCTATTATTTTTATATATTGCAGTTTCCAAATGGTTTTTTATTTTCTGATAAATCCAAATACTATGTTGATTAAAGATTAAGTTCTTTTGTTCTGTTGACCAAAAAAAAAAATTATTTTGTTCTTTTAGAAAAAATAAGGAATATAATGTTTTAATTTGTAAATATATATAAAAAATAAAATAAAATAAAACTCAAATGACAATCAAACCCCTTTACCTTGGTCACTTCCCATTCTACAGCAAACTCAGGATCCTCTGTTGCGGTCACATGGTTCAAGAAAAATCTAAAAGGAGCTCTAACTTTAACATTGTATTTCTTGCAAAAAGGAACCCAAATCTTGGCGAATTTAAAAGCTTCCTTGAGTGAGAAGTAAGTGAGAGGTGAACATCCATCGTCCGACACATAACATGCTAGTTTGTTCGCCGGATAATTCACAGCTAATAGAGAAAGCACTGTGTTCACAACGATAATCGGAGGCTCCCGAACCGGATCCGCCGTGGTCACAAACATATCTACCGAAGGAAGGTCATGAACCCTGAAATCAATAAATAATTACTCTGCCACTTCACTAAAACCTTGATTTCGAAATACTACACAATTCATTATCGAAAGATAAAAGAAGGGGAAAAAATATATATATATATATATATATATAAAGATAAGATAAAAATGATATTTGGTGAGAAATATATAAATCTAGGACTATATAACTTAATACAAAATTTCTTAAGCATATTGCTTTCAATGTAAATATATAATTGTATAATTTCAGGTAAATGAAACCGGTACCTTTCATCAAGTCTATCTTGATAAGGTTTATGTTCAGCAGGACTCCATTTTATGCAAGTAACAAGCATCCACATGAAAGAGAAACAAGATTCGCATAGGAAAGCCATGACCCAAACGGTACCGTTTTGGTTCATGTGTTGAATCCGGTACAAGAGAAGAGAAAAGAGAAGACCAAGAATCGTGAGATCCACGGTTCTTAGAACATAGCTTTTGTATGAGATCCTTTCACAAAGAGGAGGAATAACACAGTTTGAATCCGCCATGGAAGGAGCTTGATCTTGCGATTTTTTGGATATATGTTTCGAAAGGCTTTAAAAAAAAATCTTCAAGTTAATATATAATGTCCTAGTGTTTAGTTTTGAGTAATACTCCTTTTAGGGCCTCTTCAACTCCTGCGTTCTGGTCTTCCCGTGGTGTGCATTAAAGGTTATGAGTATGGTTCACACCTCTACCATTTGTTTTAGTTGTATGTTTGCTGAGTTGGCTATGATTTGATTAGATATTTTGTAGCTCGGATTTTTGTTTTCGTCAAAAGGTTTAACTTGGTTTTCGATTGTAGTTTTTGACTCCGATGTCGTTTTTTTTACTTTGGTTTCGTATTTCAAACCCATATTCCACCTTTGTATTCGACTATGATCAATATAACATCTAGATGAAAAAAAAAAGAGTAATACTTCTTTATAATAAAATGACAATAATGTAACTAACGTAACCACTTTTCATTACGTTACGTTAATTAAAGAAGTTTAGTTCCCGAGTCCGTACAACAAAAATTAAGAGCATGATTATCCATTGGTATTAGTGGATTGGTAAAATATTTTAATATTAATATGAGTTGCTTATTTCTCTAATATAGATGCTTATTTTAGCACTTTTAGCACCCACGTAAGAGAAATAAGCAACTCATATTAATATTAAAATATTTTATTAGTTCACTAGCAATCCACTAACACCCATGGATAATTATGGAAAAATGGAAAGTATTGTTTATTGGCAGGCCAGCAAGAATAAATGAATTTCGACTCTTTTGAACGATTTTTACTTCTTCTTTTTTTAATTGTCACCGGACGAGTAAGCAAGAATTGGAAAACATGTGGTCTTATTCATCAAATTTGTTCAATCTATTTTTGATATATTTTCTCATAAAGTTGGTTTGGACCCTAATTTCACAAATTATTTTTAATTTAATAGCTTGCGAGTTTTTATATTGATGCTTTTGAGAATAACTTTCTTTTATAACTCACAACTTAAAATTGTTTTACATTGGGAAAACATTTCTAACACACACAAAAAAAATGGATACTGTAAAAATATCATTATTCATAAAGGCAATGTCATGATAAGCTTAGCTTAATTGCATAGTAAACACATATCACGATACTACTTTTTCAGAGAGAAAACAACAAATATAACTGTTAAAAATATAGCTTTAGAAAGAGTAGACAATGGGATACCGTATTTTCCCTTCTCAAACAAGCCCTGTAGAAATGGAAGGAACAACATAACCACCAAAATAGATCCACAAGCCTCTGGCCAACTTGATCCACCTCTTTCTTGATTGTGATTCGATGGTCGTAGATCAATTAAAAACCAGGCTAGAGCGGCTAGATTCACCAGCAAGATAAATGTGCCAGGAACAAAATAAAGCGATCCATCAAATTCAAATTTACCTGATTCTGAATTTGGACCATCATCTTTTTGTTGAGATGGTCCGTTCCCAGACCTTGATTTGGTAGTGTCGGGCATAGTTTTTAAAGTGACTATGAACACGGTTTTCGAGAGTCCAAGAAGCTTGAGTATGACATCAAAGATGCTAAATAACCAACCACATGTGGTTTTTATCCTCCCAAATGATTGGGAGGCATACCATGAATGTACCGAAAAACCAAGGCTCATGAATTCCCAATAAGTGTAGAGACAGTGCATCCCCACAAGTGTCACGATTATCCATGGACAAGGTCCCTAAGGCCACACACAAAAATATACAAAAAAAAAAACATTAAACTGTCTCCTTAATTAAAGAAAAATTTTAGAATGAGGCTATAGAGAGTGAGAGAGCCACCTTGGAAAATAAGGGAGAGTTGTGTAGTAGGCAATAAGCAGGCAAAAGACAATAAACCAGCTCAGGAATTGACCTTAAACCCCAACTTGTAAGGTAAAGATATGCCAATCGTTGTCGGAATCTTATTTTCCAGTGAAACATTCCGATCAAAGGACTTTGTTTGTTGAAAAGGATTTCAAGCATTCCTGTAGCCCATCGCCGCTGTTGGAGCATCGCCTCGGGTCCTCCCGGCGGCATACAGCCTAGAAATGATGGTGGATTTGGTGATATATATGAGCTAGTCCACCCTCTTGAATGGATTCCGCTACTCGTGTTCACGTCTTCCGCCGTTGAATCGTATAACCAACCAATCTGAACGAAGTTACATAACAATAACGCATTAGTAATATCATTCCACATGTTGTAATATTATTTTGATATTTTTTCACACGAATTAAAAATATATATGTATACCGCGTTTATGTATGTATAAACATAACTTAAAGTGCGTAATTTTTAAGAGAAGATAATTTTTGTTTCTTTTTAAACTAGAATAACTAAATTGAGAAGGGAATTACGGTTTTGCCCCAGCTCGTTTGATACTCATACTGGCAACGCCCCACTTCTTTGGCTGCTTCTATGGAGTTTGTAAAAGTATTTTGGAGATTTCGTTTTCTTTGTAATGCATCGACCACCGATTTAGCCATATCCTTAGAAATCCCAAATTCTCTCATTAAAATATCCTCAGCCAAAAATGTCCCTAAAAAAAGAAAAAACAACATGAGCTATATGAATGATTTGATATATAAATAGTAGAAAAATTGAATGTATGTTGGAAAAACAGTGGAATAATGAAAATATCACCAACTATATATGTTTGGTGAATCATTTGCATGCTAATAATGCATAATTTTTTTAAATAATATTATATTTTTTAAATCATATATATATGAAAACATATGATATACCAACAATCTCTTATGGTTTTTCCAGTAGTACTTACTTGTAGCAACTGAAGATAGAGTTCCATCGTCTTCAATATCATCTAGAGATAGACCATACATAACTCTTCTAGTGTGGAAGCACCCCGACCCTGCATATATTGGTCCTTGGATTCCAGCAATACCTCGTCCCACACACTAAATTTCGATAAATATGATAAGTTTTAAGTACTAATTGATAAAATTTAATGAAAACATCAAACTGAATGAATTTTCAAGGATGGGAAATCATACTGATTGCAAGACAGTGAGTTCATCGGCGTTAGAATCATAGAAACCTTGAGGGAATTGGACAAAAGCACAATGGTTTTGATTCAATTTTGATCCTTGCAGAAATATACACATTGCTTGTCGCACCACATCTGCTTCATTGGCATACATGTCGCAGTCTACGTTTAACATGTATGGTGCATTTGTCATTAATCCCGACACTCTTACCTGTTCAAATTATACATCGTACACCCATCACATTTTCATTGTTATAACCAAAACACGAAGCTATATGCATGCATAACATAATTAGATAACCTTGGTTAACCTTTATAAGTTTCATTTCAACATGGGGTGCGATTGTCCCGGGCCTCACCCCATGTCCCAAAGAATAAGGGCCCAAAATTTTTTAAAATTAAAAAAAAAAGATTTAGATTAAATTTAATTAGAAATAAAATAAAAAGAGTCCATAAATATTTTTATAATGTATTTATTTTTTTATTTAACCGATTCTATAAAAAAAAATTTCTATAAAATTTCTTTTCGCTATAAAAAATCTACAAAAAGGTTAAATTTAAAGGGTTAAAAAAAAAAATTTGCCCTAGGATCCATAAAATTTTGAGCCGGCAATGTCACATGCAAGAAATTAAATGTGGAAAATGATTTTAGCCATATCACATGGAAAATTGTACAATACATTTAGTTTGGCTAATTAAAGTAAATGATACTCCCTCCGTATTTTTTTAATTGTCGTTTAAGGAAAAAGCACAACTATTAAGGAATCTTATAATTTGACTGTTATAGCCTCACAAAAAGTATTTATTTACAATCTTGTTTTTTGCCCTTTTTCTATTTTTTATTCTGCCGGGGAATCATAAATTTAATTAGTCTTTTAGTATTCTTCTCTAACAACTTTTACTAAATTAAAGAAGCACATTTGACTTGTTGACTACAAAAATAAAACGGATGGCAATTGTTTTTTTTTTTTTTACGTCAATAGCATAGTTGAACAAATACTCATAATAATATTTTAAAAAATTGTTTATCCTTTTGTACATCATTTTGGTGTTAAAAAAATACTCAAAAAATAAAAAAAAAATTATTTTGGTGTTTAAAACAAATACGCATAACAATTAAAAAAAAAATTTCTCTTAGTGAAAATTATCTTCCAACAATAATCAATTTCTTATCTAAACATTTGACTACATTAAAAAAGAAAAAATAATCCTAACATAATTCTTGGGATATTTGTAACGTAATGTTTGTTGAAAAGATAAAAGATTTGTTTATTTCAACTTTTAATGTGGAGTATGATGTTAGTTTAATTGAGGTTATAATAGGAATTATTTTACAAAAGTTACATTGAAAAAGGAAAACGACACATAACTTAAAACAAAAAAATTATCCTAAAACGGCATTTATTTCAATACGGAGGGAGTAGTGAGTCAGAAGAAGTAATGTAGATGGCATTTTCTCCTTCACTACGCTACCTTCCTTTGAAAAGGACATATAAATCTGTATAAGGACACTCATAAATTCTCTTGTAAACATACGGAATCATATAAATAATGAGCTGGTGTAGAATGGTTCTAACCGCCGACGCTAACAATGAGAGACGAAAGCTAAACTATATTTTATCAAAATGCATACTAATTTCATTAACGGGGACTAACACAACTTATTTACCAGTAAATTAAAAAAAAATAGAGATATTTGAGAAAGATCATTAACCAGAAAGTTCATGGCTCCAGCTTTGTAATGATGAAGGTAATTTGGTCTTTTCTCTCTTGAAATGTATACAAGATGTGGGACCTCTTTCTCGTCTCCTACACCACCTTTGTTCTGCCATATCACCTTCACATACACATAATATGTGTATATCAAGATTTCATATAATTTTATAATTAAACGTTTTTATTATGTGCATAGCTATAGTTAGAGATGATTTGTTATTTACTTTAGAATATTGTAGAAAAATAGAAATATATACCTTAACTATAGTTGAATGATCATTTGGTTTTGTTTTTGAGAAAGCTTCAAAATCGTCGTCAGCATTCAACCAATGGGAATCTTTAGCATCTACCACTTTCTGAGTTAACTTATCGTACTCCCTCTATATATTAATACACAAGAAAGCAAAAATTTCAAGAAAAGAAATATCCATAATGTTAAAAGCAAATTAAAGAACAAATCTTGATATTGATCTCAGTTAAGTAAAACTCAAAAATGTATTTACCTTAGGCATTTGCGTTTCCAAATGATGTTTAATTAAACTTTAAGTTAATGTGTTCTTTTTAAATGTAAACATATATAGTAATTTAATTTAGTTTATTTTTTGATATAGAGTCCTATAGTATAGAGACAAACTCAAATGAAAAAAAGACATAATCAAACCCTTTTACCTTGGTTATTTCCCACTCTATAGCAAACTCAGGATCCTCTGTTGCGGTCACAGGGTTCAAGAAATATCTAAAAGGAGCTCTAACTTTAATGTTGTATTTCTTGCAAAAAGGAACCCAAATCTTGGCGAACTTAAAAGCTTCCTTGAGAGAGAAGTAAGTGAGAGGTGAGCATCCATCGTCCGACACATAACATGCTAGTTTGTTCGCCGGATAATTGACAGCTAGCAAAGAAAGCACTGTGTTCACAACGATAATCGGCGGCTCCCTGACGGGATCCGCCGTAGTCACAAACATATCTACTGAAGGAAAGTCATGAACCCTGAAATCAATAATTACTAGGTCACTTCATTAAAACCTTGATTTTGAAATATTTTAGTACACAATTAAAAATAGAAAGATAACATAAAAAAGAATGATAATTCGGTAGATACCTTTCTTCAAGTCTATTTGGATAGGATTTATAATCAGCAGGACTCCATTTTATGCAAGTAATAAGAAACCATACGAAAGAGAAACAAGATTCACAGAAGAAAGCCACAACCCAAGCGGTGTCGTTTTGGCTCATATGTAGGATTCGGTACATGAGAAGAGAAAAGAGAAGGCCAAGAATCGTGAGATCAACAGCTCTTAGAACATAGCTTTTGTAAGAGATCTTTTCACAAAGAGGAGGGAGAGAGGAGCTTGAAACCGCCATGGGAGAAGTTTACTTGTGGTTTATGGATATGTTTTTGAAAGGGTAAAATATAAAATGTGCTCTCAGGCTATGAATGCGTGTGTTAATGTGTACTAGTGTAATGAAAGTGTATGTATATACTACTAATAAACGCAATTCCTTGTAATAAAATGGAATGGTGAGAAGAGAAAAACGAAGTGAACCATATGCCACAAATTTTATAGAGTTAATATACACGATATTTGACTTTCTATAATCGTTAAAAACAAAAAATTTGAAATAATTATTGAATTGTCATTAAGTACTCCATATATATGGTCGAGCCTAGAATACGGATTGCCACAAGTACTAGAGTTTGGCTTAAACGAGGAGAAAGTGACGACTCGGATCAGGATTTATTATAACGAAGACGAGAGCCTTACATATATATATATAAAAAAAAAGGTTCTCCAAATTTCATTAATTTAAGTATGTAACATTATCTCATTACATAATAAATTTGACCATTATTTGTGTATCAGTATAGGTATATGTACTTATCTGTTTGTAATATTTTTGTGGTCTAATTCAGTTTAGGATGATGATAAAGTTGTCTTTCTACCCCGTTTGGTAGCTCTTGTGGTGATTGATGAGAGTAGTCGTCACACAAAGAATGAAAGTTACGTATGTATCATTGTCAAATAGACAAATACTAATTGAATGTTATAAAATATATAAAAAACGATAAAATTGTCTTCATATGAAAGTTAATGATTTTCTTACATCGGCAACCAAAAACAGAATATTTTATTTTCATATTACATCGCTTTTTCTATAAAATTGGTCTCTAATTTATCCGCATTATTATATAGCTTTGTCCTTCAGGTACATGCATTATTTGATTTATTTCACGTCCTTTATAATTCGGAAAGAATCTATATATTTACTTATAATTGTTTTACATTCAAATTTCATAGTATACCAATGACATGATCAACTTAATATATGACAGGCCATGTGCAATGGTAATATTTTAAAGTCTTAAAGTAAATGTCTTATATTATCTTCATATGATAAAATTGCTAATAAGATCTTAAAAATAAGAAAAGTGTCTTATTTTAGACACTTTTTTATACTTTAATACCATGATTCACTAAAAAAATAGAAAAAAATTAAGACACTTTTAGTAATGTGTGCACATGCCCTAACTGAACCACCATCTTTTCACAAATCATCCACTTTTTTTCTTTTTAATTACCAAAAGGTTTTTAGGCCGATACTCGTAAACGTTTTAAAGACGAAATTAGAATGTATTATTTATCTTGTTCCAAGCGTCATTCGATGATGTGACCGATATAGACTTTGCTTATAATTACTTTTCAGTTGAGCTAAAGAGACATTCGCTTAAATATTCTTTTCTATCACTATTTTAACTTCCTTAACCATCATTACGAAATTACTACCGTTTTGTATTATTAATCAGATTCTACATTAACAATTTGTTAATCACGAATTGAAGTAGTATTTTTATGGTTGGTTTTCGCTCCTTTATCTTTAAAATTGTAACTAAATGAACGTCCATACATAAAAAAAAAAAAATTGCAATAGATCACTTCACTAATATTATTGAAGAAACGACCAAATGATCGAGTCATTTTCATCAAATCACGAATCTCCAAAAATGAAATCAAAATTGGTTGCCATGGCTTCAAAACACACAAAGCTACAAAACACACAAAGGTAGCCCTGGGCACGAAGCAAATAATAGAGAAAATACAGGTATCCGTGATCCGATCCGTTTTAAACGGATATTTGATTTTCCGATCCGATCCGATCCGTGAATTTTCGAGTATCCGAAAATTCGGATATCCGAATTTTTTTTAGATATCCGCGGATATCCGATTCGATCCGTGAAAAATCAAATATCCGATTTTTTTTAAGATATCCGTAACTATCCGATCCGATCCGTGAAAATTTTAATTATTATTTATTTATTTTATTATTTATTCATAATAAAAATCAAATATTTAACAACAATGAATGAGTTGAGTATAATTTTTCACGCTTGTACATCTATAATAACAAAAATAATATTAACTAATTATATACATTAGATATATATATTATATTATAATATATTTAACGGATCGGATCGGATATTCGGTTTTTCTAAAATGATATTTGCGATTTGCTTTGTTTTTTACGGATCGCCCAATTTAATATTTGCTTTGCTTCAAAACTTTACGGATATTTAATTTTTTCGGTTCGGATCGAAACGAATCGCGGATCGAATCGGATTTAACAGATTTTTTGCCCAGCCCTACACAAAGGTAATATATCTTCTTTTTTATGTATGTAGAAGCTAATAATTGGGATAAAAAGACAAAGCCGTATATATTAAAACGAAAGAGACAGAAGCGTTGAAGAGGTCGATGCAGCCTTTCTGAAATACGACTCTATTCACGTGTCCCACAATCTACGGCTATGTACTAACGTCTTATCGTTAAAGATTTTGTTTCGTGTCAAGATATATACAAAAAAAAAAAAGTTGAACAAAAATAAAAATAAAAAAAATAGAAGCCCCATCTAGTCAAATGATTGATCAAAATGTGTGTATTTTTTTTTCACCATGTTCATTTTCGGAATATAGAATATGTATATTAGATTAATAGAGATAAATTTATAGAAATTTTTACGTATTGCAAGTGAAATTGTTTATCGTAGTTACATGAAAACACCCTTTCGATATAAAAAAAAGTTACATGTATTGAAAATAAATTTATCCATCGTGAATATGTTATATAACGCATTGAACTATGAAAGAGAATCGTTCATAAAATTATTCTTTATATAAATAAAAGGTATGGTGGAAGGGTTTGTGGTTTCTGTCTAGTTTGTTTAGGATCGATTATCTACGAGAGAATGAATGCTTAAGTAGAACATTGCTGCTAATGGTGCTTGCGTTTTCAGCCTAAATACTATCAAGACACGAAATCATTTTTATTGAGTGTCAGTTTTTGGAGAAATTTGGAGTAATTTGGTTCAGGATCTCCTTTCTCTTCAATACACAATTGTAACCACTTTGTGGAATTATTGATGAATGATTTACAAGACAAACATCTAATTTTTTATGTGATACTTGTCTCAAATCACTCTTTACACCACTTAAAAAAATGCAATAATAGACGACATGAAAGAAAACTCCTCTCACATCTCTCTGTACCTAATCGACAAACAAGTTAAAAATAGACTATCAACCAGAGACTTATTGACGGAATGAAAGTATAATTTTGCTTCAAAATAACTTATTTCCCCGGATGTAAAAAAATCATTTTTATATTTACTTTAGTTCAGTAATGCATTTTCTTTAAATAAAACTAGGCCTTTCCCCGCGTTACACGCGGGGTTTATGGTAAATTGGAAAAAAAAAAAATATGTATTTTAAAGGTTTTTTGTTGTTTTCTTATATGTATTACTGAAAACATATAAGAAATGTAACTTTATACTATAAAGTTATGGTTAATTGTATGTTATTGGTTTTTTTGGTATTTCAATCATTTATGTTTGATTTGAAATGTAACTTTATACTATAAAGTTAAATTAGTTATATTTTTCTCGGTTAGAATATATTTTTTTAAATCATAAATAACTTAGATTTTGTGAACAAAGGAATACATTTTTTTGTTTCAAATATAGATAGAAGTAAAATAATCCTTTTAGTGCATTTGGTAGTAGTCGGTATGAGTAACCATCTTGTTTAAATTAGTAAAGAGGGGCTTGCAATAAGGTAAGAAATAGAATTGAAAATGCAAAGCTATGAACTGTCTTCACCCACTTCATGTTTTTTCCATTGATTATTTGTATTCAGCCTTATAATACTCATTTGAAATATTTTTCTATTCTTTTCTTTTATTCCTGAATCACCTAAACTTCTTCTCCAATTTTTATGTTCTTTTCATCTTTATTGTCTATAAAAAAATGGAAAGAAAAAAGCTCAATTTTTTTTAAATGGTTCTTCACGCAATATTCTATTACCCATGGCTATATTCTCTTTTAGTTGGTCCAATATGTATACTGAATTAATTGCCCATTTCAGTTATGTTAAGGGCATGAATAATTCAAATGGTTTTTGGCTTTCACCTCATTTTTTCAAGTCTTAGATTTAAGTTGAAAATTTTGAATGATGTCTAAAACATAATATTCCCCTAATTAACCCATGATTTATTTAATTTTGAGTATATATACTACTGTAATATATACACATTTACAACCGTCTGATGTAATAAAAATGTACCCAAAAAAAAAATCAATTCTTAGGACCATTGCCTTCATTTTCTTCTTCCTCGCTGTGTGCTTTAGTTTCTCAAGCGCTACGAACCCCACCTGTCTCACCCGCTCCTATCCTACAATTCGCCTAAAGACTGTTTAAATGTTGATGATGATGCAACAATGGGTCAAGAGACTTAATAAGATTGAATACCTTTTGCTAATGTCTTCCCCTGTAAGACATTCTTTGTCTAAAATATAGTATAAGTGTAGAACCGAATGATCTCCCTTTCCAGTCCTCCGAGTGTTGCACTTATAAGCTTGCTTACTTCCTCCTGCCATTTACCATCAACGTGGTCAAACATTCAAACTTCAGCAGTTTCAACAAAGAGAATATCAGAAGTACGCAAATGTATGTATAAATTTGGTTTCACTTATGACTCTTTTTTACCACAATGTACTGGAAATATTGAAAACAAACAAGCCAAATGTTATATACGGGAGAAGAGAGTAACGTAAAAGGTGAAACCAGAAGTGTTTTTTTTTGTTCGAGAGAAACCGAGAGAAGAGACTAACATTGTGATGAGTTTCTCCATGGAGACCATTCAAGGAAGGCTATGCATCTCTGTCTAGTGAAAATATTTTGCGTACGGCCTGCATTTTTAAAGTGCAAGAGCATGAGCACAAATTAAAAATGGTTCTTGAAAAGTGAAAGTGACATTAATTATTATAAGATTGCTTACCTCTGTTATATTTTTAACTTTCTTCTGCGACATGTTTAGAGACTCTACACTCCTCTGGAACGAAAAGTTTAGTAAATAAGCATATACAATTATTAACAAATTGTTAAATATGGAGGCCATAACTGTTTTATGAGATGGGGCAGAGTAATTGAGTGATGGTGGCTGAGGTGTTAACATATGACAGTTGCAAAAAGTAGAATTTTGAATAGTGTTATGCATAACTCAACCTATGTAATTTGAGCTACAAAATTCAGTCATTCGAAGGAATGAAATGAAGAACTTTATAATCTAGGGAAGATGAGGTTTATATGAAAAGCAAAACAATAATAAGAAGAAGTGAAAAATAGAGAGGAAAGAAAGTTTCTCAGAATATTAAGAATGTATGCAACTCTAGAGTTGCAAGAAACTTACCCATCTTCCATAACTGGTATTGTTTCACCGCAAAGGTAGGATTGAATTTGAGATATAATCTGCAAAATGCAACAAAAAAAAGATGTAAATATAACACCATCGACGTGAAATCCAAAAAATAGCAACCTTTTACATGAAAACTAAGACATAATAAGTGATCATAAGCTATAACACCACAATACTCCGTTCTAACATCAAAATCAAAAACCAAGATTCAAGTTTTGACCAAAGAACCTTTATGATCATCTACCGAAACACGTAATCCCACAAAAATTTCCTAGAAAGAGATCAGAATCGATTCAAGAAAAGAAAACTAATGAGATCGATAACAGAGATAGATAACCAAAAGGTAATGCAAGAAGATTTGAGTTGTGTGTAATGGAGGACCTTCGTTCTATATATGGCGGATGGTTTGGCTCTGAAATTGATGGAGACATTAAGAGGGATGGATCGGAAGTGGGATAGAATTGAAAGTTTGAAATAGAAGTGAAGGAGATGAATCGTGTAGCAACGTTTAGATACAAATTGAAAGGGAAGAAGACAGAGACTAGGATTCGTGAGAAATCGAAGAAAGAAAAGTTGGGCTCTGTATTGAGCTCTATTATCAGCTATCGAATTTAATTATTTGTTAATGAAATAAGCCCATCAAAAAACAAAAACTGAGATATTCAGAATTTTTTGCCATGTGGCAGCTCTTAGAGGTCTCAAAATCTTCTCCTGGAGATTTCTGGAAAATATAATCTGCCTAAGTACATGCTTATACGACATCGTTTTGAGCTTGACCCTGGAAAGTTCGTTTCCTCGACTGCAGTATTGTCATCTTCATCTTCCTGATTCTTCTCTTCTTCGATCGGAAAGTCTTCTTCGTTCTCTAGATCCTCGATTCCTCACTTTTCTCGATTATCCGTCCGATCAATGGCCGATTCCACTTTCAAAAAAATCCAGATCCAAAGAGACGACACTGTAAGCTTCTCTTCCTTTTTTCAATCTCTGCCTGAAAGTTTTCTCATACTTCTTCGATTTTTTTTTGGTGTATCAGAAGCTTCGATCGTATCCACAGTGTCTGATTGTGAATAGTATTGTGAATTCAGTAGATCAGGATTGTATAGTGTTATGTAAATTGGGAATGTGATTATGGAAGTTTTATTTTGCTCAGCCACTTATGAAGATTTCTGTATATTCGTAGTTCTTTCAGGTTTGATTGTAGAACTGAGTAATTCAAGAGGGACGAATTAGAATTTGGGTTTCTCAAATTTAGTATTGTTCAGCTTTGCTTGAAACTCTTTAGGCCATCAAGAACCAGATTATTGCTTACATTCTTCAAGGAGAAGTATACATTGTTAATCCCTTTTTCATTTTATCTGTTGGCTAGACGTTTGATGCGTATGTGGTCGGTAAAGACGATGCGCCCGGGATTGTGGTGATTCAAGAATGGTGGGGTGTTGATTTTGAGATCAAGAACCATGCTATTAAAATCTCACAGCTTGAGCCTGGTTTCAAAGCTCTTATCCCCGAGTGAGTGCTTCTTGCAATGTGAAAATTATGACTCGTCGAGTAATCTATTGACAACGATTTTTTTTTTGTAGCTTGTACCGAGGAAAGGTTGGTTTGAATACTGCAGAGGCACAGCATCTAATGGATGGACTTGACTGGCCAGGTGCGATCAAAGATATACGCGCTTCAGTTGAGTGGCTTAAAGCAAATGGGTCAAAGAAGGTGCAAAATTTGAAGAAGAAATATGCTTTTGGAATTCGGAAAATCTATGGAATATATGTTAAAGTATGAATTGTCGTGACAGGTTGGTGTGACGGGAATGTGTATGGGAGGTGCACTAGCTATAGCTAGCTCTGTTTTGGTTCCAGGGGTTGATGCTGTTGTTGGATTCTACGGAACCCCTTCTTCTGAGCTTGCAGATCCAGCGCAAGCCAAAGCACCTATTCAGGCTCATTTTGGGGAGCTTGACAATTTTGTCGGTTTCTCTGATGTCACGGTATATACACCATTACATTAACTTCTCAAATTTTCTGAAAACTATGTGATTGTCCCGTAGTGAGATCCGAGAATTATTACAACCTTTTGCAGGCAGCAAAGAATCTTGAAGAGAAGCTGAAAGCGTCAGGAGTAGCACATGAGGTTCACATTTACTCGGGGAATGGGCACGCGTTCTTGAACAAGAGCCCAGAAGGAGTGAGTAGAAGGAAAAGCATGGGACTATCTGATGAAGACGAAGCTGCGGTGGAGCTTGCTTGGTCTCGCTTCAATTCCTGGATGAAACGTTACTTGGCTTAAAAGCTTCTTTTCTCAGACAAATCAAGTCCCAAAACTGTGTGAAACTCAATAAGGACATGTCTCTTAGGACTTTGATCCGAATCAAATAAAAGAGGTTTGTTTGCTTTTGGGTAATTTTGTGTAGAATCAAATAAAGGGGTTTGTTTGCTTTATGTTCGAAACTTTTTATAAATTCGAACTGAAGTCTAGTGCTCTCCGTTTATGGATGGTATCATGTCCCGGTCCATACGTGTCCCGAAATTTCGTCACATTTTATTTACTACTGATAATATGTTCTAAAAATCTTCTAATGTTAGCTCCTCTTACCAGTACTAACAAGAATGCGAAAATGCATAACCAATGTAGTACCATAAAATACGAAATATTATAAATTATTGAAAAATTAAAGAGGGGGTATTGGATTGTGTATTTTAAAGTATTATGTTAGATTTGTATTTGAGAGTATTCTATTGGGTTTTGATAGATCTCCTATAATAAATTGGTATTCTGATGTATTTTGTTGTATATGTATTTCAAAAGATTTTATTAGATTTTGTTGAATTATATTGGTACTAAAAGTTATATTGGAGTTTTTAGTTTACTATTCTTCGGAGGGTAGAGGGTATTCAGTCCATCATGATTCACTTCTGCAAAATCCATGATCCATTTTCCTCAGAGTAAAAACAAAAACAAAAACAAAAACAAAAACTTATTAATCAATTAATACAAAATCAGTGATTTGCCCAAACGTCAATAGAATCAATTGAATCAAACTATATAACAGATTACAAACCCAGTTTTTCTTTTTTGGTGAATGATTACAAACCCAGATTTAACATTTAACATATTACCCCGCATCTCCATCTTTTCTTTTTTCTTTTTATTTTAACATTTTACCCAAAAAAAAAAATTACAAACCCAGATTTTGAAGAACTGTAATCTCAAAGTAATATCATGAATGAGACGAATGACGATAGTGTCAATTGTTCAAGCTTTGAAGTTTTCTTCTTTGACTATCAACAACATAAACCAATTGATTCATGGAAACAGAGAAAGGAAAAAAAAAGATCTGGTTTCAGAGAAGGTAATTGAAGAAACCGTAAGAGAGAGAGAGATTTTCGAAGATCAATGAAAGAGAGAATACATATTTTATCAAAAGCTTCGTTTGATGTATTTTTTTGAGAATCCATCAAAATAACAATGGAAGAGAAGGTATTAGTTTTGTTCACGTTTAAGGGAAATAATGCAACAGAATCTACTATAATCAAAATCTTCTAAAATCAAAGGTAAATTGAATAACAGTGGCTTTTGTTGTATTTTAAAATACATCAAACAAATGACTAATCCAATAACAAGAGATTCTAATGTATTTCTATGGAATACACAATTGAATAACACAGATTTTGTTCTGATTTTAAAATACTTTAAAATACACAATCCAATACCCCCTCCTAAGTTTACCGTTTCAATGTCGTAGTCTCGTAGATATATAGAGAGAAACATTTGTCGTCATTTTCATGTGTTAACAAATTAAATTGGCCATAGAAAATATAGTTTTTTTTTTAATTAAGAATGTAAGTATCATTAATGAAAATGAATTTTATAGACATACAATTGTTTTTGTTTTTTTTTGTTAAACGGTAAATATTTCATTAGAATGAGGGTTTAGGAATACAATCGAGATTATAGTCCTATGAAATGGTTCCACGACAAAAAAAATAAAAACATGGAAGCATATAATTGTAAGAGTCCGTAGCTCTACATAACCGCAAAGTTTATGGAGCTACATGAAGTGATGACGATGTTCCTGTTCTCCCCATAATCAGTTGCATAGTTGAGGTTGCTAAAACAGAGAACACAAACTTTACTTCCAAGGATCAAAGCTAAAAAGTCTTTCAATGGAAGCCCGTAATTGAGTCGTCAACGATACCGATCAAAGCTGAGGTTGCTAAATACAATTGTTTATTTAACTGAAATGGTAAGTCTAATAATTGGTCCCATGGCAGAAAAAGGAAGACTGTCTATATGTCGAAAATGTAGTGGAAGTAAAACAGTGTAATTGTATGGATGATGAAAAAACTTGTACAAGTATCAAAGCCTCTAATGTTGACTAGATCTTACACCAATATCTGATTATAGCCGTTGATTAGTTGGACAAATGTTCAAATACTAATTTCACCTTTCCATGTTTTAAGACTTTAATTACTCGTAGGTATCCAAAGCTCCTCAAAAACTTGTTTTATGAATTCAGGAGAAATCGACTATTTTGGACCTCGACTATTGTCATCGTGCATTTTTGCACTTGAACTATTCACTTTGTCTAATTTAGACCTGAACAGAACAAAAATTCAAATTAAGACCATGAACAAATAACTTTTGTGCGTTGACCTATTGACCGTTAGTCAACATTGACGAATTGCTGACTAGGACGACGGAAAGCGACACGTATAACTGACACGTGTACCAAAAATGATGAAAATGATCATTTTGAACCTGAACTATTTCAAATATGCCATTTTAGACCTCAGTTTAAACAAAAAGATATTAGAATTTACAAAACAAAATTTATAAAATATAAAAAAATGAAGAACATATTATAAAACAAAACTTTTATAAATATAACACATTATTTTAGTTATAGTCCAAATTCGTAATTAAAAAAAAATAGAGATTAAACAAAAAATTTTAAACTATCAAAAAATGAAAAACATATTATAAAACAAAACTTTTATAAATATAACATATTATTTTAGTTATATTCCAAATCTATAATATAGCTTTCATATTACTATTATGGTTTATATCATCCATATTTTTTTACTCAAACAAACAAAATTACATTATTTTTTTAATTTAAATATCTTTAATAGTATCCAAAGGCTTTCACTATTTCGTACACTAAAAATAATAAATTTAAATCGATATAAAGTTTGAGTTAGATTTGTCTACATTTGTAGATATAGCCAAATAGTAAAAATAAACCTAATTTAGTTATCTTTTAAAAATGTGATTAAAGATATTTACTTTTAATAAAATATAATTAATACCGTCTATGTAAAACCACAAATAGATTTAGAAAATTTGTTTTTTTTTATAAATGTACATATTTGAATTCCAATTAAATTGTTAGTCAACTAAATTATTATAGTTACTATATAAAACTTTGCTTTCAAAATTTTTTAAAGTTTTATTTAAATGGTTATTTAATTAAATTATGAAATTTTTAGTGAAAATTTTATAACAGCAAAATTTTATACTTATAAATATGATACAAAAATAATTAGTTAAGTAAATTGATTGTCTTTAGTGTATGAAATGGTGAAAAAACATGGTTGATATAAACCATAATACTAAAACTAAAAGCATATATTTCATTTACAACCTTAATACTATAGATTTTTATTTTTTGATATTTTAATAATTTTGTGCTAAAATCTCAACATATTTAGTAAATTGTTTTAAAAAAAAACTAAGGTCTAAAATGACACATCTGAAATAGTTCAGATTCAAAATGACCATTTTCATCGTTTTTGGTACACGTGTCAGTTACACGTGTCGGCCTCCGTCGTCCTATTTAGCAATCCGTCAATGTTGACTAACGGTCAATAGATCAACGTCCATTTTAGCACAAAAGTTATTAGTTCAGAGTCTTAATTTGAATTTTTGTTCTGTTCAGGTTTAAATTAGACAAAGTGAATAGATCAGGTGCAAAATGGCACGATGGCAATAGTCGAGGTCCAAAATAACCAATTTCCCATGAATTCAGACATGGGTAACTTTAGGTTTTTTTATTATTATTATTAATAAAGCTTTGATTGGTAATATGCAAAATCACGTGGTCACGTTTTTACTAGTAATTCTGTGAAACAAAACTTTATGTGTTTTAGCAAAAATAAAATAAAACAAAACTTTATGTAAAAGGATAAAACAAAAATGCTGAAAAACTACAAATTAGATCTTGTTCTGATCTTGTCATTGAAGTGTAGTGTCGGCTAACAACTTAAAGCGCTAAACACTCCCAAGTTTTGTTCACATTTTCTCACCGCTTGAGAAAATAATACTTCGGCAAATCAATTTTCATCTGGGGACAAAAATGATACAATCCTAATATCAAATCAACCGACAAATTGTGATATGTAAAATTAATATTTTAGTCGAAACCCAAAAAACATGCATGGGCTGAAGGAACCGTCGTGATCCACGACCACAACCACGACCAAGACCAACAACAAGTGAGAAAAATAAAAAAAATAAGAGCATGTATATTGATAATACCCATGGGTGTCTTAATCCCTTTTTAATTAAATTTCATGCTTTTTGATCCTAAATTAGACAAGACATCCCAATTTTGGATCATCAATAATACTTACATACAATTTTAGATCTCTTTTTCTTTGTTTTAATTATAATTTAATCATTAGACATCTCAATGTTAATACACATGCTCTAAACAATAAAGCAAAAAAGGGTAGTAACTTATTGTATTAGGTTAAAAAGCTCAAAAGAAGTGTTTTTAGCCAACTTATTGTATTAGGTCAAAATTTAATTCATCAAAAAACATACTAATATTTAGACAAAATTTCTTATTCTGCGGATAAATAAATAAATGACAAACTTTGTCTAAATATTGCCACGTTGAGTTTTGAGTATAATTAATGACTAGTGTGTAATGTAAGCAAATCTATCGCAGCTAATCGGAAATGATAGTTTTCAATATTTAGTTCCATAAGGGTTAAATTCATAACCGATTTGAAATCAATTTAATCAGAATTAAATACATGGACCTTATGGAGTTGATATGATATCATAAATTTAAAATTTCGGAAAGCATATAAATTTGTTTTTTCCTTAGAAAAGAGAGAATATTAAGTTCCTTATGTCTTACTCTTGATATCTAAAGTTTATATTTTGAAGCAACAAAAGAGATCTATTTTGCTTTTCTCACGCATAATAGATTTGTCACTGGTTTTTATGAATAAAATATAATTTTGTGGATGTAAAAAGTTTTTCAAATGATATCTTGCTTTATGAATCATAGTTATATGTCGAAGCCCTTTGATTTCTTAGTTAAACATATGTTTATTAGTGTTCTTACAACCATACATGATACATGTAGTTTAAATCTTAGAAAATGTGAATTTTTAAATTAATGAAATAAATTTCTCATTATATTATTTATAATCAAATAATTAAAATCTTCTAAATATTGTAATAGCCATCTATAATTTATTTCACACGGTTATTTAAATAAACAATAATGGATATAAATTTCAACTAATTTATGTACGATTTGGTCATATGAGTTTAGAATTAAGCCATCTAGAACATATTCAAAAATTTCTGTCGCATGTTTTTAAATAACAGTCACTAAATTCAAAAACCCTAAAAATTATGTTAGTTAACCTCTAGAAGTGCTTCCTTTTATTTTCTGAAACATTTTTTTCGTTTGAACAAAACATTTTGTTACATGATAAAACATTTGTTCATTTCTACAATTTGTTTAGTTTTCTAGTGAGATCTCTACAAATAATATTAAAATTGAGCAGGTTGTTGCTTGAAGTAGGCGTTCTTGCCCATTTACACACTCCTCCATGTTTTCATGCCATGTGTTACATACACGCATTACACATTTCATTAGTATATATGTTTTCTATACATCCATTTAGTATATCAAATCTTAGGAACGTCCTTGGAAAGCTTACCAAACAACTCGGAAATTATATTTGTTATACGACAAGTAACAAATTATTAATTTGAAGAGTCACGATTCAACATTTGTATGAAAAACTAAGCATATGCTTAACAATATATTTAAGTTGCTTAGGACTAGTTCATCTAGGGGTGGACATTCGGGAATCCGTTCGGGTTCGGATTGGATATTTCGGATTTTTTGGTATTTCGGTTTAGAAATATAATACCCATTCAGGTATTTGAAAACTTCGGATCGGACTCGGTTCGGTTTCGGTTAGGTTCGGATCGGGTTCGGATTATCCATAATACTAAAAAATTATCAAAAATATTTAAAAACTACTCCAAAAGTTTATAATTACCTCGCTTTCTTTTTCATTTGGTTCAATTTAATTATTTGTTATTCGAATTATCCAAAATTACTCTAAACAAAATAACAATTTTTTTTTGTAATATTACAAATAATAAAATAAATTGGTTATTTTTAGCGAAATGTATATACAATATCCGAATTGATAAAAAAAATAAAAAAAAAACTATACAAATTGCTTAAACTATATGAACACACCCGACCTTAATTCTAAATATATTTAGGTTTGTTTATGTTTGGTATATTTCGGGTACCCGTTCGGTTATCGGTTCGGTTCGGGTTCGGTTTCGAGTTTTCGGTTTTAAGCATGGAAGATCCGTTCAGATATTTTTAAAAATCGGTTCGAATTTGGTTCGGGTAATTTCGATCGGATTCAGTTCGGTTTTTCGGTTCCGGATATTTTGTCCACCCCTAAGTTCATCCATATAGTAAGTATCACACTATTACGTATCGATCATTTTGGCTTTAGGACCAAAAACATAAACTCGCAAAGTTCGGATTCAAATAATTTACCGGATTCAAATAATTTACCTTGTCCAAACATTATGTATGGACCATTTGATCATTTGGACTTCGATTCAAACGTTTAAGGATGGTTTGCGGAATTTTTTAAAGATTAGCATGACAACTTTTCGAAGCTCTTTATCAATCCGATGCTAAATCTAAAGATACCTATCGAATTCTAAAAAACAGAGAAATAACTAGTCTTATCAAAAATTAAATTCGCTTGATAACCGCGAACGATATATTATTTAAAATTTACAATTTCTTAGCCACAAAATATAAGAGTGGCTAAAATCATTTGCCGACCAATTTGATATTCTATAACTCATATAAAATTTATTTGATTCGATTTATTGCAATACATTAGTTCATAAAATAAAAATCAATAATGCTTAAACTGATGGGTCATTCAACAGCGATTTGGAGTGTAAATAACGAAAGAAAATTAAGCAAAGAAAAAACATCATTAGCCTAATTAGTCGTGGTTCTATATGTGAAATTGACTTTGATTTGAATGTAAGTTGTAAGTTAGAACCACAAAACAGACCTAATCATATTTGAAAATGATTATTTATTTTATAAAAAAAAAAGATTATTTATTTCTAAAACCTCAACCAATAATGGTGGTTAAAACCACCACTCACTTTCCTTTACTTTCTTCCCTACGAGTAAACGATTCATTAAACGAAGCTTCTTAAACTATTTTATTAATCCGACAAATAATTTGGTACTCTTGTCAAAATATCTGTTTAACGAACGTCTATTATCTTATATGAACATGTTGACTAAATTATAGAAAAATATAGTTGAATATTATAGCCTTGGTCTCCGGTAGAAAAAATGATATCCCAAATCTTGGCAGTGATTTTGTTTCAGAAAAATGAATTCATATATTATACAACTAGTTTCTTACCCAAAACAAAATATTGTACATAACACTAGCAAAGACTAGTTTTCAAAGGACATAAAAGTATTTCGAATTTTCGTCTTAAGTGATAATGTTCGTAGGCATGAAGACAAATTTATAAAACATTGTAATCTTGTTTATATTTTGCTAATAATATTAAAACAGATTAATAATCTGAAAAGAGAAGATATTGTCTATATACAAAAAGAAAATATAGACGACCACGAAATGTAACGACAAAGCTCCAAGTATGCAGATGATCGATCAAAATCTACCAAAGTGCCATATCTTTTCTCTCCACTAGTTTGCTTTTCTCATACCAAACTCATAAAGAAACCACAAATCAAAAAAATACATAATCACGTAGCATCTAAACTCTTTTGACACGTTGCTATACGGAATTACGGTCGAAGCAAAAACGAAAAGTTTCTTAACCACAAAACATTTGACACGTAATCTTCTAGATATTGTAGCGCCAGGTCACCAACGCAACGGACTCACGTTAGATACGTTCCATTGCCACGTCACACGCCAGATGATATATATATTTTTTTTGCTAAAATATCGCCAGAATATATTTCCACTCAAAACCCTATATCTCTTGTAATACTATTGAAAATTTGGAAGTTCACTATTCTATACCCTACACATTTTTATTTCTCTTCTTCTTTTAATATCTTTGGAATTAACTAATAGACAAATCACCGGAAAAAACTAATAGACAAATCAAATCGAAACGGGTTACATTTGGTTATCAAACTTTTAAAAAGAAATCCACGTGTAAACACAAGAACACATATACGTTTTATATTCGTAATTATTAAATTTTAGCGTTGGTGGATAAAACTCGATGTTACCAAAAGTATACACTATCTCTTTTACCCCCAAAAAATCTCTTTTACCCCAAAAAAAAAAAAATCGTTCGCCCCTATATAAACCTCGTTGAATTTGCAAAGTGGAAAAGACAAACATACTTAAAAAAAAAAAAACTCATTAGTTTGTTTTTCTCTAGTCTTTCTCCAAATGGAATGGACTAGAGGAAGAATCCTAGGCCGAGGCTCAACAGCCACCGTATGCATCGCCACATGTCACAATTCCGACGAAACCCTCGCCGTTAAATCCGCCGAGTTTCACCGGTCAGAGTTCTTGCAAAGAGAAGCCAAGATCCTCTCTTCTTTAAACTCTCCTTATGTGATCGGATACAGAGGATCAGAAACCAAGATAGAGTCAAACGGCATCGTAACGTATAACCTTCTAATGGAATACGCACCTTACGGGACGTTGACCGATGCAGCGACAAAACACGGAGGCCGGTTCGATGAGGAGAGTATGATCGTGAAGTACACGCGCGAGATATTGCTAGGGTTGGAGTATATTCATTCGAAGGGAATTGCTCATTGTGATATAAAGAGTAGTAACGTGGTCATTTCGGAGACAGGCGAGGCCAAGATTGCAGATTTCGGGTGTTCGAAACGGGTTGACCTGGGATTCGAGTCGCCGGTTATGGGAACACCGGCTTTTATGGCACCGGAAGTGGCGCGTGGGGAAAAACAGGGGAAAGAGAGTGATATATGGGCGGTTGGATGTACGGTTATCGAGATGGTTACCGGTTGTCCGCCGTGGAAGGAGGAGAATCCGGTTTCGGTTCTTTATCGGGTCGGGTATTCGGGTCAGCTCCCGGAGCTTCCTTGTTTGCTTACGGAACAAGCAAAGGATTTTTTGGAAAAATGTTTTAAGAGAGAAGCTAAGGAGAGATGGACGGCGAAACAACTACTAAACCATCCGTTCTTGATAGCTAAACCGGACATTGAACCGGTTTTTATTTCCGGTTTGGTTTCGAGCTCACCGACAAGTGTGACAGATCAAATGTTTTGGAGATCAGTAGAGGAAGAGGAGGAAGAAGCAGAGGAATTACAGGAGGATTCAAGAGATCTTGACCGTTTAAATTTGTGGAGTTGCCATTTGGAGAGAATCGAACGGCTGAGATTTGTTGATGTGTTGGATGGGCCCAAATGGGATATGGAAGTTGGGGATTGGATTATGGTGAGGGTGACTTGTGAAGGAACAATGATTAGTGGGTCACAATGAGGAATTGATTGTAAATTGATTTGGGGTTATTTGGGTGAATTGTAGAAAGTTTAGGGGTTGAAATTAGTGAAGATCTATAATTTAGGGAGATCAATGTAGCTTTGTTTAGTTTACAAATCTTGGATTGATCACATGTATATAATTAAAATTACAATTTTTTTTCGACCAAGCCCCAATTTAGTTTTGAAGTACGGGCAAGTCTTGATTTCTACAGAATTTCAAGGTTTGTTGGCCTGTAAAGGAGAAAAATGTTTATTTTCCCACATTTAATCACTGTTTCTATTTGACTACTCAATTTTTTTCTTGAAGATAATTTAGTTTTCTTGATTACATAACAAATTCATTAACTTGTCTTAATAAATTGGCAAATTATTCGAGAGTGAGAGGTGTGGGTGATATATCAAAATAAGAAGAAAAAGTCATGGTTTTGTAATTGTTTAAACTTGTGGGGGAAAGTGAGAAGTGAGGGCAAGAAAGTTGCCAAATCGGCCGAGTTGGTTTGGTTGGTCACTTTTGGAGTGTTTTGACAAAACCTAAAGATTCCTTTCGAATATTAAAATTTGGTCCGCATGTATTATTATTATTATTATTTTTCTTTTTTGTGCAACATGATCCGCATGTATTCATTTGTGCAATTTGGTAAGCTTCGTTAGGCCAATGTGATGATTTATCATGCCAATATTGCTTCCACTAGCTAGTTTTAATATTTATATAGTTGACATTCTCTTAAAGAAATGGATCATTATGCATGCCAAATTAGAATTGATTTTTATATGTTCACTATATTGTTGTTTTTGCTAAAATTTGGTGCTAGTGTTCACTATATTTGATCAGAGTCATATGCTAATTTTTACTAGACTCATTTTTGACAGAGATATATTGCACATAATTGTTATAATTAAGCTATAGTAAAATTATAGTGTAAGCTTGTTTCTAGAACCTTGATATTATTAACAACATTATTACAACAAATATCTTAGTGAAGATAAGGTTTAACTAATGGGAAATAATAGATGAAGATAAGAATACTTTGCTTGCAAGGTAAGTTCATGTTTGTAGAGTTATCTTCTTTTTTCTTAGAAGGTGAATAACGAATCTTATGTTTTATGGTTGGGACTCTTTTTGTAGATAAAGTTGATAACCATAAATAGTATGGGCACTTACCACACGAATGCTTAACTTCAAAGAGACAAAGACGGTGTGTTTTTTTTTTTTCTAAAATAGTTTTGGATAAAATTTATTTGGTTCAGTTATGTAATTAATTAACTTATAGTTATATATATATATAGGTACCAATAACTCACTTATCCGTGCCTAATTTAAATTTCAGATCGATTTTGTAGTTATACAAAAAAAAAATTGTTTAATTTATGTTAATGTATTGTTTTGTTATTTTTTGGTGGTATACCAAATTGTTAATGTAACAACTTTCATTCATTCATTCAATAAACCAATTTGACCGAGTTTGCCTCTATCAAAGAAAAAGAAGTTACACAACCAAAGATTGATACTAAACACTAACTAGCCCGGTCCAGCCCAGTCCACTTAGAAGAAAAAAAAACAAAAAAAGATTGACGAATATTGTGGCGGAAAAAGGATTACAAAACTATAACCACAAACCCCAAAATCAACCATGCGAGACTGACTTGGTCCGCTACACTCGAAGACGATGATGATCCATCAAGCTTTAGCTCTTCCTCGTTTAACTCTCCCATTTTTATCCAAAGGTTAAAACTTTATGCTTTTCATATACTCTCTTTCTCAAGGAACATCGTCGTGAATTCCTGATTTGAGTAACGGAATCTCACATTTCGGTGTTTTGGGGATTCGAATTTCAAATCTGTGACCTTGAGATTTTGGTTTATTGCAATAATGACAGGATTTGGGTCTAAAGGAGGAGTCTTTGTGGATCAATGTCGAACAAAGAACCCAAAAGTAGCATTTTGCTCTGGAGATGATCAAATCTCAATTCCCAATTCAAAAAAGACAAGGTTCAATTTTTTCAAATTTACCTCTTTTTAGTCAATGCCTATGTTAATGTGTGTGTGTGTGTGTTCTTGAGAAAGTTTCAAACTTTGGCATTTGAAAAGTTTAAAACTTGTTCACAGGAAAGTAGTGGAGCATTTGTGTTTACTCAAAGCAAAACATAATTTATCCGAGGAACAAGAAAAAGACATGCTTGATTATCTTTACACATCTCAATACCAAATGAGTGGGATTGTTGCTATATCTGTAGGTAAAGGCTTGAGGATTTTAGGATTTTCATTAATCTCTCAATCTCCTTTTGTAATGTTTTGATTTGATCTTACAGGTTGTATCGGTGATAGAAACGAGGAAGATTACACGCACGGTCTTTACATGAGATTCCAGAGGAAACAAGACCTTGACAAGTTTTATGAGAATCCATTCTTCTTGAAAGTTCTTAATGAACATGTAACACCATTCTGCCATGTATGCTTTTACATGTAAACGCCATTTTCCTCTCGTCCTCTCTTCTTTGTCTTCTTGATTTAGATGATTCTGTTCTTGTTAACTTCGGAGTTTTATTGTATCAGGGGATGATTAATGTGGACTATGAATCAGAAGTCGAAGATGACATCCTTCCAATATTCCGAAAAGGCGAGGTACGATCAACTCGTTTCTATAGCTTTAGAGCCAAAGGTTTATTATTTTGTAGTATCGAACCAAGTTACTTCAATGTGTTAGGAGTATAACTATGGCGAAGAGTTTGTTCTTCTGGTTACTTTTGCGAAGAACGCTTCGGAAAAGAATATTAAAGATGCAATGGATTCTTTCGCGAAGCTAACTTTATCGCTTCCATCATTAATCGTTCAGTCTACACAAGGTGCTTATGAAGGAACAAAGTTTTTGTTTTTTGATCCATATATAGCCAACTTCAAATTGTTCTAATCTCGGCTTTAATGTTTCGATTTTCCAGGTTCGAACTTTAACAATAGCAATAAGGAATTCACACATGCAGCAATAATTCGATTCCGTTCCTGTAATCACTTATCCTTATGCTCTAACAATGTGAATTCCTCTGTTTAATCTTCCGTATTCTCTTCTCACTATTGGTTAATGCGAATAATGCAGTTGATGCGATGGAGATTTTTATCAAGGGCAGAGAGTATAAAGATGTAAGAATCTATCTATCATCTTGAAACTTACTAACTTAACATTAATACTACTCTTACCCTTTTTTTTCCTGCAATGGATTTTGGGGTGTGATTTGAATAGAGAACCTTCTTTTATCTTTCAGATGTGGAGGTCTCAGTTTGAGCCGTTTATCGAAAAATCCGTAGCTCTTCATTTCTCTGTGGATCCTGTGGGTACCGATATCATGTGAGACATATCGGAAAAACATTTTCGAACTTGAAATGTAAAGATTTGGTTGCAAGTGTATTTATTAACCGAGTTCTCTCTAGTCCTATTGATACAACAAAGTTTGTAGCAGTAAAATTCTTGGTTACACCAAAAACAATACTTTGCAGTTTGAACAAACTAATAGGTTTTTGAGTTCTTGAATCTATGGATGGGGCTAAGAGAGAGTTAGCGTTTAGAGGGCGAAAAGAGACGATATTTCTTGTCAGTCGACCTTCTGGTAAGCCTCGTAGCGCCTACCCACTGCCCTGGAGTTTCCCAACCATGAAGAGTTGAAGAAAGTTCAAAATAAAAGCCCTCATCAGAACTTCAAATGACAAATAAGAGAAATTGTACTCTTCAAACCAAATTTCCATGTCCTTCGAGTTTCGGTTTAGTCTCATTCTCATGTTTTACCAATGTTAATTTGATAAACAATATAGCTTTCCCTAGGGGGTACTGAATCAGGTCCAAAAAGATGTGAAATGGCTGAAAACAATTGCTTTTGAAAACACATTTCTTTCAATCATCAGACTCATTTCTTCCTTCTACAAACATGTTTGAGGAAATGTGATTCGAAGAATTAGCAAAACTGCAAAATTGATAAAAAAAAATAAAAAAAAAAGTCATACAAGAAAGCTTTGTTCAAAAAAATTCAAAAAAATTTGTTCATTTTTGTTATCATCAAGCAAATTTGTTTAATACTCGTAGCATAATCAGAATTTTCTACAAGGTACGGACGATCAACCGCCTGAATACATCACATCATCTAATAAGCGCATCGACTTGTTCAAATTTAACCAAAAACGTATAAGTACTTAAATACACTTGCTTATTGCTATACAACATTACATATTTAATTAATAACGTGTAATATATAGTGTATAGACGTCGACAAAGGCCATATTTAAGAATAAGATTACAACCAACTCTTTCATTATCCATCCAACATAGAAAATGAAAATAGGAGTACAAGACAACAATTTAACATATAAGTTGTTGTTTTTTTGTTTTTCTCTCTTACAAAGAGATTGAAGTTTCTGAAAGGGGAACTCTTTTTTTCATGTTTCAAGCCACGAACACGACTCTAGCTATCAAAATCGAACCTCTTAATGCAATACTAGTTCTAATTAGTTCCATTTCGGTTCAAACCATATTTTGATTGAGATGATGTTTGGATCCGGTCTTACGCCGTTCTTTGAACTTGACCCTGCATGGAGTTAAAATACTATATTACCAAATACCAATCATATTTTCTTATATATAGACCATGCATAATTTCTCCAAGTTTTAAAAAATTAATTAAGACAAATTGATATATATATATATATATATATATATATGCCTAATATGTAAATATTGTATGTATTATATATACATATTTTACGTGTGAACATATAAATCATTTTCATGTGTAATTTTAACGAACATGGACTCCTCTCCACTGGAAATCGCCGAGAGACACACCACACATGATCCCGCGAACCTCTCCACGAATCAACGATGAAGAACACGAAGAACGGATCGAGAAACCTTCGGATCACTCGAAATCTCTCTCTCGAAACCTCACGAATCCTTCTTCTCCTCAAAACTCCCCCCTCCACAGCCACGAAAAAAAACACACTTATATAGTCGAGCCCTAGGGTTCTGCACCCATCACCGAACCAAAACAAGCGAATTAAATTAAACCGGCCGAACCGACCAACATTGGTGTCGATCGACACCATCACCAAAAATCCACCATTTGGTTTTGGGTCGTTACAATTCTCCCCCACATCAAATGGATTCGACCTCGAATCCGAACTCACTAGTCACCAAGACCCTAACTTCATGACGCACTGCCGTCTATCCTGTCTATCTCAGACTATACTCCTGGCCCAATCATGATCATTCACCCGCGAGACCATCGCCCGCACCTCTCGGACCGTCAATCCCATCCGAAACCTTGACCCAACCTGATCAGCATCACCAAGTTTGGATTCGTAAATTCTCATAAACTCTGACTTCCGACCCTACTCAACTCACACAGAACTCCGCAACGATACAATCGCAAATAAATAAGAAATACTCATCTTATAAATTTTAAATATCAAAACCGTTCAAACTACAAACGGAAATTACAAAAATCCAGAACAACATAGCCAAAGCCCAAATCCTGAAAGTAAAACCAAACTGAAACAAAAGAAAACCAGCTCAATCCTCGATCTGCTCACTCAGGTCCTCCGCAATCCTTGTGCGGCATCACTCTGCACCCCAGGCTGCGCCGCCTCTGGCTGAAACACTGTCACTGATGACTGCTGTATCTTAGGACACTTCAGCCTAATATGCCCTGACTCTCCGCAATGGTAACACACTCGCCTGTCTCCAGCCTCGTCCTTCCTAGAACACATCTCTAGCTTGTGGTACATGCTCCCGTACCCATAACAACCTTGACCTCTCTGATTCACTCCAGAATCTTCATTCCATTTCCTCTTTTGTCCTTGCGCCGGCTTACCATCTTTTCCCGATCCTGAACTGCTATGCTGCTGCTGACTCTTCGGCTGAACCGCAGGAGCAACCGCCGCGGGAACCCCCAGAAACACTGGAGATGCTTGCTCACGCTGATCCTCCTCAACCGAAGCAGCAAGCTCAACCAAATCCGCCTTCGAGACGTAACTTCCACCTCTGCACTGAGTCCTGATGCTCAAACAAAGTCCCTGCAAGAACCTCTGCACCAGAGCTCGCTCATCCTCTAAACCTGTATGAACTACCAGCCTGCTGAACTCGGCGTCATACTCACGCACCGACAGCTCTCTCTGCGTCAGCGACATAAACCGCATCTGAAGGCGATCTTGAGCCTCCTGAGGGAAATACTTGGCGTTGAACTCTGCCAAAAACTCACCCCAGGTCCACTCCGCAAGCCTCGCCTTAATAGCTCGCCACCAACAAAGGGCGTCACCACTCAGTAGTGAACAGCTAACTTGACCTGATACTCGGCAGGACACCTGATCCATCTGAAGTTACGCTCCACCCTCAAGCGCCACTCATCAGCCTCCTCAGGACCAACTCTGCCCTCAAAGAACGGCGTACCAATCTTCTGCATCTGTCCCATCATCACAAGATAGGGAGGATGCTCAGCAACCACAGCTCACGGTTGCTCAACCTCTGCAGCTCTCTGCTACCCCTCCACCACCGGAGGTACTGCTGGAGCCGGTACCGGAGCCGCCGCCGGAAACGCTCCAACAGCTGCGTCAGAAGTCCCACGATGACATCATCTCGACCCTGAGCTGGAGCAGCACCCCCACCTGGGCCCACTTCATCACCAGCACTCCTCCCGGCACCTCTCCCGGCACCAACAACACCACCACGAGCACCCCTCCCGGCGCCTCTCCCGGTACTGACAGCCACACTGGCACTAGTCTCACTCGCGGTCTCCACCTGATCTGTCTGGGATGTAGCCACACTGATGGACGACTCTGGCACTAAGCCACGACCACGACCATGGCCTCTACCACGACCTCTGCCACGACCTCTCGCCCCAGTATCCATCTACCACACAGAACAGGAAACATAAGCAAACGAGAAGTCACAAACAAATAAAACACAACTTACCGCAGAATCTCTTTAAAGGCCGAAGGGGATGATCTAAGACTCATAATTGACTAACTACTCATAATAAATTAACACATAGTCTCAAATCACACAACCTAACGTCCTAAAACCGTATAGGCTCTGATACCAAAATGTAACACCCGCATTTTTTTTTATATAATAATTCTCAAGATCATCAAGTACAACACATTAACCAGCGGAAGACAATAACCCATTAAACCAATAACCGAATAACTCAATTCAATTCCAGCATTCCCACTATAATTCTATTTCATTCTAACAACCTAATCAACAGTCTTAACAAATCAGAAACCATAACATAAAATATCTTAATCATCCTCTTTCTTTGCCATGATTCCGCGATCAAACATTCTTATACCTGCAACACAATTGGGAAAAACGAGTTGCATGAGTATTATCACAAATACTCAGTGAGGCGGTCATCCCGTCTACTGGATACATAGTAAGGGAAATAGATTATCAATTACTACGCGGTCAATCAACAATCAATAATATATCATCCATCAACATTCAACCAGTATTATCCAATTACCAATACTCAAATCCAGCAACACAATAATCAGTTAACAACAATTAACTTATCAAACAAGAAAAATAACCAACATTCAACAATCAAGCAACTCGTGTCGATCGACACTTCACCAGGGTGTCGATCAACACCTCATTCGAAAACACAAACCTCACGATCAAGAAAGTGGTGTCGATCGACACTACCTCTAGGTGTCGATCGACACGAGTTGCTTGATTGTTGAATGTTGGTTATTGTTCTTGTTTGATAAGTTAATTGTTGTTAACTGATTATTGTGTTGCTGGATTTGAGTATTGGTAATTGGATAATACTGGTTGAATGTTGATGGATGATATATTATTGATTGTTGATTGACAATCACAATATCACATTCAACAACCAATATCTTAACAATCTAATCCCATATCCACGATCACGCACTCACCTCGACTACGGATCCAATACGGAGAAACGACGAAGAACGAGCGAAGAACGACGAACACAGCGACGAACAGGGACTCCTCTCCACTGGAAATCGCCGAGAGACACACCACACACGATCCCGCGAACCTCTCCACGAATCAACGATGAAGAACACGAAGAACGGATCGAGAAACCTTCGGATCACTCGAAATATCTCTCTCGAAACCTCACGAATCCTTTTTCTCCTTAAAACTCCCCCCTCCACAGCCACGAACAAAAACACACTTATATAGTCGAGCCCTAGGGTTCTGCACCCATCACCGAACCAAAACAAGCGAATTAAATTAAATCGGCCGAACCGACCAACATTGGTGTCGATCGACACCAACACCCGATGTCGATCGACACCATCACCAAAAATCCACCATTTGGTTTTGGGTCGTTACAATGTATATGATGTTGATCATATGTGTTGCGAATATTGATTATGCTATTTACATCAAAACAACACTGACTATGCTAGTTTGGGCAGCTTTTCAACATATGTTCTTGAACCGGGTGGCTATCATTACCAATAAGACGTCTAGACCGCTTCCGGTTAACTAATTATAGAATTTTAATTATATGTACCATGTCAAACCATACAACTTTCGAAAAAATATTATTCCTTAACCAGCCAATAGAGTTTAGAGTATGGCCAACAATAAATTAAAAACATATACATCAATATTCCGAAACTGAATATATAAACTTAACATCCAAAATGTTGGTAAATATTTGATCAAGGCATTTATATATGAGTAGTTGAACAAAGAAACACACAAACCTTGATAATGAGGATGATGAAGTGATGAATCGCCGGAGAAGCCATAGAATATTTCTCTCTTTCTCTGCCCAATTTGTCTGCAATTTCAAAAGCTTCGTTTTCCATATAAGTCGCTAATAATATCAATTTTACTTTTAAATAAGAAAATTCAAGAAAGCAAAAAGATTGTTTAATTAGTTAGGTGTGTAAATAAACAATGATGAAGGATGCTTACGGAGATGAAGAATGATGATGTTGATAATAAAACAAGAACATAGAAGCTCCAGGTTCATTGAACCTGGTTGCCTTTTCTTGCCACCACCCACAAAGGCGAGAAAGGAGTGAAAAAACAAGAGAGTGGGTTAAGTTTTATATATAGACCCCAACATTATTTAACTTGTACTTCATTTTAAAATTAAATAAATTCACTTTTATACTATTTTCTTTCCTCCATGTTGTGGATTTTAGTTTTCAATAGTATATGGTCTAATTCATATAATTTCTTAGAAGAGAAACAAAAAAAACACATTAAAACTTACAAGTAATAATGTTATAAAAAAAATAAAAAATTACAAGTAATAATAAAAGAAAATAACTCACTTTGCATAGTGTTTTTTTTTTAATTATTAAACTCACTTTGCATAGTATTTGTTTTGGGAAAGATGACCTACCTACAGTACAATCAAGGTCAATCAAATATCAAGATTCAAAATGGACACGTTGTTTACACTACAAGAAAACACTGCCTATTCCGACGGCAAAACCGTCGGAAATCCGTCGGAAAAAGGGTAATTCCGACGGATTTCCGACGGTAACAGTCCGTCGTTTCTATCTCGTCGGAAAGTTTAAACCGTCGGAAAATCGTCGGTGGTTTCCGACGGTTCTCAGACGGAAAACGGATTGCCGTATTCTGTCGACATTTAATCGGAATTCCGTCGGAAATTAGACCTCCGTCGGAATTCCGTCCGAAATTAGACCTCCGTCGGAATTCCGTCGGAAATTAGACCTCCGTCGGAATACCGTCGGAAAACAAAACCGTCGGAATTACGTCGGAAATTAGACCTCCGACGGAATTCCGACAGCATGCGTGTTTTTTTTTAAAAAATGGAAATTATTTAAATAAATTGAATAAATAAAAAGAAATTAAATTATTAAAATTAAATTTAAAATTAAGAAAACAATATATTAAATTGTTTTAAAAGTATTTTAAAAGTTTTACATTTAAAAGTATTTAAACGTAAATATAAAACAAATCTACTCGGGCCTATGGTTACGGAAGAACTCGTTCATCTTCTGTTCCAGCGCGTTAAATCGTTGATCCGCCTCCGCCTTATCTTGCTCTCTCGCTCGCTCCGCCTCCGCCCTATCTGCCTCTCTCGCTTGCTCCATTGCCCTAAGGCGCTCGGTCAAGTCTCGGTTTTCCGCCAACAATCGGCTAGCACCGACATATCGAACCGAGGAGACGGACGACGAACTTTCTTCAGGGAGACCGTATACACGGCCTCTTGTCTTCGGAGTCGCCTACGGGAAAAAAATAATGAAAGCGTATAAGTTAGTTCTAGTAAAAATTATTTTGAAATTAGATTAAAAACAACACGGTTACTAACCTCGTACGTGAACTCGTTGACCTTCTCCACTGGAACTTCGGTGGCCGCCGGAGTTCCTTCCTCGATCGGTTGCGATTGGAGGTACTCCTCCTGCCGCCTCTCCACGGTTTCCACGATTTCTCGAGCAACCGGATCTTGAATTTCACCGGTCTTCTTGTTGGTGTGCGTTGCTTTGATCAAATCTAGATTTGATGGAAGCACACCGGTTTCCTGAAACTGTTAACATATAAAATTTCATTAGCGAATTATAAAAAGTATGAAATATTTAAAAAAGCATCGAACTTACCATTTTATCCGCAACTGACGCCTTGCTCGTTGCTCCGAGGTTGTGGGTCGCCTTTCCCTTCCCCTTCCTGTCGCTATTGCGGTTAGATGAGTGTTGCATCGAGGACGCCCGAGTTTCCTCGCGTTCCCAATGTTCAAGAAGTCCAGCCCATAAGGTTTCTTTCGGTTGCAAAACTTTAGGCACCTCCCTCTTCTTGTACCACTTCTCCTTCCACTCGTTCATCTTCAACGAGTACTTCCTCGAAGCCTTTGCATCGAACTGCTTACGGACCATCGACGTGATGACCGGGTCCCACGTAAACTCTTGCTGCAAAAAAAAACAACATTCACGCATTAGAAATTAAAATGAGTCATATAAGAAATATATTTTAAAAAGATTAAAAAAAACTCATACCGCAAATTGCCGGAACCATGTGTCTCGGTCCTCGACTGGCATATCACTGTATGAGGGATACGGTTTAGTTACCAAGCAATTCATCATTGCATTGATAGAACTCGTAATCCCGTTCCCCGAGTATTGAAACCTATTTTAATATTTAGTTAAATATTAACATAAATTAATTAAAACCATTAGATATTTAAAAAAATACATACCATGTCGTTTTAGGTGGAACGTCTGGATCTAGACGAGGCAACCTATCACGTCCGGGCTGCGACAGAAACTCCTCGATGCTCATGACCGTGGGAGCTGAGCTGGATGTACCCATGGGCTGAGACATGCGTGGCGTCTCTACCGCGACATTACTGTCGGGAACCTGAGTGTGACTCGCACTCGCACCTCCCGTACTGGGAGTCCTAGTCCTAGAGCGATGATGCTGCCCATAGTCCCTACGAATTCCAATTAGAAATTTATGAGAAATTGTAAATTTTCAAATAAAAGTTAATGGATTTTAAGGATTTAAAGGTTAAAATTTTTAAAAATTTACAAATAAATTTTTTAAAATTTTTAATTAGTTTTAAAAATGTAAAGAGTTAAAATGTTTTCTTAATGTTATTTAATTTTAAAATTTAAAGGATTGTAAATGATATTCTTAAAATATTGTATATATGATATTTATAAATTGAAAATTGAGACATATTATTCAAATACTAAATTTTTTAAAAATCACTCAAAATCAAAAAAACATTTCTAATGTGGACAATTTTTAATAATGGAATTAAAAAATTTTAAATTTTAAGGATTTAATAAATTTTAAATTTTGTTGGATTTCAAGTTTTAAATTTTAGTTTTTTTAATTAGTTTTTAAAATTTTAAGATTTAAAATGTTTTATTAATGTTATTTAATTTTAAAATTTAAAGGATTGTAAATGATATTCTTAAAATATTGTATATATGATATTTATAAATTGAAAATTGAGACATATTATTCAAATAATAAATTTTTTAAAAATCACTCAAAATCAAAAAAACATTTCTAATGTGGACAATTTTTAATAATGGAAATAAAATTTTTTAAATTTTAAGGATTTAATAAATTTTAAATTTTGTTGGATTTCAAGTTTTAAATTTTAGTTTTTTTAATTAGTTTTTAAAATTTTAAGGTTTAGGTTGTTAATAATTAGTATTTTCTTCATAGTATTTTACATATTATTCATAAACATATTTTTAAAAAAAAATCATAAAAATCATTAAAACATTTGAAAATTATATACAAACTCTATACAATTTTACAAAAATTATATACAAACTTTTAATTCCAAATTCACAAAAATTCTCATACAATCTCCAAATTTCTCAAAAATCTCTATACAATTTCACAAAAACTCTTTCCAATCTCCAAATTCTATCACAATATCACACAAACTCTATCCAATCTCCAAATTCAACCACAAAATCACAAAAACTCTATCCAATTTCACTAAAACCATATACAAACTCGAAATTCAACAAAAAATCCACAAAAACTCTATACAATTATATAAAACGTACATTGATTATGATTTGGTGAAAGATTTGGGGCGGTGTGACGACGGTGTGACGATGGCGTAATCGGCGGAGGAAAATTTTTTTTTTTACAGTTTTGTGCGAATGGAATCGGAGAAGACGAAGTCTGTGGATTTATAACGGTAGACGACGGCATTCCGACGGTCTTTAAAATTTCCGACGGAATTGCCGCTTTGGCGGTGAAACCAAAGGTCAAAGGCGGCAAGGGGAATTAGGGTTTCCGTCGGAATTCCGTCGGAAATAAAGACGGAATTCCGACGGATTTAAATTTTATTTCTTTAAATATTCATAAAAAAGTAATTTAAATATAGCATATTTGTAAAATATAATTCAAAAATGATATTTTTGCAATTGTTCATAAATTATGTTTTTCATTGCTGAAACTCGATATCTAGTAGCCGAACACTGATCTCCTTACTAATTTCTGGTATCTAGGTGTTATACCCAAATACTTTATCCTACTCCATTTCCGTTTCAGAACACATAATGTTTTAGATCTATGCACATTTATAATTTAGTTTAGTGCTTTGATTTGACAGTTTCTTTATGTATTTAAAAAATGGTAATCACTCCTAAGAGATAGGGAGCAGATGTGAACAATTCTCTTGATTCCTTGAAGGGCATATTGCCAACTCAGTCTCTTACATATACATTGACTTTAATATATTAAATCATATAAAATTTATACATTGAACAAATTGACATATTTTGACAAAAGAAAAACAATTGACAATGCTGAATTAAAGAAGAAAACTCAAACACATCTTTTTCTTAAAAAAGACAACTATTTATACAAACACATCTTTTTCTTTCTCTTCTTCTCTCTAAGACTCAAACCTTCTAGAGTAAGCTCGATCTATACTCCGGTGATTAACCCGGCGTTCGGCTTTGCCGACGTCGTGGTTGTACATATGGATTTCGAATCTTCGGCTTGTTCTGTTTTTAGTTCTTGATAATTTACTCCATTTAAATTTAATTTCTTTAAATATTTTCCGAAATTAAATTTAAAAAAAAATTTATAATCCGTCGGAATTCCGTCTTTATTTCCGACGGAATTCCGAAGGGATTTAAAAATTTTTTTAAAAAATATTTTCCGAATTAAAAGTTTAAATAAAATTTTAATAGCCGTCGGAATCCCGTCGGCAATAACGACGGAATTCCGACGGAAATACTTTTAAAAATATTTTTCGAATAAAAATTATAAATAAAATTTTAACATCCGTCGGAATCCCGTCGGAAATAAAGACGGAATTCCGACGGAAATTTTTTTTTTTTTTCAAATTAATTTCCCAATTGCTTTATAATGATTTAGGGTTTCATTTACATAGATGTTCGTATGGCTCAATTCCTTTGGTTTAGTCTTTAATTTTGTTAATCAATTAGAGAAACTGATCGAAGAAAATTAGGGTTTTTTGTTACTAAATTTCCTATCTGAACCGAACTGGAACCGACGAGAACTGAACCGAAAAAATAAAAGTAACCATTGGATATAACTTAGCAACTACATTATAAAAAAATACAGAATTTCAATACCAAAATAGTAACATATTACACATAAATAACAACATTATCCGGTTACACGCGTAGAATAGATAGTAGGAAATTATTTAACACAAAAGCAACATAAATTATTTATTCTTCATCTGATTCTGGAACTGTTTCATATGCGTACCCAGTATTTCCTTCATCTTCCTCCTCGATGGTGCATACTTCCGTTGGGTGGTATTCTGCAATCATGGAATTGGCACCGATTATCTGTTTCAAAACAAAAAAATTTATGTACCAATCCCTCAAATATTTATAAACGAATGGTGTATGTACCTTAACAATGTTCCGCTCTGTGATGTTTAGGTACTTTGGGTTCCTATCAAAACGGCATACAGTAACATTCTTCAGGATGACAACCGCACCGACAGCAGTCGTGAGTCTGTACTCGTCATTCTTGAATATGTTATGGTGCATGGTTCCCTCGATTATTCCCGACGGATCTTTTAAGGTGACAAGCAGACCTCCATGGTCAGTGGGGGTCAAACTAGATAGCATAGCCACCATCTGATAGATTAATTGGAATATACTAGCTTGTCAGATAAATTGTTTCTCTAAATGTTAATAAAATTGGAAGGAAACGTGGACCTTTTTTACTTTCACAAATTGTGAACGCGGGCATTGAATTTCAGCAACCTGTGTCCAGAATGGTGTGGTCCTATTGTGATAAGAACCTACATTTATAAATGATTGATTTTGTATTTGTCAACCACACTCATTGTAATAGTAATAACGGTAAATATATATATATATACCTTCTCGAATTATGTAATCGATAGTAGAAGTCCACCGAGGACTACTAAAATCCTGGTCGGCTTGTGGTGCCTCATTAATGACCTCACGAATAAAATCTTGTGTTGGGCGTGGCTGAGAACTTTCACCTCGCATCACCTTTGCATCATGAGACCTCTTTCGAAACAGGCCTCGCCGTACCACTTGGCCTGGTCCCGGTATTACGGGCATTTGGTTCTAGGATTGTTGAGTTGGATGGAGTGAAATTGTCGGTTCAGCATCAGTAACATTTAAGTTATCGTAAGGAGGGCTTGAAGGAACAAGAGGTGTGGTTTGAGGGTTTTGACCGGGGGCTCGGTTTTCTATATAGTAATTCCATAGATCTCTGTTTGCCATTAAGCAGTTGAATTTTTCTGTGTTTTGAAATTATGTTCAAAATTTTTATGAAGGAATGAGAAAATGTGCCAACTTATGTAGAACGGATGACCGTCGGATTTCCGTCGGAAAACCGTCAAATCACGCCGACATACGACCCCACCAATCCCATCGGCCACTGCATTTCACCTAACTAATAACCACTCAAACTTTGCCGACATAGTCCGTCGGATTTCCGTCGGAAAACCGTCAAATCACTCTGACATAAGACCCCACCAATCCCATCGGCCACTGCATTTCACCTAACTAATAACCACTCAAACTTTGCCGACATATAGTCCGTCGGATTTCCGTCGGAAAACCGTCAAATCACGCCGACATACGACCCCACCAATCCCATCGGCCACTGCATTTCACCTAACTAATAACCACTCAAACTTTGCCAACATCAAAAACCGTCGGATTTCCTACGGTGTTAATTCCATCGGTAATACAGACGGAATAGAGACGGAATACCGACAGTTTTTACATATAACTTAGACTATAAATACAGCTCATGGAGTGTAACTCTTCTACACATCTAAATAACACAGAAATGTCTTCTAGGTCTCCTAATGGAGACGAAAAAACAACATCCGAGGGAAAATTTTATTTTAATCCAAAATACTCGTGGGAAACCCCTGGTGATTGCGACGAATTCACTCAAGAGATTCCCGTTTACTCGTGGGAATTTGATACGTGCTCACCAATCCATAAAGAAGATTCCACATCAACAATAGTGCCTGACACCCAATGCTCGCCAAACATCCACCATATGTACGATAGGCAGCCACAATGTTCTGACCATAAGCGAGGTATCGAAGTCGATCAACCATGTAAATTGATGGAAAATTCATATACTTACGGTGGAAGTGGTTCAAACGTATGTAAGGATCACGACTATGGTTATGAATTCGCCCAAAGCCCAGAAAAGCCAAACATAAATTTAGATGTTGATGCAATCAAAAGAGAATTGTGCGACGGATTTATAGAATCTGCAGAAAATGATCATTACTATGATTTTCACTGCGCCCAAAGCCCAGAGAAGCCAAACTTAAATATAGATGTTGATGCAATCAAAAGGGAATTATGTGACGGATTTGTAGATTATGCAGAAAAGAAAAAAAAGGGAAAGCACATCACTAAATGGTTCTAACAAATGGTAAGTTCGGAGTGGTACCTGTTTATTTTACCTGTTTCAAATTTTATGTTTCATTAAATGTAATGTTTTACCATAACGGTTGTGTGTTAAAATTTCAAACTCTATAATGTACCTGTTTATTTTATCTGTTTTAAATTTTATGTTTCATTAAATGTAATGTTTTATTGCAGTTGCAATTGGTTTTGGTAACCAAATGAAATATATTATATGGAACACACAATTCTGGAGAACAACATGAAGTAATAAGCAAATATTTATTCACAAATTATTATTCTGAATCTTCGGAGAAACCTTCACTAGGGATGGAGTCTGAATCGTCGTCAAATTCTCCACGTGTTTCCTCTTCGTCCGAATGCACTAGATCATCCCCCTCATGAGTGACATCAACGACAAGGTCGATGTTATCCATTTCCTCAACCGGTGACATTTCTACACTTCTCGATGGTTGTAGAGCATCATGTTATGGAACTCCATAGATTTTTCCTCTAGGGTTTATTGCTGTTACTGTGATCCACGGATCTCTACGGTAGGCAACTCGAGGATATGGAATGTAGCAAACCTAGTAATAATTAAAATCAGTTATTGGTAATATACATGAACAAGAACCTTAACAACGAGTAAGTAGGTAAACATATTACTGTATTGATACCTGGTCTGCTTGAGACACAAGGATAAATGGATCGTAATACGGTAGTTTCCGGTTAGAATTTATCGAAATAACACCAAGAGGGTCAACTCGAACCCCTCGACCATTGGATGGGTCATACCAATCGCACATAAACACAATGCACCGCAAGTTCAACATTCCTGGATAGTAGATTTCCAAGATTTCTTTTAAAATCCCATAGTACATGGTATCACCGGCTTGCGCCGATATACCATAGTCCGAAGTTGACCTTTTACGTCCTTCTTCACGGATCCTGAACGAATATCCCCTAGTGCAAAACCCGCGATATGAAGTCGCGGTGCTTCTTAACCCATGAACAAACTCCACTAACCATGTTGGGATTTCATCACCTCGTGCTATACTGTCAGACACCTAAAAAATGATATATGTAAGATATAAGCAACATATGAACGTGAAAACTTGTAAAAGTAAGAGTAAGTAATTATCTTAAACTTACATAACATGGCAACCACCCCGGAAATTCTTCATCTTTTAAGACAGCAAGTTCAACATCTGACTTATCAGAATGGTATTCACGCGCGAGGGACATATAGATCCTATAACATAGCAGTCGTTAGTTGATGAAGTTATATATATAATTCCATAAATTTAGCATAATAACTGATATACCTTTCATACTTCAAAATGTCGTCACAGTTTCTTAGGATATACGTATGCAAATGTGTGACCTCTTGTTGTGATAGTATGCGTTTCTTTCCTTTTCCAATTGGTCGACCAACTTGGGCAAACAACTCAGGTACAACCACGGCATATTCAGCTTTCTGACCTCCATCATCATGTCTGCCAGGACGTCTCGCCTTAGTACGAGCTTCCGATGGAAAGTAAGTTTCGGCAAAGTGTGAGATTTCTTCGTTTAGGCTTTGTTGAACAATAGATCCCTCAACCCTGCTCAAATTTTTTACCTTTTTCTTCAGGTGGAACATATAACGCTCGAACGGATACATCCATCGGTATTGAACAGGGCCTCCTAAGGCTGCTTCTCGTGGGAGGTGGACAGGAAGATGTTCCATAACGTCAAAAAAGGAAGGTGGAAAAATCTTCTCAAGATTACAAAGGAGAGCCGGGATGTTGGCCTCTAAGTTACGTATCCCATGGACGGTAAGCGTTCTTGAACATAAATCTCGGAAGAATGCACCAACTCCTATAAACAAAAATGAAACACGTTAAGTAGTACATATATATAGTAATATTATGGTAGTAAGAAAGTAATGGGAGTTCGAAATATACCTCCAATTGCTTGGTGGATTGGTTCTGGAAGAAGATATGCAAATACAAATGGAAGAAGACGCTGCATCACGACATGACAATCATGGCTCTTCATTCCTGTAAACTTCCCTTCAGTCGAATCCACGCAGTTACGTAGATTAGATGCATAGCCGTCTGGAAATTTTACAAAATTTGTGAACCATTCAAAAAATACTTCTTTCTGCCCAGCGTCTAACCGGTATGCAGGCATCGGCAATCTACCATTCGATTCATGAAGAGATGGCCTCGAACAAATCAATGGCAAGTCGGATCTAGACTTCCCGTTGTCTTTGGTCTTTCCTGGGACGTTTAAGATGGTGTTCATGATGTTGTCAAAGAAATTCTTTTCAACATGCATGACATCTACATTATGGCGCAGTAGATGGTCTTTCCAGTAAGGCAAATCCCAAAAAATACTCTTCTTGTGCCAATTGTGATTCACCCCACAACCGTCGACGGGGTAATGGCCATTACCCCCACATTCAGGAGTTCGCTCTGCACCAAAATCTCGTAACTGATCCAATATGCTGCGACCATCTATCTCAGGAGGTGGACCATGAAACACTTGTACATTCGTCTTGAAATGTCTTTTAGACCGACGGTATGGATGATTTGCTGGCAAAAAACACCTATGGCAATCAAACCATGAAGTCTTCCTGCCGTGCTGCAATTGGAAAGCTGAAGTATAGTCTTGGCAATAAGGACACGCCAATCTTCCATGCGTTGTCCATCCAGATAACATACCGTATGCTGGAAAATCGCTTATGGTCCACATAAGAACCGCACGCATCTTGAAATTCTGATGGACTGAAACATCAAATACCTCGACACCATGGTCCCACAACATCTGTAATTCGTAGATCAATGGTTGGAGGAATATATCGAGTGACCGTCTTGGATGATCTGGCCCGGGAACTAGAATTGAGAGAAACAGGAACTCTTGCCGCATGCACATATAAGGAGGCAAATTGTAAGGTGTTACGATGACCGGCCACAATGAATATTTTCTTCCATGCTTTCCAAATGGGTTGAAACCATCCGTGGATAAGCCGAGGTATACATTCCGTCGTTCATATGCAAAATCTTGATATACGGATTGGAAATGTTTCCACGCTTCCGCGTCAGAAGGATGCGTGATATCTCCATCTTGACTATGCTCTGCATGCCATCTCATAGCCTTAGCTGTGCGGTCTGATTCGTACAGCCTCTTCAACCTCTCCGTTAAGGGTAAATACCACATCCGTTTGAATAGAATCTTCGCCCTGCCACTTGTGTCCTGGAACCGTGGTTTGCCGCAAAATTTACATTTATTTCGGTTCTCGTCTTCTCTCCAGTATATCATACAGTTGTCGATGCACACATCTATAACCTGGTAGGGCAAACCAAGACCGGCAACCAGTTTTTGGATCTCGTAGTATGATCCGGGGGACAAATTATCTTCTGGCAAAATATCTTTCACGAACTCGGCGAATGCATCAACACATTCTTCGGACAAATTATAATCAGTCTTCAAGTTCATCATCCTACTAGCAGAAGATAGCGGTGAATGACCATCCCTACAACCGCTGTATAGAGGTTGCTTTGATGCGTCTAACATATCGAAAAACTTTCGGGATTCTAAATTAGGTTCTTCAACCCTATCACCCTCATGATACCCACCCGACTGCAAATTCTCTCTAAACGCATCGTTAACCATCGCAACCGTACTTACCCCAACATCTACTTCCGGTGTACGTTCTCCTACGCAAACCGTCGGAAAATAAGGTGCATTACTACTACTACTACCATATTCATAATTGGTTTCTCCATGTAAAAACCAAACCTTATATCCCGGCCTAAATCCATATATATATAAGTGATTCCAAACTTTACTAACCGAACCACTAATTCTATTACCGCAATTAGAACAAGGACATTTGATATCCTGACCTTTGTTGGCCGCCTCTTGATTTCTAGGTAAATGCATGAACTCGCAAATACCTTGAGCGTATTCAGTCGTTAATAAGTTCGACCCCTCCTCCCTCATTGGCGCGTCCATCCATGACCGAAAATATGAAGAACTCATTTCTTTTGTTTTTTTTTTTCAGATGTTGTTATAATAAACGTCAGAAGAAATGTGGAAACTTATATAGAACTGGAAATCCGTCGGAAATCCGTCAAACCTTCCGACATAACACCCCATCAATCACATCGGCCACCGCAGAAGATATATGAACCATTCAAACTTTGCCGACATCGGAATTCCGTCGGAATATACCGACATCTACACTTCGTCGGAATTCCGTCGGAAATTTCCGACGGAATTCCGACGAAACTTGATTTGTCAGCATTCCGTCGGTATTCCGTCGGAAATCGCCGACGGAATTCCGACGGTTCGAATTTTCCGTCGGAATTGGCAGTGTTTTCTTGTAGTGTTAATTCATTACACCCAACTTGGGTTAGGTTTTCGAGTTAGTGCTTCTTCTCTTTTTATTCTTTTTTAAAGATTGATGTTACTAGTTAATTGTATAAAATGTGTATAAATTTTTATTAGTGAATTTCTTTAACGTTTGTACCATCGAAAGACCTTAATTGTGCTTTTAAAAACATAAACAGAGTTTACAAACGGATTTAAAAAAAAAAATCAATTACTTTTGTATAAATAAGAACTGTTATATTCTGCATTAGTGTAAGTTTTCATGTAATAATTTTGCAGGTTAAAAAATAGTGAAATGAAATAGTAAATGTAACAGTTGAGCCGACGACAAAGGATCGTGTAAAAGTAGATTGTGTGTCGTCCGTACAAACCCATTAATCACGTGCCCACCAAACCTTACAATTTGCAACCCAATTGGTTTCTTTGGATTCTTTCCTTTTGACAATCAGATTTTTCCCCTCATGTATATTTATTTATTTCTAACCTTTATGATCCATATCCCGCTCGATTCTAGATTGGAGAGTGCAAGATTGAAACGGTATAAGAAAGACTAGTATAACACAACCAATCCATATTATGGATTCCATAACACCAAGGTGGACCCAGAATTGAAGTCCATTTATAATGGTATAACTTATAAATATTTTTTTTTCTATGGGTGGTTCAAAAACAATTAATGTATTTTTTTAGAATAGCTATAGTAAATGGCATGCCGAGTTGGGTGAAGGAGATATTTGAATCTGAGAGTGTTTATTCCTTTGTTTGGGATCCTCTTTATTTTTTGTTGTAAGTATGTCAAAATCAGGGAATGCTTGTTCATCCCTTGGGATTGGCCTTGATCTAGAGTCTAGTCCATTCTTTTGATAGTTTTATGCCGAAGTGCCTAACTAATTTTTGATAAACCGTGTCTGGTTTATGTCTCCCTAGTTTAAGTTATGTGGGGGTGGTTTTGGTGGATTGTCCTCCTGTCCCTAGACCCAAAAGTTTGTGTCCAATGTGTGTAATCCATTCTTGGATACTCTTGAGTAATACAAAGGAACTTTAAGATGGAAAAAAAAAATGGCATCATATTTTGGAACATTATACAAGTATACAACGTTGTTGAACCAACCCTAAGTAACACACACAAATTCGATTAATTCCAAAAATAATTTAGCTCGACCAAAACAGCCGAATATTCAACTGGATCAAAGTTCAACTCCAACTTAATTATCCACGAAGAATTTGTTCCTTTTTTTAAATGGAAATCGTATGCACGATGAAATTATTCTTCTTCCAAATAAAAACCGAATCTATAAAAAAAAAAAAAAACGAATTTTGCTCCGAAATTACCACCAAATTCAAAATATATAGATATGCATTAGCTTCAATTTAATGTTACCATCCTACTCTTTATATATAAAAACTCAGCACAATGATAAAAAGAAAAAAATAGTGATACATTATTTTCGAAATTAGTTTTACTTTGTTTTCGTTCCTAATTTGTTCTTGACAATATCATATCGAGAGAGTCTACACAAATATAACTGGGCCTTAAAGCCCAATAGTATTATTGAGATTTGTAGCGTTGAATTGAATATCATCCACATACACACAAAATCCAAAACTACGACTCTGTTTCTTCTCCTCTCTTATCTTCCTCTCTGTTTTTAATGGCTCCAATCGTACCACTTCACCATACACTTGAAAAATCGAAACCATGCTATTAAACATCTCTTCTTCTCCAATCTCTCATCGAAATCCTCACTTCCTCTCCAATTTCACCAACCCAACCTCCTTCCTCCCTCGAAAATCCAAAACCCATCTCTCAAAATCTCACATTTTCCCAAATCTCCATACTTTCTCAAAACAGAGCTTCAAAAATGGAGAAAAAAGGATCGATTTTAGGCCAAAATCTCTTCCTGGGTTTGATTTAGGAAGCTTCGAATCCGTTTTGGAAGCTATTGGAGTTCTTACAGCGATCATCGTCGTACACGAATCCGGTCATTTCCTCGCTGCTTCTCTTCAAGGGATTCATGTGAGTAAATTCGCAATTGGGTTTGGTCCGATTCTAGCGAAATTCGATTTCAACAATGTCGAATACTCTCTTAGGGCTTTTCCTTTAGGTGGTTTTGTGGGTTTCCCTGATAATGATCCGGATAGTGAAATTCCGGTTAACGATGTAAATCTCCTCAAGAACAGACCGGTTTTAGATAGATCGATTGTTGTTTCAGCTGGAATTATTGCTAATGTGGTCTTTGCTTATGCAATAATCTTTGTTCAAGTGTTATCCGTTGGTTTACCTGTTCAAGAAGCGTTCCCTGGTGTTCTTGTTCCTGAAGTTAAGACTTTTTCCGCCGCTTCTCGTGACGGATTGCTTTCGGGCGATGTAATCCTCGCAGTGAACGGTGCTGAGATCTCCAAAACCGGCCCTGACGCTGTTTCTAAGATTGTCGACGTTGTTAAAAGAAACCCGAAGAGTAATGTGTTGTTTAGAGTCGCAAGAGGGGATAAAGATTTCGATATTCGGGTTACGCCGGATAAGAATTTTGACGGCTCGGGGAAAATCGGAGTTCAGTTATCGCCGAATGTGAGAATTACTAAAGTGAGACCGAGGAACGTTCCCGAAACGTTTTGGTTCGCGGGGAAGGAGTTTATGGGTTTATCGTCTAATGTTTTGGACGGTTTAAAGCAAACGTTCTTTAACTTTTCGCAGACAGCGAGTAAAGTATCGGGTCCTGTGGCGATTATTGCGGTTGGAGCAGAAGTGGCGAGATCAAACATCGATGGGCTTTACCAATTCGCGGCGTTGTTGAATATTAACCTTGCGGTGATCAATCTTTTGCCGTTACCAGCACTTGACGGTGGAACATTGGCGTTGATATTGTTGGAAGCGGTTAGAGGAGGGAGGAAGTTACCGGTAGAGGTGGAACAAGGGATTATGTCTTCAGGGATTATGCTTGTGATATTTCTTGGATTGTTTCTCATTGTTAAGGATACACTTAGCCTTGATTTCATCAAAGAAATGTTGTAGTTATTTATGTGTTTCTGAGGAGGAAGAGAGAAACTTTAGGGTGAAAAAGAAGAAGTTGAAAGTTTAATGAAATTTGATGGTACATATTCATGTAATATCTCTACTCTTGTTATATGTTGTAAAAGAACTTTTTTAGCGAGATCAAGCGTCGGTTCAATGTGATACCGAGTATGGAACTGATTGGGGAAAGGTGATCCGGTAAATTACAATGGTCGGTCCTGAAGTCAGGACTCTTGATAATTAGATCCGATCAAATGGCTCTACGACACCTAGTTCACCTCGGCAATATCCAGAAATTTCTGCCATACCATAAATGGCATATAAGACTAACCTGTTCAACTCCAAGGTATCCGCAAGGGAATGACCAAGCTGAGGAAACTAACAAAACCTTACTCACTGTAATGCCTATCTCAAACCATTCATATGATTGACAAATATTTTGATCGTTTGCGGGTGGTAACGAGAGAACCAATACCAAGTGGCTCTTGGTCTAGTGGTTTTTTCCTTATCAAAAGTGAGAAGAAATCTCTAGTTCGAGTCCACTTGGGAGGAAGGAGATTTTCAAAGAAAATTGACTAAAGGATGACTCCGGACTCACGAAGATTAAAGTTTCGGCCTGAACTTCGAGGTTAAAAAAAAACGAGAGAACCAATACCTAAGTTGATTATTATATTTGTAAATTGACTAGATGTTTTAACTATGAGGTAGTTTTTTTTTTCTTTCTGAATATTACTTTATTTATCTTTCCTTTTCCCCCATCAAAAGGGAAACATTTCTGAGATACAGAGCTTACAATTAGAATATAATACAAGTACCTATGACAGATCTTATCATAACTATCCGAGCCTCAAAGCAGAAAATTTTAAATAGGGAAACAGAGAGGGCCATCCGATTGTGGAGCAGATGAGAGTTGTGTTGAGCAGATTAATCTCTTAGCTATTTATGCAGTTTATGCAGAGTTATCATGGATCCAAAGAGAGAATCCCAAGAGGGACTGATTACCATGCTTCAAGGAGCTGGGTGATTCAATTGTCTTTTAGGTTTCTTTAAAAGTTAAGCCCAATTGTCTTTACAAAAATATGACTTTTCAATTGGGCTTTTTCTCTCTTAGTTTATTGACTTTTGTTTTTTCCTCAGTATATTATGACCGACTCTGCATGACAATATGACATTGCACTAGACCGAGACAAATGCATTTTCACCAAGAGATATATATATATATTTTTTTAATTCATATATTTCCTTTCCCCCAAAGGGGATACCATTTAGAACATACAAAGATAGATAATAGGGGATGAATATAAGCCCACACGCAGGTGGATACAGATATCCCAAAATATCTACCTAAAGAAGAAGAGACAAACATATTAAAAAGAAACCACAAGTGCAACTTGAAGAAGGAAGGGTACGAGCCTTGAAGGAAACAGAGCTTAGGAGAGGACTTGAAAGAAATAGAACCAAGTTGATAGATAAGTGAGATCTGAGCTTGGACTCGGCTCACTTTCTGAGATACGATCAAGAGTATAGAGCTTCTTGCGCATTAGCGACTGAATGTCCTTGATGATTAGGAGGTGTGATTTAGCCGGATTGTTATGAATCCTTGCATTCCTTTCTCTCCAAATCTCGTAAACTACCGCTTGTAGGAGGAGCTTGCAGATAGTGATTACCTTGGTCGAGGAATAGGTGTTACCCGAGGGCTTCCTGTTCACCCAACACACTAATCTGTCCATGCCCAACGGTGGATTGATTGAATGATGATTAAAGAAGGATCTCCAAATTTGATCTGAGAAAGAACACTCTAGGAAGAGGTGGTCCTTTGTTTCGTCTCCCAAGGAACATAGGATGCAAGCTGAGTCGGTTTGTAACCCCCAACCAATTAATCTATCTTTGGTGGGAAGCCTATCTCTCATGACCAACCAGAACATAAAAGCATGTTTAGGAATGCGATGTACGAACCAGACTGATTTATGCCAAGTGTAACCACGTATATTTATCTCATAACTAAACAACTTAACTTAGAAATCAGCTAGCATTAGCAACGTCTTATAAATTTGTAATAAAAAAGCTTTAGATTTTTTGAAGTGATGAAAATAGAAAGAAGAAATGAAGTAATGCTACAATAAGGTCTTTTTAGAGCATGTACATTGGAGACAATGTGGGTGTGTCTCATAATATAAAATTATTAAAATTTGAGTAAAAGGAAGAAAGAGAGTGTTTTTTGTTGAAATAGTGTGGTGTATTGAAATATAAAATTAATAAAAGTTGAGTAAAGAGAGGAGATAGTGGGTTTAGTTGGAGAGATTGTGTCTTGGGGAAGACATAAGAGAGAGATAATTGGGGTGTGTTTAAATATAAAATTAATAAAAGTTGAGTAAAAGGATGAAAGAAAAGGTATAAAGTTGAGTAAAAAAATGAAAAAGAAGGTATAAAGTTGAGTAAAAAGAAAAGAGAATGTGTTTTTAATATTTTTATATTGTGAGACATTGGTAAAATGTCTCCAATGGTGATGGCCTAAGTAGTAGTAGTTGTAGTAGTATTTTTCGCGTCAAAGTAAGTAATTAATATAGTAATGTAGTCAAATGAAGTTAGATGCATATAAAAAAGTTATTTAAGATAAGGTCCTTCTTAAACTTATGTGAATGAATCCAACGAATGGGCAAACCCAAGGGAGTTGCATCCCAAGTTACAACAATCTAATATATATTTGTTTTTTAAAAGGTCAAAGCTTGAAACCATTTTTAATTTGCCCTATAGTTTTAATTTTTCACAAAGTCTACTGACACCCTTCGTAGACTTGACAGTAGGGCTGGGCACGGGTCGGGTACCCATGAATTTTGGGATACCCGTTACCCGACCCGACCCTTACGGATATTAGACTTTTAGTACCCGTATCCGACCCGGAAAAAGCGGGTACCCGGATAAACGGGTACCCGGTCAAAATTAACCGACCCGGTAATTACCCGACCCTTTACTTTTACCCGCCTCATAACAATTTTTTTTTATCTGGAAACATATATATTTAGGATTCAAAGACCACATAGGATCTGATTTACAAAAAGAGGAAGAAGTCATATTGTACTTAACACATACGCAACCGTTCAAAAGATTAATTACAAACTCCAAAGCTTAAAGATTGTAATTAATTTTCTGGTGTCCAGACTTGAGCTCAGAAATGCCAAAAAAGATTCCAAAAGTCCACGTTGCTGTGTGATTCTTCCATCATATTTATATTAGGATTCCTAAAACCTGAAAAAAGAATAGAAATGAATTTTAGAGGTTTGGTTTGCCAAAAGATTTGGGAGAACATGTATAAATTTATAGCTGTATTATGTAATATGTGCGAGTAGTATAAAACGGGTAGTATAAGACGGGTAACGGGACGGGTATGAAGATGGGTAGTGAAAAAAAATTGATACCCGGCACCCGACCCTTACCCGCGGGTAATAGAATTGTGATACCCGTTACCCGATCCGAAAACGGGTAATAGAATTGTGATACCCGGTACCCGACCCTTACCCGCGGGTACCCTTGTTTTTGAGACGGGTACGAGACGGGTCACGGGTCGAAGACGGTAACGGGTATCAATGCCCAGCCCTACTTGACAGCCTTTTTGTTTTTTTTTTGTTTTTTTTTTTTTGGTCACAACAGGCTTTTTTGTTTAAACTGGCAGGTATTTAACAAATATATACATATGAATAATAATCATTTTATTATTAAAACAAGTCTAAGCGAATGCACACTTCAATTAGTGGTAGTTCAGTTGATACTATAGGAAAGAAGAAATCATCAAGTAAACATCATATCATTAACAAACAAATAAATTCAAGTAAAGTTGAATTTAAATTTTACACCTTAACATTGTAATTACACATGTATATTTCCTATTCACATAAAATTTAATATGTTTAACTTCATTGTTATGAGAAAAATACACAAGAGTGAAAATATTTACAGACAGACTTCTCTATGTAAATACATAAGAGTGAAAGTATTTACAGGCGGACTTTTCTATATAACCATAAATTAATTTTAGTTACAGAAAATCAAATTGGATAGATTTTTTACCAAATACGATGTTCAATATTCAACATTTTCCAATATATAACATTTATGCGTATTCAACGTTTATTAAGACCATTTTTAGAAAGAAAAACAGACTGTCAATCATATGCATTTAGCTCGTGAATCACCTATATACGACAAAATATAATTTTAGAAATAAGTTACCATTTATTATTATTTTTCATATTCTGGTAAATAATGTAACACGCAAACTTTTTTTTTTTTGTATTAAATAATCCAGAACACCACAATCACCATTTATAAACAGTTCACGAATTATAAACTTATAACCTAACAGCAACAACCAGATCAAATCCATATTCCAATTCACTCTAACAACTTAGCCACAATCACAAATTCCTAATCATCCTCTTCCTCTGTCATGATTCCGCGAACACACTTTCTTTTACCTGCAACACATGGGAATAAGAGTTGCGTAAGTATTTTATAAATACTTAGTGAGTTGCTCATCCCGCCTACCGGCGTAACAAGCAGGCTCCGGAAACAATCCACAATAACATAATCCAAGATATAATCAACACAACAATATCCATCACATACTCGATCAATCACGCGTTAAACACACATAAAACGGACTAGCAACACGCTCCAGTATTATCACGACAATCACACATAAAATAATCCAACAATTGACCACATATAAGTCACAATGACCGTCGTGTCGAGCGACACCACGAAGGCGTCGATCGACACGACCAAAAGCTTGGTGTCGAGCGACACCACAAAGGTGTCGATCGACACTCAGCACACGCTCGTGTCGAGCGACATCCTCCTGGTGTCGATCGACACAATCCTCACGGTTCACCGAAACCGAGTTTCTCCTCGCTCAACTCTATTCCGATGAACACGAGTCGCAACCCTGCAATAAAACACGACCAAAACACTACCAAGGAATCCACAGCAAACCACAACATCACAATTCACGATCCAAACGTCAATCAATCACAAAAACACCATCAAAAATCCATCATAGCCTAGAAACCACGGTCACAACTCACCTTGGCATTTCGAATGAACGGAAAACGGATAGATTGATCTACGAACACACGAACAGAGCCTCAAATCCACGAAAAACTCACTGATCAACGGGATTCTTCGAGAAACAAACCAAAACAACAATCCTACGAATTCTAAAACACGAAGAATCGATGTCTCGAGGATTTCTTTGCAACAACCCTCAAGAACAATCAAAACTCTCTCTCAATTCTCTGTTTTTCTGTAAACACGACGGCCCCTCTAAAGGCACGCAACCCTAGGCATATTTATATGCATAACCGAGCCCAAAACCGCGATTAAAAATCACTTCGGTTCGGTTCTGCAACTATCGTGTCGAGCGACACCACACACTGTGTCGATCGACACCCGCAATTCCCTCGTGTCGATCGACACAGCCACTGCGTCGCTCGACACGACAACCAAAAATCACCTTTCTGGGTCGCGGATGTTACAAATAACTTCTTTTGGTTACTTATATACGACAAAAAATATGAAGTTGTAATAATTTACCTTTTATCTTTTTATTTTCTGGTAAAGAATTCCCTTTTATTACTTATATACAAGAAAATAAATATACATTTGAATTTAAATAAGTTTTGCTGGTAAATAAATTCCTTATATTACTTATATTTGATGAAATAAATATAATTTTAAATTGCATTACTTTTTATTTCTATTTTTGGAGAAGGAAGTTACACATTATTACCTCTTTATATTTTTTTAATATATCTTTAAAGAAAAAACTAGAGTTAGGGAATCTTTGAAGGAGGAGTGTTGTAATACAGTTTGACACTTTGGGGCAAATTTCGCTCTGAAAAAAGAAGTATTTGCTTATAAGACTCAAACTCTTATGATAAAAATGTGCCCCATATGAAAAGTGATCATGCCAACGTAATTTTGCATGAAATATCGCATAAATTATACATATACATTTTTCCTCTATCCTTAAAAAAAATGAAACTATCTTTAAAGAAAAAATTAAAATAAAATTATTACATTATTTATTTTTTGGATTTAAAATTTATAAAAAAAAAGTGACAAAGAAAGACAAAAATTGCGTGTGAGAAAAAAGAAAAGTAAAATAAGAGAGAAACGCGTCTTTGTAGAGAAGAGAACGTCCCATTCCATTAGGCATGCAATGCGCGGCCGTGAAAGAAGCTCACTCCTCTCCCTTTTTTTTTTTAGTTTTTAATTTAATCCAAATTTACAAATATTACATTACACAAATCAAAATAATGTTTTCATTGTCAAGAAAATTATAATGTTGATTCTATGTTTCATAAAAGTTTATTAGCGGGTGGAACAAGTCGTTTTCATTTAGATTCTATCTTAACATCAAATAGACGGTTTGACTAATTACTATGGATTTTTTTGTTTGTTGATAATGACTTACTTCTGAACATAAGATTTATCTTATAAAAATAAAATGAAAAACATCAGAAAATATAAGATTGATACACTAAGAGAGGTGATAGACTTTTAAAATAAACAATTTTATAATTATCACATCACAATAGATTTTCATCTCTAAAGACAGCCAATTATCTTCTTATCTCTCTTATCAAACTGTATTTTCTTCAAATCTCTCTGTCTTCTTCTCTCAAAAGGAAAGAGGCCAAAGAAAACTATGAGTAAAAAAAGATAAAAATTAGTTTAAATAAAGAACGTAATAATTAACATAATTCCCAAATATACTCCAAACAAAAAAAAAAATTCACCCTTTTTTCTTCCCTTTTCTCTATAAATATAATTCAACACACACAAATATACTTATATATACAAATATATACAACATATACAAAAAACATTCGTATATATCAAGTAACAGAGAGAAACCAAAAAAATAAAAAAATCCTTTTCTTTTTTCCTCCTTGATCGGAGGGTCGCCGGTAAAATGGACGGTGATGGTGAGATGACGGCGACGGAGGTGAAAGGGATGAAGAAAGGACCGTGGACGGCGACGGAAGATGCGATCTTGTCGGAGTACGTTAATAAACACGGCGAAGGTAATTGGAACGCCGTTCAAAAGAACACCGGTTTGCCCCGGTGTGGTAAAAGCTGTCGTTTACGGTGGGCGAATCATCTCCGACCAGATCTCAAGAAAGGAGCTTTTAGTCCTGATGAAGAAAGAATCATCATCGAGCTTCACGCTAAGCTCGGAAACAAATGGGCTCGCATGGCTTCTCATGTTAAGTTTTTCCCATAAAAATCCTTTTTCATTATTAAAAAAAAAAGATAAATTCTGTTTTCTAAATCTCCTTATTAGATATTAGATTTTGTTTGATAGAAAAACAGAATTTGCATGTTTCAATGTTCTCTTTCTCTCTTGGAATGATTATTGTTTTTATTTGATATTTAATTATATTGAAACCACTTTTTTTTTCTTTCTCTTTTGATGTATATAGTTACCTGGAAGAACAGATAACGAAATCAAGAACTATTGGAACACGAGGACGAAGAGAAGGCAAAGAGCGGGTTTACCATTATACCCTCAAGATGTTAAACGTTATGATGATGAGTTTGAGTTTGAGTTTGAGATTCCTGCTGCCTTTCAAATCTCAAACCAAGATGGTAATAATCACCAAAACATGATTCAATACACTAATTCATCTAATGCTTCATCATCTTCGTCTTCGTACTCTTCTTCGTCTACTCATGAACTTCCAAGGGAAAGGTTGTGTCCTAATCCCTTAATCTCTACTAATCCGAGTAGCTTAAACCCGATCCCCGATTCTTCGATGAATTATCAAATGTTCTCTCTTTACAACAATAGCCTTGAGAATGACCACAATAGCCAGTTTGGTTTCTCTCTTCCTTTGTCCTCATCATCCTCATCTAATGAGATGTGTAATCCAAACCAACTTCTTGAGCTAATCTCCGAGAATTCGGACACAAACACTTACAATGAGAACAATATTGATGCTATGAGTTTTAGTTCTTTGCTTATGGGAGATCTTCATGAGATCACACCAACTTCTTACCCTTTAGGCCTAGAGCTTCCTTCAAACCAAACACCGACCCATTCCTTCACTTCTAATACCATTCTTGACAATAGTGTCAATTTTGAGCCACATGTGGGTAATAGTGGACTGCTTGACGCTCTCTTGGAAGAGTCTCAAGCCTTATCTCGTGGCGGAACCTTCAATGACACTAGGGTTTCTTCCAGTGATCTATCTGATGTTCAAGACAGGAATGTGACCATGGAGTTTGAGAATCGGTTAATGGACAATCTAGACTCTTCTTATCAATCATCATTCGGTAAGTTACATTAGATTTTATACCATTTTCATTACTAATTTTTTATTTGGTATAACCATTTCTTGATATTTGTATAGTAGGAGTGTTTAATCCGGATTTCAGGTTTTTAAATAAACAGTATCCAAAGTGAAATTGAATCTAGTATGGATCTTTGGTAACATCGAAGATATATATTGTCTAATTAATAAATCCGTCTTAATTTGTGTTTAATATTATATTTACTTGGGTTCAATGGACAGGAACAAACACTACTATGCACAATGAGTCAACAATGGTGCAAGCAACTGTGGATGATGATGATGACTTCTTGATGAGCCTTCTCAACAACTTCCCTTCGAACACACCGTTACCTGATTTGTACCAGACGGCGGAAATCCAACCCGAAGCCTCGTATCTCACCCCACCGAGTGGATTTCTTGTCGGAAACCATCAAGGTAACGGTTTGGAGGAACCATCCACCGCGCCATCTTCAACCGTTGTATATCCTATAGCTTTGTTGGGGTCATGCTGTTGGAGCAACATGCCTAGTATCTGCTGATTTGGAACCTCCCCTTGAGGAATATCATTTCTTTGATTTGGAAAAAAGAGCTAAATTGTGAGCTTAATTTGTCTTTGTTGTGTACTATCTTCATCAAAATGTTTAGTTTGAGATGTGCTATGAACTTTGTGTTAACTTGTTTACAAGGGACAAAAAAAAACAGAAGAGGAATTTAAAAAGAGATGAGATTGAGCTTAATAGTGTTTTTCATTTTTTTGGTTAATTCATGTTATATGTGTTAGTTCAAGATTTACCATATGGTCTTGCGCAAATACGACGCCTAAAAATCGAATCTAGAATATTTATATTTCACTATCTAAATCCATTGCATAATGATACATATCGACCTTTCATAAACGAAGTTCAAATTAATTCAAATAAACCATATACATGCATAATATGAAAATTAACTAAATTAGATTGGCAAATGGGAAGATAGTTAAACTTATTTGTATTGTTTTTGTTGATGTAGATGTGAAAGTTTATGAATGGTTTCCACAAAATGATAGTTTTTTTTCATTCATCTATAGAAGGAAGCTTAATTAGATACTAGTATACACTAGATAAATTTTTATTTTAATCAATGTTAAAATTTAACAATATAACTACTTATTTGTTTTCCTTACGCCAAATACCACATAAAACTACATTTCTAGGATCTCAAACTATAATAAACTAGGATTATAGACTCCATTATCGATTAGCTTATAATGTAATCTGATTATTTTATCAATGAGACTTGTTATAATTACACACACGTTAGAAACAAGGAAGAGGTAATAGAATAGAAAATGTGTCATGAGAATGTGATTTGGTAAGGGGAGACGACTTGTTTGCATCCACTGTCATTGGCTTATGTCATTTGCAAAATTATTTCACACGAATCCAAGAAAATGATCTCCTTAAATTTCGGCACCCCAAGAAAGAAATATTCAAATGTAGATAATAATTATCCAAGTAGTATATAATATTTGAGGTTTTGACATCATCACTCATACAGTTCTTAGATCACAACTCTCTTTATTGCTTCTTCTGCATTTTTACTTTACTTTATACAATCCATATATCTTTTATATACTGATGTCACTCCTGATCACCCAAAAGCTAAAGGAAATAAAACATGATCCTCAAAATATAGTGGGACAATCTTAGAAATGCCAACTTTAAGTTACATCTTTTCAAGAATGTTATCCTGGCAACCACTATTGCAAGCAATGCCATCATTTAAATACCCAAAAGACAAAATTACCCCTATTCACAAAAGACGTGTTGGTCTCTTTCTCTTCTCTTCTCTCTCTCCGACGGCGAAAACCTAAATGTAAGCTCCGGAGGTTATTTCACGGCGAGGATACGACGGAGCGAAAGCTGATGCGTGGTCTTGTGGAGTAATATTGTTCGTTCTATTAGTCGGAGATATTCCTTTCGATGATTCGAATATCGGGGCGATGTATCGGAAGATTCACCTGAGAGATTATCGTTTCCGAGCTGGATCTCAAAGCAAGCGAAATCGATTATCTATCAGATGCTAGATCCGAATCCAGCGACGAGGATGAGTATAGAAACCGCTATGAAAACAACCTGGTTCAAAAAATCTCTGGAAACTTATGAATTTCATCGCACTAGTCAGATCGATTTCTGGAGAAATCGAGTTTGAATTCGATGACGGCTTTCGATTTGATCTCGTTTTCTTCTGAATTGGATTTATCTGGATTGTTTGAGATTATGAATATGAAGGAGAGGAGATTCACAGCGAAAGTTTCCGCTGTCAAGTAGAGGAGAAAGCGAAATCGATCGGTGAGAAAGTAGGTTACGCAGTGAAGAAGAAGACGAAGAAAGAAGGAGAAGCAAATATAGTTGGGTTAGGAAGAGGAAGAACAGCTCAGATTAACTTTCTTAGACGAAGGTAAATGCATATAACCCCAATTCTTATTGGTACTGATTACTGTGTTAGTTCTACTCGATTATGCTTAGTGGACAGAATCGAAGCACCCGAAGTTCTGCTACGGACGGACGACCAAATCTACTTGGAAATCAGTGGATGACAGCTATATTTCAAGGTCTTTGAGTCAGCTTTCTAATGAAGTTGGATTTATCACGATTGGAGCTGTGAGCCGGAAGATACATCGGATTTAGTGAAGACATGTCCTACTACCTCGAAGATGAAGAAGGTGCAGAATGAAGTCAGACTTTGATGGACCTAAGGCCGAAGTTGGTGACCATTCTCAGCCCAATATGGAGTGTTTTCAAGCCCATACACGAGTCCATACTCATGTGGCCGACGTTAACACCTAGAGTGCAGCAGAAAGACGGTTTTTGACAAAATTGGCTAGTATTAACACTTTACATGAATTTGCGTCTCATTGACACAATGAAGTCAATGAGAAAGCCAGAGTTATATATAAAAAAAACGAGACAGATTTCATCACAAAGTTTATAAAAAAAAAATGAAGTCAATGAAGTCAATTTATAGAGTTTTGTGATAGAGACAGAGTTTTGTGACAGAGACATCACCAAGGGAGGAGACAGATTTCATAAATTTCATAAATTTATAGATTTCATAAATTTCACAAAGGGAGGAGACAGAGTCATCCGGGATGTAAACGCATATTAATACCTCAGAACCGATTTGTCCAGTTCTTTAATGATTGCGCAGAGTACCATTGCAAATTCTTCTATCCTCGCGTATTTATAACCCAAATCAATTTGGAAAATCCAAAAAGGCAGAAGAGAAAAAGAAGAAATGGAAGCAGCACAAACTCCCCTAGTAATATCCGACGAGGAGACAGAGCAGTACGCTGCGTTCTCTGCCGCAGTCCACGAGATCATCGTCATGGTAAACGCCGGAATGCTAGCCCTTCTCCAGCTCAAGAACCAGCAGACGACTACGACATCCTCTGTTTTCGAAGCAAACCGAGTCACGTTCTTCTGTTTTTGTGTTCTGATTTTGTTCTACTCTATTCTTCGCGCATACGAAGAAAAATACGTAAGGATACGATTCGGGCTCGTCACCAGACTCGTAGGACACGTGAGCCATCTATTCGGTGCTCTAGCAACTCTCGTGCTCATCTACGTCATTTGTCCCATCTTTGCTCTCCTTCTGCTTCTTCTCTGGTTTATTTGTCTCTCCACATTCGTCTATTGCCTTTGCACTCAACTCTCCCTTTTCAACCTAATTGCCACATGTTTAAAAGCACAAGTGTCAAGATTAGGATTTAAAAAAAAAAAAAATACCGAATTTGGAAGAACTGCACTTTTTATATAATACCTAGTGTTATTCAGTTATGCAATTTATGAACTCTTTGAGTACATGTGTTATTTGGGTATTTGTAGTTATTCTTCCAAATTATTTTAAATTCTAATGTTTGTTTAAACTCTTTATAAATTGATAGAATCTTGTGTTGTGAATCCATAAATCTTCTTCTACAACGAATCCTTAAATCTTCTTATACAACGATCACTTGTACACACGCCGTCATGACCAATAGTTTTATTATACAATCTATACCTCAACAATAATTACATGCTACCTTCAACAACCACCGACTGAGGAGAAGAAATCAGCAACAAATAATGAAATCTAAGTCATGTAAAGGAAAAACCTTGGATTTCATATTTGAATTCAATCCAAACTTATTCCCTTCTAAGCAAAATCTCACCAAGTGAAAGAACGAAAGATCATTCCACTTTCGACTATTTCCTTCTTATTTGTTATTATTGATATGGACCACATAATCTTTATGAGTGTAAATTATTCATTATCATTCATCACTTGTAAAAAAACTTGTTCTCTCTCAAGACATAGTATTAATTAGTTTATGAATTATATATTCTGCCTTATATGAATTATATAATCGACCTATATTTGTGCTACTAAACACTAAGAGCGTAAGTGACTATGAAATAATTAATCATCAACACACATGACAAGTTACTTAACCTAAGATTGATAAGTCCAACAACCATTTTCAAAAAGATCGATAGAGAGATTCGCAACACCATTTCGTCACGTCGACACTGGAAGCAATGGCGAACACTGATGAGTCTTTGGATATGATGATATGCCATCCAAAGACTACTCCCAAATCTATTGTAACTTTGTTTTATCATTTTTTGCCAAAGTTACTTTAATGAGGTAAAACTTACATAGTGCGTACACTTTTCATGTTAATGTAAATGATATTTACAATCTAGCAAAAAAAAAAAAAAAACCTAAGATTCGGTCTAAATGTATGGAACTGAAAAAAAGTTTCGTACTGAAGTAAATAATGATTATTGAACAAAACCAAAAAAAAAAATCTCTAGAATTTCAATAGATATCTATATATAATCGGTTCAACTGGGCTTGGACAAACTTGTTATAATTGAAAATTTATCCGTTGGGCCAAAAAGTGTCAAATATATGGGCCAATATGATAAAAAAAAAAAATTGAAATAAGGGAATGAAGTTGATTTATGTTTAGTGAGTGAGGGTTGTGGGTATTGGGCAAAAATCCTAACAAGGGTAATTCTCAATTTAGGTAAAACCGATCGAGCCGAGCCGAACCAAAATCCGATTAAAATTTCAAAGCTGGGCGATCGGTTTACACCTCAGAACCGATTTGTTTTGGTGATCTTTGGATTCGATGGTAATCGTCGTTTTAAAATGTTTTGGTGCTACAATCTAAATATCCGGGAATGACACGACATAAACACCATAGCAAAGGTTTGGTTGAACAAGAGAAACATAACATAATGATTAGTTTTCCATTTTCATTAAAAATGCAAAGCAAACAGAGAGCACACTAAATTGAAGCAGAAGTGACTGATCTCAACCTTACAAAGAATCAGATGGAGATGCAGACCCATTATTACTAATAGCATCAAGGTAGGTTTGAGGTGGAATGAAGTAAGGGGCACAGTAAGTGGAAACCTTACTAGCACTACTGTCCGGAAACTCTATACTCATACATCCACTTTTGCTATTGTCTACGAAATAGACGTCGTTTGGGCACATGTCATACAAGCTAGCCTGAAGGCAGAAAGGTTCAGACTTGGAGAGGACAATGCAGAGATCTCCAATGTCTTCAGTGTAGTAAGCACCAAACCTTGCAACAAAATTGTATATGAACCTTTTAGGCTGCTGATCTAGCTTGAACACCATTACATGTCTCTCTTCCATCCTCCCACCCTCAAGGTTGCTTCTTCTTCTGAAACGCTTAACCATAAACATATCTCCCGTGTCTCGCGACTCCACTAATTGTACCTCCATGCAACACGAATCTAATTTCCCCCATTCTGACTGCACATACTCAGGAATGTTGAAAAAGGACCAACTCTGTAACCTGGGTTTGTCCTTGTGTTTTTCAAGATCCCAAGATCCTGTGTGTGTGCCTCCAGTACTCGGCATTGAGAACATCTTATCCCTATTTGAGTACATGACCCTGGAGCAGTTGAATCCTGGTTCTGTGATTCTAATGTTAACCCACTCGGCATCTTTCTGACCAGGTCGTCTACATAAGCTAAGTTGCGGTCCCACAAACTTGACGGCCAAAATGCAATCCTCGTCCTCCAGAGAAGAGGAGGACATGGCCACGCTTGTTACCAACTGCGTTTGGCAACCAGGTATAGTTTCGAGACAGGGTAGGGAGATTCGCTTCGGTTCTGAATCGGACGCATTCGGGTTGAGATCGTCTTGGAGACACACGACACCGTCTTTCAAAGTCGCAACCCAGCCCTGGGATGCTCCTATCGTTCTCGTTTAGCAACAACGCTTAGCAGTCCCATGTCAAATAAGGCACCCATGTCAAATAGACCTCCTATCTGATTCATATGATTCAATGAATTTGTATCTTATAATCTGCTTTAAAATCTTATAGTCTTATAATCTGCTTTAAAAAAACCTTATAATCTACTTTAAAAAAACCTTATAATCTATTTTAAAAAAATTTATATTCTGTTTTCAAAATAAAACTAGCAATTTCAAAAATAACAGTTTTTAAAACCTTATAATCTGCTTTAGAAAACATTATTATCTGTTTTAAAAAACCTTATAATCTTCTTTAAAACCTTATAATCTTCTTTAAAAACCTTATAACCTCCTTTAAAAATAACACCAGCAATTTCAAAGTTTTTAAAGCTTTTTAATTAAAACTGTAAACTCCAACTCATAATCTTCTTTAAAACCCCCCAAAATCTTGTCTTAAACTTTCTTTTGAATCTTGATAATCTTCTTTAATAAACCTCATAATCGTCAAAATATTAAACAAAATCATCTTCTTTTGAAACCAAATAATAGTTGTTTAAAACCTTATAATCTGGTTTAAGCAACTTTATAATTTACTTTAAAAAACCTTATAATTTACTTTAAAAACCGTAAATTACTTTAAAAACCTTATAAGCTTGAAGATTAGTTTGGTTTTACTTTAAAAACTTTATAATAATTTATAATTTGCTTAAAACCCTTATAATCTGTTTTAAATTTTTTTATAATCTATTTTAAAAAATCTTATTCTATTTTAAAAATAACACCCATCAATTTCAAAAATAATAGTTGTTTAAAACCTTATAATCTTCTTTAAAAAGCCGTATGATTTTTTTTTAAAAACCTTATAATCTGCTTTTAAACAACTTTATAATGGGTTTAAAAAAAACTTATAATCTATTTTAAAGAACTTTATTCTAACACCATTAATTTTTAAAATAATAGTTTTTTAAAACCTTATAATCTTCTTTAAAAACCCGTATAATCTGTTTTAAAAAAAATACCTTATAATCTTTTTAAAAAAATCTTATAATTTGTTTTAAAAAAACTTTATAATCTGTTTTCAAAACCTTATAATCTGTTTACAAAAGGTTTTCACGTCGTTATAAGGTTTTTAAAACAAATTATAAGGTTTTTAAAGGTTATACTTTGTTTCTTAAAACAAAAAAAACTTGTAATTTGTTTTAAAACACCTTATAATCTGTTTAAAAATGTTTTCACGTCGTTATAAGGTTTTTTAAAACATATTATAAGGTTTTTTAAAGGTTTCTAACGTTTTAAAAACCTTATAATCAGATTTAAAAAACCTTATAATTTATTTTAAAAAACCTTATAATATATTTTAAAAACCTTATAAAATAGTTAACCCATGTGTTTCTACATGTGCTTGAAGATTAGTTTGGTTTTATGTACTAGATGGCATATCTTATGTCACAGACACCCTTGAAGAAGATTATGTAATAAGAGTACACTTGCAATACACTTCTAGAAAAACGTAACAACTATTGGAGACATGGTCTTTGCACATTCCTGAAATGTTGTTTAAATAAAATTATAAAGTATTATAAGGTAGTTTAAATGAACACACATGTTCCCACACAACAAGAACAAAACCACTAACTTTTTCACACAAAAACAGGAGAGCCAAGTGACTAGACAGATCATATATATCATCAAAGGAAAACATACAGTCAATGTACAAGCCACCAGTCGGGAGACTCTTAGACTTCTTTTCTTTCGCTAGCTTAGATCTTTGGTGGCACTAATGGAGGTGAGAATTTTTTCTGCAAAGTTTCCACGATCGTACGAATATTTTGGATTGAATCTCCTTTCAGTTTCAAAGTTTGCTCCAAGTTTGCCTCTAGGTTCGGCTGCTGTGAGGTGTTCTCGAAAGCCATGACACCTTCTTCGTTGTCAAACTTTATGTTCTCAGCTCACAAATGAAACACGAACTGTAAAATCTTGAAAGCAACCGGAAAGAAATTGCTCCCAAGAAAACAACCAAAACGTTAACAAAAATGATAAAGCCCTCTTTGGCTAAGAAATTCATAACATAATAACTATCTAAAATTTACCAAGATGCAACTCCCACTTTCTCTTTCTCTCTCAACTCAAGTCAACAAAATCATGATTTAAGAAAGAATGACAGTGAATAGTCGCAGAGTTAGGCAATGGTAAAGGACTTAAGAGTTTTCTTGTTACCTCTACCGTGTTAATGGAGAAGCCACCAATGGTGAAAATTCTCTCAACCTCCATGTTCACTTTCCCTATGATATCAACCTCCAGGTTCACTTTCTAACTAATATTCTTGGTCGTAATCACCACTTTCTGCTCCATATAAGAGACCATTATGAAATTGAAGCAGCTCTAATCATCAAACACATCCACCACCGTCAAGTTAACCTGAATTGTCACTCCACAGCTTGTAGAAATTTTCCAATGAATTCAAACTATCATAGAAATTAGATCGATTCTATTCTATATGCAAGCAAATCGAAAGTGAACAACGATACAGAGAATTTGCCAAAATCAAGTAGATAAGAAAAGATGAACAATTGGTATACAACCCAACATGATAACATCGTACTAGTTTCTTCATTCGGAAGGGTTTGATTTGAACTCGGTGCCAATTTCTGAGATGGAATATGAACGGAGGTGCGAGATCTACGATCTACAAGAAAACTCAAGCGAGATCGGCGATTATTATGGAGAATGATGACAGCGAGATCGACAATGGACGACGACGGCGAGATCGGCGGTGGACGACGATGGCGAGGAAGATGACGACGAGGTAGAAGAATGAGATCGACGATGGCAGAGGAATCTGGAGATTTTTTTTTGTTGCCGGAGAATTTTTTTTTTTTTTTTTTGTGAAAAATGAAATTAGGTCAGTTAGAATTGAGGGTAATTTCGGAAAATGACTTTATAAACAGTGGTATACCTTACAAAATTTTCTTGATGATGGTATTTGTAAAAAGTGGCATGCTAAGCGTGGCATTTCTTAAAATTTCTCAAATATAGTAGCTATTCAATTCTCTAAAATGTTTTGACATAATAGTGAATCAAATAATTGTATGCTAGGAAAATAGTACCACTAAATTTACAAGCTAAAAAAACTCTCATTCCAAATTAAGCACTAATATGCAAATTAGATATAGTTATGAAATATAGATTTTGGAGTGGTCTTGTTCTCATATAACTGGTCTCACAAAAATCAGGTTTTATGTGTTAGTGCATCAAAATTTAAACTCGCATAATTGTATTTGACAAAAAAAAAAAAAAAACTCTAAAAATCAATTTTAGAGTACACAAAACAAACAAACACTTCATCAAAACTATACACACAACTTAAAATTAAGGAACAAGAGCTTTGGAAATTAGACCACAAAAACTTTTGGAAATTTTTGTTTTTTTTCAAGTAGCAATCTGTTTTTTATGAGACTGCATTGAAAAACAAACACACTTGGCTTTCATGGCTTCCATTTTATTCCCATATTCTCTGAATTTATATTCATCTAGCTGTTTAAACGTTGGAGGAACCTTCCCTTCACTGTAACATTGATTACAAAGGCTAAAGCCGGTTTTAACTTCCTTAAACCGAGACCCGATGATCGGATACCGACAAACCGAGCAAACCTGGTTCCTGTGTCGATTCCTATCTCTTCTTTCGAGTTTAACTAGAGTCGACATTATACCAAATCCCCATTCTAAATCATCGAACATCGCTAGAAACTGGTTAAACGTTACCGTCGAATCATCGGTTTCTCCACGAACTTCTAACATTTCGCTCGTTCCTTGTGACGGTATGTAGATAGCTCTCAAGAGTTTAATGTATTTGACGGCTTCGACTTGTGTAATCTGAGAGCTTCCTTCGTTTCCCGGCCTCCAAAGAAGCGCTTCGAACGCAACTCTTTTCCTTTTGTCTGGATGGCCACCGCATAAAGGAGCAATCACCGCGTAGAACAGTCCTACATCGACTCTACCCGACCCTGAATCATCGAGAACCGAGAGGATTTTCTCGTTTATAGCCTTAACCGCTCCTTGGAAAGGTTCCGGTTTCAGACCATTAAAGAGACGCCGAAGAATCTCTTCTAAATTCGGTCTCCTGATAGATTTCGTAGGCCCGCCATTACCGGAATAAGACACCGGAACATCGTTGTCTCTCATTTCTCTTCTCACTGCTTCCACATCGCACTTCCCGAGCCTCGCAACTCTCTGGAAAGTCCGTATTTCAAGAGCTATCGCTAAATCCGGTCTTAAAGTAGTCTTCTCGCTTACCGTCTTAAACTTGGAAGGTTCCACGACGACAAACGGACCTTCTTCTTCGTTTTTCTTAACCTTTCTCTTCTGCAACTGTTTCAAATGCGATATCGCGTCGTGCAACTCAACACGGTTAGTCATTTTCAACGCCTCCTTTAGCGCCTTCTTAGCTTCTTCCGTCTCTCCCGCGCCCAACAAAGAAACCGCCTTATTAAGCTGAGCTCGCCAATGGTTAGGCCAAACCGCTAAAACTCGAGTATACATCTCAGAAGCTCTCTGAAACCGACCCAAATCCATGTAAAGCCCACCAAGGTTATAAACCGCATCGACGTGACCAGGCTTCAAATCTATCGCTCGTTGAAAAACCTCGATAGCTCTCTCATCTTCACCCATAGCGTGAAGCGACGAAGCCAAATCACAATGCGCGTCCGCGTAATCCGGTTTCATATATATAGCTTCCTCTAACGCCTTAACCGCCGCTCTGTACTCACCTACACCGAACAACGCACTACCTAGAAGCTTCAAAGCTCGATAATGCGTAGGACAAAGAATCGCGGCTTCTCTATAATACTCACAAGCACTTAAAACCATACCTTCGCCTTCGAGCGAGATACCGAGATTGACGTAAATCTGAGGAAGCAAGTAACTCCATTGATTCCCACCGGATTCCGCAGCTTCCAAGGCTAACAAAAACTCGTCTTTCGATTCTTTAAACTTGGATAAAACATAATAACAGTTTCCGGATCGAAAATGAGGTCTAACATCAATTGGTTGCAACTCACAAGCTCTCTTGAAACTAACAAGAGCTTCTTTAAACAATTGATGATCATACAAAACTTTACCAATCGCCATATGCCCATCAAAAGCTTCTTCTTTTGATCTAGCACCGTCTGATTTACTCCGTAACACGCCTAATTCTTTAACGAAAACCGCGTACTCGTGACTCGATTCTTCCCAATAGATTCTCTTATCGGATACATCCGAAGACGGAGGAGGACCTAACTCTCTAGACCATCCAGCATCAGAAATCATATCAGCGTTATTATTACTATTATTACTATCCGAATTCGAATTCGAATTCGAATTCGATTTCGATTTCGATTTCAATCTTTTCACAACGATCTCCAAATCATCTACGAGTTTCCACGTTTCATCGAAAACAATACCGTCGTTAGGCGAAACCACCCGTTTCTTCTGCGATTCGGTAATCGAAGAAGACGAAGCTTCTTCTTCTGCTTCTACTTCTTTCGTTGTTTCATCAATCCCTAAAGCTTCGAAATCACGATCGACATCTCCGGCACCGTCGTCGTAAGTACGGAGAAGACCGTCGTAAGTCAAACCTTTATCTCCGTCGATGAATTCGGCGTATGTTCGGAAAACTTCGTCGAGAATCGCGCTAATCTGTTCTTCGCTGAATTTCACTCTAGGGTTTACGGCGACGACGAGAGACGACATTTCTTCTCGGTTTAAACCACCGTCGCGATTTTCGTCGAATCGCTCGAAAATTCTCTTCACTTTCTCCGATCTACCTCCTCTGTTCGCCATTTTCGTCTCGCCGGAGCAAAAAAAAAAAAAAAATCCAAACTTTTTCTCTACCCAACAAAGAGAATCCAATTTAGCAAAAACCCAAAACAGGAAAAAACACTAATTAAGGATCAATTTCAGAGCTTGGTAATGAAATGAATCCTCTGTTTTTGATGGAGGAAGAAAAAAGTTGCTAAATTTAAGAGAAATTGAAGAAGAAGAAGAAGAAGAAGAAGAAGGAATCAAAGGGTAGAAAAACTCCGAGCTGTCTCTGTGTAAAAACTCAGATAGTGGTGGACAGGAGATAACGGTGTTGTACTCTGCTGTGTGGGCTTAATTGGTTTTATTTCATTTTTTAAAACATTAATAATATTTGGCTCAACTATAAAATAATAATTCAATCAATAGTCAATAGTACCAACAAAATTAAATATTTGAAGGTTTTTTGGTTATAAGAAAGTCAATTCTCCACTTGGAGTAGGGCATGTTCAATGGTGATATTTTGGGATCTTACGGGGTGTTTTTATAATATAAAATTATTAAAATGGTTGTAAAAGGAAGAAAGAGTGTGTTTTTGTGGGGTATATTGAGTGTGTATTTAAATATAAAATTAATAAAAATTGAGTAAAAGGAAGAGAGAGTGTTTAAAAGGGAGAAAGAGAGATCTAATATTTGATCTTTTGGAGAGTGTGTTTAAAAGGAAAAGAAAGAGAGTGTTTAAAAGTTGAGTAAAAAGATGAAAGAGAAAGTATAAAATTGATTAAAAGGAAGAGAGAGTGTGTGTTTTAATAATTTTATATTATAAGAACACCACATAAGATCCCGTGAAATCTGCATTGAACATGGCCTTAGATGTGTTGATAGGAACAGTTAGAGAATTAGATAGAAGTGGGAAAATGATGCATTTATTGATATTAAATGTTAGTTTATGATGATGTTTAAGTCAGTTTAATCAAACCAAACTAACAGAAACCCATACCAATAAATTTGGTGTGGTCATCATACTAAATTTTCTCTGTGTTATTCCAGGCAATAAATTGTTACCAAACTTGAAACTAAACCAAAAGAAGTTTTAAAAACATTATTACATTTCAAAATCCTTCAAATTATGGATACACACATATATATAAGTTTTGCTACTAAACCGAATTAAAACCGAACCGGTTTAGAGAAAGTTCTAGAGAAGAGATGGGGAGAGACAATGGTTAACCTGAGAAGAACCAAGTTTGAAGATGATTTATGAAGTCGTTTTGGTGATTCTTGCCTAGCAGTTATCTTTGGGTCTAGTGTGAGGCAAGAACATCACCGGACAACTAGGATTACTCCGTTCCACTCTGCGATTTCACCATTCGAAACAAAATAACATTATGAATCTGCTGCAACTATATGCATAAGAGACATAAGAAAAAGAGAGATGGAATTACCGGTATTTGAGAAGGAAATGGTGAAGAAATATGGAAATCTCGAGCTTGGCAAGATCGTTTCCTGGACATAGACGGCTTCCTAAACCAAAAGGAAGGAATGTGCCTGCTTTTGGTGTGTATCCCTGTAATATGAACCAGACAATGTATAACGATAGTTTAAAGGTATAACGCAATAACTCTATAATCCATACACACCTCCCATCTAGAAGGATCAAATTTCTTTGGATCAGGGTAGATCTCCGGGTCCAAATGAACATCCCTAAACCAAGTCAGAACCTTCCAGCCTTTGGGTATGATATAGCCTGAATACAAAACGTAAAAAGTTAAATACGAAAGTTTCAAGATGATCCACGGTGTTTGTGTACACTGACAGTTCATATGGACATCATTTTTGGCCTCTCGGAAGGAAGTAAGAGAGAATGTTATTACTCGAAGCGTCTCATCAATAACATGAGAAAGATTCTCCATTTCTCGTGTCTCTTTGAGCGTCAAACGTTCCTGGCCCGGCGCTTGCTTTTTCTTAATCCAATCTTGTTCTTCCTATGGTACAACGAAATATCACAACGCAAGACAGAGGTCCGAAATGGAAAATGAAACAGAATAATAATATCTTCTTTTTGTTATACCTTTGCTTTTTGTAGAATCTCAGGGTGTTCCTGAAGGAAAATGGTAGCCCACATAAAGGTGTGTCCAGAGGATTCATGACCCGCATTAAGATACATCAACATAACGTCGATAATTTCTTCGTCATCTAAAGTTCTTCCGTTTTCATCTTTAGCATCTATTAGATTGTCCAACATGTCCTCTTTATTAGATGACATATTCTGCTTCTTTTGATTTCTTCGGTTAGTCACAATGGACTGAAACGCGGCTACAAGCTTTTTCCTTGCCTGCGTAAATTAAACAAATTATAATCCTCAAATCCATAGTGATACGCACAAAGTGGCCAAGAAAAACTGTTTACCTTGAGTGCTCTATGAAAAGCAAACCCGGGAAGATTAACAGCCATTGCTCGAATTCCATAGTTAAGATTGGTATATTCCTTTTCCAAAGCATCCATGACATGTTCACTCTCAGTACTGAGAAAGATGTACATGATGATCCTAAACGTAAGCTTACGCACATGAGTCAAGAACTCGATTTCTCCCATTTTGGACCATTTTTCTAGAGCACTAGTAACAGCGTCTTCAATGTACGGTATGTAAGCAGAGAGAGCTTCAGGACCATTAACAGGAGCAGAAGTCAAACGCCTGAGCCGTTTATGTTCTTCAAAGGAGATACCGATAAACGACTTTCTACCAATGAGTTCCATCGTAGATTTTGGCCATCCTGTCTGAAACGAATCATCATCCGTTAAAACTCTCCGACAAGTCTCAGGTGTAGTCACTATTACACTTGGGTTCCCAAACATGTGTGCCCTATAAACACCGTTACACCCATACCTACATCATTCAAGAAACAAAAGAGTTATGAACCTAACTATCAAATCTATTCTCAATACAAGCAAAAACGGTCTATATATATACCTTGTGATGTAGGTGCGGACGAATGAATCAGGATCGGATGTTTTGAAAGCTCTAAGAAAGGACCACATGTTGCCTATGAAAGGCCATCCCAAATCACCTGGAGGCAGATAATGTCTTACCTCACCAAGTTTGGATTCATAAATCCAAACATTCACTCTCTTCAACACCCATTTCAAACCAAACAATCCAAAGACTACCAAAGGGAACAACATCAGATCCATCTTCCCTAATCAAAATTCACTCTTGTATCCCCCTGCAGACAGATAAATAGAAAAAACACATGGACAGAGAGTAAATGGACAAAGACTTCAATTTAGAAAAGTGTAACAGTGATCTTTTGAGACTATCAAGGAATGATACTTATCTAGTACTTTTTTTATAAAACTAAAGAATCCGACCGCTTGTTTCTATCTATTTGTAGTCTAGTTTATTCACATGTATTAAGAAAAGACCATGCATTCTTTTCTATTTTAGCTTCTCTAACCATATTCCTTTCCAAGAACCAAAAAACCATAACATTTACAAAAGAAAATTCTAAATCAAAGCAACTCACAAATGCAAATCGATTGAATCCAATCCAAAACCAAGAACTAGATTTTGAAGAAGAGAAGAGTATTGTAAAATGGAGAAGGAAAGGTGATTAAAAGGAAAAACGACTGTAGAAATAGAAAAAACTGTCAAACACACAAAAAAAGGAAACCAATTTAACAGGAAAAATCCAAAATGGAGCAAGAACACTTAATGAATTATCTCGTGAAATCCACTAAAAGACACAAACAAGTTACTTTAAGGGAAAATTTGATTTTTAGGTCAAAAAATTTAAGATTTGGTGATCTACACCTTTATTTTTCTTTGTTGGTTACATACACTTTAGTTGAAATTAAAATCCTCAAATACCCCTTAAATTCATTAATTGAATGATTTGTTTCCAAAATATTAGATTTTTTCCTTAATTGTAAGATTGTATTCTGATTTTAATTTAGAATTAAATTTCGGAATTATTTCAATTGTACTCTGAAAATTAATTTATTTGTTAATACCATTAATTGAAATTTTTTGAAATTTATATCAAAATAAAATATATAAATATATTTAAATAATTTTCGAAATATTTACATATTTTCTTTCCTTAATTTTCGGAAAATATATTTAATAATTTTTGAAAAATAAATTATTTTATTTTCGGAAAATATATTTAATAATTTTCGAAAAATATATTGAATATTTGATTTCCTTAACTGAAATATTTGATTTCCTAAATTTTTGGAATTTGAAAAATAATTTTTGAATTGGTATTCTAAATTTTCCAGAATATAGAACAAACTGAAGAATACATATTCTACATTTTGTAGAACGTAGAGTAAAAGTAAAGATTACGTATTCTGAAATTTGATTCTAAAAATTTTAGAATATTAGTGGTTCTCTAAATTTTTAGAACATTGACCAATGTGCAGATGATGTATTCTGAAAATTTCTCCTAAATCGTTTAGAATGTGCATGTGCTCTAAATTTTTAGAACGAAAAACAAATTTTAAAATACATATTCTAAAAGTTTTAGAACATGTACAATCGATAGATTGCATTTCTAAATTTTTAGGAACATGTATAGCCAGAAGAATGTACATTCTGTACAAAATAGATTAAATTTAGAAATCCAAATTTTAATGTAATGGTTAGAAATTAAAATTTTCATATTTGATAAAAAAGTCTTATTATTTCATTTTTTACATGTTTGAAAATTTTTTTTTGAAAAAAACTAATTATTTATATAAAAAGGGTAATTGTGGAAAAAATTAGCAATCTCAAATAAAGGTGTATATAACCAAATTTAGATTTAGAAAACCTTTTTGATCGATTTTCCCTTACTTTAATTTGGTCAAATCTTACGTTACTTCAATTTTTTGATCAAAAAGTTCTTCAATTTGTTTTCCTCTGAAAAATTTACGTTACCTAAATTTTTGGTCTAAATTACTTCAATTCGATTTCCTAACAAAACCCAGAATTCATTTGTGTTTGATCAAAAAAGAGAGAAAAATCTGACCCTTTTAAGCGATTAAGGTATGAGAGACTCTGTTTCATCTCCATTGAGGAGAGAGCTCCGAAGCAGAGCAGAAATGGAAAAGGTTGGTCCTTTCGGACAAACCCGTCTCAGAAATTGTCGTAATTTCCTTCTCCACCACCAAACGCATAAACCCTAATCGTATCAACATCGAATCAGAGAATGTGCGGTACATAGAGTAAAGTAAAGATAAGAGCTTTACTGGAAAAGTGTTTTCTTTTCCACTTTTTTTGTAATTCCTCTGTAACAATCAAACATGTATACATTTCTGAAAAGTAGAAGGTAAATCAAACTTGAAGAAACCTTATTTATTATCAAAATCCAATCCTTAATCAAATCAATAATACATTGTAATTCATCTTTAAAACCCACTTCTAAACTCAAAAAAACAAAAAGAAAAACACAAACAACCAAAAAAGCAGACCAGGGTGTTTGCGTTTGATGCAGCGGCTGGTTTCCTTATACTAAAACGGAAACGCTTGTCACAAACCGTTCTCAAACGCAAACGCTATTCTTGTAACAGGTTTATACTTAATACTCTCTCTATAGTCTTTGTCCTATGTAAATTAACTATGATACAATCATACAAAAGTAGATATCTTCTTTGGTGAAGAAGAATTGTTTTCCTTATGACCATCATTTTGATGACCATTGAGGTTTGAAATGAACCAATTCTCTATATGATCTATTTATATATATGTTTTGTTGAATGTCTCAAAATCTAGCTTTCCAAATAGCGTTTTCCGGTTCACCACATCGCTTATGAACCTCTTTAATCCGATCAGCAGATCTGCAAATACCGCTACATGTCCAATCGAATGATGCTACACATATGTTTCCTGCTTGTGCCTTCCATTCACAATCTGCAAATTCCTCCAAAAAAAAAAAAATCAGCATTCGAAATATACAAAGATTTTGATAGCGTTTTTCGATTAGTGGTTTTGTACCTGGAGGAGTGCCGCAACATAGTCTTCTATCATCGATATGTGTAACATCAAGGCCGATAAACCAAGCACCTAATGTAACATCTTCATTTGCATATTTATGAAGAACATGCCTAAAACATTTTTGTAACCCGAAAAATTAGACGGTGAATAATGGGGACATGAATACAATATACAAGGAGTTTCCAATCTTACTGATTAATGGAAATGTAAGAAGCCAAGTCTCTTGAAATGGCGTATAACTGTCCAGTAGCGTGACGGAAGTACTTGTTCCCGTTCTCACCGAATTTCCAATACTCTGGCTCGTGGTATCTAACTCCTCTACTCTCCATAGAGATAACGCGAGTAAGAACAAAACCGAGAATTTGATTCAGAAGGAAAGATATTGGATTTTTACTTTTGAGATAGGACTGGACCGGATTTCATACAACCGATATAGACATGAGGCTTTTTCCTGTGTCTAACAAGAGTTTCCCCAAGAGTTGCTACAAAACAAACCAAACCTCATTAGTCAACACACAAATTGGGAAATTTTTGGACTAAAGATTGTAGAGCTTACCGATATTTACATGAACATCATCATCAACTTTGACATAGAAATCTGCATCCCACATCGAAACCGCTGTAGAAAAATATGTTTTTGTTTTCCCTGATAACTCGAGGTATCCTTCAACATGATCCTGTTTAAAAGCATATGAAGATATGTAACTAATAATAAGGCTTTGGGCATCAAACGCGCGAGTTAACTTACCAATCTCAAGAAGTCTCCATGTTTTCTATCCTCTGCTTCAATTGCTCGGTCTAGAATTCCCCCGGTTGTGGCACTAACCAACCATTGACAAACATTATCAGAAAATGTTTGATGTTCTATATAAGACTAAAAGATTGAAGAAACTCTCACCCATGTCCAATCACAAACCGAATAATAATTCCCTTCTCGTCTTCCAACTTTCTTCTTTTTTCAACTACAAGTAGTATTTTCGACATAAACAAGAATCAAGAAACATAGTGAAATTAGTTTATCTTGAAGAAAATGAAACAAGAAAGTGGTGGTATTAAGAACCTTGAGGCATCCAAGTTGTTCGAATAGAATCTCTTCGTTTTCTGCTACTAAAAGCGGTATTAATCCCTACAACCATCAAATACCGCCTTTTCACCGGTAATTGCTTCTTCTCCATATCACTCGATAAAGGAGCACCGTTCATTAAAGATTCTTGCGCTGATCTTGCTGCAGCTAACTCCAGCTCTAAGCTTGATATTGACTTATCCAATGTCCTGAAGTTGAAAAAATAACATTTTGAAACCCCGAAAAAAACAAAGTTTTTACCGGATAATAGTATTCGGATCACTTAAGCTTAAAAATTTATCTTACTGTATAGCATTATGAGTCTTGGAAGCTTGAGGATCTCTTTTCACTTCTTTCTGGTAAAGCTAAAAGGAAAAAACCAAATCATATCATTAACAAAACTCAATCAAAAATGGATCGAACAACGGATTAAACGCACCGTTTTCGTATCACAGCCTTCGGAGATTAGCTTTAACCTTTCAGCTTCTAATACAGAAGAAGGTCGAGCCATGTCATTAGACTCTGGAATATTCCACATCCTGCAACACAAGAGTTTTCAAAGCAAAATGTTTCAATTTACAAAGAGCCAATTGTTTCAAAATCCTGCCTTTGTAGCTTAAATTCAAAATCTTCAAATAATCATTAATTAAAAACTCAGACTCATGGGAGAAAAAAGGTACAAAAACTTCCAAAAGAACAAATTTTTTGAAATAAGAAAAAACTTATTCATGAATCTCTGAAGTAACAAAATCAAAACTTTCTGGTAAAAATCAAAACTTTATACATCATACCTATCGGTGAAGAAGACACCGAAGCAGAAACTCCCCAAGCATAATAAAAATGTCCATTTTTTCGATACGAAGTTTCTAGAAAAAAGATGCTGCTCTCCTTTGATCTTCGTCGACATTTTGAACAGAGATTCCCAGAAAATCAATAAAAGTAGCTATTTTTTTAACCCAACCAAATCCATAAAAGGAATCAAAACCCTAAATCAGCTACAAAAAGATCTTCTTAAATCAGAATCTGAGATTTCAGAAACTCGAAGAGTAATGGGTACTTGAAAAAAATTCTTTTTTTTTTAATCTATGAGAGATTTTGTTGAAGAGATTCTGGTTCTCTCTCTCTCTCTTTTTCTCTGGCTCTGTAAATTTGCAGGGGTAGAGTGGAAGAGAAAGGGACGTTGAAGAGAAGGAAGAAGAAGACATAAGAAGAACGACTACTTAACCGTCCGGTTTACTTATATTACCGGAATTTTACCGAACTATCCCTATCGATCTTGGCCCAACAAATAATTTTACTCGTAATAAATAAACAATAAATGAATTAGTTTTAGCTATTTATTTACAAACTCTACAAATAATGTGTTTTTGGTGGGGGAAAGGTTATATGGTTATTATATTTTTCATGTACCTCTATACTAAGACCATCTCCAACCTACAACTCTATATTTCACTCTAAAATAGAGTAACTCTATTTTAAAGTAGGGGATTTCTCCAACCCATTACTCTATTTTTTCACTCTAAAAATAACATTTTAAAATATATTCTTTTTTAATTTAGTCTTTAACTTTATATAATTTACCAATTTCTTTTTAATTTGTAATAATTCACTTAAAAAACAATAATATTTTAATAGAAATTTTATCATAGAAATAAAATAACATTACACAATAGAAAAAAGCCAAAATCATATAATCTAAGTATTAAACTTAATTTCATTAGTTTCTATTAATAATTTTTTTTTTTGAAATTTTTTGTTCCATTTTCTGTGAAAGATTATTTTAATATGAATTTTAATTATCATTCTATAATTTTGTTAAAGGGCTATTAATCATGTAGTCAAAAATTAAAAAGGCAATACCAAAAAAAATATTTTTAATAATATATTCTATGTATAAAAATGAGATAGGTAAAAACATAAAAGACATTTATATAAATAAAATATTCAATTTTAGAATAGAGTAGGATTTAGAGTTACTCTAAATGTAGAGTAAAAAAGTGGTTGCTCTATTTTGGTGTAGAATTTAGAGTAGGGTTGGAGAAGATTTTACTCTAAACATCCTTTTAGAGTAGGATTTAGAGTGGGGTTGGAGAAGATTTTACTCTAAACATCTTTTTAGAGTAGGATTTAGAGTGAGGTTGGAGATGACCTAACTACTTAATCAAAACAAGTTAGCTAATTATTTGATTTCAATGATTTATTGATTTTATATTTAACATAATGAGTATTCTATGTGTAACATGTATTAGTGACAAGCTTCTCGCTTTTTCAAAAATCAAATTAAGTTGGATGGATGAGAAAGAAAAGAAAAAAAAACTAAGTTCTAGATTTTGAACCAATTCCTTCACTTAATTCCTTGACGTTATGTTCAGTCAATGTTCTGAAATCGAGCTTTAGAAGGTATTCATATCCTGAGTTTGCTGCATCGATCATTAGTCTACAAGATATGTACTCACTGTTTGAACATGAGAAGGGGAAAATATTTACCATTGTGGCTCAGTCATTTGGATGTCTTCATTCAAGTACTTAAGGAGGTCATCATCATCCTTGCCAAACAAGACCCTTGTTACTGGAGAGAGCTTAATGTAAATGTCGCTTGCTCTGCGTGAATCTCTCCTACCCTAAAAACAAATGATGTTAAACCATTAACATATTTAGAGATTATCTGGTGATTTAAGAGAGGAAGAGAACTATATATCAACTTATTATTCAGTTCGACAACAAGATACACTTAAGGATTTATTGTAAATTTGAGTAGATGATATAATTTTGTGTTCATTTTTTCATTTCGAATATGAAGATTTGTGGTTTTTTTACTTATGATCTTGTGTGGATTTTAAAGTTTTTTTAGTTTGAATATAAATGGATGTTTTAGTAATGGTTCTTTAATGAACATAAACCTCTAAATTAGTTCATTAATATGTTAATGATTTAACAACATTTATTGTTAGAGCTTCATTAGCGTTAGATTAAAATATTGGAAATTGAATTTGCGTTAAATTAAAAAGTTGGTTTTTGGTTATCACCATTTTTTCGTTAAGGTTTAATCATCGAATAAAAGATTTTTGGGATTTGTTTTGCATTTTTTCCGTATTCGTCATATCAAATATAGAGTAAGATAATTCCAATTATTATGAGTTTCCTAAGAGATATTTTCCTTATGGTGTAACGTAGAGGTTGAAAGAATAAATGAAAGATAAGGTGGTTGATTAAAAAGGCATAGTGGTCCTCAGCTTTTTTCAGCAGGTAACACATGATTTTATGAGGCACACAAACTGATAGGATTCGTTACTTATAATTTTTTTTTTTTGTAATAGTGTTATTTTACACCATGAATAGTATTTCTATTTACAGCCTCAAAAGTCTATGGGTTAGGGATATACACGATTCGCGTATTAAATAAAAAGTATGGGACCATGTTCGATTAAAATGTGTTCTTGTAATAACACATTTTAATATGACTCTTGCAATGCTTATAGTGGAATAAACCAACTATTGATTTATAATGTTGTTGACAAAATAAATGATGTGAAACCATTGGCTGTCTTTTTCTAGTACGTCGGCAGAATAAGTTACACTGACTGTAAGTAATTTGTTTTCAGCTTCATAACTTTGTAATTATCTTTAAAAGTTGTTTATGAATATGATGAATTATAAAAAGAAGGTTAAAAAGTGACTCGTTCGCTTCTATTCTATTTATGTTTTTCTAATTTTTTTTTATTGGCAAGCTAATTTCTCCATTTTGTTATTATATTCAGCGTATCATCCATACATATATATGATTAATCGTTTTCTAACAACTTTTCAAGTACATGCTAACAAAATTAAAAGAAACATTTACTTTTTAACTCGTAGTTTTTCAATTGCCATTTTTAACATTTTAACTGTAGATAAATCATGTGTATGTGATTTTTCTTTACACATTTTTGATATCAACTTTCCATTTTATTTTTGTTCTCTTGATGAGCCTATGCAAAAAATGGGCATATATATGCCAAATTAAAACCGTCAGAGCATGATCAACGGTGATACTTCGTGGGTATCATATAATATAAAATTATTAAAATTTGAGGAATAGAAGGAAAGAAAGTGTTTTTTGTAAAAAAATGAAGTGTTTTTAAATATAAAATTAATAAAAGTTGAGTAAAATGGAGAAAGAGAGTATTTTTTTGAGTAAAATTAAATAAAAATAAGAAATTTATTATTTTTTTATCTTATGATACTCACAAAAGATCATGGTTGATCATGGTCTCATGGTGTTTACATAACATGTACAAAAGTGAGTCATAAGAGTAAAATCATTTTATGTCTTGTATAATAAGATCAAAACACCCCATTCATCGTATCAAAACTTCGAGATAGAATATATCCGTGTGAATCCAAACACACACACACATGTACTGATGTACATCCGCAAGATTACATTTGAGCCGTACGTAGAAACAATCATTGAGGTGTCATGGAATGATATTTCCCATTTATTTGACTAAAACAAATAATTTCGAACTGGAAAAAATACATAAACATGTGACACATGGCTTAAAGCGTCAAAAGCTAATGAAATTAGTGATTATCAACTACTCCCACATGCATCTCCAAGTCGTTTGCATAGCTCTTGGTTGGTCGATTAACGACATTTTTCATTTATATATCATCACTATTCACTACTACACATGTACTTGAAATATAATTTATAAAAGGGTTCATTTGTTGTATAACCATCAAAAATATTATAATTAAAAACTTAACAAAAAATCCTAAAACTAATGGTTGGGTTATTGATACATAAAGAGATTTTTGCTATAATTTTAGTTATAATTTTTTTTTATGCTTATCCACCCAATTTTCCCTTTATAAAATAAATCAGTTTAAAAAAAATCTTTTTAACAAAATCTAAAAAATACCAGAGAAATTCGCTTACTGACGGATTGACGGGACGGGCACTTGCGAGAGGGGACGGTCGGAATAAAGTACACGTGATAAGATCTGTCATTTTGACATGTGTCGTTTTCTGATTGGGTATTCACTTCATTTGATCCTGCCCAATCATGTGACGCTTTATCGTTTTTCCATCACGTGGCACTGCATATAGTAAGATCATGTGGATCCGACGTCTAGTGTTATACCCCGTGTCATCATGATGCTTTGTAAACTCTGAGTTTTTGCTCACTTTGTGTAAATTGTGTCCAGAACAATTGTTTGTTTTAGTCATTAGCATCTCACACACACAAGTAAGATGAATCTTAAAATTTTACATGTATATAGTACAAGGATCACTATTATTTAGCATAAATTTGAGATTCATTTTCGAACGAAGAAACTAAAATGATGGAACATATGCAAAAAAAAATGAAATAAACATTGAGGTGACACCTCCAAGATTGATGGCAGTTTAATATGGTTATCTTTTGAATCATTTATATTTTATGGGATATATTTCCTAAGGAACACATACATTGTACGAGAGGATGCCAATATGCCATGTCCATGACAGTCATTACAAGTGATGTCAGATTAAATAATTTCTGGATTCTTTTTTTCCTAGTAGAATTTGGAGTAGGGTTAATTTGTCATATAACAAAAAAAAAATTATAATTCAAATTTTAACTAAAAACCCTAAATTTAATGGTTATAAATTGGCCATATAAGTGAGTTTTTGTTAGATTTTGAATTATAATTTTTTTTTTGAATTATCCAACTAATTATCCCTTTGGAGTAAAGGAAGTAAAGAGGATCGTTGTTTTAGCCGGCGTTCGGCTCCGGCCGACGTCGGAGCTTTGTACATATTTCGTTTTCTTTTAGTTAGTTTCTTTCCGATCTAGTCGGATTTGTCTTCGGCTTGTCCGATTGTGTCTTCGGCTTGACCGATTACTTTTTCCGGCATTGTCCAGATTTGCTTCCGTTTAATCGGTTCTTTATCTATTAGGATTTTGTTTCCGATCTTCAGATCTACTTTCTGTGTGACCGGTTAGTTTTTAGGGCTCTGTTTTATCCTTCCTCTGTTTCGAATTGGTTAAATCGATAGGTGAGTGATATGATTCCTATTATCTTTGCTCATCACTCTCTTATGAATGTAATTCGTCGTTTTCCATTGAGTGGACCTATTATTAGGTTAAAGCGATGTTTTTCATTTAGATGGAGGAATGTAGTTTTGGATTTTCGGATGAGTTTGATGTAAAATAAGCTAGGCTGAAAGATGCCAAAGGTTTTACCTCTCAAGCTCTTGAAGATTGTCCCCGGTTTATTTTAAAGATTATGTGGAATCAAATCAAGCATCTATCGTGAGTTTTTAGGAAGGTGATCCAGTCGTATTGGGACAAGTTATCTGCGTAATGGATGCATAACGGTGGAGAAAGAGTTGGCTGATTCATTGCCGGAGTTTGGTCATCGGTGATTGAAGATGTCGATTCAGTGCAGTTGACAAGCTTTGGTGTGCCACGTCTCATGAAGCTCCATAAGTCTCTTACACGTGTTCTGATGTTATGTGTGTTTATCTGTATTACACGTGTTTGTTCTCATGTGTGCTTATCTGTTTGATTATGGGCTTGAACTTGTTCCATTTGTACGGTTAGCCTTTGGGCTAAAATCTTAATGAAACTTTAGTTGGCAAAAAAAAAAAATCCCTTTGGAGTACTCTTTTTTTTTAATATAGGTTTCTTAGAGCATGTTTATGGGTAGTAAATTAGGGGTAAGATAGATGGATTTTAGTTAATAAACTCAAAAAAATAAATCTAAAATGGCAGTTTCTCATATTTACGGTTCTAAATGTATGCTCTGTATTAACTGTAAATATGAGTGACGTGGGTTGGTTTGATTGGCTGAATTTATGTTCCTTGTCTCTCTCTCTCTCTTCTTTCTCGTCGATCTCTCTACCGGAAGCCGATCTTATTCCTCTCTGGAGATGAAGACTCGTCGTCGCCTCACGTACACTATCACTCACGTAACGGCGGAGATGACGAAGATGGTCGACCATGTCGCCCGATCTGGTCTGTGACACCCCGGTTTCAGAGCATATATAGTATATGCGGTATATGCGGAGAGGCTTAAAGAAATTGATTTGGCTACCTATATCACCAAAGTGCACTTATCTTTTCGGTCACATGTCTTGAGAGAACTCCAGAGTTAAGCGTGCTTGAGCTGGAGTAGTTTCAGGATGGGTGACCTACTGGGAAGTCAGTTCCAGTATCGTGTGAGTGAGGTCAAAACACGAGAAAAGATCGCGTGATGATTTGCAGGATCAGTAAACATGACTTCCGAGCCTCCCAGACTAACGCACCGACTGTCAGACATGGTGGGCCCACATGCCTGAGAGTGGACGGGGGCCCATGGGAGTGTTACATGGTTAGTATCTGGGTTTCACTCTTTCTTTGGAGTGTTACATGGTTAGTATATGGGTTTCTCTCTTTCTTCGGAGATGATCCAAGGGTATCTCCTCAGAAGAATAAAATATCGATTCTATTGATATTGATTCTCGCCATTGCAAGCTTGGTCTCCGTTTACGAGATTATTAATGACTTTGTAAGTCTTTCTCTTTCGATCTGAGTTTCTCTTTTTTTCCAAACTCAGTCTCTATGTTCAATTTGTTGAATTGATTTGGGAAAGTATTAGCTTGATTATGAATTCTCTCTTCTGAAGTAAAATCAAGGGTATTTGTTTTGAGTATATTGGATTAACATTGTTCTTATCTGTTTATTCTGCAGAATGCACCATATTTGTGTAAAAAAGATGGAATTAACTGTCCTCATGTAAGTGTTTGAAACTTTGGTATGTGTTTGTGGAATGCATAAGGTTTGAAACTTTGGTATGTGTTTGGTATGGGTTCTTCTGTTAATGCTTAATTAGAGAGCTCAAAGATGAGAGAGATTCAAGAACACTAGTCCAAAACCTAGAGAGATACGAAAATGAGAATCTTGAATTGCTCGGTGGAGCTTTAGATATGAGAACTGGGATCAAAGATTGAGTTTTGATGAGTTTGTTTGGAGGCCTTACACTAAATCTTTGAAGAATTGGAGTCATCCTAAGTTTTATGTTGAGGAAGGTAAGTGGGTGAGTGTTGATGATGATGAGTTTGTTTCGTTTGCTCGGTGTTTGAGAGTTTCTAAGCTTGTTGGGATTGGTTTTGTTGAGGATTACTATCCACATCGAGTGGCGATGCAATTCGGTTTATCTCAAGATCTTCCTGGTTTGGTTACTCATACTAGTCGAATCCATGGTTTTAAATGAAATGTAGTTTTCATATGTGTATTGGTTTCATTTTCAAAGTGTCTAGTAAAATCATGAACATCTTTTGCTTGTGGTGTGAGAATACTTCAATTTGACAATTCATATTCATGCGCAATCGACCAATTCGGCGGATCTTGATTCTTGATTATTTACCTTCTCTTCTTCATCTTATCCTCTTAAATTCATATTCTCGTTAATCTCCAATAAAAAATATCTCACACATATATATTTTCCCGTAATCTTTTCGACGATTCCATGGATAAAAATTTAAATGAAAATTTTGATCAAAACTTCGATGAACCATTCATTTTCGTTTATGATTTCGAATTCTATGTTTTAAATATTTTTGTTTCATGTATGTTTGAAATTTCATATTTTATGTTATCAATTTAGAGAAAATAAACTTTACTTACAAAAAATACAAATTCATAATTTTTTTTAGAACCCCTCTATATTTACTACCTATAATCACTAAAAAAAACAAAAAAAAAATTAAATTAGAGTAAATATGATAATCCCAATATAATTAATAATATAAAATTTTTATATTACCCCAACATCTTACCTATCTATAAACATGCTCTTTAAGTACAATTTTAAGAGATGAAAATAACTGGATTTTTTATAAGGAAAGACCATGTAATTTTTTATATTCCATTGATGCTTGGGCTCATGAGTCATGGCATTTGTTTCAAGGAGTCAGTTCAAATTTCATTAAATAAACGAACTGATTGGAAAAATGAATTTGATTGGATCAATGTTATCCAAATTTTATTTTAGGCCCCCTTTTTACTACTAATAAAAGGCTTCAGATCTCTCCTTGATACGTGTTCTCCGGAGACTATGGAATCCCCAAATATTTTAAAGTTTTACAATTTCCTGAAATTCTTAATTATATTGCAACACTACAAAACAATTTTGAGTCACCACAAGCCAATAATGTGTCAGTGTGTGTGTTATTGTTACCTATATATATATATTACCAATCGTCAAAACAATCGAATCCCTTTAAAAAGGGTTTATTACTCCTATAGGTACTTTTTCCACAACTTATTATGCTCAAACATACTCTTTTGTTTAGGTGTACTTCCTTCCTTGGTTTTAAATTATAATACCTCAACTACCCTTTTAATTCCACTCGGCATAACTAAAATTCATCTCTCCTCCACATCTTCTTCTCTCCGTAAGAACCCAAACAAACAAAAAAAGGGAATTTTCCAGAATCAAATATTCAAATTTTCATCAATTTCGATCACAGGTGAGAAAAATAATCAGTTTGAAAGAAGAAAACATAGCGCCGATCGTTCAGGAGTCAAATTAGAGGAGATGATTTTTGTTATTTCTCGATCAAATCCCATATCTTCCTTGAGGGTGAATCGATCGGTGAGGCGATTGATTTTTTTATTCAATTTCTTTTTGTATTCGTCGATTTGCGTTGAATTTGATCTGTAGGGTTTTTGATTTCGTTGAATAATTTAGGTTTTTGTGTGATCTAGGTCAATGACCGGGATGGAGAAAAACTTTGAATTTTTAGGGAAGATGAAATCGTTGACTTTGTTCAACATGTCACTCACAATTCACGGAAGGACAGTTGAATCGAGCCCTAAATCTCACAATCTAAATCCTTCTCTCAATCGTACAACCTCCATTACCAATTTCCACAATCCCGTTGAATCAGTGGTAACACTGTCGTGGTTGATGATTTATGGTTGATGTATTAAGTCACATCATGGATAGTTTTTTGTGGTTAGTATTTAATGGTTAATTTTTTCGTCTTGTAACCATATTGATGATACTTTGTACCTTAATTATACAAGGTGATAACAAAGTTGGTTTCAAACTATGCAATCTAATACCTAAAGAACTAATTTGTAACTAGTGATCGTTTTCATACCTTTTTTACTACCTTCATGGGCTTGCATTTTACTCATTTTTGTGGACGATGTTTGGTGGATTACATTAACAAAACTCTAAAACGCAAAACGACACAACAAAAACCAATCAATTACCTATCCAAACCATAACTCATTCCACCGTTCGCCTGCGAGTCAACAAGAACTAAAGCCCGAGTCGAAGTAGCCACGAAATCAGATTGAGGGTTGAGGGTTTTCGATTGAGATTGGAATTCAAGAGGAATTTGTTATTCAAGAGGATTGTGATTTAAGAAAGATATGCAAATCTCGTCGGTGTTGACGCTCCTCCTCTACCGCTGTTGTCTTTGGAATGAGTTATGGTTTATGGTTGATGTAACAAATGATTCATGGTTAGTTTTTTGTGGTTAGTGTTTCATGGTTGATTCCTTTGTGTGAATGAGTTATGGTTTATAGTTTATGGTTGTTGTAAAAGTGATTCATGGTTAATTTTCGTGGTCAGTGTTTTATGGTTGATTTCTTTGTGTTTTCTTCAAATTCAACCATGGACAAAGAAGACGAAAACTTTCATCAACGATATAAGGTTGAGAATGTGTACACCAAACATAACATTCTCTTTACCAACACCAAGAACTATTAATAAGCACAAAATCAATCAAATTCACAAACAATTCATACTTTTAGTGAACAAAAATCAAGCGTAAGTAATCTAAAACACAATCCATTGTTTCTTTCAATATCATAAAAAAATACAGTCTCCAATACAAGAAACTGAGAAACTTGAATCGTACCCGAATAAAAAAAACCCAGAAAAAATTTCAGACTAAGAAACTAAAATCTTACACTAACCACTGTAACTTTCTCGAACCAATGTAATTCAGAATCTTAATCTAAAACCCAAAAAATTCAGACCTAAAATAGAAGCTCAAGATGTAATTGAGTGGAATTCTAATCCAAATCATGAAGCTTGCGGCGGAGCTGTGCCATCGACGAACCGTGCCTACTAAAAACCATGATCTATTGATTGTAATTTGGCTCCATAAGGAGATTCATGTTCATCTTCTTGAGTTTTTGTGGATGAAAGAAAGGTGTAAGGGGATAAGAGAGAGGCTGATTCACGGAGGAGAAGAAGACAATAGAAATATGTTTTTTAATTTTTTTTATATCTGAGAAATATTAGTGAGAAATATAGTGTAAACAAGTCTTGGGGCCATTTTTGTCATTAACCAAGTCAAAAGTACACCTACACATTTTAGTATCTTTTTTATTATACAACTCTTAAAAAGTATCTCCAAGAGTAAATAACCCAATTTAAAATCGCACACCAAAAGGAAAAAAGTGAAGTAGTGAGTTACGTTACATACATGTGCATGCAAATTATACATGTATTTATAACATTTACTCATACACTACAGTCTACACATGCACCGTAAAATTAGAGTGTCATTTAAGCATATAGTACAACTTACATACATGCATATGCACAGACCTTCAATCTGGTAAAATTATAATGAAATGTACGGTTTCGTCTTTTTAAAAAAAAAATTACATCAAGGTTCCGACTTATTGATATCATGTAACGTCCAATTACTAACCAAAATTAATGTGTAAACCGGTTGAATAAAACTAAGATTAGCAAATTCAAATATACTTAGTTTACCCTATAATTAGACAAACCAAAACAGAAAAGTTTAACCGGTTCTTGATTCCCAAATCGAGAAGAACCAAATTTTGGCTCAGATTGGGATTAAGTGGGTCAGTAAAGATTTACTTTGGTAGTTTGGTAGGTAAGAGTCTAAAAAGAGTTAGGTTTAGGTGCTTTGCTTCTAAGAGAGGAGACTTTGTCACTTTTTACAAACACCTAATTTAAATGTTTGGTTTGGTCTCTCTACTATTCAAACGAATCCTAAAGTTAACCAAAATATATATATGTCGAGGTTCTTGTTGATACTCCTTTCTCATTTTAAAAGTAAATTTTGTAAAAATATATATGAGCATCTAACCGAAATATCGTTTGTGTGTTTACAAATCATAGAACTTATATCTGTGGTTGGAATATGGCAGATAATTACAGATCTACTTGTATTGTAGAAAGTAATTAAGGGTAGTCTTTGATAATTTACATGTTTTAATTATAGTTGTAAGTACGAGAATAATGAAAACTATGAACTTGAATTAGAAAATGATTACCATACTTAATTTGCGGATCTATGATTGAGAACCATTTTTTTACGCGCTTTAAAAATGGTTCCAACTGTCTATATTTACTCATCTATGAGATTAAATGAAACGTACAGATGAAACAAAGTTGTTAAAGATGGATTCTTATTAGCTGTGCCACGCTTTTAGAGAACCAAAAACGATCATGAAAAATTCGTTTGTTTATATCGAGCTCTCTTTTATAGTATATAAAGATTACATGACATGTTACTTTAATTTTTGAAATTAGCTAATATCTGGTGAACTCAATTACAACTTTTGATGTTAGTTTTTGTAATATCAACCTTTTGTCACTTTGCAATTTGCAATATATATCATCATCAATCACTAAAGAGATCATTACATTATACAAATGATAGTTATCGGTTTGCAACCAACAAGATTTATACATCTATACAAGATAGTAGTGGATGCTGATAAATGTGGAATGAGACTAGAATCACTAGATCTTTATTATATTATTTTTTTGACACCAAGAATTATTTACATTATCGTGTGCTACGATTTAATATCTTTTCTTCTTTTTAATATAAAATTTTAGATTTTGTTTGTCTCGATTAAATAGTAAACCAAAACAGGTATGGAGTCCATAGTAATAAGTAAATAACTAACAAATAATAAGAAATGAGCCCCATAAGTAGCCATAACTCTCACACTCACCTCTCACTGTCAATGACCCCAAATCCCTCAACAGAAATTTATGCATTCTTTGTCGATGACAATATTTTGTCGTATATACATCTTTCCTTGTTTAAATATAACACGTTGATAAATAAATATTGCATATGTGATTGGTACATAAAATAGAAAACATATGATACTAAATTCAAATACAAACATCAAAACACAATAACTCTAGCTCACAAAGATCACACTATAGGATAAGAAGATTAAACCTCTCTCAAAGCGATATTTTTTGTTTTGTTTTGTTTTTTCTCTCGCATTGGTGAAGAAGAGTTTTAGAAGTATGAACCTAACTCAATCCCAAAAGCTAGCTCATTAGGAGAAGGTTTGCCACATCTTATATATGACCCATGAAACATTTTCGTAACCGATGTGGGATATTTGATATCCCCCCTCGCGTTCAGGTTTGGACATCTGAAACGTGGGTTCGTGGTTCAACAGTTATCCATGTGGGTTATTCACACAATCGGTCATGGGCCTGCTCTGATATCATTTTAGAAGTATGAGCCTAACTCAATCCCAAAAGCTAGCTCATTAGGAGGAGGTTTGCCACATCTTATATAGGACCCATGAAATATTTCCGTAACCGATGTAGGATATTTGATAAAGAGTGCCTAGTTTAATAAAGTAGAGACTCCACTTCAATCAAAAGATTGCAGTTTCTTCCACTTTCACCTTTGATCTAGAATCCTCTATCTCGAATAGAGTTTTTTTTAATAGAAAATTGATGGTTGTTTATTTATTAAAAAAAGACGGTTACAAATGACCAAAGTCATATAGTTTTTGAAAGTAGATTACATCAAGTGAAGATAAAATTAAAATCAAATAAAACTAGACAAAAATCAAATCTTCCGTCTCAATTTAATAGAGATTTTGGTTTGTGAAAACGTTTTAGCCACAACCATCTTTACTCTGACAAAATGCAATTGCATCTCTTTAGCCTTTGTAGATGGTCAAACCAGGTTTTTTTCTAAGGATTCTTGAAACCTGCTATCTCATATAGAAACACTCTCACTCAGCTTTGGTTTTAACTTCAAGCCGATCACTTCTTCATTTGATTCCACTTCAAAGCTAATCAAACTTCTTTCAAGTTAATTCTACATTCACACACCCAAATTCAAAGACTTGTGATATTTTTGGGCCAACCAAAACCGAATTAATAGATACAGTTTAATGGGCCTTATTTAGTCTATAACAGAAAACATATGTACTTTTACTAAGACACGTGTCATGATCTTAATGGGCCGTTTCCGTATTGACAACGATAGTTGCAAAAATCTTTGAAGACAGAGAGGTCGCCGCAGATTTGCTCAGAGAACAACAGTGACGACGAACAGAGTAAATCATGGAGGTCAAAGAGAAGGTCAAAATCGTCATTTCAATAGCCTCTCTTGTAGCGGCGACGGTTCTGATCGTATCGGAATATCGTCGGCGGAGAAAACAGAGGAACCAGACATCTTCTTCTCTAAGCTCGTGTTATCTACATTCAGAACTGAAACCACAGTTCTGTTTCAAATGTGTTCTTGCTGATAATTCTTATTCTAAATTCAAACACTTGAAGAAGAAACTCGAAGATTTGTCTTCTTCTTCTCTTTCCTCCATAGGTAAGGATTTATAAATCTCTATAAAAGATTCAAGCTTACTTAATGGATTTTGATTTAGTTAATGTTCTGTAATTTGAAAAAACATTGCAGAGGAATCTACGAATTGTCATCCTTATGAAACTGAGATCAATGTTTTGTTAGAGAATCCTGAGATTGAATTTAGTTTCTTGAGAGGAGAGTATTTATTGGAGATGAGTGATTCGTATGTTTGGGTTGAGACCGAGTCGAAGTTGAAAGAACTCGCGGAAACATTGTCGAAAGAAAAGGTTTTCGCGGTTGATACTGAGCAACATAGTTTACAGTCGTTTCTTGGTTTCACTGCTTTAATTCAGGTGAATAATCATTTTTTTTTGTATTTTAGTTTCGTTGTTAGGAATGTTTGGATATACCTTATGAATTTTGCAGATTTCTACACAAGAGGAGGATTTTTTGGTGGATACGATTGCTTTACATGATGTAATGAGTATTCTTCGTCCTGTTTTCGCCGATCCTCGTATATGCAAGGTAAACGTCCTTGTGACTCGGGTTTAAGAAGCACACCAAACTTCTATATGCATATTTCGAACATTAATCCGTAATTTTTCGTCTAGGTGTTTCACGGGGCAGACAACGATGTTCTCTGGCTTCAAAGAGACTTTCATATATATGTTGTTAATATGTTTGATACTGCTAAGGTATAAATTTCTATACCATGCTCTAAGTTATAAGCTTTGGAGTGAGTTAGCATCAAATAAAAAGCCTTATGTGAACTCGGTCAGTTTAGATAAATGTGTTCATTATTATTGTTTAGATAGAATGTGAACATGAAGTTATTATTGTTGATTTCTAAAGTTTATTAATGCAATTAATCAGGCATGTGAGGTGTTGTCAAAACCTCAAAGGTCGCTTGCATACTTACTTGAGACCGTATGTGGAGTGGCTACTAACAAATTCTTCCAGGTTAGTCCTTTATAGATACAAAATTGGTTATCTATCTATTGTCCTTTTTATGCTAAAGCATGATTCATATTTGCGATGAAGCGTGAAGATTGGAGACAACGTCCATTGTCGGAAGAAATGGTATTATATGCCAGAACAGATGCACACTATCTGCTCTATATTGCCGGTAGTTTGACTACGGAGCTTAAACAACTAGCCATTGGTAGGCATATTTACTATGCTGAAACATTTTTGTGTGATGCAAAACTAAGGCTAACTCGGTAACATGATTTTAAAAGGAATATATTGGTTTTATTTTTGCAACGAAGTTCTAAAATATTAATGTATCAGAAGATTCATCTAGCCTCGATGATAAATTCCATTTTCTTCTCGAGGCTAGTAGGCGGTCCAACATGACTTGTTTGCAATTGTACACGAAAGAAATCGAAGACTTTCCTGGAAATGCGGCTGCGTCCTCATTAATTAATCGGCATTTAAACGGCCACGGAGATAATTCTACCAACTCTGTGGATGCAGAGGTATCTATTCCACTCATCCCATCATGTGTACCCAATTATATACCGAAACATCTTGGTGATATTTGCCTTTCAGTTTCAGGAGCTTGTAAGGGAACTTTGTGCATGGAGAGATTTAATGGTTAGTTATACATTTTCAAAATGTTGTAACGTAACTGCAAAACACCTTTTTTTGTTCTATCAACATGTATATTTTTTTTTCCAGGCACGAATTCATGATGAAAGCACGCGATATGTGTTATCTGACCAGGCTATTATTGCTATAGCTAGTAAGCAACCAACTACACCCGAAGATATATACGATGCAATAGCTCAAGCTGATTTGGCTAATGAGACTTTGTCCCCATCTGCGGTTGTTTGTAGTCATTTGGATGACGTATATCAAATGACTCAAGAGAAGTTGGTTAAGCTTGATGATATTTTACCAGTAGTTCTTCAGAAATGCTTGGGAGAAAATGGAACGTGTCCGATTTCTATCTTCAATTATTCTCTTTTGGTAAACTTCAAGACGAAGCCAACTAGCCGCTCTACTCCGAAGCAAAATGGACATAAGAACTTAAAACATTTCACTCGGAAGGCATCGAGAGAGCTTTTCGTAAAGAAATTTTCTTGCAAAGCTCCTGTTTATCACAACTGTCGAATATACGCAAATGATGGACGGTTGTTATGTTATTGCGATAGAAGAAAACTTGAATGGTATATGCATTTCATTAATTTCTGTTGATTTTAAGAGTCTAACCTCTAATTTAATCTTTTTATCTAATATGTTGCAGGTATCTGAATCGTGGTCTTGCGAAACTAGTTGAAGAAGATCCACCAGCAATAAAGCTTTTGTTCGAACCCAAAGGACGTCCAGAAGATGAAGGAAATGATTTTTATATACAGACTAAGAGGAATATATGTGTTGGATGTGGAGAAGGGAATCATTATTTGCGTTACCGGATTATACCTTCGTGTTATAGAGTTCATTTTCCCGAGCACTTGAAAAGTCATAGATCTCATGATATTGTTCTACTTTGTGTGGATTGTCATGAAGTTGCGCACGCTGCTGCAGAGAGGTACAAGAAACAAATTGCTACAGAATTTGGAATTCCTCTGTTTGTTCATAGAGTACTTGATTCAAAAGAAGCACAAGGGACAATGGAGCATGAATCAACGGGAAACGGTGAAGATGCAGGCGTCTCTCCATTACATCTTAGAACAGCTGCAATGGCGCTCTTGAGACATGGGAACCGAATGCCATCAAGTCGCCGTGAGGAATTGCTCCAGGTGATGTGACTCATCTTAATATTTCAAGTAATTGATATAGACTAAAACATTATGTTATTGATGCGTGCTTTGGATTTTGAGTATAGACCGTCAAAATGTACTATGGTGGACGTGACATATCCGAAGAAGATTTGGAAAAAGCTTTACTCATCGGGTTAAGCCCTCACGAGAGAAGAAAACTCGATAGAAAGAAAGGTGTCTCCCTCAAACATTCCATAGAAGAACAAGGTAATGTGAATGAAGAAAGTAGCGTCGTTGCTGATGATAGTAGTAATGGTATTAGTGGAGGAGAAGGAGTAACGGAGTTAAATGATACTCAATGTAACGGAAATACGCTGCACCAACAGAACTCGAAACTCTCTTTGCTAGGACATGGACCGCACGGGAAACAGATTGTAGGGTATCTGTTAAAAGAATATGGAGAGGATGGCGTTCGGGATTTCTGCCAACGATGGAGAAAAGTTTTTGTTGATTCTGTACATCCTCGCCATTTGCCCGGTGGCTGGAATGTTAGTCACAGGTAAACTTAATATACTTAAACTAACTTTGCTTTTACTCGTTGCGGTTTAAGACAAAGTATCTTGGTGTTACCAGTGGCCGGAGAGACTTTGGCGAATTCAGCGTTTATAATTCTACAAAGAGACTATCCGCCGAGTAACTCAATCTTCGAGCTTCACCTGTTTCTGTTTCTGTTTCTGTTTCTGTTTCATCTCTGTTCTTTTCCCAATTTTGGATTGTCATCAGTCTGGATCATTAGTTTGTTGTATTCTTCTGTAGACATTTGTACTTCGATTTTAGTCAAAACAATAACAGAATTTTGCCATCACTAGCTCTTCGGTTTTGAACCGCGGCTCGAGAATCAAAATATATATTACATTGATTCAAAAACTGTTCTATGGAGCAATCATGTCTAATTTGTCTGGAGCCTTGTTGGAGTTGTCTGGAGCCTTGTTGGAGATCTCTGTAGCCACCAGAAGTAGCCACCAGAAAGAATCTTCTATAAAGTTAAAGACTGAGACTTATGATTAATGCCGTTGAAGATGAAAGTTCCCAACATTGGAACAAACTGCTTAGTGATGAGCTGCAAAACATAACCAAACCATAAACGGTAAACATCTATCCAACACATTTGATACTGCAGAGGCCAATTAAAGAGACAGAGATATGAACCAAACCTTGATCACTTCTTGAGAAGCAATTCCTCCTACGAAAGCAGCAACCACATGAAGCTCTGCGGCACCAAATCTGCACATCTCATTGCAAAGCTCTTCCGGAAGTACGTGGTCGTTAATACCCATTTCGTTAAGAAGGTTCAGGGCAATAGTTTTTAACCGGGATGCGTCCTCATCCATATCTCTACAAAAAAAAAAAAAACAAGAGACATGTTAATAGCCTAGCAATGCCAAAATTGTTTTGGATAGAATCAACTTTTGCCGGAATGTGTTCTCTTACCCATCAAACTGTCCGGGAAACTTCTTATAGGTCGCAGCAAATCTATCAACAGCTCTAAGAAGAATGTAAAATCCGATTGCGCTACTGCGAGAGGAGTAAATAGAAAAAGTGGTAAGAACATTAAGAGCTAACAACAAGTCTACATATGAAAAAGATTAATTTCGATGAAGACATTCGCACCTGTCCTCACTAGCTAAACACTTGTGCAGTTCAGTTACAGAGGGATTGCTGAGCTCGTCCTCTATCATACGATATCTACATACCTACAAGGCACATATCCGAATGCTTTTACGTTTACTAAAAAACACGCAATCAGTTTTGATCACACAGTATACATTCCGTCTTACCTTTAGTTTTCTTGCATTCTTGCAGAAGCTCTTGATAGTTGGCTTTGAGATGCTACTTGGATCTCGACCGATTTTCACTAAAATGTTTTTCACTCTTTGCTCCATGGAAAGACAGTCAGCTTCAGCTTTGGTTTGGTAGATTTTCTGCAAATTGATGTAGTGCCTGCAAAAGAAAAAATTCAGCTATATAGTAATGTGATAAAGGTTTGATGATGAATTAAATCCTCCTCCCAAACGAAAGAAGAGGAGAACTAACTCTGTCGAAGATGTCATATCGGGCATGGAACCTTCAAGTGGTGCCTCCCCACCACCTTCATTTGAAATAAACTCCTGCAGGTGATGTATATAATCAGTAAGGTAATCATTCATGTCCATGAGAAGCAGACAAAAGCCGACATGGGTCAAAGAAAACTCAACACACACATCTCAACTACTTCCAGTTTTGATATATTCACAGAAATGAGTTTTAATGTAATGTAAGGACTTTCAAGTTACAAACCTTGAGGGCTGCTACCATTATCCAAAAATCTGAGGAATTGGAGCCAACTTCGGCACAACTGTCGTTGATAATTTCTTGAACCTCTCGGCCTGGAGGAACAAAACAGATTTAGTTCAATAGTGAGTGGACTTGTGACATTTTTCTCGTTAATTACTAAGAACCTGACTTCACATCTGAACTCTAATGTTTACTAATCTATCACGAATATAAATCAAGATGCATAGGCAACAATCAGCAAACAATTATGGTTCATGAAAATAGTTGAACATATTCCATTTGGTTCTTGGTGCAGTTTTCGGATAGTCCAACCAATTTTTCCAACATATATAGAAAAGATAGATTTAATGTCCAGGTTCCAACAAATGCCAGACGAGATGTATACTTACTGATTCCTCTAGGAGCAAAAACTTTGAAAGCGGCTTCAATGGCTTCTTTGTAATTATCTTCATCCATCGAGACCATCTTAGACTTAACTAAATCCTAAGATTTCAAGGAATAGGAATTAGACTAGAACAAAGAATCACAAGACAAGTAAGCTTTGCTAACTGTTAAGTAAGGATACCTTAAACTCCTTTTTCTCTTCCCTGGTTGATGGAAGTTTGTTGCCATGGGTTGGAGCCCATTCTTCAGCAATCTTGATAAGAATAACGACGTAAGGTATGTGCTTATGAACAACGGGATCTGTTGTATTTAGATCAATGGTCTCCACAAATCTGCCGTTCAGTTTTAGATCAATGATCTCCACAAGGTTAAAGAAACGCCAACAAAACATAATGAGTTAGGAGATGAAAGCAAGACTACCTCTTGAGTTCAGGCCATGGATTATTCAAACGGAGGTCATCAAGAAAATGATCAGGCTTCGAATCGACTATCGCATGTTCCTGATAGCAAAACAAAGATATGACTTGAGCAGACATACCATGACTATAGCCAATAACACTCAACTACAATGATATTTACCTTTACACTGATACGAACAAATCCAGTAAGGCCATAGGAGCGAGCAAAAACCAACATAACATTTGCTTCTCGGCAGATTCTATCTAGCTTCACCATCGAATCTTCCACTAGCTACAATAATCAAAACTAAGAGATTGTTAAAAATCAAAACTTTGCAGTCTATATGCACACACACACACACTTTCTGGAGAAAAAAGGTTAATACTTTAGTGTACCTGAGTGGCTACAACGAGAGTGAACTGAGAGAAGAAAGATGGGTTTGTTAATATCAAAGTATCTGGATTCTCTTCAATAAACTTGGATTTAACAGCATCATTAAGCTCTTGAAGAAAAGTACAAACACACTTGGCTTTTGACTGACCAACACTCTTCTCATCCACTTTAAAAACACAAAATTGACAAAGTAAATACACAATACACACAAAAACACAAAGAAATAAACAAATATGCATAAGCAGAGAAGAATCATACCCATAAAATTGTTTCCAAGGTCGCCAATTTCTACTTTGGATCCATCAACAATGGTGATACTTCCGATTCCACCAAGGACGAGGTTTTTTAGGGTTTCTGAGCCAGTGGGTCCACAATTTAGCAAACATATGCTTGCGGTTTCAAGAGCTGTTTGTCCTTGTTCTCCCCAAATCCTACCAATTTTTTTATGTTCTCTCAATCTTCAAATTTTTTGATAAAGTTCACGAATTGATTATACAGAGGGGAAGAGAGTGTATTACCGGAGTTGACGATCGTACTTGGTTTTCTTGGGCTCCGACATTGTTGTTGGTTCTTGTTCAATCCTTTTCATGGGTTTTTTCGAGCGAGAGAGCTACAAGGAGAGAGCGACGCAGAGAAAGAAGGGTTTTTTTTTTTAATAAAACCTTTTTGCCAAGTTGCTTCTTTTCTTTCTCTGTTTAGACATGCATTTTCCCAAATGGAGACTTTATTAGCTGACAAAATATGTATAGCAAATCATTATAATAAGATTAAAATTATAATATTTTTCTAGATTAAGATGTTTGATGAATTTAAAATAACTTAATATGAATAGCTAATGATCACATCTATATTGTTTATATATATCACTTTATATAGATGGCAATTTTTTTTTTGGTTTTTTTAGAAATAAATGACATAGCTAGAAAAAATACATATATTTTTAAAAGTTAAACTTATTTATTTAACAAACTTTTCTATTTAAAATTACAGAATAGTAATCAAATCTCATAAACAAATTTTATTTTATTACCATCTAAAAAAAATCAATCAAATCCAATTTTTTTTAAAAAAAAGATGTGCTACATATCTTAGTTCATAATTAGAAAATAATATACAAAAGTATATGATTCACTTCCTCTGTTTTTAAAAGATTGATGTTTTGGATTTTTTTCTTGTTTTTTGAAAGATTGATTTTCTACACTTTACTTTATGTTTTTACGTTTTACCAATTGATTAAATAAATTTTTAATCAACTAGAAAGAGAAAAATACAAAAAGTAAGTTAAAAGTAAAAATAAATAATTAGTTGATGGTTTTAATATGTATGAAAAACCTAAATCATTATTCTTTCCAAAACAGAGGGAGTAGTATTTTTGTATTGGTACCATTGTACATCTCCAAATATTAAAAAACGATTTTGGATTTTGTATGTATTGGGAAAAAAGGAAAATGGATAATTAGTCAAATAACAATAAAAAAAATTATAATTTAAAAACTAGCAAAAATGATCTTATGTGTTAAAATATCAATCCTTAGATTTAGGTTTATTTGCTAGTGTATGAATTATAATTTTTTTTTATGGCTAGTTAACAAATTGACCCAAAGGAAAAATAAAAAATTCGTAAAAAGTAAAATAAAAATATATGAACACTTGAGTTGCGAATCTTGTGACATAAATAATTAACACATGCATGTCAACTAAATTATATATTTGGTAAGTTATCTTCATTAAACTTCAACAAAATGGGCCAATCAGATGTGGGCCTACATAAATGGGCCCCACGGCGGCATTGACTATACACTACAGATAGGATCTTCAAAGCTCAAAACCAGAAGTAGCTCTTCAGTCACACGTTTTTTCCATTTCTATTCGATTTCTTGTTTCAACGAGAAGACGAAGATGATTTTCTGGGTATGATTTGGTCACTAGTTTTTCTTTTTCTTTTTCTTTTTTTTTTCCCTTTTGGAATCTAGCTCCTATCGATCATATGATTATTTTATTTGGCTTTTGTTCTTGACTTTTCCTGTTAATCATTCGTTGCTTTGTGTTAAATTTTTCCTTTTTTAGCTTATGCCTTTAATGTGTTTGCGTATATTCCTCAGAGAACCTAAAGGTTGCTGAAAGAGAGAAGAGAATTTCTCACTGTTGAACATAGTCTTCTCTGGTAAGCTTGTCTTTTTGATTCGGTTCTTGTTCTTACTCTAACAAGGCTCTGTTACGTTTGCTTAATTATCTTCTAGGAATTTGTTCTTTGAGAGTTTTTGTATATATAAGCCAACCTTCATCTCCACAGTGTTGCCTTTTTTAGCTAATTTCTCAGTTTGATTGCTCGTCGCTTAGATCTTGACTTTTCTACTATTGAGTTTATCATATTGATCATACAAGTCAAATTAAAAAACCTTACCTTGATTTGCTCTCTCTGATTCTTGTCTAGAAAAGTGGATTGGTCTCTATTCTTATCATCCTTGGATGCTGAAGAGCCACTTGATCAGAAAAGATGGTTCCTGTTCCTTAATTTGATTGCATTTTATCCATGGGACTGGGAAGTGACCCATGTGTGGTTCTAGTGGCATTGATTGTGGCTGTTCTGGTGGTTCCACTGAGTTGCCAAAGGCCTCAAGTGGTGAACATTGGTGCTGTTTTCACTTTTGATTCGGTTATCGGAAGAGCTGCAAAAGTAGCTCTCGAGGCAGCTGTCTCCGATGTGAATGCTGATTCAAGGGTTCTCAAAGGAACGAAGCTACAGCTGTTCATGGAGGACTCTGTCTGCAATGTGTTTCATGGTTCCTTTGGAGGTACCGTGGCTGTTCTTGTAATTCTTTTGTATTCAAACACTTATGACCCTCATCAATGGGCTCACTGTAGTGATTCTTGTTTTGTAGCTTTTGAAGTGCTTGAGAAAGATGTGGTGGCTATGATCGGTCCAATTTCATCCTCCATCGCTCATACACTATCTGATATTGCCAAAGGACTCCAGTTTCCTCTCGTCTCATTTGCAGCAACTGATCCAACTCTCTCTGCCCTTCAGTTTCCCTTCTTTCTTCGGACTACACCTAATGATGCCCACCAAATGTCTGCCCTTGTGGATCTGATCAATTTTCATGGATGGAAAGAGGTGATATCAGTGTACTCAGATGATGAGCTCGGAAGAAACGGAGTGTCTGCTCTAGATGATGAACTGTACAAGAAAAGATCCAGAATTTCCTATAAAGTGCCGCTCTCAGTGCATTCTGATGAAAAATTCATTACTGATGCTTTGAAAAAATCCAAGTCCATTGGTCCTCGAGTCTATATTCTTCATTTTGGTCCTGACCCATCGCTCAGAATTTTTAGTATAGCGCAAAAGTTGCAGATGATGACCCATGAATATGTGTGGCTCGCCACAGATTGGCTCTCAGTTACCTTAGATTCTACTTTGAGTGACCAAAGTACTTTAAAACGTCTTGAAGGAGTGGTGGGGCTTCGTCAACACATCCCAAAATCCGTAAAGATTCAACAATTCACACATAAACTGCAGAGCAACGGATCAATGAATGCCTACGCATTACATGCCTATGATACAGTGTGGATGATTGCATATGGTATCGAGAAGTTGCTCAATGAAGGAATCAACATAACTTTTTCTTACTCCGAGAATTTACTCCATGCACAAGGAACTAAACTGCACCTGGACAGAATCAAAATGTTCAACAGCGGGGAGCTACTACTTGAAAAACTTCTGCAGGTGAACTTTACTGGTATAGCTGGTCAAGTTCAGTTTGGTTCTGGTAGAAATGTCATTGGCTGTGACTACGAAATCATCAATGTCAACAAAACCGGTGTTCATACTGTTGGTTTCTGGTCGAAAAAAGGAGGCTTTACGGTTGTGGTTCCAGAAACCCGACAAGCACAAAAGAAGGCTGGCTTTGTTTCTGATGAAAAACTTGGAAACATAACTTGGCCTGGTGGTGGCCGTGAAAAGCCGCGTGGTTGGGTCATTGCAGATTCCGCAAATCCATTGAAGATTGTTATCCCGAATAGAGTGAGTTTTGTCGAGTTTGTGACCGAAGAAAAGAACAGTAGCCATCATATCCAAGGATTTTGTATCGATGTCTTCCTTGAAGCATTGAAGCTCGTCCCTTACAGTGTTCCTTACATATTTGAGTCATTTGGGAATGGCAATTCAAGTCCTAATTATAACCAGCTTATTCAAATGGTTGCGGATGACGTAAGTATAAACTGACTGGGAAAGCCTCAGAGATCACTGAACATTCTCAGAGTAACTTTTACTGAGAATATGGTTGGGCATTTCCCTAATGTCCCCTTTTTCCTCTGTTTTCAGGTATATGATGCAGGTGTTGGGGATATTGCAATAGTTCCAAGTCGGTCAAAATTAGTAGATTTCTCGCAGCCATATGCTTCCACAGGCCTTGTGGTGGTGATTCCGACTCACGATGATAATGCAACTTGGATTTTTGTGAGACCCTTCACCATCAAGTTATGGTCCGTTGTTCTAGCTTCATTCTTGGTTATTGCTGTAGTCATCTGGATCCTTGAACATCGTATTAACGAGGATTTCAGAGGGCCACCCCGAAGACAACTCGTCACAATGATGTTGTAAGTCCAGCTGATAATATTCACTGAACTCGATAGTTAATTCTTGCAGTTTCATCTGACATGTTTAGTCTGATTTGTCCTTGCAGGTTCAGCTTCTCAACTCTTTTCAAGCGAAACCGTGCGTTACATTTCCGAATCTGTCTGATACATATTTGATTCTATTTGATTGTCTCCATCAATTCATATCTGTGATTTTGCTGTTTTATCCTGTTCTGTCTACAGAGGAAGATACGATAAGCAATTTAGCAAGACTAGTGATGATTGTATGGCTTTTCTTATTGATGGTCCTAACCGCGAGCTACACAGCGAACCTCACCTCAATCCTTACAGTACAACAGCTTCCCTCTGCTATTACTGGCATCGACAGCTTGCGGGCAAGCGAGGTTCCTATCGGTTACCAGTCTGGGACGTTCACTTTAGAGTACTTAACCTACAGTCTTGGAATGGCTCGGTCTAGGCTGGTCCCACTTGACTCGACTGAGGAGTATGAAAGGGCTCTAAAGCTGGGACCAAGAAATTGGGGAGGCGTGGCTGCCATTGTCGATGAGCTCCCTTACATCGAACTGTTTCTAGCAGAACGGACGGGTTTCAAGATTGTTGGAGAGCCCTTTATGCACCGCGGCTGGGGATTTGTAAGTACATTTCCTACGTTTCTCCAAATTCAATCACAAAAAGATTTGAGCTTTTTTCTTCGTTCAACAGGCGTTTAAGAGAGATTCTCCACTGGCTATAGACATGTCAACAGCGATCTTAAAACTCTCCGAGTCAAGAAAATTACACGAGCTTCGGAAGAAATGGTTATGCAAGACACACTGCGCAGAGAAAACGAATTGGAACCCCGAGCCAAACCAACTTCACCTCAAGAGCTTCAAAGGGTTGTACCTTGTCTGCGTCGGAATCACAGTCACTGCGTTTTTAGTGTATGTTCTCAGAATGATACGCCAGTTCGTCCGGTACAGACGGATGGAGAGGACAAGCTCTATGCCTCGCGCTTCTTGGTCATCTTCTCCTACAATGCGGTTAAGAGAATTAGTGCTTGATTTTGTGGAGTTTGTGGATGAGAAAGAAGAAGCTATCAAGAGAATGTTCAGAGGAAGTGATGACTCAAATAATCCATCTCATGTTGTGCAAGTCCAATCTGATCCTGAGGTACAACGAAATTGATTAGTAGATTAATTCCACTCTTATAGATTTTCAAATCTTTCTTCATTAGATTTGATAGCTACAATATAGAAACTGGTAATTGCCAGTGATTATTATTACCATGATTATGGATTTTATAATATTTAGTATATCACTGGCAAACAATTCATAAGTCATGCAAATTTGGATGTATATGTTTGTATAATATAAAAAAGCTTGGATTTTTATTCTTTAATCGTTACCACGTTTATGAACTCATGAACTTTTCTTTAATCCAACTTGAATCTTTTTATTTTATTATTTATAATAATACTAATCTGTTATGTCTGACCAACTATTTGCTAATTTATTGATTTTATTTCTTTTTTCTAATAATTTATTGTCATCATCATCCATGGAGTTTTTCAGCTGTGAGATGATCTCAGCTCTGTTTCCGACGTGGGTACTGATCGGTACAGAATCGTTACAGAATCCATTTTCAAGTATACATTTTTAGAAATTTTCAAGAACCCTTTTTTTTATATATTTGTTTGACCCAAATATATATATTTTCTGTTGATGTTGATGTTAATGGTCGTTAATGCCTCGTCGATCGAATCATAAAAATCAGTCCTATTAGGGTTCGAAAAAATTAAAGATGAGGTTTTTCGTGATGATTATGCTTTTATGTGTTTCTGTTTTCTGGGTTTTGCCAACGGAAAGTGCAGGTCGAGAAAGTTTCTCTTCTTCTCGACCAAGCTCTGTAAATGTTGGAGCTTTGTTTACTTATGATTCTTTCATTGGAAGAGCTGCGAAACCCGCGTTAATGGCGGCTATTGAAGACGTTAATGCCGATCAGAGTATTTTAAGAAGAACCAAGCTCAATATTGTCTTTCATGACGCAAATTGCAGTGGATTTTTTGGCACCATGGGAGGTAAAACAGCTTCTTGTTAGATATGCCTGAAAATTGCTTGTGAAAATGCCTCAACGAAACTCTGTTTTCATTAATCTTTTGTTTTTTCATGAATTGCTTTGTGGTGTGTGGTATTTTGATATGAGGAAGGAGATTGGTGATATGTTTTCTTATAATGTAGCTTTACAGGTAATGGAGAACAAGGTGGTTGCAGCCATTGGTCCACAATCTTCAGGAATTGGTCATATAATCTCTCATGTAGCTAATGAGCTACATGTACCTCTTTTGTCATTTGCAGCAACAGATCCGACTCTTTCTTCGCTTCAATTCCCTTACTTCCTTCGTACCACGCAGAACGACTACTTTCAGATGAATGCTATAGCGGATTTTGTATCTTTTTGCCGATGGAGAGAAGTTGTTGCGATCTTTGTGGACGATGAGTATGGTAGGAACGGGATATCTGTATTAGGCGATGCTTTAGCCAAGAAACGTGCCAAGATCTCTTACAAGGCGCCATTTACTCCTGGTGCGGATAATAGTTCAATCAGTGACTTACTGGTTTCGGTTAATTTGATGGAATCTCGCATCTTTGTTGTTCATGTGAATCCTGATTCGGGTTTGAACATATTCTCTGTGGCTAAGTCTCTTGGAATGATGGGAAGTGGCTATGTCTGGATCGCCACTGATTGGCTTCTTACAGCTTTGGATTCTATGGAACCGTTGGATACTGAAACTACGGAACTCTTGCAAGGAGTGGTTGCTTTTCGCCATTACACACCTGAGAGTAACAAGAAGAGACGGTTTAAGGCAAGATGGAAAAACCATGGCTTCAATTCTTACGCGATGTATGCTTATGATTCTGTTTGGTTGGTCGCTCGTGCTCTTGATGTTTTCTTCAGTGAAGGCAATACAGTGACTTTCTCCGATGATCCGAATCTGAAGAAAACTAACGGTAGCAACATTAAGCTATCAGCACTTAAAGTTTTCAATGAAGGGGAGAAGCTCCTGCAGATCATTCTTGAGGCGAATTATACAAGTCTGACCGGGCAAATCAAGTATGATTCAGAGAAGAACCGGGTTAATCCAGCCTACGACGTTCTGAACATAAAAAGTACAGGTCCATACAGGGTCGGGTACTGGTCGAACCATACAGGTTTCTCAGTTGAGCCTCCAGAGACATTATACTCTAAGCCTTCAAATACATCTACAGATAATCAACGTCTTAATGAGATCATATGGCCAGGGGAAGTAACAAAGCTGCCTCGGGGTTGGGTTTTCTCTGACAATGGAAAGCCGCTGAAAATCGGGGTGCCTAACCGTGTAAGCTATAAAAATTATGTCTCTAAGGACAATAACCCGCTTGGCGTTAAAGGCTATTGCATCGACATCTTTGAAACTGCTGTTCAATTGCTTCCATATCCTGTTCCACGTACTTATATACTATACGGGGACGGGAAGAGAAATCCCTCGTATGACGATCTCATAAGCGAAGTTGCTGCAAATGTGAGTCTCACTCTTCTCTCATTTACTTAGTCTAGTACATGAATAGTATACTAACCTGTCTGATTTATGTTTTGTCTCCAGAATTTCGATGTAGCAGTTGGGGATGTTACAATCATTACGAACAGAACCAAGTTTGTAGATTTCACACAGCCATTTATGGAATCAGGGCTTGTGGTGGTAGCTCCAGTGAAGGGGACTAAGTATAGTCCTTGGTCGTTCTTGAAGCCATTCACTGTAGAGATGTGGGCTGTGACCGGCGCCCTTTTTCTCTCTGTGGGAGCCATCATTTGGATTCTTGAACACCGCTTTAATGAAGAATTCCGTGGACCTCCTAGGCGTCAAATCATCACCGTCTTCTGGTTAGTTTCCAGTTCCTAACTTTCCTAACATAAGATGTGACAAATATGAAAGAAGAATACAATCAGTGAATCGAGACATATAAGTTTAAGCTCAAGCACTAAAGCTTTGTTTTGCCCCTTCCTTTGTGGTCTTCAACATTGCAGGTTTAGCTTCTCAACAATGTTCTTCTCTCATAGTATGTACCGTCAATGAGAAGAAAATCTCGAGTTTTTAGTTTTGTTATCAAGCTCTCGAGTTGTTTACTATTCTTCCTTTCTTGATCTTTAGGGGAGAACACGGTGAGCACGTTAGGGAGATTTGTGCTACTCATATGGTTATTCGTGGTTCTGATCATCAACTCAAGTTACACCGCAAGTCTCACTTCGATCCTCACCGTACAGAAGTTAATATCTCGGATAGAAGGAATGGATAGTCTTATAGCGAGTAACGAACCCATTGGAGTCCAAGACGGTTCATTTGCACGGAAATATCTAGTCAATGAACTTAACATAGCTCCATCAAGACTTATTCCGCTGAAAGACGAAAAAGAGTATCTCTCTGCTCTTCAACGTGGTCCTAGAGACGGTGGAGTGGCAGCCATTGTCGACGAGCTTCCTTACATTAAAGCTCTCTTGTCAAACAGCAACTGCGAGTTCCGTACAGTTGGACAAGAATTCACCCGGACAGGCTGGGGATTTGTATGTAACAAACCTGATTGGTCTCTCTACTCTTTATTTATAGTTTTTGCTTACCGGGTCTCGAATCTTGCAGGCGTTTCAGAGAGACTCACCTCTAGCTGTAGACATGTCGACAGCGATCCTGCAACTGTCTGAAGGAGGAAAACTCGAGAAAATCCGGAAGAAATGGCTTACCTACAACCACGAATGCACGATGCAGAAGTCAGATACAGAAAACTATCAAATCTCGGTACAGAGTTTTTGGGGACTCTTCCTAATCTGTGGCATTGTTTGGCTCCTCGCACTCGCAGTCTTTTTCTGGAGAGCTTTTTGGCAATGCCAACGGTTAAAACAAGAAGACAGCGATGAAGGAAGAGCGAGCGAAGAGCCTGGTCCTGGTCCTGGTCCTGGTCCTAGATCATCAAGGAGAAGTTTTAGGGCGGCGAGTTTCAAGGACTTGATCAAAGTTGTTGATAAGCGAGAAACAGAGATCAAAGAGATACTTAAGCAGAAAAGCAGTAAGAAACTCAAAGCTAGCCAAAGCTCACCTGAAACTCCATAGACATTGTTACATAGATCATAAAGAGTAACACAATTTGTTTAAAATGACTACAGATATAACATTACATACACAAAGTAAATAGATTGCATTATCTTTTTTTTTTGTTTTGAACTTGTAAAAAGAACATTTCACCATTATCATTTTTTTTTTTTGAACTTGTAAAAAGAACATTTCACAAATTGGGTTTTCTCAAAGAAGAATTTGATGGAATTAAGCATTTTTCTTAAGTGTTACCATCTAAGTTCATAATTTTAGAAATGAAACTAAACATCACAAAAGCACTAACATTTTAGATAGGTAACAAAAGGAAACAAAAAAAAAAATCAAAAGCCATCAGAAATAGAAAACCAAATTTGAAGCTTAAATAGAGAAAAAGAGTACTCAATATCTCTTAACAAGGTTCCTAAAATCAAAGAGAAAACAAACAAAGTTCTTAACATTTTCAAGCCATTCGGGTGAAGTCAATTCCGAACCTCATAAGAAACTAATCAAATAGTTTCCTGCGAGGTTCATCATTGACTCCTCTCCGTTTGAAGCTTTCCAATAACTCTTAAAAAAAAAAAAATTCAAAGACTCTCATTCTTCCTTGATCCAATCTTCTGTTTCTTGCAAAATACCTTAGGATCATTTTCCTGAAAAAGGCAAAAAGAAAAGAATTCATCAGTACCATAAACGCGTAGTAAGTAACAATGTTTACGAAGGTTGATTCAATTACTTACCGAATGGAAGGAAGTGGTTCAAGCAGAGTGATAAGGAAACAAAGTCTTGATCCTATGCATAGTCGTACGAATCAGATTCTCAATAGTTGCAACAGAGCTAAAAGTCACCTTAGAAGAAGGAACTGTATCAACCAGCATTTGAAATGATGCGGTAATAAGCGAGCCTCCTCCTCCTCCAAGCTGACCCGTACCATCCGGAAGAATAACAAAACCCCAAGGAAGTACAGCCACAAAATCAGATTGACCTCCTTTGAGAACAGACTCAATTGCAGCTATATCAACAGGTGCATAGATCACATATGAAGCTGTTGCATTTGTAGAGCTCTCTTGAACTATTATCATATCATTCTGGTTAGCATTCAGCCCCTGTAACCAAAAAAACATCAGTCATATACCAAATGTCCAAAAAACATAACTCAGTAAACAATCCAAATTCATACCATCTCTGTTTCATATTAGTTGATATGTTTAAAAATTTTAACACAAAGATCAAGATATCATTTGATTTTTTTAAAAAATAAAACATGTTTTTTCATTAACTCCAAAATGATTCAACCGATAAAAAAAATATGCAAAATTCAAACAGTTAAAAACAGCAAAAACACAATAAATTTTGTATAGAAAGTTGAAAACATCACTTCAAGTTAAAAAAAATAAATCGCTAGAGCATCAAGTAAAATGAAACAGAGGGAGTAATATTTGTTTTACCCGGAGTACAGTTACACAGTTCCTAATGTTTCTCCCATTTGCAATCTGTGAAATCTTATGAACAGTTCCTCCAGAAGATAGAACATCCCACTACAAACAAATGTTTGTTTACACATTAACAATCTTGAAAACAATCAAAAAAAAAAAAAGAGTTTCTTGTTCTAAAAGTTAGTACCTGAGTTCGATTATTCTCATCACGAAGGAAGTCAAAGAGAGTCTTGGGAGGAATAGGGACCCAAAATGAAGTAGCTGCACAAAGAACATTACCTGGAGGCCTTCCTGGATCACCTACACTCCTACTAGTCGTAATGCTAATATCATCTCCTGCACCACCAGAATTCATACGCAACATATGTTCATTCGAAGTTGTCACACCCGCGAAGAAGTCTCTCGTCATTCGCTCAGCTAATTTCAGAACTTCACTCTTTGTTTGGTCCGTAATCGCTGCACCAAAACTCACACAATGGTTAGAAAGAAAGAATGTATATATCTCTTTAAAGCCAATGTTATATTGAGTGGTGAAAAAAAAATACTTATTAGACCATCCGGTTCTAAGGATGGGAAGTTTGGAGAATTGATGCAGGCTAACCGCTCGCACTGACGGTCCAATGCTGCAACCCAACGGTTAGCACCAAAAGCTTGACCGGTAGCAATTAAATTCTTATACAAGTAGTGAACTCCTCCTCTATCATCTACCTCCACATGCTCAATCCATGTAACCTTTCAAAACCAACAAAATAAACCATTTAAATTTTGTAAAACTCTATGATCATTATAAGACAAATACTTCTTTTAGTAATTATACCTTGGAGAATCCATTCGGAATTTCTTGAATTAGGCAACCAGAGGGTCGTTTACGACATTTAAGTTCGAGGTTTGGAAAAAGGTGGTCGATAGAAACATCGACCACTGCCCATAAACCATCTCCGTGCTGTTTACAGTAGCGAACGAACAAGCTTTCGCGTGTAGGTACTAGCGGCGAAAGCACTTTGAATACAGCACTCATCTATGAAGTAATAATAACAAATATTGGTTACATTGTACATGTTAATTGTTACAAATCATTTTGTGTTAACTCCTCATCTACATATATTAATATAATAATTAGAAAAAATTACCAGTTGAACAGATCCATCCAAGTTTCCAGCGACTCCAGTCAATAAAACTTCATGAGTCCTTGCTCTAGCAATCATTCCACCAAACATCATGTACCATTGATTCTGCAAATACCGTTAATTAGTTGCATTAAACACTAATGTATGTTACTAAGAAGATTATAGAATTACGATCATATGTAATTGATTGATATTAGTTAATTTACCACATCCATGAGCATCTTAACAATGTTGGTATGATTCATAAGCACCATTGCGGTATCCTTCGATGCCTCGGACCTAAACCCGTTGTTCAGTCTAGGCCCGAGTCCTTTTCCAAACGTTCTTGTGTACTCATCGAAGTTCAAAACCAAGCTAGTGCCATTACCTCCACCCATCCAAAGCGGTTCACCCACTTGAGCCATCGTCATAAACTCCTCCATGGCTTCAGCTGCTAACTCTATGATCATCGGCTTATTGGCATCGGTTAGTCCAGTGATTGACCTCCAGAGGTTTTCGCCATTTCCATACACAGTAATTTCTCTTCCAGCAGTTCCCATCCCGAGCTCCAAAGATTGAGGAATAGACGAGATAACAGGATAATTCCTGACCGGATTGCCTGTCCACTTTTCTGCCATCAAGGATAATTGACCGACCTATAAACACACACACACCCAAACACAAAGAGATGGATCAATCATTTATGTTTCAATCATTATAGTCTATCTAATGAATTTATGCGCAATTGTGATTAAAAAGCAAATGTAACGAAATAGTTACGAATTAATGTAAATTAAACATTTAGTTGTATATAAAAGATATGGATCTAGTTCATAAATTATATTGTACCTCTTCATGTAACTGAGAGTTTTCGACGCGAAGATGATGTTCTTCGTAAGACATTTCTCCAATTGCAGTTAGTTGGCCTCGACATTTAGGACATATGGAATTAGCAATAGCTTCATGGAGCCGCATATTCTCAGCTCTAAGCCTCTCGTTGTCCGTCCGAAGTTGTGCATTTTCATGGCGTTCTTGATGATTCTGCGGGTTTTTTGTACTTATAATTGTTAATAATATTTCTAAATAAATGAAAAAAAAACTAAGTAACGTTTTCTTGGTTTTCAAGTGAATTAACAATTTACTAAAAGAAGAAATGTGTGTTAATTACAAAACCCACAGTTCCTATAGATATACATTTGGTGTACACATTATGTAGTTCACCGTACTCACATGTGCTAAACAAAAACGTTTTAATACTGCATCATTAATACATATGTATGTGTATATATATAACATAGAGTAACTAGCTAGAAACAATTAAAATAAAATAACCCCAAGGTATATCTTGTATCTTATAACCCCATGGTAAATTCTAGTTAAACATATGTATAAGCGAAATCATCAATCTACATTTATATATAACCACAAAATGAAATTTTTTTTATATATATACAGACATAGATTTATAAATGTGATAAATGTATTAAAGAGATACCTTATTTTGGGTGCGTTTGTTCTGGAACCAGAATTTGATCTGAAGAGGATCTAATCCCAATTGACGGCTAAGTTCTTTCCTTTGCTTATCATCTGGATGAGGACATTCTTTAAAGAATCTATTCAACAAAAAAAAGACATGTGATATGATTATATATAATTTGTTATTGATCTTTATATAATCTGAATTATAGACTTATAACAAAGAAAATTGAATATTACGCTTCCATCTCCTGGATTTGATGGTGAGTGTGACGATGATATCGTTTCCTCTTCTTACGACGAGGATTTTCCTCGATCCCCGACCCTCCTCCATCTTGGATTTCAGTTGTATTCGCGCTATCGAATTCTTCTCCCCCGAAATTAGTTGCACCATTAATGTTGTAGTTGTTATCACCATATGCATTGTTGTTCATCATATCCACTGGTACTAGTTGTTGATCGAAATTAGTTCCACCATTGTTGTTCATGGTATCCAATGGTACCAGTTGTTGATCAAAATTAGCTCCACCATTGTTGTTGTAGTTGCCACCTCCATCAGCATTGTTGTTCATCGTATCCACTGGTACCAGCTGTTGATCGAAATTAGTTCCACCATTGTTGTTGAAGTTGTTATCTCCATCTGCATTGTTGTTCATCGTATTCACTGATACCAGCTCTTGATCGAAATTAGTTCCACCACTGTTGTTTGACTGCAACATTTCCTGTTCTCTTTCGATTTTCTGAGAGATTTTTAGAGTAAAAAGAAACTGAAATGAGTTATACTAGACATTATATTCTAACTTAACTATAAGAAGGATATAAAATGATTTTCTTGATTTAATAACTCATGAATATTTAGAAACTAGGGCTTGTAAAAGGGTCTTGTTTTCTTTTTGTTTATGAGTATACTACAAAAATCAAAAAGGACCTTTTCAAGATTGGGATTTTCTTTTGACTCGTAAATACACACTATCTCTCACGAGATTCATTACAACAAAAAGTTAGATTATCCTAGTCAACCACTTTTATCTTTTCTCTTTTTCTCTTTTTGTTTTCCTTGAAGATCTTAAAAATAAAAAAGAGAAACAGACAAAACAATAAATAGAAAAAGAAATTGAGGGTCCTTGTTGGAATCAAAAGACCCACCTCACATTTAACACACATTAACAAATAATCAACCCAAACCAAATGAATTTTCATATAAACTCCAAATCAAATAAACCTCAATATGTAATAAAAAAAACCTAACCAGCAGATCTAGATGATAAATTCATTGTTTTTTTTCCCAATGATTAAGGATTATCAAAAGGATCAACATTCATTGTTTTTTTTTCCTATGGAGGTTTCGAAATTACAGAGATCAAAATAGAACAAAGAAAAGGAGAGGGAGAAAATACGATAAGAGAAGCGTTGGATAATTTTCCCATAACAAATAAAATTACCATAACTAGATTAAAGACAGTCATATGTTTTAAAAAAAATGATTTACTTTGATTTTCTAATAATAATTTAATTACATATATATATATATATTATGTCCATACAAAAACATGTGACTCCTGAGTTTATATGAATCCTAGTCAAAATATATTATTCATTAACTTTGACTAGGATTAAACTATATATTTGTGATGAAAACTTACACTGAAATTTGAAAACTACATGTATTTTGAAGTATAGTTTATTTTCTTTCTAAAACGTTATTACATTAAAACGAATCAGTAGATATTAAGTATTATTTGAAAGAACACTTCCACTGAAAGTTAGATCTTGCTAGCTTTTTCAGAAATATTATCAATTTGTTTTATACAATGAGTAAATATTATCAAATTTTGTATAGAGGAAAAAAACATGATATCATATTCATATGTATATATGTACGGACCGAGACCAAGAAACAATAGAGAATATTTGGAAAATGTACATATAATGCATTTAATTTTCCAAACAATTTTGCCATCATCGTTGTATATATAAGCATTTGCATTTAATAGACACACATATGATATATGTAACGTAAATATGCGTGGTCGTGGATACATATTTACATACAAAACGTAAAATGAGAATGGATAACGAAGAGAATCTAGCAATACTTTTTTAAGGTTTGTCTGTCTAAACACTGAAGGATCAAAATCGTTTTTGTATCCCTCTCCAACTTTGTCTCACTCTCTTTCTACAAACAAGAAGAAATGTAGTAAATATAAGCATGTAAACAAAATTTAGTCCCACAAACATCGTAAATAAGAAATTATTTCATCATTTGATGTATGACAAATATAGACGGTATTAATTCATTATCATACCATAAAAATTGGAACGATGCAATAAATAATCAAATGAGAAAGGGATAAAACCCATGATGTGTAAGAGGCTTATGAGAAAAATAGTAAATATACTTTGTCGGATGAAAATTTGGAGAAATCCTTAGATTTTATGGATATCCAATGGGTTTAGTCGGAAAACCACTAAGAAAAAACCACTGACGGTTTTACGAAATCGGTTTTGAGGAGAGATCAAAGTATGTGAAAGTGTTGAATAGATGTGAGGAGAGGTAATTGCAGTAATGGATTAATGAGAGACTGCTGCTAAAATTAATGGTGATATATATAGTGAGGGAGAGAGACTTAATTTACCCTACACACTCAAAGAAAAACAGAATAAAATATAGAGAGAGATTTTTTATTATAAATTTCATAATTTGTACTTTTTATGCATGTGTAACAATATAATTGGATTCCCATTTACGGTTATGAATCATTATATAATATTAATTGAATAAGTAGGTGACTAAATTTAGTTTTTTTTTGCCTTTTTTTGTCACTTAAAGAGAAATATAATTAATTTTGGTTTTATGTGCATTGTAATATTTTTGTCCATTTCTGTATTTTTTATTTTGGGAAATGTATATTTCTATAAAATGTTTTATATATATATATATATATATGAATTTTCTATATTTAAATTTTATACTGAAAATACATCATCAAAACTTTTCTTAAAGACTAAGATAAATTAAAGATATATAACCTATTATCAATATTTTTCCAAGTATAATATCAATGAGACTCTATAATATTTTAAGCTATTAGTTTTGTAAATTATTTTATCAGCGATTTTTGTTTCCAAATGGATTTCATATATAACATCAGTTGATTTTTATATGTTAAAGACACAATATGGATCAATCTAATGAAAAAAATAGCATTTTTACTCAATATTTATTATTTTTATTATCATAGACTAATTGATTGATCGTTAATATTCATCAAATACTTATTTACATATATGGCTCTATCTAGTAAAAAATAAATAATATAATTTTTACTTATCTTCATTGACCGATTGATTGATCGTCTATATTTATTTGATACAATATAGACTAATCTAGTCAAATATAAGCAGTACATTCTTACTTATCATATATTGTTATTATCATTGACCGACCGATTGATCGTTAATATTCATCAATTATATACATATTTGACATCAATGAATTTTCGCTAAAGACATAATATGGATCAATCTAACCAAAAATGAATATAATAGTATTACGTATTATTTATTATATTATCACTGACTCATCGTTTGATCGTTAATATTCATCAATGAAATTCAATTAATAGACGACAAATCTATAAAGTTTACTTATATAACCGCAATAGTCAAAATATTATTCCAAATATTATTAAACGTAGCTCGTTGGTCAACTTTCATTACTAATTTTACTATTTAAAACTTCTTTGATAAAACATAAAAATATTTATATTTATATACAAATTTTGGTTTGAATCTATGTGTTGTAAAAGTTTCAAGGAAAATAAATCACGACATATTAGATTTGTTGTCAGTCTACAACTCGAATGACTAGAGAATCCAATTATTTATGATTATGTATTTATAACACATTCTAATTGGCAAATTACTACTAGAACAAAAAAAACTAATTAAACAGAGTATTTTGCCAAATATTTCATGGGAAAATGAAATACTATATCATCTAAATCATAGTTGGATTTATGATCTAGAGAATTTTCATTTGCATTGTTTTCTGTAGTTTTTTTCTTAAGTGTTCATAATTTTTCCATGTAATATTGCTCACACTTCCGAATACAATATTGAGTTATTAGTCAAGAAAATAAAATTAAATCTATCAAATTGGGAGATAATTATCTTACACTGTTAATATTTAAATGCATGTACAGTATTTAAGGATAATATTAGCAGCTGCTGGTGAAAAACAAAATACTTTTTGTTTTCATTTTTTGGTTTAAAAAGTCTCTTTTTAGGGTTCTAGTTTAAAAGTCTCTTTACTTTTTTTTTGTTTTGTTTTGTTTTGTAACATATTTATTTGTTTATTTATTTGTCCGCATCACAACGAGGATAGTTAACCTTTTGCATGCCTCACCAAAGGTAACTGAAACTTATTGACTGTTGTTTAATATTCCTAATTATTGTGTGGCCCTTACCATTTAGTATTTTTGTTAAAGCTGTTTTTACACTAAGAAATCAGTGACAGTCTGTGATTTCCTTGGTTTTATTCTGCATTCATGGAATAAGCATGCATGTACACGTCGGCTATATTATATTCATGTACACATTGCAAATACAGTTACACAATTGTTTATATTACCTTTTAACTTTGAATTTCCTTATATTTTAAGATGATTTTAAACTTAAAATTAAGTACCCTTACATCAATAGCTTTAGTATGATTAAAGTTATTGACTTAAATGAAACTACTCGAGAACGGCCAACGAGAGCAAACTAAGTATATACAAAAGTACAAGTGTACAACTGTACAAGTTAGACAACTCATGCATTTGTTTATACAACCATAAAATTCCAAATTCTAGTTCAAAACCATCATCAAAATTAACGAAAAGTTACATATATTTTACTATTTGAAACGTCTATAATAACCGTTTATAGGCGTTTACAATGACCGGATATGATTAAAAAACTCCAAATTTTGTCTACATCATATCGACGCGATAGTCATTACCCATTAAATAAATTATATGTTTGCTTAGTTATGTTGTAGCTTTTCTACAACATCGTTTAACCAATAATTAAGTTTTGAGGATAGTGAATAGGTCTCATCCAAAACTAACACTACTAAGCCACTACTATGTAATGTTTAGGGTTCTAGTGCAATTGTGCAAAAGTCTCTTTTTTTGTTGGTCGTGTGTGCAATAGTCTTTTTACTCTAAACTCTCTTCAGTGGCTAAACATCTAAACTAATTAACTCTCTTGAATCAAATTTTGTTAGAAATAAATGGGATAAACAACAATAAATTGAAAGTTTTCATTAAAAAGAGATTATTTCTTAGATAATGGGTCTTACATCAAAGTTGAATTTAGGCCTTAAATATATGGGAGGAGCCCATTAATGAGTCCAAATCGTAAAATCATAAGGAGGTTTGTTCATGTCGAGTGTGCAACAATCCATGGTTGTTAGAATTTTTTTTAATGTTTTACGATTTTTTGGATAGATTTGTTACAAGGGTTCGTTCGTAAAAAAAAAAAAATTAGAGTGATTATCCCTATGTTTCCTTTCGGTAAACTTAGAAGTACCCTACAGATGATCATCATATACTTCCCCAAACTTGTTTTTATTTTTGTTAATTAGTTACCTATAAACTTGAGGAGATAGTTTTTCAAAGAATCCAACTTAGTTAACACATATAAAAAAGTCTTGTTGCATGATATCCGCAACGAAATCAAAATAAACAAGATACTAATTTCTATAAATCAAACAAAATATCTGGTATTTTGATATTAAACTGAAAAACGAAAATCGCATGCGTTGTGTGTGTTGGTTAGTTCATGTTTTCATACAAAAGAAGATCTTGAAATCGAAAAAAAACACAAAACAATACCATCAAAAAATCAAAATCGTATAAGTGAAACACAAAGAAACAGAAGAACATATGAATGTTTGTTGTCTTAACAATCAAAATCACAACATTTGGTGGAGAGAGATCAAGCAATGAAGTTAAGTGTGGAGATTATAACAGGAACATTAGTAGGTACGGAGGTGAGTGAAAATGTGACGGTGAAGGAATTAAAGGAGAAGATATCGATCGAGGTGAATATACCGGTGAAAAGATTGATACTTGTGGTTGGAAATGAAGAAGAGAGAAGAATGTTGATGGATAATGAAGATGAAATGATATTGAGAGATTTAGGAATAAGAGAAGATTCTCATTTGTATTTGTTTTTTAAGCATCTTGATTTGGTTTCTAAAGAAGAGAGATCTCAAGAAGGAGATAATGTTTCTATGGAGGAGATTTCTTCGGAAGTAGAGAGTAGAAGAAGGGGAAATGAAGAAAATGAAGAAGACGAAAAGGCGAAAATCAACCGTCAAGATGAACATAAAGAGATGAAGAATGAAGAAGATAAAGATGAGAAATTAGAAGAAGAGAAGGAGAAAAATAAAGAAGAAACAAATGATGATGAAGAGGAAGCAAGATATTTTGAAGAAGGAGATAAGAAAGAGTAAACCTAGAATTTCTTATTGATTTAATGTTTTTGATTAACCATTTAATCCATATTTATTAGATTTGTTGCTTTTGTGATTCTCTTGTAATAATGTTTCTTGTCTTACAAGTAAACAATCTTTGTGAGTTTCTTCTTCTATGTACAAAACATAGCAAAAAGTTCTATGAGAACAAATGAGGGTTTTCAGATCTACTTGGTCATTTTCTGCTATAGAATCCGATTAACCGGAATAACCGACTAGTCACAAGTTGATCAAGATTTGTTGTGGGAAGTAATTGACAATGCACATTTTTTTTTTTTTTGGAAGACCTAAGAAATCAATTATACCATCTTGAAGCTCTAGGATCCACAATCTCCTCTAGTCGCGCCATTAATCAATTCCCAAAACTTAAACCTTGAATGTTTATAGATTTTAGAAATATCTAAATTTATATTCGTAAGAGATTTATTTGATTAGGCATTTGCCTTGACTTCTTAAAACATAGTCAAAATAGTTACAACATTGCATTCTATTTAAACTTTAAATTTTGTGTGATGACACACCAACAATACTAACACAAACCACTATGCTATATGTCATAACTGACATTCAATTAACCATTTAAAAAAAAAATATATATTTATATCACTATATTTTATTGTAACCAACTATTTTAAAACTAATAATCATAATTAACCCTCCCATGAACTTCACTACATTTCATTACACACCATTGTCATGAGTTCTTCTTAAGATGGATTTATTATAATATAAAGTTTTGAATCATATATATATATATATATATATATATATATATATATATATAAAACCGAATACGTTTCTTAAAATTTGTAAAATCTCAATAACTTCCACGACTAATAGACCCTTTAAACACAAAAAGAGTATCACCATTTTCAACACCATGCCACCGAAGACTACAATTCTCTCGCATTATCCGTTGCTTGTGAACGAATATATACTCGTCTCTCGGCAAACTCTTGTTAACTTGTAACTCTTCTCTCATCTCTGAGATGGTACAAGAGTCCTTAAACTCCACAGGGATCCTCGCACCGCCGAATAAACTCGATGACGTTTGCACCAAGAAACCTAGTCTTCTCACCGGCGTAACGTCTTTGGCACGGTTGATTGACTTGAGAAACACGACAATCTCCGAGAATTCACTGATTCCGTATTCGTTTAGGTTTCGAAAATCGTCTGCTAGTTCGATACCAGAGAAATATAACTGCATTCGCTTTATCGGTGTATTCTCCACAATGTGAATCTTGTCTTTCAAGCTACTTACCTAGCAAAAGAATATATAACTTGTTATTCAAGAAACCTCGTAATAACTGTAATACTCCATCCGTTTCAAGATGTTTTGGCTAAAAGCACGAAGATTTAACAAGTATAATTTAATATACAAAATAAATACAATTTAACCAATTATAGATACGATTGCATAGTATTCTATTGAAATGTGGAAATATTATTTATATTTTGAAACAAGAAAAAATCTCTAAAACATCTTATACCGTTTCGGTTGCGTCTACTTCGATGGTGAATTGTTTTGAAGGGAACTTGACGGTGATGTGGATTTTTTTAACGGCCGGGTTAAAAAAAGTGGGAGTTATGGTGAGATCGATTCTTGAGCCGTGGGAGATGATAGGGTAATCTTCAATATCGAGACCATCGAGAAGTTCCCAACAAGAGACAAAGAGAGTTAAAGAAGGTGTTGGGATTTGAAGAAACTGTCCTAAACGTTTCTTGATGTCTAACACAGATTCTTGTTCTCCGATTTCCATGGTGAATTCTTGTGTGTATGAAACAATTGTCACTATCATATTTTTCGAAATAGAAAAAATTGTGTTTTAATGTTTATAGGAAAAAAAGGACTATGATTTCACAATGCGTATATATACCAAGAAGACTGCAAGTTGTTGAAATGCATGTGAAAGAAAGACTTGTGAGGGAGAAATAAGAAATTCGTGATAAGATTCTGATGTCTAGTTGGGTCTTGTTTGTGTCATTGTGTGTGTGTGTGTGTGTCTGTTATAACACTACATGGTTTCTATACGTGATAATAAGTGAAATTTGGCATGATATTCGATTAGGTAGTTAGTGGAATAACTGAAAAATTATATTGTACATTAGCTTAAGGTTTGAGATATGTGACTTCGAAGTAAGAATTGAAAGATGTGAAGGGAAAAAATGAATTTTTTTGTATAAATGTTATGTTATGAAATCCAAAAACCAAAAATAAATAAAATCATGACAAAATTATAACAGTTTATGTAATCATTTGTTATGTTGCCTACTCATGAGAAATTATCTCTCTCTGCCTCATTATTGTTTAACTTCTCATTGCGAGATATATGCCAGAAACTATGGCTGTCCCGGCGACTACAATCGCCAGAGATTTCAGAATATTCTTTACAGTAAAAACCGATTGATTTGTCGGTATCTCCAACAGATCCTTCATCTGAAGATACCATCAAAGTATTTGTTCATTTTAAACCGAATATGTATAACAAAATCGAGATTTGAAAAAATGGTTACTAACCTTTATAGGTTGGTTCCAGTTCTTCTTGATCCCTTGAAGATGCCCTCTACCGACAACTGCCACCACCGAGCTATGCTCACTTGCAACTCTCAACAACATACACGACATGTACCTGAGACATATAATGAAAAAAAGATCAAGAAGAACTGACATTACGCAGTCTATATATATTAGAGAGGAGTAGAGTACTAACTTATCGCGCTCATGCACAAGTGTATCCATGAGAGATGGAAACTCCTTGCTCATTTCTTGAATCACCAAAGTTAGCATATCCACATCGTTCATGTCTTTCAGCTAAAACCATCCGATTTTAATCGTCACTCAGTATTTACACTAATCCAAGCTTTAAAGAGAAAACAGAAAAAAATGGAAACAAAGAGTTTTACCATCTTCTCAATCTCCTCAGGTTTCGGCAGAAAGACAGCTTGAAACAACATGCTGTACACAAATTTTACTTTGTGCCATAGAGGCATCTTAGACAATGTTCTTTGTGACGTGATCTGCTTCAACATAAAGGAAAAAAAAAGTGATTAATCACTGGATATACCGACCAAAAGCAGAAATAGACTATGAATACATGTTCTTAAAGCAGCAAAGTCACCTGTACTGGACGATCACCGAGTATCACCTTGCCACCATATTTGTTTGCCTCTTCATAAGCCACACGAAACTCAGCACCAGGAAAAACCTCAAGCTTACTGGCAATCTAACGTAAGAAAAAGATCTAAATTATTCGTATGGAAAAATTAAGCTACAAGCAAAGAAAGATCTTAGCCAAGGAAACATACATATGCAAGAAACCATCCGTAAAGTATTCCAAATGGGTTATGATTCTTCCTCCACATGTCTATCATTTCCCTCACGGTCGGAAGTGGAACCTAGAACACAAAACATCCCACATTTCAAGGATCAAGTGAATATAAGAGGAAAGATATAAACGCGTGTCGCATATAAAACAAGTACACTGACTCTACAAACCTTGACAGTCTGAGGATTGAGAATAGACAATCGACTTTGACACAACTCGACAAAGACGACCTGAAAACAATCATTCACATACTTAGAGGTGAATAAACACACAAAGATATAATAACATTTTGAGTCCCCAATGAACCGTAAAGCAGAATAACCTGTGGCTTCAAGGAGCTCACTACAGCTTCGACTTCTCGACATGATTCCTATTAAACAAAATGCAAAGATTAGATAATGATTGCTAATAGCTCATAGTCCCATCAAGGATTCTGAAACTTGTTGCTGAAAAATCAAAGCCAAACTCAAGTTTCTAATCCCTATCTTCCTCAATTTCACAATGTTCTTCCTGAATTTCTCACTACATCACAAACATTGCTGCATTTAATGTAATTCCCCTAAAGCAATTCCTACCACAAATTACAAAATTCAGTACCCAATTCCACTATCAATTTCAGATTATGGAACCTTAGAAACGAGGATTACCTGTGATACATGAGCAGTACCAATCAAGTACACATCACAAGATCCACCTTCATCAGAGGAATCGCACGTTAGAACCATAACGCTTTCCGCAAATTCCTCAGGGAGCTCCAATTTCGCCGTTTCCTTCGAACGGTCACCAAATTCGGCTCCACCGTAGATTTCTTCTTCATCGACATCACCGGAATTGCTGATCGAATCGACGCCGGTTATCACTGAACTGGAATCGCTGCTGCTGTGTTCTTCGTCATCCTCTTCCGCCACGAGAAGCTCTTCGTTCTCCACATACACTATGCTTTCGCTTAACGAAATATCTCCGGGATCATCGACGTGAACGGAATCCTCTCCAGATTGAGTTTCCGGCACCACCGGTAATTCCGTCGGTTCCATTTCACGACGGAGATAAACGACTAGTAGTTTCTCTTCTCCACCTCAGTGCCTATATTTTTTAATTAATTTTTCTCTTGTAAACAGTGAAAAGGAAAAAATTAAAAATTAAATATATTGGATTTTTTTTCTAAATATATATATTTCCTCTGTTTTTTGTTTTTTGAAGATTGATGTTTTAGATTTTTCACACATATTAAGATGCAAAAAATATTTTGTCAACTAGTAATTATTTATTTTTTCTTTTGACTTACTTTTTTGACTTTTTTCTTTTTAGTTGATTTAAAAACTATTTAATCATTGGTCAAACGTAAAAGCATAAAGTAAACTGTAAAAAATCAATATTTCAAAAACAAGAAAAAAATTCAAAACATCAATCCTTTAAAAACATAGGGAGTATATATATTGGGTTTCTTTCCTATGAACCAAAAAGGTGAAAATTGTGGATTTCCTTTGAAATTAATTTTAATTAAGGTGAGGTTATATTTTTCTATTAAAGTTGTTTAGAATTAGATAAATTGTCTTGGTGGACAAATCATAATAAATATAAATAAATCATTATCACATGGTTTTAATAGTTTAGCATTCGGTTAAATAGTTTTTTTTTTTCTTTTCGTCAAATATTATTCTTTACATTGAAATTAAGCAATAACATTGGAGTCAAAACAAAAAATAGCAATAAAATCATATCCATAAATATGCTTGGTATGCATATTCATGAACTTACCTCAACTGAATATGTTAGTCAATTTTTTGGAGAATATTTCCTTAATCTACTACTGTAGTTCTAGTCAAGTATATTTTTTCAGAATCTTACCTTACTAGCTTAACATTTTTTCTCCTACTAGTCAAAGGAAAATTAATACCAATTTTTGTAAGATATTAAATCATCAATGTATATGGTTTCTTGAGAGTAAAACTAAGATAAAACTGTATGAAAAAGTATTCAATAATGGAAAAGCTATATAACAAAGGGAAATTAGCATAGATAGCCAAGAAAAAATTAATAATTAGAAAACTAGCTAATTGTTCTAAATCCAATGGCTAAGAACATGCCACATAGGGCAATTTTGGCTAGTTTTCTAATTATTAAATTTTTGTTTGCTATCTTGCAAATTAACCCTATAACAAAAGTAAAAAAATGTATTCACCAAATGTGAATAGTGATTCGATTTGTTTTGTTTTTTTAACACTAAAAAGATGCATCTTAATAAGAGCCCAAAACCGGTAAGAAGGGAGTAACAAAATTTCTTTTCCCAAAAACCGGCATGTCGAAGTTCGATTTGGTTTACGAGAAAACATCCAAAGAAAACTAGTTTCTTTTCCGTGTTAATATAAACCTATTAAAATATAAAACTAACTGGTGATAGCTCATGTGGTTTCACATACTCCTTTGAAAGAGAGATTGAGTTGATTCATCGTAAAATATCTCACGATTCATCTAAAGTTTTACTCGAGATTTTGGGCACTTAACATTTAGAGTTATAACGCTTCTAATCAACCACTACAAACTACAAACTACAAAATTAAAGTAAATAACAACTAATTACGACTAACCCTTGGAGTATGAGCTTTGATTTTGCGAATTGCAGAATTAGGATTCTTAGATTTTCAAATTTGGGAAATTTGGGGATTTTTTATTTGAATTTGGTATTCTAATAAATGGGTAAACGAAATGGGTCTGGGTCGGATTTTAATATCAATCGGGTTATTGTAAGTAACCGAGAAAACCTAGAAATATGGTGATATAGTTGTCTTAATTTTGTTTTGCGGTGTTACAGTACAAGCAAACTATTTGGATTCTATCTACGAGGATATGAAACTATTGGGGGACAAGGGAAACTATGCAATTGTGGCTTTTCGGGTTTGGTTATTGTTATGACTGGGTTTTTTTATTTTGTTCAGAGGTGGGGCAAAAACATTTGGTTCTCTCTTTGGTTACTTAATTTGTTTTCGGCTATGGACTACATCTTCTTCATTGGTTCCTTTTGTTTTCTTTTGTTTTGTTTTATGTGTACTATGTTCGCTCGAGCTAGTACATTACCCATGCTAAGCGTGCCAATGAGCTACTTGCAACAACCAAAGTCAGGATTTTTGGTCTTTTGGTTTTCGAGAGTTTCATCAATGTCTTAGATTGTTACTCACATTGCAAAGCACATTAAACTTTCATGATAAGTTCTCCAACTTTGAATAAACATAACAAATTACAAAACATAGGTTGGGGTTTTGGTACAACATAGTTAAATACTTCCTAGTTAGCAGTTTCTAAATTTTAATTTATCTACGGTTTTCTTAATGTGTACCTAAATACCTCTAGAAATCGACCAACCTTCTCACGGTTCCGTTGAATCTGGGAATGAGCTGCTTGATCCAAGCTAGTGTAAAGGTGTGGCTCGATCTGATCTAGGTGGAGGAGGAGGAGGATGATTAGTAGTAAGATATCGAAACGGGCTAGGCGTGATGTACCCATGAGGGAAAGTAGTATAAGGTGATGGCGTGTGCAATCCTGCCGAGTACTAACTGGACGCTGGAGAGTAGGAGGATTAGTTGTAAGATATCGAAACGGGCTAGGCGTGATGTACCCATGAGGGAAAGTAGTATAAGGTGATGGCGTGTGCAATCCTACCGAGTACTACTGAGGAAGAGACCGGCGTGGAGATCGTGAGCTAAGAGGCGTCATCACCACATAGTTATTGACAGAAGCTTCCAACGCCGGCATGCTTTAATCATTGAGTATCTATGTTCTTTGTAAGGAATTCGGTTTTTTTTCAACAATGAAATTTATGGTACAAATTCTGTACAAAATCCAAAAGAAGCTAAAATATCTGTAACGTGCGCATAAGCATGGGATTAGTGATGAGCTTCGGGGGGTCATGAGAGGATCTCGAGAAGGGTTGGTTGTGTTGGCCAAGTACACCACCATGGTATCAATCGACACTCCAATACGAAAACACATAAATCACAACATGGTGTCGATCGACACACCTTTCACAAAAATCAATTATCGCGAAACAGAAGTGGGTGTCGCCTCTAACAACTTTAGCCATCACTCTCTGCATTTCCCAAAAATACAGACTACCAAAACTAGAATTCAAAAATAGAATTCACCATCAACAAACAATTACTTACCGCGAAATCTCTTTAAAGGCTCGAAGAGGATGATCTAAGACTAATAAATTGACTAACAACTCATAATCAATTTAAATCACATAGTCTCAAATCACTCAACTTACTTCCCTAAAACCGTAAGGGCTTTGATACCAAAATGAAACAACCATGTGTCGATCGATCAATCTCTCTTAATCTCTAAACCTATTCTACAAATTCTTACATGGTATTAGAGAGATTTCGATTGGTGACCTTAATTCTCTCTAAATCTCTCAATAATCTTTCTCTTCATCCCGACCCAATGATAATACCGCTTAAGATCATGATACATCTTGGTCGCACCCGGATGAATCGAAAACTTGCTCGCATGAGCCTCTCGCAGAAACTCATAACAACCCTGAGGGCAAGCAGGCAAAGTTCATGCTTGTGGCCCTCATAGTTTAGTGGTCAAATCGGCCTATTTTCGTATTTTTGCGTGTGCCCTATAAGAACTCAGAGCCGGCCATGGTCATGCTAATAGGGTAGAAAAAAGGCAATTCCCTAGGACCTTACTTCATCAGATCAGTTTTAGGGCCTCCACTTTTGGATATATACTTATTTCAATAACCTCGATAGAGAATCTTGAGCGATTGTGGTTAATCATTTTCTTTCAATATTATGGTATAACATTTCAGTAACACATTTTGCTTTCGGGTTCTTACGGTGAAGTGACCTTGGATATGGTTAGCTTCCGGTGGTGGCTCCCAAACCGTTTCCTAGTGTTTCCTTCATTGTAATATGGTCTTGATAGGTTGAGTTCTCGTATGATGTTGTTTGTGTTGCATGTTTTCTTGTTGTTGAGCTTTGATTTCGTCAGTGAGGATTAGTAATGATAATATCTTGGGATTGGTTGTGTCGTTGTTTTGGCTATCGGAGGAGCTAGTAAGGTCGACTGTTTTGATGTTTCCTTTCGCTTGTTGTGGTTGAGAGTGATTCAAAGCTTTTCGACTAGCGTAGTCTCGTCTTGTGTTGGTTCCATGGGTTTGTAGGCCCCCGTGTTGAAGACCAAGTCTCGTGCTACCGGATGAACGAGCTTTTGTGTGCTTTAGACATGGCTCACGAGCTTTCAAGGTGTTGTTCAACCATAAAGTCTTCTAGTTTTCATTGTTCTCATCGAGCTTTCAGATTTTATCGTTGTCTACTCGTCGTGGGTTGTTCTACCCGCTTAGAGAAGATATTGATTGTTGATTGATTCCATGTTTTTATTCTTTTTTGCCATGAAATCAAAATCTAAGGTTTCACGATTTGTTTTTGTTAACAATTTGTAATTCCTAAACATTCATTTATATGATATTAACATTCTTAGCAAAAAAAACACACACACACACACACAAAAAGATGATAAAATAGAAGAAGATTGCATTGTCATTCTGATCCGTGGACTGAACTACTCGGTGTTGGCATTGACTTATTTCCCTCCTGTCACAAAATCTCAATTTGGATTTGATGAATACTCCTTTTTTTTTTTTTTTGCAAATTGATTTGATGAATACTTCAAAGTCAATACAATAAAAAAATTTCTTAACGTGGTTACAAAAATAATCAACAAAAATTCCACTATGAAACAATAACAAATTGGAACTATTTCTTCTTCTTGGACTTTACGTTTTTTTTCCCTCATATTAATTGTTTTGTCATTTCGTTTTACTTCATTTATAACTTTTAAACACATACAAAACACATAAACTATTAGTTAGAAGTGATAATGTCATAATCTCGTTAAATCTTAGGAAAAAAAAAAGACACATAATGCAAATACATCACTAATGTATAAAATGTACTATCATGCATTTATATATATAAACGAAATTCTAAAAAAAGTTTTATAGAGATTTCGCCTTGATTACGTAAAAATACGTAAACCCGTTGACCTATAACAAAATATTAATTTTCTTAACCAAAAAACTCGTTCGATTTCTCTTATCTATTTCCTTCATTGATCATTGAGAGACCCAATTTTTTCTTGCAATTATCAATCATCAAAACGTTTCTTCTTCGTTTCTCATCTTTTTCCATTTCAAATCGTTTCTTCTCTTCAGAGGTAATCTAATTAAAAAGCAATGGACTTTATTGAATATTTATTGTTCCTTTTTTCTGGGTTTGCGTTTAATCTCTTCCTTAATCCTCTCAATAACGTAATAATTTCTCCCAAATTGTCTTTTATCAACTTCTCTACATTTCAACGCAAATGTACACATTTCAAGAGCTTTTTCTTAAATACGGGTTTTCTATTAATATTTTGGATTTTTTTTTCCGCTAGATTACAAAGAGGGTTTTAGTTTTTAGATCTCAAATCTCCATTCTTTCTTTAAGCCACCGCTTTAAAGCCATCAACTTTTTTTTTGTGATTCAGAATTTTCCCTGAAAAAAATTTGGGATTTTTATGGATTTTGTTTTCTTCTGTAAACCCAATTGTGTCGATTGGGGTTTTAACATCATCATCTCTCGATGCGTTTGTTCATGTAGAGCAGTGTCACGCGTTCTTCTTCAGAGAGTAGCAATCAAAATTGGTGTAAAGTTTCCATTTTTGGCAACTTGTTCACTTCGTTCTTCAAGAGGTTTTAGCAAATCGATTGAAAGTTTCCTGTTTTTGGAAGGTATCATTTTGTCTTCTTCTTTGGAAAGTTCTTCACTTTCATGGTTATTAGGTTTTGGCTATGTCATTTGTTTGCAATTGATTGGTTTCAGAACAAAATTACATATACTAGTTGTGTCTGTAATAAGCTTTTGTTGTATATTGAAGGTTTTGCTTGTGGAATCTATGTTTGGGGGTGTTTTGACTGTGCCTGTGAATAATCATCACTTACGCAAATCTGGAAGCAAACTTAGTATTACTAATCTTGGTAAGCAATTCCTCTTTTTGTTTTGCTCAGTGATTTTGAGAGAGAGATGATTGTAAGTTTGTGACTGAGGATAGTTTCTTTTACTGGATGGTTTTACGGTATTTTCGACAGGAGAAAATGAATTGAAGAACGCGAGTATGTTTCTGAGTACAATTGCGAAATTGCGTACTCCTGTATTCCTTCAAAGTCTCAAGGTTTTGTTCATTTACTCAAAAGTTTCTGTATTTTCTTTAGAGTTTGATACATAAGGAGCTCTTATCATTGAAACTTTCCTTAATTATGTCATATAAGCAACACTCTTGATCCTCCAGGTTGCTATATATGTTGGGGGTCTTTATGTTTGTGGAAAGGTTGGAGATTGTGAACTATTTGCTTTCGATTTGCATCCGTTGTTCTGGTTTTGAATCTTGGCAACCTATAATTGCAGATTGGATGGGAATCTGTAATGAAAATGGGAATAGAATCACGAGAACTGTTCTTCTACGAAACATTTCTGTATTATAACCCTCTCCTTCTCATTGTAAGTTTCTTGGTGTAATCCGGAAGCAAGATCCTTTACGTGTGTTTCCTAATATATGTTATTGTTTTCAGACAATGATGGTTTGGCTCTGGGGTGTTAATTTGTGGGTTTTTTCTCGGTCTGGAGTCGATTACGCAGCAATATTTTATCTAGGACCAGATCATCTTAGTCACAAAGAGATATGGAAGGTGAAAAACAATTCTTAGATTAGTTCATTTATATGGTTTTTCCACGCGTTTCTAAATTTCTTGGTGTTCTCAGTGTGCTAGGTGGATGACGACGATAATATTGACTAGCATGACTGCGTATCTGTATCTATACTCGCATGGAGATGTATCGTTGGCGGCATCTCAACCAGTGTAATAGATGCATCTTCTCTTAATGTTGTTTTAAAGAGCTTTCGATTCATTTGTTCATAGTGTTTTTATCTTTTTCGATGTTTCCAGGTGGTTTTGTATTTCTTAGCTGTGATAATTTTGATTATCCCTTTCGATATCTTCTACATGTCGTCTCGTTACTACTTGCTTTGGACTTTTTGGCGAATACTCTTCCCGGTGCAGGTAAATGAATACTATTGTTTTCTAGCTGAAGGTTCGGTTACATCATCTAACTTTCGTTTGGTGTTATCTCAAACAGACGGTGACTTTCTCGGACTTCTTTCTAGCAGATATCCTGACTTCTATGTCGAAGGTAGCACAATTGTTTATGTTTCCTCTACCTATGTTGAATGCAATTGTTGAACAACAACTTTTTCTTCAGGTCTTGTCAGATTTGGAGCGTTCGATATGTCGTATGGTCCATCGTCAGGTCAGTGAGTTGGCCACTTCCTTATGAGTATAGTATTCATTAGATTTTCAGTGAATCTTATAGATTCATTGTAGGTAGCTACTGTTGCATGGTTTGAAGCCGATTCGGTTTGCGGGAGTCATTCCGCTGCAATTCCTGTGGTTCTTGTCCTACCTTATCTTTTCCGGTTGTTCCAATGCATCCGTCAGTACAAAGATAGCAAGGACATTGCAAACATTTGGAATGGTTATTAATCCCAAATCCGAGACATATCCGTTTGTTAAAAAGAACGGTTGTTTTCTGTTTGGCTTTCGTCGGATTTCTAATAACTCTGCTCTGTCTTTTTCTTGAATCTTCAGCTGGGAAATATTTAACGGCGGTCCCTGTCATCTTTCTTTCCGCTCTCAAGTACTTTATCGATCCGGATACATGGACTTACTCCATTCAGCCGGCGTGGATCCTCTTTGGTCTAGCCAACACTTTCTTCTCCTTCTTTTGGGATGTTTTACGCGATTGGGATCTAAGGTACAATGAATCCAAAGCCAGATTACTCCAATCTTGGATTCACTTCTCAGATTTATATTTCTTACCTCTTTTCTTTCTTGTAGTGTCTTCACTCGGATTTTCAAATTTACCAACTCAAATCTTTGCTCCCATCTTCTCTACGGACGTCGTTGGGTATATGTGTGGGTAATCGGAAGCAATCTGGTACTAAGATGGACATGGACGTATAAGTTATCAGCTCATCTCCGTAACAACTACATTACAGTCTTCATCATCACCGCCTTAGAGATATACCGGAGATTCCAATGGGCGTTTTTCCGTATAGAGAATGTGTGGAACAAAATCAACAATCCAAAGCGTACTAGTACTCATCAATCTAATCCGATTTCACTCCAAAACGGTAATAGCAGCGAACATGAGAAATTACTCGGTCATAGTCACGGCCTCGGTGTATAGAAACCACAACAGTACTTGTTTTTGTGCTGAGTTTTTGAAACAAGTTTTGAAACACATATACAAAGTACTCTTTTACGTATACTATAACTTGTAACTTTCCATTTGTAACTTCTACTACAGAGAAAGAGACTGGCTCTATAATAAAGATGTGTAACTTTCATAGACTATTTCTCTTGTATGTATATAAAAGTTTACTTATTTGCTTTAGGTGCAACTAAACTGGTTTAGTTTGAACAAGTGTAGCACCAAGAACATTGTCTGGTTTTTAATGGATTAGGTAAAGATAAGATAAAAAGCTTTCTTGATTCAATTATTAGTTTCTTTACTTGATCCAACATAAATACTAACTCTCAACAGATACAAACACAAGTTAATTATTTACCAACTCTCTTCACCAAAGATTCTGCTCTTTTAAACCATTATATATACACACACTTTGACACCAAATATGAAAGCACCAAACATCATTAATCTCTTTGATCTATCTTTCAATTCCCTTACAAGAAAATGGCATTCAGAGAAATGCAGATCATCTTCTCGGTCCTCGCAACTACGCTCATTGGTTTAGCAGTAGCTACAGACCACACCATTGGTGGTCCTAGTGGTTGGACCGTAGGCCAAGATCTTCGAACTTGGGCTGCAGGACAAACATTTTCTGTTGGAGATAATCTTGGTAATCTAATCACACAACTTTATATTAAAAATATGTTTCAACATAAAGACTAAAACTCTGTTTTTGCATCAACAGTTTTCTCCTATCCAACTGCATTCCACGACGTCGTTGAAGTAACAAAACCCGAATTCGATAGCTGCCAAGCGGTTAAACCGCTTATAACGTTCGCTAATGGAAACTCAGTTGTTCCTCTCACTACCCCTGGAAAAAGGTTCATATTTATACATACAAATCAAAGACTATATATAATGATTAATTTATTTTAGCAATATAAATTAAATTTATTGATCAATTTTGTTATAGGTACTTCATTTGTGGAAGTCCAGGACATTGTAGCTCAGGGATGAAACTAGAAGTAAACGTTGTTCCAAACGCAAACGCAGCACCAACAGCACCGCTTCCTCCAAACGCAGTTCCGTCTCTAAACGCTCCTTCACCTTCTTCTTCTGTTTTACCTATACAACAACCACCTTTGTTGCCTCTTAACCCTGTCCCTGTTCTCTCTCCATCTTCACTTCCTTCCTCCTCTCTTCCTCTTATTCCGGCATTGTCTCCTGCACTTTCTCCTGCGACTTCTCTGCCGTTGTTTCCAGGCTCACCAAGTAGCACAAGCACCACATCCACCAAAACCGTTGGGAGCTTTCCTTCTAGTGCTACCGGCACGACGGTGGATCTTGCTGGAGCTGGAGCCCCTTTGGTTGACTCATCCTCCTCAGCGGCGAAAACTATTGTTTTGGGATTCGGATTCATGGTGGCTATGATGCTTCATTTGTTCTAATGTGTTTCTTTTATTTTGTGGAGGGAAAATATGTTTTTGTTTTTACTACATCTTTTGTTGTATATGAGTAAATGTGTTTTTTTTTCTTTTAATTTGGTTTTCTCTTGTGTATTTATCAATTAATTTATCATATATTATATTTATTACAGTTTATATTAAGCACACATAATCCTATATCAAATTTTCTCAATCAAAGATTACATTTGAGTGAGATCAATATAAGGAGCAATTCGGTAAGTTAATGGAGCTGTGGTTACGTTAACCTTTTAGCTAGAAATCAATATTTTTCCAAATTGTATGTAACTACAATCAGGGGCGGACCCACATTCAAAAGTTTGTGGCACGTACCACACGCTAATTAAAAAAAAAAATGGCATTAATACTAGTTGTTTGTCTTATCTCAGTTGGCTGGTGGAAACTTGCTCTATCCTTAAGGTTAAGGACGAGAGTTCAAAAATCATGCCTGCCTTCATCGATTCTTTTTGTTTTCTTTATTTTCTCACGCTTCATAAATATATACCTTTTCAAACCCTCATTGATTTCTTCGATACATACATATATATTTCCTATTTTTTTGTCAATATTTATGTAAAACAGCAATTAAACTTATAAAAATTAAATTATCATATACAATATACAATATAATGTTAATAACACTAAAAGTGAATAAACACCTAAAAATAAATTTACTTTTACAGTTTGATTAAAATTTGCAACCAAACAAAAAATCAAAATATAACATCAAATATTGATAATTCATGTAGCATTTTTTATAATCATAATAATTATATATATATTACTTTTAATATATAATTATATTGTGCCTCATATAAATTTTTTTTCTGGATCCGTCGTTGACTACAATGCCGAAAGAAACACGATGTTAAGAGTTGAAATCCAAGGAATCGGTTTGTTTGGGGCTACTAAAGTTCACACTTTTCTCGACCATATAGAGGACGTGAAGCTTATGCAACAAGTGCTTTAATTGTATCTTGAGAATTTATGTTAACAAGAGCTAAGTTTATTCTTTACAGTGACTGAGCAACTGTTGTTCTAAGCTATATTTTGAGATAGATATCATAATTTCAGTATATAACGTACTGAAATTTTTTAAAGACAAATCAAACAAATGAATTATAACAAAAAAAAAAAAATCAAACTAATATGCTAATTTCTAACTGTAAAACTAAATTATATTTACTGAATTTTTTTTTAAATTGTAAGAATACATCACTGTTACAATATATGGTAAACTTTCGTCTTGATGGGCCTTAATTTGGGCTACATAAGCTTCCTCGAAGTCCATCACTTGAAAATCTACATCTACATAAAGAGAGACAGAACCAAAGCTGCCGTGACCAAGACTCTTGTCTCTAGGGTTTTAAATACACTGTCTCCGCCATGAAAACACTACCGCAAAACGTCTCGGAGGATCATCGTCTTACCATCACACAACTTAATAACCGATCGAAGACTTCAATTAGTGGAGGAGAAAACTCAGGACCGATCCCAATTGATCTCATTATCGAAATACTCTCGAGACTACCTGTGAAATCTATAGGGAGATGTCGTTACGTTTCGAAGCTATGGGCCTTCATAATTCGCCGTCCATATTTTAGAAAGATGTTCTTGACCAGATCTTATGCTCAGCCTCAGCTCTTGTTCGCTTGCTATAATAACATCAGCCGTAAGGTTTTCTTATTCTCCTCTCCTCAGCCTCACAATCTTGATGAGAACTCGGTTCCTTTAGCTGCAAGTTATCGTATGAAAATTCCTTATAGCGGTGCTTGTGAAATATATAGTCCAATTAGAGGAGGCTTAGTATTTCTTATGGAAAATCGGACTCCAGAGGAAACTAAAAGGTATCAAGTGTCGTTGATGGTGTGTAACCCTAGCACCGGACAATCCTTACCTTTACCCCAAGTGAAGACTAGAAGGATTGGTGTCATTTGGTGCCATTTTATGTTTGGTTATGATCCGGTTGAGAATCAGTACAAAGTTTTGTTCATGTCGTTAATATTCCAAAGACATGACCATGGTCTCTGAGGAGCATCAAGTTCTGATATTAGGAGCTAGAAAACCGTCATGGAAAAATCGAATGTTGCATACCACATTCACCTAATTATTATGAATATAATTACCAGATATGCATCAACGGTGTTATCTATTATTCAGCGGTCAATAATTCTTCAGGGGATTTCATAATCATTTGTTTTGATGTTAAGTCGGAGGAATTCAGATTTGTTAAAATCACTTCAGCATTAAGAAGGTTACATCTGATAAACTATAATGGTAAACTAGGCATACTTGAGTCTAAAGCTCTGGGCGGAGGAAGTGAAAGTATTAAGTTGCTGGTTCTAGAAGATGCCGAAAAGCATGAATGGTCGGAGCATATATACACATTGCCTGCTTCGTGGATGGATATGGTTGAGAGCAAGTATTTACTCATTGTTGGAGTGACTCGGACAAATGAAATTGTGTTGATGCCGCACTTTCAAACCGTGCCTTTCTACGTTTGCTACTATAATACCGATAAAACCACAATCACTACAAGAAAACAAACCATTTTCCGACGGATTTTCGACGGAATGCGTTTTTTTTTAAATACAAAAAAAAAAAAAAATTAAACGGCATCCGTCGGAAAATTCCGACGGATACGGTATCCGTATACGTTTATCCGGTATACGATATCCGGTATACGGTTACGGATTTCCGACGGATTTATGACGGATTTCCGACGGAATGCGTTTTTTAAAACCAAAAAAAAATTCCCGCCTATGTTTTGGCGGTATAAAATTAGGGTAAAATCCGTCAGAAATTCTGACGGATTTCCGGAAAATTTCCGCAAAAAAATTGAAAATCCGTCGAAAATCCGTCGGAAATTTCCGACGGGTGTTCGACGGATATAGTATCCGTATACGGGATCGGAATCCGTCGGAAATCCGTCATAAATCCGACGGAATTCGGATTTCCAACGGAATTTTTTTTTTAAATCCGTCATAAATCCATCGGAAATCCGTCGGAATTTTTGACGGATTTCCAACGGAACTCAATTTCCGACGAGATAGAACCGACCGTGGAAAACCGTCGGAATACCGTCGGAAATCGCCCTGTTTTCTTGTAGTGAATGGAAGCTTTTAAGGGTATAAGATTCTGCACATTTTTAGATCATGTAGAGGACGTGAAGCTTATGCAAATGTTTTAATTCGTTTTATAAACTTATTTTTGTAACAGAGCTAGTTTAGCCTTACCGATATTCAAATGGGATTTAGTTCAGCCCATATATCTTATGCAATGACTATGTTCTGTTTTTTTGTTTTTTTTGTTTACTCTATATACAGACAAAATAAACAATTTATAGGCAAGAAAATTCGTGACCACGTTTTGTTGATAGCATACGAACGAGTTAGAATATTAGCAAATTTATGATCACGGAATTTAAAAATAAATAAAAGAAAAGAACTCTAAAATGGTCTTCATGATCTAGTAAAGCTTAACTTTTTGTACTTTCTTAAAGCACAAGGTACCATGACAAGCGTATTGAGGATGATGAACCCTAATCTGATCACTGAGAAAAATCTCCGCAAAATAATTTTGTTTAGAGCCGAAGAAAACAAAAAACGACTCCAGTGGAGATTCTTAATCAAGCAAGGATCTTTAAGAACACCTCAAGCCATTTCTACAACAACAGAAACAGAGGTTAGTATACTGATCTTTGTCCTTTTTCTCTGGTTTTTTAGGGTTTGATTCTTTGACTATGAAAATACAGGCGAGATATACTAATACGACGGCGTATGACGAAAAACTGTTGAACAACTATGTTCCTGTATACGTCATGCTTCAGCTTGGAATCATAACAAACGATAACGTTCTTGCAAACAAAGACAAGATCAAGAAACAGATCAAGAAACTGAAAGAGAGTCAAGTAGATGGAGTAATGGTTGATGTTTGGTGGGGAATTGTAGAATCAAAAGGTCCAAAGCAATACCAATGGAAAGCTTACAGAGATTTGTTTGAGATTGTACAAAGCTTTGGACTAAAACTACAAGCTATAATGTCGTTTCATCAATGCGGAGGCAACATAGGAGATGATGTTAACATACCGATACCGAAATGGGTGATCGAAATCGGAGATTCGAATCCGGATATTTTTTATACGAGCAAGAGTGGTAATCAAAACAAAGAGTGTTTGTCTCTTTCTGTGGATAACTTGTCTCTTTTCAAAGGAAGAACAGCAGTTGAGGTATGTAATAAATCTTGAATTAAAAAACCGTCGAAAATTTGCTTTTTTTTGTGTAATCTTGTTCTGTTTTCTTAGATGTATAGAGATTACATGAAGAGCTTTAAAGAAACCATGGAAGATTTCATTAGGTCTGGAGTTATAATAGATATTGAAGTAGGTCTTGGTCCTGCTGGAGAGCTTAGGTATCCTTCTTATAGTGAAACTCAAGGATGGGTTTTCCCGGGAATCGGAGAATTTCAAGTAAGAGAATTGGGAATCTTCTAGTTCTTAATTTCTTGAAACAAAACAGAGTTTTTTTCTAAGGGTTTTTGTTGCTTTTTTAACCACCTTGCAGTGTTATGACAAGTATCTAAGATCAGATTATGAAGAAGAAGTTAAGAGAATCGGGCATCCGGAATGGAAACTTCCGGAAAACGCAGGAGAATACAACGATATACCAGAAGCAACCAGGTTTTTCGAGTACTCGAATGGGACATACCTTACGGAAGAAGGAAAGTTCTTTTTGTCATGGTATTCCAAGAAGTTACTTCTCCATGGTGATCAGATTCTTGATGAAGCAAATAAAGTGTTTCTTGGATGTAAACTCAAATTAGCAGCAAAAGTAAGTAAGCTCTTACAGAGTTTAGAGAAAATGAATCAAAAACATGATCAAGATTTATTATGGTTTCTTGATTTTTATAGGTCTCTGGAATCCATTGGTGGTACAAATCTAAAAGTCATGCTGCTGAACTTACCGCGGGTTATTACAATATAGAAAACAGAGATGGGTACCGTGCAATTGCGAAAATGATGCGTAGACATCACGCTATCTTGAATTTCACTTGCTTAGAGATGAAGAACACTGAGCAACCAGCAAAAGCTAAGAGTGGACCTCAAGAACTTGTTCAACAAGTAAGCCAAATTCATCACTTTTGATATATATATTACTACTTAGATTGAAATTTGTGAATGGTTTTGATTTTTTGAAGGTTTTGAGCTGCGGATGGAGAGAAGGGATCGAAGTTGCGGGCGAAAACGCGCTTCCAAGATTCGATAGAGATGGATATAACCAGATTATACTAAATGCAAGGCCTAATGGGATTAACCAAGATGGTAAACCAAGGATGTTTGGATTCACATATCTCCGGCTATCTGATAAACTTCTCAGCGAACCGAATTTCGCAACTTTTAAGACATTCTTGAAACGAATGCACGCAAACCAAGTAAGTCCCTTTGTGATATTTATCTTTTGCTTGAAGATTCATTTTAACATATTTGTGTGTTTTGCTTCTTGGTTTAGGAGTATTGTCCAGAGCCTGAAAGGTACAATCACGAGGTGCTTCCTTTGGAAAGATCGAGAACCGATGAACCATTGGAGAAGTTTATGGAAGAAACTAAACCAGTTGATCCATTTCCATGGCTTGAAGAGACAGACATGAGTATTAGACCTTTTGAGAGTGTATTGTCTCTCTTGAAAAGCATAGTCTTGAGGAACAAGTCCTAAACAAAGATTTATACTATTCCTAAGATTAAATATGTAAATATAAATATATACGTAAATAATTATAAACATACTATATTGTAGTTCCCGTGACAAATAACATAGGTCTGTCTGAAACAGACTACTGAATTTAATTTCAAGAACCGAAGCAAAGACAAGATTCCATTTAAACGTCATTATCATTAGTTACATTTTAACCCCACATGCGACAACAGAGCGTGACATAAAAGCATGCATTTTTCTCTCAAAATGACACGACTCTCCAAATTACAAAAAGAAAAGAGACTTCGAAATAAGTGAAAACAATTCAAAAGAAGTAAAAAAGGATTCAAGTACTATGCTAAGATAATAATTCATTATATAAATATTGTTACACAAATACCATGGAAATAACATAGTCAAGAGCAAAGGACCCACCTTGTTCCAATCACTTAACGTGACTCTCTCTATTTTGTCACTTAGCTTCGTCTTTAGCCGCAGTGGCAGAAACGTAATAAGCGACACAAAAGAGGGCATGTAGAAAACACAAAATACCTCCAATGGAGAGAAAATGGTGATGTGTGAATCCACAAGAAGATCTTGACTTACTATTCGACATCGTCCCAATCACTATACTCCCGAATCCAACGGCGAATACAATCCTGAAGATTATCAAAGCAATGAAAATACACCACGTGTCATTCTCTTGGACCAACAATAGTAATCCCAAAAACAAATAAATTTGTATTGTAACGTTACCAAGTGAGAACGAGACAAGCCATAGAGATTTGTCTAGAGGAAGAAGATCTTTGAAACTCGTCTTGAGAGCAAATACATAGACACCCTCCGATCAAGTTGATGAGAACATGAGCAATTACTAATATCGCGGCTGCACCTAGACCGAGCCTGAATGCGTCCTGGCTCGGTTCTCTACATTCGAAAAGCCATAGCTTCATGTGCTTCACCTAGAACCATATATGCAACCATGACCGTTTTTACATATTCGAACAAGAACTCGATTTAAAGAAAAAAAATATAAAAGATTTTTTTTTTTTTTTGAATATTTTCACACAATGGTTCGAAAGAAAGAATAACCTTTTATCTCGCAATAAAAAAAAATTATAAAACATGTTTACAGGGTCCTTAGTTTTCAAAACCTCTTAACACATAGTAATTGTTTTGCATATGGGTCTCTTAACAGTTTGAGATGGTCTTATATATGTAACAATAATGACCATATTATGTATTTGTGAGGGAAAAACATCTATTTTGAAAGAGAATGTATGAATAGTACCTGGTTTTGGGCGACTTCGGCTTGGATTCCGAGGACTGCAGCAGCTACATCTAAGCCCACGATGAGTAAACAAACAAGAATACCTCCAATCTTTGTCATTTTAAACTTTCTTTAATAACAATGATTTAAGTTATTCTGTGGGAGTATTTTGAGAAGATAAGAGTTTGAAATGTGAATCAAGAAGAGGAGAGAGGCTTTCTGTGAGGGAGAAAATATTTGTTTGAAAGAGAATGAGATTGGGTATAGTTGGCAAAGTCTAATGAGTTATAATGATCTTTTATGACAAAATGGATTGATATATATATATATAAAGTTATGAGTGTGTGGAAGAAAAAAGAGAGAGAAAGAGAGAGAAACTTGAGAACTAAACATAAAGTTGAAAAAGAAAGGAAAAGATATTTCTTCGGATATATATGTATCTTTTTGTAAAAAGGAGGAAATAAGACCTATGAACTCTAATATAATTGACCCAACCATATAGGGTTTTAAGAAACTCAAAATTTTGACATTATTTCTCCGATGGCAGATTGTTTAGTAGATTTAAAATTTCAAATTAAAGACTTAAGGTGATATATTCCATTATATAAATTCCAATATAACTTATGTAAGGTGATATATTGTTCTTATGTAATACTTAATCTCTATTTTTTTAGTTTTGGAGAAATTATTTTGTCAAAGTTCTCTTTTTACTTGTGTTTCATTACTAGATAGATGTCAACATTTAAATTTATTAAACTATAATTTAGCGCGTTAAGAAAGTATATTATACAGTTTAAATTTAGTATTACTTCATGTGTTTCGACTTGTGCTTTATGTCTTCCAAATAATATTGATTATTGATGCGGGAGGTAAGTCACTAACAAGTATCTTGCGAATTTAAAAACTACATTTGACAATCGTGTTGGAACTTGATTAACGAATTTGTTTCCAACAAAGGTATTTCTCGTTTTACAATTTGATGTTTTTGTAAAAAGAATCTAATAGAAAGTTAGAAACTCCCGGAAGAAAATACCAGCACCGAAAGGATTATGTAAGATACTATAAAATAAAGAGGAAATTACTCGTTTCCCATAGAACTATGGAAAAATGAATAAAATACCATATATCTTTTAAAAATTACTCAAATCTTTTCACAACCTTAGTAAATTACGATACACCCTTGATTAATTTTTCTTAAATTGCAATTATTAATGGCTGAGTTATGTGTTTGTTTGGCGGCTGACTTACAGATATTCCATGTCATCAATTCCGATTTTCCATGTCATCAGCTCTTATTGTCCATGTCATCTCATTTAGATAACTCAGCCGTGTCATTTAGATAACTCAGCCATTCTTAGTTTTTCTTAATTGAAACTATTGTTAATTAAAAAATGAAAAAGAAATCCCCTTTAGTAAGAAATAACCATGATCATATAAGAGGGCAGTTCCAATAGCAGAAACGTTTAAGTGTGCTCGTTTAAGTGTGCCTTCTCAAAGAAAAAAAAAAAAAAAAAACCACAAACTTTCTCAACTATCTTCTTCGTTTAAATTTCTCCACATTGTTTCTCTCTTGTTTCTTTCGAAATCGTCTTCCCCGAAAATCGTCTGAAATCGTCTCGTCTTCGCCGAAATCGTTTTTGCCGAAATCGTATCGTCTTCGCCAAAATCGTTGTCGCCGAAATCGTCTTCTCCGCAGTCGTCTGTAATCGTATTCTCCGGTATGTTGTTGCTGAGTTAGTTTTTTTTATTGCGGCTGGCTGAGTTATAAATTACATCTGAGTTATCAATTATATTGTGGCTGAATTAGGGTTTAGGTTTTCTGAGTTATAAATTATGTTGTGAGCTGAGTTATTAATTATGTTGTGGTTGAGTTATCAATTAGGGTTTTTCGGCTGAGTTATGGTTATATTGCGGCTGAGTTATATATTATGTTTTGGCTGAGTTAGTTTTTTATTGCGGCTGAGTTATTTAAGTCTGTAGGAGTCATAACTCGCACAATTGAATTTGTAAGGGTTGTAGGAGAGATGCGAGACTTCTGAGTGAATCATAATGCAGAAAATGTAGAGATTGTTGCAGTAGCTGTTAAGAAAGCTTTATTGATGTTGTTGTCTGAAAAGTTTTGAACCTTTTTTTGGGTGAATACAATGAGCTATATATAGCTTTTCTAATCTAGGTTAAAGTACTAGAATTAGGTCTGGCCCATTAAGCAAATAAAATAGCTTTAGGCCCATAATATCATTAAATCTATTTTAAATATGGATATAATTCTATTATGGGTCTAATTACATATTGGGCCCTTGTAAGCCTGTTTATGATTTCTTCTGGTCTTGACAAAATTCTTCTTGTCGTTTCATCGATCTCGCAGGGGTAGAATCCGACCCCTACAGTTAGCCCCCCAGCTTGGTAGTATCTGGCATGATAGTGTCAAGGTAGAAAAAGTTGCAAGTGAGGTCGATGCTTCAAGAAGATACGTTGCAGACGTTGCCATTGTTTTCCACAATATGTTTTGATGAGATGAAATCATAAAGCTTTGCTCCGCTGAATTGTAAATGTTGCCGAGTTCGACGTGTTTTGGAACAGCTTATCGTCAATGAGAAAAGAATGTAAGTGTGTGAGCAAGCCTCGGTAAAAACCTTGTCTAGAAAACCCAGTAGGAAAAACCAAATTAAGGGAAAAAGAGCACAAGTCACACACTTCTCATTGGAGTTATAGTTATCGCCGCCGTGTTCCCATGTTTCTGTAAATGTTCAACTAGGCGGATAAGATTCGACTCGTTGTAGTTTACTTTCTTTGAAAGGTTTTTGTTTTTCCGAGCTTCCATGTTTTAGTCAATATTCAGCTCGGTCAATAGAGAATTTGTCATTGTCGGTGAGCTCCCATGTTTGAGCTAATCTTCAACTTTTGTAATCAACCAATGGAGATTGTTATAGATGTCGCCGAGCTCCCATGTTTCAGTTAATGTTCAGCTCGGCGATGGAGATTATTGTTGACGTCGCCGAGCTCCCATGTTTTAGTTAAAGTCCAGCTCGGCGGACGGGTTTCTGATACCTTCATCTTGGTCTGGAATGATACCGTCTCCTAAGATGACGAAGATGTGCTCTTTAGCGAGGATGTGCTGATGTGTTTTGATACATTGTCGAGATAGATAAGTCAGACGGCTTGAAATTCATATGAGATTTGACTTGCTTCGTCGCCGAGGTAGAATACATAAGTTATTTTTGTTTTTACATCAATCTCATAGGGGTGAAATCCAACCTTTACAGTTAGTTAGCCCCCCAGCTTAGTAGTATCGAGTTAGATGATGCCAAGGTATAAGCTCTTGAAGTTTGAGATTGATGTGATGGACTCTGAAGCAGCCAGGCGTTGACGTCTTGTCATCGAAGTCAGGAAGTTTCAGATATTCCATGTCGAGCTGATGCTACCGTGTTTTCCTGGACCTGCTTGCGTTGTTAGAGATGAGGTTAATAGACTGAAAAGTCTATTGGGCTCATTTAACTGGACTTTAAAACCCGTTATGAGACTTTCCATAAATTTTCCTGAAAAACCTTCTAGTATAAATAGGCCTCCTAGGCAGTCTATTTTTTTTTTACCGAGTCGCTTTTTCTGAATCTCTTTTTCCAAAATTTTTGTTTTGTCTTGTAGAGCGAAAATTAGAGTTTTCTGATTTTTTTTTTTTTTTTTTTTTTTTTTTTTTTTGTCTTTTTGTGCCTCTTCTTCTCCACCTCCGATCTGCGCCGCCGGAATCGTCGCCGGAGATTCGTGGATGAGTCGGAGCGGCGACGTTGGGGAGCTTCGTGGTGGACAGTCGGAGCAGCGACGTTGGGGAGCTTCGTGGTGTCGCCGTGGTGGTTGTCGGATCTGGCGTGGTGAGGCTCCATCGTGGCGCTGTCGGATCTGCTCGGCGGAGAGGCTGCTCGCAGAGAGGCTTCTCGCTGAGGTTGTTGGAGGAGACTCGTGGTTCGTGTAACGGCGGAGCTTCAGATCCGGCAAGGAGATTAATGCGGCGGAGCTTCAGATCCGGCATGGAGAGCTTCCGATCTGGTTCATGGTCGTAATTCTGGCAAAGAGATTGATGCGGCGATTCGACGGCAGGATTCTGGCGGAACTTCAAATCCGGTTAGTGATTCCGGCGACGGAGAGCTCGTGGTTCCGGCGGTCTGCTCGTGATGCCGGCACGGTGGAGCTCCGGCAAGGCAAGACGTCATCGTGAGGGGGATGTTGACTTTCAGTCAAACCGGTTTTGAGTTTGGTCAACTCTGGTCAAACCGATTTTGACCAGATCGGTTTAGTGGTTCAATCTTGAACCGGGTGGTTGTGCTCAAACCAGAAATTTGAATTTTGACTTTTCGGTCAACTGGTCAATAGAAGTCAACAAGTCAACGCAGTTGTTCTTCGCTTCGATTTTGAGTTTTCGACTCGGATTCTGGTCTTTTATCGCAGTAACGACGTAACTTGAAAATAATTTCTGATGTTGCGGATTCGTGGCTCGATCGCATACGTAATTTTCTTATATTTTGTTTTTTTTGTTTTTGCAGTTCCAGAGTTCGTGCAAAACTCAAATCGTACACCGTCTGAAGATCGAAATCCGGTCGTCGATCTTCACGCGTCTTCATCTTTATTGACGGAGGAGAAGTATCAAATCGCCACCGCGTGAAGATCGAAATCCAACCGTCGATCTTCACGCATCTTTCTGCCACAGTCTGAAGATCGAAATCCTGCCGTCGATCTCCACGCGTCTTCGTCTTCATAGATGGAGGAGCACCACAGGATTTGTGTCATCAGAGAATCGTGCGTCGTCGTGACCCGCTCACCGCAAGTCATCGTGACCCGCTCACCGCAAGTGGTCGTGACCCGCTCAACGTCATTAGATCTAAACCTCGCCGCCGCCGCTGTACGCTTCTGTCGCCGGAGGAATTCATTATCACCGTCGTCCGTTGCTCGCCGGGAGAGAAGCTACAAATCACCATCGTCGGAGCTTCACTTCGACGTATCCGCCTTCGTCTTCACCGCTGTCGAATCGAGGATGAGCTAAGACCATCATCGTCGTCTTCAGGAATCTTCGCCACTCGCTGGAAATTCGAATTAGCACCGCATAGCGTTTTGAAAAGTATGGAGATCCAATTTTAATCTTCATTGGTGGTGACGTTGGATTGAAGATGTTGAGGACGGCGCAGATCCAAAGATCCGATTTCAATCTTTGTCGACATTTCGACGGTGAAGATGTTCAAGTAAGAGACCTCATGCTTGAGATAAGAACGTTGATTCAAGAAAAGAGCGACTACTTGGTTGGAAGGAGCGAGTTCTTGAGAGGAGCGCGAGTTTGCTTGATTAATGCGAGTGCATGCTGGAGATAAGAGCGACGATCCGTGAGAGGAGCGACTGCGAGATAGGAGCGACTGCCTGCCTGAGAGGAGTGTGACGCGTGTTACTCACTTGAACTACGAGGTGGCTTGATTGCTGCAAAGGGTACGTATGCAGCTCATTTTTGGACGAGTTCAGCTGCCCCTCTCTTAAAAAGGGGAGGAATAGGGAAGAAGTGAGATGAAGAGAGTGACGCCTTGCTGGTTTGAAGAATCAAGAGGCGGGTATGTCGCATGTACACGAAGTGTTTCAGAAGCACGTGAGCGAGCTTGAAGAGATCCTCAGAGGTTCGCGGGCTGGTGCAACTGAAGTTTCAACTGGTGAGTTGGGCGCTCCTGCTGGTGGTGTTAGACAACTTTGGTTTACGAAAAATGTCATCACTTAACAATTTCGCTCCAAAAGATTGAATGTGATTCTTTGTGTTAAGACCAACGCTTCAGATAGTTGGATTTTTTAATAAACACTCCGGTTTACAGCTACGTTACTTTCAACATGTCTACTCCGGTAGTGAATATTATTTTTGTGTTAAGACCAACGTTTCAGATAGTTGGATTTTTTAATAAACACTCCGGTATACAGCTATGTTACTTTTAAAAATCTGCTCCAGTAGTGAATATTGTTCACAAAAGGTACCAACGCTTATGTTAGTTGGGTTTTTACATGAACATTTGGGTTTACAGATGCGTTTTCCACCAACGCACCTGCTCCTGTAATGAACAAGTTATCGCGTTACGACCAACGATTCAGAGAGTTGGGTTTAGAGTAAACGTTTGGGTTTATAGATATGTTCCCGAGAACATGTCTGCTCCTATAATGATCACTTTTAGCGATGGAACCAACGTTTTGTCTGTTGGGTTTCGAAATGAAGATTTGGGTCTACGCATACGTTTTTCTCTAACGCATACGCTCCTATAATGAACATTATACATTTGTATAGGGCGCTGTTAATCCTGCTAAGGATGTAATAGTCAGATATGAAGCTTGTGAAGTAGACCATCGTTGTGGCCAGCAGCGAGGTGTTATGTCTGTTTCTGGTAAGACTTTTGTTATCCACGAGGGATGTTACTGCATATTGATTTGAAGTCTGCTTTTGTTAAGACTTTAATTTTACAAGCGGAACTGTTTCAGATAAGTTTTCTTTGTTTGAGTTTCGCGTGAAAGTCAAGTAAGAGGTATGTCTGTTTAGGTAGGATTTCGAATAATCCAGTAAGGATGTAAGTGATATGTCCGTTTAGGGAGGACTTCGAATAATCCGTTAAAGATGTAAGTGATACGTCCGTTGAGGTAGGACTTTGAATGATCCATAGAGGATGTAAGTGATATGTCCGGTAAGGTGAGACTTAGAATGATCCATAGAGGATGTAAGTGATATGTCTGTTCAGATAAGACTTTGAATTATCCGTAAAGGATGTAAATGATATGTCCGTTAAGGTAGGACGTTAAGCGCTTGTGATAGGTGGCAAACTAGGAAAATCAGTAAACGAGTTAGCGAGAAGAGTGACAACCTGTTGCGAGAAGAGCGACAATCTGTTTCCGAGAGCGTCATTTTATATGGAAGAGACGATGATGCGCCCGAGAGAAAAGCGAAGAGGAGCGAAGATCTTCTTGAGAGAGGAGCGACGATCTGTTTATGAGAGAAGTGACGATGTGCGAAGATCTTCCTGAGAAAGGAGCGACGATTCATTAATGAGAGAAGCGAAGATCTGCTTGAGACATGAGCGATCATCCGTTCACGAGAGGAGCGAAGATCTGCTTGAGAGAAGAGCGTTATTTTTATTTGGGAGAAAAGCAGCAATTCATTTGTGAAAGAAGCGATGATGCGTGTGAGAGAAGAACGATGATTTGCTTGCAAGGGGAGTTACCATCTATTTGCGAGAGTAGCGACGACCCATTTGCGAGAGGAGCAAAGATGTGCTTGAGAAAGGAGCGGCGATCCATTTATGAGAAAAGCGATGATGCTTGTGAGGTAGGAGTGAAGATCTTCTTGAGAAAGGAGCGACAATCCTTTTATGAGAGAGGGAGACTATGCTTGTAGAAGAGGAGCGACAATTTGCTTGAAAGACGAGCGTCATTTTTACTTAGGAGAAGAGCAACGATTTTTTTGCGAGAGGAGCGATGATCCGTTTGCGAGAGGAAGTGACAATCCACTTATGAGAAGAGCGACGATGTGTTCGAGAGAATAGTGCTCCTGCTTGGTGTTAGCGCTGCTACATTCAACTCTACTCGCTATGTTCCCAGCATGTGTGTTCTTTTGTAGTGCGCTCGACCATGGGTTTCTGCGCATTAGTCGCGGTAGTTGCTGTGACGTTTGTCTGTTAGCTTTTGCTGGTGCGATCCACGCTGCACTGCTAGTCACTGATGGTGCTGTTGATGTTAAATTGCTGATCGCTGCTGATTCTGTGGAGTTGCGCTCATGGTCACCATTGTTGTTGTCGACGCTGGTGCGATCCACGTTGCGTTGCTGGTCACCGCAGGTGCTGTCGATATTGCGAGGTTGGTCGTCGCTGTTGCGATCAATGTTGCGCTGGTGGTCACCGCTGGTGCTGTCGACATTGCGATGCTGGTCACCGCTGTTGCGGTCTATGATGATTCTTTTGAGTAAGAACGTCTCACGTGTCCCCTTAGACGGCGCCAAATTGTAGGAGTCATAACTCGCACAATTGAATTTGTAAGGGTTGTAGGAGAGAGGCGAGACTTCTGAGTGAATCACAATGCAGAAAATGTAGAGATTGTTGCAGTAGCTGTTAAGAAAGCTTTATTGATGTTGTTGTCTGAAATGTTCTGAACCCTTCTTTGGGTGAATACAATAAGCTATATATAGCTTTTCTAATCTAGGTTTAAGTATTAGAATTGGGTCTGACCCATTAAGCAAATAAAATAGCTTTAGGCTCATAATATCATTAAACCCATTTTAAATATGGATCTAATTCTATTATGGGCCTAATTACATATTGGGCCCTTGTAAGCCTGTTTATGATTCTTCTGGTTTTGACAAAATTCTTCTTGTCGTTTCATCGATCTCGCAGGGGTGGAATCCGACCCCTACCAAGTCTTTTGTGATCAGATGGAACAACATCAAGCATTTGCTTACCCTACAAGATCAAGACGCGCTGCTAATCTAGAAAATAAAGCGCTTAATCACTATTCCTATTTTGGACATTTCGCTTTTATTAAAAAACAATTAGGAGTTGAGGTGTGGGAAGAACTGAAGAAGTTTCCTGTTGGAATAATTGCTAAGCTATTTGATGGAAATTACGGGTGGTCTGGTAGGACTGTACACTATCTACTGTGTAGACAACTGAAAGTAGAGAAGAATGAGATTTGGAGTGTGGTTGGTGATCAACCTATCAGGTTTAGCTTACTCGAGTTTGGTGAGATCACTAGGTTAAACACAGATCCAGTGCCAACAGTAAGTATTGAACCTGACCAATACAGAAAGTTCTGGGAGGAGTTGAATGTGCCGCATGGGTTTGGACCCAAGCCTGATGAACTGATGGCAGCAGTAAGAGGCAGTCGGGCCTAGAGTTTTGAAAAGCGTAAACTTATGCTGGGCATCATAAATCTAGGACACCGTTTGAAACTGCAAAAAGAGTATTCGATGATGAAGGCATGATGACTTATCTATGGGGTCGCGCTGCATTTGAAGCTCTTGTTGGTAGTATTAAGTCGTTGAATCCAGTAGGAAAGGGATACTTCATCAGCGGCATGAGTTACGCTTTATTGGCTTGGTCATATGAATGTGTCAGTTGCTTTCGAGAGCGTTTTGGAAAACTAGTCGGTGGTGAGGAAGAAGTTCCGCTTCTTCGATGGCTTGCAACGCGGACACGTTCAAGTTTTGATAGGATGCTGAAGAAGGAGATTGAAGACAATGGTCATGTAAGGTTTTAGGCTGAGTTATTCTTTATTTGATGGCTGCGTAATTATTTATTATACGGCTGAGTTATTATTTATGTGATGGCTGAGTTATGGTAATTTGATGGTTGAGTTATGATTTGTTTGATGGCTGAGTTATGATTTGTTTGTTTGATGGCTGAGTTATTATTTGTTTGATGGCTGAGTTATTCTTTTACGGCTGAGTTATGATTATTTGATGGCTGAGTTATGAGTTACTGTTGTAGGTGCGTGTGAGGCATATGGTTTCAAAAGAGTTTGTAGAAGACATGTTTCCTCAGTGGCCGGGTGAAGACGAGTACCCACAACTGGATAACCTGATAAGAGACCTACATTCTGGTAGGTATGTAGCAGGTGAATATTGGGATTGGGATGTGCAGAGGAAGGAGGAGAAAAAAAAAAACAAGTTGGTGCAGAGGAAGGAGGAGAAGAAAAAAAACAAGTTGGCTGTCGTTCCTTATGACTCTGAGTCTGAGCCACCCTAAAAGAAGCAGAAGAAAGATAAGAAAGACGAGGGTAAAGCTGCTGATATAGAGAAGAAGGAGGATGCAAAGGGAAAGGGTTTAAGCGAGGATGCGGCGGCTCTGAATATGATTGTCTCTACTCTGGACAAAATTGCGAGTAAGTTTGAGAAACATGACTCTATGTTTGAGTCTATGTTTGAGAAGTTTGGGTCGAAGTTTGAGGCCATTGATTCCAACGTTGGAGAGTTAAACCAAAAATTTGCTAATATGGAGAATAAAATTGGTGATTATGCCAAAGATGCAGTGGATGAGCGTCTGAAACTTCTGGGTTAATCGGAAAGTGCCCAAAACTATGGCCCCAGGAGCCCAAAAACGCAAACATTACCACGGCATAAGTCAGTTAATAGTCCAACGGTCCTAAACACGGAATCTAAGACCCCTGATAATGAGCCGGCTAAGGCTGAAAGTCGAACTCCGCAGCAGTTTTTTCCAAAATTGAAGGCCGAAAGTCCTAAGGGTACTCCTGGGGAGAAAAAGAATTTGTTTGGTAGTGGTCTGGCAGATTTCGTTTCTATTTCTCCTGTTAAGCAGTCTCCTGCTAAGCAAGCAGATTTACGACGCGGCTCTAGGAGGCAAAAACCAATAGAAAATGAGTCTGATTTGGAAAAGAAGGTTGATGCTGCTAAGAAGAGGATTGAGGCTGCTGCTAAAAGGAAGGAGAACGCTGCTAAGAAGAAGGCAGAGAAGGAAGCGGCTGATTTAAAGAAGAAGGCAGAGAAGGAAGCGGCTGATTTAAAAAGAAGGAAGAGAACGCAGCGGCTGAGTTAAAGAATAAGCCGGCTGAGTTAAAGAAGTAGGTCCAAACAAAGGGTTTACGTGAACCTATTATTCCACCTACTCCTGGGAAGATGAAGGGGAAGACTGGAGGTGACACTGATCTTGAGGATGTGACCGAGGAAGCGATCGCAAAAGGATATGAATTGTTACCGGAGTCTGATGAGGACGAAGATGAAAAGCTTAGGTTAGCGAAAATTAAAACTTATCGGGCGAGGGATGTTCAATTTGGTCGTCCTATATCAGCAGTTTTTCCTTATCTTTTTGGAGACAAAGGGACGATGTGCATGAGGAAGGATGTTGAACCTTCATCGGTAATCTATGATCCTCTCTCACCTGTTGACCCGGATAAATTGGATAAACTTATGCAACATCTAAGGCAATTCGAGTATGGACTTTTACACCATTTTATTTTGTTTTATACAGCAATATTTACCTAAACTGACTTGTGTTTGATTGTTAGGGACATTCCACTGACAGATGATAATAACAAGGAAGTTTATTTCTACAGAATACTCATCACTGAAAAAGCGCAGTGGCCGAAGCGTGATTATGGATGGTTGTTTGATACTGTAAGTATAAGTTACGGCTGAGTTATGATTATTTATGGCTGAGTATGGTTGTCTGATGGCTCGGTTATGGTTAATAATGGCTGAGTTATGATAATTCGATGGCTGACTTAATATTCTGTGTACAACATGTTGGTGCGTATATCAGATTCCTCATCAAAAGGTCCATGGAAGATCCCAGCCCTTTTTGTTCCAAGCACATTGCCTTTGTGGACCAATGGTTCATGGGATCATGGATTCGGGATTTCAATCAGTTCAAGATAAAGCCAAAGATGTTCAAATTCAAAGACTCAGGTTATGAGTCACTCATAAACAGTGCGATTCCCAATGACATTATGACAAACAAAAAGTGGTTAGAAGATGTCGATCACTTGTACGGAGTTCTTCATACTGGAGGCGTGCATTGGGTGGCATTTCACGTGGATCTTCTGAAGGAGAAGATTGATGCCTACGGTCCCATCATTGGAGAGTTATCTCTTGAAAGTAAAAAAAAAATGGTAGACGAATTTAGGCCGCTGATGGAAATGATCCCTGCAATGATCAATGCTGTGATTCCTGGCAAAAAAACCTCTTCCAAAAAAACATTTGCGTTCAGATGGAAACGAGACAAAAACATTCCCCAAAACACCCAAGTTGGCGATTGTGGGGTGTATTCACTGAAGTTTCTCGAGTGTCTAGTGCTTGGTGTAACTTTTGATGGGATAAGCGATGTAAATATTCAGGGTTTACGGGTGAAGATGGCAGCAGAGATCTTCGATGAAGGAGGACATGATATGTATGCGCAGTTCAAGTGATTTACCAATTATGAACCTTCTATTTGTTTTTTTATTATTAGGGTTTGACTATAAATGATATGTTTTTTGTGTATAACTTATGGTTTTTATGGTATATTACTCAGCCATTTCGTTTTGATAACTCAGCCATACCCTAAAATCGGAAATGTAATTTGAAGACTTATGGTATGTTTAGATAACTCAGTCGTGTCATTTAGATAACTTAGCCGTGTCATTTAGATAACTCAGTCGTGTCATTTAGATAACTCAGCCATACCCTAAAACCATTTATATAAGATTTAAGACTTAATTAAGCTCATTTTATTAATATAAAATGAATATAAATCAACTGAATGTGTATGAAATCGAAAATGTGATCTAACTCAATCTTGTGTATGAAATCGAAAATGTGATCTAAGTTGATCTTGAGATATATGTTGTCTTACAAGTACTTCAAACATTACCTATAGATAATTACGACCCAAAATCACCATATACAATTTTTTCAATTGAATGTGTATAATTTGATTCAGTTGAGACTTTAAATCATATATTTTTTTAATGTTATACATTAAACCCTAAACCATGATCCATAAACCCTAAACCCTAAATCCATAACTCAGCCGTGAAGTTCCTATAACTCAGCCGTCAAGTGTAAAATTTTTAGTTGCGACGTTTCGTCTTCCAACGAAGTTGGTAGTAGTTGCGGGTTAACGAACAGTCGTTTAGGAACGGGTGCCAAGAAACAGTTACAAAACCAATGAACTAAAGACAACACGCAAGGATTCAATGAACACTTCCCCTAAATTGGAACGGGTGCCAAGAAACAGTTACAAAACCAATGAAAAGTCTTTTACTATATATATAATATCCAAATCCTCTTTACTTCCACTAACATCATCCATATCCTCCAAACTTCCGAAAAGAATCTTCTTTCCATAGCCTCCAAACTTACGAAACATTTCTTCTTTCCTATCAAGTTTGCAGGAACCATGGTCTGGTTTTGGTTTGTTTTTGTACTGCCGATTGTAGCAATAGTTCTGTTCAAGAGGAAAAATTCTGGCAAACCAACAACGTCTCTGACCTTGTTGCCAAATGATATTCTCGAAGATATATGTGCACTTGTTGGATCTTCTTCCATTACCGACATCGGGAATCTAAATGTTGTGTCAAAGGCTTTCAGAGATTGTTGCAACAAACCATGGGTTGTAGAAAGAGTAACACTTTGTGACGTTCGATTCCTGCCATGGTTTCCTCACACTTACGAAACATTTTTCACGTTTTTGGATATGTGCGTAAGGAATGGAAACCCTGAGGCTCTATACCGGAAATGTGTGTACAACTTTTTTGACAAAGGTTTAAAAGTGGGTTCTCTACATGATGAAGAAAGAGATAAAGGTAGGGCATGTTTAGCTAAAGCTGCAAAGAAAGGCAATGAAAAAGCTTATTATGTATATGGAATAATTTGCATTGCAGAAGGAGCAACGAAAGATGAAGGTCTACAAGCATTGTCCCCATTATTGAAGCCTATGTTGTCAATGGCAATGGAGGAGATGGCGAAACTTGGGAAAAAAGTTCTTGATGAAATTTGGTGGGGTGGAAGGTGGAGGTTAAAAGAGCTCAAAGATAGTTACACTTATGGAGGTTGCAGTTGCAATGGTGTAACGAAGGTTTTCATAAGAAGCAATTGTGGTTGGGATTATGATGTTAACAAAGACATAAGTACTTCGTTTGCTATATTTTGTGAGATTTGTTTCTGGGATTATGTAATGGCACAGTTTTTGAAAACGTGTAAGAATAAATGGTTTATGTGGTTTGTTGTTGAAAATGAATGAAACATTTTGTTTGAAATTTTGGACTCAGCCGTGTTATTAGATAACTCAGCCGTGTCATTTAGATAACTCAGCCGTTTCATTTAGATAACTCAGGCGTGTCATGTAACTTCAATAATGTTTTCGTTATGTTTATATAAAAGTATCAGCCGTGTCATTTAGATAACTCAGCCGTGTCATTTAGATAACTCAGGCGTGTCATTTCGATAACTCAGCCGTGTCATTTATCCGTATCTCAGCCGTCTTAACCATAACTCAGCCGTATCGTGACGTTTCGTCTATCTATACCATAACTCAGCCGTGTCACGACGTTCGTGTTTTATTTTGGGGCTCAAAATCCGTAACGCAACCATTATAATGAATCCATAACTCAGCCGTATCGTGACGTTTCGTCTTTCTATACCATAACTCAGCCGTGTCACGACGTTTCATGTTTCTATTTTGGGCGGGAAGTGTAACATTTTAAGTTGCGACGTTTCGTCTTCCTATCTCTCCCTATTGCGACGTTTCGTCTTCCTATCTCTCTCTCTCTCTCTCTCTCTATATATATATATAGCCCTTCTCATTCAAACCTAAGAAAAAAAACCCTAAGAAAACATAAGAAAAAAAAACCTAATCTCATTCAAAACCTATGAAAAAAACCTAAGAAAACATAAGAAAAAAAAACCTAATCTCATCAAAACATACATCATGTCGATTGTCCCTCCATATACATCCAAGTTCGAGAGCATGGTCAATGCCATACACAACATGCAAGATCAGGATAACCTCCCTCTTCTAAACCCTGGTGCGGGTGTCTGGTGTGACAAAACCACTGTTACGTGGTTTAATTTTTTACACGATCTCTCGCTGGCGATGCTGGATATTCTTCGAGAGGGATGGGTTCAGCCGTGGCCGACTTACCGCTTCATTCCCGATGATGTTAAGGGACAGTGGTTTCTTAAAATAATTGTAAGCATAACCGATAATGTATTCATATTAGATTTAACTTTTTGTTTCTTAAACACTAATACCTTTTGTTTCTTTTTATAGCGAAAATACAGATGGGATCCGAGGCATAATTTGACACTTTGGACACAGTTTAATCTGCTGGCTAGAACTATATTTTGCACTCAAATGCGCACGTTGAAGATGATATGGTTTCATGGCGGCGAGAAGCCTGATTGGATGACTTATAGAGTTTGGCTTGCTCTCGTCAAAATGTTTGATGAGTTAGGCCCTGATAATTTTCAGTATGGACAATGTAACTTTAATTAAATGTTTTGTTTTCGTTTATATAAATGAATCAGCCGTTTACAACAATTTTTGTTTTTGTTTACAGGTTTTAAAATGTAAAACATAACTCAGCCGTCAAGTATAATAACTCAGCCGTGATAACTTATAACTCAGACATGTTGCGACGTTTCGTCTTTCTATAACTTCGTCTTTCTATAACTAACTCAGCAATAATAATGAATCCACAACTTAGCCGTCATGTAAACTAAACAAAATCCATAACTCAGCCTTATCGTAATACCATAACTCAATTAACCATAACTCAGCCGTGTCACGACGTTTAATGTTTCTATTTTGGGCGGTAAAACTCCCGCCAAAAATCCCGAATCTAAATGTATTTAATGCGGCGATTTGACAGTGATCTATACACTCGCCGAAGAGCCGCTACACCTAGCGTAGGTGTGCAGTGACCTATACACTCTCCGAAGAGCCGCTAGCATCCTCTCTCCGTAACTCACCCATAATAATGATTTCATAACTCAGCCGTATCGTGACGTTTCATCTTTTTATACCATAACTCAACCGTGTGACGACGTTTCGTGATTCTATTTTGGGGCCCAAAATCCGTAACTCAGCCATTATAATGATTCCATAACTCAGCCGTATCGTGACTTTTCGTCTTTCTATACCATAAATCAGCCGTGTCACGATGTTTCGTGTGTCTATGTTGGGCGGGAAAAATCCCGCCAAAAATCCATAACTCAGCCATAATAATGAATCCACAACTTAGCCAAAAATCCCGCCTATATATACTTGTTATATGGCCGAAAAGCCGGCCAAAATCTATCAAAAATCTCTATTTGTTTTGTTAATCAGGTTCTTAACTATCAAATAATATGGATTTGGGGAGGGGAATACCTAGAAGGTGTGGATGTGGGTCGGTTACAATTGTGCTAATGTCTAAGACAGAATCTAACCCGGGACGAAAGTTTTATCGTTGCGCAATGGGATCTGAGCCAAATCACGTGTTTAAGTGGGTCGACGAAGCTCACGATGAAGAATTGGAAATTATCTCTGAGAGGCATACGATTATGTCCGACGAAATTAGTGAACTTAAGGAGGACATCGCCGATATGAAGGCTGACATAAAGGAGATAGTGAAGATGCTGCAGTATATGCTTCCTAAGTAGGAATAGGTTGAAATGTTTGATGAGTTAGGCCCAAATAATTTTCACTATGGACAATGTAACTTTGTTTTGTTATATAAATGAATCAGCCGTTTACAAAAAATTTTGTTTTTGTTTACAAGTTATAAAATGTAAAACATAACTCAGCCGTCAAGTCAAGTATAATAACTCAGCCGTCAAGTCAAGTATAATAACTCAGCCGTCATTAACATAACTCAGCCGTGATAACTTATAACTCAGTCGTCTTGCGACGTTTCGTCTTTTTATTTTGGGCGGGAAAATTCCTGCCAAAGATCCATAACTAACTCAGCAATAATAATGAATCCACAACTTAGCCGTAATGTAAACAAAATCCATAACTCAGCCATAATAATGGAGGCGACGCCAAGAGGAAGACTCCCAGAGGAGCTACTGACTATGATACTCACCGGTATACCTCGGAAAACCCTGGCCAAATTCAAATGTGTCTCCAAACCATGGAAAGCCCTAATCGAATCTCCCTACTTCCGCCATCTCTTCGTCTTTCTCCACATGGACTTATCTACCTGGTCACTCATGGTCCCTAATGCACATCTCGAATTCGGGTTCCACTGTTGCGAGTTATGGAACATTTCCAACTCTCCAGGTTCTTATCTCACCCCAGATCCCACGAATCTCACTACTTTCTATCGAGCTTCTTCTAATGGATTGGTTTTGGTCGAGATTGGTCGCGATTCTCTCAAATCCTTTGTTGGTAATCCGGGTTTACAAAAATGGGTCGAGATCCCTCACCCTCCTCAGCCATGTAAGTTCACTGCTTTTGCAACCCCTGTTGAGGAAGACGGTCAAGCCTCGAGCTTTAAGGTGGTTAGGACTTGTGAGACTAGTGGTAGTGATAGCAAGGAGTGGAGAGTCTGTGTGTATTCGTCTGACTTGGGTTTATGGAGTGAAAAGCGGATTTGCCCGTCTATAGATTCTGACATCATCTATCTTTGGCCATGAATCCGTTTGATTCCGAAAACATTGGTTTTGTGTTTGTTTATTTAAACTTAGCCGTAATGTAAACAAAATCCATAACTCAGCCGTATCGTAATACCATAATTAAATAATGGATTATTTTTGGTTTAAACATAACTCAACCGTCTTAACCATAACTCAACCGTATCATGATGTTTCGTCTTTCTATACCATAACTCAGCCGTGTCACAACGTTTCGTGTTTCTATTTTAGGCGGTGAATTTAATGCACCGATTTGACAGTGACCTATACACTCGCCGAAGAGCCGCTACACCTAGCTAGCGTAGGTGTGCAGTGGCCTATACACTCTCCGAAGAGCCGCTACACCTAGCGTAGGTGTGCAGTGACCTATACACTCGTCGAAGAACCGCCCAAAATCCCCCCCCCAAATCCAAAACACAGCCTTATTAACCATAACTCAGCCGTCTCGCAAATCCACAACTTAGCCGTTAAGTAAACAAAATCTATAACTCTGTCGGAATGTAATACCATAACTCAGCCGTAATGTAATACCATAACTTAGCCAACAGTGCCATTGAATAGTAAATGACCCGGATTTAATGTTGGAAGTTTCATTTCCGCAAATATATACTTGTTATACAGCTTATTTGTATGTATGCAATTATCAAATAAATATAAGAAAAGTCTTTGTTCTTCTTTATATCAGAGCAAAGCTCTTGGGTTTGTGATTTGAAGTATTTGGTTTTCAAAAAGTATTTTCTCTTTATTTTAAACTTGTTAAGATTAAATTGTCATAAGTGTGGTTTCCATTCCCCTTATGCGCTTAATCTATTTGGGTGATTTCTCTTGCAAGCGAATGATTGCCTCAACCCAGCCATTAAGTCATATACAAAGAAGTGGAGGAACTGGCTGGATTATGATGTAATGGCTGATTTATATGCGTTATAAGTAGGAATAGGTTATAAATATAAGTGTGGTTTCCATTCCCCTTGTGCGCTTAATCTAACACATATATGGGTGATTTCTCTTTTGCAGCGAATGATTGCCATCCCCGTATCCAAACTTGAAGAATTGGTGAAGGAATTGGCTCGGTTAAATCCCACAAGTTCTCATACATGGTTGAAGTTGAAGAAATTTTTTCACCATCCCCGTAGCCAAACTAGAAGAATTGAAGAAGGAATTGGATGGGTTATAATGTAATGGCTGATTTATATGCATTGTAAGTAGGAATATGTTATAAATGTAATTGGATGGGTTATAATGTAATGGGTTATAATGTAATGTCTGATTTATAATAATTAAGTTATTCTGTAATGGCTGATTTAGAATGCACTAACTGATTTATGAATCAAATGAGCCATTTTTTGGCTGATTTAAGAATATATGATGGTTCGTTTATGAATGTATTATGGTTGATTTATAATGCAATGTCTTAATGAGTACAAAGTGAACAACTAGATAAGACGGTTAAACTTCAATGTCTTAAAGCATGGTTAGTTGCGATCTACCATCATCTCTCCATAACTCAGCCATAATAATGATTCCATAACTCAGCCGTATCGTGAAGTTTCGTCTTTTTATACCATAACTCAGCCGTGTCACGACGTTTCATGTTTCTATGTTACGGCTTGATATGTTAGGTTTTTAGCCTAATTTACCCATGGTTTTGTGTTGCATTTCTTGTCTTTTTGTTTCCTTTTGATGTCTTTTCAGATTCTAAAGTGCTTTGGAGCACAATTTGGAGCTGCTGGAACTCTATGAAGAAAAAGAGAAGAATTGGAGCAAAAAGAGGAGTTTTCAATCCACCGAGCACCTGCTCGGTCCGAGCGAGCACCTGCTCGCCTGAGAAGCACCAGAACCTAAACCTAATAAAGCTGGCCGCCGAATCCATCTTGAGGCCCACACAAAATCCCAGGAGTTAATGAGTCAACACAATCCCATTTCATTAGGGAATTGATTGATTCTCTTAATAAATGGGATTTTTATTACTTTCCTTGTTTTGCTTTAAGAGATATTTTAGTTTTCAATGTTTTCCTTTGTATTTGAAGGAGCTGAGCCTCCTTAGAAAAGAGAATTGGGTTTTTTTTACGAAAGAATCAGAGAGTTTTGTTCTTCTTTTTACAATTTTATTAAAAGTTATTTTGTTCTTCATTTTGTTCTTCATCATTACCGAATCATCCATTCATCATCCATCGAATCACTTGGCCATCCGAATCATCCAATCATCATCTAGAGAAGAATTCTAAACCCCCTTTTCATTCTTCGTTTCCATTATGAATTCTTATCTATTTGTTGTTGCATTTGATTTAAGCATGTCCGAGTAGTTTACTAACTAGGTCGAGGTGTTTTCAATGGTGATTTAGGGCTTTAGATGGTTGAGCCAAATAGGGAATTCTTATGTCTTCATCTCTAGGAAGTCTCAATGCTTAGGCTAAATTGATCACTTAGTCTATGATCTCTAGGTTTAATCTATTCACCAAAAATGATATAGGTTGCTAGAATTACCTTTGATGAGCATTCGGTGGTAACCAAAACACCATTGATCGTTCCCATTGAATGTGAACATATTGAACCATTGCATTAAGGCTTGTTTACTTCATTACTAAATCCACTCGAAAGTGTAGGTATTTAGGCTGTAGACAAAGGTATTGATACATCGCCAAAAGCGGGGCAATACATATTTATGTTTGAGTTCTAGACCGCATTTAAATAGACCCTGAATAGAAGCTCAACCCAAGTACCCGAAATCACCAAAGAATCATCTCGGCTTAGTGCCTTTTATCATTGTTTGATTACCGATTTTTATTCCAAGCACCTGCTCATTTACATTGAGCACCTGCTCACGTCAGTTTACAACTCATTTAATTTATCTTAGCTTTATTTGAAATCTACAGATTCATAGTGTAACCTTGGTCTCTGTGGATTCGATACCTTATATACTACTGCTTTTGCCTGTGCACTTGCAGCATTATTTTGGGTTAAAACTCGAGACTATCAAGTTTTTGGCGCCGTTGCCGGGGACCAATAGCGTTACCTTTGAATTTTGGTTTTATTTATAGTCTAAGAATTTTGCTAATTTTGTTTTTTTTTGTTTTTGTTTTTGTTATGTTTCAGGTGTATGACCAGTAGAAGAACGAGGAGAAATCTGAACGAAGATCTAGTCAGTCATACGAACGAAGAGTTAGCTCATCTCGAACGCCAGAATCGCCGCCGAGCACCTGCTCAAACCGATCGAGCACCTGCTCGCACAGAAAACATGGCAGATCAGGAAGCTATGAATGCTCAGTTACAGATTTTGAGAGATCAAATCACCCAGTTGCAAAGGCAACAGCCGCGGGGTCAGCCAACCATAGGGGATTCGGATAATCCCCATGCGTTTTATCAAAACCGTTCGGCCATTGTCATTCCGACCATTCAGAGACAAGATTACGAGGTCAAGGCTCAGTTAATTTCATTGGTAAAGCAGCATCTATTCCATGGTCTACCCGCTGAAATACCAATGGACCACATAGAGAATTTCGAGGAAATTTGTAGTACTACGGGTTCTAATGGGGTTCCAACCGAGTTCTTGAAGTGTAAGTTGTTCCCGTTCTCTCTCGCGGACAAGGCACAAAGATGGTTAAAGTCACTGCCGGCTGGTTCATTGAAGACTTGGGATGAGGCTAGATCCGCGTTCTTGGATCATTTTTACACGAAGTCCAAAACGGCCGCTTTAAGGAACAAGATTGCATCCTTTCAACAACACTCCGGAGAAGCTTTTGGAGAAGCTTGGGAAAGACTCAAGGAGTACAAGAGGGAGTGTCCTCATCACGGTTTCAAGGATGAGCAAATCTTGAACATATTCTACGATGGAGTTGATTGGGATTACCGTAATGCTTTGAATGCCGCAAGTAATGGAGACTTCATGACCAAGACTAAGGAAGGTGCATTTGAGCTCATCGAAAACCTTGCCTCAAGCTCCAACAACAAGGCTCCCGAGTACGATAGAACCAAGAAGGTCAATAGTGTGGACTCTCAAAAGATCGATGAATTAACCGCGAAAGTGAACTTGCTTCTACGAGAGACTCAAAGGCCGGTTAAGTTCATGGAAGAAGATGGGGCTGCCCCTAATGCTCAAGAGTTTGTGGAAGATCAAGAAGATGGTTTAAAAGAGGTCAACTATGTGAATGGCCAAGGGTACCAAAACCGAGGGTTTAACCCCAACTACCGAAGCCATCCAAACCTCTCCTACCGCAACACCAACGTGGAAAACCCCCAAGACCAAGTCTATCCGCAACAAGGGGGTACAAATCAGAAGTTCTACTCCAACAACACTCAAGGGAAGCAAATTGTGCCCAACCAAAATCAGAACCGGTTTCAAGCAACAAACCAACAACAAACCGTTTCCGCGCCTCAATCCCAACAAGATGATTTGAAAGGTCTGATTCATCAAGTCTTGGCCAACCAACAGCAGACGTCAACCGAGCTGGGCAGTAAGATGGACAACATGTACAAGGATCTCCATGCAAAGTATGAGGCCGTGACCGCACATGTAAAGAAGTTGGATATACAAGTAGCTCAAACCGCCGAGGCTATTCAAAGACCGGTTGGTGCTCTTCCTGGCCGTGGTGAAGTGAACCCTAGGAAGGAGTATTCGCCATGCAATGCTGTTGAGTTAAGAAGCGGAAGAGTGTTGGCACAACCTACGGCCACAACCTCTCAAGTTAAGGCCAAGGAGAAAGTTGTTGAGCAACCGGCACAAGAGGATGATTTGGCAGAAAATGTGATGCATGAGGAGGCTGGTTCTAGCTCAGAAACCACACCAGCTACTGTTCCGATCAATCTGGAGAAAACACCCCAGCGAGCACCTGCTCAGCCGATCGAGCACCTGCTCGCTCAGAATGTTCCCGCGAAATTTCCAGAAGCTCAGACCGAGAGAGTCTATGTGCCTAAGATACCCTACCCAGTGCCTCCCAAGAGATCTAAGAAGGATTTGGAGGATGCTAAGTGTAAGGAAATGATTAAAGGCTTGGAGGTAAAGCTTCCTTTATCCGATGCGGTTCAAATGGTACCTTCTCTCAAACGGTACATGAAGGAGCTAATTTCTGGAAAAGTTGTGGAAGAGGAGAGTGTGATGATGGTTTCCAAAGAATGTAGTGCAATACTTCAGAGTAAGGTGTTGACTAAGAAAGGCGATCCCGGGAGGTTTGTGATTTCGGTAAAAATTGGGCCATGCACGTTCGCATGCTCACTGGTTGACTTGGGTTCAAGTGTTAATTTAATGCCTTATTCCGTTGCTAAACGTTTAGGTTTTACCGATTTCAAACCAACTAAGATCTCCTTGATTTTTGCAGATAGATCCACTAAACTGCCTCTAGGTATAATCGAGGATTTACACGTCCGCATAGGGGACACTCTAATCCCAACCGATTTCGTGGTTCTAGAGCTCGATGAAGAACCAAAGGACCCACTGATTTTGGGGAGATCATTCCTAAACACGGCGCGTGCAATCATCGATGTTGAACAAGGTATAGTCGACCTCCGTCTCAGAGACATGGTGGTACGGTTCGAGATGAGTAAGATGCTCAAGAGGCCGATGATAGATGGGCAAACCTTCGTGATCCACGATGACTCCGAGATGTCGGAAGATGTGGTTGAAGAGATCCTAGCAAAGGACTCTCTCGAAGTTGCATTGACAAAAGCCGAAAGTGAACACGGATTTCTAAGTGAAGACACCCAAGGATTTGCCAAGTTTCTGGATTCCAACACCAGAATAGAGAAAGAAGATGAGTTCCAGAGTCTGACCGAGGGCACAGAAAACGATGTTCTGCCAGATTCCCAGCGAGCACCTGCTCGCTCCGACCGAGCACCTGCTCGGACCGAAAACCAGAACATCACCGGATCATGGAGCGAGCTGAAAGCTCCAAAGGTAGAGTTAAAAACCCTCCCAGCGGGGCTCAGGTATGCATTTCTAGGTCCTAACTCTACATATCCTGTTATAGTGAATGCAGAATTGAATAATGTTGAGATCACTTTGCTTTTGTGTGAGTTGAGGAAATATTGAAAGGCCTTGGGATATTCGTTAGATGATATAACCGGTATATCTCCCGACTTGTGCATGCACCGAATTAATCTAGAGGATGAATCGATGACTTCTATAGAACATCAGAGACGGTTAAACCCGAATCTAAAGGATGTTGTAAAGAAAGAGATAATGAAACTTCTAGAAGCTGGTGTGATCTATGCTATATCTGATAGCAAATGGGTAAGTCCGGTGCATGTTGTACCTAAGAAGGGAGGTATCACGGTAATTAGGAATGAGAAAAACGAATTGATTCCAACTAGAACGGTAACGGGTCATAGAATGTGCATAGACTATAGGAAATTGAATGCTGCTACTCGCAAAGATCATTTTCCTTTGCCTTTTATTGATCAAATGCTTGAACGTCTTGCTAATCACCCTTACTACTGTTTTCTAGATAGTTACTCAGGATTTTTTCAGATACCCATCCATCCCGATGATCAGGAAAAGACAACGTTCACATGTCCATACGGCACATTCGCATACCGCCGGATGCCATTTGGTTTGTGCAACGCCCCAGCGACTTTCCAACATTGTATGATGTCCATTTTTACTGATTTAATTGAAGATATTATGGAAGTATTTATGGATGACTTCTCTGTGTATGGGAGTTCTTTTTCTGTTTGTTTGTCTAATTTGTGCAGAGTATTACAAAGATGCGAGGAGAAGCATCTAGTGCTGAATTGGGAGAAGTGCCATTTTATGGTCAGGAATGGGATAGTACTTGGGCACCGGATTTCAGAGAAAGGGATAGAGGTTGACAAGGCTAAGATAGAGGTCATGATGAGTTTACAACCGCCTACTACGGTCAAAGGAATCCGAAGCTTTCTAGGCCATGCCGGGTTCTACCGTCGTTTCATCAAAAACTTCTCCAACATTGCTAGGCCTCTCACTAGATTTCTGTGTAAGGAAGTCAAGTTCGACTTTGATAGAGAGTGTTTGGCTGCGTTTCATACTATCAAGGGTGCCTTGGTTAGTGCACCAATAGTCCAACCACCGGATTGGGACTTACCGTTTGAGATTATGACGGATGCGAGTGATTTTGCTGTGGGGGCTGTTCTTGGTCAAAGGAAGGACAAGATGCTCCATGTGATATATTATGCTAGCCGGACGATGGATGATGCTCAATGTCGGTATGCAACCACCGAAAAGGAGTTATTGGCGATTGTCTTCGCCTTTGAGAAGTTTAGATCATACCTCGTCGGTTCTAAGGTAATTGTTCACACCGATCATGCTGCGTTGAAGTACTTGCTGACCAAGAAAGATGCCAAGCCTAGGCTATTGAGATGGATACTTCTGCTTCAAGAGTTTGATTTAGAGATCAAGGATAAGAAAGGATCCGAGAATGGGGTTGCTGATCATTTGAGTAGGCTTCAAGTTGAGGATGAGACACCTATGGAGGATAGTCTACCAGATGAGCAAATTTATTCGATCTGCGAAAAATTTCCAGAAGCTGAGCGAGCACCTGCTCGGAAGATTTTTTGTGGAATTATCCAGAATGCCCAACCTTCGATTTTCCCTTGGTTCGGTGACTTTGCTAACTACTTGGCAGCCGATAAGGTTCTGGAAAACCTAACGGGAAGCCAAAAGAAGAAGTTTTTCCGAGATGTTAGACGATACTATTGGGACGAGCCGTACTTGTACAAGCAATGCTCGGATGGGCTGTATAGAAGATGTGTTTCGGAGGAGGAAATCCTTGGGATCTTGCACCATTGTCACGGTTCATCTTATGCCGGACACTTTGCTACATTCAAGACGGTTACAAAAGTGCTACAAGCGGGTCTTTGGTGGCCAACGATGTTCAAGGATACGAATAGGTTTGTTGCTCGATGTAACGCATGTCAAAGGCAAGGGAACATCAGCAAGCGCAATGAGATGCCTCAAAATTTCATCTTAGAAGTAGAGGTTTTCGATGTTTGGGGTATAGACTTCATGGGACCGTTCCCTTCCTCCTATAAGAACAAGTACATACTTGTAGCCGTTGACTATGTTTCCAAGTGGGTCGAAGCACAAGCTAGCCCGACTTGTGATGCTGCGATAGTTACCAAGTTGCTCAAGACGGTGATTTTCCCTAGGTTTGGAATTCCGAGAGTTGTGATAAGTGATGGAGGTTCACACTTTATTAACAAGGTTTTTGAGAACTTGTTAAGGAAGAATGGAGTCACACATAAGGTAGCCTCTCCTTATCATCCTCAAACTAGTGGACAAGTAGAGGTCTCCAATAGAGAGATAAAGAGTATCTTGCAAAAAACAGTTGGTACAACACGTAAGGATTGGGCGAATAAGCTAGATGACGCTTTGTGGGCATATAGGACAGCATATAAGACTCCGTTGGGGACAACGCCTTTTCATTTGGTGTATGGGAAGGCATGTCACTTACCGGTAGAATTGGAATACAAGGCGGCATGGGCTGTCAAGCGACTTAATTATGACATCCTTAGTGCATCCGAGAGGAGATCCATGCAGCTGCATGAGTTGGAAGAAATTAGGCATCTCGCCTATGACAATTCCCGAATCTACAAAGAACGGACCAAAGCTTACCACGACAAGAAGATTATCCCTCGAAACTTTGCTCCTAACGATCAAGTTTTATTGTTTAACTCTCGTTTTAAGTTGTTTCCAGGGAAGCTAAAGTCGAGATGGAGTGGTCCGTTCACCATCAAAGAGGTGAAACCATACAGGGCCGTAGTGTTGCTAGACACTAAAGGAGGTGATTTTGTTGTTAATGGTCAACGTCTCAAGCCATACCTTGCGGATACATACGTGGGAGAAGTTGAATCAGTCACTTTTAGTGACCCTCCTCGAGCCTAAAGGGTTTCCAAAGTCGAGCTAACGACTTAAAACAAGCGCTTGGTGGGAGGCAACCCACCGGTAAGGATTTTTGTATAAATTTTGAATTTTAATTCCTTTTATTACTAACATTTCACTTGTGATTTCAGTAATTACATTCTGCGAAAAAGTGTAAAATTGCACCGAGCACCTGCTCGGAAGGAGCGAGCACCTGCTCGAAACCAAAACGCAGCAATTCTCTCAGATTAGCAGAACACAAAAAATAAAAAAAATAATAAAAAAAAATAAAAGAAAAAGAAAAACATAAAAAGATTTGATTTATTTCTTCTTTCCTTTTTTATTTTATTTACTTTTATTTTCTTCTTTATTTCCTTTTCAATTTTTGCCAAAAACCCTAACCACTCATTTTTCTACCTTTCTTCCAGATAAAGACAACTTTTTGGTCTCCTCCTCTTCCCCAAAACTGCCGAGCATCACCACTCCCCCATCTCCCTTGAGAACCGCAACTCTCCATTAACTCAACCTCCATAAATCCCCATCTCTACCACTCTCCAAGACCAACCACTCACCATAACTCTCTATCACCGGAGACCACTCAAACTCTCAAGCTCCCAAACCGCTCAATTCTCTCTCAATCTTTCAACCTCTCTCGCCGCCGCTCAAGCCCCATAACAACCGAGCACCTGCTCACTTGGCTAAACCACAAAACCACCGCCACATTCCACTATCTCCTCTCCGAAACCAAACCTTAGCACTCGGAAACCTCTCTCCGCCTCTTCTCATTCACCATGGCTCCAAAAATCAAGTTCTCCAACAAGGAAAAAGGCAAGGGTAAGGCCTCTACCTCCGCAACCTCTTCTCCACTCACCTTTCCATGGCCTAGACCGGAAGGCGAACCGTTTGAAATTGACCGAGCCGGACTCCCAATGTCCTCACCAGACTCTTGGGACGAAATCGACGCCTTCTACTACAACCAACTCCTCCAAGTTGACCTCGAACCTACTCGGTTCATGTGCGATAGAACATTGGTCGAACTTGGTCTTCAACAACAAGTGAGGAGCATACTCTACAATGCTCGTTGCATGGCCTTTGCTCTAGAGGAAGATGTGCTCTATCCCGATCTCACTAGGCAATGCCTAGCAACCGCCACTCTATCATACGCAAACCCCAACAAGCCTTCATTCGAGGAGGCCACATTCTCTTTCTTTGCTGGAGGAAAAAGGTACGCTATCTCCATGCTCGATTTTTGCATAGCGTATGGGTTCTATGAGACGGACACGAAGCTATCGAGTCCGAAGAGATTCCAAGAAGCCAAGACCTTTTGGGGACTAATCGCTTCGGGTGACTACTCCTCAAACTCGGCGAGCCAAAACCGCCTTCGCCACCCCGCACTCCGTATCGTGGCAAGGATATTGAGCAACATGCTCTTTGGAAGACCCGTAGGTAACAAAGTTCACACCGATGAATTATTGTTGTTATTGTTGGGTTGTGGTCCTATTGTAGGTGACGGAGACTCGAGCCAATTTGAGAAATACCGATCCAACTTGGGTATACGTTTCGCGGAGATGATTTATGCGATCAAAGATAACACAACCGCAACAAACAAAGGACCAAGGACGGAGCGTATTGGAAGCTTGCTCACACCGCTATTCCGCAATTTAAGGGTGGATCTTTCCCCATATTCCTACGTCCCGGAGATGAAGCGCATTGATATGGAGCACCTGCTAAATTCCAAGATCATCATCAAGCCGAGCACATACCAATTCCTAACTGCCAATGGAGAAGCCCAATACATTCAGCTTCCCAACTTAGCCATCACACGGTTTTCCTCCATGGATGATCTCGCGTTTCAGCCACCCGCGGAGTACCTTGTCCCACATCCGAGTCAAGCCTCTTCTGCTGCCCGTCTTAGTACTTCTCGTCGAAGCACATCTAGGCAGCGACACCATGTCTCCGAGGACGCTGGTCCATCGGTCCCGCGCCTTACTCTGCTTGGCTACGACACTGCTTCTCAAAGTGAGTTTGATCTTCCTCCTATTTCTGACGATGCTGAGGATGCCGAGTACAGGAAGTGGATGATCCAATCCACAAAGAAGAACAACAGTATCATGCAGAGGATCATGCAGGCGCTCTCCAAAGGCTGCTGCCAAGCTCCACCACCCCAGACCGAACGAGCACCTGCTCGTTCCCATTCGAGCACTTGCTCGGGTCAGCCAGCCAGAAGGAAGCGGAGAACAGCTGATGACGAGGACGACCTTTCTTCCAGGTGATATCCACTTTCACCCTACTATTTCCATTGTTTATATCACATTTGTTTCTATTTTGTTTTTATTTTGTTTTTGATTTGAACTTGTTTTTAGTCTACTCTTTCGGTACTTTTCTTTCACCGAGACGGTGAAAGTTAAGTCCGGGGGAGTGGATTAATGTTTTAATTGTTTTTGCTTTGAGTCTTTTGCACTCATAAAAAAAAAAAAAAAAAAAAAAAAAAAAAAAAATGCATATAGTTTCTCATGGCATAAACATTTTTATTATCTTTTTCAAGCTAGGATCGAGTCTAGAGCATTTTAGGATTGCATTTGCATAGGGAGCAATGATGAAATTTCCTTGTAAAGATTCATTTTAGGATTCCATGATATGCCCTCATTAGAACTTTTTCGATGCATTAACAATCATGAATTAGAGGCTCATCCATACTTGAATCTTATTTCTTTGAAAATCCCAACTCAATTGAAACTTGCATGATCTAGATTCAACTCTATCAACTTGAACTTAAACTTGATTAATTCTTCTCACTTTTGGACTTTGAATCATAACTATGGATAAACACCTTACATTCAAATCATGTTTGCCTAATTTTTACCACTCTTATCTTATTTTGAATGGCTATCCCGATCTAAGTTCATCTTTTAGATGAGGATAGTACCACACCTTTAAACCTGACCATTTCATTCAAACCCTTGCATTTATTCTTTGAGTGAGGCCTTTTTCTTTGTGTTGCATTGGTAAAATCTTGCAAGCATTAGAGACGACAAGGCAAAGTTTCCATTAGGCTAGTTTCTTGAGTTTAAGACTAGTCTTAGGTGGGGTATGAAACCGATTTGGTTAAGCGTTTACTTGATTATCTTTGGGTTTGTGGTTAAGTGTGAAAAGAAAGAAAGAAGAAAGGATGAGTTCTAGGGAATAAGTTTGAAAAGAAAAGTATATAGCTCTAAGTGTTTAAAAGAAAAATGATAGCTTAGCATTCTCTTAGAATAAATCAAAAGAAGAAAAATGTGTTAGAGAATGCTAGGATAGAAAGAGCTAAAGTTAAGAAAAGAAATTCCCTAGGATTCGGAAAATCTAAAGAAGAAAGAGGAAGTTTGAAAGGTTTAGCCGAAATTGGCTAGTGGTTTAACAAATGGGTAGTGAGAAAAGAGAGATGAAAGATTGCGACAATGGGGTTATGGGTAGAACTTTGGATTCCGAGCCTTGTATGCATCAATTGTCTCTTTTCTTTCTTGCTTTTGCTAAATGTAACACTTGCATTTGAGAGTTAGTCACCAAAAAGAATTCGGACAGCCTCTTTACATCATCTAAAAGCCTTCTTCTACCGAGCCAAATGGTATTGATTCATTGTCCAATTGTGAGACCGCACCAAACACATTAATGAATGTTAAAGAGTTGAGTTTAGTTGATTGCATGCTTTCTTTTGAGTCTAAGGATTTGGAGTAATTATTTTGATAAGAGATGAGTATGGCGAAAGCTTCTTGAGTAAGATTTGTTGTGCATCGCATTAGTTCTCTTTAGGACATTTTGTTGAACCCTTCGATGTTTCTTTTGGATTTGAGCTCCCACCTTCAAACACTTCTCCGGATTTCTCTCTTCTTGTTTGCTTGCGGACAAGCAAAAGGCAAGTCCGGGGGAGTTGATATGTTAGGTTTTTAGCCTAATTTACCCATGGTTTTGTGTTGCATTTCTTGTCTTTTTGTTTCCTTTTGATGTCTTTTCAGATTCTAAAGTGCTTTGGAGCACAATTTGGAGCTGCTGGAACTCTATGAAGAAAAGGAGAAGAATTGGAGCAAAAAGAGGAGTTTTCAATCCACCGAGCACCTGCTCGGTCCGAGCGAGCACCTGCTCGCCTGAGAAGCACCAGAACCTAAACCTAATAAAGCTGGCCGCCGAATCCATCTTGAGGCCCACACAAAATCCCAGGAGTTAATGTGTCAACACAATCCCATTTCATTAGGGAATTGATTGATTCTCTTAATAAATGGGATTTTTATTACTTTCCTTTTTTTGCTTTAAGAGATATTTTAGTTTTTAATGTTTTCCTTTGTATTTGAAGGAGTTGAGCCTCCTTAGAAAAGAGAATTGGGTTTTTTTTACGAAAGAATCAGAGAGTTTTGTTCTTCTTTTTACAATTTTATTAAAAGTTATTTTGTTCTTCATTTTGTTCTTCATCATTACCGAATCATCCATTCATCATCCATCGAATCACTTGGCCATCCGAATCATCCAATCATCATCTAGAGAAGAATTCTAAACCCCCTTTTCATTCTTCGTTTCCATTATGAATTCTTATCTATTTGTTGTTGCATTTGATTTAAGCATGTCCGAGTAGTTTACTAACTAGGTCGAGGTGTTTTCAATGGTGATTTAGGGCTTTAGATGGTTGAGCCAAATAGGGAATTCTTATGTCTTCATCTCTAGGAAGTCTCAATGCTTAGGCTAAATTGATCACTTAGTCTATGATCTCTAGGTTTAATCTATTCACCAAAAATGATATAGGTTGCTAGAATTACCTTTGATGAGCATTCGGTGGTAACCAAAACACCATTGATCGTTCCCATTGAATGTGAACATATTGAACCATTGCATTAAGGCTTGTTTACTTCATTACTAAATCCACTCGAAAGTGTAGGTATTTAGGCTGTAGACAAAGGTATTGATACATCGCCAAAAGCGGGGCAATACATATTTATGTTTGAGTTCTAGACCGCATTTAAATAGACCCTGAATAGAAGCTCAACCCAAGTACCCGAAATCACCAAAGAATCATCTCGGCTTAGTGCCTTTTATCATTGTTTGATTACCGATTTTTATTCCAAGCACCTGCTCATTTACATTGAGCACCTGCTCACGTCAGTTTACAACTCATTTAATTTATCTTAGCTTTATTTGAAATCTATAGATTCATAGTGTAACCTTGGTCTCTGTGGATTCGATACCTTATATACTACTGCTTTTGCCTGTGCACTTGCAGCATTATTTTGGGTTAAAACTCGAGACTATCACGGCTGACTTACGAAATGTTACGGCTGACTTATGCAATGTTACGAATCAGTTTCTTCAGAACCGTTAATCAATTTGGGCGTGAATATCGACGAAATGTAAAACAATCGTAATTCATCTATCTTTGGCCATGAATCCGTTTGATTTCGAAAACATTGGTTTTGTGTTTGTTTATTTAAACTTAGCCGTAATGTAAACAAAATCCATAACTCAGCGGTATCGTAATACCATAATTCAATAATGGATTGTTTTTGGTTTAAACATAACTCAACCGTATCGTGATGATTCGTTTTTCTATACCATAACTCAGCCGTGTCACGACGTTTCGTGTTTCTATTTTGGGCGGGAAAACTCCCGCCAAAAATCCATAACTCATCCATAATAATGAATCCACAACTTAGTCGTTAAGTAAACAAAATCCATAACTCAGCTGTTTCGTAATACCATAACTTAGCCATAACATACAACAGTAAATGTTGCAAGTTGACCAGCCAACAGTGCCGTTGAATAGTAAATGTTGCATTAAATGTTGCAAGTTGACCGGCCAACAGTGCCGTTGAATAGTAAATGACCTGGATTAAATGTTGCAAGTTACATTTACGCCTACATATACTTGTTATATGGCTCATTTGTATGTTTCCAATTATCAAATAAATAGGTGCTGTGAGATTCAATATGATGATGAAAATGTATAAAATTTTCAGAGTTCTTTTGGATCACAATGTAGAAAATTTGGTGAAAGCATTGGATGGATTGCATCTCATAGATGGCTGATTTACCGTGGGTTATAATGTAATGGCTGATTTATGAATAAAAAATTCGTTGTTTGGTTGATTTAAGAATATATGATGGCTGATTTATGAATGTATGATGGCTGATTTATAATGCTCTGGCTGATTTATGAATAAAAAATTCGTTGTTTGGTTGATCTAAGAATATATGATGGTTGATTTATGAATGTATGATGGATGATTTATAATGCACTGGCTGATTTATGAATAAAAAATTCGTTGTTTGGTTGATTTAAGAATATATGATGGCTGATTTATGAATGTATGATAGCTGATTTATATAGATACGATAATACTGAAATGGCTGATTTATAATGCAATGCAATGTCTTACGAATTGTTACGGCTGACTTACAAAATGTTACGGCTGACTTACGAAATGTTACGGCTGACTTATGCAATATTACGATTCAGTTTCTTCAGAACCGTTAGTTAATCAAATTGGGCGTGAATATCGACGAAACAATCAATCATAATTCAAATTAAGGCATGAATCCCATAACTCAGCCGTAATGTAAACAAAATCCATAACTCAGCCGTAATACAACAAACAATTAAACCCATAACTCCGCCGCAAAAAATTTATACAAACTTTCTACATTGGACAAGTTCTTGCATTATGTCCAACCTGTTTACAAAGAGAACATGTGTGTTCTTTCCTAGGACGTTTCTTCTCAAGTGCAACTTCTAGATCAGATTTCATCCTACCTTTCTTAGGCCGTCCTGGTGGTCTCCGAACAACCGGGGGAAAGCACGGTTGGTTAGCTACGTTATCAGGAACTTGGAGCGCCGAATCCTTCCGCATGATTGACTCAGCGTATGCGTTTACAAAATAATTGTTGTGATAGTAAGGACTGCACAGGGATATACGACATTTATCCCTGTACTCGGCAGCTGCGATTGCATGCACACATGGTAATTTCTCCCTTTCAAAACGCCGGCATGTGCATGTTTTTCCGTCCAAATTCAAAACATGCAAAGAATCCCCAGAAGATCCATATATAACTTCAGTGTGATAATAATCAATCCTTTGTGCCGTCATAAGTCTGGCGGCTGTAACACGACCCTATTATAAATACAGAATAAAAAAATGTTATGGTTAACTTATGAAATGTTACGGCTGACTTATGCAATGTTACGGCTGACTTATGCAATATTACGGCTGACTTATGAAATGTTACGGCTGACTTACATGTAGTTGTTTCTCGACACCACGCGAAAGCGTGGTTACCTGCTTTCTAGCATCCTCTCTCCGTTCAATAAAGCAACTGGTCATCATAACCCGTATCGATTCTAATAGTCAAACAATGTTAAGAGTTCTAGCATTTGACAGTGCATGGTTCATTGATTCCGCTATGTTCGTAGTCATCAAATTATACCTTTCACCCGGGAAATGAACACGCGCCCACAGTTGGACATCAGCTCTTTCGAGGTAGGCATGGAGTTCAGGATTAATCGCTTGAATCTCCTCGTATATCGCAGTAAATTCAGCCATCCTACAACATCTTGCCGCTTTCTTCACCAGACGAAAGACATCTTTTCCGTTGTACGCTCCCAAAATGTTCTTATACAAATGATAAGTGCAAATTCCCCGAGAAGCTAACGGATACACATTCCTAATTGCTTTCCCTATCGAGTTATGCCTATCCGAGAATATCGCAAGACCCTCATCGTCAGGAATCGCAAGTTTTAGCTGAGAAAAAAAACCAGTGCCACGAATCATCATTTTCAGTGTCAACCACACCGAAGGCAATTGGGAAAATCTGAAAGTTACCATCCTGGGCTAGTGCTGTGAGAAGCGTCCCTTTATATTTACCCTTAAGAAACGTACCGTCGACAACGACAACTTTGCGCATGAAAGGAAACCCATTTACGCTCGCACCAAATGCAAGGAACACATACATGAATCTTCTAAACTCATCGATTTGAAGACGCGTAATTGTTCCCGGATTTGCCCTTTTTATCTTGTATAAGTAAAAAGGCAAGTCTTCCAAATCTTAGCGTTCTATGTGTCTTCCAATAATCCATTTGACCACATGGAAAATGATACAAATAAGTCAGCCGCATCGTAACAATAAGTCAGCCGAAACGTACTAGTAACTCAACCGTTAAGTTTAAATAACTCAGCTGTTAAGTTTATAATATAACTCAGCCGTTGAGATTAAATAACTCAGCCGTTAAGTTTATAATATAACTCAGCTGTAATATAACTATAAATCAGCCGCAACGTACTAATAACCTTTACACCAAATTGCTTCTGGATAGATATTCCGACACTCCTAGGTCGAACTGACGGACTAACATCGCCGAGAAAGTCCTTGTACAACTCTTCTAAAATAGTCGCTGTTGCTTTTCGAGATCGACCAGAACGCTCAGTTACGGAACATGTATGATCCGAATCGCAAATACGAACATAAAATGTCGGGGGATCCCCTAGTGTAGTAGCACGAACTCTCCAGAGACATCCACCAACCCAACACTTAACAACGAGTGTATCCGAATCGGATACGTCTACATCAAAATCAAATCGATCCCTCACCGTAAGAAGTTTCAGTCGTTTCTCCAAATCGGCTTTACTCTCGTATCGTTGCCGTACCGAGAGGTTTAGGGAAGACATATCTAACCTTGGAACCTCCGGATTCCCTTTGGATCCGCTCGTCGACAAGTTATGCGGTCTCTTCTTAGGAGGTAGTGTCGGTGAATCTTCGTCTTCGTATAAACTGAAGTTATCATCTTGAGATGACTCACCATCCAAGTCGTCGAACATATTAAATCAGCTGTCAAATTCATCATCTTCTTCGTCTTGTTCGCCTACTCCATTTTCTTCGACTACTTCATTTTCTTCGCCTACTTCATCTTCTTCGCCTACTTCATCTTCTTCTACTCCATCCTCCAAATTGAAAGCATCATAATCTTCGGATCTAGATTCAACTTTTGAGCTATAAGTGAATAAACTTTTATTATTCTCTCTCGCTTCGTCATTCCGACTAATTTCATTCTCCGTAATCTCCACACAAAGACGTAAGTGTTTGATTTTTTTGAAGCTTAAAAAAACTTGCAACTGTCGAGTATTGGTGAGGTAAACTGGTGGAGTATTGTGCGCCATTGTTTTCAAAGCTTTATTCGAGAACATGTAGCTCAGTTGAATCTGATGGCTTGACTCCTTCAATCCGTAATCATCGAGTACTATCTTCGCAAGTTCGTCTAGTGTTGTTTTCTCATCTATATGCACAACTTTACACCCTCTACCGTTGGTTTTGAATACATATATGTGTTTCTTAACCCAGTTACCGGAAACAATAATTACCGGATCCATAAGATCTTTGATGAATGAAAATAATGAAAAACGTAGATGAAGAAGAATAAGAAGAAGGTTGTAGATGAAGAACCCTGATTTGTAAGATCTGATGACATGGAAAATAAGAGCTGATGACATGGAAAATCGGAACTGATGACATGGAATATCGGTAAGTCAGCCGCCAAACAAACACATAACTCAGCCATTAATAAATCAGCCATCAAGTATAACGTAAGTTCGCCGCAACGTGAATAGTATTTCAGTAATTAATCTTTCGCTAATAAATCAGCCGTAATTAGGCTAGGAAATATTAAGTCAGATGTATTGTCAAATAAATCAGTCGTCAAATGAATGCTATTCTAGTAATTAATCTTTCGATAATAAGTCAGCCGTAACTTATTGTTAACCCAGCCAATTACGGCTTATTTACGTAAGTCAGCTGTAACTGCCTCTCATAAGTCAGCCAACCTTACGAACATAACTCAGCCGTCTCTTATCTAAAACTCAGCCAATTTTCCACAAATCAGCCCGCCGTTGTATAACTCAGCCGTAACTTGTGTTCGTTAGTCAGCCGTTATCTCATAAGTAAACCAGAATTATGTAAATCAGCCGTAACTAACGGCTGATTTATGTTCGTAGTCAGCCGTTATCTCATAAGTCAGCCAGATTTCTGTAAATCAGCCGTAACTAACGGCTGATTTATGTTCGTAAGTCAGCCGTTATCTCATAAGTCAGCCAAATTTCTGTAATCAGCCGTAACTAACGGCTAATTTATGTTCCTAAGTCAGGCGATCTCTCATAAGTCAGCCGCGTTTTTTAACTCAGCCGCAACGTAACCATAACTCAGCCGTTTCTCTTTACGGCTGAGTTCATAATACACGTCAGCGGTTTCCTACGTGGCTATGGCATTTTTGTATTTACGTTTTTTGTCACAACGTAACAAAAGGGCACGTTGGATATTAAAAAATTGCCAGTAATAAAAAAAAGTTTTATATGATTTTAGTCATATTACATAATAACTGTGGGATTTGAGCAAAGTACCCAAAATAAAGAATAAACAGTGAATAGGATTAGCTGGGATATGCATGTGACACTTTAGCACCAAAGCCAATAAAGCTTCTTTTTGTCCATATGGAATGGCGAATTTCCTTTAGATAAAACTTGACGATTTGTTCATTAATCCTTTTTTATTGAATAGTAATACACTAGTTTTTGTAGGTGCTTTCGCATATTTATTTGGTTGGGTAAAAAATGGTTGGATTCTTTGTGTTGTAGAGGAAAAAAAGTAGGGCATAATACAACCCAACCAAGCGTGGCCAATGTCTTTACTTCTCTGTTAAAGAATCAAACTATCTTTCTTTGAAATTCACAGTAGTGATGTCGAGAATATAATGTTTATAACATTATAAAATTGAACGGGAAAAGTTGAGATAACATGTGTCTAGTATTTGGGTTGTGAACAATCGTTAGTCGATACTTTTTGTTGAGAATTCGGGTAAATAACTCGATGAATATCTAAAGCAAAAAAAAAAAAAACACAAGAGAAAGTCACAATTGCGGTAAACATTATTTTCTTGGATTTGTGGATGAATGAACAGCCTCTAGTAATTAATTTTGTTAATATCATCCTCTTCTCTATTTTGCATGTGAACACAATGGTGAATTATTCAACACTTTTGATGTAATATCTTAGTTTAACTCTTTTTTTAAGTTGAAATTTATGATCCAACTATAAGGATTCTACCACTATTGAGCTAAGTAATCTGCAATAGGTGTTTTTGGGCGAAACACTATAAACAAAAAATCCGCAGGTCAATTGAAAACATGTAACCAATATTCGCAAATATACATTGATTAACGATTATTCGCGGTAAATATATACTTCCTCTATTTCATATAAATTGTCGTTTGGATAAAATGTATCTGAAATGTATATGAATGTGTTTTGAGTTAAATACATCCAAATATTAACTAGATACATTTCTCAAAACGACAATTAATATGAAACGGAGGGAGTAACATATATTTTCGGCAAATGATTTCAATGTATTGAACAACTATTCAAAATCACATAATTAATAAATAATTGAAAAATAGTGTTGACAACTATCCAAGGAAAATATTTTCAATGTATTTAATGACTATTTGCCAACAAATATTTAGTTATTAAATAATTTAAAATATTGTAGTATTAATGATTAAAAACCTTTGATGGTAAATAATCCGCAGATAAATTGTCTTATTCAGTTGTTAAATATTTAACTAAGAAATAGTTGAAAATATTTAAGAACTATTTACGGTAAATATTTGATTAAAAAACAATTTAAAATATCGTTATATAACGATTAACGACTTTTCGCGGCAAACAAAAAATCTGAAGATAAATTGTCTTATTTCTTTGTCAATCACACATCGAATGTTCTTATATTTTTGCGATGACATTGAAGATGGTTTAAAACAAAAGATAAAGAACTATCAAACTAATTTTGTTCGACCACATGATGTTGTAGACAATCCCGGTGATTCTCTATCCGAATATTCCTACCTACGAAACAAAACACAAATCTTAAATATTGTTTCATATGAACAAAGTACAACTTACACTTCTATCTAGAATAAGCTTTTAACATAAGAATAGTATAAACATGATTAGAGTCCAGACTTAAATGTAGAAAAACCTCAATGTTATGGATTTAAAAGAAACTGAAAAGATAAAATTGCATCTGTGACAATTTTAATTAATTACCAGAATCTTTTCAGTATTTGGTGGAACCACGTCTTCTTTTTATTATGGTTACTCTTGGTCTCGGTTTCATCTTCTTCTATGATCGGAGGTAAAGTTGGCCTCCACCTTAATGCATCACCTAACTCTGGCGACAACACCGGCTCCGGCTCAGAATCAAGCTCCGGCTCCGGCCCCACCTCCGGCTCCGATGATGGATGATCACTCACGGCGATGGTGGAACAACATCGACGAAATAGAGAAAAAATCATTTGAAAACTCAAGTTACTTACTAAAATGTTATTAGTGGTTCGACAATGAAGAGATTTAGGTATCTTATCTTTTTCACATATAAATAAAAGGTCTTACTAATTTCTTTTTTAGAGGTCATTTAGTATTTGTAAGAAAAAATATTTTTATATAGTAATTAATAATTCACTAATTTGAAATTTAATGTTACAGTAGACAAATGTCCAAAAATTATTTTTGTATACAAATAAGAACTAAAAATAATATAAAAATTAATGAAAATGAATAAGGAAAATAGTAGGTAACAGAAATTAATATTCAAGAATGGGAAATTGTAAATTTCAGAATTCAAAATTAAAGTTTTCTGAAACATGAATATTACTCTATTAGAAGAGTAATTTTCCATTCCTGTCACACTACATATAAAGAAAATAAAAATTATAGAAGTCGATGAACAACCGGACAAGTAGACAATTCCGGCGAGGCTCTAATACCCGTCATTGCAATGTTCCTATTAAACGAACAAATAATATTAATAGATTATTTTTATAAACAATGACAAATCTTCTAAGCTTCATCGTTAATGGAACAGATTTTTAACATCAAAATATAATAAAACATGTTTTCATTTTTCTCTTATTTTTTTAATCTATTTGTTGTTTATTGAATTTAAAGGTTAATCGAACAAAAACAACACAATTCATAAACGCATGAAATGAAAACTAATGGTATAGAACAAAATTGTGCTATATGCATTTTCTCAGACTTAATTATTTGTTTTCTTCTTATATCTACATCCATATTTTCTTATCGTTTGTTCATATATGTATTTACTTATTTTTTGTACCATTTCTTATATTAGTCAATTTCCTAGAGTTAATTAGTTAGTCAAATACGGATTTAATTTTCAAAAAAATATATATATATATATACGGATTTTTTTTTTTTTTACCATCTAATATAGATTTTAAGAAAAATGAAAATTATACGGATATATAAAAAAACACATTCATATATACTATGTAATGACTTACCAAACTCTTTTGAATTTATAGCCAAGTGAAGTCATATTCTTGGTCTTTGATTTCGCATATGTAAATGAATCATTTGCCGTTAAATGATCGTTTTCGCCATGGTCTTCAAAAATAGGATATAACGACGGCTGCCACCGTGTAGAATCTCTACATATGTGTTGTTCTGAGTTAGAAGTCAACGGTTGCAAAGTAACCATAAAATATTTTTCTCGATCCACCGTATTGTTACGACAACAATGGCGAAAAAAAGAAAACATTTTAAATTTTGTTTACAAAAGCAAAACAGTTTGGAAATACAAATATATAAAAATTTGGGGTTTTCATTTATTTATATACTAACATTTTTATAACTTAACAAAGAGTGATAAAGGTTATATTAAACCGTTTATCCTCATTCATGTTTATTTTATAACTGTTTAAGTTAAAAAAATCTGTTAGAATTTTTTTTGTGAAAGAAAAACAAATATTTTTCTATTTACGGATATAGAAGGCAGCTGTCAAATTATGTCCTACATAATCTTATAAGTAATTTAAAAGTTTGGAATTTTTTAGAAATTTTAAAACATATACTTAAATTTTCCTTAAAAGACTACAATTTTTTTGTATTTTTTTCCTTACTCCAATTATAATATTGACATTTCGAGTTACAGATAGGGGATTTAAACTCTTTAGAAGTCTCATAATATTGTTAGTGAGTCGTTATTTAAAGACCATATAAAACTGAATTTCTTTGCCATATACAAATACAATGAATGATATGCTTCTAACTCCTAAGATAAAGAGAAGATATAACACACAAAATAAAAATCATAGATTATTTTACAAATCACACAACCAACACAAGTCAAGGCTCATTACTTTTCTGGGGGATTAATATAATCTAAAATTGCAATAATGTTACACATGAATACATCAAAGTGCCCAGAAAATAGAGATCTCAAAAATAAAATTGATTCCACGCTGGCAAAATAATATAATTTTGGTTTCTTTATAAACAAAAAAAAATGGAAGTTTTTTATTTAAGAAATTGATCAAGCCCATTTGGCCAAAAGAGACATAAGGCCAGCACCAAGAAGGAGAGCAATATGGGCCATAATTTGAAGCCCAGTATTGGATTGCATTTTAGGGTGCATGAAATCTGCTGCGAGAAGGTCCACCAAAGACATGTAGATGAGAATACCTGCAGCTGCAGCGTTTAATACTCCTTGAACGATCAGAGCCGTTGGTGAAGATTCATCGTACGAATTTGCTATTCCCATTCCTAGAGCGATTCCTAAGGGAGTCGTTAAAGCGAAGAACGTCGACATTATTGTTACCGATAAACATTTGAATTTACCCTACAACCAAAATAAACCGTGTAATTGACAATGATTACAGTTGCGACATTGTTCCCAATCAAAACCAATATATTATTATAAAAATATTCATTAGACGAGAGAAGATCTACCTATAGAGATTGACATGTTTGAAATAGACATTTTCACCTCATTCATAAATAGACATTTTCATATTCATAAAAATTGTCATGTTACCAAAAAATGATTATGTGATGAAAAAAGAATCACGTTTAATATGTAATATAGATGGATGACAAAATTTCTGTGACAAGGAAATAGTAGAATCATCCAAGAGTCATTACTTAACTTATCCCCCTAATTTTTTCTCAATATTAAAGTCAGAAAGGTGTGGTAATAAAACTTGAAAACTATACAATAACGTAACTCTCTTTAATATATAATAAGATGAGAGCAGTCAGAGAAAGTTTTTTATTTCATCATATATGTATATATATATGGACTGAGTTTATATTGAATAAATTATGAATAAACAGAAGAGAAAAAGTAGTAGTAAACCTGAGCAATGCAACCACCAAGACCAAGACCTTCGAAGCATTGGTGAAACATTAAGGCAATAAAGAGAGCTTTTGCAGCTTCTGGACTCTGTGACGCTCCAAGTGATATTCCTATTACCACTGAGTGTACTATTATTCCCAACTCCAAAACCTATTTTCTCAAAATCAAAATTAGTATGAATAATGTTAATTCTGAGGTAATTTCATATGTTACATTAAATGTTTTTCCTGTTAAGGAATTTAGAAAAGAAAAAAACTTGCTCCATGTGAATCATGTATGATCTATGTTAAGAATTTTTTATGCATTCCAAATAGTGGACTTAAACTTTTCTTATGTAAAATAAATATGACATGTTAAAAACCTACCAAACGAATTTTTTTTTTAAAGTATGACACGTTAAAGCTACCATATGAAAAGCTATTATTTGGAATTTCGGCATTCAATAATAAGTATTAGGTGGGGGTTTCTTTAGAGTTTAGAGAATCAAGTCTCACATGGACCGAATCTGATTCACTCGCGTCGACAACAAATAAACCCTCAAAAATGCATGAATTTTTCTATGACCAAATATAATATTAAGAAATTCGAAGAAAATTCATCTATCCAACATGCATGATAATTTTCTTTAAGTTTGTGTATATGGAATTATGGTTCAATTGCTTTCATGTTAATTTTCGTTGTTTATTTGAAACAATAACACAATTAGAAAACTTAAAACATTTTACTATAACGTTTTGCATATCCCTTTGCAACTATGTTCGACTAGAATAAAACATGAAGTTGTATTCTAATATTTTAAACTAGAAAACGCTATGACTATTTCAACGTGGCGCTCAACAAACCTGTGCAATAACTCTAGTCCGGAGAATCTGAATCTTGGCGGTTGACTCACCGGAAACCTCCACTTCCCCTCCGTCTTCTCCGTCAGCAATCCTCTTCGACGCCTTACAATGCGACTTATAGAAACTCGAAGTCGCAAATGTATCGACCGATAACGTCAAGATTGCAGCCACCATGGCAATAAATCCGGTGAAGGGAAAATCCCACGCTTCCGACGTCAAGCACGGCGAGTTAAGCATTTCATAAGCCTCCGGCAAAACGTGCATAAATCCGGTAGCAAGAATAACTCCGGCGGCGAAAGCTTTCGTGATAAAGAAGAAAGATGTTTCAGGACGCAAAGAAGGGAAGATTTTGCCTAAGAGAGGGAAAAGAACTCCGATTACGCCAGCGATTAGAACAGAAGGAATGGCTGCGATCTTGTATTTTTGAGCTCCGGCTTTGTTTTCATGATCGTCTTCGTGTGAGCATTCGCATTTCGGTTTCCCGGAATGCGAATGGCCCTCATGGCCTTCTTCATGGGCCTGAGCCTCCGCGAAGGCGATCAAGAGGAGGGAGATGGAGAAGAAGAAGAGTAAGAGCTTCATGTTCTTCATCATTCTCACTTTTCTTATAATTTAGGGTTTTGGATTCTTGATGAAAAGAAGAAGAAGAAAAAGGTGGTATAGAAATGGAAGTATGTTTATGTGTATATATATACGTATATTTATATAATATAAACTTGTGCTAATATTTTGTTTTGGTTTTGTTTGGTCATTCATTAACAAGATATGTTGACACTAAACATACAAAAAGTGGAGCTTAAGATTTTGTATCTCGTTTGCCCCCTATTTTTTCTATCTTCACAAATTTTTTATTCAAAAGATAATTCAAAGTCAATAGTTGTTTTTTAAGAAGTATGCGATGTATTTAAACTTGAATTAATTTTTTCTCAACAATAGTTTTTCTTGAACAATATAGTTTATTATAATTTCTCGACAATAAGAAAAAAAAAGAATAATATTAAATAAATAAAATTTATTAGAGAAATACCTAATCAGAAAATTTACCTCTAGAATAGGCTGTTAAATTTATCATGTAAAGTGAAAAAAAAAACGAATAATAAAGTAATGATTTAACATTTCATTTAACAATTTTTTTTATATTGCCACTCTCTGGAAATACTACTAACTTATCTGTTTCATGCATATATATAGAAAATGACACGTTTTGTTTACTGATATCCGTTAAGTTTTTTGGATAAATAATAATTAGTATAAAACTTTAGATTCTATCTCAAGATTCTCAACTTCCAATTAATATGTCCATTTGAAGTGATCATTTTTCCGCATGGATTTCAAATCGAACTTCATTTTAGGTACGACAACAAATTTTACCAAGGCCAATGATCCAACAATTCTCTAATATAATGTTTACTTTCATAAGCTTAAAACTCATAATCAATTGGATATAAATAAATCGGTCCACATTCTTCATTATATATATATATATATATATATATCTTCTAAATTTTCAATGTTGGATTCGTAACATGAACTAATTGATTTCACCTATTCTAATCTATTTTTGAGTCTTTATTCATAACTTTTGTAAAGCTACATACATGCTCAAAAGTGTTTTTTTTTTTTGAAAAGCTAATTTTGGTGTGATTTATGGTAAACGAATGAAAATTGTTTGGCAAATTACAATCTAACTAACAATCGGCGAATAATGCATGTTACACATATCACGTAGTAGTCTGTTTGATTGCTGAAGATCCAACCAAATCCTGACATTCATGAATTTTATTTGCTTACCAAGTTCAAATTTTATAGTACTGTTGACATGTTCGATATATTTTCTATAAAAACTCTCTCGTTTCTCTTCTTGATTGGGATTCTTGATTCCGAATTTCCGACTTTGCTGTTCTTGAACCCAACTCTCAGATTCTAATAGTAAAAATGAATGATCTAAATTTCATCTAATACTATAATGTTAACTTTAATATAATTCGTACATTCAAATTTAGCCAAAAAAAAAATCTTCTCTTGGTTGGTATTGGAATTTAAACTACTTTCCTAAAAAAAAACCTCCTAAATTTACGTTATTTTTGTTCTTGTGGAACTCGAATTTGTATAGAGGAACTCTATATATTTTGGTATTGATTTTCATAATATGGAAATGAGTGCATCGTAAACGTAGTCGAGAGCGACTATTATGGACAAAAAAAAGTATATCGATTGTTCTTTACGAATTGTTTTTTTTTTAAAGTTAAATTAGACTCGTTCACACGTTGTCACGAGTAGCTTGGTTTCCGAGGCCATTTAAAAAATTGAATATACAAAAGATGAAAAAAGATATTATAAGACAAAGAATAATTCTTTTTTTCATTTTTCAAAAAGAATGGCGAAAGAATGTCGACATAAAATGCACGGACCTATATATCACACAAGTTGACTCCTCTCTAAGCCCTATCAAAATAGTGGTAATCAAGCTTAAAGATCTTAAGTCAAACTCTAATTATGTCGATTTTATGACTCATTTTTTCATCTCCATATGCAATTTTTTTCATTTGATTCTTATTGTTTTAATACATTCATTCACGCAACTGTCTTGACGCAGTTATGTATACGCATAATCTTTCTGGATATAGATTATCTTATCAATTTTTTCGGTATAATATAGTTAAAAAATCTTTTGTCAATGAACAATATAATTAGTTAATCAACATATTAGTCTTCACTATATATAACTGATGTATAAACTATCATATTACAGGTTTTAACATATTTAATTATATTTTTTTTTATTTACCAAAACATATGTTTTTGGATACCGATTAGTTTTGTAATTTTATTTATTGTTCTAATTTTTTTATATTCGAATTTATCTTAATATTATTTTACTGAAAAAATGAAATAACTAACTTATATTTACTAACTTTTCGAAGTTACATCACTTAAAAATTGTATTGCTATTTTAAAAATTCACTATACCTATCCGAAAATTGGCATATAATTATGGCTTAACAAGTTAGTTCAAATAGCGGTGTATATATTAATCTCACAATCTACATTAAAAAATCTAGATGATAGATCTTTGTAGAAAAGGACTCTGATGACCCTAAGTTTTCCCAAAAGGTAGTCGATACATGTTTGCACTTATACATTTGATTCATCGTTCCTATTTTTTAGACAAAAATAAGTTTATAAATTTTTATAATTTTGATATTTTGTCGTTTTAGCTTTTTTATAAATTTTATAACACTTTTAAGTATACAAACTCTTCCGTCCTCGTAGTAGTTTGACAAATTTCAAATTAGAGAATATATGTACCATATTCATCAATGATTATACACATTCTTATTTTTGAGTTTCATTCTGATTCAAAATACTTGAGTTCTAATAAGTAACCTAAATACCTAATGTCTCGGTTTTTATGTTCTAGCTAGAGAAACATGTTTTTTTTCTTTATCCTTCTATTATGTAATTACATACACGTTTACGAAGACGGAAAAAAAAACTTGATATTACTGTAATTAAGAAAAAAAGAATCTTGATATCAAAAGCTTTCGTAGGGTTTTGATCGTCTAGTGATTTTGTAGACATTCAATTCATGGTATTTAAATCCAAGCTTCAGCTATATGGTATGATTCAACCTACATATAATCTATATACTTTTGTTATACTCTCATATCATAAATATCAGAATATTGGACCTTTAACATAATCACTTTCTCTTTTTTTTATATAGAAAATTTATAATCACTGTCTCTTCACTGATTGCTTCCAAATAAAGTGCACGAACACAGATTATATCAGTCGCATGTAAACACAGATCAGCAATTCTTTTTAATCGATTAGTAATACCAGAAATCAATATGATTAATCCAACTACTCTCTTTTTTGGGTCACAAACACACTTCCCCATTTAGCTAAGTAAATACATGATCTGCATATATAAACCAAAATGATTATTCTATGATCATTCCAACGAGTTATGTATGGGAACCTCGAATTTCTATTTCGATATTTTCTAATCTTCTTCTTCTTGTAAAGCTGGCAACACTAAATTAACTGAAATTAATGGTCAGTCGAGCATCATTCACATGCGTTGATAATTAATTTGTGGCTCTTATCTGAAATACTATGACTAAAGTCTTTTTTTATTTTTATTACAAGGATCAAGAGAGAGACATACACTTGCTGGTTTGAGTTATTTTTACTTTTCTCTTTTCACAAGTTCATATCAAATTTAACTTTCCAACCTTTGTTTTACCGGCTAATTTGCGTTTAACTGTTTGCTAATTGCTAACTAACTTCTCACTATTCCCAACAGTATTTCTAATCTACTAATTATACAATACCAAAAAATCAAATCGTAAAAGCTCTTGAAAAATCGGATAATTAAAAACAAAGGAGAAGAACATGGCCATAATAGTTTAGAATTGGCAACTGAATAATATTGGTAAACAAATAAAAGAACCAATTTCATAATTTTGCGATATGTTATAATTCATGGGCTTACACGAATCACTGATTTTTTCTTGTTTCAGACATTACTTCACATAACATTTTGCCCATGATAAGTTGAAGAAAAGAAAATACAGAAATACAAAAGTATATCAAAAGAGAAAACATGCGTTAACGATGACGAGAGACAATCACGCACGTTCGTTTCTTGAACACACATAACACATCACACAATCTCTCTCTCTTTCTCTCTTTCTAAAACATTGATATTTATATGTAAAGAAGGTCCATTTTCCTGATAGAGATAGAGAGACTAAGGGAGTTTAAGTAGAACTAACCTTTTAGGTTTCTGCAAAGCCAACTTTGTTGTTTAAGTTCTTGCCTATTGCATCCGTCTTAACGGGTTTCTCTTTCTCTTCTTCTTTGTCTTCTTCGACTACTTCTTCTTCTTCGTCATAGTATTTTTCATCGTCATCGTCGTCACTGCCCATGTCATGGTCGAAGTATTCTTCATAGAACTGATCGTCTGTGTCATCATCCGCCTCACCATTCTCCAGCCTCCTCTCTCTGGATAATTGTTTCATTAACCTCTCTTGGATTGCAGTTCCCTATTAACATTTTACGCATTTTTGTCATTTTTAATCACAAGTTAGCATTACACGAGTAAACGTATGTGTTGTGCTGGTTAATACTTAATAGTGTCTTCAAGATTTAACTTACCATCTTATGGCAACCTTCTTCGAATATTTCGAGGAATCCAGCGACCCATCGATCTGCATTCTCTACCCACTCGTTGCGCAGCAGTTTTACAGTTTGGATCTGGAATACACAGGTTTAGACATTAACATCAGAAGGAGTAATAACAGGATACTGAAACATTATAAGAAAGTTCGTTAGTTTAGATGAAATCATAGGATTTTTTTGATGCAGGATCTATCACACATGAACATAGTCATCAGAGATCATATTACTAGCTAAAAGCATGAGACTGCATGGAGGTTTCAAGAGCAGCAGATTGACGTGATCAGGCTGCTACTACAGGAATGAATCTAACTAACAAGTTGATATCGCCTGGCACTAGTACTATACACAAACAGAAGTGAATCCTTTTGGTATTTCAAAAATTCCAACACGAATCAAACATCACTGCTTAATACAATTCTAATGCCCAATAATTACAACAAGAAGACGCAAAATAAAAGCAAGAGATAGGAATGCTTTCTGCCTAGAGCCTACTTCCCAAACAGAGTATTAAATCGTAAAAGAAGTGAACGAGATTCAAGTTATGAGAGGACTCCAAAGTAAAGTGGTTTCCAAACAGTCGTTAAATAGTCAGAGTGTACAACTTCGAAGGGAGATGTGAATAGCCAGAGAGAAGACCTAATATTTACTTTATTCTCCTAACTTATGATGAAAAGCTTATTTACTTGAATGCAATACAGTCAAAACAATGGAAGTTGAGAGAAGACATACCTTTTCTCCCACTCTCTCTTGTTGTTCTTTGACTCTCTCCTGAAGTTTCTTTAGCCTCATATTAACTCGAAGTCTCTTTTCCTGTTGCAAACCGACAAGCCTAAAGTTTACTTCTACAAGTAAAAACATTACTGTATATAGCGAAAAAAGAAAATGGTAAAAAAAAAAGATGTCATGCCTTGACAAAGCTAACTCCAAGATCTTCCCTTGAATATCCTCTATCCAAGTTACGCATAACATACTGGTTGTAATCTTTCACTATTCTCATTATTATATCCGAGGTCGATATTCCTTCAGTTCGCATCGTCTCCTTAAACCTCCCAACTTTCTTAACCTGCAACGGATGCTCAGTTAAAACAGATTACCAAAATGTCAAAAGCACGAGCTGAGTATGAAAATTCTCCAAACTCACAAATTCATAAACATCCTTCCCAGCTCCACTGGTATCAGCATACCTGTGGATAATATTCATTCAAAGAAGGTCAACAAACAAACAAACAATTTCCACCTTTTTCTAAACAAAATCAAGATTAATAAGAGACACAGTGTTCTTACGGAAGGGAATCGTGGGCTACATAATCAATCCGGTGATTATCGAGAAACTCTTGGTTGATCACCCATGGTGCATCAGGAATGACTTCATCAACCCACCTATATGATAAAACAAACAAACATCTCCTAAATTCCACTTCCATGGATACTACTAACAACATACAACACAAAACATATGAGAAAAACAATTACTTGCAATGTCGAAGCGATTCGTATCGTTCTTCTGCAGTCATTACAGTCCTTCCCTTATACTTATGCGTAGTTTCATCATTGCAACACCCAACAAGAAGGTAAGTATTTGGAAACCTGGTCAAAATCACAAAACCATGAATCCAATTCTCTCACAAAAATTTCAATTTACCTCTCTCAAATCACAAAAAACTAAAACTCAAGCATGAGAATCCAGAAAGCATCATCAATTGCAAAAATTCCAAAAACCACAAATTCTGGAGGACGTTTCAATCAATTATCACATAGATCATCTAATAACAACTAATAAGGAACCCAGCTCGATTAATCAACAACAAAATGACACAGAGACATCGAAAATTAAGGAAAATTGTGAAATTAGGGTTGGGATACTAACGATTTTTTGGCTTGTTCGAGAGATCGAGCGTGACCAAAGTGGAAAAGATCGTAGATCCCATCGGCGTAGACGCGGACGGGACGATCAGTCGGCGGAGAGCTTTCGACAGGTGTAACGGCGGTGGAACGGTCGTCGTCAGTACGATCTCCGGTGACGTTGCTCATATTTTCCGATGAAGAGGAGACGAAATCCCCCGCCTTATTGGGGAAAAAAAAACGGAAAACTACAAAAAAAAAAAAAAGTACTAGTCGCTTCCCTCTTCTTCTCGCACCATTTTTTTTTTTTTTGGTTTGTTTTGGCCTTTTGGGAATAAATGAATAATAATATCTTCAAGGGGGAAACTGATATTTATTTTGTTTATTAATGTAATTTTGGAATTTTTTGATTTTATACTCTCAAATGAAAAATGTGAAATTAGATGGAGAGATCTGTTGGCCGACAAAGAAAAAGAGAAGAAAATGATGGAGGATTATTATTACCCGTGAGTATAATGTAAAAAAAATGTATTTCAATTTTAAATTATTGTTTTTAATCTGAATTCATTGTTGTTCTGAAGAAAAAGACTCAAGTCAGGAGTTTTTGTATGGTTTTTCTGTAAAATATCTAGAAGCATAGTGTTTTATTGTTAAAAAGCGATAAATAGAGAATATATGTCTATAATCTGATTATATGTGAGGTAAATATAAGTACACTTTGTTAAGTTGATATAAAATAGTTTAAAATTGCTTGTATTTTCTTAATAAAATAAATGATTTGGATTAGTCATTTTAGTGTATAAATTACTCTAATCGGCGTGGCAAGCACATGTGAGTCAGTGACCAAGTCCAAGGTTTTGTCTAAATGACCCTCAATGTTAACAAAGGTTGCCTAGAACTTACAAGAATGGATTAGAAGAAAATGTGAATCATTTTCTAAATATTTTTCTATTTCGCTTTACCAATAATCAACTCTCATCAAAAAAACTTTTTACCCATTTTTCTTTTTCCGTACCAACTTTTTTAGACATGAAACAACAACCACCAAAAGAAGAAAACAACTTTTGAGCTTGTTTTTGTTATTGGGACAAACGGTGGTCACTTGGATGGCTCGGACCCGAGTCCTGAAACTCTGAGGGTTCCATTGTCTGCCCAAACAAACAGCACAAAAACATGTAAGCAATGCTTATGTAGGTAAGCATAGGAGTTTTCGCAGTATCGGTATATCCCTTAGACAAGCGTTTTGGTACATACAATGTCGTGTAGAGTTTCTTCGACGTCATAGCAGCCACGGATAGCGCTTCCCCTGAAACATATCTGTCCCTGAAACTAGACAATCACAAAACAAAAAAAGAGATCCTTCTTTTTTACAACAATATCACTCACGAGGAGAAGAACGATAAGATTTGCATCTTTGAGAACATACTAAAATGGTATAAAACACCTACTCACCATGGCTTGTATAGTTGGTGGATGTCCGTAATAACCATCCTGGACAGAAGAAACCAGTGAGAACTGCAGAGTAACAAGAACAATACATAGTTTTTAATATATAAAAATTGTTAAAACGAAAAAAATGAAAAAAGTTACGGAAGAGCAGTTGAAAACCCACCGCTTGAACATTCTGTTGAGTCGGATAATAGACCCCAAGAGTTGCTGCACGAGAGCCTAGTGCGGACTCTCCCATACCTCCTTGAGGAACGTAACAGTTCCCAAAGGTAGGAGCTCTGGAGCTACCTTGTTCCTGCACATGAAAATAACCTATATTCAGTTCAATAAACGCCGAAAAGCAAATCTAATTGCATCAAGGTGCATGGAAAACTAAATGTACTTTTTGATCAAAATAGTTTGACATGCGAAATTTCCGATGTAACTGACATGGCACAAATCAGATTACTTACGGTTTCTTGGCCGAGTTCTTCTGACCTGTTTGTTGCATCCTCAGGCCCCGAGTACGCCTTTTAACACAAGAAAATCCATCGGATCTTTCCACTAGGGCTAGCAAACGACAAATAATCTCATAAGATTAAAGATCAATAAGAAAGTCACCTTTCTTTTCTTCTTCTTGGAAAATCTTGATGCACTGTCCAACATATCTTCATTTTCTAAGCCAATAGATCCACCTGTCATTGACTTCTCTGGCTCTGAAGGTAACTTGGGAGAATTATTCACACTAACACAGTTCTTCAAGGTTCCTTCCAACAACTTTAAAGCAGTCTTGTAGGTTTCATCTGATAAAAATGCTACTTCACCCAGTTTGACAAAACGCCTACAGAGATCATCAAAACGTGCCATTCGGTTATGCACAGTGGCACATTTTTCGTTCTTGTCTTCTCTGTTGTTACCGTTCTTTGACCACCGCTTCAATATATACTGAGATGGAATACAGGAAACATCAGAGTTTTGAAGCACGAGTATCGCATGTTTGCAGAGGAATCCCTGGAGCTCGAATAAATGACAAGAGCAACACACATCCAACAACTCTTTGTTCAAAGTAACGAAGAAATTTTGCCGTTTTTCAAAATCTTCAATGCAGAATATTGCTATTGCTCCGTCTTGTCTTTCTTTTTGAAGTTGACAAGAAACAATTCCCAGTACCTCAGCTTGGAACTTCTTAAACGCAGCGTCTGTGTAGGTCAATGAAAGTTGTTTCTCGAAAGCCAAAGAAGATCTCAGTGTAGGTTGCTTGCTTTGAGATTCAAGATCACCTTTTGCTTCCACATCACATCGATATTGCAGAAACTTCACGTAGAGTTCAAAGAAGTCCTTGAACGTAGCCTCTGAGTTCATATACTTATCGAAATGAGAGGCGATACTTCCGGATCTTCCAGTACCAGACATTCCAGCTAAAGAAACTCCGTGAAAATAATGTGGAACCCATTTTTTACGATCTCTAAACAACGATTGAACCCACTCGTTCTCCGTAAGTTCAAATTTACTAACCATATTTTACCAGCTCCTTTCGAATTGTTCATCTGTACAAGAACTGTGTACGCAATTTCTAAAACATTCCATAAAACCATCATCTTGACTCGCAAAAGGACTCAGCATCTCCCGAATCTTAATCACAACATTCCACAAACAGAAACAATAACGTGAACTTGGAAAGACTTCCAAAACAATTTCACTTAGAACCTTATCCTGATCTGTTATCATCACTCCAGGAGCTTTATCACCGACTGCTTTAAGCCACGTTCGAAACAACCACGAATACGTTGACTCGCTTTCTTCTCCAATCAAAGCACATCCAAGCAACACGTATTGATGGTGATGGTTGATCCCAACAAAAGGAACAAACGGGATTCGGTATCCGCTCCTAACGTAAAACGTGTCGACGAGAACAACATCAGAAAAACATCCATAGTCGTGTTTGGCCTTCGCGTCAATCCAAAAGACATTTCTAACATGTTTCTCACTATCGAAATCTACCGCATAGAAAAAACCGGGCTGCTTCTCCTGCATATCCGTAAAATGGTCAAGCATTAGCTTTACATCTTCCTCTTCTAGAGCCAATCGAAGACCTTTCTTCTGAGAAGGCTTGTTCTTTCCCCTAACGCTAATGTAAAAATCTTCTGGACATATCTCATGGTTATGTTCTTTTACGAAATCATATATACCCATTTCTCGTCTTCTTTCCTTTTCATATGCAAACCTGCTTTGCAACCCGTTTTCGGACATGATCTTGGGTTTATTGACTTGAGCTTGGTTCTGAACCTTGAACATGCTATCTTGACATCAATAAACTTTCCCGATCTTTTTGATTGACGGCTAGCTTTTATCGTGATGCCAAATTCAACTAACCGAGCGTATTCCCTGTAGAAATAGTACGTAGCTTCCTTTGATTCAAATTCCATCCCATTTCTTGGCTCACCAACAGTTGCAAACTGCTCTAAACCGCGTGCATCGTTTCCACTCGTGCTTGCCTCGCAAAACTCGTCTACGTTACCAGTTCTTGCTAGAATATCGATTTCGACATCTTCAACATCCATTTCATCCAAATTTTCAGGACCATCAACAACACCTACATTGACCCTATTCAAGTGAAGGAAGTTCAAGATCATAAGTCATAAAAAAAAGTAACAAATTAATCAAACATTTGTGAAAGCAAATACAGTATTGAACAGAAACCATAACACAAAGATAATTTACAAGCTCCGCAAAAGTTTATAAATTTCACTAATTTCAGATATTCAGCAATTGAATACTAAATCATATGGATACAAACCAAACCCTCCAAAATCGAACTAACTTATAAACCCAGAAATGGAAAGTTCAAAGTCAAACCTCTCCAGATCAAAATTAAAACATCTCCAGATTTCACTATGTTGGCACAGAGATGCAAAAGAAGATTCACCAGAAATTAGAAATCTGAGAAAATCAGATTCAGATTTCGAAAACCCAACACCTGAATGTTCTCACCTCTCTGCAGCGAGAGACGGAGATTGAAAATGAGGTCGAGTGCATTGAACGGAGAAGCTGCCGGGAAAACTAAAACCGAGCACCGGAGAGAATTTATGAATGTTCGGTTTAATTGTTTTCAGTTAATAGCAAATCGAGCCTCCTTTTTTCTGTTTATTCGGGAAAAGATCCATGTTTAATAAAAGTGTAAATAACCCCCCTAGTTCGGGAAAATGATTTGAGGGTTGATTTGGTTTATTCTCAATCTTGAACCGGACCTGGTTTTTTTCTATGTTTTCTAGATTTCAGTCAACATAATTATAAAATAAGAATTTTTCAACGTACACTATGTTGTTTATTATGACTAAATTTTAAGTTGTTATTGAGACTTGTAATATAAAAATAAATATTGTTTGAATTTCTCTCGTGACTTTTTCAGGTTTGGTTCATAAATGGAAAAAAAAAGAGTACATTGAAAATGTAAAAGTCGAGAAGAGGAAGAGCATTGGGCCATGAATGGGTACGTTTCTTTGAACTTTGACTCAATGCGTAAGTTTCGATAGCCGCCAATTTGGCTATGACTTGACCACCTTTGAATTTCATGCAATTACTTTCTTTTATTAAAGTTCATACTTAAAAATAAATTCAAATCATTCATTCCAAATGCCAAATTATGTCTTTTACGAAAATTGGAATTTGTTATGTGTGACTAAAACCAACTTTTGTGCCGACCAAAAAAACTAAAAGCAACTTGTGTGTTAATTAATTGGATAGTAATTCATAATCTATTAGGGATTCCTAATCTATCACCTAACATGTTTACAGTTGAAGAACATATATCAATTACGTTAGATAGATTTAACAATCGATTGTAAAATATTTAGTCCATACCATACAAGATTGTTAGAGCATGATTATTGTAGACACCATGGGGTCTAAAGTGTATATAAAATTATTAAAATGGTTGTAAAAGGAAGAAAGAGAGTGTTGTTATGGAGTATGTTGAAATATAAAATTAATAAAATTAGATCTTTTGAAAGAGAGAGTGTTTAAAAAAGAAGAGAGAGTGTCTAAAATTGGATCTTTTGGAGAGAGTGTTTAAAAAGAAGAGAGAGTGTTTAAATATAAAATTAATAAAAGTTGAGTAAAATGATGAAAGAGAAGGTATAAAGTTGAGTAAAAGAAAGAAAAAGTGTGTATTTTAATAATTTTATATTATAAGAATAGTGTTTTTAGATCCCTTGAGATCTGCAATAATCATGGCCTTACATATGATTTAGTTTGCAATATATCAGAGACATTGATATCTTGTACTATATTTTTTTGATAACGTAGATAATGTGTGCACAAATGCTAGGATCATATAAACTCAAGATAAATTTTTCTTGTCCACAAGTGTAAATGTGTAATTAGATCCGAACTCCAAATTCTGTCAGATTTCAAGAAACATTTTATTAATGCATCAACCTATGCAAAGTGCTGAGTGCATATGACTTCTACACGATTGATTCACCGGTTATGGAAATGCATGGAATTACTTCTACTTTTCGTTATCGTAACCATGGTATTTTTCACGTATGTATTCGGGTGATACTATTGTATTGATTTTTAAATTCATCGTTTCGTTGTCATGTTGGTTTTTTTTTCCAAGAAAAAGAAAAAGAAAAAGAAGAAACTTATAGTGACGATTCGTTTTCATTTTCACAACTTGGAAATGAACAAATTTGTGAAAATCAACGTGATGTGGATTTTGAAACCATATGAACAAATTAAAGAGAAAAAAATAAGTGAAAGCGTCTCTATTGGCGGAAATTAAAAGCGGAGGGGTCAAATCGAAAAAAAAGAAAAATATAAAGTTTTGAAGGTGAGGACGGTTTGGTCGGTCGGTGGCTCATTGGCTTTGTGGGCCTTTCTCGACCAGCCAGCCATTCAACCCACCTCCTCTCTTTTTGTTTTTCCTTCCCTTTTCTCAAATGACTAATCTACCCTTCAGTTCACTCATTAATAGTATTTTTTTAATTAACATATTCTTAAAGGTTAATTAGGTGCATAATAGATTGAAAGTTTTTAATTAGGTGTATAATATGCCTTAATTGAAAATTAGATGTATAACACCCAGTAAAAATGACTAAAATACCCTTAATGATCTTATTAGTCATAGATACTTGACTATTATGTTGGTTTAAATAGTTGACTATATGTTAATTAAAATAGTTGATTATGTAAAACATTGTCTATGTAAAGTGTTTCTTATTTAAGTTATAATATAGTTTACTTTGTGCTTAATTCACAATGATTATAGTTCACTATTTATGCATATTCGTTTTTTTTTACATTTATCTGCGAATAACCAACTATCATAGTTGACTATTTAACACATTTTCTATGTAAACAAGTATATGTTATTCTAATTATAATATAGTTTTTTTTTTGATTAATTCACTATGATTATAGTTAATTATTTATGTATGCATAATCAGATTGGATAACCAGCTATCATATTAAAACATACTCCCTCCGTTTCAATATGTATGATTTTTTAGAACTTTTGCACATATTAAGAAAACATATTAATTTTGATCTATTAATATATTGTTTTTTGCACTAAACAATTTTCCATAAATTTAAGCCAATAGTAGCTCAATAAAATCAATTAATGTATCTTGAAGTTTACAATTCATATTCATTAGTTCTTAAAAACTGCATTGAAAATTGAAAACATCATACATTTTGAAATAAATTTTTTTTCTAAAAAATCATACATATTGAAACGGAGGGAGTAGTTGACTATTGTAACTGAAAAATAAAATAAAGGCAAAACGGTCATTCTAAATGTGATGCATGTTATTTACCTAAATATAATTTAGGTTATGTTAGATCCTTAATTATTAGTGCAAACGGTATTATTGATGCTAATTTCCCTATTCTTAATCTTTTTTTTTTTTTTTCTGTCAACTAATCTTTTTAATTTTTTTAATTTGTTGTAGTATATAGATTATCGCATTTTAGGCATACAATCACTAGTTAAATCTGTTATTAGCCTCTTTTAATACGGCTACCGATAATTTTCCTTATCTACCAGTTTATGCAAATATGGATTTTCTCTTTTGGCGGTGTCCAAAGAGACGGGAGTTGACCGGAGATCATGAGTTGTTTCCATGGATAGCATGGTTTTTATGGAAGTCTGGAAACAAAAAAGTTTTTCAAGGAATTGATATGGAACCATACATAATCAAGCAATTAATGAGTGTAAAGTTTGGAACGAAGCCCAACCACAGCCTCATCCTTCGGTGACACAAGATCCATTAGAGGGTTCAGGGGCATTTTGATGTAAGGTGGATGGTTCATGGAAGGATAGCACAACGGGCATTGAGTGGTTTTGTCATCAAGGATCTCAAGCAGTATTACTAGGGGGCGAAGGGGATCAGACGGGTGCGGTCAACACTTCATTCAGAAATAGAAGCGCTCATCTGGGCTATGAGCAGCATATTAGAGAACAATGTGCCATGTCAGAGGTTTGAGACAGATTGTGCTGATCTTCTAAAGTTCTCCCAATCATCAGAGGATTGGCCCGCGCTCGCTATCCTTGCAAGCAGATATGAAGACCTCCGTGCAAAATTCCCTAATTTCTCCCTATTGTTGATCCCCCGCTTCTCAAATGTTAAGGCGGATTCATTAGCCCGGGCAGCTAGATTACATGTTTTTTTTTCTTATGTAAATAACTTGTCTCCAGTTTGGGTGATGAGGACATCAACCATTCAAGTGCACCAGCTGATCCGGATGAAGTGGGAATCGTTCCTCAAGTTCCCAGTGGACCTTTAACACGCCAAAGGGCTAGGGCAATTGGTCATAAGTTCAACCAATTAGTGGAGCATGTGTTTGATCAAGAACCGGATGGCTTTCCCATAAGCCGTGAGAACAACGAAGTGGAGCCCCTTTCACACGAACCTTGTAAGCTTCTCAACGTTAAGACATCAACTTCTGGTGTCTTTACCATCACTCTAGAGTAAAGACACACAAAGTCATG